>JAQQTO010000063.1:136521875-137942500 GCA_029884595.1 Ormosia semicastrata
TACTCAGTTTACCAAATTGCAGGTGTATATTTTCTTAGATGAGCTTATATCCCCTTTTATTCAGTTAGTTAACAATATTTTATTGTCATGAATCATGTATACTACTGTTCATTCTTCTTGTTCTCCCTTTTTTCATTGTGCTTGTCTCCAGGTGGATAATGCAGAGCTTAAAAGTCAGAATAATGAGTTCAAATTGAGGCTTAAAGCCTTGGAACAACAGTCCCAACTGAAAGATGGTATGTATATTCATTTTCCTTTTTCTTTATGTATTAGTTAGCTTAGCTCAAATCTGCTTTTAACTTATTCCACCCTGTAAAGTGTAAACTCTTTATTTGAAGTAGATAATTGTGTCATTTTTTGCACAAGAGAAATGAGAGAGAAGAATATATGATCATGTTCAATGATTTTGATTTTCTTTAAGTAAATGGATTTTATGTGTAATAACAATCTTCAATTCTTCACTATATGACATTTTCTGAGTGTGTAAATATAGTTATTCAAACTTTTGTTGGTTCTCAACTTTGTGAAATGGTTAATGCTGATTAACAAAATGAGTGATTTTTTATCCAATCATGTTTCTTAAGGCATATTACTTCATCATTATGTGTGACTATCTCTGCACCTTTCAAATCTGCTTGCCTGGCCTAGGAATTTGATTTCATGTTGACAAATGCTTGTAAATTTGGACTAATACTGTGTTTTTTTGAAATTCTTGTTTGTATGTTATAGCCCGTTTAAAACTGCATATAAAAAATGCATGAATGTAATATGATTTTAGTTGCATATGTTGTCCTGATTTTACCTCTCTAAAACTATTCTTAATGTCAAAATAGAAAGAAATAAAGAGAGAGGGAAGGGGGCTCTGGCAGAAAAGGTTCAAATGTTCCTTTTTCTTGTATAAGTATAAATACTACAACTTAGTATATTTGATGTGTTGATATTTAATACGAAATAGTCAAAAATTAAAACTGACAATCATTATTACCATTAGTAGAAATTTTATTGCCTCCAAGCCTTTCTCAGCTGTGTCTTCGTTGCTAGATGTCATTATTCTCTCTTGTTAGATTTTTTGTTTATCAAAAATGTTATGGAAGTGCTAATGGTTATTGATGAACCACTACTTTGTGAATTTCTTATATTTTCTCTTTATATGTGGCTACTTTTGTTAGAACTTTTATCAAATATATTAGGGGAATGCAAGTGGTTACCCACTACTTTCACTTGATGTTTTTTCTTTATTTGCGATTACAATCATGATCAAGATAATTATTATTATGTAATTATACACTGTAAACTTGTAGCTCTCCAAGACATTGGCATTGGCAATGTGTTTTCTCCCTCTCCCTTCTTCAAAAGCACTATACTCCCTTGATTTTGTGCTGGACTTGAATATCTTCACGTGACCAAGTCTGTCTAAATATTTAGCTGTGTACATGTGGAACTCCAAGATCAGGAGTTGTAAATGTTAAATGGGCAAGTATTGATTTTTGTTTTAACGATTAAGGGACTGATGAAAGTGATGCACGCAATAGTTCATTTCTGCAATTTCTATATCTTCAAATGTAGGGTCCTCTGCTTTTATGCATAAACCTCACAGGGTTTTTAGAGTTTAGAATGTCTAATGCAGCATGTAGTTATTATTTTTGTAAGTTTAGAGTGTATCAGTCTAAAATAATTTCCAAAAAATATTCTGTTGATAATAGTGTTTTGTTAAAAACTACTATCCAAAATGTTTCCAAAAATCCTACTATTTCTAATATTTATTTATTTTTTGGGTTAGGATCATTTAACACATATAAGAATCTATTATTTTATTACAAATTGAACCACTTCTAATTACCACGTGGCAATCTCTAATTGAAATTCATTAAAATGTTTCTCGTCTAGAATATTTTTTCTTCCACCATTTCACATGGGCAGGATTTCTGCTGATGCTTGTACCTTTTATATATATATATATATTCATTTTGTTAATATACTATTAATACCACGTGGTTTCTGTTGCCCATTGGCCTCTGCCTTCACAGTTGATTTGTTCCGAAGGCCATACTTAATTATGATCTTTGTTAATTCAGATAAAGCAATGTGTTGACTAATTAGAAAGGATATTTTAGATGCTTGATTCTTCTTTGTACATCTTTCACGCACATGTGTGAACTCTTTGCGCATATACGTAAGTCTTCTTGATCCAAAATAGATACCATCACGTACATGTGTGAACTCTTCACGCATATGCGTAATTCTTCCTGATCCAATTATTTTGCATTGAGGCTATTACGTACATGCGTGGTGCCTTCCATGCATTTGCGTGGATGCCTACTTCCAATTCTTCTCTTCCAAAGTTATTATTGTCCTTTTTTTGATACTTGCTCTTCATGTCCGTTGTTGTAATTAAATTTTAATATATGGTTAAGTTAATTTGCAAGTATAAATATTTATTAACAATTGCATTTGTCAAGATGAGTACCAGAAATGTATCAGTGAGAGAGACTCACAGCGGCCACTGGGGGAGAAGACTATTGACATCCACTCTGACAGCAGCATCTACTTGGATGTTGTTGGAGGCATTAGCAGCAAGAAACGCATCTTTGGCTTGGGATCTAATGCTGCTTCTCATGCATCATCTTCCTCTGCATCTGTTGAAGGTTGTTCACAGTCGGAGATGGAAGCGATGAGGAGTCTAGTTGCAAGTCTCAGTACGCATGTGGTGGAACATGTAAACTTAATCAACACAATCCTAAAGCGCTTGAACGCATCTACTAGTGGCTCACAAGCTACAGGCAGTGGTCACGAGGATGATCCACTTGGTGATGGGGATGGGGATGACATGGATGATGATGACTATGATATTTTTCCTCCTGATATTTGATACATTGACTTCATGTTTGTTTTGATAAGGAACTTGTATAACTTAATTTATTTTTATCTTGATCTTTTGAATTATATTTTTATTTTCATCTTTTGAAATTCTTTATGGTATGATAAGATAATGATATTTTTAAATTTTGAAAATTTGTTACTCTATTTTGGATTGGATTGTTGTAGTGTTATGTTGTATATAGGTTCAAATTATATAATTGGATTATTTAAAAATTTTAAAAAAATAATTTAAAGAATTTAGGTTATCAGCGACGAAAATATTTTCGTCGCTAACAAGCATAGATTTATACTGCCTTTTTAGCGACGAAAAATTTCGTTGCTAAAATAGTAGTTAAAATAATAATTTTATAATAATTAAACAATTTTGGTTTCGGATGTTAGCGACCGAATTATATTAATTAGTGACGAAAAAATTCATCGCTATTTAGAGACGGAATTATATTTCCGTCGCTAAGAAATTAGTCACCAATGATTACGTGATGGAAATTTTTCCGTGACAAATTTTGTGGCTAATCATTATAGCGACGGAATTTAATGAATCAGCGACGGAAATATTTCATCGCTAATTAAGAAATTTTTAGTAGTGATGTTTGCTATAATTTTATACTTGATGAATTTGACAGATAATGATTAAGCTTCAATAGGTAGACCCATTCAGCCTTGTGTATCAGCATTTGATCACCAAGATTGACAACAAGAGCCTTAGGGATTGTGGGGACATTGACCCATCTGTCATCTATCCGAACTTGAAGACCTTCCACTTTTGTGTCTTGCAATAGAACTGTGATTCCTGATCTATCTGTATGAGATTTGATGTCAAGAACCAAATCAGGTCTAGAACAACATGGATAGAAGTTAAACCTTGCTAGCATTAATGGTTGTTCCCCAAACTGGTCCAAGAAGCTACCCTCTTCCAAATTTAGTGACCTTGCCATTCTTCTCATGAGATAATCCATCATTGACTTCAATTTGGTGGAAAACTCATGTTTCACTGCATAAATATTAAGAAAATTAAGCTCAACAAAATGTTCTATATTAGTACATTATTAAAAAAAAATTCCCAATTTATTGTAGAAGGATATACCCTTAAGAAATCTCCATACTAATAGATAATCTAGCATAATTTAGTTTTAATAATTTTCTTTTAGGACATGCAAGGACTGATCGAGATACATAAGGTAAACATTGTAGGAATATGCAGATTCATTTCACATGCAACTTGTGAATTGGAAATTCCTTTGAAGGCGTATTATCAAGTGGTATTATGTTGTAGTGATTTCAAAATTTGAAAAGATGATTATGTTAATAAAAGTGCATGTCCATTGTTTTTCTTCTTTTCTGTTTCTGGACTGTGATGGGTGCAGAGGAGGAGGTGCCAAAGAGTTGATACAAATTTTAATTCACCATGAGAAAGGGGTAGAACCTTAAATGACTGGAATTTTTTGGCCAAAGAGAAAGCCTTCATTTTTCTCTTGGAAAAACTGTTAAGAGTTAGGTGATAGGACCAATCAAGGACCTACTTCTCTGAAACTATTTTGTCTTTAGCAAACCTTTTAGTTTCATTAACAGTTAGGCATACTTCTACTTTTCCTCCACTAGAAGTGTAAATATTGTTTTGTAATTAACTTCACGTGTTTTGTCAAGATATGAACTTGACATTCCATGACCAATCGCCTTAGTAAGAGTTTGTCAAATATAGTATTTTTATATATGCATATTATTTTATCCTTTCTCAATTTCACTGCATACCAAACAAGGAAAATCCCTTAAAGAAATCATATGCAAAAACACCAAAAGGAGGCCATAAATACAACTATATCCCAAAACATATATAATGTTCAAAATATGACCTTAAAAATGTGTTC
The DNA here is from genome assembly GCA_029884595.1 of Ormosia semicastrata. Classification (NCBI taxonomy): domain Eukaryota; kingdom Viridiplantae; phylum Streptophyta; class Magnoliopsida; order Fabales; family Fabaceae; genus Ormosia; species Ormosia semicastrata. The sequence continues at coordinate 136,526,621 of JAQQTO010000063.1, forward strand.
ATTCTCTTAAACTGTATACACTAAAGGGGAGCATAAATCTCACGTTTGCTACATACCTCATGTAACAAGTGTGAAAGAAAATATATTTTATTTTTAACAAAGTTTGCTATCTACTTCAAATATTATTTTATTAATATCTAGAAATTATACAACTAGAAATTCAATTAAGGAACCCATTATTTCTCTCCCTTCGGAAAATTTTACCACCTAAACTTTTTATCCATTGTTTAATTTTAATAATTATTTCATGAAGGAGTGGACATGATGTGGTAATAACAAAGATTTCTTTTGTTGTACAAAAAAGGGCTTCTATTAGGAGTATCTTCTTCTGTACAAAAGAGAAAGACCTAAAAAAAAAAAGAAAAAAGAAGAAGAACTAGCTTCTAAAAAAAGTTACTCTCAAAACATTCACAAGGAGGTATGCATAAGACGATTGGAGGAGAGACAACTTAGTCTTGAAAGGATCACTATCCTCTGTAACCTTTTTAGCTTAGAAATCAACAATGAATTTGATCTGTCAAAGACTGTACTTAATTTCTACCTGCCAATTTTGATTCAAACTAAGATGTAGATGTAAACCAATTCCCTTTACTTATATTTTTCGAAGACTATGCTTACCTATGTACTTCTTTCTTAATAGCTATTTAAGATTTGTAACGTTAAATTGTTATAATTTTTCCTTTACAGTTAGTTCTTTGTGGTAAGTTGTTGATCAAAAATTGATTTAAAAAAAGTTATATATATATTAAAAATACAAGATGTTAAGCAATAAATAAATAATATTAATTAATTTAATAAAATAATGAAATATAATTATCACATGCGTCGCACAGGTAACTATACTATACATATATGTATACAATGCTTAAATTAAAATAGTTACAATTCTTCCAAACTAAAATATATGACTGAGATACTTTCACATTTTAGTTTAATACAAATAATTATCTATATTCTTACCTAACAATTCTTCCTTTTTATCACATTTCTTCATTGTAACAGGTTATTTGGGATGAAGATGATTAATAAATGATTACATAAACACGGCTGTGAATATTTTGTTTTTAATTTTGTGTCCTTAACTAATGTTATGTGTTTGTATTCGCGCAATGATTTTGTGGATTGTGCCTAACTATTAATATTTTGTTTGGATCCATGTGAAGGAAAAATACTAATGTATTTTAACATGATAATGTACTTCCTCTATGGAAGTTAATTACTTTGTATGCTAGATTTGTTTGTTTTGATCTAACAAACAATGTTGTTATGCTCCTTATTTAGTAAGTTGCTATATTATAAACTAAGTATATGCACAAAAGATTGGACCTTGAATTGCCCTATGATGCATCATTTGTCTTTGTACACTTTCAAATTAAATTTAATGACTCATCCTGTTATTATATAAAATATTCCTCCAGATTGTTTTCGTTCTATGTTGCTCTTTAGGTTCTCAAATATATGCTTAATGGATTATGCATTGAAACTTGACAATAGTAAAGGAATTGGATACCCGTGCATTGCACGGCGTACCATACTAGTTTTGTGGTAAAGTGACTTTCTTTTGTGGTTTAATGTATCAATTCTTTACAATTTCCCAAACATATTATGATCCAAACAATGTCTTTATGTGACGAGGCCAGGTTTTATTGCTATCTTTTGTAAGACATGATACTTGAAATGAAAACATTCTTTTATTTGCCATCGGCCAAATCTCATCAACTAGGATACCATTTTGTTAGAGTGGAAGAGTAATATAAAAAGAGATACTTTGTAATTTTATTTCTTTCTCTACAAATTTCAAAGTATATAAGATACTTCTAGGAACTCTAGAGAGTGTAAGAAACCTTACACATATTCTGTAACTTTCATTAATTAACAATAATAATTTTTCTCTAACTTATAAAAAAAATCATCCTATATATATAAAACTCCAACGTAATAATTCTTCTTAATGACACACTTAACTCATACTAACCACACCAAAAGACATATAACCACCAAAACTCCATTAACTTTAAATTATTAATTATTTTTATTCAACATTGTGAATTCTTTAACGTTGATCCCTACAACTTCTTCCTTAGATTCTGATGTAACGCATGTTTGAGCCCAAATGCACTTAATTACCTAGCAACTTCAATTGTGAAATTTCTAAATATGAATGCTTTCGCAATCTATCTGCCGAGGCATCTGGTGTAGTTTCACTAATTTGGCCTAGTCACCTTTTACAAGATCAGAAACTCTTGCGTGTAAGTTATTGAAGGTTATGGATTACTAGTATAAGTTAAATGCGAAATTCCCCTAAGATGCCAATCATTCCACAGAAAGGTCTTCCTTGAAATGACTTAGCCTTTAGCCATCTTCTGATTTCAGAAACTTCCTCTGTTTGGTATGAAAGCATCAAGCAATTGTCCTAAACCAGCAGATAATCCATCTTTAAGAATTTGATACCTTTTTCTACCAATTATCTCTTCTCAAATCCAAACTTTGCTAAATTTCATACGTGTTAAATGGTTACTTATCTTCATGCTTGCCTTTAGCACAACTCTTATTTCTGGTAGCAGAAACTCCTATATTTGTATAATATTTCTGAGTGATATTAAACTCTTTTAGCCTTTTAACACAAAACGGTAACTTGAAAGCAACCATAGCTAGTAAATATTGTATTATAAATCAAGAAAAAGTAGAAATCTTTTGAAACTTCTCCCTGTTACATTCATTCTCGTGATTCTGACCCATATTATATGTGACATTTAAATCTAATATGTTTTAGTTGATTGTATAGACTGCAGTCTGAGTTTCTGTTTGGAAGCTGCAAGAGCAAGTAATTTTTAGAGTCTGCTTGTCATACTTTAACATATTGAAATTATGTGAGACTATTGGTATACTCTCAATTGTCTATCAACACTCTTCATTAATCACTTATAATTTTATAAAAAAAAATTAAAAATATGATTAGTTAGTAAAGAGTGTGGATAAGCATCAATTGAGAATATCAATAGTCTCATCCTAAAACTACAGAAGGGCTATCTTTACATGTTGATTGATGATAGTCTGCTTTACTATGATGATATAGGACTACTGACCATGTGGTATGATAGATACATGAAACTGTGCTTTTTGCTAAGTTGTGGGTTATGGCATTTCCTTTACTTATCATGCTTTCAAACCACAAGATGAATGTTCTCTTTCAGGAAAAAAAAGGAACCAATAACTGATTTTAAAAAAATAAAATAAAATAAAACCATTCAATTTTAGAGGAATAAACAATCAATTCCAGATTATATAATTGAGTGACAATGCTCAATGAGAGGATTGATTTATTGGTCCTTTCTTTGGAAATCCTTCTTTTTCTTTGTCCTCCATTTTCTTTCTTCACTCTCTTTCCCCCACAAAAAAAATATATATGCTTTTAGTATAGTATGATTAAAGGTTATTCCCCTCATAATTTTCTTGCAGAAGCAAGTGAAAAGTTGCTGAATGACCTTTTAGTGATCAAGAAGGATTGAGTGGCATAATCTACTTGCCTTCCTCCCCTTTGTACCCTCTACGTATGCCCATTGTATTTGATATTAAACATGACACACTTTACTTCTTTTTGACTTTAATAAGATGCCCTATCATTTCAGGAATATATAACCACAACAGCCATGTCTAATGTATAACCCTTTTTGGTTTTAGCTGATCCATTCTTCATATTCTTATTATTATATCCAGATTCATTAAAAAAATGAAAATCTTTAGAATGATGGGGTGAGTGATGTACAGATCTTGAGGCGAACCTCTAATCTAACATATGAAAGTAGTGATTTGTCTAATAATTTCACCCCATTGATGTTGCATGTCCAAATACGTTTTATTAATAAACAGGATGTAATTACATTAGAAATAGAATAATAAAATTTGTTTATTATACTATTAGAACAAGGTTAATGACATTCCCACTCCAAGAACAAAAGAAAAGCACTTATAAAGGTTAAGAATTCAGTCGTGCTTAATTATATCAAAGTTTGGTATTTCACCTAGGCAAGTCGTTTCACTATGTGTACATGAGAGATGAAAACCTACGGAGGGTTCAATTTATAATTAATCTTCCTTCTACATCTTGGTTGTAGACTTGTAGCTTTAATTATTAATTAATCATTTAATTATCAACTACATATTAAGCAGAAAAACTTATTTCGCTTTTTTACTGTTGGGGATTTGAACCTCTAAAACTCTTCAGCTATTTTTCATAGGAGTGTCGTTCAAAATCTTTTGGAAGAAACTAAAATATTTCAGATTTTAGTTACCTTGCCTTTTGTCAGAAGATTTTAATAAATTAACTAAGGATGAAAGAAAAAGTCATCTATATAATATAGAAAAATGCTACCAAATCATAATTTTCGTTAGAATAATGTAACATTTTTGTTTGACTCTTAAATAAGTAAATAGTTCGTACTAATTTATTCAATTTAACAACCATCTTTATATTATGTCAAAATATTATGTCAAAATTATAGCTATTTCTTTCTAACTGTATAGCATTACTCATGTATTTGTATGTCCCAACACATCATTTTTAACATATGGGGCTTACTCAAAGCTGTTATCTTGAATCCGGGCCAGGATTCGTGCAAATAATAGTGCAGAGTGTGGAGTGTGGACTACATAACCACATAGTCACCTTTGACAGTGAACTGTATATAGTGCCATATTTGAAATTCAATATTTAATTCTATAATCAAAAAGTGTTTTTTTTTTCCCTGTTCCGTGATTGTCTCATGACTAGTAGGAAATGTTAAAAGATAAACAGAAAATGAATAAAAAGATCTATTACAAATTGACGATACTTACTCTATCTTAGTTTCAAAGTTCAATTAGCAAAATTGAAAGTTCATATTTAGCTACTAGCAATTAGTCCAAAGTTCATAAATGATGTGATATTGGTTTATCTTATTACCTGATAATTGCAGTTGAGATGGCATCTATACCATACGTAATTCTTGCAGCTTGATATTGAAGTCGTAATCCTTATCATACCTAACTTGGTTAGCTATTATAAACACATTTATCGCGCAACTTTTATTCATCAAGTGATTCGATAAACGTAGACAAGTATGGTGATTTCTAAAATTACCAAAAGAAGTAGCCTAGAGTTATATACTATTTGATTTGATCTGTTTAATATCAATTTGTGATATTAAGTTGATATAATATTTAAGTCAACTTACACATATCTTAATTAATTTATCTCTCTAATTCAATCAAAATTAAACTTTTCATGCCAAGACAAGAGAGTAAGGATATTTTTTATACATATTTAAACATTACATGCTTGTCTAACATTAAACCAATCCCTTGGGATTTAAAGTTCTTGTGGGATTAGTGCATGTGTGCTAGTATGATTTGTTTAATATCAATTCCATTTCATCTAATTTGAAAGTATTTTTGAAAAATAATCCTATGTTTTATAATTTTTTTATTTTTATTTGTTCAAGCCTAATTTTTTTAGGATAAATTACATATTACTCCATGAGATTTTATCCAATTTCACTTTTATATATGAACTTCATTTTGTCACATACAAATTCCTTAAACTATGGTAAAAAGTATAAACATATATCTTCTCACAATTTTTACAAATCTATACATAAGAAACACATGATTTCTTTCAACGTAATCTTCAAATACTGAACTTTTAAACACGTGCAGACTATCATTGTTAAGTTTAATAGAAAATATAGTTTACACTTTTTTCCATAGTTTAGGAAAATTATGGATTACAAAATGAAGTTTATATATGAAAAATGAAAATGAATCAAACCTAAGGGAGATAATGTGTAATTTATCCTTTTTTTTAACAAAAAGTTATTTATGATTTTCTTATTAAAATAATTTTTTATTATTTAAATTTCGTGCATTGTACGAGCATATTACAGGTTACTTTTATATATACCACGACCTTTGTCCTTGTAATCACTGCTCGTCATCTGATTAACGATTCTTAACAATCTTATTCATTCCTTTATGCCCACTTCATAATTTATCCCTATTTAACAAAAGATCTTTTTTGTTTAAAAAGTGCTCTTAAAAATAAAATAAAAAATCAAATCTTTTTACAAAAATGTTTTCATCTTTTTAAGAAATTAATCTTTCTAGCTTATATAAATATGCTTAATCGAAGAAAAAAAAGTATGTTTTACAGAATAACTAAACCAAATATACAATAAAAGTCGTTTGGTTCAAAACAAGCTTTTGGATTCTTAGGAATTCTTACATGGAAATTGTTCTTGCTTGTTCCTAGGGGTGGTGTTTGTCACTATCTTTGGTATGCCTAAGAGTTCCGCGTTGGTCAGATGTGGTGGTGGTGTGTATACATGTAAAGTCACTCCGATAATTACGTTAATGAATTATAAAGCTGGAGCTAGGAACTATAGGCAAAGAATAAACATACCTTGAGTGTGTATCTGAACGTGCTTAAATAAAGGGTGGAAGTCCCTAGGGTTTGTGATGGTGGGTCAGACACGTGACATTGGGCTCATGCCCAATAAGGACTTGTGGGTGGAATGTTGCTCTAATGTTTGGCACACAATATTTTGATAAATATATTTTCATATTAAAATGATTCATGTAAATAATTTTTGTTGAACGTCTTCACATTTTTATTTCTATACAGATGATATTCATATATTCTAATAGTATAATTTTTTATATTATTTAAAATGTTTAAAATGACTATAGTATTTTTTCATCATATTTTCATCACCAATGACTGCCTTGTCGTTGTCATTGTTTCTTCTAAGGATTATAGATATAATACAAGAAATGAATATAATATAATACAAACACGAAGAAATGACAAATTTTTAAAATTATAAGACATGATATAATTATAGTATAATATATAAAATTAGTATAAAATTAATATAAAAACACACATATTAAATTAAGAGAGAGTAAATATTTTAAAAGTTAGCATTAGTTATTATAAAAATAATAAAATATCATTATTTATTTAATTATTATAGTAATCCCATCTTTATTGGTATAAAAACTCAAAAAATAAAAATGAAAATTTGTAGAATGTAGATAATAATATTTGAAGTATTCAAGAAGTTACATAAATATATAAGAAGATTATTCGTCTAACTAAAATATTTTAACTTTTATTTAATTTTTTCATAAATTTATTTTATATTTTGTGAAAAATTACAATATCATATAATTTAATTTAATATTTTTTTCATATAAATTTATGATATAAATATAATATGTATATTTTAATTATATAAAAAACATTATTGTAGATATATATCCAAACAGTAATACGACAATTACTTTCAAGTGTCCGTATTCGGTGTTTATTAGAGATCGCCGAAATTTGGCCACCTAGCAGCCCGGCTGCAGTGATTGCCGACAACTGTAGTCATTACCGTCAATTTTTGTAAACAACTAAAACGTGGTAACTCATTAATCTTAAAAAGTGGTACTTCATGACTTCCACACTCAACATACTTTAGTTATCCCATAAATGATATTTTTCCTTATATTTTTGTTTACAAAATTTAAAAGTAAAGGCACCTAAAAATGTATATGATTTGGTCACTGATAAAATGAAAAGGGGTATGCAAAAGAAAGAAGAATTTGGGATTAGCTTAGATTGGGTTGTAATGTATGTATAATATAACTAAAGCCATGCAATGCAAAGCAACGTCTCAATCCAATCCTTGTAAAATTCAAGAGATGTGAAAGCTGAGTGACAACCGGTTTGCATCTCTCTCTCACACACTCTTTCTTTTCTGTCTCCTACAATTCTGACCCTTTCATCTATGGGTGGAGGGCCCTTAGTGCCTCCAAGTTGCGAAGCTAAAATTATATAAGGAACCAGAAAAGTCAAAAATGGAATAAAAAAGAAAGAAAGAAGAAAAAGAAGAGCTTTGTTAATAAGTATTCTAAAGATATTTATTAAAGATGATAAAATAAAAAATTTAAATAAAAAAATATTTTTTTAAAATTTTAATGTATTAAATATTTTATTTTAATTTATTTTTAATTTTTACTTCTTTTGACAAGTTTTCTTTAAAAAACTCAAACAAGAAATAAGAAAAAAAAAGGTCAAAATCCCAAATGCTTTGATGTATTGGCAGGGCAAAGGAAAAAACTACTATCTTTTTTTTTTTATGATAAAGCTGAAAGACTAGTTGTGATGCCCTGCCCTACTAGGCTTTTTTTTATTGGTGTGAAAAGGTTGTTGGAATTGAGAAAAGAATTGCTTTTTTCTCTTTATCTTTTTCTACTCTTCAATCATAAAGCAATTGATTGCAAAATCATTTCTCACTAGTCACTACACTCTCTGATGCGTGTTTGTGCCCATGTTGCTTTGGAATTCGCACAATCTTCCTACTCTGGCCCTCCCTTCATGCCATGGTTGTATTAGCAGTATGACAAAGGAATGAACAAAAAACACTCATTTCATTGCACTCGTATGTTTGACTGGGATGTTTCCCCTAAGAACAGAGTAATTAGCATTATTTTCTATATAATTAACGCGCAGTACTTGGAACTTGCAAACTAGGTAGTGTTAAAAATGTTACACGACATAATTTAGTAGTTAATTTGAGTGATCATCACAAGACTAATAGTGTCAGTGTCACCATTAATACACACCAACCCGATTATCATAACATTCTCCTAACAAATTACCAAGCTGTTAATTCAATCTCCAATTCTTTCATGGAAAAAATTTTAGGATGGCATTTGCATAATATAAGTATTTAATTTAATAATTAACATGTGTAAAGTTGTTGGTAGTGTAAAAACTTAAAAATGCTAATATTTTTTAAAAATATATTTACACATATCAATCATGAGTATTGATTTAAGTACTTATAATACACATATTGTGAGGTTAATTTTTGAATAATATTGTAATTATAAGACTCTTTTAATAATTATTTTGTCAATGTTTAAACTTTGATTATCTTTATAAGAGTGTAACTCACTTATTATTGCATCTAATCCTTATTGATAACACCCACTTTATTATGAGCTAAAATTAGCTCTAATTTAAGCAAGAATTTGTTTGAATATTTAGAATAATGCTTAACCATTGAACTTCTTCAAACTCTTAATAAATGCAACACCCACTATCTCAGCTCAATATAGCCCAAGCTAAAAAGGGAATGTCTTTATTATCAGTTTCTTAAAATATCTTCTATTAAATAATTAAGTTAAACAAATGACATATTATTACACTTATACTTATTCAAATTTCTACTTTTTGTAAATAACAAAATAAAATTATTATTTCTTAATTTTATATACATACATTATTAATAAAATAAAATACGGATATAAGTAAGGAAATGGTAAGTTCAAAATACACTTAACGTGTTTCAATAACCATTTTTTGTTTTGTTTAGGTAGACATCTTATCCTTTAAAATAAAATTGCAATATATATATTTTGAGTTGAATTGCAATATATATTTAAGTAAAAATATCTGAAAAAGAAAATAAGAATACAAACAAAATAGACAAAAGGAATAAAATTGGGGCCATGACCGTATAGGTAAAAGTGATTGTACAGTTTTATTTAAACTTCTATGTTTGTTTTTTTTCTAGTTTTTATTTTAAATCTTACAAAAGTATTATTTATAATGAAACACAAACAGTATGAAATTATCAGCTTTCAATTTATTTTTGATTATTTATCAACAAAAATTATGTTTTTAAAAAGTTTCCACCCTTTCATTTTCTTTCAAAAAAAAATTTTTCTCTGTGGATCACACATCTTGATTCTACAAGCGGATGATGCCTAATGTGTCTTGGAGGGGCAATGGCCTATATTTTTAAAAAAAGCATTTAACTTAATTTAATAATAAATAAGACAGTAATATTTTAATTTTTTTAAATTTCTTTAACTTTGTCTCTGCCAACAAGAAAACTTTAAAATTTATGCCAAACTTTAAATAACTTAAACAATTTTTTTGTAAAATATTTATAAAATTTCAAAGAATTTAAAGGATTAAAAAAGAAATAGTGTTGTGAGTAGAGGTGTACCTTACCATTGTAAAGTAATAATTCTTTCTAATAGGATATATGCAGGCCGTCAAAACGTAATAAATTTTGTGCTAAATATTTTTTTTTCTATTAATTACCCAACTTCTCATTGAAAATACACAACTTTCTAGTTCCACATAATGCTTTCCGTTATTTGTTGTGTGGAGCAACGAAATAAGAAAGGTTTCAATGAAAAGATAGAGATGAGGTGGAGAAAAGAGATTTAAGTTAGTAATTAGGAGTAAAAAAAGTGTTTTTCATATTTAGAAATAATCATTATTATTATTTTTATTTTATTTTACCAAAGATAGGATTGATTCATTATTTAAAATGAAAGGAAAACATAGTTTCAAAGAGAAACATTAAAGGGAAGCTTCCCAATATCACTTTGAACACAATTGCAACCATAAATACAAAATTAACATATAGTAACTTAATAGGGGCTTTTTTTATCAAATTATCACTTATAGTAAAATTATTTATCAAAATATTATTTTTTAAAAATTATTTATAAATTATTACTTTTTTAAATTATTTATCAAAATATTATTCTTTTAAAATTATATACTAAATTGTCATTCTTTTGTCTAACATGATATTTTTTAATAATTTTTTATTCACATAAGATGTACCAAATTGGGTGGCGCATCTATGTGAATTATGCCAACACATTTTGCGTAATCTACGTGAATATGTCATCCTACATGATATTTTTTACGTGGATATGCCATGACATTTTTTAGTTAAAAACGCTAATACATTTAGCATTTTTCACGTGGACAAAAAATAAAAATAAAAAAATACTTATAAGGTACTTAACTCATTTTACGTGGTTCTTGCAATCCTTCCAAAGACACATGCATTTCACATACCTACTAGATAGTGCACTACAACGTTGAAAGACATAAGTATCAATTAACTTATTTATAAGTCAACTGTTTGCTTATGATATATAAAGTAGTCGATGTGGGACTTTGGTGTTGATAAAATACAATAATTAAGTAAAGCAATAAGGTACCTTTGTTCGATGTGAGACTTTGGTATTGACAAGACAAAAAATTAAGTAATATAATAATGTACCTTTGTTCGATGTGAAACTTTAATGTGAAAGTATTTTTATTGATTTATTAATCTAATTTATATATTATATTTTCTTAAAAACTAAAAAGAATGAATGAAAAGTGTTTATTTTATATAGTATATAGATAGATAATCTAACAAAATTTTAATTCTTAGTTCCACATATAGATGCTAATGCTATAGTTACCGTATGCTAAATAACAAGTGAGTTGCTACCTCGTTGCTATAGCATACATATATAAATGTGAATTGAAGAAGTGAGTTGTTACCTCATCAAGAGATTCATATAACTATGTAACAGTTATAAGAAGTGAAGAAAGTAATTTAAATAATTTTAAAAGTGATTAATATTCTATTTTAAAATAAAAAATGTGAAAGAGCCATAAGTCATGTTTCGTTTGTCACAGTGTCTGTAGTATTTATAGATAAATGAAATTTATATATTTCTTGGTGTACTAGAAAATGATGGAGTACTAGGAAATGGTTTTGCTGCATATATATATAGAACTTAGAAGATAATTAGATGCCATTTGCATGAACGAACTAAATATATATTGTTTATTCAAACCTGTAATGCCCTTGATGAAAATATTTTCACAACTCACAAGATAATTTAGCAAGTCAATTTCTACTATGAAAACTCAAATATGACTTGATAAGTGTATAGTATCAAATATTGAACATGAGATAGAACATGACTTACGTAGATGACATGTATCTGACATTGTGAGTTAAAAATATGATATTGATTTGAGATTAGAGTTTAAGCAATTTTGCTCTTGAAGTGGATAAAGTTTTTAATGTGAAGTGTTGAGCACGGGTATAAAGAAAAGTTACAAGTCAGGTGGTGTCTGTGTGTAGTATATTTTCCTTCCTCGTTACTGTAACATACATATATAAATGTGAAACTAGGTAGCAACTCACTTGTTATTTAACATACGGTAGCTATAACATTAGCATCTATATGTGGAATTAAGAATTAAAACTGTTGATACCCAATTTTGTCCATAAAATTTTTTGATACTTAATACTGTGAATACTCAATTTGGACTGGGCTAACAAATTCTTTTACTCTTCTTTTTTGGCCCAATTGTAAGCCTACTAAAAGGAACACTGATCTCGTTTTAAAAGAAAATTTGAAAAAGGGGCATTGCATTTAATACCTTATGCCCTGCACACGTAAAGGAGAAGGCATTAAATGCATTGAGCGAAAAAGAAAAAGGGGGGCTAAAAGGATGGAAAGAAAAGAAAAAGGTTCGATAAAGGAGGAGATGGGGGCTCAACGTAGGAAGGCTCACGCAAAGTAAAAAAAAAAAGAAGGAAATGTCGGGGAGAAATGATGAAAGGGTGGAAGTATTTAAAAGAGAAGAGCATCAGAAAAGGGGATCTTTTTTTACACATTTTTTCACCTTCAAGAACCAGAAAAACACCTTCCATTTTCACCACCCTCATCACCAAGAACAGTACCTTCACCCACCCTCCACATAAATCCTTCATCACCATAAACTTCCAAGAGCAATTACCATCACAAGGAGACAGAGAGAAGGGAACAAGAAGGAGACAGAAGCCTTGCGAGGAATAGCATTCACTTCAACTGTTCCACCTTGAACTCCACAGTAACCTTTCGCATTTATGTCATGTAACTCTTTTCGCTAACTATTCTCACTTGCACACAACCCCGAATCCCTCTGCACTCAACCCGAAATGAATACTACATATCCACTCAAGCCTCCCGACCGAAACCCAATATCCACTCTCCAACCGTGAATCCATCTCCCTTTTATTACCTTTCAGCTCTTTACCTCAGTAACTAATATTCATCGTCTCATCATTATCTTCAAGCTACCTCATTTCCAAAGACACCTCCACTACACCACCTCTCTACCTTCACGTCCAACCCATCGACAAACCACTTACTACTATTCATCATCTCCCTCCACATAAACCCTTCATCACCTCACTTTCATAACCCCACAAACCGACCGTCGGACCCCAAACTCCATCATATCCGACGGTCGAACCATCCAATCTCCCTAAGCCGATCGTCGAACTCAAAACACCAGATCCATCATATTAAAAGTGATTGTACAGTTTATTTAAACTTCTATGTTTGTTTTTTCTAGTTTTTATTTTAAATCTTACAAAAAGTATTATTTATAATGAAACACAAACAGTATGAAATTAACCGACCGTCGAAACCCAAGAAGTCGATCCTTCCCTCAACCAACCGACCGTCGGACCCCCAAACTCCATCATATCCGACGGTCGAACCATCCATCTCCCTAAACCGACCGTCGAACTTCACCAACACCAGTTACCATCATCTCACCGACCAACTTCACCGACACCCTCACCGTCGAACCACACCAGTGACCTTCACCGACCAACACCAGTCACCATCCTCTCACCGACACCCTCACCGACCGTCGAAACCCAAGAAGCCAAAGCTTTCCTTCAACCAACCGACCGTCGGACCCCGAATCTCTCCGCACCGACCGTCGAACCACTTCACAAAATACCATCATTCCCTCTACCGACTGTCGAACTACATCACACCTTCGACCGACCGTCGAACCACACCCGCTACTACTACCCCTCACCGACAACCCATCCAAATCTTCACACCATCAACCAATCTCCATCACATTCGACCGTCGGGTCCCACTTTCCAAACCGTGATCATTGTATTATTTTTATATTTATTGAAATAATGAAAGAGAAAACTATAATCCCCATCACCCAAGCAATTTCCATAACCTCTCCAAACACTATCAAACCCAACAGAACCGACCGTCGGACCGTAACCCTTCAAACCAAATCCCTCTCCTCACTCGACCGTCGAACCATACCATTGCAACCTTCACCGACCGCCTTCACAAACCATCACATCCTCCCATCGACCGTCGAACCCCAAAACAGAATCATCCCACCATATCCTCTAATCGACCGTCGAACCCCAAAACAGTAACCACCCCATCTCCTCAAACCGACCGTCGAACCTCGCCCAGGTCGCCCTCACCGACCGTCGAACTCAACACCGATCCATCATACCCCCCAACCGACCGTCGAAACCCAAGAAGCCATGTCCTTCCCCTCTACAGACGTCACCCCCATCATCTTCATCAACCTTCATCCGACCGTCGAATCTTAAACCGGATCCCTCCCCAAACATCCCCTGGCGTGTGCTTCCATGGTTGCCAAAGTCCCCAAACCTTTATTTCTTTAAATTGCACTTGTTGATTATCCTGTTGAGTTTGAATTTGATTCACGTGGGCACAAAAATTGTCATGTCCATTTCATATTAAGGCAAAAATGATATTTGTTTGGTAAAAAAAGAGAGAAGGGTAAAAGAAAAAAAAATAAATAAAAAATCTTTTGATCCATGCAATGACCAATGATGATGATTGAGTAGTGAATACTACCTTCAATGTCATTTGGATCATAAGGGTTTATTGAGTAGCCTAGTGCTAACTTGAATCCTGTGCAAAAAAAAAAAAATGGATTCGCTTTCAAATAAAATCTTTTTTTTAATAAAATCAATCAACCCACAATCATTTTATAAAGAACTACGTGACTTTGAGTTCTCTATTGCACCAGGAGATACGTAGGAGCAGAAATCCATTTCTATCAAGCCAAAAAAATAAATAAATTTTCATGATTTGGTTGTTTCTTTTATTTCTTTCCAAAAAATGAGAAAAATAAAAAATAATTACAAAGTCTTTTGTTTAAAGGGGTAAAAATAAATATATTTGAGATTATTAAATTTTGCACAACTAACATAAGGTACCGATTCTTGAACGGCAAGATAGATATATGCTAACACCTTCCCTATCTGTAATCGACTCCTGACTCAAACTCATTTTCAAAAGACCAGTTTTCCTGATAAAAGGGTTTTTCTAATGTTTTCCCAATTTAAATAAATATTGGTGGCGACTCCATTGATATTTTAATTTTTTCGGTCGTCCCGTCGCGATCCCGGTTGCGACAAAAACTTTGTTAGTTTATCTATCTATATACTATATAAAATAAACATTTTTCATTCTTTCTTTTTACTTTTTAAGAAAATATAATATATAAATTAGATTAATAAATCAATTAAACTGCCTTCACATTAAAGTCCTCCATCGAATAAAGGTACATTGTTATACTACTTAATTGTTTTGCCTTGTCAATACCAAAGTCTCAAATTGAACAAAAGTACATTGTTACCTTACTTAGTTATTTTGTCATGTCAATATCAAAATCTCACATCGACTACTTTACAGATCAAAAGTAAACATTTGTCCTATAAATAAGCTAATTGATACTAATGTCTTTCAACGTTGTGGTACACTTTCTAGTAAGCATGTAAAATACATGTGTCTTTGGGAGGAGTGCGAGAACCACGTGAAATGAGTTAAATATCCTATAAGTATTTTTTTTGTCCACGTGAACAATGCCAAATGTGTTAGTATTTTTAATTAAAAAACGTCATCCTAAATGACGTATCGATATAAAAAAATATCATGTAAGATGGCGTATCCACGTGAATTACGTCAAACGTGTTGACATAATCCACATGGATGCGCCACTCGATTTGACGTATCCTATGTAGACTATAAATTATTAAAAAATGTCATGTTGGAAAAAAGTAGTTTAATATATAATTTTAAAATAATTATATTTTGAAAAATAGTTTTAAAATAATATCAATTTAGTAAATATTTAAAAAATAATATTTTAATAAATAATTTTATCATCAATGATAGTTTGATAAAAAAAACCCTTAAGAGGCCTATATATGAAACCTTATAGAAGGTTTCTTTTCCCATCAACTTTCATTTCATTTCAAAGAGGCCTCTTCTTGGAGGCCATCTCTTCCGCTTCTCGCACAATAACTTCAGTCAATTGGTGCTCCATCACTTTCTTCTGCTTGTGTTTGATAGATCCTTTCTTGAATTTCTTCTTTGCCCGAGCCTGAGGTGAAGGAGTGTTGCCTACCGAAAATATATATGATGTTATTCACAGCCACCCATGTCTCCAATTGAGTGCCTGCATTGGGTAGCCTGTAGTAGATGCCACGCCTAGGGGATTATTATGCACATCATTGGTCACCAGAGCTTTCGGAACAAATCTTTGGCTTCCACGAATTGAATAGAGATCAGCCTCCATTATAGGGGCCAATCTTTCATAGAGCTTCCACCCGCAAAGGGGAGGCCCCGACATTGCACCCGGAAAGGAACATGGTGGAAATCATAATAATCAATCACGTTTTTCCCAGGTTGTCATTGTTTCAGAACAAGGAACAATTATTTAGAGGTCCATGGTTGGTTTCAAAGAATTTTCAGCATGTCGATCTCGCTATCAAAGTAGAACTTGTAGTATTCAAAGTTTCACCTCTTCACATTGGATTCCTTTTGGGTTATTCCACACTAGCATAAGGACCTTATTCATGGTAGTTTGGAGTTGATGCCTGTCAAAGAATAGTCGTCCGATTAGGCATCACTTATAAGCCTAAATTTGCAGTAGATTTCTTCTTCATCCAAAAATTGTTAAATTAATCATTATAATTGTTAATATGAAATTTGGATAACAACAGGAGTGGCAATAGATCACTAGTTTGACTTAATTACTTAATGAAGAATGTTTTAGAAAAAATAATAATAGACAAATAGGAGTAATAATAGATATTCCTTATGTTTTCATTATAAGTAATATTTTTGTGTGATTTAAAATAAAAAATTTAAAAGTAAAACTAGAAATGGTTAGTCTTAACTAGTCATGGCCCCGGTCTCATTCCTTTTGTTTGTTTTCTTATATTTTTTATCAATATATTTTCCCTAAATATATATTGCAGTTTTCATTTTGCCAAATCTAGCATAATGATTAATAATTAGTAGTATAAAATGTTTATTGAAACACGTAGTTAAGTGTATTTTAAACTTAGTCGTTTCCATACTTATAGCTATATTTTCTTTTATTACTAATATATATATATATATATATATATATATATATATATATATAACTAAAATTAATTATCTTATTTTCTAATTTGTAAAAGTAAAAAAGTTTGATAGGTATAAGTGTGGTAATATGTCACTAGTTTCATATAACTATTTAATAAATAACATTTTAAGAAACTAGGAAGAAGCTAGTTGGAGAAGAGTAACAATAGATAAATAGGAGTGATAATAAACAATCCAAGTTAAAAATTGCGAACACAATAATGCTAAAACTAACTTCTCTCAATTTACAGAAAAAAGTCAGATATTAGTTAAGTCTAATTCAATTTAGAATTCTCTTGATGAAATAACCACATAATATTATTTATTACTATTCACAATTTTTTTTGTCAAAATTACTATTCACAATGAAATGGAACAATATAATGAAGAAGCATAATGGACAGCTACGTTTGGACTCAAGCCTAGTGACATGTATATAATTCATTATCTTAAGTTTCAGGGGCTTCACATCCTATATCAACATGTTAACGTTATTACCCAATGTTTACTTCTCAGTCCATATTCATATTTCCATTTTATTATGAAGTTGCCTTGAACGTTATAGTATTTATAGACACCTCACCTTGTCTTCAACCGACGATGGCCGATCGATGAAGAGTTATCCAACATCATCAAATAGTCCATCAGGTACAGGCAAGAACACATTGTATAATAAGGTTTCAAATAAAAGTTAAAGGATATTTATATGAAACTGGATAAAGATTTAAAATTCCAAACTCATTCAAATTTTAACTATGTATATATTGAGCAATAATTAACCCAAAGGAATGAATGAATGTGTCAAATTGTAGCAAGGGCCAACCACTAATTGTATCATTCAATTCAATAGAATTAAAGCACAAGTCTCTTCAAGTTAACCCTGTCCTTTGCTTTGGTGTCATGTCCTGGTTTTAATGAGAATAATTTCAGTAGGTCAGTGGTAGCTAAAAATCCAACGAAGTAACGCTGTTTCACTTTGAAAAAGCTCAACAGTGCATATCTTCGACAAAATAAAACTAGTTGTTTAATAGTTTCACCGGAAAGTTTCATGATATGATATTTACATTTGAGAATAGTGAGGAGGCGAAATTCTAGAACTTAAAAAAAAATAAAAAATTCTCGGCATGTGTTGTTCTCCCTTTTTCAATTTTTTTCTTTGAATTTGTTATGTAATTACTCCAAGTCTTACGTTGTTTAAGTCCAAGAAACCTAAGGGGTTTTTTTTATATAAATAAATCTTTGGTTATTGAGGTAATATATCACCTGAGAGAAAGAACATAAACACTTAGGAAAGATTATAACTAGACTATTAGGTGGTGAATTTTGAGAGAGAAATTTATAACTTTAATTATGCAAAAGTTATAATTTAATATTTTTGTTTGTAGAGTATTTTTTTTCTTTTTTTTGTAAACGTAAATCAGAGGAGTTGAATCACGTAAAATATTATATTTTTTATTGGGTTTTAATTTTCTTTCTTCTTGTGCTCGTGTTATGGGTCCATCTCCCTTCCCACAGAATTTTTTTCTTGTGCCCAATAGGTGTCTTGGTCACTCTCAAGTCTCAAGTGTACTAGCAGTATTCTTAAAATGACACTATTTGGGCAGTAATTTGGTGTGGATGGAGATTTGAGAGCTGTCAAACGAGCTGATCAGATCGTTTAAGTTCACCTGGGTCGCGAGTTAAACAGAAAATATGAAAATTATCTACATATAAACAAGTTGAAAAAAAAACATTAATTTGACTCAACTCGCATTAATTCGCAACCTCAAATTAGATGGCCCTCATAATGTGATAATTTAATAAAAAAAATATTTTTCACCTATAAATTTAAAAAATATTTAAACTCATTCTCAAATTAAAATAAAAATTAGTTGAAGATACTTGCACTTCCAAAATTTGATAACACTACACCATTATGATACATTACTTGGTACTAGCCCGCAGGTTATGATACTAGCCTGTGAGTTAAATGGATTAACTCAGGAGTTAAACGGGTCAAGTGAATAGAAAGTGATAGCCACTTATGGGTAGAAATTTTGATAATAATTCACTATTGTCCTGAAATAAAAAAAAGGTAATATTATTATGATGGTGAGCCCGAAGCATGAGCAAGGTATAATAGACGATGAATGAGGCATACATAAGTCATCACCAGAACTCATGATGTTAATGGTTTGCAACTTAGAGAAAGATCATATCAGACTCAATGAGTGTAGATGGTCAAATCATGAAGAATGTGAAATTCTGCTTTGATGGGTTGGGGTAATTAGCGAATGTGAAGATTATTCGTTCAATAAAATGACACCTATAGCACATTTGACCGGCTTGGTTTTAGTCTTAAATGGGTTTAGGTGCAGCATCTTTTTGTAGTTGAAAGAAACTTTAGGTTTTGATTTTTGAATGGCTTTTTCTGTAAGTTTTGTATACAAATAAAACGTGAAAAATCAAGAGAAGAGATGGGATTGAAGTAATGTACTTATTATTTTTATTTTTATTTTTTACAATGATTACACAAATTTAAAGCTAACATCTAACTACTCAGACATGCTTCTGTAACTAACTTTAAGGTAAAATTTCTACAATCATTAATCACATGTTTGTTTTTTCCTCAAATATTAGATATATGTATTAATTGCAATTTGAACATTTTGAAAGTGACTAATTCTATCAAAATATAGTTGATGATAATTAAAACCGTTCTAATACTCTCAACTTTCTAATGTTTCCTTAGAAGATGCTCAGTTTTATTCTCTACTGGTTTAAACACCAGAAAAAAGCATAACAATAAAATAGGCTTTTAAATTCATACTACCCAACTCCAAAGACATATAGGCTCAAACATATATATTCCTATTCCAACTAAGTTACTAATGTCCGACCTTGTGTGTATTGACGCATATAATTTGGAGAAGGCTCTTGGTGAATCTTTATATAAGACTATACCCCTTTAATCAATACCTTTATAATCTGTTTTTGTTCTTTTTGGTGAGAGATTCTTTTATAGACTATGGCTACACAAGTATTTCTCCTTTTTAGTCCTGCTCTGGTGAAGCGGTGGTTTGAATATGTTCAGTCTTGAAGAGTTGGGCAAGATCCCCCATCAGAATTTATGGAGCACGGTGGCTTGTGGGCGAGGGGTTAGGCCTGAGCATGTGCAGCCTATGATTTGTGCCAGAAGCTTAGTGCCAGACCTATATTCCATATTGCACTTTTCTGATTAAGCTGCAAATATATATATAGGTGATATGCTTATTTATTATAAGAAGCGAGAAAAATAAATCTTGATTATTAAATTTTATATGAATTATTAAGATTAAAATATAAATGTATATAATTTTTTAAAGTGATCGCATAATTTTTAAGTAACTTTTAATCTTAACTATTTATATATAATTATATAGTCAAAATTTACTCTTTTCACCCTAAATTTATATATATATATATATATATATATATCGTTGGAATCCATGAGAAACATCATCATCATGAAGTTGGATTGATATCACAATAAACATTTAACACACAACTTATAAATTTGATTCATTATATATATAATTTGCATCGTTCATAGGATTAATCTCCATTCATCACAAGAGCATGAGCTAGGGTTATGCAATCTTATCACAAAAGTTACTTTTTTTGTGATTTAAACTTGTGTCCTCGTTCCATAAAGTTGAAGTTGCTTACCACTTCATCTCACTCTTTATTAACTATATTACCTAGATAATAATTTTCATCTGCAACTGCAAGTTTGCTGAATTTTGAAATCAAAGATAATCCTATTTGGCTTATCCGTATATAGCTTATTATTCATTGCTTGTCATGCATTTATTGTCGATTGTTAAGAGTCTTATATTGTCTGTCTCAATTTTTTAAGTGTGATTTATATATCTGTTAGATCACTTTACTTGATGTCAATTAGTTTTAAGTTAAAATCTCACATAGTATCAAAGTTAAGATCTTATCTCCGTCGCTTACTTCGTTAGACTTCTTCTACCTACTTCACTAAGTTTCTCTCGCCTACTTAGTTAGGCCTGCCTGTTCTGTTTAAAAATTTGTGGAAGAGGTATTAAGAGTCTATATCACTTACCTCAATCTTTCAAGTACGATTTATATATCTGTTATACCACTTTACTTAATATCAATTGATTTTAAGTTATAATCTCACATCAGTAATAAGTCTTAACTAACTGCGTGATTACTCTGTATATGTTCTACAAATGTCTATATATAATAATTGAAAAGTACTAGCACAACATTTACTTTGTCATGAAAGTCCTTAAAATGGACCTTTACTTACTGCTGCTCTGCAAAAGCAAAACCCAACTATTCCACTTTCAGCATACTGTAACTACTTTTATGATACCCATTCAATGGTTAGCCTCAATCTTTTTCTTTTTCTGAATTTTGATCTCAAAGAAAAGCTTGTAGCTAATTATTAATTATCTTCATAAAGTATATATTCTATGTACTAATTGAGAAAAGAAAGGAATAATAATACAATTGCTTTTAAAGCGGGCCAAAGTTACTAAGAGAAGGTGCTAACTAGTAAACCCATTCAATTTCAATTTTGTTTTAGCATCATGCTAACAAGTGTTATATAAGAGAAGATGCCGGCTAACTCAGCTGATAAATTTTTTTATAAGTAATTATAAAGACTTGAAATCATATCTCGTTTTCATTTATTTGGAGTTATATGAGTAAGGTGACCTTCTCCCTTCACAAATGTAGTCTGCATGTGTTGGTATGAATGTATTTTGAGTGAGTGAGTCAATTACTAGTTAAAATATGTAGAATTTCTTGAATTCGCCATCTCTAGTCAAAAGAAAAAAAAGTGTTATCTAAGTATTTTAATTATTATTTAGGTTTTGTTAACAAATATATATATGCCCTTACGGTGCAGGTTGAAAAATTAAAATAAAAATTATTAACTTAAAGGTAAAAATATCTAATATCTTAAATTTTTTAAAAATAATTATTTTATTCTTTAAATAATAAGAATAATTTAATGAAGTATAATAAATGCTTGTTAGCGAGCAATTCTAGCACGCTCATGAGCATCAAGAAATACATGCTCCAAAATATTTTCACCATTAATTTTAAGTTGGTATATGCCTAAGGTTTATGTGAATATGCCTAAAACCAATAATGAAAATCTTCCTCAAACATGCATTAATTGTTACTCCAATGACTTAGATAATAATTTCTAACTTCTTAACATATGCATAAGGCCACACATTTAAAAAAGAAACTTAGTATTTATTACTATTTATGCCTTGGATTCAGAGATAGACATAGGACCATGCAACTCGGAGTGAGTCTAGGAAGAGCATCATTAATCAAATTTCTTGTCGTGACCCCAATAGAGTTGAACTGATGAAGATATGTTCAGTCTAGATGTGGTGTATGCATTGAAGAGACCAAGAAAACTAAGTGTAAGAGAAAAGGTCATAATGGGATTTTTTTAGTGTTGATTTGTCCTAGGCCAGTATTTTGAAAATCTATGAACAATTTGTAGTCAAATGTTGGGGTGAGAGGAAGGTCATGTGTGAGGATGACACAAGAAAACGCAAAAATGCTAGACAAGTTGTTGGGGGATATTAGAAGGGAATATTTAGGAGGATGAAAAGGAATTAAGAAACTTACAAAGGAATTTGAAATTAGGGTTTACAATGACAAATATATGGAAGCAAACAAACAACCCTTTAGGCCCTCTTTCTCTTTTTCTCCGTGTCCCAGTGTCTTTTCACACATTCAGGTCAATGGGTCCACTGATAAAAATCAAAATTTCTTTGTTTTTGACTATTACAACCACCGATCATTTATTGTGCTAATGATAAAATCACCTAACATTGCAATCGAACTTTCATGAATTGTGCATATCACCATGTAAAGTAGACACGTGTCAACAATATGATACTTTTTAAACTTGAGGATTATATTCGGCAAGCCATGTAGGTTAAACGAAAAATTTTAAACTAGAATTTTCTACTAGCCTTTGCAACGTAGTGCAGGTACTTATTTTTTTTTCAAGGGGGGGAGACTTTTAACCAAAATAAGAGATACATCTTGTTGTAACCTAACATGAAAAGACTGATTTATCAATTAAACCCTTAGTCATTTCAAGAACTCCGAGGCCAATAATTTGTATTTTACTATCAAATATACATACCATACCGGTTTTTTTTTTTCAAATATGAAACGAATAGTTTGTTTAGCTTTTTTTAATGTTTTAAAAACGAAATTAGAGATTAAATCGATAAAGCTTCTGAGTCATGATTCGATTAGTTCAATCGATTAAATTTATAATTAAAATATAATTTAATCGTAGTTGAATTAAAAGATATTCAAACTAGAGACATAGTCAATTCATAATTCAAGTTATTTAACTGGCCAGTTCAGTCTAATTTTTAAAATATTAATTTTTTCATGAAGCAAGATGGATGGAGAAATTCTTAAGTATTGTACAAGTATTATGTTAATTAACTAAAAATATAACATGTGATACAGTATAATAATATATATTATTAAATAAAATTTAAAATATGATATAATAAAGCAAATAAAATTTGTATTGTCCAATGTATTATGATCTTAGAGTTAAGTATTTTTCATCAACAACAAATTATTTGTGCAACAAGTCAACAGGAGTTGGTTAACTTAATTAGTCGATTTTTGATTTATGATAATTGTATAATTTTGGTTTAAATTCAAGTATTTCTGTTGATAGATAATTTATAATTCTTAATGTAAATTCTCACTAAATTTATGATTTGTCCTAATCTTATAATTTGAAGAACATTTCCTTACCCTACACTTTTACTTATATAAAAAAAATTGTGCAACAATCATTTTTATATATTTGCGACCACTCGTTAGAAGCCAATATATGTTCCGGTTAGTAAGAGTGTGACAAATAAAATTTCCTTCTCCTTTGGAGTGCCATTCTCCTTTATCTTCTGGTTATCCATTTTTGCCACCGTTTAGGGATTGCCACCTCTCTCTTTGGCAGCAGCACTAATTTCCTTTGTTGTTTAATTTGGTTAGTTTTTTTCTTGAGATTTGATAGTTTATGCCAGATTTATTATTTATTTTAATATCAGAATGATTTAAGGAAAATTGAACACTCTTCTTGTCGAATCTAGAGTTTCATCAATCATGTTTGTTCTTGGTTTTCAATATTAGAAAGAGGGGTCAAAATATCGGGACATTTGAAATAATGGATTTAAAGAGTAATTACAAATAGCAGGTTAACATCACGGCTTAATGTAAAACTTTAATTAGTCAAGGATTTTGTTTAAAGTTAGTTTTTTTTGGGCTCTAATCGAACTATTAATTCTATTACCACTTATTGTGAAAAAAGAAGAGCACTTGAGAGATATGAAGTAATGGACTTGAAGAGGAATCACAAATAATAGACTAATATTACATCTTAACTTAAAAACTTTAAGATAATAGATTCATAAGTTCTTCCACTTATTAAGTTTTCACTTTATTCATTCCTTTAAAATGTGAGAAATTTTTTAT
Source organism: Ormosia semicastrata (assembly GCA_029884595.1). Classification (NCBI taxonomy): domain Eukaryota; kingdom Viridiplantae; phylum Streptophyta; class Magnoliopsida; order Fabales; family Fabaceae; genus Ormosia; species Ormosia semicastrata. Next base: position 136,551,258 of record JAQQTO010000063.1, read on the forward strand.
TTATATATTTACTTGAAACTCATACTTAAATTTTTAACATTATGTTCTTATCGTACAATCTAAAAGTAAAAAGATGCCCAATGACGAAGTAAAATTTCAATGATAAAAAATGATTTTTCTTTTCGTTAAAATCCTTGTAAGTCTAGGATATTGTGTAAATTAGATTATTATGTTCTCAACATCAAGCATTAGACACCAATAAGTGACATGGAAACGCGTTACTGAGAGGGGTAAACCAAATATTACAAATGGAATTAGTCTCATACCTAAAGTTATAAGGATTTTCAGGCAAGAACTAAAAACATCAAGCATTAGATTGACGAGCATATTCGAAGTCAGATCTTCAATATTAATGAATGGAATTCACTAGTCATAATTATTGTTTGAGAGAAAATTGTAACAGCAAACTCTATCTTGAATTCAAAGATAACTGAAGGTGGGTGTATATGCATGAAGTCCTAAATACAAAAATAACATGAAGTAATCAAGTTAATTATGTTAACATTTGTTTAGACATCAAGTTATTTTGACTTATTTAAAGCTAATTAGAGGAAGAACATAGGCTACTAAATCAGCATGTCGATGTCAATTTTAGGCATCCACGCAACAAATATATGAATGATGCGTTAGAATTTCTGGTAGGATATATAAGTAATGGACAAAATAGAAACCAAGCCTATTTTTCTTTTCAACAAATGAAGTAGATAAATATATATTATTCAAAGACCTAACAAATTATCCTTTTCTTAATTAATTTTCGAATGTTAATGCTAATACTAGCTATCTCATGGAAAACATGTGCCCTTGTTGGTCACTATATATGTCGCTATCAAAAATTGCATATATATATACTTATGTTTGGTTATTTTGCAAGGAATTAAGAGAGGCCAAGAGAGTTAGGGGGGTGATGAGATACATGTAGAAGTAGCACAGAAGGAAAGGAACAGTACAGTCCCTCTATGATTACTCTCATTTATATATTTCACCCCGTCGTCTTCGGAGAAAAAAATTAAACACACCAAATTGTCCAAACTTTGCACTTTGCAGTGTTTGCGTGTATTGACTATGCAGAAAAGGAGAGTTGAGATAGAAAAAGAAAGAAAGGAATTGTTGGAGTGTCACTTTCCTATATATACTCTCAACTCAAGTTAACCAGGAAGCACATCTCTCTCTCTCTCTCGCTCTTTCCCATTCCTAATTTCCTTTATATTTTTCTTTTGTTTATATTATATGCACCACCACACAATCAGACATCTCTCTCTCTCTCTCTTCTTAGTCTTTGAAGGATGTCTGTTTTGTGAAGCTGAGAAAAGGTCTTCTTTTTATTCCATTTAGCCTTGTTTCAAAGAAGACATATATATATATATTTCATCCCCACTTTGCACCTCTCTACAATCACCTTGCTTAATATTCTAGCTTCTTCTTCTTTGTTTATTGCTTGTGGGTTCTCTAATTATACTATATATCAATCAATAATAGTAGAGGAATAAACACCCCCACTTGAGTTCTTTGTCTGTGCCTGTTATTTTAGTTCTGAATTCTCCTTGTTGGTCTCAGGTTTAGTTGGGTTTTTTTTTGCCTTTCACTGCTATACTATAATACTATACCTTGAAATCATTCTTGGGAATAACTAAAAAATGCCCCAGAATAAGATTTTCCATGACCCATCATCGAATCAGATTCCTGATCTTTCTCTGCACATTAGCCTCCCAAACAGTGCTCCTTCTTCAATTTGCACTGAAGGGGATTCACCCTTTGATATATGGAGATCAGATACTGATGGTGCCTTCAAATCTCATAGTGATAGTTCAATCAGAGGTAGCCCTCAAGCAGACACAGAACTTTCCCTAGCCAACAACCCCACAACTCCCTCTGAGGCTGAGAGCCCTTGGAGGAGAAACTTTGTTAGATCAGTCAGAGAAGAAGTTGCAGCAACAAGACAAACAACAAATCATGGGGTTTCACATGGTGTAACAAGACCCTTCAATGGAATCCCTCTCTACAGTAATAACTTTTCTTCTTTGGACAACAACAATTCCTCAATAATAGAGAGGGCTTTCAAGTTTTCTCTGTGTGCAGTTCCATATCCTTCTTGTTCTGCTAATTCAGCTTCTTATAGTAATGGTGTTGGGGGTGTAGAACCTATCTCAAGGTTTAATGGGATAACCATGGAGAGTCTAAGACCCCATCAGCAGTTTCAGTACTTGAATCATCATCATCAGCAGCAGCAGCAGCAGCAGCAGCAGCAACAGCATCAGTTTGGAATTGGAGCTTCTGATTTTTCAAGTGGATTTGTGAGGTCAAGAATGTTTCCAAGGCTGCAAAATAAGAGGAACATGAGGGCTCCAAGAATGCGTTGGACTAGTTCTCTTCATGCTCGCTTTGTTCATGCTGTTGAGCTGCTTGGAGGCCATGAAAGTGAATCTCTCTTCTCTCTCTCTCTCTCTCTTTTTCTCAGTTTCACTATCCCTTTTTGTGGTGTATATGTATGAGTGACTACTTCTTCTGTAGTTTTGTCTGTGTTTTAAACTCTTCTTGTACTTTTGGATGGTAGGGGCTACTCCAAAGTCAGTTCTGGAGCTCATGGATGTCAAAGATCTAACACTAGCTCATGTCAAGAGCCATTTGCAGGTATATGACTCAGTCCTTGTTTTTCCCCCCTCCTTCACATGTAAAACAAAAGAAAAATACTCCATACACATTATATACTAATACATCTCTTCATATTTGTATAAAATAATAATTATAATTATAATTATAATATTAAAATATGATTGTGTAAAAATATAAAATAAAATAAATTATAATAAAAACTATATAAATATAAAATAATACATTAGTAAGTTTATTTAACATTACTCAAAACAAAATTACATAAACCCTCTCTCTCTGCGTGTGTGATTGTGTGTGTCTATCGGGGTGGGCGCCTGTGGAGTGGAGTTTGTAGACTTTGTCCAAATTAAGTTTATCTATGCGGCACAAGAGCCAAAACATGCAGTGGATGAATAAATGGATGAACAGTTGAAGCTGTTGTTTCCAACAGGGAACAGGACAACTTCTACTTTTTAAGAGAGAGAAATAAAGATAAAAAGAGAAAGAAAAAAGTGGCCATCATTTCTCAATAATATTAGAAGCAATAACTGACCTTACCAAACATCAACATCGTGGTTAATAAAGAAACCTAGAAAAAATCCAGAAAAAGAAGCATCTGATTTGATTATTTTTTCCTTTTTTATTCTTCTTCAAATCTTCCTTCTTCATATACAGTTCAGATTTCCCTTCTATTATTATTGTTTATTTATTAACATATTCATTTCCCTGTATTATATTCATCTTATTTGTCTTTTTTTGGCTTCTGCAGATGTATAGGACTGTTAAGAACACTGACAAGCCAGCAGCTTCCTCAGGTAAATTCATATTGTTATCACCTTTGGCGCTTGTAATATTTTACCTAATGCAATTTATACTAATTAATTCCTTGATCTCCGCTCCAAATTGTTCACTTTATTCAATTCCTGTGAAGATTCCCTCCTACACTTTATGACTCAGACCCTATTCATCCATTAAATAATGTTTTCTTTACATGTACTACAACTCAGTAACAACTTAAGATTATTTTTTTTTGGTGCATAAACCTAAAGATTTATTTCAAGTATATATGTCTACAATACTATGATTATGATCAATTTAATGCTTCTATAATGCAATATATCAGATGGAGATGAAGATTTCAGGTCCCTAACACCACCCCTTAATCAAAATAAGAACTGTTTACCCAATCAGAGAGGACCTACAAATGCATCACTAGATCATATGGGCTTCACTTCCAGCAATCTATGGGGTAATTCATCTTCCAGGTAATCTCTCTTTCTTTCTCTGGTGTGTGTGGATGTTTGGTCAGGCCTTAGTGTCAATGTCGGCTATATATTATATCTGTACGAATGCTTGGTTAGATCCACTATCTATATATGCATGGTTGAGTTTAATAATTATGTTGGGAAAATTACAAACCCAGGTGGCCAAGTCCATCCTTTTCTGAAACTTAAAAGTGCTTCTTTCTGACAACTTTTGCTTTTCATTTCTTTTCTCCACTTCTGCTTTCTATCTGATGATCAAAGTAGCCATGCATGGTTTGGCTGGTACCTCTTTTTGGTACAATGTCATTTAGCTTCTTTAAATGTATAGAAAGAGAAGTTTTCTGAAACTAGATAAAATTTTCAGTAGTTAAGTGCAAATAAATATACAAGAAGCTAGCCTTCTCCCACTCTTTAGTGCTTTCTCCGGATTAACATTCAACTTTTAGAACAATATATTCCTTCTCCTTATTAATTTATTTATTTTATTATTATTATTATTATTATTATTATTATTATTATTATTATTTTACTTTATCATGTCTTAATGGACTTGCTTGCTTTGAGCCCTTTCAATATAACTAACATTATGACATAATACTACCGTTAGAGTATCCATTTTAAGGGCTTTCAATTCCAATTTTTTATATTTAAAGCCGTACTTTTGGTATTCTAGCTTTATCAAAGATATAATGCTTGGTACTAGTTTAATTTCTAAGAAAAAATTCAAATTTTGAGTCAACTAATACGACAAAAGAGTGTAGGATCTTAGGTAGCAAACTCGTACTATGATTACTAACCACAAGAACATTTCTAAACAAAAACGGAAAAGGGAGGAAAACAATTTCTAGTGGAAATTGAAGGTGCAAATCCACAATGCTGCAAAATTAGATACCTATTGGATGATCTCACACAATGTCCACTAAAATTTATAGCTTGTCTTTGTGGCTACGTTAGCAAAAATGAGACAAGTTATCTCCATCTTGGGAAATAATAATTAGAGCTTTGAGGTACACAGAAAATCAAGCAAACCTCATAATTAATATTATGATTTATGACATTCACATGAGTCAGTGCAATATTGCGTAATACATACATCGATTGAAGGAGACCATATAGAATTTCTTGATCATATTGATCACTTAATATAGATTCCCCTAGATCCTAATAATGCTGGTCCAGGATTGAGTTGAGTTGGCTTCTGATCAGCTCTGACCAAGATGGAAAATTTTCTCGCTCCTCACGTTTTGTACTGCAGAAGAGTTCTTTCCGGTCAGAAGACAGGTTACCTTGAATGTTGTGTTTCCGTATGGTACGCAATTCATTTATTCAGACATGACTTACCAGTTACCAAAGCTTTAAATTCAACCTCAACAGTACTGTGTTTATAATAACGGTTAGGATGAGTTTAACCTAATACGGATCTAATTAATATTTTTATTAGGTCAAATTTTTATATTTAAATTTGATTTCATATTGACTCAGATTATTAATCAGGTTGTGATTGAATCAATTTAATATTTAAATAAAATATATAAATTTAAATATTATATATAATTAATTTATAAAATTTTAAAAATATGAAATAAAATTTATAAGATATTTTATAATTATATTTTAAAATAAATTATATTAATACAAAAATATTAATTTAAATAAAAAATTTATAATTTATTATTAATTTTCATAAAATTAAAATTTTAATATATTATATAACATTAAATTAAAAATTAATTTAAAATATAATCCAAACTCAACTTAAAAAATATATCGAACTTAATTTTAAAAATTCAACTTCATTAAATTAACTTTAAATTTGGCTGGACCAGGTTATATGCACCCCTACTCAACAAGGGGCAGGCCCATCATATATAAAAATTTTAATATAGGTAGATAGAATAGATAGATAAATATTAGATAGTAGTAATGACATTATGGATACTTTATTATGCAATACTAGGTAACTATATTTATTTTTTCAGTTTTTTAAATATTATCAGTATATTATGTAATAATGGTTGCATAACTAGTAACGGTAGATTTCAATAATTAAATTGATTGAGATTTGAATGTTGTCAAATTCTGTTGTTGATAGGTTATTCACAAGTACCCAGCTTAAGAGTCTGCCTTCTCCTAAACTTTTGTTAATTAAAAAAAGTTATCCGTATATATACGATATTTTTTCTGGTCCTTTGGGTTTTCTAATTCAGAGATAAAGAATTAGAGGGGTCGTAATTCATTAGATTCATCAATCCTACCCATCCATCCCAATAAGATTTGAAATGAGGTTTTATGAAATTAATTAAAACCCTAACTCGATCTATTCCGGGAAATTGAAATAATGATTTCTATCCAAAATCCCTTCTGTTCCATTACTGTCTCTCTTTGATTCTTTGGAGTTAAAATTTGTTATCCAATAAGTTACCCAGAGAGAGAGAGAGAGAGAGGAAGCAGGAAAAAAAGATAGGTTTAAGTAAACAGAACTTGAACCTTTTAACAATGATATGTGTCTCAGAATGAGAAAAACAAAAGGAAATTATTTAATGCATTCGTATTAGCTTCATTATAACTATTTTGATTGAGGCACAAACAAAACATTAAGGGCTTCTTGAATTTGAAAGATTGCAGAAACGTTTGTCATTTACAGCGTAAGTTGATATATATGAAAGATTGCAGAAACGTTTGTCATTTACAGCGTAAGTTGATCATATATATATATATATTATGAGGTAGAGCGTGGTATGGTACATTGTACGATGCTAGCTCCTCACTATTGCTTCTTGTTGTGGGATGGAGTACTCAGAAAAGCAGATAGCTAAAGCGATATATATCCTGTTTTTACTTATATTCCAAGTTTTCTTCTGTCTTCTTAAATTATATTCTGTTGAAACCTAACTCAGCTAAAAAGATTAATTAGTGTATGGTTAGGAATAACTTTTATCTCTAACTTGTGTCTCTCCTGCCTCTAGGATCTTTTCACAAAAGTCCATTCAAATCCTTGTTTTTAATTATGAATAATAGGACGATAATGATGAAAATCTTGATCATTTAATTCATGAGTCTTTATTACGATGTTAATGGCCAAATCCAATTATCCTAAAAATTTAAGTTACTAAGTGTAGGCTCAGAAATAACTTGCATGTGCCTCATTGGCATAGCTCAAGTTATTGAGATAGGTCAACATTTAGGTAAAAGGTCATCCTTTCAAGTCGTGGTGACCATTATTAGATATATGAAAAGAAAAAAAAAAAAGGCTTGCATCTATAACATAACATGGATTATTTATAAATAGTTTCCAGCCAACGTCGTGGTGACTTTTTATTTATATATTTTTTTGGTGCATTGCGAAGCGATCACTTCCTTTGGCTCTAGCACTCTATTTTGCGAAATTTCTTTCATACCTTATAACGAGAATCAGAACCATGCTCAAACTAATTGCATGTCTGCCAGATTTTTGGTTATAAGCCAAACCCACTGTGACTTATTTTGCCTCTGTTAAAATTATTGGTGTGAGTACTAGTACTTGAATTGCTATATAGAATAAAAAATGGTAAAACAAAGAATCAATAGGAGAAATTAAACAAGAATAAGGATGCATTAGAACGGGTATACTACTAGTCATGCTAGGAATTGTCCTGAAAGGTTTATCTCCGTCTTACCCAGAGCAATGTTTGGTGGAATGACTTCAACGGATAACCTTCTAGGATTAGATGCGAGTCTCTTTAGGAACTCGTTCACAATGATCTTAGTACATTGAGCAACACATCATATTTTAATACCAGAAGACACAGTAGATATTGCAAGGAAACTCTCTGGTCTGCGTATAGTAGCAAAATGGAGAAGACGAAGAAGATGAATAGTAGCACACAGGGAGTGAGAGCAAAGGGGCATGTAGTCAAATGAAGTGTAACGAGTCCTAGTAATATCCAATAAATAAATCAAGATATCTTACTAATTAAGCATCCAACCGATAAGTGTATCCAATGGTCTACAAAGATATTTTGTTATCCAAATGTGCTGACTGAAAGATAGGCCTAAGATAAAATTGGGTCAAGCCCATATGTTTGAGGATAGGATGCGACACGTGTGTGTATTAAACTAAATCCAAGTCTATAATCCTATCTCAATACCATAAGGATTCTACCAATTGACTATGTCCATATTTAAACACTCCTCAAATGTCAAGTTTAATTAGACAATGTGAGACTTATTAAATCTTAGATATAACCATACAATGACACTTTAAGTTTAAAACACTCTCAAGACTCACAAGTCTAATAGTCTCATGAGTTGCATTTCCAGTTTTATGTAGACATTTCTAACTTCTTGGCCACCTCTTCTTCCGTTAAATTAGATTGCGAGCTTTGAATATAAACTAATCATATGTTAAGTAAAAGTTCGTAAGAGTAATAATATGTGGTGAAGGAATAGGGACATATGAAGTGAGAGCATTGTATTATTATGAGAGGTGAGAAGAGTATAAATCTTGATAATTCAATTTTATATGAATGATAAAGATTAAAAGTTAATTAAAAATTACATGATCATTAAAAAATGTTACCTGATTTTATATTTTATTCTTAATCATTCATATAAAATTTAAGGGTTAAGAATTAATCCTCTCATTCTCACGGTAAATAAAATCATCCTTTTCGCTACATATGCTCCCTGTAGGCCTATAGTATGTATTATAGATACACGTATATGTCGATGCCAGGCTTAGCTTAGAACGTAATTGCTGTTGGAAATTCAAGTGAGTGTTGAAATTCCACATTGACAAAGAATGGGTAAACTAAAAAGCTATATAAGTGGAAAAGACCCTTAGACCTAATGCATTAAGGTTTTGGGTTAAGATGTGATGTCAAAGTCATTTATGTGGTTCTTCATTTAGCTCATTGATGGAGATCTCCCCAGCTTTTGGGCCCCCCTACGGTCCAACAAGTGGTATCAGAGCCAATGGTTAGGCTTGGACAAGTATTGGTGTGGACGACGGTGGTTGGTAGATCCATGTGAAGAGTTCCTATCGAAAGTCTTCCTAGCGATGTAAAGGCTACGCGGCGTATTCCGTTGTAGATGATGGACGACGGCGGTACAAGTATGAATAAAAGCGTGTGTAGCCCAATTTGGAGGAGATGAGACTCTTGGATGCGAGTTGGGCTCTCTTGGTGACACCATCAAATACTTGAAAGGCTTCCACTTGAGGGAGAGTGACCAGAAGAGCGTGTGTAGCCCGATTTGGAGGAGATAAGACTCTTGGATGCGAGTTGGCCTCTCTTGGTGACACCATCAAATACTTGAAAGGCTTCCAATTGAGGGAGAGTGACCGTGTGTGAAGGACTCACACTTGAGGGGGAGAATGTTAAAAATTCAAGTGTGAGTGTTGAAGTCCCACATTGGTAAAGAATGGGTAAGCTAAAAAGCTATATAAGTGGAAATGACCCATAGACCTAATGCCTTAAGGTTTTGGGTTAAGATGTGGTGTCAAAGCCATTTATGTGGTTCTTCACTTAGCTCATTGATGGAGATCTCCCTAGCTTTGGGCTCCCCCTACGGCCCAACAAGTGGTATCAGAGCCAATGGTTAGACTTGGACAAGTATTGGTGTGGACGACGGTGGTTGGTATATCCATGTGCATGGTCCCTTATATCGAAAGTCTTCCTAGCGATGTGAAGGCTAGGCGGCGTGTTCCATTGTAGATGAAGGACGACGACGATACAAGTATGAAGAAGAGCGTGTGTAGCCCGATCTGAAGGAGATGAGACTCTTGGATACGAATTGGGCTCTCTTGGTGACACCGTCAAATACTTGAAAGACTTCCACTTGAGGGAGAGTGACCGTGTATGAAAGACTCACTTGAGGGGGAGAATGTTGGAAATTCAAGTGTAAGTATTGAAGTCCCGCATTGGTAAAGAATGAGTATGCTAAAAAGTTATATAAGTAGAAAAGACCTATAGACCTAATGCCTTAAGGTTTTGGATTAAGATGTGGTGTTAAACTCATTTATATGATTCTTCACTTAGTTTATTAATAGAGATCTCCCCTACTTTTGGACTCCCCCTATGGCTTAACAATTGCGTGGTGCAGTAGACATGTTCCCTATTGTTTACATCAAATAATGATGATCTGAGTAACGGATGAGTTCAAACTTCAAACAATATGGCCTACTTTTGGACTCCCCCACTTAGTTTATTGATAGAGATTTTCCCTACTTTTGGACTCCCCCTATGGCCTAACAATTGCGTGGTGCAGTAGACATGTTCCCTATTGTTTACATCAGATAATGATGATCTGAGTAACGGATGAGTTCAAACTTCAAACAATATCAAGACTAAGTAATATAAGTTATTGGCATTGGGAGCCCTTGATTGTCAATTCAGAAGTGTGTTGAATTGATTTTTATCTGCCAGGAAGTTTTTACTTGAAATTAAGAGTTAAGACTTTATAAAGATTTGTACACGAACTGTGCTCAATCAAATAGTAAACAAACAAACAAGCTCACCCAAAAAAAAAAAAACACACACACACACACATACATGTTCTTAAATTCCTTAAAAAAAGTTCTATAGTCATATTATTGCATAATATTTGGATTCTTTGTCACCCTCTTCGTTGCATTCCATGACGTGCAACAGAATGCTTAACCTGACATACTTGAATAACTTGGAATACTTCTTGAGTCTATCCATGAAGTAAAAAGGAATAATACGTAAATATAAGATTAAGTTTTAAATGTATATATGTCCTTATTTCCAAATGGTCTTAACTTAATCATTACTCGTAGAAAAAACTGTAGATCAACATAAAACATATAAGTATAGTCCTTTGTCTTAAACCACATCATTTACTGAAACAAATGCACCTTGATCTTCCCAAGTTAAAAACTTTGTGTACATTAATATAATTTCAAAAATGCTAAACCTAATTATAAGATTGGGCTTACTTGATAAAGAATACACTTTTTATAATCTTTAAAGGAAAACAATTGTAACAAACAAAATGTCAAACATTTAGAAGTACTAATTATGTTTACAAACATGATTCTTTTCTTCTCCTATCATGACATCAATATCTTCACTCAAATTAAATCTTATAATTTTTGCTCTATAGTCCTTACTTTCTAATACAAGATCACCTATGCACAACTAAATAAGGATTTTAATATAGGAATATCCATGATATGACAATATATAAGTTATTTTAATATTGCACATGTTAGAAATTCAAGTGTGAATTTTAAGTTAATGTGTGGATAAAAAAAACCTCACATTTGAAAAAAATGGACACAGAGAAGACTTTATAAATGGTTAGATTCATAAACTTATTACTTTAATGCTTTGAGTCAAGATGTAGTGTCAAGTTTACTTATGTATGTAGTTCTTTGCTTAGTTCATTAATTACAAATTTTTCTAGTGTTTTGGGCTCCTTAAATCCTAGCAACATAACTTATTAATACATTTCAGTATTTTTGCATTTTGAAGGGGAGGGGACTTAATGATAGCTTATCTTTTCATTTTGAAAAGTTAATAAGGTAAGTAGTATGTCAAATGGACCAGATCAAAGAAAGCTACAAGTCTCCACAACCTGGGAAATATCTATCATGTTTATTGGTTAGGAATAGTATATATTCTTCATGATCGTAATTCACCTTTTTAGCATTTCCCTACCAATATTAACTTTGAATAACAAGAATGGCAATTAGTCTCAAATAAAGTATATTATTGCAGTAAACTTATATTGTGTTGTGGTTAATTTGTATCTTACATTAAACTCTCTCCTTCTGGTTTCAATTATCATTAATTTGATATTGATAGATTAATAGCAAAATATATACAATGACTCACCTTCATTCGCATCTTTTGTTCCTTCAAATGAATGGCAGTAAAGAAGCATGGATACAAGCTAATTCCCGAGATTTGGATGAGCTTAGTCCAGAAGAAATCCTATCATCTCAGCATATTGGGAAGCTTTCTGAGGTTGTGACGTAATCATCACTACTGCTATATACTAATAGCTAGGACACTCACTTTGTTTAAAAAATGCATGCCTTCAACAATAATAGAAACCATATGCATATATATAAATCTTCCCCTTGCAAAATAGATCTTTTACTCTAAATTTGATTTTGGGGTGTTAGGTAACAGCAGTGGCCTGAGCTGTATGAAAATGATTGGTTTGTGCAGGGAAGCAACTATATACAATCAAGAAACTTCAAGGATCAAAATTTAGACTGTCAGAACCCAAGCTTGGAGTTTACCTTAGGGAGATCAAATTGGCACAGCAATGAACATGCCTAATTTTAGTTTGGTATATATAATTCATGGATAGCTTTACTAGCCAAAAAATATAGAGTAATGCACATATATATAAATAGGTAGTGCTTTTATCAAGACAAAGATGTCACTTTCCACAAATCTAAAGCAACTCTGCATATTCTTTTTGAGCCAAAGCTTATTAGGTGTGTTAGTCATTACATAAATGTTGTAGTTAAAAGTAAAAGCTGAAGAAAAGAAGGAATCAGATGTATTATAAGGCTTTTGTTCCGTCTTTTTATCTTTTTCTTTCCTTTTCCCTAGGTTCCTACAGATTTTGTCGATATATAACTTTTTTGTGGCTCATCTTTGATCCTAGAGTGATTAGTTTGTGAAAGCTTGATAGCTGTTATCTATCATTAGTATACTTTGTTCCTTGATTTTACCCTTAACTTTGTGCACAAGGGATCATCAAAGCTAAAAAGCAGTGATGGGTGTGAAAGATTTGGAGAATATATTACTGAGCTTTCTTTCATAAGTAAAACCACATCTTTTGGCAAATCATTCGTGCAAAAAGCTATTTTGTGCTTAAAAATTCCAGATAAATCAGCTCTGATTGGAAGATATCCACGTTATTTGATACTGTGATTAGAATGTTGATGTTGTGATTGTGGGTTGCATTATGCCCCACTTATATATGGACACCTTTTAGTTGTTATGATGCCTAATCCACTGACTTGAAGCTTGATGGAAAAATCATCAATTGTAACAGCTATGGGCCTTAGCCCCTCCATTTCACCAAAAGAAAAAAAAAGCTTTCTAATTACATATTTTATGTTTGGTATATTAATTTGAAATCACATGCTCTTTATTTATATGTTTCATTTCGAGGATGAAATTGGAAAGGGTTTTGTGGGATACTGTTAAGAAATTTAAAAAATATTAACTGAAAAATAATTTATTTTTTATCTTTTCAATAAATAAAATGCTTAATTTTTAATTTTTTATTCTTTAACAAGTATTATCATGGCAGTTAATAGACAAACCCAATTAAAAATTAACAGAGGCCGAACTGGGTTGAAGTGTTGAGAATGACAATGAATAAACCAGCAGAGTGCAACATCAATGAAAAACATTAATTGCGGAGAAACTGTCTATATATTATTTTGGTATGATGATGCAGACACACTTAGATACGAAAGAGACTGATGACTTGACCATCGCCATAAATCCATAATATATAACTGATCGACCACTGCATATGGGGCAAATGAACCATTGATGATCGCATATTAGCAGACATTTTAGTAGTTTGATTGGTCCAGAAGACAATTAAATGCTTTTGCTCCTATTTCACCAGTATTTTTTTTTTGGAAGGATAATTATTAAGAAAGTAAAAATAATTTTTTTTATGAAAATAAAGTATTCAATGTATTAAAAATTAAAAAAATACTATTTATCTTGTATTTAATGCATTAAAGCAATTGTTAACAAAATTCTTATTTTTTTTATAAACTTTCACCGGTAGGTTAAATTAAAACTTTAGTTCTTATAAATTTTATTTTTTAATTTAGTTTTATAATTTTTTTTTTTCAAATTAATCCTTACACTTATAAATATTTTTAAAATAGTCATTATTATTAATTTTTATTATAACATTGTTAATTTATTCACTATTAAATATTTTATAGAAAAAAAAAAAAAAATCTAAGGGAACACCTACTTAACAAATGAACACTTATTAGAAGAAATGAACACTACAAAATACTTACTAAAATACAAGAGCATTTTATTAAATTTTTAAATGTTATCTAAAAGAACACCTAATAGATAAAAGAACATTTATTAAGTTAGCTAATTGATAGTGTTATGAGTATGATGACATTATAATAAAAATTAATGATATAGATTATTTTGAAAATATTTTTAAATATAAAGACTGATTTGAAAAAAAAAATTATAAGACTAAATTAAATATTGAGTAAAAATTGTAGGGAACAAAATTTTAATTTAACCTCACCAGTAATTTATTTGATCAAGATAATTGCTTCCATATATTCTCCATTATTTTACAGTAGTTAGTTTGTTGGAAAATATTTTAGGGTCGTTGTACCTAAAAAGTTAGGAAAAAGTGTGCATGTATGGGAGATTTATGGAGTAAGATTTTAGAGAAAAGGTTATAAAATTATATATTCTCTTTTAACTTTTAGAAAATGGTAATTTTAAGCTTTTTAAAGAAAAATATTAGTTACGTATCTCTATGTTTTATATATCTCACATTTGAAAGTATATATCAATAAGAATATAAGTGTATAAAAAATAAAATGAAATTAATTATAATTAGTAAAAATTGTGTAAATATGAGATAATGTATATATAAATATGTATAAATAATATTATTTATTTTTCAATCAATGCGAGAAATTTTCTATTCCTAACTTTTGTTAGTATTACTTCTTTTTTTTTTTCTCAAAATATAGGCTAATTCTTATTGTTTGTCCTTTTTTTTTTTAATGGAAAAGCAAGGTCAAAGACCCTATTGTCCTAGAGGAATAATTCTTAATCAGAGTCCACCAAAAAAAAAAGCATCTTAATCAGATAATTATTTGGTTCAGGGCTATTTGTCAAAAACGTTTCATGGGCCTTGAGCAATAAATGGACGTATGGACGTATTATGCACTAACAAAGCCCTTCACAAATAAACCTTTTATAAAACCTTCACAGATTTTTATACAAGTTATAATACTTGGGTGTTATTGTAACTTATTTTTAATATTTTAAATGAATTCACCTTAAAGTATGAGAAAAAACAATACTCGTGCTAATTATTATCTGTATATATTTATGTAGGGAGTTTTGTGCTTTGAGTTGAGGAATTGTGATAAGGGAGACGTGGACAGTCAGAGGATACAGTCCATGAAAATAAGAGGACATGACTGAGAGACAATAAATAGGGCGCCCCCCACTTGAGTGAAGTTTCAGTGCATTTATCTCTCAATGCCATTGTATTGTATTCATGAACATGGATTTCTTCTTCTGCAGACAAACCACTGCCTCACGTAGCACACCTCCTGTCATTCCTCAGATACAGCCTAAAAATTCACAACATCTGATAATTAACCACGAAGAAATTTTTCATTTTACTGCCACTTGGTTCATCCTTTTTTCCCTTCTACCAACCATGCAACTTGTCGATTGAACTGAAATGTGTAACTAGCTTAAAAATATTGATAACATTTTTTTTTATTTATTGACTGCAAATCATTATAAAATTTAAGTAGTTTGTGTAACTGGTGTCAAATAATAATCCTTTCTTAAACATTATATTTTTACCCTTTATTTCACTGTTTCTACAATAAATTATTATGTGAAACGAATTGTAATAATTGTAGTTAGTATTAGCTAGTTAAGTAGTTAGTTAGTACAGTAATTAGTTACTTTGTCATTGTATAAATAGGAGAATTGTAACATTGTAATGGCACAGTTAAAAGTGAATATAAATTGAAGAGTTTTCTCAAACTCGAATAGAGAATTGTGGAGTCTCTCTCTTGAAGAAAGAGGTTGTAACATTATATTTGAATTTATAAAGTTGTGAAGTTGAAGGTTAGGTGAAGTTGAAGTTGTCAGATATTGTTCTATCGATAGAGGTTTTTGTTATTTTATGGAATATACTTCTTGAGTTTTAAACAGAATATCTTTAAGAGGTCCTGTATCTTTGCATCATAGTTCTAAAGATCACAAATGGTTATGCGCCTTATTATGAAAGAGAGGGAGATTGGAACTTGGAAGCTTCTAATTAATCTAATTACTCCATCTCCATGTTCACTATAGACCAGAAGATAACTGAAAATGGAGTTTATAATACTTGCAAAGCACTAACATAGGACAAACTACCTAATTTAAAATGTTACTTAAAAGAAAGTTTGTAACTGCTCATAACTCAACATCATAGGGTGAATTCATTTCACATGAAACATCATTGAACATCTTGACTACTGGTTGGGACCCAAAAGTGAGAGAAGGAAAGCCCTGTAGTGGCCTGATGTTTCCGAGTGAACTACATTGTTCAGGGTCTCCCTGTATTTCTTTGAATATTCAGCTTTGATATACTGCATATCAATCTCAGTCCTTGTTACAATGACCCTTATAAGTGTGGAATCATTAGTCCCCAAACCTTTCATCGCCTTATGCAACACCTGCATGATGGCAAAAGTATGAAGATATATAACCTTGTCTTGGTGGTAAGACATTTTAAAAGGTTCCCTCATGCTTGCAGAAACCAATTCCCTCAAAAATCAGTATAAGATATTGGCTTTTTGACCACTTGAATATGGCAAGACATAAGGAATAGAGCACGTCACTACAAGCAGCAAGTCACTTATGTATACACCTAACTACCATGGTAATGGCATTATGCAGCCAATGACCAAAAGTTACACCAGTCCCAATGACTTGGCTAATACAATCAGCCAACTCTTACAAAATAAGAAGAAAAAAATAAAGGAAACTTTGTTGATGCATATTTATATTACTCCTGCTAAGCGTATGTACACCAAAGAGATACATATTGAATGATTAATATTATCAAGTTTCTCACATTTTCAACTATATAATTCATTTGTTTCTGAAAGTCTCTGCTAATGTCACTAAGAGATCTACATTATGTTGGGGCACCCATTTATCACATACAATAAAGCAAAGGAAAAGTTAGAAATACTTCCAACTGAAAGCTTTTTAATTGGAGTAAGACAAAAGGTAAAAACTGGCTTAGAAAATACTAAAAACTTTTCATAATTGTTACCTGCCTTGTAAACACAAGCATACTGTTATTTAAGAGAAACAATCAAATACTTTTCTAATACCCCCATCAACTTAATTCTTTAACAATAAGTCTAAGATAAGTATCTAATATATGTTGCACCAGTTATTTCACAACTCTCCCTCTTCATCCTTGTTCTTAAAAGAAGAGTTGTCATTGAACACAAAAATTGTTGCCATGGCCACTACAAGAAGCAATTACCTAAATTTGAAGTGCAGGGGAATACCTTTGCAAAATACTTTCCTGGATTCACAGCACATTGGAATATTGTCAAAAGCGCATGAGCAAAATTCCCTGATGTTTCATTCTTCACTGCCTGTTATAAATTCAGCTTGGATAAGCAGCAGAAAAAAAAACCTCAAGAAAGAATATATTCAAAGTAATAAATTAAAAGTGGTCAAGATACCTTCTTCAGCGAGTGACCATACATGTCATGGTAATAAGAACTGATGGCAGCCAAATGTGCCCCACTCCGTTCACTGAATATGTGGACAAAAGCCTTCTCATCAGTTCCCAGTTTCTTCTCCCCTGCTTTGAAGAGAACCTTTGCATCCTTCTCAGCCATTTCTCTATTAACCTCAGGGCCTTCGTAACGAGCTGTACTTATATATGCAAGCAAGATCTGAAGGAAGTTTTTTACATAACATTATCAGTAACAGCAGCTCCATTGTTTTAATAACTTGGAAGGAACTCATAGATGTGATTATTAAAGCAACCAAAGAATCATATCCATATGAGACAGAATTTTTGCACCCTATGGGAAACAATCACAAACATGGAAGAAGGTTCCCTCAAGAGGCATGCACAATGACACACACTTGCACATTGAAATAAACTGATGTACCAGACAATTAGACCATATCCCTACCCATAGTTGACTTGTAACTGAAAATTTGCAACAGCCAATGGCAGTCAATCTTTTTCATGGATCCAAAATTAATTTTCCAGGCTTCATGGATATAGTCTTGAATGAAGCAAGTAGAGAGCCTCTCCTTATATGACTTGGTAATTGCTAAAACAGTCATCCAGCTAAAAATTGCTGAGCAAGAGATAAGGGCCACAAAGATTTGTATATTTACAAGAGATTTGAAAAGTTTTATATGAATACCTGCTACTAGCCATAATAGAACTATCTAGGAAGTAGAACACCAAAGAACTATCTAGCTAGGAAAAGAAGAACGATGTACATCGATAGCAGTTGTTAAGCTAACCATGCACATCGACACGGAAATGGAAGATCTTGTCCTATACTCACATTCTATGACTTTTGCAGATAGACCACCATATACCTTGATACACATCTGGGATCCCATAGTGAATTTAACCTTTAACATATTTAATCTAGAAAGAAATAAACACTCAAAAGTGCTTATCTAATGCCATGCACTATAATTGGCAGGAGTTATATGATATGAGGACAATATGAATTCTTCAGCTAACAGAAAGAACCCATAAAGTGACTAATTTGTGATAGCTACGGCATTTTTCCTAAAAGCCACACACAAGGACAAAGAGAAACTACACCTTTTTATGATCCCCGTTGGTGTTTCTTTCAATATCATGCTCTAGATAAACGGCACTTAGAATGTTAGCTAAAGATCCCTTAATATGACTAATTCGTGATAGCTCAGGTGTCTTTCATAGAAGCTATACATAAGGACAAAGAGAAACTTCACCTTTTTATGATCCCCAGAGGTGTTTGCTTCAATATCATGCTCAACATAAACACCAAACTTAGAATGGTAGATCTGTTTCAAATATTGTAGCTGGGATGGAGTGCGTGAACATATTACTTCAGTAGCACCTTCAAGGTTTCTGTCCTTAGTTAGAGACTGCCTAATGATTGTTGCATCACGTCCTGCAGGGTCATGCAACCAAAGCAGAACTGCAATCTGATAAACAGAAAAATATAAGACAAACCTGGAAATGTTAGGAAACATAGCCACTATTCTAAATTTTAATATACATATCATTTGGTTAATAGATAAAGAGGTGTGTCAATATTTAGTAAATGAATAACGGGATCGTGATAGTTCATAATATAAAGTGATTATAATTTATATTAGTACCTCTAACTTTCCATGAAGCTCCGAAG
Organism: Ormosia semicastrata; assembly: GCA_029884595.1. Lineage (NCBI taxonomy): Eukaryota > Viridiplantae > Streptophyta > Magnoliopsida > Fabales > Fabaceae > Ormosia > Ormosia semicastrata. The sequence goes on from JAQQTO010000063.1 coordinate 136,570,275, forward strand.
CTAAACGTTTGGAAAGTTCCTCAGAATATACTGTTCTGTATTCCTGTTGGATGTAGGCACGCTGTGTAGCATCTCGATGAGCAAGAATATTGATAACAGCACTAGTGTCACACCCAAGTCCTGTGAAAGCATAGAATAAGAATGCAATAAAAAGTTTCAAGGATGAACAGGTCACAAATTAAGGTAGAGCAAATCTAGAGGAATATCAATCTTCACAAGAAATCTCTATATAAGAAGAATCAGTCAGACAATTTCCCATGCAGCAACCACAGATCACAGTACTTTTTTTCTAGAATAAAATTATATGGAAAATACTCTAAAAAAATAGAAAGCTAGGTAAAGATCTAGTAGCAGTTGACATTTAATATATAACAAGTTAACTTTATAGGTAATTAGGGCTTCACTCATGGCTGGTGTTCAAAGACCTTTCTGCAGTCCAAAGCAAGTAAAATAGAAAAATGGTTCAGAATGCACTACCAAGCCCATTGATTTAGAACAATTTTCTCAAGAAATTGATTCCACTTAAGAGAAATGTATAATTATTTCAAATGTATGCTTTTATTAGTCCATTATATGATTTTGGTATGCATAATACAAGAAGTAAGATTCTTATTAACAGAGTGAAAATCCACAGCATACTGATTGAAACAAATGTGCCTAATTTGACTTCCATTTTGATAAAAATTCTCAGTGACCAAGTCTCTCTTATTAGACAGCAATTGAACCCACTTCAGAACAATCAGTTAGAAGTTTAGAACACACGCCCTTGAATTTTCATGTCCAACATCCTCTTCAAAGAGCAATTTCAAATAAATTACTACCTCCCAACTTTCCTAAAGCAGGATTACAAGCAAATCACATCATCAACTACAATGTGTGTGTGTGTGTGTGTGTGTGTGAGAGAGAGAGAGAGAGAGAGAGAGAGAAAGAGAGAAAGGGTACCCTTGAAAGCACGGTAAAGCTGCATGGCATCATCTCTGGGGGAAGGAGGAACTGGAGGTACACTCAGGGTAGACATCTTCCTATATGAAAACAGAGAAAACAGAGAAGAAGAAGAAAAAAGGAAAACAGAGAAGTTACCTGTGAGAGGGAGGCAAGGGAAGAAGCCAAAAACTAGAAAGAGAAAAGTAAAAGAGTGCACTAATTCACTAAATGCATGCAGCAGTTGTTTTGTTCTTGAAACACAAGAAACATACATTTCATTTTCAGTCAATAAATATCCCTCAAAGGCCAAAATAAGAAAATGAGCAAATTGGTCCCCAACCTTTCATAGATGACTAACTGGTGACCCAAGCTACAGTATCCTGACACCCAATTAAATACAATAATAATTTTTTATCACAAATAATATATATATATATTTTTAATATTTTTTTAAATATTATTTATTATACTTATATTTTTTTATTATTTTTTCACTTAATCACATTCATCCAAAAAAATTTAAAAAATAATATTTCATATAAAATGATGTAAGACAATTATTTTTAAATTAAATAATGAATTTGTGTATTAAAAGAGACAAAGACTTGTCTTACCATAAACAATCTCAATTTTTTATTATTTATTTTTTTATCACTTTTTATATTAATTAATAAAATATAAATTCATAATTAATTTTATATATAAGTTAATTATTGAGTCTATTAACTAATTAATACACATAATTTTTATTAATTAATTAATATATATGATTAATCATAAATTTATATTTCATTAATTAATATAAAAAATATAAAAAAATAATATAATAAATATTTTTATACCAAAAAAGGACCAAGCCATTTCACGTCAAGAAAAAAAAAAATAAGTCATTCTTTGAAAAATGTGTATTTAAATTAACTTATTTTGTATTTAAAATAATTTATAATTAAAAAAATTAAGATAATTTTTAAAAAATAAATGATTATTTTTTAAAAATAAGTTGAATTAAATGTCTTAAATCTTATATTTTACTGATACTTTAAAATAGTTATCATACTAATATCTAATATGTATGATACATGATACTTCATCTTTTTGGATACTTTTTATCCATATATGTTTTAATTTTTTTAAATTTTTACTATATCAACATATTTATATCTCATATTTATTTCTTAACTTAAATTTTTCTTATTTTGGAATTTGGATGCTATCGTTTTACTCAATATTGGAGAGGTTCATGGTACGAGGGAAAAATTTTCACGTTTTACCATATGCGGGTGCATATGATTTGTACTATGATTCACCAATTTTAAATACAATTATTTTATGTTAATCACAGTAAAATAAATTGTGACGGTGAACTTTATCTTAATGTTAGAAATTTAAATTATAAAATCACTATTTTAAAAAGAATTTTACTTAACTATTACTTTGATTCAAAATTAAAATAGCAATTTGTTAAAGAAAAAAATAAAACTACTTTATGTTTTTTTTCACATAACAAAACCTTCTCCTGATATTATTAAGTAAAACGAGAGAATACACCTGCTTTGTATATCCCATGTACCAAAAAAACAATCAAACGTTTTAAAAATATGAAATACACCACATAAAAAATAGTGATAATAATATTAATAATAATAATAATATCAACCAAACAGTAAAAATACATCTTATATCTATTACTTCTATTATTATTTGTTAAAAGGAACCCCTAATATACTACACGTGTCATTACAGGACAAAAATTTTTCCCAGCCAATCACTTTTCCTCTTTTCTTTAATTCAATATATTGTAGTTAATTTAATATATTTTTAGTTTTTAATTTACAACATTGTAGTTAATAAATGAGGGCAGATAATGCTTTTCTCACTCTTATTATGTGTATTTATTTATGATTCATGTAAGGAAGGTGAGTATCTATAGATATTTATGAATATTTAATAATTTAATATAAATTTTAAAATTCATCAAAAAAATAACAATAAAATAAATTTTAAAATCACTAAATTTGCTTAAACTAAATTCTATCCATCGAAGATAGTTTCTTTTATTAAAAACTTAATGTATAAAAAATCTTATTCTATTTTTTATTTTCTTATCTACATTATTTATATATTCCTAAATAACGGGATGGGAGCAGGGTGAGTAGTGCTTCCTTCATCCCGATCTCAAGTGTCCATTTATGATCTCCATGGGGAAACGAGTATTCATAAGTATTCATGAGTATTTAATAATTTAATATAAAATTCAAATTTCACCAAAACAAATAATAAAAAAATTAACACATACTTAAACTCAATAAAAAAAATATTATTAACTACATTATTAATCGTGTTCTTATTTTTATTTTACTATCTATATTATTTATATTTCCCTAGATAATGGAGCGGGGTAGGACAGGTAATGCTTCCTTCATTGTTGGTATCAATTTATGATCTCTACGGGAGAGGCACGAACCTATGAGTATTTGTGGGTATTTAATAATTCAACATAAATTTTAGCATATACTGAAAACTCAATAAATAAAAAATCTTATTGATTACATTACTAATTGTGTTCTTATTTCTATTTTACTATCTATATTATTTACATGTTCCCAAATAATAGGGTGGGGGCGGGGTAGGTAGTGTTTCCCCATCGCAGGTACCTATATATGATCCCCACGGAGGAGGCAGAAATCTATGGTATCTGAGTGTATTTAATAATTCAATATAAAATTTTAAAATTCACCAAAAGCAAACATAACAATAAAATAAAATTTAATATTCTCCATCAACAAATTCTATCAAACGAACAGAGTTTATTTTACTAAAGATTTGATGAACAAAAAATCTTATTAGTTACATTATTAATCTTATTCTTCTTTTTAATTTTAAATCAATACATTATTTACATGTTCATAAATATGTATGTTAATGAGGCGTGGCCGCCGATGGCTAGTGCTTTCCCCTATCTTTGCGAGTACTTATTTATAATTCTCGCAGAGAAGTAGGTATCTATGGTTATATACAAATATTTAATATTTAATGATTTAATATAAAATCTTAAAAATCACAATTGAAATATTAAAATATTTGTTGTATAATTGAAATATTTTATTATTTGAGTTTACTTTTGATGCATTATTAGTGTAGAATATTTTACACTATCAATCAATTATATATTATCACATGTGTAACTTTTAAAATAATTATCATAAAATTCAAATATTTTTAATGATGTAATAATATACAATTGATTAATGACATAAAGAACTTTTACAATAACAATGGTTATAAATTAAATCCTTATATTTATACTATTGTCTTATTCACAATTGTGGGTGCATAATATTTTAAGTACTTTATTTATCTAATTATTAACTTATTAATTTAAAATAATTATTATAAGATTTAAATATTTTTAATGATATAATAATATATAATTAGTTAATGGTGTAAAAAACTTTTACAATAACAATAGATATAAATTAAATCCTTATCTTTATACTATTGTCATTTTTACAATTGTTGATGTAATATCTTATTTTTTATAAAATATTTTTGTGAAGAATAAAATTTTAACTCAAACATTATATTTGATTTTATTTATAATAATTGATATTGATCAAAAGATATTAGATAAAGTTTATAAAAATTTAATTGATAATAGTTTATGAAATTAGAAATAAGAATTTATTGAAATAAAAGTTAGCATTTAATCTTAGTAATAAAAATTAAAAATATTTTAATTAATATGTTTAAAAAGATATTCATAAAAAAATATTTATGAGAAAAAAATTATAAAAAAATATTTATAAATTAATTATTATTTTAATATAAAAATCTAAAACTAATCATGACTAAAGATAAAAAAAGTCTAAACTTGTAATCATTATTTTATTTAAAAAAATTTAAAAAATAGGTACAATGTGGTGCAACGAGCACCACACATAGCCAACAACAAATTGCTATAAATTGGGAGAAGGGGTTACACGTAGAAATAAGAAACGGGAGAGAGAGTAAGGTGTTGCTACTGTTAGCAAGCAAAATCTGAGAGGAGAGAAAGAGAAAGGGAAAGAAAAAGAGAAAGAGAAAGAGAAAGAGAAAGAGAAAGAAATAAAGTAAGAGAAAAAGTAAGAAAGAAAAATTGCACGGGATAGGCATTAAATCTTCTTTTCAAAAATAAAACTATGGCTTTTAATATATTTATATGTTTTATTAGTAATTTATTTATTATTTTATTTTATGCATATTATTATTTTTATCAAATTTATTATATACATATATATATAATGTTATAAAAATTTGATATTTGCTTAGTTTTAAAATATTTATGATATTTGATAAAATTTAGAATTATTATAAATTAAATGTTGACTCTTTATGAGACAAATATAATAAATTAAAATATCACTTAAGGTTTAAGTTAAATAAATATTTTAATTATATTTGATAATAAATATATGTACTCGATTTATATGAATTTTTTTATATTTACATTAACTTGGGAGTAATTTTGTTACCTATATTCTGATTTATATTTACTTTAACTTGAGAGTAAATTTTATGACTTTTATTTTGACTTTTACAAAAAAATGACTTTTGTGCAATAAATACATTATCAGGATCATGACAAACTATGGACTATGATGATGACCTAACAAACTATAAATTATGATGTGAACTATTAAGAGAATTATTAAATTAATTTTAAATCATAATTAGTTCCTTGAAGAATTGACATTTAAAATTTAATGATTCTAAGTTTTATGAGTTTTATTTAATTGTCATAATTTTATTTATTTGTGATATATTAGTAGTTTGTATTACTTATGTTTGTGTGTGATGATAAGCAAGTAATTCATAAAAAAGTTTGCACTTAACCGTTGAGAGACAAAGAGATGAATTTATTTTTATGTTACTTATCTGGTTAGTGTGAGTATGTATGGTTTTGTTGTCACAATATTAAAGTAACACCGGAGATAAAGCGGATTTCCTATGAAACTAAAAGCTTTCGAGTAAAATGTGAGATAAACAAACATGAAAAGAAAAAAAAAGTAAATGGTGAATTCTCTGTGACGAGGAACTTGCTTATTGATGGTTACAAATATTTGTTGATAATTGATACTTATTTGCTGATATTTGAAGAACTTGTTAATGTTAATATATAAGGCTGTATTGTGTGATTTATTTAGCATTCATTCTGTTATGCTAGAATTGTGTTATTTTTGTCATACTTTAATTATCATGTAATTTTTTGTATATTTTACACAGTTGAAATTCATCATATATTTTTGAATATTTTTATAACTGTTCATTTCTTATTGAAAATTTTTAATTCTCACTCTATTTATGTGTTTTTAGATTAGCACAAAATATATTATGATTATCATCATTCAAATCAACTAAGCATAAACTTTTGTTCCAAAGAAGAATGATATATATAATTATTATAAATATGTATATATGTATTTTTGAGTAAACGTTACTATTAGAGTGAGATTTTAATTTGAAAAATTATAGATATGTATTACGACTGTGTTGTTATGCATCAATACCTATTTTTTTTATATATATTTTTATTTTAATTTTAATTTTTATATATAAATTTTTATGAAATAAATTTACTGATAATATTATTAAAAATATGTTTAGAACTATTATTTTTGTAAGAGGGTTACAGTTGGTGTATAATATTTTAAGTACTTTATTTATCTAATTATTAACTTGTTAAAATTAATTAACATGTTAAATTAACATTTATTTTTAAATAAATAATTTATTATTAAAGTATTTTAAACAAAAAGTAGCCCGTGCTATTGCACGAGTACTATGCTAATTCTCTTAGGAACATCTTTCTTAATTGGTTTTTTCGTATTGGTGTTTTTTTATGAAGAAAATATAAAAATATAAGATTTGATTTGTTTTTTTCATTTTGTTTAAAAAATAGAAGGAATAGCAAATAATTGAGTTAAAGTTGCAGTCAAATTACGTGTTCTATATATTACCAAAAAACAACAAAAAAAAACGCGTTTTATAGTTGTACGGCTACGCGGTCTGCCCCTATGGATGAAGGATTCCCTTCCCCACCATTTTGAACATATTTAATCTTCAGTAACAAACCCACTGGACGGAAGTGATTACAATGCACCAGCACCACATCTTTTATTGGTGATAAGCGGTTGCAATAATCACCTTTTGTTTGTTTGTGTATTTTTCGTTTATTTGTTTAAGATACCCTTGAACTTATCATTGTTTTTTTTATAAATATTTTATGTACATTAAAATACATATATTATATTTATTTTATATATTAATTTGTAAAAAATATTAAATTATTTTTTATATAATTATAATATTTTTATGATATATAAAATAATTTTATAAATAAATTAAATAAAATTATATATATTTTAATTAGATGAATAAAGAAACTGTTATTTTCTTCTTTCTCATATCAGATCAAATCTATCCATATCTAGCAAAAAGTAGATAAGATCTAACAAAAGTTAGACGATGCTATCATGCATCCAATAAATTTGGGTCTATGAATAAACTTTATTTTACAGTATTTTTTTTTGTTTGGATAATTAACAAGATTCAAAGCTCAACAAATTCTCCCAAACATAGAGGAGCAAGAACTTGCACAACCAAGTATACAAGAAACATAAGAAAGTACAATAGATCAAAAAGATAAAAAAAAAAGGCATAAATTACAAGAATCAAGGATAAAACCACAACACCTTCTACTCCCCTAAATTGTTATCATTATAAAACCAGGAAAGTATTTTAGGCTTAACTAATCTTCTCAAGTGCACAAAACGTAGGTCCTTGAAGTACTTTTTAAAAGATTGAAACTTGTTCCAAAGAAAGTGCATCCTCTACGAAACGTTCTTATTATCACTCATCCAAGACAATGTAAGCAAAGAGCCAAAAGAAAACAAAATTAGGTATTGTAAAAACTATGTTTTTTGAAGAGAGATTTCAAGAGCAAAAATAATGGTCAGAAAATCAACTTTTTTAGCATAACAACAATCCACAAAATAAGCACAACAACATAAAGTCCTCCCATACATATCTTTAAGAGTACCTCCAATGATAAACTTCTCTTCATTACTTTTCACCGAACCATCTAAACTTCAAGAAAAAACACCCATAGACATGGGAGACCATCTAGTAATCTTTTGCCTTATCGACCCAGAACTCTTCCATCTTCTTACATCCTGCAAATTAGACACCAAGAACTCTGGCGAGAAAGGAAAACCAGAGCACCACCCCTTCGTCCAAAACTCAAGCCTCAACTTAGCTTGGGTGTTGATCTGTTCCCAATTTAGTTCAATTTTGTCGAACACCAACCTGTTTCTAACTTGCCAAATCGTCCAAATAATTACAAAAAATAAAGTCACCCACATTTTTTTCTGAAGACTATTCTGTAACACCCCAAATTTTCTATATCTTAAACAGTAATTTTGATGAGTTAATGTAATTTTACCGTTTAAGTAAATTTACGAAAATTTGTAAAATTATTTTAAATATCCCATCAGCCAGTATTTAATCGTTTTGAGTGATTTCTCAGTGTCGGAAAATGATAATTTTCGGTAGGAAAAATCTTTTGTATTTATTTCTCTTGATTGTTAATTATTTTTAACAATCGACTTGATTTTCATACGTTTTCTAATTTTTGTGATTTTATGTGTGATTTTGAATTTCTTTCTATTTGTGGGCCCCACGAGGGGTATGTGGGCCTGTGTGTACATACGTGGGCCCACGTGGGTCCAGCAAAGTGAAAAATTTTTCACGTATAGAAAAATTTGTCTTTGCTTAGACGGAGACAGAGGATCTTACTAAACCGAATCCAGGAAGCAGTTTTAGAAAATTTATTTTGATCTTGTATTTATTTATCGAAAGATAAAAATACATAAATATATTCTTTCGTGGGATTTTTAGTAGATAACAATAGAAATTATATTGTTAAGTCAACATTAGTGGTTTAGATATCCACCATTAATTTAATTAATAGTTAAGAAATAAATTTAATAAAGAAGTATAAGATAATCACCATTAATTTAATTAATGGTGTTAGAATAAAATTAGGCAAGTTTCAATATCAACCGTAGATTTAATCAATGGTGTAAAATTGATGATATAAGGTGACCATTTATAACCATTGGATTTAGACTAAATCAAAGGTGGAGATTTAGTCTTAAAAAGTGAAGGAGACCATTTATGACCATTGGATGAAGAATTAATCAAGGGTGGAGATTTGGTCTTAAAAAGTAGCAAAGACTAATTATGACCATTGGATTAAAAGTAAGAAGAAGCAATCTTGACCCTTAATTTTGGAGATACATCTTATGGTTAGAATTTCAAGTAGGAAGATCTAATGGCCAGATTTAGTTTCTAAAATAAAATAAAATAAAAATCTACCTAAAATCCTAACCATTGAATTAATCAATGGCTAGGAATGCTTCACATAATTGCATGGAAAAAGATGACCATATTATTGCATATAGCAAGGAGGGGACGGTTTTGGCTTGTTAGGAGACAAAGAAAAAGTTTTGATGACTAATAATAGTTACTTTATGTCATTGTTACTTTATGTCATTGTTAAAAAGTCTTGATCAATTATGTACTACATTGAATTATTTGCACACTTAGAATGCATGGAGGGGAGGCTACGGTGGTGGACATAGAAAAAAAAAAAGGTTTGATGACTATATTATTTCTATTATTGATTTCTTTGCTTTCTTCAAACACAATAACTCCTTAAACTATTTAAGCCTAATTTAATTAATCTAATGGCTACTAATTAACAAGTTAAGTAAACTAAATTAAATGTTAAATTGTTATAATCTAATTCTTAATTAGATATCCTAATTTTAATTAGAGATTATAATATATGAAATAATATGTCTAATTAATTAGTTATATAATTAGAAAATTAGTTAAGATTGATTAGTAATGTTTCAAATAATGCATGAAAAGATGACAAACTTCATGCATGCATGATTAGGAGGGGGGGCGGTTTTGGAAGCAAGGAAGAAGGGGAGACATGTTCAAGACATGTTGGAGTAGCCTTTTTAGGCCAAGGAAAAAAAAAAGATGACCAAGTGGAGATTCCATGTGCAATTAATTGGTCATATTTTGAATCAATTATGCTAAATAATTTCCTATCTCTCCATTCTCTCACTCTCACGGCAGCAGCTCCTCTTTGTGCACTCTCAATATTCATTTCAACATTTCTCCAAAATCTAAGTCTTCATTTTCTCTCAAACTCTCAAGAACACCAAAAAGCATTTCTCTTCCTTTTTCTTTCTCTATATTCGGTCAACACTAGAAGCCATGTCTCCAAACTCCTAAAATTTTATCTAAGCACATTTCCTAAACCTAAACACCATTCTAAGAACATCTCTAGTTATGAGTTTTTCCAAAATCATTCATCTTGAGCTTCAAATCCAAGCTTCAAGTTTCTATCAAAAATCAAAAATTCAACCTTTGTGCTACAAGAGAAACTATTCGGTCAACCTACCAAAAACCACTCTCCAATCTCTTTTAATTTCATCCAACCATAGATCTTGAATTTACATGATATTCTAAACAACTTTCATGTTGGAGATTTTCTCTAAATCATCCATCTTCATGGATTTTCTTCAAGGTCAAAGTTCTTGGGTATTTATGGTGAAGTTTACTAATCTTCACTTTTCTTTTGATTTTCAAAGTTTTAAACCATGTTTGATCCATGGTTCCTCTTAATCAAGCTTAGTATACTAATTTCTATCTATTTTGTTTTGAATTTGAGAAGCCCTTGGTGGTGAAGGACTTGGAAAAAGAAGCAAAATCAAGAAGCTTGGAGGATCTTCAAGAGGTAAGAGGGAGATCCATCTCACCAACCAATTATGGTGGTGGAAGATGGTCTTATATTTGATGGATTGTGAATTCATGTGAGAATTCCAATCCATGGTCATGTAATAATTAATTGTATGTTTTGTGAGCTTTGATTATTTTCCTATGCCTTGATTATTTTTGTCTATGCTTAATATGCTTTGCATGATTTTATGATCTTGATGATATGCTTATATTATGCATGATGAGTATATGGCATGTTTGTGATATTCAAGATAAAATATATATATGTATGCCATGATATGTGGATAGAAAGAAAATTAATCTTGGTTTCAATGGCCAAGGAAGGATTCGGTTTTGATTACCCTTGATTAGGGTTAATGTTGAAATTTTTCAAGAACAAGAAAATTAAATTTTGATCCCTAGAACAATGAGAATTTCGGCCAAGACACCTCAAAATAAGTGTTTACAAATTAATATGTTTATGGAAGAATAAAATTGGATTGATTTGAGGAGTATGAAAAATAAACAAATGGTTTGTTTTTCAAGAGAAACAAGAATGGAATTTAATTAAGTTAGAAGAAAAATATTTCATGGTTCCAATGACCATCTATAAAGTTTTGATAATTTAAAAAAATGTTTTGATGCTATAAAATATAAGAATTTTTTCAATAAGGATTTTTAAAAAGGGAATTAAAGTGTTATCAAGTGGAATTTTCATAAATAAAGGAAAAAGATAGATTGAAGGTGTTTGAACTTCAAATTATTTTAAAGAGAATTAATTTTAGAAGTGATTTAGAAATATAAAAGAAAATGTTTGTAACTTAAATTTACTAACGTAGAATTTATTTAGTGGATTTTGGAAAACGTTAGGAAATTTAAAGTTAGAAACAATAATTAAATCAACTAAATGTGATTGTGTAAGACTAGATCAATAAAAAGTGATTTTGAGAAAAATATATTAAGGAATTTCTATTAATTTATTTTGTGTAAAAAGTTTCTAAGTGTTTTACTAAACATGAGTTTTAAATGAAAATAGCAATGTTGATTTTAAGGATTTGCAAAGAAAGTGAAAAAGAATTTGAACAAATGGATTTGGTTTTATAACCAAGTAGAAATATAATTGATTTAATACAAGAAGTTTGAAAAGGAATCGAGTATTTTACTCACTTGAGTAATTAAATTTTGTAAACAAAAATATTTTCAAACTTCAATTTATTTTGAAGAAAGGATTAATTGGAAATGATTTGAAAAAATGGAGAATATAATGGTATTTTAAAAATTTACTAACGCATATGACTTATTTTCAAGTTTGGAAGTACGTTAGAAAATATTAAGTTTTGAAATGATGATTAAAAGAATTTCTTAAGTAAAGAACGCGTGGAAAAAGCTTTTCTTGAGTAAGAAAATGTGAAAAATGAAATACAAAATCATAATATTTTGAGAAAGGATGAAATGGAATTTTTGAAGATTGAGAAATATTTTCGTAATAGAATTATGGTGAAAAATTATTTACGTATCTTAAAAACGTTTTGAAAAGGATATTGATTTATTTGAAAGTCCAAATAATGTTTAGAACATTGAGAAATATTTTGAACTACTGTTGAAAAATCACTAAGTGATTAAATATTTTTATGCGATTATGAAAAAAAAATGGTGGAAAATTATTATGAGATTTGGAAAGTGTTTTAAATATTTTGAGAATGATAGAAAATGATTTACGTAACTTAAAAGAATGATTTTTTAGTTACGCAATTTTGAAAATGATGAAAAATCATTACGCGATTTGAGAAACGTATATTTTTATGCGATTAAGAAAAATGTTGAAAAATTAGTACGTGATTAAAAGGTGCAACAGAAAAGTTGCAGTATTCTGAAAATGTAATAAAAATGTTTTGAAGTTTTAAAAATGTAACAAGAGTGTTACGGTGTTGAGAAAATGTAAAAGAAGTGTTGTGGAATTGTGAAAACGTAACAGAAACGTTTTGGAAATTGTGAGAACGAAATAGAAATGTTGCACAATTTTGTGAAAAACACGACGAAAGTGTTTTATAACTATGAAAACATGATAACATGATTTTGTGTTGAAAATATAGAATAATTACTGTTTAATCAGTGTATGGACACTGTATGAGAGAATGACGTGTTTTGCCTATGATTGGTATTTGGTGCATTTTATATGCATTGGAAAGAGATGCTTGTATTTGAAATTGATGCATTATATATGCATTGAAAAGATTTGGCCCGTTAGGGTTGGACTTTGACCGATATAGTCGTGCATTGTATAAATGAAATTGAAAAGATTTGGCCGGTTGGGATTGGACTTGCACCGATATATTCGTGCATTGTACAAATGAAAAGATTTGGCCGTTGGGGTTAGACTTGCACCGATAAATTCGTGTATTGTATAAAAGATAGCTAAAAGCTATTATGGCCCTTGTGGTTGAAGAGGGAATGAGAATTGATAGTGAGATCTATGATGGATCTTGGGGTGCGTCAGTAGCGTAATGGTCGACTAGTGGACCGGTGGCGAGTACACATGTGCTGGCGATCATGATCCGTTGCAACGCATTGACGATACCCGACAAGAACACGATTCTTTTCTACTACTTGGAAGATTGTCTTTGGAATAAGGTGAATTGACCGAGCATTCTTCTCGAAATTTGGAAAACCTCCATGGAGTTGTTTTTGAAAAACTGAGTCTTTGTGCACATGCATAATCTGAACATTTATATCTGTGTGATATATTAATTGAGGAATATTGGTAATGAGTTATGACAATTGTTTTGAATACTTAGATGATGATGATGATAATAGTTGAGGACATTATTATAATTATTGTTTATGATGATTGAACTGATAAATGATTAAATGATGATAGTTGATTAATGCCGATAACATGAATATGGTATGATCTATCGTATGATATTATTGGTCGTGTGTTATCTCTCTTTGCCATATTGGTATTGGTGTAGGTGATCTCACCTCTTTGTTATGTTATTTTGTTGTGTTTGTCTTGTTAAAATCAAATAATAGAAGGATCGAGTTGTCTTAGACATAACGGGCGATGGATACTCGAGATTGGTGATAATAATAAGGAGTGGACATTCAGATTCGAAGATGTGTAGTGTTGACAAAGGAACGATGTCGATGCATCAAGATGGACGAGAAAAAGGAATAAGTATGTTAAAGTTTCTCGTTAGTGTTGTGCGTGCTATTAAGTAGGACCCGTCATGGGGTTTGCTACTTTGTAAAAAAAAAAAAGTCTGTTAATTTTATATTTCTCTTTAAATTATGAAATTTCAAATTATTAATCAGTGTCAGTATTGTATATTAAGCTCTTTAAATATATTGTTTGCAGTATGACCTATAAATTTCAGTAAGTTTATATTTCCGCGAAAAGAAATTTTTAAAACCACCTTTTATAACTCAAACTTTGTGCAAACTTATTTTCAGAATATGAGTCGGGAGTCAGAAATATGATGCCTTAGCTAGGGTGTTACATTAGTTGGTAATCAGAGCTAGGGTGTTACATATTCAACCCAATATCCATCCACGAATCAAAGAATGATCGTGGGTCAGATGGGGTAGACCAGTAAAAACTCCACCAATCAAGACAGGAGCACCATAATTTCCAAGAGCAAAAACACGTGAAAAAAAATGATCAATGCTCTCCTTATTAGAAGTACAAAATAGGCACCCTTCATCACTTTCCTGAATCAAATTAAGAAACCTTAGACGATCTTTAGTGTTTAATTTTCTCAGCAACACAAACCATACAAGCAATTCAACTCTTGGAGTAGCTAGTCCTCGCCAAACACCTTTTGTTAAATTGTTAGAAAAACACATCGAACTAGACAAAAAGGCTTCAACAAGTAAGAACGATTTAACCAAAAATGAACCTTTAGAATCAAATTTCCAAAATAGCTTGTCTTTAATCTCTTTATTTAAAGAAGCCTGAGATAACAACATATTCAACTCATTAAGTTGTTGCAACTCTCAAACAAATAGCACACGTCTCCAAAGAAAATTTCATTTCCACTCATACCTATCCCATACCCCGAACTCTGTAATTACCTTTTTTTCTTGCAAACAGCCTTGGAAACTTATTCTTAAGACTCTCATCTCCAATCTACTTGTCTTCCCAAAACATAGACTTCATACCATTTCTCACATTCATCCAAAAACTATGTCGTATTATTTTACTAATTTCTTTTCCAACATTTGAAATATTATAAATATTCGTCCAAGGACCCCCACTAGAAGATAACTTCTGATCCACAAGTGGTCTATCCAAAATCAGATTATATTTAGAACACACTATCCTCTTCCAAAGAGGTTTATCCTCAGCTGAAAAGCGCCACCACCATTTGACCAACATAGCAGCGTTTTTAGTAACCAAATCACCCACACCAAGACCTCCTATCGTTTTTGGTTTTTGAATAACATTCCATTTAACTAAGGGAAGTCCTCTCTTATTTGTATCACCACACCAGAAAAACCTGCTTTGTATCGTTATTATTTTTTTAGTCACAACCACCGGGATTTTAAAAAGCCCAAGACAATATAAAGGGAGGTTATTAAGCACAAACTTAATCAACACAAGTCTACTTGATCTAGAAAGAAGCCCCGCCTTCCAAGAAGCAAGCTTCTTCTCAATTCTATCCAAGACTGGCCTCCATATATCTATCTTTCTCGGACTTGACCCAAGAGGGATCCCCAAATATTTAATTGGCAAGGAAGCAACCGAACATCTTATTCTCCTGCTCACCATATCAATCCACTGCTGCAAGCAAGAGAAAGGAATGATTATCGATTTTGAATAATTTATTCTTAGTCTAGACATGACACCAAAACAATCCAACAGTATTCTATAGTTAAAAATACTCGTTCCTTAGAAGAGCAGAAAACTATCGTGTCATCTGTAAACTGGAGATGAGACAATTCCACCTTATCCTTCCCAATACAAACACCTTCAGCCAATTCAGCTTCCTTAGCTCGCCACACCATCTGATTGAAAACTTCCGCAACTAGGACAAATAAAAAAGGGGATAGAGGATCTCCTTGTCTTAGACTACGCTCTATATTGAAGGGCGTGGTTGGTGACCCATTCACCAAGACTGACATAGAGGCCGTTGAAATACATTGAGACACAAATTTTCTCCATTTCACCCCAAAACCCATACACTCTAAAAAATAATCAACAAAGCTCCATCTAACTGAGTCATATGCATTTTGAAAATCAAGCTTCATAATAACTGCTGAAGTCTTTTGCTTCTTAAACCAATGAACCGCTTCACTGGCAATAAGTGCCCCATCAAGGATCTGCCTCCCACTAACAAAAGCTGTCTAAGTCTCACCCACTAAATCTGACATAACCTTTTAAATCTGTGCAGCTAAAATTTTAGCAATTACCTTGTAAACACACACCCAATCATGCTAATAGGCCTATATTCAGCCATACTGCTAGCCCTCTCTATTTTTGAAATTAAAGCCACCAAAGTCATATTTACCTTTTGTGGGAGAAAGTGTGAAGAAAGAAATCAAGAATAAAATTAGAGAATTCTTCACCAATTACATTTCACATACTCTTTATTTTATAGTATTTATATATAGATTTAGATATATATAAAAAGTATAGTTAAAATTTGTAATTTTTTTTATATTTACAATTATTTGTAAAAAAAAGTGTGATTTGACTAAATTTTTGTACAAGTCTAAATGTTAATAACTAAAATCTATAAAAATCTAATTTTTTAATGAGTCATGAATTTATTTTAATAATAAATTAATAACCAAAATATTAATGGTTAATCCATGGACTAAAAAAAAATTGGTTCCATATTAGACTTTCCCACAAAAGTTTATTTGTAATACCCAGATCTGATTAGCATAAATATGAGAGTGGATAATGTTGTGTGGTTGAAAAAGCATAGATCTGTCGAAACCTTCACGCCAACGGTGGTCTTCGGCGATTATTGGCACAAAGTAA
The DNA here is from genome assembly GCA_029884595.1 of Ormosia semicastrata. Classification (NCBI taxonomy): domain Eukaryota; kingdom Viridiplantae; phylum Streptophyta; class Magnoliopsida; order Fabales; family Fabaceae; genus Ormosia; species Ormosia semicastrata. The sequence continues at coordinate 136,587,022 of JAQQTO010000063.1, forward strand.
AAGTGGAGCAAGCTATCCACCACCGCAGACAGCAAGAACGATGGCAGTTCACAATTTTTCTTTTTTTCTACTAACCGGTATGAAGTTTCAGTGAAGTTCATTTCATTTTTTTGTTTAAGTGAAACGGAGAGTTTTTACAAGGGTTATTTTTAATTTTTACCCACTTATCAAAATTTATCAAATAGATCCACATATTCAAAGAAATTTCAATGGACAAACATGCAAACTAATTACCTACTCACCTTTTTACACTTCAACAATCCCAGCCATCTCTATTCTTTAACAATAAATCAATGATTAAAAAAGTGTGGAACATGGATGCACCATACAATATATGAGCCACTAGACCTATCTCCTTCTTACCTTTTATGGTCGACTAATGCTTCTCACACGTGACTTTGGAAACATATATGAGTTTTTTTTTTTTATGTATATATATATATATATATATATGATAGAATTAGACAGTAAATTTACTTTTGTATAATTTATATTATCTAAATTTAAGAACATATATATGAGTATATGATAGAATCAAATAATAAAAATTATACAGATGTAAAATAATGTATATATAAATGTATGTATATAACATTATTTATAGTCCATACAATCCGCATCAATTTTCATTGTTTAAAACTTCATCCATACTAGCTCTCACTTAAAAAACAACAAAGAAAACCCACATTCTTGGAAGGATTTGCATTATTTAAATACTTAAAATATGATATTTTTATGATACTCCACTCATATTTAAATAGGAGCTTGGCATACCAACTTAGTATATGGTATATGAAAACAGATAGTTACACTCATAACTCATATGTAGATATAGTGTTTCACTTGATATCGTCTTTGGCCTGTACAAAAAATATTTTCGTTGGAGGAATTGTGTGATTTAGTCAAATTTTTATTTTAAGCTGAATTCAGCGATTGAAGAAAATAAACCAATGAGTAATTAAAAGAAAGGATTATCATAAAAGAATGTGACCAGAAGAAAAATACTATTCCTCTCCACAGTGCTTCCTAACTCAAATTTCTGCTGTTTTGATTTTGCATGCAGGTCCTACGGAATTTGACTCTTTCTTCAAGTGGTCATGGCATTGCTGTTGAAATTTAAGTGGTCCTACGAAAGTTGACTCTTTCTTCAAGTGGTCATGGCATTGCTGTTGAAAAATCCATTCCGTTTAATGTCACCACAAAAAAAAAATGTTAGCTGTTGTTTTAATTAGTAGTAAATATAGGTACTCTCCTTCCCCAATGCTTCATAGACTGAAAGCCTCTCTACCTGTTAAAATTAAGACCCATTTTTGCTTTGATATATTGATCAAAGAGAATCAAACATTTTCATTATGGTCGCAGCCTCAGTTGTGTACAAATGGTGCCCATTGTTGCAATGCAAATGGAAAATCACATGCTATGCCTATGACCCATCTCACTTATAGATGAAACAAGCCAAATCCAGTGGTCATGCATAGACTAATGTAATTATATAAATGTTCCACTGTTGAATTCAGGCCTTCTCTCACTCATTTGGAGCTATATGGTTCTTGTCTTCAAAGTTGTCACTCATCTGCTCACGTAATTTTTCCCTTCTTTCTTTCTTACTTAGTGCTATTGGGTTCTTTTCGATCGGTTTGGTTTACAGAAAAAAAGAACACCTTCTTTAATCTGCCTCCAATGCTGTGCAGTAACAATTTTGATATGTTTAGTTAAGATTTCATAATCAATTTTTTTTTTTGGTACATGTGATTTCATAATCAATTTTAACTCTAGAAATTTATTCTCACGACACTCTTCTCATATACAAAGAACACCTTCTTCCTTTAAAAGCATTTATTATTATGAGAGAAATTAATATAAGTGTAGCATAATAGTGTGAGAGAACTGTACATAATCTAAATTATATATTAAAAAGTTGAGTCTATTTATTATGTAACAAAATAACCACTAAAAAATTGTAAAGAGAATAAAAATATTATTTATATAAATAATATTACTCGAACTCTAGAAGACTTCTAAGTTCTAACTCGTGGAATTCTATTTTTCTGTGTAGAATACGTCAAAGAGTGATGCTATAACACAGGGATGCTTTATACGGGATAAACCATGAATAACTAACGTAACTAACTGACTTTCCTTTATTTTCTCAACTCATTCGTAAATTGATTTCATAAAAACTAACCAGTATTCTGTGCATTGTACAATTTTTTCTAAAATCAGGTATAACTTAAAAAAATATAAATTAAAAGAGAAAAATGTTAAAAATTATGAAGAGATATGTATAATTAATTTAAAAGAAAATTTGAATTTAAAATATTAAAACAAGAAAAATTGAGAATGACATGTATCAATTTTTGAAAGAGAATAAAGTAAGAGATTAAACAACTCTTAATCGAATGTATTCTAATTTAATAAATAAGGGTAAATTGTTTCTTAACAGGTAACATTTTTGTTCTCTAGAAAGCTACATTAGTTGTGGAAATAAGTTACAATATGTTTTGATACATGAAAATATTATTATGAGTTATATGAATAAACATATAAATTACTAGTTTGTGATTTTTTTATAAAAAAATTACTTTTTATAAACAAAATCAATTTTTTTATGACCCTTATACAAGTATTGAATTCACATTTAAAAAAAAAAAGTTGAGGATAAGAAATACGGAGGATTCTCAGTCCAAACAAGAGTCGTTACATTATGCAAAATATGTTATTGCATCAACTGCTCTATTACAAATTCTTGGAGTGTATCCACAATCAAACCAATAAAATAAGGCAGGAAATGCAAAGATGTCCTGAAGAATAGCTCCCTTGTAGGAAAGATCAAAACTATTATCCATGATGTTGTTGTAAACCTCTTTGGCATTCCCCTCAAGAAACACCTTTCTACCACCAATCTCCCATGCAAAAAGGAGGCCTTCCCGTGCTACAATGAGTTGCCCACGTGTAAAGGATGGATTGCATCCAGAATGTGCTGTCAACAAGGAACCTATGAGAAAATATTTTGCTCTCAAAATCCTAAAACCACCGAGTCAGGATTTGTGAGAATCCACCTTCTTATTTTTGCTAGCTAGCCAAATTGAAAGTGTAGGTTTCCGGAACTAGAAATACTTGTAGACTAAATCAATAAACAATCAATATATTATTATTTTTAATATAAAATAATTGTGTGACATAAAAATTTATATAATTATTCACGTATTAATTAGTTTTGTCTACATAAATAAAGTTTGAATAAATATTTCTTCTACATCTTCTAGACCAGCACAGCTTATCTCATGAAAGTCAATGGAATCCGAAGTTTTATATTGAAAACTCATTAAAATTAAATAATCTTTAATTTATAAAAAAAAATTGGTTAAATTTTAAAATTTCTTTAATGTTAGCTATATATATATATATATATATAAATTTAAAAATTAATTCAACTTATTTAAATCAAACTAATTTATTTTTTTAATGATTATAAGTTCTAAACACGAATAGGGAGAGAGATAGCCCCACATTTTCGAGAGATTCTTAATTACATATAATTATATCATGTTATTTTTATACATATTCATAAAAAATTAGAGAAAGAAGATAATTTTCTATGATGAGTGAGTTTAGAGAGTCTCATTTTTTTTCTCTCTCTCATTTTTTATGAGTATGTATAAAAATGATATAATACAATTATGTATAACCAAAAATCTACCTACATTTTCATATTTATTCTCCAATTCCACGTGCCATTCTTAGGAACTCCCATTTCATCTTCAATCTTACGTTTCTCGCAAGCTTGTCCCTCAAAACACGACCAACATCAAAACCGAATAAACTTTCCTTCCTATCCTCTCATTTTTTCTTTTCCTCCAAACACATACATATAGCTAGAAAGCATAGCAACATGAAATTTCCATTCTAGTCGTTCAACACCTCCAAAAGAACCTGTAATTTGAAGCTAGCCAACTTTTCTTTTGTGTTTATTTTTTTCTTTTGCCACCATTTGTTCATTTTCATTGCATGCATTCAAATCCATGCCTTGTAAATTCCAATTTAACAAAAATATCATCATCATCTTCATCATCCTTATCCCATTTTATAATTAGCTTCTCCTATATTTGGCAGCACATTCTCCAAACTATTTTTGCCTTCTGCATTTTTATTTTTTTTTCATAACAAACATAGATTTTCCATCATTTCTCTTCTTCTTCTTTCTTTTTTTCTTAATATTTTCCACGAAGAAAAAAACAAGAGAAAACAGCCTAAGAAGAAGAAGGGGTTGTTGATAGAAAAAGGGTGTTTGAGTTTTGGAAGAAAATGGCGACAGAAGCATTCTTCATTTTGAAGGGAAGCGCCTTGTTATCTCTGCGAGCGTTGAAAAGCCTCTTCATGTTGATATATGCGGTTGTTATGGTGTTGGTGTTGCCATTCAGAGGGAGGAGGAGGGTTTCCCCGGTTGAGAAGGACGAGAAGCATCATGAGTGCCACCGCAAAGGGGCGGTGGTGCGAGTGCCGGCGAAGATGGTGCCGTGGAAGAGTAGCAGCAGTGGTGGTGGTGGTGGTGCAGCCATGAAGGTGGTAGATCAGGTGGAGGTGGCGGGGAGGAGGGAGTTGGCCTTAAGGAGAGTGGTGGAGGATGAGAACCAAAGTTGTGTGAGGGAGTATTGGCTTTTGGGAACCAGAAGGGGTGACACCATTTTCACCCAGTCTTGGACACCGGTTTCTGTTAAGATCAGGTAGTTATGAGATATGTTATAGTGGCTTCTTGTATAATAAATTTTATATCTATCTCTCTCCCATAGGATGATCTTGTAACAGGAGAGGAGAGGATACTTATACTCAATAATCTTATTTCTACTTTTCTTTTTCTCTTTCCCACCTTTTTTTCTCACTGGTCCATGTCTCTCTTGTGAAATTTCTGTGTATAGAATTTCTGTGCAAGGAACATTTCTGATGTGTTATTCATGTTGATTTTGCATTTTGTGCCTTATTAAATATTTATTTCCCTTTCTGGAACAAATAATTCAGTTATAACATAACTTGCACATTTCTACCTAAAAATGGTATTCAGTTTTTAAGGACCTGGAAATTTGACCCTTCTAATTACACAGCTTACCCATTTTTTCCTTCAGTTTTTTTTCCCCTTAATAGTTTGTTTTCTTTCTGATAGAATTTGAACTGCTAATATGTATGTTACCTACTTTGTGCAGGGGACTCGTTTTTCTTATGCATGGACTTAACGAACACAGGTTTGTAATTTATGCAATTTCTAGTTGGGAAACCATTCATTTTTTATATTACTTCATGCTTTCCTGAAGCCATCCCCTTTATGCTCTGACAGTGGAAGATATAATGATTTTGCAAAGAAGCTGAATGCTAATGGCTACAAGGTTTATGGGATGGATTGGGTTGGTAAGTCAGAGCCAAATTATGATTTATGATCATGCATGAATTGTGCAATTATAGTCTTAAATAGTAGTAGCTATTCCATTTACTATGGTCTATAACATATTATTAACCTCAGTTTAATAGAAGAGAACAGAAATAAGCAAAGGTTAAATACGACTCTCAGATTCTTCTCGTTTGATCTGACTTGTCCTCAGTTTTTCTGAAAACTGTAGCATACATGATAATTTTTTTTATCTGAAGTTATAATAATCCTATTAGCCTCGTCTAATGTTTCACATGCTTTTATTGCTTAGAATTTGTAGTGGAACTTTAGTAAATACAATTACAATTAGAAACAAATGATGGAACCAATGTGTGTTGTCCCAGTGGAAGGGAGTCAGGTCCCTTAAACATGTAGTTTTAGATTTGATCTCAGAATTTATGTATATGAAAATAATATCATTGAAAAAAATTTCTATTTAGGGGTCTGACCGTACTCTGAGAGATTAGTCTCTCATCTACTAGATAAGGATACTCTAGAAACCAGAGAAATGAATGATGGAAAATATTGAACTGCTGAAAGAACCTAGTTTTGAAGTGTATTGATGAAGTCAGAATTTATTTTTTCTCTTCATTCCAGTCTCCAGAAATTGTACCCCTATCTCATGCTTAGGATGTTTTATTTCTAATTTCATCTAATATCTCAGATGAAAGGCTCTTGAGGGGGAAGGAGAAAGTAAATGATTATAACCTGTCTTAACAGTAAAATTTCTTCCCAAAAAAAAAAAGAATATGAGAAAAAATTGCTATAAACTCCCCTAGTGTTGCCCATTATGCTAGATTATGGAAGCGCACATGTCGATAAATAATATAAATGAGTATTCAAGTATCGTTCTCATGAGGACTGTATTAAAAATTATGCTAATTAGTAACCAATTGCTATTTGTTCTCTATTCCAAGAAATCAAAATGATTTTGGTGATTAAATAATAAAACAAAATAAATTAATAATTCTAAAATAAGACAAAAATAAACAGAGAAGAAATAGTGGGTTGAGAATCTAGGGTCTAACTTCACTTATTATTTTATCTGATTTCATGCAATCCTTTCACTACTCTTGATCATAATTTGATTATGCTAGCCAACGTATTTATGCATTTACAAACCTCTTTCGACAGCTTTGTACATATAAAACTATGAAACTTAATCAAAATACTATATGTCTATGTGAATTGACAAAATTTCATGCTTTGAGAACAAATATCAAACAGTTGCTATGCATGACCGATAGATATATTTCTATCATATTGGTAAATCAATTCATTCATTCAATTGAATTAAATTGAACATATATTTTCTAATTCCATAGTCTAACATTCAAATCCTTATGTCTAATTCAATGGGTTCACCAATACAACACAAATAATGGTCAATCAAATGTGTGCATTAAGTATATATAGAATTAGAAATTTATAACCAAAATTATCACAAGAGCAGGAAAGAATTACAATCAGTCAAATTACATAATAAGATTCATTAGACCCCAGAAAAGAGAATTAGAACATCATAATTACAAAGGAAATAAACCTAAGAGAGAACAACAAATTCATCATAAAATAAAGAGAAGATGAAGGGAAGAACTATGTGTTGTATTGGATGAGCAGGTTCTTCAAGTTTCTCTAAATCCTCGTCAATCCCTTGCTTCTCTCCCTCCTAGGTCAATCTCCAGAGCCTCTGCCTCTCCTTCTCCCAAATCCTCTCAAATTGAGTTAAGGAATCCAAAAGCTGTTTCTCCTTCACATCAGGTTACGTTAAATACGTAACTTATCATGTAACAGGGAGTGTCGCAACACATATTTTTGATGTGTCGCGGTACCTAAGTGTGTGAAGCCATGACACTTAATTTTGGTTTTTGGAAATGCCGTGGCACTAAATGTTAGAAGTGTCGTGGCACTCAATTTGGAGGTGCCATTGTATATTTTAGGAAGTCCCAAAGTCTATATATTGTAAGAAACTATCTACAAAAGTTATCAGGAAAAAATACAGTTTTTATCCTTTCACGTTAGTATCAGACCGTAGTCGTTTAATGGATTTTTCAAATTGGGTCTGAACCATACGATAAAACTGAACGAATAATTTTGGCACTTCAGATTTGTCTTTCATGAGGAAAAGCCAAGTTGTACGAGTGCAATCATCAATAAATGAAACAAACTATTTGGGCCCAGAAATATTAGAAACAGATGCAGGTCTCCAAACATCAGAATGGATAAGAGCAAAAGGCTCAACACAATAAGAATGGAAAAATGTTACTGCACAATTTAAATCCTTGGTAAGATTATGAACAGATATAAGATTAGTGGACAATTTAGGAACATGAAGAACATTAGTTAAGTGGATAGAGGAGGTGAGGTTAATATTACTATAGCCAGCGACTGAGGTGTGTGAGCCATTAGCCACAGCGATGGTAGGGATACCAAAAGGTGGTTTATAAGACAACAAATGTGGGGAAGAAAAAACTATATGATCAGTAGCACCAGAGTCAACAACCCATGATTCTTCAGAAGCAGTACTAGAAGCATTAAAGAACTGAAAACATAAATTTTTACCAGTCATGGCTAAAGAACAAGTACCCGAAGGCTTACTGAGAGAGTCAATAAGAGACTGTAAACGCTCTAGTTCATCCTGACTGAGAGCAGGAACTTCATCTGTCACATGTGAGACTTCATTTGAGGCCATCAGATTGGCCTGCCCACGCTGAATACCCTTGAATCTACCTCTATGCTGAAGAACTTGGTCCTTCCCATGGAGATTAAAACAGGTTTCCTTGGTGTGACCAAATTTCGACAAGTAATATAAATGAGTATTCAAGTATCGTTGCCACGAGGACTGTATTAAAAATTATGCTAATTATTAACCAATTGCTACTTGTTCTCTATTCCAAGAAATCAAAATGATTTTGGTGATTAAATGATAAAACAAAATAAATTACCAATTCTAAAATAGGACAAAAATAAACAGAGAAGAAATAGTGGGTTGAGAATCTAGGATCTGACCTCATTTTGTATTTTATATGATTTCATGCAATCATTTCACTACTCTTGATCATAATTTGATTATGCTAGCCAATGTGTTTATACATTTACAAACCTCTTTCGACGCCCTTGTAAAACTATGAAACTTAATCAAAACACTATATGTCTATGTGAATTGACAAAATTCCATTCTGTGAGAACAAATATCAAACACTTGTTATGCATGACCGATAAGTATATTTCTATCCTATTGGCAAATCAATTCATTCATCCAATTAAATTAAATTGAACATGCATTTTCTAATTTCATGATCCAACATCCAAATCCCTAAGTCTAGTTCAATGGGTTCACCAAGACAGTACAAATAATGGCCAATCAAATGTGCGCATTAAGCATAGAATTAGAAATTCATAATCAAAATTATCACAAGAGCAGGAAAGAATTACAATCAGTCAAATTACATAATAAGATTCATTAGACCCCAGAAAAGAGAATTAGAACATCATAGGTACAAAGGAAATAAACTTAAGAGAGAACAACAAATTCATCATAAAATAAAGAGAAGATGAAGGGAAGAACTATGTGTTGTATTGGATGAGCAGGTTCTTCAAGCTTCTCTAAATCCTTGTCAATCCCTTGCTTCTCTCCCTCCTAGGTCAATCTCCAGAGCCTCCGCCTCTCCCTCTCCCAAATCTTCTCAAATTGAGTTAAGGAATCTAAAAGCTGCTTCTCCCTCGCGTCAAGTTACGTTAAATACGTAACTTATAACGTAATAGGGAGTGCCGCAACACATATTTTTGAGGTACCGCAGCACCTAAGTGTGTGAAGCCATGACACTTAATTTCGGTTTTTGGAAGTGTCGTGGCACTAAATGTTGGAAGTGACGTGGCACTTAATTTGGAGGTGCCGTGGCACAAAATGTTGGAACTGTCATGACACTTAATTTGGAGGTGCCGTTGTATATTTTAGGAAGTCCCGAAGTCTATATATTGTAAGAAACTATGTACAAAAGTTATCAGGAAAATATATAGTTTTTATCCTTTCAAGTTGGTATCAGAGCGTAGTCGTTTAATGGGTTTTCTTAATTGGGTCTGAATCATACGATAAAATTGAATAAATAATTTTGTCACTTCAGATTTGTCTTTCATAAGGAAAAGCCAAGTTGTACGAGTGCAATCATCAATAAATAAAACAAACCATTTGGCCCCAGAAATATTAGAAACAAATGTAGGTCCCCAAACATCAGAATGGATAAGAGCAAAATGCTCAACACAATGAGAATAAAAAAATGTTACTACACAATTTAAATCTTTGGTAAGTTTATGAACAGATATAAGATTGGTGGACAATTTAGGAACATGAAGAAATTGGTTAAGTGGATGGAGGAGGTGAGGTTAATATTACCATAGCCAGCGACTGAGGTGTGTGAGTCATCAGCCACAGCGATGGTAGGGATACCAAAAGGTGGTTTATAAGACAACAAATGTGGGGAAGAAAAAATCATATGATCAGTAGTACTAGAGTCAACAACTCATGATTATTCAAAAGCAGTACTAGAAGCATTAAAGGACTGAAAACATAAATTCTTACCAGTCATGGCTATAGAACAAGTACCCAAAGGCTTATTGAGAGAGTCAATAAGAGACCGTAAGCGCTCCAGTTCATCCTGACTGAGAGCAGGAACTTTATCTGTCACATGTGAGACTTCATTTGAGGCCATCAGATTGGCCTGCCCACGCTGAATACCCTTGAATCCACCTCTACGCCAAAGAACCTGGTCCTTCCCATGGAGATTAAAACATGTTTCCTTGGTTTGACCAAATTTTGACAAGTAATATAAATGAGTATTCAAGTAACGTTGCCACGAGGACTGTATTAAAAATTATGCTAATTATTAACCAATCGCTACTTGTTCTCTATTCTAGGAAATCAAAATGATTTTGGTGATTAAATGATAAAACAAAATAAATTAACAATTCTAAAATAGGACAAAAATAAACAGAGAAGAAACAGTGGGTTGAGAATCTAGGGTCTAACTTCACTTATTATTTTATCTGATTTCATGCAATTTTTTCACTACTCTTGATCATAATTTGATTATGCTAACTAAAGTGTTTATGCATTTACAAACTTCTTTCGACGGCCTTGTAAAACTATGGAACTTAATCAAAACACTATATGTCTACGTGAAATGACAAAATTTCATACTTTGAGAATAAATATCAAACACTTGCTATGCATGACCGATAGATATACTTCTATCCTATTGGCAAATCAATTCATTCATTCAATTGAATTAAATTGAACATGCATTTTCTAATTCTATGGTCCAACGTCCAAATCCTTATGTCTAGTTCAATGAGTTCACTAAGACAACACAAATAATGGTCAATCAAATGTGCGCTTTAAGCATAGAATTAGAAATTCATAACCAAAATTATCACAAGAGCAGGAAAGAATTACAATCAGTCAAATTACATAATAAGATTCATTAGACCCCAAAAAAGAGAATTAGAACATCATAGTTACCAAGGAAATAAATCTAAGAGAGAACAACAAATTCATCATAAAATAAAGAGAAGACGAAGGGAAGAACTATGTGTTGTATTGGATGTGCAGGTTCTTCAAGCTTCTCTAAATCCTCGTCAATCCCTTGCTTCTCTCCCTCCTAGGTCAATCTCCAGAGCCTCCGTCTCTCCCTCTCCCAAATCCTCTCAAATTGAGTTAAGGAATCCAAAAACTGTTTCTCCCTCGCGTCAGGTTACGTTAAATACATAACTTATCACGTAACAGGGAGTGCTGTGGCATATATTTTTAAGGTGCCGCGGCACCTAAGTGTGTGAAGTCATGACACTTAATTTTGGTTTTTGGAAGTGCCGTGGCACTTAATTTGGAGGTGCGTGGCACAAAATGTTGGAAATGTCGTGACACTTAATTTGGAGGTGTCGTGGCACTCTATGATAGAAGAAAACATGGTGACGAGCTTTTCACGAGGAGCCACAACACAAAATTTGGGAGTGTCGCAGCGCCCTCCTTTCTGGATTGTAAACGCTGCTTTCTTGAGAGTTGGAGGCCGCGGCTCCAGTGATGACGTGTCGCAGCCTCCCCTGTTTTCAAGAGGATTACTCATGTTCTCAATTGTGATTTCCTTATGTACTCCATTGCTCCTTTGAATGCTCCTAGAAGTAAATAAACACTAAATTAGTCAAATATTACTAAAAATAAGATAAAATTCAAGGATTTAACCTATGAATACATTAGAAAATGCTTGTATAATAACACATAATTATCACCTGATACCCCTTTCTCTTTTGTGTCTCTAATTATATAATTTCAATATCTACATAAAAAAAAAAACCTAAAAAGAAGAAGAAGAGAAACATGTTATATCTGTCAGGTCCACTATATTCATTAAACTAGTTTTTCAAAATGTCTAACATTTTCAATATTATCCCATATTTTCATTCCTAGGGTTTATTTTTATTAAGGAAAATTCCATCTTATCCCCTTCAATTGTAAGTAATATGCATTTTGGTCTTAAAACTTAAAAAACATGCAAATCGATCCTCCAACTTTTAAATGTATGCATCTTAGTCCGTCAATTTTGATCTCCATCAATAAAAATCTTTTTCTATTAAATGAGACGGGCTACAGGGATTAAACGACATCATAACTTATAAGTAATCATTTTGGAGTCACGTGGTTGTTGTCTTCCTTTTCACCATCATCTGAAAAAAAAAATCTGGTATATTTTTTCTTCCCTCTTCAGCATTCCAGAATCAACCATGAGATAATTAAAGCTTTACATCACGTGACTCCCACGTGATTACTTATACTTTCTCTGTTAGTTCATTGATGGAAATCAGGATTAAAGGACTAAGATGCACATGCTTGAAAGTTGGTGGATTGATTTGCCCACTTTGAAAGTTTGAGGACTAAAGTGCACAAGGCCAACAGTTGAAGGGTGATAAAATTGACTCTTCCAATTTTTTTGGAAATTTCCTCATTCTGCAAATGGAAGTACCTATTTGTCTAATTCCAATTTGCAAAAGTCATGATTTGTATAAATTGATCCTAAAAGATTTGTTTATTACCTATATTTTTAGCATTTAGATATCCCATATGACCCCGTTTGATAGGTATATCGTCGTCATTATCCTGAATTTTCATGCATAATCTCTTTAGGGGATCTGTCCCTGAAGTTATGCCATATTTTTGTGAGTATGAAATTGTGAAGAAAATTGTCTTTTGACAAATTTTATGCCATCCTTTGTATGTATGATACTTCCATTGGATTATAGAAGACAGTGATAATTTCTTCTTTTTGTTTCATAGTTTAGTGATCACCGTTCTTCAACATGCATCTATATTTGGATGTTGCAGGGCTAAGTTATTTGGATGACTATTTGTGCGATAAAGTAACATGTGAAGCTCCTATTTATAAGTAAGCTTATTATCTGAGTGTATTGTGTCTGATTTGTATGTTTAAGATTGGTAAAATAAGATACATGATTTGGCACATAGCTAATAGATTGTGCCAGTAAAGTCTGCAAACAAATGGATTTAAGATTAATAATTGAACATTACTATAAATTCACAAAAGTCATAAACAGATAAGTATTTTTTTCTCCTTTACGTGGTCAGCTTCAGAAGCATGTGTATGATGTTTTTCTGACTGTCTTGAAGGAACATCAGACTGACTCATTTGACCCACCAAGGTGCCTCCTAGAGTAGGACTGTGGGGCATGCCCTTGATTGTGCATCTTATGCTCCCAAATGCTTTTTTTTTTTTCGCTTCTAAGAATTAGATTAAGATTTGACTTTCAATTAAGAAAAAGTACTTGCTTAAAATTTACTTCTTCAGTTTTTCGCTGTCAATGTTAAATTCCCTGCTCTTCATGAGTTAAAGCATATTTTGGTTCCAAATATAGCAATTTATTATTACGATGATGATAGTTTCAAGAACATTGGATGTCTGTTCCTCATGAGGCCATGTCCTGCCTATAAATCTGTCCTGAAAACTTAAATGCTTTATTTTCTAATCTATTAGATTGTGTTCTATTCATTTTTGTCTCCTCCATTTTCAGTATTTGCTCAAATCTGATTTTTGTCTGTTGATTATTCTTCCTTAGGCCATGGTGGAAGTGATGGGCTGCATGCATACGTCCATTCTCTTGATGATGCTGTTTCTGATATGGTATGTTCTTGAATCTACAAAAGTTTTCTAGAATATTTATAAGTAAAGGGGGCTGTGATTTATGTCTTAAATCTGCATTGTGTTTTAGCAGTCAAGACATAAGATATATATATATATATATATAGTGGGTGGGAACTGGGAATTAGTATGTTCTAGACTTCATTGCTGTTTGAATTATCTTTGTTCTGATATAGAATCTTTTATTTTTTATAAAACAGAAAGTATTTCTTGAGAAGGTTCTAACTGAAAATCCTGGGCTTCCATGTTTCTGCTTTGGACACTCAACAGGTGCTGCCATTATTCTTAAGGTATGGTTTGTATAAAATATGATTCTTGAAACTTAGGGGAAAGAAGGTCAAGAACCTAATGAGCATAAAATGATTCAGCTTTTCACTGCTATCTATATTGTAGGCACTGCTTGACCCAAAGGTTGAAGCCTACATAGCTGGTGCTGCATTCACATCACCTGCAGTTGGAGTTGAGCCTTCTCATCCGATTTTGTTGGTGAGCATCAGCATACCATGTTGGTTGCATCCAATTTATCTGATTACTGATTATAGAAGATACCTGCTGACATCTTCATTTTACATCAGAATGTATAAAACATGGCATTGTTGCATATGCATCAATGAGTATAACCATTCTTCATTTTCATATTTTCTTCATTACAGGTACTTGCTCCTATAGTTTCATTTTTGCTGCCAAGATATCAATGTAGTACTGCATATAAGAAGGGGTTGCCAGTTTCTCGAGATCCACAGGCTCTAATTGATAAATATTCAGACCCACTTGTATGTACTGGATCTCTTAGAGTACGTACTGGCTATGAGATTCTTCGGATTACAAGCTACTTGCAGCAAAATCTCAGAAAATTGAGAGCTCCATTTTTTGTTCTCCATGGCACTGCTGATTCAGTTACTGATCCTGATGCTTCTCGAAAATTGTATGAAGAAGCCTCCTCATCTGACAAAAATATCAAATTATATGAAGGATTCTCACACGACCTCCTATTTGAACCTGAACGAGATGCTATCACACAGGACATAATTCAATGGCTGAATAGTAGAATATGAGGTTAGGTATAGCAGTGAGGAAAAACATCATGGAAATTTTCAACCAAAGAAAAATAGAAAAAGCAGCAGTTATCTGTTAAGGTCCTTCTAGTGAAGTAGATGAAGAAAACATGAAGCCATATAAAATTGAGGCATCCTTTTACATTGAAATCCTGATTCCTGAAAGCCATGTAATCTGTTTCATTTATTTAAAATATTAGTTAGGCAAAGATTTGCTTATTATTCCCAATTGTCATTATCCTTTTTTTTTTGTGGAAAAGCGATTGATTTCCTTGCTAGTTTTATATAATGTAAAGATTTTCAAACTTGTAGATGTATGAAGGTGCAATATCTCATTCATTTCTGTAAGAAATAGTTACTAATGTTTTCTTACAGAAACAAAAAAATTATTACACATAACTTGCTGTGAAACTGTTAATATAAGTACTGCTTAGTGACTTTCCTTTTATTTCCCCCTTCAAAACCTTTCCTCTACCGTGGAGAAAAAAACTAGATAATGAATCTAAAATAAAGCGTGAAACATTTTAGCCAAATTCAGCAATCCAATGCAAGAAGAAGACTGAAAACCAGAACTATGCGTCTCTATTTGTAAGGACTAGATGTTGATACCTAAAAGGATAAATAAATAAGCAATAATCAAATTCTAAGACAATCTTATATTCAATAATGAAAACCAGAACCATTCACTATATTAGAGGTAAGTTAGTGAACAATATTTGGAGCTCAACACCGAAGTTACCTTTAATTGTAACATTAAATTGGTCAATACCAACCCCATATCAACTTTGCCTTTGGAAGCATTGCATTGAGCAGCCCACATGGCTCTCAATAACGCCGAGGGAAAAAAAAAATCACGGCCTCCAAAAAACGGAAGCAAAATTTGATGTTTTAATCTTTCAAAGACACGTATACTCCTCGAGTGTTGCAACAATTTTGGTCTTCCGAACAAATGCCACAAAAGCTGCTACTTTATCTGTTAAGGATTTGATGCTGATAACAAAACATAAACAAAGAAGCAAATATCTAACTTGAAGACAACCTTTCAACCAGTACCACCATCAATATATAACAGATCAATCAGTGAAAAATATGTGGACTTCAACATCAAAGTTACATTTAAATTGTACTAATAAATACAAAACATTGTAACGAACTTTCCCTTGAGATGCATGGGAGTGAGCAAAACTCAGTTTAGGACAAAATGGTACCTTGAGTCCACATAGCTCTCAACATCCCAAATAACAGAACCAAAAGTAACAGCTTCTAAAACAAGTCTCTTCAAACCACCAAAGCTAATTTTGATGTTTTCATCCTTCAAAGAATCGACTGCCCCCTCAGGCGTTATAACGATTTCAGGTCTTCCAAACAATGCCTCTGTATGCTTCTCAATGATGCTGAGAGCCTCTTTGGATCTTATTGTTGCATATCTTTGTAATGTCTCACCATCAAAGGACATCACATAGGTACGCAACCTGGATACCTTAGTCCCATAGCCAAATCCCCCTGAACTGATGCCACCACCAGGCAAGGCGGAGACTTCAGGATGGGACATAACTTGAGAAGGGTTCGCTCCACCACTGGGTCTTGTATCATCTAAGACAGTTTGCTGAATGCTACTCTCTTCTGCTGCATTAGGAAGAATTTTCATTGTCTTCTCCAGCTGGAACCTTTGGTCAACCCGCTTAAGAAAGTACCCATACATTACTGATGCCGCATAGACCTGTCCTACCCTGAGTTTGCTGATCTGAGCTACAGAAGACAAATCCCCTATATGGTTACCCAGAATAAGAGACAAGTGGTTTTGGATCATCTCATAGGCTTCAGGCGAGTGAAGCTCCTCAATTTTCCCATCTTCACCTGGCCATGAATCAACTCGACCTGAAGAATTTGGGGTCATGGAGGGTATCAGAGAAATATTGGCATCCATAAACTTCTGCACCACCAAAGCATACAATATCTCTTCTAGAGCCTTTCTCCTCTCATTAGCCTTAACCTCAGCAATTCTCCTGAAAAAGTTTGGAAGCCAGCATAATGGTCAACACTCACTTTTTTTAAAAAATAAAATAAAATACACCTCACTTCTTTATAACTACAAAACATTTTTTGACAAAAAAACAGCAAGAAACAAAATGTAGAAGAAGAACTTCACACTTCACCCCCTTCCCCTGCACCTCTTTTCTACTTTATAGTTGCCAATTTGCCATTCATGAACATGTTTGTTTTGTTGGAAAAAAAAACATTCACGAATACTGAGTTTTTCTTTTAAAATTATAATTTTTTGCTGGATTCAAACTAAACACAGTCAAAATCACAAATACATCAATGCAATATAGCACAGCTACTTCATAAGTAAATTCAATTCTTTAGAAGAAGCAAATTAAATTCATTAATTTTATCATTGTGCCTTTCATGAGAGTAGAGACAGCCTTTCTCCACCAAACAATTACTTAAAAATCATTTGACCAGATTTTAAATTTACATGAAATGCAAACTTTATGCGGGAGAAAAAATAGAATGTCTTCTATACGCATGCCTGATATTTAATGAAATCCCTCCCCCTCCCCCCCCCCCAAAAAAAAAAAACCAAAATAATTTTTATGTTACATCAAAATCAACCTATCAATCTTCAACCTAGCCATAAGATAGATTCCAGGAAAGTTTCAGAATAGCATAGAGAAGACATTCTATCACCTAAAACATATATCTATAACTAATACATAAAAGCATGGATTGTGGAATATTTTAACTTAAAAAAATACCTATGCAACCCACCTAAAAAATACTCTCTTATTTTACATTTCCTTATTTTTTATGTATCTTTTTTTATAATATTTTTCAAAGTTCCTTATTGACATTGTAATAGAACTTTACCTCATTGTAAGTAAATTAAAAATATTTTTTTAGGTTTCCTAATAGATTTCAAACATGAATTAATATACTTATTTTTTCTCCATTAAGAAATTATTTTCATTAAAGTCAAATTACAATCAAGTCTATGGAGGTATAGTTCTAAAAGACAATTACAATTAAATGCAAACAAAAGAAACCTAAAAAATTTTCAAAACATGTATGAAAAATATTAAACCTCATATGCAAGGCAGGTGCCATGAAAAAAATAAAAGTAGTGGTCAAATCTCACATCGAAGGACTTAATCTGCATCAAAACAAAGCACAATTGTTCCAAAGGAGAGACACAAACAGCAAAGGTTCCTCCGTCAAACTCTTTACCACTAATCATTGAAAAATGACAAAGCTAAACAAGCCCAAGTAAATTTCTTTTGAAAGATTTGCTCATCTATTAAGTAAAATGTAGCATCGATCAATTAAGGGGGCCCAACCCACTGCATGAGAAGGGAAATATAGATTTCTATATGAATACGGACTACCTTTTATCTAAGTTTTAATAATAAGCAAGAAATTAACTTGCCAGATTTATCAGCAATAAAGCAATGACATGGCGATGAAGTACAGAGTATTGGATATCATCAAGTATATACACCATACCTATACAAAACTAAGTCAGTGCCTGAAGCAGAAGGCTCTTCCTTTTGTTTATCACCATCACGATCAGTTTGGAATTGATCAAGCTGCTGCTCTACTGCAGCAGGTACAAGATGCGGGTGACTTATCAAAATCTCAGAGAGAAACTGCCCAATTGGAGACTCCAGCTGAAGTGGAGCAATTTTGGAACTTGATCCTGACGACTCTTCTGGAGACAATGATGCAGCTCTAACTACAAAACCCCTTCTACTTCCAACAGGGAGTCTCCTGTGACCTTGCTTGGGGATAGATACAGAAGTGCGTAGCTGCCAAGCACCAAGAACAATCAGAAAGTATATAACTAATCCCTCAACCCTCATGCATGCAACATCCAAATGAGATGCATGCAAATATGATAAGCTAATTAATTCTGTGAAAGCACAATGTATGCCATAGTTCTGGCATGCCAAGCAACTCCACACAAATGACGATTGACAAGGCAATAGAATATATTGTCATCATCACAAGCAAGCAAGAATATCTCCAAACATGTTTTTCTTTTTAACCCTTTTTAGAGTTGTACCATAAAACCACAGTACAATACAATAAAACGTGTTAAAACAACAAATTATTAGAAAATATATTCATTCAAAAAAAAGGCATGCTTTCAAATGGAATTCAACTAATATTTTCTGTTCCCATATCCCATTCTGGGTAGAACAAGGAAATCAAGCACAATGAAGCTGTCACAAGCAACCCAAATACATCAAATTCAAGCTCAAATTCATCCAACACACCATTAACAAAAGCAAAGCCACTGAACAAGCATTACAGCTACCATACCAGTAAGAAATGATTTCAATTTAAACAGCAGTTGATCAAACTCGCTATTCTCATCAACCACAACAAACATAATAAAAAAAAATAAAAAATTGAAACAGCAATTTCATACCTTACTGGAGAACTGGAAATTGGAACGAAAGGGCAATACACTGGATCTTCCGACGAAAATCGACGGCTTACATGGACCGGCCGATGAGGGGACGAGAGTCGCCACCGCCGGTGCTTCCATTTGCAGCTGAGGAAGTAGCAGAGATATGGACGAAACCCTAGAGAGAGAGACGGGAACCCTAGAGAGAGAAATTGAGGTGGCGTGTTTACAGAATACAGTAGAAGAGGAACCCAGATATATTATTTTAGTTAATAATTATATTATAATTTTTTTCACTAAAAAATTAATAGTTATATTATTTTAGTTTTGTGGGAGTTTTGTGGGAGGTTTTTTTTTATCATTTTTTATTAGTGATAAAATTATTTATCAAATTGTCATTATTTTTAAATTATTTATTAAAATATCATATTTTTAGTTACATTAACAAAAATTATTATTTAACGTTCCACGTATATAGCGTTAAAGGAGGTGGAGCTATATCTGTAAGATAACGTCAAAACGCATGGCATAACAGAGGTGATAATGTCAACAAGGGTGGAGTTATCCATGTGATAACGTCATGTGTGATGACTTTACCACTTGGATAACGTCACGCATGTTGGCGTTATCACCCTGTTACGCCACGCGTTTTAGCGTTATCCATTACGCACCTTATTTAACCACTTATCTTGTCCTCTCTCAGTCAATTTTTTCATTTATCAATTTTTTACATTTTTTTAAGACTTTTTCTCTCGCTAAACTCTCTTCAAAACCCTTCTTTGGTTGTAGCTTGTGACTAAAACGTTTAGGGTTTAGAGTTTGTTAGAAAATGGGAGAAGATTTTGCGCATACATCAGAGATAAACTCTAGCATCAATGGTTCATCCGTGATGGAGAGCAAAGAAAGTGCACAAATTCCTTCCAAGAAGTGTGGATGCGAACAATGAACTTTGATTTATACTTCGAATGAGTTATAAACGTTGATTTCTTACGTGTCCTTTATGAAGAAATAAACAATAGACCTGTGACTTTTTTCAATGATTGGATGATAAAGTTAGAATAGTTGATGAAATGGTTGACATGAATGAAAAATAAATTAGTGAGCTTATGAATAAAAATTGTGTTGTATGAGGAAGAACTGAAAAAATGAAAACTAGTGAGTGGATTTTTGTTTTTGTTTTATTTGCTATGAGTTGTTTAACATATAAATGAGATTGAGAATGTTTTATTGTGTGAATCAACTATCTCACAACTTTGATGTAATTGTTCAGTTTATTATAATGTGATTAATGGAATTCAACTACTTTGTTGGAATACGATAAACAATTTTTTTTTTATAATTTATTTGAGACCTACGATTAAGTTAAAAAAAGTGTAAACAATATAAGTGTAACCTTAATACTTCAAACAATTCGATTATATGAAAAATTTGATAAAATATTTCCTAAAAATTAGACGTTCTCAAAAGTATTTTATACTATATAATGAAACATATACATATATATTTTGATTTCCAAATCAACAGAGCACTTATAAGATGCATAACATAAACATTTGTACATATACATACATTCATCCTAGATTAAGCAAATGTAATAAAAGGTAGATAAATTAATCTAAGTGTAATGACTATATCAATGAGAAGGGTCAAGGTCAGAATGTGATGATCTGTAAGGGAGATCAAAAAAAAAATCTGGTTGTGATGAGTGAATATATGATGGGTAACACATATATGGTGAGTATGGAAATGATGGTGTAGGGGTAAAGGTCAAAGGGTATGGTGAATAAGGGTAAGTAGGTGGTGGGTATCGTGTCAGTGGTGGATAAGCTTGATATAGTGGGTAAGATAGAGGTGGTGGTTGAGATGGTGGGTAGTAGTAATGATTCCCCAATCTACCTCATAAGCTTTGTATAAAATATGCATTCTGTAAATACTATACACATATTGAAAAGCATAGAGTGTGTAATAGATAACTTCAAAATGTGTGGCGAAACAATGCGATAACGCCAACACGCGTGGTGTTATTCACATGGTAAAGCCATCACGCGTGGCGTTATCACGTGGATGACGCCACCATTGTTAGTGTTATCACCTTTATTATGCCATGCGTTTTGACGTTATCCTACAGGTAGTGTTACTTCCTTTAACACTATCTATGTAAAATATTAAATAAAAAAAAATTAACGTAGTCAAAAGTATGACATTCAAATAAATAATTTAAAAATAATGGTAATTTAATAAATAATTTTACCACTAAAAGCAAAACATTCAAAAAGCCAGCTTTGTGGTTTGTGAATGCTGGACAATATATATGTGAGTGGAATTGCTATTTTGTGGTTTCCTATCACTCTGCATCTTTTGAGATCTATGTTGAAGACTAGGGGTGATCACGAGTCGGGTCGGGTCAGGTTTGGGGAGAAAAAAATCTAAACTAATTAAGTAAGGTCGAGTCGGGTCGAGTTTGTGATTTTTTTTCTAGTAACCCGAACCAAACCAAACCAACCCGATTATAATCGGATTAATTCGGGTTGGGTAATCGGGTTGGTCGGGTCACTGGGTCGGGTTATAAAAATTAAATAAAATAATAATTGAATTTAAGCAAAATGATGTCATTTTACGGATCATTGGGTTGGTCTCTAATCTGTAATCCGAACTAATAAGAGATCGAGCTTAATTGGGTCGACCTGAACTGATCCGAACACCCAAATTAACCCAAATATTTGTAATCGGGTCGGGTTAGGTCAATTAAGTTTTTTAGTCATTAGTTCGGGTTGATCACCCCTATTGAAGACTCTGAAATGAGTGTTCAATATATTTCAAAGTTGACAAGTTTTTTATTTAAAAAAATTCGTGTTCTATGTACGAAATCTTATGTTATTTTTTTTATTAATTTTAAGATAAATTTAATAGTATAAAAATAACTTTTATATATAAAAAATATTATTTATGTAAACTTCAAACTTGTTGAGAATGATGTTGATGATAGAAAATATATATAATGCATTTTTAAATTATTTTTGTTGAGGTGAATGATTTGTCTCACGTTGGAATTGGGAGAACCTACTCCCCTCTTTCACTCTAATTTTTATATAAAAGAAAGCAAAAGTATGAAGTTGGTTTAAATTACTTGAGTTTGAATTTTATTTCAATTTTAGTTTTTGAAACGTGTAAAAAGTTAGTTGAGTCACTTTGGTATAATTTTTTTATGTGATATGAAATATTATTACATGTTCAGCCATTTGAATTGAATTATTTATAAGATTAATTTTCATTTAATTGTGAAAGTACAAAAGTCATGAGTCTTTTCACAAAAAATAGATATTAAATTTTGTAACTTAATGTTTAAAATAGATATTAGTTTAATTATTTAATTTATTTTTACACATCAAGATGGATATTAAATTGATCAATTTAGTTTATTAATATATTTTTGGACATTAGTGTGGTCCTTAAATTTATACTTATTTTAAGTTATAGAGGACCAAAGTGATGTTTAAATGATCAACTAAATGTCTCAAGAACCAATTTAAGTTAGAAATTCTACCGAAAAGAATTTGTAAATTCTAACTCTTGACATTATTAATCTCTTCAACCACTTAACTTTTAGGACTTTGATCACTATATCCACCAATTACTTTTCAATCTTAACATTCTAACTAAATCTTATCAAATTTTCTTGATTTTAATGCATTAATCTTTTCAAATCGATAGTCCACTTTCAATATATTAATCAATAAAAAAATAAAGTTTTTTTTATTTTATAATGATAAGTTATATTGTACCCAAAAAATAATAATGTTATATTTCTATCCTCTACCACTATTTGCATCTTAAAAAAAAAAAATACTCCCTGTTTATTTGAGAAAACGAACATGCATTATACGTGAGTTTATTAAAGTACGAAAGGTTATCTCGTGATGATTTAGAATAAGTGGCATGGAATGACAGAATAAAATAAAATGATATTTATATCATTATTTAGATATTTAAAAGTAAAATAAGAGAAATTTTTAATTTTATTATTTGAAATGATAGATAAAATAATATAAAATGATAAAAATTATAATATATTTTTTATGTCATTTCATTTTATCTCATTATGTTTAATTGTAAGAGAAGAAAAAGTTAAGTATAAGATGAATGTGATGGAATCTATGAAACATACATACAGACATGAATATGAGATATGACATGAGATATGAAGATATATTAAATTTAAAAATTGTAAGATACTGGATCTGACGTATATATATATATATATATATATATATATAAAATTACAAAATTTAAATAAAAAATCATAATTCATTCATATTATTTTTATAAACTTGAAGATTTATAATATCTTATTATATGTCATATGTATCAATATTTACTATCTAATAAACCTATCTAAAAAATATGAAGCATAATTTCTATTGATATATTCTAAAAAATCTCTTAAATCAACTTCTCCTAATAGAACCAATCATGAATGAATACATGTGCATAAAAAAAATTAACAAGAGAAAATATTAGTATGAAGCAAGTTTCAGTAACGACGAAGTGGACGATTTAGTACGAACAAAGGTAGAAGAAGAGATGAAAATAGTGGTGTGTGAAAAGATAAAACTTAAAAATTTAATATTAATATATAAAAAGATAAAACTTAAAATACTGATGTGTGAAAATAGTGACTTGAAATATTAGTTATGTGATTGAGTTTGGGTGGGTTACGGGCTTATTAATTGAACGTTAATCATGAAAATTATTTAAAAAAATATATATTAACGAATCGTGTTTAAGTCGTGTCTTAAACGTATCCAAACGTATCTGAGACGTATCTAAATATGTCTAAGACATGTCCAAGCATATTCGAGATGTGTCTAAATTAAAAAAAAAATTAATTAGACACATTTTAACATATAAGATACATATATTATACAAATATCTCCATGTATCAGACATGTACGCAAACACACCTCTTCATAGGATGAAATCAATGTATGTTATGTGATTTTATTCTATCTTAATTTTAAATATCTAATAAAATTATATCTTATTTCCTCTCATTTTACTTTATTTTATCTCATTATACTAAAATGGAGATGTCTATAATATTCACTTTTTTCTTAAGTTGTATATTTGGATGTTATTAATAGAGCTGGCAAGACGGGTTGAAACGGGTTCAACCCGTCGGGTTAACCCGTCATTCCGTCATTTTTTTGCAGGTTGGGTTCAACGATTGAACTCATATTTTTTTAATTCGCATAATCCTCCCGCATAACCCGGGTTAAGCGGGTTAAGCGAAGCGGCGAGTTGGCTACCTATGACAGTTAATTTCTTTTTAAAAAAATGATAAGTAATACTATAAATGAAAAATTCTTTAAATGTTATATAATTTATGTTTGAATATTTAATTAGATTATTTTAAAAATTATATTTTAGATATGTGGTTTATAATTTTTTACCATTATTATTTATTATTTTTATAGTATTTATTAATTTTTTATATAATTTTTTTTTGTTTTTTAAGCGGGTTAAGTCACGATTGACCCTCCAACTCATCTATTTTTTCTCATTTTATTTTTTATGCGGCCAACCCGTATTTCGCTTTAAAGAGGATGTGTTAAGCTTTTCCAACTCATTTTTTAAAATGGTAACCTACTTACCCCACATTTTAGGCGGTTGAAGCGAGTCGAGATGGATTGGGGACGGGTTGATCATTTTGCCAATTCTAAATGTTAAAGATAATTTTATTGATTATTAATTATTTTTAAATATTTATTATAAATTCAATATTTAATTAATCTTTCACAACTTACTCTATCTCACTATATAAATTCTCGACCAAAATATATATACATATATTGTTTTCATTATTTTTCAAATTAATAAAACAACATTTTTCTGTAGCAAATGTGCCCTAATTACGCCATTGTCGAGCAGTGAGCACCCTCTTTAGACCCTTCAGCCTTTGGGTTGGATCCCTCGATCGCATTGTTCTGCACCTCAATTTCTAAACACCAGCAACAACAAAAGAATCAACTTTCTGAGATTAAACCTCAAATCCACAAAAAACAAAAAAACAAAAAACAAAACCCACTTTGTTCTTGGTGTTCTTCTTCGGTGAGCATGAAATTTCGGTACGCGATGGTGTGTTCATCGAACCAGAACCGAAGCATGGAGGCTCACTTTCTCCTCAAGAGGCAGGGCTTCGATGTGTCTTCCTACGGTACTGGTGCCCACGTTAAGCTCCCTGGTCCCTCCCTCAGAGAACCCAATGTCTACGACTTCGGTACTCCCTATAAGCACATGCTCGATGACCTACGCCGAAAAGACCCTGAACTGTATCCTCGTATATTTCTCTTTGTTTTCTTGCATTTCTTCCACCCTTTTGCTTCTTTTGGCCAAAAATGAAAACCACAACTTGTGGGGTTGCTTCAAATGAAAAAAGTTCTAATTTTTAGCTTAAAAATAATTCACTTTTACAAGTTGTGGTGAGTGTTGGATGGCGTTATATTAGGCAATCTTGTTTTTTTTCCTTTCAATTTTGTTTGTAAAATGTGATTTGTTTATATGGGTATTAAGCAAATAGATGGAAAACAAAAAAAAAAGTTTCCATTTTTTTTAAATCTCTATTTGCTTTAGCTGTTCTGCATTTGTTACATTATCTGGGGATAATTTTGATGGAACGAAGAACTTTTCTTCAGCATGAGACCAGGAAGTGGTGTGAATTTTGTATATGGATTCAAGGGGGAGGCGTAGCAAACTCTACATGGGAAATGTGATAGTTATTATTACTTGTTATAGTCTTATAGTGTTTTGTATTAAAGATGTGAATAGAGCAACATACCTAGTTGATGAATACATATACACTAGTGTGTGCTGTTAATATATCTATCTATTATTGGATTTGTAAGTTGGGCAATGCGTTATTTTGCACTTGAATCCTTGTTTATTATTCTATATGGTGTGGTGGGAACCTTAACAAGAGTGCAGCTACAAGCGAAACGGGATTTTGCCGATGCTTAAAAGAAATTCAACTGTCAAATTGGCACCTCAACGATGGCAAGAAAATGCTGCTGATGGCTCCTTTGACGTGGTATTTACATTTGAAGAAAAAGTATTCGATATGGTTATAGAAGGTTGATATTTTTGCTGATTTGTTTCATTCTTTTTGCTCTCTCTGATAGTTCTGATGTAGCTAAAAATAAAATTGGGTTGTAGGGTATTTGAATTTGAGAAACTTTTAGATAGATTTTTAATTTGCTAGCAATTACAAACTTTCTTCTTCAGCTTCTCAGTATATTGTAGATAGGACTCAGTGAGTAGCATGCTTGGGTTTTAAGCTGAGATGTCTGCCAGTGGCGTTTAAAGCAAGTTTGGAAGAGATGTTTATCAGCCATGATTTTGGACTGGATTTCAAACTAAGTAAGAGAACAACAAAGACAGGTGTTTGAAGCCCCAAATTTGCAAGTGGGTTGCAAATATCATTTCTCTTTCTCCTCGTTGTTATTAACAGCAGATTTGTAATGCCATAATTTTCTGTGTTTCACATAAGATTATCTTTTTGTCAGATCCCTGGCTTTTTACTCATGATGAGTTTTTTTAATCATTGAAAGTAGGTTTTACCTGACATAAAAATTAGTGGCATGATTATATAGGTTCCCTGGGAATGAGAGTTGTGCATACTTGATTACTTGGTGTTTCATACTTTTAGCTCTTAAATATATTTTCTTTTTTTGGCAGAAACTATGGTTTTATTGAAATTCATTGAAGCTGTCAAGTTATTTTCGTAGTCCTTCTATGGATATCGTTGTGGCAATCTATCTAGTCATCTACCATATAGAAACTTTAGTATAGATATATGTGGAATGAAGACCATGCTGAATCCAATAGCTCTTTAGCTGTATCTATGTTTGACTGCTATCTAACTTCAACAATGTGCAGATCTCCACAATAGAGATCATGTCCTAATGAAAATTGTGCTGATAATCAACTTGGAGGTGAAAGATAACCATGAGGAAGCAGCGGTAGGAGCAAGGCTTACTTTAGATCTATGTCAGGAGGTTTGTCCTCATGCAATACATGTTTTCTTTGCATTCATAGTATATGTACACTATTTGACTATTTGTTGACTTACTAAGAAGCTTGGACATGGGAGACTGACACAACGGCATGGCAAAACTCGAAGTGCCTTGTTAGAATTTTTTATGTTCTGATTTGGAGACGACTCCTTTTTCAATGTATTCATGTTTCATAGCTCACTATGGATATATTTTGTGCACAGATTGAAGCTGCTGAATCATGGGAGGAGTCGATTGATGACATTATCGCGGGTTTTGAGAAACAGCACCGGCGGAAGCTGTTGTACAGCATCTCCTTCTACTAAAAACATCCCATTTTCCCTAGAAAAAAATTGTTACTCTGATTAAAATTTTAATGGTTTGGTTAACCATAACTTCAAACCATTTCTGTAAATTTGACATGTAGATTTCATTTCAAATGAAAACAAATATATTGACCGTTGTGCATTAAAATTTAAAAGGATTAAGCTATCAAAAAAAGAAAAGATTATGTTGCCTACCTGTTTGACCTGTTCATTCAGTTACCTGGCATGGAATGGAACTTGTTGCAAGTGAACAAGATGTGTCATGACTTTATTGTTTTGGAGTTGAGTTTGAAGGGGCTTGCTAGTGTTACAGCATATTGTGTTTAATTGGCCGGATTGTGCTGTTTTTGTTGATACAAAAAGGCAAGTTTGATTCTTGCTGGTGATATCTCAGTGGAAGTTATTCACAAATTGTATTACATTTTTGTATGTATAAAAAAAAAAAAAGAATAAACCTACAGGAACAACCAGAAACTATTGAAAAAGCCGTCCAATTAATTATTAGCATTCAGAGTGCGGTATTGAAACATAATGCATTTTCTGAACAGAAGTATAGCTAATGAAATGATAAGATGGTTTTTCTCGTGCTTGTTTTCATTTCTGTTATTGCCTGGGCATCTTGAGGGGTCATGTTGAAGTTTTATTATAAAATTGGATTGTATTAGTTCTGTCAGGCTTTCTGTTTTCTTTCGGGAGTGTTGAGCTGAATCAGCTGATCCGATGAAGAATAGTTCAAGTAGCACTAAATAATAATAATAATAATAATAACAACGCAGCTTCTATCAAATTTTGACTCTCATGTACAAATTTTTTTTTTAATGTTTTTGGTAAAATTTAGGGTGAAGAGAAATTTTCACATTCTAAGATTAATAAATCATTACGAGTATCTGAGATCAAATTTTTTATCACCATTTGTGACAAATTGAGCAAAACTTAATGTCTCCTCCCTATTTTCAGATGTGAAAAAAAATATAGAATAAGAAAAACAGTTTTCTTTTTTATACAGAAAAAGAAGTTATTATGAATGATTACTGACTGTCCAAATTGACTAAGGAAAGGAAGAAAATTAGTAAAAGAGAATTACCAAGGAAGTAATAAATACATCAGTAACATCACTCTACTTTGTTACAATATCGATATCGATAAAAACATTTGACCGAATCACATCTTTATGATTCATCTAATCATTTATTTTTTTAATTTTTTTGACGTGTGCATCTGATCATCTTTAACTCGACAAAAGATCATAATTCCGATTGTACCACAATTTTTTTTTTGAATTAGTCCAACCGAATTATTTGCATAAAGAATATTTATTTTCAAGCTTAACCTTCGAGCCAATTCACTTGATCAGCAAATCACATT
Source organism: Ormosia semicastrata (assembly GCA_029884595.1). NCBI lineage: Eukaryota > Viridiplantae > Streptophyta > Magnoliopsida > Fabales > Fabaceae > Ormosia > Ormosia semicastrata. The sequence continues at coordinate 136,615,850 of JAQQTO010000063.1, forward strand.
CGAACTAGGCGTTTAACCTGAGCCTTGCGCGGACATTTACATGTTAATGTCTGCAGGATTTTTTTTTTCCCCTGTAAAAAATAGAGAGAATTCATTATTAAGAATGAAGAGAAAATTAAAATTCTAAGATATACAAAGCAATGAATGTCTATTCAAGATCTTTTTTTATAGTGTAGGAAATAAATACGGAAGAAATATTACATGAAAAAATATCATAACTCATTAAATCTTAACAAAAAAATTAAGAGAGAATAAAAAGATGAAATAAAATGTTACATTTGTCTTTTTTATTGAATTTTGAGTGTCTTGATCTTACTTCAAATGATTTCTTTTTAGTGTCAAAGTCTCACTTATTTTGTTACACTTTCATAATCCATAATTTTGCTAATCAAATATGAAAATCTTATTATTTCATAGGTCAAAACATATAACTAATCTAAGAAATTAAGACATATTAATATTTGTTGTTATTGAAAAGATAGAGTTGAATGAAATATTCATTAATGTGCTAAAAATCTAATATACCAATCTATATGCATATAAAAAAAGTGTTGTTGCTTAATATTTTGGGTGGGTTATTTAATTGATATTAAACCATATCATATATAATTGATAATCATGTTTCTATTTTTCGTTATAGAAGTTATAGAGAATGTATACATTTATCTATTTCAAGAATGTCACATCAACACCTAATAAATATAAGTGAAATAAGATGAGGTTATTTCTTCGTAAGTCACATAAGCAATTGGAGTTTGCTGGAAAACACTCGAGCTCACAAACGTTCTGAGTGTTCTAGCCTTTGAGATTTATTTTTATACTCGACTCGTTCATTAAATTGGTGGATTGAGTTAAGTTTAGTGAAGAAATTTTTTTTTTAACTTGTCCTAACTCAACTTGCTAAAAAATGAATTGAGTTGGGTCAAATCTGTGAGTCTAAAATATATTAAACAAAAAAATTATTAAAATAAATATTAAAATACGAAATCAAAAATTTATTACGCATAACACGTCTTAATTAAAAATAACATATTTTTTAAATAAATTGACAAGTTACACAATCAATTTTTGGCAAACAAAATAAGTTTAAACAAATTAAATAAACTTAATAAATCTCACTAAGTTAATATAAATCTAAAATAAATTAAAATAAACTAACATGTATTAAAAGCTATAAAATAACAAGTCACATTAACTAATTGAAGTCAATATCATCATATATAAAATATGAATTAACATAATCACTTCTTTCATTCTGAATTATTTTGAGATACTCTTTGTTATTCAAGCGATCCATTAAATTTTCAACGCATTGGTCTTTCAATGTTTTATGAGTTTCTAATAATTATTTTATTGATTACATGTTCAATATAACCATAATATTTATACCTAAACTTAATTGACAATACAAAAAATTATAAAAAAAAGTAACATAAATTATCACTATAGGTAAATGACTTTTATTTTAAAAAAAATTTACTTGAATGAATTGAGTTTACTTGAGTTGAGACTTTTTAAATCTGTCACTCGATCCACACTTCATAAATTAGTATTTTTTAACCCGACCTAATTCATAAATTTAGCTCAATTAAAATCTATAAATTTATGAGTTGACCCAATCAATTTCATACTCCTTTGATTGAAGATTTAAAAAAAAAAAAAACTTTATAACAACGCTGGAGCTCAAGCGCTTATAAGCGAGCGTCCAGCAGCAGCATGACCCTAAGCAATTTATTAATCTATAGTTAATAGTTGATGTGTAAATCAATAGTATCAATAACAAGCTTTAATTAGACGGTGTAATTTTTTTTATCATTTTCTATCAAGCATTGACCCAGCCCATCTCACATCACATGTCCGCATCCGACCCGTTAAGAATCTTTCCTGGCTGCACCAAATCTACAATGTACATCCGTTACAGAATATAAAAACTCATTTATTATTATAATTTAGATGAAAACTCATTTATTATATATTATTATTCCGAATGCAATCACGATGACGTCAAACAAACGGCATCACCCACCGTCACTGAAGACAGACAGAGTCCGCCGTTAACTGCCTCCGTTTACTTTCTGCCAACTGCAGCATCTGACAACTCACAGACTCGCACAATTCACAGCTTACAAGCTCGTTCGCTTTTCTCTTTCTCAGATCAAAAGATGATGAAACCTTTTCACTTTCTTTCCTTCTCTTAAACTTTCTCACACTTTCCTTCTCATTTTGCCGCACTTTCTCATCATCCAAACACCTTAGAGAAACCCTCAAATGGCCTCGGAATCAACCGAAGAAGACAAAATCTGGGAGCACGTCCTCCGCCGGATGCTTCCCGCCGGCGCGCCGTTACCCGACGAGGAGCACCTCGACTACTCCATCGCCATCGAGTACGCTGGACCTCCGGTACCCTACGATGTCCCCAAGGTCGATCCACTTGAAATCGGCGCCATCGTCGGTCCGATTCGCACTCCTTCGTTTGCCTCCCCCGTCTCCGATCACGCCGCGGCCGGCGCGATTCCGGTCGCCATGCCAGTTCACCCGCGGTTCTCCCGGTTCGGCCGCGTCCGCAACGGCGGGTTCGGCCGGGAACCGCGGAGTCCGGTCGAGAGTCAAAGGTCGTCTTCGGTCTCGAGGACGCAGTTCGATTCGCGTAGCGGCGAGGTCAATCGGTTCGACAATTTCTCAGGCGAAGTAACCGCCGATTTCTCGGCTGCGACGGCGCCGAATTCGGCTCCTCTGCGGAGCGGCGCGGTCGAAGGTAAGCGCCCGACCACTGTGACTTTCCATTCTCCAAAGGATTCGGAGGATGATGATGATGATGACGGTTATCTTTCCCCGCGCTCGGTGGCGACCGAGCCGGTTGGATCCCCGAGTGCTTCGACGCGTTTAGCGAACGCGCCGAAGAAGAGATGGATTTGTAGCAGGTGTGGAAATGGAAATAGGTTGAAGGAGAAAGAAGCGTGCTTGGTGTGTGATTCAAGGTATTGCGGTAACTGTGTACTGAAGGCAATGGGGTCGATGCCGGAGGGAAGAAAATGTGTGAGCTGCATTGGGCAGCCCATAGATGAGTCCAAGAGGTCAAGCTTGGGGAAGTGTTCTAAAATGTTGTCTAGAGTGTGTAGTCCTTTGGAGATTAAGCAGATATTGAAGGCCGAAAAGGAGTGCGCTGCAAATCAGCTCCGGCCGGAGCAGCTCGTCGTTAATGGCAGGCAGTTGCGGCAAGAGGAATTGGCTGAGATTTTGGGTTGTCCCATCCCTCCTCAGAAGTTGAAGCCCGGGAAGTATTGGTATGATAAGGATTCTGGACTTTGGGGCAAGGTGAAACTGGAAAAAAATTGTGTTTGTAGATGCAATATTTCTTCTTGGTTACTATTTTTAGATTGTTTTATTGTTTTACTTAATTTGGAAGTGATCGATTTCAGGAGGGAGAGAAGCCTGATAAGATTATAAGTTCAAAGCTAAATATTGGAGGCAAACTTCAAATGGAAGCAAGCAATGGGAATACAAAAGTTTACATGAATGGCCGGGAAATAACAAAGATTGAACTTAGAATGTTGAAGGTGATTAATCATGTTTCTTTATGCATTTTGCCTTGGATTCAGTTCCATACAAAACTGTAAAACATGAGAATGTACTAGAAGGCTTGATACCAAGGTTTTGTGTAAAGTGCCATATTATTATGCCCTCTCATCTGCTTTATCATGCGGGAACCCTAATGACTGAATATTCATTGCCAGTAGCACTAGAAGTCTAGAATTATGTGCATCCAGTCAAATGTACGGTGAGCTTCTAGTTGTTGACAATCAAGTTTCTGTCACAAATACAGCTTCTGAATCCCTTAGATTTGGTCTAACGAATTCCTTCATGGTTTTATAGTAGTTCAGTTGTTATCGTTTACATTGAATTTGTATTGAAAGTGTCTACTTTGCTGAAGTTTTTTTTTCTGCTCTTTATTATTTCTTTAATGTCTATTTCCTTTTCTGCACATCTTTATATCTCTGAAAGAACAATCAACAATGCTTACTTGCGAAAGCAATGTAAAATCTGTTACCAAAAAAAGAAAAGAAAAAGAAATGTAAGATCTTATGAAGCTTGTCTTGAAAGAAAGACGTCAAGAACCTTTCTATGGCCAATTCTGCTCCCCTCTTTCAAATGCATTTATACAATCTTAATTCTTAAGTGAAAGAAATCTTGAATATTGTCTTTCTTGTTCCTCTAGATATGAAATTGATCCAATTATATACCATTAAGCTCTAAGTTTCCACTTTTGGTCTTTACACATCTAACTGCAATGGAAGTCTGCAAATTGTGTTTTGTTTATTTGTTTGTAATTCGTTGCTTTTATCATCATCGATTGATTTGTAACTTGTTTGGCTATCATTTCAGCTAGCAAATGTACAATGCCCACGAGATACCCATTTCTGGGTTTATGACGATGGATCGTATGAGGAAGAAGGCCAAAATAATATTAAGGGGAACATATGGGGAAAGGTTCTCTCTTATCTGATAATAATATATATCTGTTGTTTAATTTGAGCTTGAAGGCATATGTCTTGATTTGGTTTTTTATACAATATTGGTTTGGTTTATGGTAGGCAGGCGTCCACTCGTTTCATTTGTTCATTATTCTCATTGCCTGTACCACCTAATAATCCTCCTGGGGTTAAAGATAGTTCAACTAACTATTCGACAAGGTCTGTGCCTGAGTATTTGGAGCATGGTAGAGTTCAGAAACTTTTGTTGTTTGGCATGGAAGGATCTGGAACAGCCACTCTCTTTAAACAGGCATGTCTATCTATCTGTTCCTTTCTCTCACTTCTTCCCTCTCTTTCCCCCTCTCTGTCTCATACTGGCACGTATTCATGTCTTTGTGTGTGTATTAACTTTAATGTGGCTGGTTTTGGATCACTATCTTCTGCTTTCCCCTTTTGCTGGACAAAGGACTTTAGTGAAGAGTCTTAGTTTACGTGCTCGGTTCTTAGAGCAATGGATGTTGGTGGACTGCTAGTTATAATAGATCTTATTAATACAATAGATTATTTTCCAAGGATTTTAGTTGTGTTATTATCAACTACATTGCATCATGCATATATATTGATGTTTTTAACAAAGTTTATACATGTACACACCCAAACATACACTGTAACACATATAATTTGTATAATTATGTATTTGCTACGTATGGATGATATGTATGCATGCCTTACCTATTTTATTTCTTTTTTTTTTCCTTTTTTTTTGTTTATAGCATAATTTGTGAGTACTTAGTACTTAGCCCACACTTGGCAGGAAAATATTTGAAAACTGCATGATTTTAGTTTACGTGATTATGAAAAATTTTCTTTTTCACATCTTGAAAGGTTTTTTTTTTAATATATTTACTTGGTGTTTATGCTATGGTACCAATTGTTTTCATGATTGTTATTTTACTATTTCTGTGCTTCCATTATGAGAATCGTCTCTTTCCCTATCCATGGAACAGGCCAAGGTTTTATATGGAAACAAGTTTTCTACTGAAGAGTTACAAGACATCAAGCTCATGATTCAAAGCAATATGTACAAGTATCTCAGCATTCTGCTTGAAGGACGAGAGCAGTTTGAAGAGGAAGCTCTGGCAGAGAAAGAATCTACTTCGTTTGATGGTGAAGGATCTGGACCAGGTATAATTTTACTTTTCTTTCCTTTCTTCCCTCTCTATGATGGTATTGTTCTCTTTAAGTTGAAGTGTCACTGGCTCACTGCTATTTTGTGGCATTTGTTATTATTCTCAAATCACTAAATATTGGTTATTTAGGAGGCTATGAGAGAAATAAAAAAGTTCTTAAACTGTTCACATTTGGTCCGTATATTTCTTGAAGTTATAATTTATGGTAGATGTTTTAAATTAAACCTTTAATACTTGTCTCGATAGAATAGGCACAAAATAAATTTTATTTTTTTTAAAGTGACGCTTAATGCTTTATAAATTCCGTAGTGCTTGTAGGTTATGCATTTGCTCTGTATATTTCTTACGCTCACTGTCTCAATTTGTTTATCAATCTTTCTTTATGATTTATCTCAAATTATTGTCCAATTGGAACATTTAATGAAGAACCCGCATTGGTTATGCTGGAGGGGGGAGGAAGAGAGGGAACAACTAAGTGTTTTATGTGGCCATATTTGGCCAATAAAGGTCACTTTTGGATAATAAACTTCTTTGAATGTGTAGTGATATACTAAATGTTGTCTGCAATTTGGTCCAATATGCTATAAATTCACTATTTGTTTGACAGATGTTAAACTTCATCAAATTTAACTTCAGTTGACTCATTTTGTATTTTGTCTGACAAAATTGAACATTGATTATAATAAAAACAATCTAAATTGATAATAGCAATAACCACCAAGGCTTAGATCACTAGGTGGGTTAGCTATCTGGATCAATTGACATCATTGGGCTCTATCTAAAACCAAATTTTCAATAAAACCATTTAAAGTAAGGTCTTTTTAATGGTTATTTACTGTCACGGTAAGAGTTCTATTTATTTGTTGTCCATTATTTGCTACAAGGCAATACAACTATGTTATAACTGGTATTAGTATATTGGATCATTTGGCTTTTTAAGCAACAAAGTTTCCCGTTTGCAATTCTCATACCTCTTCATTTTTCTTCCTTGTGGATTTTGTTAACAATGCAATTTGCAAATAATCGTTTCTCAATGTATTTGGAAAAGCTGGAGTTCTGTTAGTGAATCTAATTTTGCAATTTAGCAGAAACAGTAGCTGATGAAAACAAGCTGACCCTTTACTCAATCAATCAAAGATTCAAGCATTTTTCTGACTGGTTGTTGGATATAATGGCTACGGGAGATTTGGAGGCTTTCTTCCCTGCTGCTACGCGTGAGTATGCTCCTATGGTAGATGAGATCTGGAGAGACCCTGCTGTTCAGGAAACATACAAGAGAAGAGAGGAATTGCATAACCTTCCTGATGTTGCTAAATATTTCTTAGATCGGGTATGTCTCCACAGTTTCTTATTTTGCTATTTTTTTCTTGTTAAGAAGTTTTCGTTGGTGTTCTCTTGTATATTTCTTCTATTTGATTATCTGTAGTACCACCAAATAGATTGCAATGCAGCCCTCTTCAAACCTTCACACTTGAGGATACTAGCTTTTAATCATTATTACATTATAACTAAATATTTGTCCCTTAAAAACATTTTGTTTTTGCCTTTTTTCACTATGGAGTTAATGCAGTGCAGCTGGCCTTAGTGTTTTCTCAACTATTATTTCACCTTATCCTTTCTCATTTTGTTACAATGGTAACAGCTAATATGATGAACTTATAGAAAGAAAATGAAACACTAGAGGTCAGAAAAAGGGGTATCAGTTTCATTATTGTTTCAATATAGAAATTTAAATGTTAAATGTATGCAAGAGGTGCAATGTAGCTTCTCTGGCTATAAAAAGAAACCTGAATAAGAAGAAAAAAGGGTATATGCCCAGAAGCAGCTTGAATCTGTAAATGTAATTGGCTTGGAACAATTCTCTGAAAATGTCTTTTTTCTTTTCCTTTTTCCTTAAAAAGGAAGGGTTTAAAAAGTTGCCTTTTATCTTTCATGAAGCTTTAGCCTAGGGTTTAAGCTCATTAAGCATGCATTGCTACTAAATTTGTGCTAAAGATTCTGACATAATGCATTTTTTATTTAGTTTAGAGGGAAAGTATCATGTGCATGGTTATTGCCCAACAGCATAACCTTTTAGATTAAAGTGGTTCATTTGACAAGCGGGATTCAACCCCAAAAACAGGAGGTCCCTGAAAGACCTAGCTGCCAGTTGAGTTATGGCTCACCAGCAGCATATATAGATATATTATTATTTACTATGACAAATATATATAAATCAACTCGGTCAAGATTCATTGACACCAGTGTGGATCTAAATCAATCTTACACCTAGAAATTACTGTTTCGAGGATGAATTTTTCACGAAGTCACCATTGCATTTAAAGTTTGCGTCATTTATCATTCTCATAACATTTCATACCAATAAAAGATTGTTAGTACTCCATCAATATATGTTGACATTAACGTACATTATACTTTTCAAATGTAGAAAATATTAACCATTTGATTTAAATTTTCTCATGTTTGTCGTTTAAGATCAACATGATTTCTACTTGTAATTTAACTATTAAATTTATTAAACTCACTTTCTTTAAGGAGGTATTGAACAGGTATATATAATCATAAATATCTATGTAACACTAAACTCCATAAGAAAAGAAAGTTTGAAAAACTATGCTGGCTTCTATATATCTTCAAAAGTTTAAATTATATATTTGTTAGAGATATAAAACCAATCATGAGCCTTTACCTAATAGCTTAAACTTTTAATAAAGTTGGTTCTTGATATAGCATCAGAGCCTCTATGATCAAGTGGTCAAGAGTTCGATCCTTTCCATCTCCATTCTTCTAATTAGAAAAAAAAGTTGAATTTCTGCACAAGGTAGAGTAGGTTATACATTGAACACGCTTCAAGCCCAAATGACTCGTGAGGGGGCATGTTAGAGATATAAAACCAATTATGAGCCTTCACATAACAACTTTAGCTTTTAGGAGAGGTTGTCCTTGACAATGTTAGTTGATTACATTAAGTTATATAAGATCGATATGAATGGCAAGATGTCAATCATATGGACAAGTAATTATGTACCTTCTTGCAACTTTAAATGAGCCACAAATCTCTAATAGATGTAGCAGATAATTGTTTAAGGTTTGTCTAACACATGTTTAAGAAGGGTCCTTGGCATGTCTCAAGTCAAGATAGTATTTAATGTTAAGATTTTTAGAAATCCTAAATCATCAGACAATGGATACAGAAACTGAAAACCAGACATAATGTAGTCCGTTAAAATTGTTATTTGGAATTGTCATATACTGTTTCTTAACTGCTAGCCTAGCATTTGAGTATGTATTTGGCATTTGGTTCAATATTCCAGTCAGTGAAATAGCAACCTTCAAAAATGTCCAACAGAAAAAAAAAAGACGTGGGATGCAGGTTTCCAATACATTATCAATGTGCAGCACATATCTGTTGTACTCTTGCTGCTCTATAATATTGAAATCGCTTCCAAAGGACATGTTTGTGTGTCTAATTATTAATTAATGCCCAAGTGGATATTGAACTCTCTAATTGTTTAGTGCATATTTTAATAAATCTTTTTTCCCCCAAATAATATTACCATCGTGGAAAACCTACAATTGGATATCCGCTATCCATCATTTTTGTGGTGTTTGGTAAATTTTTGTATGGATTGAAGATTAAGAACTGCTTAATCTTTAAAACATTATCTGAAAGTTGTATAACTCCTAACTTGTGGTCTATCTAAAATTTGGCTCGTATAATATAATAAATGTTTGCCTTTTTCTTTTTCTGATATAATAATATGTGCCTAGGTTAAATAGCATTGGAATTTACTATCTTCCTTCAAATTTGATTGTCTTTCTTTTGTTATTTTGATGTGTAATTTGTCACTGGCTAATAATTGAAAGAACAGGCTTTAAATATATTGACTTCTATTATGTGTTCTGTTATCTCGATTTCTTACCATATGTTATCCTGCACAGGCAATAGAAATATCAAGCAACGAGTATGAACCTTCTGAAAAGGATATATTATATGCTGAAGGAGTCACTCAGAGCAATGGTCTTGCCTTCATGGAATTCTCATTTGATGATAGGAGTCCCATGTCCGAGATATACAGTGACAACTTAAATTGCCCACCTCCCTTAACCAAGTAAATTAATTCTCTTCCATCTCCTTTTCTCCTATTTTGTGGAAGCTTCTGGAAAATGTTCTAAACACCTTATCATTGTCATTGGCTCAGATATCAATTGATTCGCATAAATTCAAAGGGACTGCGTGATGGTTGCAAATGGTTGGAAATGTTCGAAGATGTGAGGGTAGTTATATTTTGTGTTGCCCTGAGTGACTATGATCTGATGTGGTCTACTAGTACTGGTGAGCTTCGTAACAAAATGCTGGCAAGCAGGGATCTTTTCGAGAGTCTGGTGAGGCATCCTTGTTTTAAAGATACCCCTTTTGTGCTTCTGCTAAATAAGTATGATGCCTTTGAAGACAAGATAAACAAAGTTTCTTTGTCAACTTGTGAGTGGTTCGCGGACTTTTGTCCTGTGAGGCCCCATCACAATAATCATGCTTTAGCACACCAAGCATATTACTATATAGCCGTGAGATTCAAGGAGCTTTACTGTTCCATAACTGACCAGAAGTTGTTTGTGGGGCAAACTCGAGCACGGGATCGTGCCTCAGTTGACGAGGCATTCAAATACATAAGGGAGATCATCAAATGGGATGATGAGAAGGATGATGATATATATGAAATCAATCCGGAAGAGTCATTTTACAGTACAGAAATGAGTTCTTCTCCGTACATCAGACAGGAATGAATTTCCAACCTTTGTTAGCCCCTCAGACTAAATGATCCGATGTGGAAGATCAAATGATGAGCACAGGAGACTCTCACTACTCCAAAGAATTTGTAGGAGCATTGCATTTATTGAGGACAAGGAGGTCAGTTGGCCGGGCTATGTGAATTATGTTGTTTTCTTTTGTTCTTGTAGTTGTAGGATCTTCTTGATCAGGTTCAGAATGATTTTTTCCCCATCATAAATAAGCTGATTTGCTTGAGAGGTTGTAAATTTAGAGGTGATTTGTTGTCTGTACAGCTTATATTGATAATATTGTTCAGCTTAAATTGAAAAAAAATAAAAAAAAATAAAAAGCAGTAATTTTTTCCGTTAACTTGCCATTATTATTTAAATGAGCCTTTGATCGCCACTTACTATCTGTAAGATATAAATAAAATAATTGATGAGCTTATTACTTTTCAGATAGGAATACGATGTGTAAATACTCTATGTTGAATGGATATGGTAATTGATTATTAGTCTATTTTACTACAGTACACGTTACCAGTTATTTGCGAATCATTCATTTGTGTAAAAATGATGCAGGAAATTTGGTGTGTACATTATTGTTGTTTTAGATAACTGATTTTCTTAAGAAAAATGTTTATTAGACAACACTTTCTCTCACATCTTTTATATTTGTATCAGTAATAAAATCAGAGTATAAATATGTTGAAAATAAATTGAATTTAATTGTAATTAGATGGTAAAATTTGTATAAATATAGAATGATTTGTGTTTTTAGCATTGTTTTCTTAATATGCAATCTAAGTCTCATTCATCAAGAGATTCATCAGAAGGTCAGGAGCTGGTTCACGATTTTAAAAGGAGGTTCCATAGTCGCGGGCAGGTGCTGTGCTTTTTGTTTATTATTTTTTTTCTGACTTTATATTCATACCTAACTGCGGCAACCTATGCTTACTTTGAACCCCTAATGGCTGACAGAATAAATAAAGGTGGCAGATTTTTATTATTTTTTTGGTGAAGAGTGAATTAAATTTGTAGTATCCTAGTCAAACTATCTGTTTTAATAACTAAATTTTAGTTTCGCCATTGGTCTTGAATATAATAAATTTGATTCTTAGATCCTAACATGTAATTTTTCCCTTAAAGAGGAAATCTGTAATCAATGGCATATTAGTGAAATTTAGATCCTCCCAGTTTTTTTTTAAGTGGTCAAAGGAGATAGATAAACACAAATCTTATAAAAGAAATTTCACACATTATAATTGAGTTTCACTAATAATTTTTTTTGTGTCTATCTCTCTCGTTTACTTGATCACTTAATAGAGAAAAAAATTAGAAGTATCCAAATTCATTTAATTTATAATTTGAACTTATATCATATATTTTTCTTCAGGTCTAAAATTGGTAAATAATTGGCAATAACATAATCGCCTAAGTAGCTACAACTTGTGACACAAACTTGGTAAGAAGAGTATTAGAAACACATTTTTTATCACTCATTTTAACATATTATCTTTTATTGAATCATGACACATATTAAAATATATATTCAAATTTGATTACATACTAATCAAGTTAATTACACATGAATTAAAATTGAGTGTGTGTTTTAGTATGTGATATAATTTAATAAAAAAAAAATATATTAAAAAAATATGATAAAGAATGTGTTAATAACATTACTCATTTGATAAATAATTGGCTATAACATGTCGCCTCAACTGCATACAGCAGCATGTGACACTCAACGTTTATAAGTAGGAGCCTTCACTCATTAGGTGAAGGATTCAAATTCTCTATATTCGCTTAGCTGTGGTCGCAAGAACTCGTTCATGTCATCAAGAATCAGAATATTGTACCATCTTGATATTGTTGCACACGCAAAGAAGTCAAAGGCTTTGGTCTCCAAAAGGGAAAAAAAGAAAATGGGTGGCTTATTATGAATGAAAAATGCTATGGTTTGCAATGCAATTGCATGGTTTGAAGATGTCAAGAATGGAACTGAGATTGGTAAAACCGAGACCAACCCATACGCATAACACCGTGTGCTTTCTTTCACCAGCGGTAGGTAGCGTGATTATCTAGCTATAAGCTATTCATTCAATGGGAAAAAAATCAAAACGGAAAGGGTCAAACTCAAACCACACCTAGCACAAGACTGAAAGGCTAGTTTGTGAATTCAATTGAGGAGAATTTTCAGTATAATAAACTAGTTTATTGAATCTTCCCATTCAGAGTTATAAAAATATATTTGATACCCTAAGATCACCGTTTTCTATTAGTTTACCTCCTTTCTATATATATAAATTTTATTATAATAGCTTGACCCCAGTCATGGCATCGATTCTAATTCCAGAACTTGAATTTTTTTAAATAATAATATAGTGAAATGTTGATTACACATCATTTTTTATACACTATTTCTTACACCTTTTTATTTAAGAAAAAAAGTATTGAAATGTATATTTTTTAATTATTATTTAAACAAGAAATTGTGTAAGAATAACATTTCGAATTAGGATTTCGAACTTGTCCCCATCATAGTCGGGGCAAATCCAATGAGCTTCTACTCCAGATCATTCTTAATAATATTGAATCTACAAAATAAAAGAAATAACACCAAATCTCTATATAATAAGGAATAAGGGATAAAATTTCCTTCTCATCGAATTTTAAAGATTTACTAGAATTCTATTATTTTGTTTTATGCAACTTAACACAAAAGGTACTAATGCTAAAATATACCACGTAGACTTAATTAAGAGGCTTATGATCGGAAAAGCTCATGTGCATTCTAAACTTAATACGTAGACAACGTAGTTATACATATAATTAGATTATTATTTAATAAAATTTAGATCAAATCTTAAACGTTGAGAATATTGCTCGTGGATTACTTTAGAATTTTTCATTTATGATCACAGCCAAGCACTTAGACTTAAGAAAGTTGTGCAGGCCGAAAAAGAAGAATAGCGTTTATGTGTAATAATACTGATAGATGGAAACTTGAGGAGGGAGGAAATTAAGGAACCAGAACTTTTAAAAAAATAAAATAAATAAATATATGTTTTTGGTTTTTTAAAGTATTTCTACCTATAAATGAAAAATTAATCTTTAAAATATGATTAAATATCTAAACGAGAATTCCTAATAAATATATGTTTAACCATACCTTATGAGTGAAAACTGAATAATAAACTAACAGTATAATGTGCCTTATGCGGATGCTTGCATGTGAATGTTTGTAGTTAGAATGTTCAATGAGATATTTGTTAACGTGTTAAGTATCTAGTATTCCTTCCGTTCAATTATACTTATTTTTTAAGATTTTTATACAAATATTAAAGATATTATTAAATAATTTTAAATATAGAGAAATATAATTTAATATAATTAAATTATTATTTCTCTCACTTCATTAATTATAAATTATGTATAATTATTAAATTAATTAAGATAATAAAAATGAAAATAAAATTAAAAAAATTAATTAATATTTTTTAAATATTTACAACTCACAATTTGTTACAGAATAATTTGGGTTTTGCTACAGAATAGTCGAGCGTCCTAACGCTTAACTTTTAACATTGTTAATCAACAACAATTTGTGGGTTCCACCTGTTTTTAAAACTTAAACTGCCGTGGCTTTTTGGTTGATGACCAATTTAAACTTAAGACGCTTATACAGTCTGAGCTTTTTCTAGCTACTCAAACAAATTTTTTAAAAAGATAGATATAAAGAGAAAGAGTGAGTATATAAATAAGAGTTTTGCTATCAGTAATTCTAAATTCTTTTAAGTATTTCTTTTATTAATTTTTTTAACTATTAAATGAGTAAAGTATTGATTTTTTTATTTTTAAAATATTAAATGTATTTATTTTTTTATTTAATATTTTCCTTTTTAAGTATTAAAAAATTATTAAAAGTATCTTTTAGGAGAAAATAAAAGTTTTTAATAAAAAGTAGAGTATTTAATGTATTAGGAAAAAAAAATTACTTTTCATTCAAAACTATTAGTTTAGATTCTTTTAGAAAAATTCAAACTCTTTTGTTAAACGTACTTATTAAAAAAGTCAAAATATAAATTTTTAGATAAAAACAAGATATTTAATATTTTGAAAATTAAAAAAATTACTTTTTATTTAAAATTTTCTATTTTGAAATCCTAAAGATACTTGTTAACAAAATTCATTTAAAGTATCATTTATAATTGATGATAATTGTGTTTTTATTTTTTATTGTAGAAATTATAGAGAATGTAAAAGGTTTATCTAATATATCACTTGTTTCTAGGGTGCCATATCAGCATAATAAATACGAAATATTCTTATTTCTTTAAGGAGGAAGAATTTTTTCTTCTTCCAGAAATATCTGAACTATTGATTTAAAAAAATAAAAGAGAAAAAATTGAGAAAGAGATAAAAATGAATGATTATGATGTTTTATGGAAGAAGAAATTTCTTCCTCCAATAAAATACGGAAGAATGACTCAATAAATACCAATAAAAAAAAGTTACGTTATTTCTTCTTAAAAAACCCATTAACCATTTAAAAGAGGTGGAAGTACATAGATGTTGGATACATAAGCAAACTTTATTTATGTATATAGAATAGTCCAACTTTATTTTTATCTTTAAGCTTATTCTTTTCAGCATTAGATCAATAGCAGTTTCTTATTGAACTTGAATAATTTAACACAAAAAATCGATTTTCGAATTGCTTTATTTTGTTTTAAATTTGATAAGTAAGATTTTATGAATTTATTAAATTTCGTATATAACAAGTTTTGCTTCGATTGACTCTAACAAATTGGCATCAAGAGATTGAAGACTCTAAGAAATTCTTAAACGAAGCTAGAAACCTTTTACGGCAATAAGAAAACAAAAATTTCCGTATAAACTCAATGGTACATACGTCACCTGCGCATTTCACCGACTTCATATCCCAGACCTAAAACATTTTATCCCCCATTGAACATCTAGAAGTTAAAAATTATTCACAAAGTATTACATCATAAAAAGAATAACAATATATATATATATATATATATATATATATATATATATATTATTTTGTAAATATATTTAGTGAAAAGAATTTTTATTATGAGAATGTGAGAGGAATAAATATTGACCGTATAACTATACATAGATGATTAAGATTAAAAGTTACTTAAAAGTCATATTACTACTTAAAAAAATCACATGCGTTGTCAAGATTATAAATAAATAAATAAAAAGTGTATTTGATTTGATGAACGTTTATTATAAGAGAAGATACGAGTGAATCCTGACCATTGGATCTTATATAAATGATTAAGATTAGAACATAAATACATATAACGTTTTTAAATAATCACATAACTTTTAAATAACTTTTAATCTTGATTATTCATGTATAGTTATATGGTCAAAATTTACTATTCTTATTCTCTTATAATAAAAATTTCTCTTACTAAATATACTACTATATACATCTTCACATGGTATAATGGTATATGACATGAATTATTAAGATCTTGTATTCAAATTAAATAAATAAAGTAAACACGAGATCCTTAAATAAATAATAGATTATGAAAACCCATCATTGAAGATGTCGATCGACCTACTCCCTTCTCTCCGCTTTCAAAGAAAGATATTGAATAACAATACCATTTAATTAAGTATAGTCAATTTTTCTTCTGGGATCTTTCGCCATTAATTAGGCAATATTATTTTCACATTAAAATTTGTTTGCAATATTCACACTATGTCTCAGTTCATTCATGAGAATTGGTCTATTTCGTGTATAAATGATTCATGTATGTAATTCCAAGGATTAACAGTGGGATAGCATGTTATAGTTTCGAATTGTAGTTATATTAATTATTAATTATTCAAGTCTAAGTTGTAAGAAATATTTTTAGAATTATTTTAATTTTAATGTGAATGATATATCTTTAATCAAATTAAAAAAATTACAAGTTGATCTAAACACTACCTTGTCTAAACAAACTACACACATAACCGTAATAGAAAATAGAAGTTTCATATATGTATATAAAATATTGCATAATAAATCAGTTTGTTAAAAAATAGTGTAAAAAAGTAATATAACAGGTCCTGAAAGTGTAAAATAACATTGCTGTTATTAATGTCACTATTGATCTATGTTAAGGTTGTTAAGAATAAAAAACAATATAAAGAGAAGACCCTATATAATAATATTTCAGATAAAAAAAAAAAAAAAATGTCTATATAATAATAATAATAACACATGCATAGCAGACTCAGCAGTAGGATAATAGAAAAAAAAGGTATTGGCGTGTAGTGTAATATGTACGTGTTGTGTTGGTCTTATTCCATAGCGGAAAGCGTGTGTCAGCGGGTCTAACACCCCAAAGCCGAAGCCAAAGCCAAAGCCTAAGCCAAGAAGCAGCCCAAACCATGCTTAATTATGCCTTTGTTTTACCCATTCCCTCTCCCCCTTTGACGGTTAGAGATAAGTATTCAAGTTCTTCAAATCTTCAATGGTCAATATTCAAATCTTCACTCCTACTAAACAAAAACAACTCATCTCTCTCTCTCTCTCTCTCTCTCTCTCTTATACTCTTCAATTCAATTTGAATGCTTCTCTTAGAATATTTCTTGTGGGGGTCTAACCTTTGAACACACTTGGTATGAAAGCAAGGACCCTGACCCTGTACGTAGTTATATCAACAAATCACACATGAGACATGACACATCTATATCTATATATATATATACATGAACAAACCCACTTGAAGACCCATCAATATTCTCATACAAAGTTTCAAACTTGATCAGCAAAAAGCACAAAAAAAAAAAGCACATAAAAAACACCTCAAAAGAAAACACCATAGCTACCGTGGTTTCTTTCCTCAGGTTGCTTCTCTTTCAATCTGTGCAGATGGTGTTAGGCTGGAGGAGAAGGAAGAACAGTCACCATCTACGTGGCAAACCAAACGTGGAGCTGGTGATTCCCAACCATTTCAGGTGTCCAATTTCTCTGGACTTGATGAAGGATCCTATCACATTGTCCACTGGGATCACATATGATAGAGAAAGTGTGGAAAGGTGGTTTGAAGATGGGAACTGCACATGTCCAGTTACCAACCAGATTGTGAGGAACTTTGACATGATCCCAAACCATTCTCTTAGGATAATGATCCAAGATTGGTGTGTAGAAAATAAACAACATGGGGTTGAAAGGATCCCAACTCCAAGAATACCTATTAGTCCAATTGAGGTTGCTGAGCTTCTTCTCCAAGTGAAGGCCTCAGCAAGACGTTTGGACCAACATGGTTGCCTTGAATTGGTGCAGAAAATGGAGAGGTTGGGTGCAGAGATGGAGAGGAACAAGAGGTGCATAGTGGAGAATGGAGCACCAGGTGCATTGGCCTCAGCATTTGATGCATTTGCAGTTGATTCTGTTGAGAGGAATGTGAGTGTTCTTGAAGAGATTTTGACTGCACTTAATTGGATGTTCCCACTTCAATTGGAGGCACAGAAATCTTTGGGGTCTATGGCTTCCTTACGTTGCATGGTTTGGTTCTTGAAGCACCAAGATCTCTCAGGGAGAGAGAAGTCCATTGTTGCATTGAGAGAGCTTCTTTCCTTTGGTGATGAGCAACATGTGGAGGCGCTTTCAGAAATTGAAGGAGTCAATGAGCTCTTGATAGAGTTCATCAACAAGAGAATTAGTCCAACCATCACAAAAGCATCATTGAGGGTGGTTTGGTACTTGGTTTCATCCTCTTCTCCTTCTAGTCAGAAGATGAAATTGGCATTTGTTGAATTGGGTTTGGTTTCTTCTCTTTTGGACATTCTCATTGACTCAGAAAAGAGCCTGTGTGAGAAGGCTTTGGCCATTTTTGACTCCCTTTGCAGCTGTGAAGAAGGGAGGGTGAAAGCTTATGGTAATGATCTAACAGTTCCTGTGTTGGTGAAGAAAATATTGAGAGTTTCAGCATTGACCACAGATTACTCTGTGTCTGCTATATGGAAGCTGTGCAAGTTTGGAGAGAAAGATGATGAAAGAAGAGTTCTGGTTGAGGCACTTCAAGTTGGTGCCTTTCAGAAGCTCTTGTTGGTATTGCAGGTTGGTTGTGGTGATGAGACCAAGGAGAAAGCAACTGAGCTTCTCAAAATGATGAATCCTTACAGGGCTGACTTGGAATGCATAGACTCAGATTACAAGAATCTCAAGAGATCATTTTAAGATGTTGATCATTTTCTACCTTGAAGTTTTGTCCTGTGTGTATAAAACTTTTTTGCCAAACGTATGGATCTCTCTGCAATGTATCATGAGATTCAAAGAATCCATAAATAGATAGAGAACATATAAAATTGTATTCTTTTTGTACATCGCAATAAGAGTAAGATCAAGATGACATAATGGTATCATAGAATATAATTTGTGTGTGTACTTTCGTCTATGATATTGAATAACTTTACTCCATGATCTGAATTAACAAAGAAAAGAAAGATGATTTCAGTTTAGTGCAAGTTTACAATAATCCAAAAATTTTAACCAACCAGTTTGACAAACCAAAGAATAATATATTTTGTTAACTCGAGTTGAGCTTGAAATCTGCCTTCCAAAATAAAATGGTTTACCTCTTTCTTCCTAAAATTTAAAAATAAATAAAATGGTTTACCTCTTTCTTCCTAAAATTTAAAAATAATGATACCTACACAACTTTTACATATGCAACTTGAGTAATGCTACATAGCGAAAAAAATTAGCCTAAATTTTGACAGAATTTAAAGGTAGTTGTTTGATAGAATAAAGTGATATAGACCACTCATTCATCCAAAAATCAAAAAGCATGCTAACTCATTTGATCAAAATTTTGACTAAAAAAATTTTGATTGTCTAACAATTTTTCTTACAACTCTCACAGCTATGATGACTTTATTTGAGTTTCATTGGAAAGAATTTAGGTAATTAAGGCTGCCTAAAATTTAGGTAATGCAGGAGTTTTACAAGCAGCATAATATTAAAAAATAAAAATAAAAGAATTTAGGTAATCACGGCTGCCTAAAATTTAAGTAATGCAGGAGTTTTACAAGCAGCATAATATTAAAAGAGAAAAATAAAATTGTGGAAAATGATTTTCCATCATGAAGTTCTCGCGTAGTTCTTGAAATGAGCAAGCACTGATTGATGTTGGTGGCTAACATGGATAAGAGATGCAAGGTTGGGACAGCCATTTAAGTTAAACTCTCTCAAGACCTTTTTAAAAACTGCATGAGTGTGAAACTTGAAATCAATGGAAGGTAATTTTTAGTGCATGTTTTAATTTAATGGAAACGTCGAGACTAAAAATTGAGTCCCCAATCTTTCATCCAAGTTCTGCTACATTCTTTTACCAAATCATCCGCTTATACTTTTACAGCTTACATTTTCAGATTTGAGCTTCAAATTCCATACAAGTTGTATTCATTCTTCAATATATCTATATTACATCCACCTTATATCTTTCACCCAACCTCATTGAACATTTCCATTTTTTTCTCTTCAAATCAACCTTACCAAACAAGCATAAATGCATTATACCTAGACCAAACATATTGTAATATGTGACAAAGCAATTAAATATAATTACACACAAGAGAAATTATACCATGGTTCTAGAGTAGCAATAAATACATACTCCTAAAAGATTTCAATAGTTAATTTTAAGTTCATTTCTTTGAAATTTATGTGAAAGTATTTAAAATTAATGATAAATCTGTAAATATCTTCTTAGATGCATGTATTTATTACTATTCTAAGAATATACAATAATTTCTCACACAACAATATAAGAATTGCGCTTAGTTGTAACTCCAAGATCAGTGTGAATTGAGTATTTTTTTTTTTTGCCATTTCACATCGCCGTTTATCAACAAAACGATTTTGGAGGATTTATAATGTGATTCATGTGATGTGATAAACGAGGGGCAGAAGATGGCACCAAGGATATGCGAAAATTTTGGCGCAGATATAGAATACGTGCAAATGGGAACATTTGTTTGTATTCACACTGCTGAATAACAGAATAAGAAGTGAAATTCCATTCACAAGAAGAGCAACCTTAGAAACTGCCAGAACATAACATTACATTTAAAAACGTAGAAATTCTTATATTTAATATAAAAATTAAATTTGAAGAATCAAATTAACTTTATAAATTAAATTTAGACAATTGAGGTTGAACTGCCAGAACATAACATTACATTTAACAACGTAGAAATTCTTACATGTAATATAAAAATTAAATTTGAAAAATCAAATTAACTTTATAAATTAAATTTAGACAATTGAGCGTGTTGCTTAAATATATTCTTGAATGATACTTGTGTCCCAAACAGAAACGCGTATGACTTAGAAAATAAAGCTTCCTTAAATGAATAAAGAAACCATCACAGCTCATCCTATTTATTGCCAAACATTAAGGTCCAGTCATGAAAATAGTCCACCGACCCATTTGACAAGAGAATTTAGTGGATCAATATGCCGTTTAGTTACTTCTACTACTAATTATGTCCAAAGTCTAGAATTTCGTTTACTAGACTCTCAAGTCTCACTTTCAACGAAGTGTGCTAGCTGTGTTTGATGGTTGATTATTGACTAACAATTTAAGATTTATGAAGGATTAATAATTTGATATAAAATTGTAAGTTTGTTTCCACCTAGCATCCAGATAAAATTTTGAGAATTACAGTCTTAACATACATCCTAATAAACATATTTCTAATTTAAAATGAATCAACGAAAAGAATAATTAATCATGTCAACATGGTAATTATCTTTAAATATTGCTAATAACTGTTATTTTAAATTAGAAATATGATGTCAAATGATATTAACTCGCCTAATTAACCTTCTACTCATCACAACAACTAGCTACAATTAACAAATTTTTTTGGCATGGTAACATTACTCTTCTGATGTTAGTGATCAGTATCACCTTTGCAAGAAACACTTTTGAAGATAAATCACTATCAACTCAATTCTCCTGTCAATTTAAGTTGTAAGAGAAATGGATTCTGGTGCTAAATAAGCTTCAAGTAACGAACAGAAAGGAAATCCTCACTTCTAATCCATCCACTATTATCTATAGAGGCTTTTTTCTTTTTGTGGATTTTATCTTATATTCTATAACAAAAGATGGAAAGATAATTACACAAAAGAGAAAAGAAATTATTCTTCGCCGATACACAACTTTGAAGTTTGAAAACATATTATATAGGCTAAAAGACATTAAACTACATAAAAGTCGAAAGATCACGTCCTAACAGCACAACGCATAAAGATTGGAATTTAAAAATATAGAGCTCAACCACATGTGACCATGTCAGAGTATATAATTTGGTGCATCACGTTTTGCTTATCCATACAAGATTTAACGAAAGCAACATCCTCAAGGCCCTTCACTAATCATCACAATATGAGATCACCAAAAAAATCTACTTGGACTTGTATCTCTTCTCCACTTCCTCCAAATTTTGAATATCCTTCTGATACTTGCAAACGCGGGAGATAGACCTGTCACAACATCCATACACATTCATTGAGGTATAGTTACAAAGCAAGGACAGGTAACTATTAAATAGGTCCATTCCATTCCCAAAGGACAGAGATTCCAATGTAAACTTGTAACTTTACCAGTAGAGAAAACATGCTGCAACACACAGTATCACATTTCTCTGAGCTTTGTATATCTGAGTAACACCAATTAATAATGGTCAATGAGTCAACAATGTAAAGCACTTTAAAAAGGAGAGAAAATATGGCAATTCTTATTTTCAATAAAGTAAACCTAAAGGAAGCAAAAGCATAAGTCATGCAGTCTGATATTGTGTCAGTCCAACTCAAACAGAATTTTCAACACTCAGAATTTCTAGATCTTAGGGAAAGGAGGGAGGCTGAAAGCTTAATAAAAGCATTTCCAAAGATCCCAAATCATCAATAGCTATATTTAATGTGCCTAAGATCCTCAGCATAGAAATGATAGGGAAAAAGGAACTGGAGGCAATCACCCTCTATGGCTCCAATCAGTGATGCAATAAAGAAAAGATAATTGTTACCCATTTATTTCCCCCACTCTAATACCACATTACTATAAAGCAAAGCATATTAGAATAAAATTTGCACTTTTATGCTGTTTCTTTTAGGAATATGGTTGAATTTTTTCTTTCGACCCATTGATGTTAACTTTTTAGGATAAAAAATTATTGTCACTAGGTAGGGTCCTTCAAATGGTCCTTCAAAGAAACTATATGAAATTTTTAAATTCGAAAAATATTTGATAATTTCATTTTTATGTGAAAATTCAACCTCATTAATTAGCTTTCTTCTAATAAAAATGTTGTCCCACTTAAGACTAGTGAATTTTAATCTATTGTTGATTTTTTTCCTTTTTGATAAGAAGTCTATTGTTTCATTTGCAACCCCTAAATCATCATTTTCCGCACAAACAAAAAGAGCATTTATAATTCATTTGCATAACAATGAAATATGTTTAATATTTTCAACTCATCCTACAATTTATACTGTATTCTGAATCCCTTTATTCATTTCCCCCTCCTCCCCTCCTCTCAAGACAAAAAAGGGCCGGGTGCATGCATTCATGGCCATAATTCTAAGGAGTAAAGGAAGAACCACTAAAATAATCAACAAGACAATAATATCACCAGAAGAAAAATATTAATGAAGTAGGCATCCTGTTTTGCTAAGTGTAAATGAAGCTTTATCAAATGATAAGTGATTAAGTTCACTGTCAATGTATGTGTTAGGCCTACAGGTGCAATAAGGACAAGATGGGGAATATTGAGAATGTTCATGTTAATGGGCTGCAGCATAATAAAATGCATGTGGCAGTGAGTGGAAGAGGAGAGGCCATGGGATATTCAGTTAGAGGAATGAGAATAAATATATGAGGGGGAGAGAAAGAGAGCGCCAGGCAGGAATTGAGTAAGGGATTGGGGCCTTAGGGCAGGGAGGCTTGCAGACCCTCGAAGTCTGCTCTATCTTTTCTTTTTCCTTTTCTGTTTTCTGATTCTATCTCTATAATTATGATTATCTCCATTTTTCTGCAATGAGACAGTTGGGTTGCTATCAGTATGATTATTACATGATTCAGAACATATATTTGAAGGTTTCAACAAGAAGTGGGTCTCTTTTATGTATATAAGTTTTGTTAAAAGTCATTTGAAGGAAGGAAAAATTGTGTCAAAATCAGAGGAAAAGCCACAAACTGATTTCAATCATGATATGCTTACATTGAAAGCCTTTTCAGAACCTACCCATGAGTTAAGACCCCTACTACAATGCAATATATGCTAATTGATGGCGGGACTAAATTGAGAGGATTTGGAAGTCAAAAGACTCAAAACTATGATAAAGAATATGATGTCAAGGCTAAGTAAATCTAAAACTAAATTATATACAATTAACAAGGATAAATCGAATTAACCTAGATTAAATTAAAATTGAAGGATATAAAGTTTCTAAGAGTGTGTTACTTTTTGGTATTAGCCACCAATATTTTAAACTCAAAGAGTGTGTTTGGAATGCAAAAAAATGGGAAATGATTTCATTTGTAAATCAAACTTAATTAAATTTTGTGTTTGGAATGTTAAAAAATAAGAAATGATTTGATTTTTAAAATCTCATGGATTTCATTTTTTTTGTTTTTTAAATTCTATCAAATTTGATAGGATTTGTTAGGAATTGATTTGATTTGAAATAAATATACTATTTTACCCTTAATAATTATCTCTAACAATCTCTCATAAGGGTTAAAATGTAAAATGATAAAATCAAATCAAATCAATTCTCATTTTAATAAATTCCAAACACAAAATTTGATTTCTAAATCAATTCAAATCCTATTTTTTTTTAAAAGTTCCAAACACAAAATTTGATTTCTAAATCAAATCAAATCAAATCAATTCAAATCAAAGAGTGTGTTACTTTTTGATTTGAAGGATATAAAGTTTCTAAGAGTGTGTTACTTTTTGGTATTAGCCACCAATATTTTAAACTCAAAGAGTGTGTTTGGAATGCAAAAAAATGGGAAATGATTTCATTTGTAAATCAAACTTAATTAAATTTTGTGTTTGGAATGTTAAAAAATAAGAAATGATTTGATTTTTAAAATCTCATGGATTTCATTTTTTTTGTTTTTTAAATTCTATCAAATTTGATAGGATTTGTTAGGAATTGATTTGATTTGAAATAAATATACTATTTTACCCTTAATAATTATCTCTAACAATCTCTCATAAGGGTTAAAATGTAAAATGATAAAATCAAATCAAATCAATTCTCATTTTAATAAATTCCAAACACAAAATTTGATTTCTAAATCAATTCAAATCCTATTTTTTTTTAAAAGTTCCAAACACAAAATTTGATTTCTAAATCAAATCAAATCAAATCAATTCAAATCAAAGAGTGTGTTACTTTTTGATTTGAAGGATATAAAGTTTCTAAGAGTGTGTTACTTTTTGGTATTAGCCACCAATATTTTAAACTCAAAGAGTGTGTTTGGAATGCAAAAAATGGGAAATGATTTCATTTGTAAATCAAACTTAATTAAATTTTGTGTTTGGAATGTTAAAAAATAAGAAATGATTTGATTTTTAAAATCTCATGGATTTCATTTTTTTTGTTTTTTAAATTCTATCAAATTTGATAGGATTTGTTAGGAATTGATTTGATTTGAAATAAATATACTATTTTACCCTTAATAATTATCTCTAACAACCTCTCATAAGGGTTAAAATGTAAAATGATAAAATCAAATCAAATCAATTCTCATTTTAATAAATTCCAAACACAAAATTTGATTTCTAAATCAATTCAAATCCTATTTTTTTTTAAAAGTTCCAAACACAAAATTTGATTTCTAAATCAAATCAAATCAATTCAATTCAAATCAAATCAAATCAAATCATTTCTCATTTTTATTCATTCCAAACACACTCAAAAGGGTGAGGCAATTGAAGACTGTGTAGCCTAAAGTTTTCAGGCAAAGTGAAGGGCATCATTCACCAAAAAAAAAAAAGTGAAGGGAAATAAGGATGTTGAAAAGAACAGACTGGAACATATAAAAACTAAGGTTGGCTCTTAGGCAACGATAAGTTCAGTTTATACAATTTTGGCAGCATACCATAATCCAGGAGGATTACAAATTTTAAATAAAAGAATAAACGAGGGTAAGAGGGAGACCAAGAATGACATGAAGATTGAAGAGAAATGTTAAGAGTATATATGGATGTACAAAGGTACATGGATGATGTAAAACTTAACAAAACTAATGACAAGGGAGAATCTATATACAGGGTTCCAGTTATCCCCAACAACTGATTTTGGTGCTTCCTGTTGTTATAACATTCAGAATCGTTAAAGTTCTATAAAGCAGTGTTGAACAGCCGACAGTCAGATAAGTACTTTATACTACAATCCATGGTGTATCAATCTTTAATCTCCCATTGAAATTAGCTACTAGCAAAGAATGTAAACCATGGTACCCAAATCTTGATTACCAATTGCTTTTGAAGTTCTATTTTCATCCAATATTCATAAAATTCTTCTAAGTTTGACACTGATACCCTTCAAATCATTAAATGAGACTTCTCAGTATCACCCAAAATCATCAAAAGTTAATTATGCACATTCACTGATCACAATTCACACTGCAAAGAACTATGAATTCTCCAATTAAGTTACTCTGACATCCATAAAACACTTTAGGAGTATAAGCAAAACTACTGACAACCCAAATCATATTCTTACTCCACAACTCAAAAGGGCAGAAGAAAGTCCCAATATCATATACTGCAAATACTTACAGATTTTTCGTAATGATCTCTCTCTGAAGCAGTACAAACCTCAGAGCTACACATCAACCGATGCTCATTCTTCCAGTATATATCTGCAAACAACCACAAATCCAAATTCAGGAAAACCAACAGTAGATCCAACACAATTACTCAATAGATCTCCCCAGAAAGTGAGATACTTTCACACATTCGGGGGGGGGGGGGGGGAATCTCTCTTTTAAGCTAGTTTCATCTTCTGAATCTAACTACCAACACAATCCATCACAAAGATAATTATAAAAAAAATCAAAATTTTCACTACCAAACAGATACCTAGATGCCTGATCATCCATAAACCCCAAAGTAGAGAACAGTTGCAAGTTTGCAACAATTTACAATCACCCACAAAATCTCTCTTTTAAGCCTTTTTCAGCTTCTGAATCTAACTACCAACATAATCCATCCCAACGAGAAAATTTAAAAAACAAAAACTCAAAATTTTCACTACCAAACAGATACCCAGATGGCCTAATCATCCATAAACCCCAAAATAAAGAGCAATTGCAACAATTTGCATCCACCCATCTACCCAAAAGTAAAAAAGGTGAAATTTTTGGGCATACCCAGTTCTTCCCAGATGAAATAGAATAAACCCATTAGAGAAAAAAAGAAGATGAAAAAGAGAGAGAATAGCATACATACCTAGGAGCTGGAAACCAGAAAAGGGGACAATAAAGAGAGAAGGTTGCAGAATGAAGGAAACCAAAGAGACCAAACGGTCCCTCAAGAGCTTGGGTAAGGGAAGGGTTATCAGAATGGCCACCGCAGCCTCAGCTGCTACCACGTAGGTCAGTATCAACCACTGCAACGCCATGTTTTGCCTCAAACCTACCCTCTGCACAGTGCTGCTGCTCTTGCTGCCTTGGGAGTGTTGTTCTCGGTTTCTTCCTTGACACAGTATTCCTTGCTTTGTGATGTTTTTATTTTTATTTTTATTTTTTAAATTCTAGTATTCTCCCATGCTCTCAACTAATCTGAAATTGATCGTCATAAATATTTTTTAACGGTCGCGCTATATGTCCACCAAATATACATCCAACTTTTATCCACCGTATCTTCCGTACGTATATTTGTCTCTTTTCATTTTTCGCTTTATCGTATTTTATTTTCCCTCCTTTCTTCCCTCTATTCCTCATTTCTTTCTTTCTTTCATCTCTGTTACATCTCCCTCTCTCTCGATATTGTCTCACTCATTTAGCACCCACCCACAGTATTTTAATTCTTGTTCTCGTGTCCTCATTCTCTTTCCCCCATTTTCAGGCATCACTCACTCTCTTCCGTCACTCTGACTTTCACACGCACACGTGGGTTCGAGTTTTGTGGATTTTCTACAATTTCGGTAAGTATCCTCTACTTTTCTCCCCATAATATTTCGTCTTTTCTGAGATGGACACTTGCAATTTCTGTGAAATGTTGCGTATTATGCTCTCTGTTTGGTGAGTTGTATTTTTTGTTGGGTACAAATCCATGAAATCTATTTTTGTTGGCTGTGTGTTGATTAGATAGGTAAATAGGAGAATGCTTGTTGGTTCATTCGTTGGTTTATTTGGTATATTTTGTTTCTGTTAGGAGGATTTAAAATGGTTCATATAGCAGAAATAGTTGGTCCATTGACATGGTTTGTGGTTTGTGGTGAATCTAAAATTAACTGGTTAATATGTTTGGAATAAGTGGTTAATCTTCACACGTTTCTGGTGAATCCAACAATGACTTTCCAATAGTGGGGGTAATTACTTACAAATGAACTACTAGTGGAGTGGAGTTGGGATGGGTTATGGGCTGGTTCATATAGCAGAAATAGTTAGTCCATTGACATGGTTTGTGGTTTGTGGTGAATCTAAAATTAACTGGTTAATATGTTTAGAATAAGTGGTTAATCTTCACACGTTTCTGGTGAGTCCAACAATGACTTTCTAACAGTGGGGGTAATTACTTACAAATGAACTACTAGTGGAGTGGAGTTGGGATGGGTTATGGACTGGTTCATATAGCAGAAATAGTTGGTCCATTGAGCATCCTTAATTTCTTACCTAAGCGTTGCTATAGAGGTAAAACATATCCTGTTTTAGAAGAGAAAGAGTAATGGCATGTTTTGAATCTTTGTTTTTATACACTTTAAAATTGCCACTTAGCCATTTGAGACTTATTTGAGCACACGTGAAAGAAGATTAACATGACTACCATTGTACGCGATTTTATTAACTAGATGATTTCAGGCTATCTTTTTAAGCTTTATTTCATCTCACAAAAGGTTAAGTGTGGCCTTTATAGAAGAGACCCATTCGAATGGGTCTCTATCCTCATTATCTATTGTCATTTGTATGTTTACTTTTCACTGCCATTTCTTAACTTTCATAATAAAATCTAGATGTTGGTGAAATACAAAATATGCTTGTAACATGACAGTAGATACTTGATAACTTACAGGTGTGTGTAGCAACCCAAAACTGAAGTTGATGGAGGGTTCAAATAATCTCAATATAGCCGAGGCTGTTGATAATGTAGAAGAAGCATGTGAAAGTGACTTCATTATGAGTGATACGTTGGATGGCGAGTTTGAAAGTTATGAACCAAAACGAGGGATGTTGTTTGCATCAGAAGATGATGTTAAGGAATTTTATAGGAAATATGCTTACCAAAAGGGGTTTGGTATTGTAAATAGAACTTCAAAAAAAGGAGATGATGGTAAGGTAAATTACATTATGCTAGCTTGTTCAAGACAGGGAAAACATGTGTCAACAATACCAAATACTTTGAAGACACTTCCAACTAGACGGACAAATTGTGAAGCAAAAATTACAGTCAAGAAGATGGGAGATGGACGATGGTTTATCAAGACAGCTATACTTGAACACTCTCATGAACTTAGCCCAACAAAGGCGAGAATGTTGAGAGTTAACAAGAATCTTAGCATGCACGTGAAGAGAACAATCCAAGTGAATGATGATGTAGGGGTGAGAATACATAAGACAGGTTCGGTCTCTTGCTTATGAGGTGGGAGGTTACGAGAACTTATCATTTAATGAGCAAGATGCTAGAAATTATGTCAACAAGGAAAGACGTGCAATTGGCAAGGAAGGTGATGGGAAGGCTTTGAAGAATTATTTTACAAGAATGCAAGAGGAGAATAGTAGTTTTTTCTACGATATAGACGTTGATGATGATTTTCATGTGCAAAATGTATTTTGGGCCGATGCTAGAAGTAGAGCCACCTCTCGAGTCATTTGGAGATGTTGTGACTTTTGACACAACATATTTGACAAATAAATATGATATGCCATTTCTTTGCTTTTGTCGGTGTGAATCATCACGGCCAATCGTTTTGCTTGGATGTGGTCTAATTTCAACTGAAGACACGGAGTCATTTGTGTGGCTATTTAAATCATGGCTTCGTTGCATGTCAGGTAAGGCACCTGATGGTATTGTCACGGACAGTGCAGGGCCATGCAAAATGCTATTGAGATAGTCTTTCCAACTACTCGACATAGGTGGTGTCTATGGCATATAATGAAAAAAATTCCTGAGAAGCTGAAAGGTTACATTGAATATAACAATATAAAGAATGCAATTAAAGTAGCTGTTTACGATACCCTAACAGTGGAAGATTTTGAAGAAAAATGGTCTGCATTCATCAAAGAATTTGAGCTAGAAGATAACAATTGGTTGAGTGGTTTGTACATGGAGAGGCATAGATGGGTGCCAATTTTCTTGAAGAAGTATTTTTGGGCAGGGATGTCAACAACACAACGCAGTGAGAGCATACATGCTTTCTTTGACGGATATATCAACTCAAAAACAAGCCTCCAACAATTTGTGAAGCAGTATGATAATGCTCTAAGAAGCAAGGCAGAAAAGGAATTTGAGGCAGATTTCAAGTCAATGGACTCCATCATTCAATGTGGGTCAAACTCACCTATTGAAAGACAGTTTCAATTTGAGTATACCCATGCAAAGTTCGTTGAGGTCCAAGCTGAATTCAGAGGAAGAATGGACTGTTTTGCGTCCATTAAGTGTGTGGAGGGAATGGTTTGTACTTACCATGTGAGGGCGGATATGGTAGTTGGAGGGATAGCAAAGAATGCTATTTTTGAGGTGGTATTTTATCGTGACAATCACGATGTTAGTTGCAATTGCTTGTTGTTTGAGTTTAGGGGAATTATGTGTAGACATTCACTTTGTGTTCTTGGTAATGAGATGGTTCAAGAAGTGTCGTCAAAGTATATTCTACGTAGATGGAGCAAAAACATTAGATGGAGACATGCATACATAAAGAGCAGTTACGATGTGACCTTGTTGAAGCCACAAATGCAAAGGTTTGATAAATTATGCAAGCATTTCTATGAGGTGGCTCAAGTTCTGCAGAGTTTGAGGATCTCACAGAAGATCTCCACCGGGGATTATGTGAATATAAAAGCAAGATGCAATTGATGGCTGCATCTAAGCAAGCTATTAGAACAACATGCAATGGTGATGACCGTCAAAGGAAGTTAACTGCGGGCATTGAAGCGCTAACACTGGCATTCGTAGTCCATTACATGTACCTCGTAAAGGACGGCCACCAAGCAATAGAAAAATGTCGAAAGTTGATCGAGTATTTTCTAATTTGAGAAAAAGGAAGCACCAGCGTCGTCAAACTTTGATAATTGATGTATGCATATATGATTTTGCTAATTATAATTGTATGGGATGTTTTGGTTGTGTATATGTTTTATTTAGGCGATTAGCGTCCCCTTTTATTTGTGCATTAAGTTATTTTATTATGAACATGTAGGAGTGCAATGTTGGAAGCTCGAGTCGGATGGATGGAAAGAAGTTGCGCATAGAGTCATCTATAGAAGTGAGCAATTTGTGGAGAATGCCGTGATGATTGTACTGTGGTGTGTCTATACACCAAAACTATTTGTCATGTGTAATCATTGTTGAAATGTTTGTTAAGTTTTAAGCTACTTACATTTGAATTGTCATCTGTTTTAATGAAGGGATGTTTGGTATATTGTTGCTTAATTGTCATATGTGTGACGGTAGCTATTGGGTTTCGCAACTATCACACAACTCATCGGCTGATTTTTTATCATTATTAGAAGGAATTGATCATGATGTCAGTCAAAGGCCACAAGCATGTCCAACATATGCTGAACAAGTTCATTGTAATTATTGAAATTGACATTTTTATATGTTTTTATTCCAGGGTTGTCATTGTCAAATGTCATACACCAATTTTCTGGTTAGTGGTAATGCGAGGCCAATTTGAAGGTACTCAGGCTGGGAATCAGTGACATAGTACAAGTCTAGATTTGTATAAATTATATCAGGTAACTTCATGTATATGCTTCAAATTAGCACTAATCTCATCTACTATTATTTTGCAGGTTGATTTCCTTTTTTTTGGTATATAGGATAATTTACATGGTCAAAGTGTGCTGACAAATACCTAGGAGCAAATTGGTGAATCTCATGCTCACACTGTGATGCATATATGATTTTGCCTACAGTAATTTTTGTGGCAATCATGAAAATAGATCTTAGTGGATCATCGGAACCCACTTAGATAGTTTTTTTGTTCTTTTAAGTGGATTGTTTCTGTGCTATAGTTATTTATGATTCACATGTAATGTGTATAGAATACATGTAATTACACGTAGAGGGGGAGGATGTATATATTTTCTTAGGGTGAATGGTAGGAATGTATCATTGCAATGCCACCATATTAGTGATGTACTAAATGGCTCTTTTGTAATTCAGGTGTATTTTTGTGTATTTTTACTTGCAACTTTAAGAATAATTGAAGTTAAAAGAAATATAAAATCTACCCCCACCATTAGGAACTGAATTTTTGGATTATCCAAATGGTGAGGGGGAATTTTTGGACATATGTAATGTTGTTTTTACCATGTTGCGGGTAGATTTGCAGAAAACCATGGAAAAATGGGTGAAACTCATGTATTTGGCGAGTTCAAATATAAGTGGTTAATAAACTACGCATAAGTGGTTAATATGAACAAATTTCCAACTGAAGGTGGGAAGCGGTTAGACACGAATCACCGGTGGAGTGGACTAGTGTAATGTTATTTTTGCCATGCTGGAGGTAGATTTGCAGAAAACCATTGAAAAATGGGTGAAATTCATGTATTTGGTGAGTTCAAATATAAGTGGTTAATACACTATGAATAAGTGGTTAATAAGAACAAGTTTGTGGTTAATATGAACAAATTCCCAACTGAAGGTGAGAAACTGGTTAGACACGAATCACTGGTGGAGTGGACTAGTGTAATGTTGTTTTTGCCATGTTGGAGGTAGATTTGCAGAAAACCATTGAAAAATGGGTGAAATTCATGTATTTGGTGAGTTCAAATATAAGTGGTTAATACACTATGAATAAGTGGTTAATAAGAACAAGTTTGTGGTTAATATGAACAAATTTCCAACTAAAGGTGAGAAACTGGTTAGACACGAATCACTGGTGGAGTGGACTAGTGTAATGTTGTTTTTGCCATGTTGGAGGTAGATTTGCAGAAAATCATTGAAAAATGGGTGAAATTCATGTATTTGGTGAGTTCAAATATAAGTGGTTAATACACTATGAATAAGTGGTTAATAAGAACAAGTTTGTGGTTAATATGAACAAATTTCCAACTGAAGGTGGGAAACTGGTTAGACACGAATCACTGGTGGAGTGGACTAGTGCAATGTTGTTTTTGCCATGTTGGAGGTAGATCTGCAGAAAACCATTGAAAAATGGGTGAAACTCATGTATTTGGTGAGTTCAAAAATAAGTGGTTAATACACTATGAATAAGTGGTTAATAAGAACAAGTATCGGTTAATATGAACAAATGTCCAACTGAAGGTGGGAAACTGGTTAGACACGAATCACTTGGTGGAGTGGACTAGTGTAATGTTGTTTTTGCCATGTTAGAGGTAGATCTGCAGAAAACCATTGAAAAATGGGTGAAACTCATGTATTTGGTGAGTTCAAAAATAAGTGGTTAATACACTATGAATAAGTGGTTAATAAGAACAAGTATCTGGTTAATATGAACAAATGTCCAACTGAAGGTGGGAAACGGTTAGACACGAATCACTAGTGCAAAGTGGACTAGTGTAATGTTGTTTTTGCCATGTTGGAGTTAGATTTGCAGAAAATCATTGAAAAAAAGGGTGAATCTCATGTATTTGGTGAGTTACAAAAATAAGTGGTTAATACAATATGAATAAGTGGTTAATATGAACGAGTTTCTGGTTAATCATTGGATTAGTTCCCAATAATGGGGGAACTATTTAGGAATGAAGTACTAGCAAAAGTTTACACTTGTAATGTTGTTTTGAACACATTGGGTGTATATTATCAAAAAACCATGGACAAAGCACAAATCTCAAAGGCATCTATCCAATTATCATCAAAACTGCTATCTATACAAAAAGTGGCTTATATAAGATACAATTCCAAATCAGTGGATAACTGTACATAGGGCCAAGCTAAATAGTGTAGAATAAAATTTACAAATCAAGACAACAACTCCATGGCATTTGCAGCTCTCAAAACTTCTTCTCTGCACTCGTTCTTTGGATGCAAGACCCAGCCACATAATAAGTCACGTCGCATTTGTGTGACTTCTCCCTACACCAGTATAGTACGAATAAATAAAAATTCTAACATAATGTAATTGTTGAATCAAAAAACAAAATAATTAATTTGCTCACCACTTCCCATTCGGGCATAGTCTTGTCCCCAAACATCTTGTGTCCATCCCATAGCTCCATGTACTTGATAACGTAAATGCCACAATCATCCCTATTTCAATGACATACAAGTACAAGGGAATAAATTAAACATATATGCCTCAACATAACAATTAATATTTGTTGAGAAATGCAACCGTACTCACGAGTTGCATTGTCGAGGCAAGTCAACCTCCACTAGGTCTAAATGATTATCATTCGTCAGGTTGGACTAAGTATCTGCAACAATTCTTCAAACCGGCGCTTCTACAAATTCAAAGTACAATTCAAAGTCAAATCATATGGCACAACTAATACACTATCAATACAATGACATTAGAGGAGTGTGATACCGTCAGAACGTCCAGCCTAGCTTTTTCAGTGTCAATATGACTGCCCATTGAATCCAACACATACAACCTTTTAAATTTCGGCTGCAACACATAACACCACCAATGGCCGTCAAACACGATTGGAGCGAATATCTACATGAAAAAAATGCGTACAAGTTCATTAAATGTGTTCCTTGTAATATGTCATGAATGCATGAAACTTGAACAAAGTAATGGAAATCCATTTTAACTGATAAAACTCTAAAATTTTATGAGTACCTAGATCTTTCTCATATCTTTCCAATTCCACAAACCTTGCCTCATTTGGATAAATGTAGCCAAAGTTATGCAACATTTTGCGAGAGGCCAAAACAGAGCATTCTCTGTTTTACTCATTTTTGACCTAACTTTAAATTAAATCTGGGAACAAACTACATGTGGGAAAATTCTGAAATTTTTACCACATGAAGCCTCATGTCTTAGTTTTCAAATGGCACTGGTTTCATGTCCATACGACATCGGAGCAAGAAATTATGCAATCTGGTTTACTGACTGCCAGAATACATTTTTCTGCAGAATCTGCCGTGGATTCAAACAGAAACTGGTATTGATTGGCTTGCTCCAAAATTCTGAAATTTTTACCACATGAAGCCTTATGTCTTAGCTTTCAAATGGATCTAGAATCAGGTCATTCCGATATCGGTAGCTCGAGTTATGCAGCAAACATCGCTGACTGCTCACTGGATTCTGCAGAATTCTGCAGAATCCGAAAATGGTTCCTTTGAAACAATTCTCAATTTCAAACATTCAAGATCATTTTCTATGTGATTTTAAGTTCCTAACTAGTTCATTAACACTTAGGAAACATTAATCACTAACTTAAGAACCATATACAACCCTAACATGATTTTCTAGGGTATTACATAATATGCTTACATAAAGTATTTCTATTCCTCAAATGGCTTTTTATGTTACATAGTTATTTGATAATGTAGACATATGATAGTGATGTGCATTATAGTTAGAACATAAAGTCTTACGTGGTATTAAGAAATTAAATCACTAGACACAATGATACTAGATAAATGATGGGTTTAACCCCAGATGTTGCCCAATAAAGTGTATGCAGCCAAACACATGTAATTTTTGACACATAATGATTAAAAGTTACCAAGTTGCACTGAGTGATGTCATATCCCACTTCAGCGTGAGGCATGAAGTCGTTGATACTTCGCCAGGGCCTGTGGCGAACTGATTTGAAACGCTCCAGTCCACTTTTCACCAAATCCTAAATTTTTTTAAATAACCAACAATAAGTTAAGGTTGACATTGTCAATATGCATATAGTGCTAAGTTAATTGAGCATGTTGTTGTTACCATGAACGTGGGACAAAACATGTGACGAGTCACTTGTTCGTGATCGATCAATTTCATCTCCCACAAAAACCCTTGTAGCCAACATAATAACCGAAAGAGTGAATTAAGAAAGGTCCTTATATGTGAACCGACACAATTAAGTACGTGTGATATATATAATCTTAATTATGAGTTGAATGTCATTCGATCTTACCATATTACTGACCCATCCCCTTGGTTTCATGCAAGAGGCGTCTCGCAATGGTAAGGAACGATCGTATAGTTTGACCACCGCCCTACACCGCAACCCAAAACAAAATGTTTAAATACAATCACAAAACAAATTGCCTGATGCTAAAATTACATAAGATGCAAATGACAAATGTTAGACCAAGTAAAATCAGTCTTAAACGTATCAAGCATGTCATGATGGTAATTCAAAAATTTACGTGGAATTGTGGTCCTCTTTTTAAGCACTCGGTGCAATAAGTAAAAAGTTGGGTACGCAGATTCGTTTTCTTCTGCTTATTCTTCTGCAGTTTAGTGTAAGGAGTTCGGGTGCTTTTCCCAAGCACACGGTTCCTGGGCTGAGCCTTAACCCGAGTGCAAATGTTGGAGTCGGGGTTCTTTTTGATTGGGTTCATGTGTGTACCAGGGTAGCCAACAGGTGCTCTGGAGGGATGGCATGGCAAAGGCGGATGTCGATCACTCGCTTACCACCTTCACTGAATCCGTAGAAAGGAGTGCTCGCTACATCCAATGATTGAGTACCTTGGTCGTTCGGACTTGCCTATAAGACAACGTGAAGGTGGAGGCACTGATTGATGTAACAATTGTTGTTTGACTGTGCTCATTTCCGTTTCCAGAACAGAAATCCGTTTCTTCACCTGCACATTATCAGCAACCACCTGAGAAACGTCCTCCATATCAAATAGCCTCGGCCGCCGATGCCCAACACTTAACAACTGCACAGTGCTATTGCTTCCCTAACTATGTCAATCTGGTTCTCTTCGCTCGATGCAACCAAATCTTCAGTTACCTACATGTCAGTAACCACCAGATACGTAGTTAAGTAGTATGGTGAAAATGGACTACTATGGTTAAATAACATAAATTTTTGAAATACAAAATCATTTTGATACAAATGTCGCAGCAATACAAACATTGTTTAAAAGTTACAGGCTACCTTATTTTTTTCGAACATTGTTCGCACTTTCTCCTCCCTCGCCCTAAACACGCGCCAGTTCAAGAAACGTGGGAAGCATTGAGCACTTATCACAGTTGATGTGGGGCATAACGACAGGTGTTCAAAAGCCCAAACCTTGAAGAAAATCAGATGTACGGTATCAGAATGATGCAACAGGAAAATAACAAAAACAAAACTACCACATTACATGAAACAATTATAACAACCAGGAAATAATAAAACATGTACCGAAGAAGTGCAACACATCCCGTTAAATGGACTTGGCAGATATTTTTACCCTCGTGCACCGCACACGTGCTACTCGTGTCAAGTCATCCACCAAAAAATCGTACAACGCCAACCCCACTATACTTATCGAGGAGTCCAAATCATCTAACGGGTGTGCGAAGACGGAATGCACGTTGACACCGTAACGAGGAAAGTAGAACTCCGCGAAAGCAACGGCAGGATGTAAAGTCGACAAAAATTATCGACTTCATTGACCCCTACATGGTGATACAACTCGGCCCAAATTGTGCCAATGGTTATATCGCCCCCCTTAAATAAGGACAAAGTTCGGCCCACTCCATCGTCACGTGGGGTTGTTCTTTCCCAAAGAATCCGCAATCCAAGTGTCAAGCACACGTCTAACTGATCTGAAAGGGATAACCCTACCTCGACTCGAAATCCCCATCTCTTTCAATCCATCTAGACGCTAACTCCCACAACAAGACACAATTGATTTCTAAATTTTTAGGCATACATAGTAGAGATTTGAATGGGGTAGACTCGACGCGGGACTTCTGCACATCCGTCAAAGTGCTATTCGCGTCAAGCAACAACCGTGGTGTGCAAACATGCCTCACTCGCACCTTTCGCATTATGAGAACATATTAGTCAACATATGCGCATAGCCAAACACGTATAACAGATTTAACCAAGTTGGTTACCTGATTGATCTTTGGACAAATCACGCCTCCGTGTTGCCCGTGAGCTGTCCATGTAAGTATTCTGCATATACAGAAGACAAAGAATGAATTTTCACCAGTTCAGACGATTAAAAGCACAAATGAATAATCAATCGTATTGGTCACAACTCATAGACATGCACCAACTTCATCATTTTGAACCAATTGTGTCATTTAAAATTCCTTAAGCCTAAGGAACAACAAATTAAAAACTTATATAAATCATTTAAATGCGGAACACACTATTTGCATCGATATAGGAAATTATAGATGAGGAAGATGAGAAGTTACAAAGTCTCAAGCAGGAATGGGGAGATGTCATACATTTACCTGTTGTTACAGCCTTGAAAGAATTAAATGAATACAATTCAAGCGGTGGGTATACTGTTAATGAGCTATGGAACTTCAAGGAAAAAAGGAAAGTTACACTGAAAGAGGTTATCAGTTATATTGTGGATCATATCTCTTTTTCATTCAACCAAATACACACTACTACCATAGTATATCAACAACGAGTCTAACAAAAAAAACCACATACATCATTATCTCTATGTTCAATTCACTCCATTCAAATAGACATTTTCTCAAATCGATTATAAGCACACACACTTATTTGCATTTCACAAGTCTCAAATTTAAGAACAACAGTGGTTATTACAAACTAACACCAAGCTAGATTTCTACAATAATATCAGAATTCTTTAGTAGTTTCTAGTCTAATTGATCGAGTTCTAACAGTTTCCGCCCACCCTTTAGAAATTTTTTTGGATTAACCAGAAACTTGTTCATATTAACCACTTATTCATAATGTATTAACCACCTAATTTTGAACTCAACAAATCCATGAGATACACCACTTTTTGTATGGTTTTCTACTAATCTGCTCACATATTGTTAAAAACAACATTACAGTGATTCGTTTCTAACTAGTTTTCTCCTACCATTTGGAATTTTTTTAGATTAACCAGAAACTTGTTCATATTAACCAGTTATTCATAGTGTATTAAACACTTAATTTTGAACTCACCAAATTCATGAGATTCACCACTTTTTCCATGATTTTCTACCAATCTACTCCCAACTTAGTAAAAACAATGTTCCAAATGTCCACTTCACTACTGATTCTTTTCTAACTAGTTTCCCCCCACTATTTGAAATTTTTTTGGGATTAACCAGAAACTTGTTCATATTAACCAGTTATTCATAGTGTATTAACCACTTAATTTTGAACTCACCAAATCCATGAGATTCACCCCTTTTTTCATAGTTTTCTGCCAATCTACTCCTACTTAGTAAAAACAATATTTCACACGTCCACTCCACTATTAATTGGTTTGTAACTAGATTCCCCTCCACTCTTTGAAACTTTTTTTTGGATTAACTAGAAACATGTTCATATTAACCTCTTATTTGTAGTGTATTAACCACTTATGGACAAGATTATTTCTCAGCACATTCTGAGTTAATCAATAATAATAATCAAACAAATAAATCCCCCAACATTCCTTTTATGATTGTAATTAATCACAAACCAAAAAAATTCCCCAACTCCTCATCCATTTATTGTCAATTTCAAAGCTAATAAGCATACTATCTACCATTAATCACACATCAAATTCCAACCCATGAAATAAAAAAGGTCACAACATTAATATATAAAAAATACCGCTAAAGGTTATGCCAAACAATACATTAGAAACACATTTTTAAATCTGCATACTTGAAAAGAAAATACCATCAACTTCACAGTCATTACTAAAACTTATACATCAACTTCACAGTCATTACTAAAATACCATCATCTACAAATACCATCAACTTCACAGTCATTACTAAAAAGAAAATACAATTATGCAGGCATATTGATCAATGACATCACTTACTTCAAAAGCACATAATCTAGACTCAACTTACAAACCACCAATGACCCTTGTAAAGAACATACCACAACTTATACATTTTCATATTACGAACAAGAAACAAGACAATTTGTAATCAAGTTCAAAAATTTAGTTCACTTAACGAAGAGGAGCATACAAGAACCAAGAGTGGCAAGACAATGAAACTCAACCCAGACATTTTGTCAAGCAAATTATTCCAATTCTAGTACAAACAAGACCATCAAATTCATTTAGAAGCAAATCATATTGTCATGGATCTTGAACCAAAATTATTGTGCCTCATATTTAAAATAAAAAAATGGAGACATAGCAGAACTTAAACACAAAACATCAAAGATTTAGATTCATCCAGATTGCACTCAACCTCTATCATTTGCAATCAAACACCCACAAAAATAATGTGTATTAGCCATTCAAAAGATAAAAAAAAAATATATAATGCAGAAGATATGCAAACATACCAAAACATGTTGGAAACCTTCAAACTCAAAATAACAAAGTAAAGGCATGTGCTTCATAATTTATGGGTTATAAAGTTGATCAAAACAATATATAAAACATAACGGCAAATATAACGATACATAAATCGTGGAATAACAATAAATCTCATGCATCTTGTTATTAAACCTCAAGAGAAGAACAAACTAAACTCAGAGCCCATATTCGAACATTCATAATCATGTTGTCCGAGGCTAGAAATTAACTCAAGATTCAGGTAGTACCAAGAATTCCAAATTCAAAAGTATCATTGAGGAAGTCATACTCAAATTAACCAAGCACTAAATCAAATTAACAACTGCACTTATTAAATCAATCAACACTACTTTATAATCAATACCAAAGGGTTATAGCAATTAGAAAATATAATCAGTGGGTATCATATGAGTATCTTGGAAGATCATAATATGGATCGTATGGTAGGAAAAGAAAAGTTATGCCATTGAGTATATCATAAAACATAAATCAAGTTTATGTAGAAAAAAAAAAGCATATGAAAGAAGAAACTTACAATCTAGCACAGTTTGCTAACAAACCAAATGACCTTGGTAGATCTCCTGTGAAATTATTATATGAAAGGTCCTCTGAAGAAAGGAAAGCATCCTTTATGAGGTTCTATACAATGAAATTTGAACAAAACAGTCAAAGCATCCGCATTTTTATTGTATAACTTTCTCACAACTCAACCATTAATTATATTTTAAAACAATCTCAAAGCATAGTTTTCGGTCATGCCCTTAAAATCAAATTGAAAGGTAGTCCTTTAATATGCATTTCCGAGAATGAAAGAAAAAAGTTCATTCACATATCTCAACCAAACTCCCATCCCTACACAATTTCCAAGATGCATCAATCTCAGTTTCAAGGTTTTGCCTTGTGTAAACCAAAAAATGAAAGGAAGTATAAATCATGCAAGTGCCCTAGTGAATAAGTTTGATAACTAATCACAGTAAAAGTCAGAGCTTTAAGCTACGGACTCCACCGAAACAAAAAGGATTAGAAGAACAATCCATAGTCCACAATACAACACATTTAGGTAGTCTCAGTTCACCCCTTTAAACCCACATTTCAGGTTCTTCTAAAAATAAAAAAAAAAAAAGAATAAAATGCAATGGAGGCTTCTCCTTACAGCCTCCTTCAAATCCTAAGTTCCGAAAATGTCAGAGAACAAAACTCCATCCATTTGTCAGTTTAACAAAAAATTTCAGTATCACATACGAAAAAGAAAATCATCGGATGATGATCTAAACTCGATTTGTACAACATTTTGAGAAACAAAAACTCAAAAACATAAAAGAAAAGATTTTTCAAACTCGGTTCAGTATCCATCATTAATTTTTCAAAAGAAAATATTTTTAAGAATCAAAAGATGAAGTAAACCATAGTCATGAGTTATAAGAGATGAAATAAGAAGAAAATGAGAGGGCTTTTATCTCCTCTTACCTTGAGAAGGCGTGGTCGACTAGAGTGAGAAAGTAGAATAAGGTTGATGAAGAAATGAAGAGTCTTACTTCCAGTTAGTGAGGTTGGAACCTAGATATTTTGTAATCTTTAAAATCTGATAAAGAAATGAGATGAGAGGGAGACGAGGAGACGGGGAGCCGAGATTGAGAAGGGAGACGAGGGGACGAGATTCGAGAGGGGAGACAAGGGAGAGGAGGAGACGAGATTGAGAGGAGAGACAGATTGAGAGGAATTGAGAGTGAAATGGAAAAGAAAAAACCAAATGAGAAGCGGGAAATGAAATGGAAAATGTTGGAGGCATACGGATGACTCAGCAAATATACCTACGGTGGATATACGTTGGACGTATTTCGTTGGACGTAAACCGTTTATTCTAGTATACAGAAGTATTATACTTTTTTTTTGTGTGCTAGTATTATACTTTTTACTAATTTGAAATTGACCGAGTCGAATTATAAATATATTTTAAATTCTAGTCACAAGTTGCATGCTTTCAACTAATTTAAAATTCAACGAGTCGAATCATAAATGTGGCAATTTTTTTTAATGTAGAGAGAATTTTGCATAAATTTTCATTATTTAAATTAAGTTTATTAAACTAACTATATTATTAATTATAATAAATTATGATAATTAATTATTAATTAATTATAATAATTATTCATTAATTAATAAAATAATTAATTAAATGCAACCAACACTTGAATGTTTTATATTTGTATAATTTTTTTTATTATGTTGTTTTTCTTTAAGGTTTTTACAGGTTACTTTTGTATGAACTAAGTTGGCCGTGCTGTCCAATATACTATCTAAAAAATAATGTATGGTAAATTATTTGATCTAAGTGATTGATTTAATCATAAAAAAATCAATGACTTAAATCAAATAAGTAGGTTTCCTTTTTTTTGTTTTATGTTTTTTTTATAATTTTAAGTTCTTTTCTTGGAGTTTGTAGCCACCTTGCCTGTCGCTGATCGGTCACCATCCACCGCTTTCAAGTCGCTTACCAAACCACCATCATTTTTTTTTTCAAGGTTATACTATTTATTTTTTAAAGTTACGTAATCGTATAAAAATATCAGTTAAAATAATACTAATTAAAATTGTACTAATTTTTTATTTTTTAATAAATAACTATGCATACTTGAAAATTGTACATAATTTAACTAGTAATATTTACACATCTTGTAAAGTTTTTAGTATGCATAGTTATTTATGAAAAATATAAAGATTGATATAATTTTAACTAGTAATATTTTAACAAATATTATTTATACAGTTGTACAATTTATAAAAAAAGATGAACAGTATAATTAGAAAAAAGGTGGTGGTGGTTCTGGTGGTGGCAAAGAATGGGTGGGTGGTGGGGTGGCCTAACCGGTGGCTAATGACGGTGGTCGGTGACGACAAGTGGTGGTTGGTGATCGGCCGACGGTAATAATGGTGGCCTGAAAAAAAAACATAAAATAAAAAAAATACTATAAAAAAATTAAAAGCAACCTATAAAAAAAATTACTGTTGCAAGTAAAACAAAAGGTGTATTATCACCCAAATATAGCAGGATGCATAATAGCACCCGTCACCCAATTTTTTTCTTCTTTTTTTCAAACAAAAAAGTGTTAAAGAAAAGTGTAAAAACATTAAGCGTGTAATAAATATTTTTCTATCAAACCCCTCAACCACTCAAGAGACTTGACTCGCTTAAAAGGCTCACTCTCACCAAAATGACCAAACCAGTTCACTAAATAACAATTTTGTTATATTTTTTTAAAATAATTATAAAAAAATTCCCCTAAAATCTCCCTATTATTAAATATAAAAAGCATTAAATGAAAGTATAAATATAATCAATATCTTAAAAAAATAAAAAACATTTAATAATTTGTATTTAATAATTAAGATGATTATTAAAAAAATATGTTAAAAAGATTTAAAATTATTATAACTCATCTAAACCCAATTATCTTTTTGTCATTCTCATTTATAACTATAGATCCTCAATAAATAATTAATCTTATGAGAATTGGTATGGTATAAGTTTTTTTTTGTTTTCTCTCAGATATCTATTCGTCTAGAAGATGAAGAACTAATCTGTCATGGTATTATCTTACTTCGAAGAGAAAGACTACTCCCAACCATGTTTTCCCCATGTATAGGTTTGATTTAAGTTGTGAAATATTTATTAATTAATAATTTTATAATAAATATTTCAAAATCTATTTGATGTAAGTAGTTGTCATCGAACATTCAACAACTGTTCTCGATACAAACATAATAAAAAAGATGGTTACTTGAGTGATGCCTAATTTTTATAGTCAAAGTTGTGGCATTGATTCCCTATAAGGGTGTTATTGGATCGGTTTGAATCGATTTTGAGGCAAAAAATTATCTAATCCAAACAAGATAAGTATCATCGGTTTGGTTTGGATTGGATGAATTCCAATAGTCAAATC
Organism: Ormosia semicastrata; assembly: GCA_029884595.1. NCBI lineage: Eukaryota > Viridiplantae > Streptophyta > Magnoliopsida > Fabales > Fabaceae > Ormosia > Ormosia semicastrata. The sequence goes on from JAQQTO010000063.1 coordinate 136,660,043, forward strand.
GATCCAATCCGAACTAATTTTAATCTGTTTGGATTGGATTGGATGTTTCGGTTTTTGTCCAATAACATAATAAAAATGCATTTTAAATAAGAATAATACACAACAACAATATAATTCAAATTCTAAATTACAAACTATTCATAAAGTCATACAAATCATACAAACAAATAAAATTCAGCACTAATTTCAAAGTTCAGAATTTAAACAAATAAAATTAAAATGACAATTTAGTAATTGTAATCTTTCTCAGAATTGAGTTAGCAATTACAACATACTAATATAGTTAACAAGGGAAAATGAAATGTGTCTTTGTCTCACACTCACGTGTGTGCCGAAGTGGTGGTGGGGGGAATAGGCCTTTGGGCCAATGGGGGGATAGGTTTAGTTAGGGATATTTAGGTAATTTTAAGTGTAAAATCGGTTTGGATCGGTTTTATAAAATTGAACCGAAAACTGATCCAAACCGATCGATTTTTCAAAAACTTCATCCAAATTAATCCAATCTATTTCGGTTTTCATCGGTTTTTGATTTTTTTGATCGATTTTTAATTTTTTTTATTGGTTTGGATGTGAACACCCCTAATTCCCTAGTATCCAAGAAAATGAAAAACAGTATACATGGTGGTTTCAATCTTTTATATATCCAAAGCAGGTCATTATTATGGTACACCTTATTGAGTTTAGGTGTATCATATACTTTTGACTTTTACTTACAAAAGTTGATTTGTTTTTTTGGACAGGTTATCTCTTTTTTTTTTCTAGACCATACTGTTCACATTAGAGGCGACTTTTATTGTTCATGCTAAAAAAATATATTGTTCATACCGAAAAATATACTGTTTACACCAAAAAATTTACTATTTACGCAAGAAAAATTTACTGTCATACCAAAAAATATACTGTTTATGTCAAAAAATATACTGTTCACTGAGTCGAAAAAGACTGATACTGTTTATTTTTTTTAAGTTACACAATTGTATAAATAATACTATTAAAATAATAATAGTTAAAATTATATTAGCCTTTTATTTTTTTATCAATAATGTACATACTAAAAATCTTACAAGATGTGTAAAATATTATTAGTTAAAATTTATAATATTTTTGATATGCACAATTATTTATTAAAAAATAAAAAATTGATATAATTTTAACTAATATTATTTTAAATGGTATTATTTATACAATTATATAACTAAAAAAAATAAATAATATAACATTAAAAAAAGTGGTGACTAAAAATCATAAAAAACATAAAACTTAAAAAATAAAAAATATATATAAAACAAAAAAAATTATTAAACAAATTTTTTGTAATTAATTCAAGTCATTAATTATTTTTATAATTAAATTAATAACCTAAATCACATGATATATAAGAAGGTTTATATTAGAGATGGCCATCCAAACCATGCCATTTGAGTTGGTTATGTCTTTCAGCAGTAAGAAGAAAAGAATAAAGAAAAAAGCACTTACCAAGCATCTCCAAAGTCGTGTACATCACTAGCTCACGTGCCAGTGCTTCGCCTCGAATTTAGAAGCAGAATAACATGACAGCGGTAGTTTCAACATGTTTCTAGAGATGATCATCTGAAAATTCTAATTAAGAGATTAAGAATGGAAAGAAAGTACGCATCCCTGTCTGCAGCATGAGTAAAAGAAATGGACTGTACCTGGTGCCTGGCCCAAAGGCCATTATTCTCGTCTAAAAATATAATTTTATATTTTTATCATAAATAATATATATATTTATTTTTATACTTTATTTAGTATTATTTATTATATTTTTTTTGTCATTTACACACCCTTAAAAAAATATGTACACTACTTACATCTTTAAAAAAAATATAAAATAATTTTTTTCCCTAAAAATATTATAGAAGACAATCATATGATCACAAGAAGAACGAAATTTGGTTTCAATTTTAAGAAGATGTAACTCTTTTTAATTCTTTTTAATCAGTTATCATATCTTATTTTTAACTTTATTTAATTAAATTAATAGATATATAACAATAAATTAAATAAAATTGAAGAGAGTTCTTTTCTCTCAAGATTAGAATCAAGTTTTGTTCTTAAAAAAAAAGAAATTCTATTTATCTCTCTGTCATTTTGTATGATAGATTTAAGATACATAAACTATGTGACTAGTGGTATGGTATGATCTCTAATTTTTACCGCTAAACTATCATTAACACGCTTCTTACTGAACTTACATTTCATATACTCCGTCTTACTCATACTTAGATAAAAGTCATGTTCTTCTAAAACTCGTATCTATAACTCTATCTTCCCATTTGTTTTTTCTCTCGACTCTTCAACTAAAACTATATATCATCTGCAAAAAGTATGCATTATGACAATAACTCTTGGATATGCACAGTAAGCACATCCAAGACCAAGCTAAAAAGATATGGACTCAAAGTTGACCCTTGGTGCAGTCCTATAGTTATAGGAAAATCTTCTGTGACCCTACCCTGTGTTCTGACATTAGTTTTAACCACATCATATATATCTTAAATTGTTCGAATATAGATGATACGAATTTCTTTCTTCTCTAAAACCTTCCACAAGACCTCTCTCAGTACCCTATCGTAGGCTTTTTTCATATCAATGAAAATCATGTATAGGTCTTTTTGCTTCCTTTGATACCTCTCCATCAATTTTCGTAGAAGATAGGTTACTTCTATGGTTGACCTCCCAGGTATAAAACCAAATTGATTCTCTGAAATATGAGTCTCTTGTCTTAATCTCCGTTTAATTACTCTTCTCATAACTTCATGGTATGACTCATGAGGTTAATCTCTCTGTAATTTGTATAGTTTTGTATATCTCTTTTGTTCTTATAAATAGGAATTAAAGTGCTTCTTCTCTATTCATTTAGTATTTTTTTAAACCTCATTATCTCGTTAAATAACTTTGTGAGTCAGCTTATACATTTCTCTCCTAAGCACTTCCATACCTCAATAGGTATATTATCCGGTCCAACCTATTTTCCATTATCCATCCTCTTCACTGCTTCTTTTACTTTAAACTCCTGAATTCTACGATAAAAGATTTTATTTTGGTCATTCTCTCTAGTGTTTAGAATGTCTGAGTCTCCTAATGTCTCATGTTCCTCATTAAATAACTTGTGAAAATAACCATTCCATCGATTCATGATGTCTTATTTCATAACCAAGACTTTATCCTCTTCATCCTTAATGCATTTCAATTGATCAAAGTCTCTTGTCTTCCTTTCCCTACTTTTAGCAAGCCTGTAGATATTTTTTTCTCCGTCTTTGGTGCCCAACGATTGATATAATTCGTTAAACGTTTTAGCTTTCGTCTCGTTCACCACCTTCTTAGTATTTTTTTAGCTACCTTATATTTTTTCTAATTTTCATCATTTTTTCACACGTGCCAAACCTTATAACATTCCCTTTTAACCTTAACCTTATCTTGTACACTTGCGTCCCACCACCAAGATTTTTTATCATTGGGTCCAAAGCCTCTTGATTCACCAAGTGTTTCTTTTTCTACCTTTCTAATCCTTTTAGCCATCTCATTCCACATATCATTAGCATTTCCTTATACTTCCCAAATCTCTTCCTCCATAATCCTCCTCTGAAAGAGCATTTGTTTTCCTTCCTTTAGTTGCCACCATTTGATCATTGACTCTTTGTCTTGACAATTTCTCCTTACTCTCTTCTTAACCCATACATCCATAACCAAAAACCCTGTGTTTGGTAGTCAAGCTCTCTTCAGGGATGACTTTGCAATCCATGCAAAGCTTTCTATCATATTTTCTTATTAGAAAGAAATTATTTGAGAGCAAGAGTCATCGCTTCTATATGTGATAAGATGCTATTCATGTTTCCTAAAACAAGTATTAGCTATTGTAAAATCAAACGCTACTGAAAAATCTAGAATCACTTTGTCCTCTGCATTAGCTACTCCTAAACCATAACCTCCATGCAAACCCTCATATCCCCTATATTCACTCCCCACATGACCATTTAGGTCCCCTCCTAGAAAAATCTTATCTTCTAATAGTATTCTCTGAGCTAAACTTTCTAAATCCTCCCAAATTTTTATCTTGCAGTGCTCATCTAATCCTACTTGAGGTGCATACGCACTGATAACATTAAGTGTGTATTTGAAAAAATTGTAAAAACTTGATTATTTCAATAATCGATTATTGTATAAAAACTTTTTGTTTAATCGATTATAATTGATTCATTTTTATGTTTAGATACGTTAACTAAAAAGTGATTTTAAGTTAATATGTTTCATTTGGATAGTATAAAAAAGAATCACTTTTATGCATTAAATTACTAAAATACGTATAAAATGATTTAAAAAATTATTTAATTGAGAACAAAATGATATTTACATCTCAAAGTGTAAGGAATAATCTATCAGCGGTATGAAAATAAACTTTAAAAAACTTTTATAATGCATTGAATTGAATTTCGTACAAAAGCTGAAATTGATTTTATTAAACATGTTATAACACTGTGCAGACAAATTTTTTTTAAAAAAAAAAAGCTATTTGCATAGTAAAAAAAGTTTTCCTAAACATACTCTAAAAGTCTCTTTTACAACAAACTTCAAATCTATGATCCTATCTTCGAGCCTTCTTACATCCACAATATTATTATTTCAATTCTTATCTACTATTATGCCTACTCTATTTTTAAATTTTACCTTACTAGTGTATCAAAGCTTAAAACATGAAGTATCGAGTTCCTTTACATTTTCTCCAACCCACTTAGTTTCTTGTAGGTATATAAAATTAATCTTCCTCCTAAGTTTTTTGTCATAAATATTTTTTCAATTCTAGTATACAAAAGTCACATACTTTCAACTAATTTGAAATTGATCGAGTCGAATCATAAATATATTTTAAATTTTAGTATTTAGAAGTCGCATGCTCTCAACTAATACGAAATTGAACGAGTCGAATCATAAATGTGGTGATTTTTTTTATATGTAGAGAGATTCTTGCATAAATTTAGATTATTTAAGTTAACTTTATTAAACTAATTATATTATTAATTGTAATAGATTATGATAATTAATTATTAATTAAGTATAGTGATTATTCATTAATTAATAAACAATTAATTAAGTGCAACCAACACTTGAATGTTTTATATTTATATACTTTTTTTCTATTATCTGGTTTTTTTAAAGTTTTTTCAGGCTACTTTTCTTATGAACTAAGTTGGCATAATAGTCTTTTGCATTACCTATTTACCTTAGTTTCTTAGGAGTCTTTTCCATTTTTATTTTTTTATAGAAATATTTTTCTCATTTTTATTAAACTAATCTGCTTATACTATTTTCTTTGTAAGTAATAAAATAAGAGTAACATTTAAAAAATATTAAATAATAAAAATAAACTTTTAACTTTTTTTCCTTTTTTTTCAAACAAAAAAGAGTTAAAGAAAAGTGTAAAAAAAAAATAAGTGAGTAATAAATATTTTTCTATCAAACCCCTCAACCACTCAAGAGACTTAACTCGCTTAGAATGCCCAATCTCACCAAAATGTCCAACCTAGTTCACTAAATAACTCATATAATTTTGTTATATTCTTGTAAAATAATGACAAAAAAATCCCCTAAAATATTTTTATTACTAAATATAAAAATATTAAATGAAAATATAAATATAATCAATATCTTAAAAAAATAAAAAACATTCAGTAATTTTTTTATTTAATAATTAAGATGATTATTAAAAAATATGTTAAAAAAATTTAGAATTATTATAACTCATCTAAACCCGATTATCTTCCTGTCATTCTCATTTATAACTATAGATCCTCAATAAATAATGAATTTTACGGGCATTGGTATGGTGTAGGTTTGATACCTAAATAAGATGTGAAATATTTATTAATTAATAATTTTATAATAAATATTTCAAAATCTATTTGACGTAAGTAGTTGTCATCAAATATTCAACAACTATTCTCGATACCAAACATAATAAAAAAGATGGTTACTTGAGTGATGCCCGATTTTTGTAATCAAAGTTGTGACACTGATCCCCTAATATCCAAGAAAAAGAAAAAGAGTATACAGAATGGTTTCAACCTTTTATATAACCAAAATATTCTTATCATAAACAGTATATATACATCTTTTCATACTTCATCTAATATCATTCATCATATTTATTTTTTTTATTATTTTTTCTTTCTCAATCACATATCTTTAAAAGAGATGTATACAGTATCTACACCTCTAAAAAAAATGTAAGATCATCTTTTTTCATCAAAACCATGTCATTGGAGTTGGTTGTCTTTCAGCAATAAGAAGAAAAGAATAAAGAAAAAAGTACTTCATCTAATATCATTCATCATATTTATTTTTTCTTATTACTTTCTCTTTCTCAATCACATATCTTTAAAAGAGGTATATACAATACTTACACTTCTAAAAAAAAATGTAAGATCATCTTTTTTTCATCAAAACCATGCCATTGGAGTTGGTTTTGTCTTTCAGCAGTAAGAAGAAAAGAGTAAAGAAAAAAGCAATTACCAAGCATCTCCAAATTCGTGTACAATACATCACTGGCGCTAGTGCTTCGCCTCAAACTTAGAAGCAGAATAACATGACATTGGTAGTTTCAACATGTTTCTAGAGATGATCATCTGAAAATTCTAATTAAGAGATTAAGAATAGGAAGAAAGTACGCATCCCTGTCTGCAGCATGAGTAAAAGAAATGGACTGTAGCTGCTACCTGGCCCAGAGGCCATTATTCTCATCTAAAAATATTATAGAAGGCAATCAAATGATCACAAGAAGAACAAAATTTACTTTCAACTCTAAGAAGAGGTAACTCCTCCCAATTCTATTTAATTTGTTACTGTATATTACTTTCAATTCTATTTAATTGAGTTAATAAATATATAACAATAGATTAAATGAAATTGAATAGAGTTCTTTCTTCTTAAAATTAGAACCAAGTTTTATTCTAAAAAAAGAGAAATTCTCACTTAATATACATGAAAGATACCTACCTATACTACCCTGAGCTAAGACGGAACAAGAATAGCGAGAGAGAAGGGAGTGAGGAGAATGAAGCCTGGTCCGAGAAGGTGTCACAAACTCACGGTTTTATAATTGATTGATGAATGGACATCTCGAGCCAGAGGACATTCTCCGCACCTTCATTCTCCCACCTTATATTATGCACACAGTTATAGCAAGACTTTCCCTCCAGCATGCATTTTCTTGGTGCAAAATAAGCAGCTCAGTGGGAAATTATTGTTTTTCTTGGCTTCCAAACAGAAACTGTGGAAATTGTAGGAGTTGGATATCCACTTGGTATTAATGGGAGAGATAGAAAAAGAAATAGAGTGAAGTGTGTTCATTGTTATCTTGACTTTAGAACTCACCATGTGGGCAACTTGGAGGCTCTCTTTGTCGTTAAGACTTTCCAACATTGAGTTATAGATTGCTTGCATACAAGGTTACTGTGCTGGTATGTCATTGTATGCATAATAACTATCAATTTCCACCAGCCATAATTACCACAACAGTAATTAAATTAATAAAATTAGTTAAATCACTATATTTTAGTTTTTATCTCTAGTCATCTATATTCTGTATACATTCTATTTTATTTGTATGCACTTGATCCATCACATATTCTTTCATGATCAGTTCATTTCTGAGTCATATATACGTTTGGGAGTGAGACTGCAGACACATGGAATTATACTCTAAATACCATCTTACTGTTACTATATCAAATATTAATCCGCTAAAAAAGGAAGAAGAAATCTTCTTGTGTAGAATTTGAATCTGATTTGTCCAAAACTTCTAGTGCGACAGGTTTTATTCATACATATGGATATGGCTGTCTTCGCTTGGAAAAAAAAGGGAACTTGGGGTTAGGAAATCAGTGAGCTTCTAGATATGCATATGGGCCCTCTCTATGAGATTGATAGAAAAAATTAACACGTGCAGGATTTGAGTAGCATATAATGCTTGATGAATACAACTAGTACCAAATCATGATGATTGATGAGTATGTGAAGTGTCTTATTTTGGTTTTTCATTTCCTCCCTATTTTTCTCACCCTTTTCATCCTTTTATATATATATATATATATATAATTATATGATTAGATCTTAAAAAATAATATGGAGAATGGCATAAGAGTGCTATGAACAGGGGCGGAACATAGTTATGGCTGAGGGGCCCACCACCCCAAATTTTTTATAAATAATATATTTACATGTGTTTTATTTTTAGAAGAATAAAAAAAACTTTTAAAAACGTTTAACTTGGTCTTCTCATTGATTAAAGATATAAATTGGTTCGGATAACCCGACCTATTCAATCAATGTTGTGGCTATAAAACATATAGTCAAGCTCAACATTAAGTATAAAAGGCCAAGTTACACCAATCTATGTTTAATTTTTTTAATCTGTCTCTTATAATTTCTATTATTTCTTCAAGTATGCCTCAAAAGCAAATTTAACTGACTTCTGTCGTTCATCTCAATTAAAAATAGCAAATTTTCATATAACTTTTTGGTTGGTAGCATACCAAAATGCTTGGAATATCTTTCAAGGTACTTTTTTTATATATCCTGGTCACATTGGCGTTCTACTATTCCATCGTATTTAGAAAACATGTACTTTGTCAAACAGGTCAAGCTTTTAAAGGAACTGTCTTTAGAGTAAAGACTTAAAACAGTGGCCTTTTATGCAATGTAGTATGTATGACATGACTTTTTTAACATTCAAAATTGAAGACATGAATTAGGATATCTCTTTATAGACATCTCATAAAATTTGAATCATACATAATTAGGATGTATTAAAAAATATATTAGTCAACTCAATTACTCGAACTAAATTAATCTATAAATGTTCAGTTTGATTTGATTCGGATTTGACTATCAAAAAATAAAAAAAAATTGAACCAAACTAAATTAATTAATTTGATTAATTCAGATTTATTTTTTCATAAGAACAGAATAAAACCACTCAATTACATCACTACCGTTGATATGTTTGTTCTTCTCGGTCACCCTAAGAAAAACTCCCTAGCCTCACCCCTGAAGGACAAATCTCCAAATTTGATGACGGGCTGGATTAACAATAATAGAAGACTTTATGTGTTCTATTATTTCCTGTAGTATTCTCAACTATTTTAATAACTCAAGTCCAGATAAACACTCCTAACGAAAAAATCATTGGAGTTATGGACGTTTGAACATATGAAATAAAATAAAAATAATGTAATATTTTTATAATTATAAATAAAAATATATCAAGTAAAAATAAAAATAAAAAACAAACTAAACGTCTCAATCTCACCACGTAACAAATTTTATCTTCTATGCATAAGCTCGAATCTCATTAAAGAAAAAGTTTAATGTCCACCATCCAAAAAGTAGTTGATGGATGGATAATGACATTTTTATCATTGATTTATTATTAAAATAAATTAAAAATTGAGATTAAAAAATTAAATCTTTACAAATTTTAATTAATAATACTGAAATTAGTATAAAAATTAAATTATTATTATCTTTTTATAAATAATTATACATATAAAAAATTTATAAATTTAATTAATAATTTTTTTATATACTTAAATTTGTATATAAATAATATTAAATTAAAAAAATAATCCATCTAAAGACTCAAATATTTTGTATACACGATTGAAGCCTCCTTAGTTAAAAAGTAAAAACACCTGTTTCCCAAAGGGTGTGATTGTGTGAAACCCTTCATGGGAAGGGGGGAAAAAAAACCTCTTTCCCCTTGTTTCCCAGCCTTCAGATTCATATAGATTCCACCAAATGTCTTATATGGTGCTCAAATGCAAATGGGCTAAACATGCAACTTTCATAGTAGGGCATTGCAACACAGCCAGGAAACCCAATTGGCCTACAGGCCTTTTCAAAAAAGAAAATGTTCCTAATCTCATCATCACTTGTAGGTCTTGTAAATGATGGGCTAATGAACCCCACTTTGCACTTTGCAGCACCATTCCTACGCCTTCTTCTTCTTCGGCCGCTTCATCTGCCATTCATTTCCACCAATCTCTCACCGCCTCAAGGTACTTCTTCTCACTCCTCTCTATATTTCAAAATTTCTGTTTGAAAAAGAAGGGATTTTTATTTCGTTTTGGCCACCATTTTATTACAATTTATTTTCATTGTTGCTAGCTTAATTAATTTTTATGTTTAATTGATATATATATATTAATCAATTGGTTGATTTTGGGTTGTAAAATTTGTGTGTGTTTGCATCAGAAGAACTAATTTGTGCCAAGTTGAAGTGTTTTAAGCATATTTCTGAAGAGAGAGAAAGAGAGAGAGCAGTTTCAGTGTTTTGTGTTCAATTCAAGTTCCATGACTATAAGATGGCCAAGGGTGTTGACACCCAACAACCTCTCTCAGATTATAAGAACCCAAAAGAACCCCTTAAAGGCTCTGCAGATCTTCAATGAAGCCAAATCCAGGTACCCCAAGTACTGCCACAATGGTCCAGTTTATGCCACCATGATCAGCATCCTTGGAACCTCAGGGAGACTCACAGAGATGAGGGATCTGATTGAGCAGATGAGAGATGATTCATGTGAATGCAAAGATTCAGTCTTTGTATCTGCTATTAACATATTTGCAAAAGCTGGGATGCTAAATGAAGCAATCTCTCTTTATAAGAACATTCCTCAGTTTAACTGTGTGAATTGGACAGAATCTTTCAATACCCTTTTGCAGATAATGGTGAATGAGAACCGGCTTGAGGCGGCTCACCGTCTCTTTGTTGAGAGCTCTTGTGGTTGGGAAGTGAAGTCTCGTGTCCGGTCCTTGAACTTGCTTATGTATGCTCTCTGCCAGAATTGCCGCTCTGATTTGGCATTGCAGATATTCCAAGAGATGGATTTTCAAGGTTGCTACCCAAATAAGGACAGTTATGCAATTTTGATGAAGGGATTGTGCCAAGATAGGAGGTTACATGAGGCCACCCATTTGTTATATTCAATGTTTTGGAGAATCTCACAGAAAGGTAATGGTGAGGATATTGTGATCTATAGAACTCTTTTGGATGCTTTATGTGATGATGGGAAATTTGAAGAAGCTACGGAAATTCTGGGTAAAATTTTGAGGAAAGGACTGAAAGCTCCAAAGCGATGTTATAACCGACTTGATCTTAGTCAGTGCTGTGATGGTAAAGATATAGAAGACACTAAGCGCTTGATTCATGAAGCTTTGATCAGGGGCTCAGTTCCTAGTTTGGCTAGTTATAATGCCATAGCTGTTGATCTATACAGTGAAGGTAAGATAGGTGAGGCTGATAAAGTTATCATTGAAATGCAACACAGAGGCTTTACACCAACCCATTCTATCTTTGAGGCAAAGGTAGCTGCATTGTGCAAGGTTAGTAAAGTGGATGAAGCAATCAAGTTAATTGAGGAGGGCATGGTGGGAGTCAATTGTCTACCAACTGCTAGAGTGTACAGTATTCTCTTGAAAAATCTATGTAATGTAGGAAATTTAACAGCAGTGCTTAAGAGCTTGAACAAGATGTCTAAAAAGGTAGGTTGCACAGCTGACAAGGAAACTTATGACATTTTGCTGGAAATGCTTTGTCATGAGAGAAGATATCTTGAAGCAAGCCAACTTCTGGAGCAAATGTCAATTAAATCATATTGGCCTTGTGCCAACAGTTACAGTTCACTCATTAAGGGTCTTTGCTCCTTAGGCAGGCAATATGAAGCTGTTATGTGGTTGGAGGACATGATAAGCCAGGGGAAGCTTCCAGAAATTTCTGTATGGAATTCATTGGCTTCTTTATTTTGTAACATAGATAAGATGAAAGTGTCCTCTGAGACATTTAATCGCCTAAGAAGTTTGTGATTCTAAATGCTGTTGTAGTTATATAATGACTAAATAATTACTAGAATCCTATACTTTTTTTTTTTATAATTTACTTTATGCTTCTTCATTAGCTTCAAAGGCACCATATTGAGTGCTGATTCAGTTAATGACTTGGTCTTTCAAACTTGTTCAGTTAGCAAGCTTGCATTCACTTTTGAGGCCCAAAACTATAGGCAGGGCTTAAGGTTGGGTTTGAAACCCCTGTCCTAAGCTTTGCTTGACCCAGGGTCTCAGCCACTGCTTTATAGTTTTTGTTTTGTTTTTTGTTTTTTGGGTCTCAGGGCATTGATTTGGTGAAAAGTCTATAATAAGAGCCTCTTTGGTTATTTTGTACGACGCCTTTTGGGTGATATGTTCATTGTTCGACTGTGTTCTTTGGTTTGATAATGCTACTATAACTTGCTCCATTTAACATGAACCTCTTCTTAAGTTAAATTTTTACAAATTTTAATAGTATTTAAATTTGCACAGAAATTTAGTCAAATTATAATTATTATTTTTTACAAATAATTATAAGTATAAAAAATTTATAAATTTTAACTAATAATTTTTATATATACACATATTTATATATAGATACTATCAAATAAAAAATATAGAGGATCCATACAAGAACCCAAACTTCTTGTTGTCATCAACTCAATTATGATAGACTCTTCCTCCTTGTTGTCATCAACTCAATTATGAAGGTTTTGTCACAAATTTTTTATACATGTTGATGCGAATATCGGTAAGTGCACCGAATTGACAAAAGTAATAAAAAGTGAGTAAAGTATCATCCTACGAGGATTAAGTTATTAATTACTAAATTAACTGAAAATAACACTATTTAAACTAACAAAAAGAGAGTTGGTAAAAATTAAATTAAAAATAAAAATAAAAATAGATCCAAACAATAAATCAAAAGGATGACAAACAATAATGTTAAAGCGTTCCACATCACTTCAGATTTCTAGCAGTAAACTCTTTAGATACACACTCAAATATTGGTTTAACTATGTTCTATTTCAATGATGGTCAATTCTCAAAATTAATTAATACTCAATCTCTTGGTATATTAATCCTCTTAAGTTTTTGATTGAAATTAACTAATCCCTTAGTCTAACCCCAGATTAGAAAGGCATTATCAAGAACGAGGGAATTAAAAGAAAGAGAACTACATCATTTATTTAAGAGTCAATACGTAACTATTATGGCTATCTAGCGATTTTTCTTTAAGAAGTTATGGTGTTTATCACTTTAAGTTCTGCCTTATAAAATTTTTCAAATCATACATAAACTTAAATGATCATTATTAGGGAAATCACAATATTTAGAAAAGATTAAGAATAGAGATAAACACGTAAATCATAAAATAGAAACATAAATTAAACCCATAAAAGAAAGTTACATCATCCAAGAACAAGATCCATCATCCCCCTAACAATGGAAAATTAGTTACACATGAAAAAAGAAGAACACAAATGAAAGAATATGACAAACTCCATTGTAGAAAGGTCAAAAAATTGAAGAAAATCTCTAATCTTCAATCCTAATTGCGTCCACACCACATTAGGGTTTGTGTCTCTTAGCGTCTACTGCCTTCTCTCAAAGTGTTTAAGAGTGTGTCAAAAGTGAGCTACTTTACTAAACTTATTTTTCCTTTTTTATAGAAAAGCTGACAGATTTTCGTATCTGACTTGCATGATTTTTCTCACCCTCCAGATGGCCTAATTTGCCCTTGATCTCAACAGAGAAGTTGTAGAATTTTCTGTTAGCTTTCCAATTAACGGTGCATCGATCTGATCTCTGTAACCAAGATATGACTCAATTAATGAGGATGGTATAATATATGCGGGAATCCTAATTTTGCTCCAAATCAAATCTCTTTGAGAATCATTATCTAATCTTCAATCTAATCCTTATTTGAGATTTTACATCCAATTAAAGCTCTAATTAGTATTTAATAATAGGATATGAATTCTTTAAATATTTATCTTCGTGGAATTTATTATTTTTGTACAAAATCGATGATTTATTAGGATTGGGAAAACTTGTTTCTTTGATTTCTTTCTTCTTTAAGCATTCAATCTCTTTCCATGTGTATTCACCTATCAAAAATACATATAAAAAAATAATAAAAACAAAATTAAAATAATAAAAATATAATCAAATTTAAGAACAAAACTAAATCAAAAAGATTAAAAGAGAATGAAAACTCAAGATTTTGAACCATAAAAATATAAATTTTTGTAGGTTCATCACATGTCATGATGGCACCATCGAGGGGAATGAACATCGAACAGAAACAATTTGCATGGGAGTGAGTTTTTTTGGTACAATGGTTAGAAAAGTTTGAATTTATAACTTAATGCAAACTATTCAAGTTCCTCACTAATAGCCCTATCTTAGTGGCTTTTGATGCCAGTGGATGCACTTGTACGAATGGGTCGAAGACTGTGTTGGATAGTTACTTAGATCCTAACTGAGCATAGACTTATATGCGGGTGTTACTATGCATCCGGTGAAGTTTGAGTGTATCATACATTTAAAGTTTTACTTGTAATAGTAGTTTTTTTTACAGGTATTATCTCTTTTTTTTTAGGAAAACAACTATAAAAACGCGGGGTTTAAAATAATTAATTACATATTTTGATCAATTAATTAAGTATATATTAACGCTCATCGCCACCCACCTCTATTGATTACATTTTACATATTTTAAAATTACACAACTTTGTAGATAATACAGTTAAAATTATATCTTTTTACCCATGTATTTTTATATTTTTTCATAAATAAGCAATAGCATATTAAATTTTTTTAAAAACTATTAATGTTGAAAAATTTTATAAATTTTAAGCGATAATATTTATATAATTATACAACTTAAAAAAATTAGAGCGTGTAAATAATACAGTATAAAATAATACCAATTAAAATTATGCTAATCCTTATATTTTTTTGAATAAATAATGACAATTTGGTCCGATCCACTTGAAAATTCTACTGATTTTAACTAGTAATATTTACATACAATAAAAGTAGAGTTTTTAATATGCACAATTATTTATGAAAAAATATAAAGATAGTATAATTAATTTGGTATTATTTAACGATAATTTTTTACACAATTATGCAACTTAAAAATAAAATATTAACTACTTGAACATAACTATCTGGTATACGTGTACATTTTTCAATGATAAAAAAAAAATTGTTAACTTGTTTTGTTAAGACATAAAAAATAGATAAAAAATATAGGTTTTTATCTAAAAAAGATAAACAATAACTTTTCTGGCATTAATAGTAATTTTTTCCAGCATGAACAGTGTTTCTACGGGCAATGAACAGTGTAGTGAAACAGTGCAATTAATAGTAATTTTTTCCAACATGAACAGATAAATTTTAGCAATGAACATATTGTAGTAAAACGGTGGACCACATCTCACACTTATTTTAAAGGGTCACATCATTGATCATGAGTAAAATTGAAAAATCTGATGCTTTGTTTTTTTTTCAACATAATCAACAATTGAGATGGATTTAATGTATCATACACCCTCCTTTAGATGGTATATATTAGAAATGCCCTAGACTTATATAGCATAACTTGGAATGCAACTAAATGTAAACACTTCCACATCACTTACAAGTACCTTTCTAGCAGTAAATACTAATACTCTCTCCCTCTTAAATTTTAAAATGGGTGAATTATGAGGTTCTCTAAAATTTGATAAAATTATTGCTTTTAATTTTGAGTAATGTTACACAATCAAAAGTTTTTGACAAAACTCAGTTAGAATTTTTGAAAGATTTAAAGATACTTATTGGACAAGTCAAAGTGGTGAGAACTACTCAACCATTTGAGAGTCAATATTAACTATTATGGCTATCTAGGATTTTTCTTTAACTTTTAAGATTGTACTTCTTTGTTCCTTTAATTGCCTAATAAAATAATTTCAATAACATAAAAATTGTGAAAATTTTCATAAAATATTAGGGAAATCACAATATTTATAAGTAATGACTTGATTTATTGAACTTGCAAAATAAAAGGAAAAAACACAAGAAATTAGCGTCAACTAATAATTGTTAGATATAAATAATGAAAATGAGTGTTGTGTATATCTTGCACTCTTTATAACAATTCATGTAACTCACAAAAACTCTAACAATATTTGGATAGTTCAGAAACGATGTTATTTATATCATAATTTTTGCAGAAATAAGATAATACTCTCTATATACTACTCAATAGTATATACATATTCTTGTCTTTTAATATATAATACATATTTTCTTCAATACTTTCTAACGCAAAATGCACCTATGTATAAGCATCACAAGAAATATGTGTCCTTCATTTTCAATAACGTTTTAAATATACCATAAAAAGATATTTATTCATAATTAGACACATTTCCTACTCACTCTCTGGTTATTGTTAACAGAACAGTCTTCCTTCTTCCTCAAAAGCATCAAGTGTGATGTGTTTTCCTTCTCTATAACTTTTTTTTTTTTGTTATTGAGTCTGTGAGTGCACATTAGGTCCAAAGATCCTATATCAATTGGAGGGCTAGTAGGATTTCATAGAAATTCATTTCAACTTTTTTAAATTTCCCTGTTTCTAATTTTTAAGTTTAGTTTGCGTTAATTGTTTATGAAGTAACTAAAATATTAGTTTTCACCACGCTATTTTTAACCAGTATTTGATATAATATATGCATTAACATAACTAATTTAGCTGAAAATTAAAGCAATTGTGTGGAGGGACTGTTTAAGCTAAGTACCTCAGGAAAGATTGGTTTCACAACCAAATGGCATAAGAAAATCTCATAATAATAATTGCTTTAATAATAATTAATTATTATTATAATAATAACTTACATCACAATCGTGTAGCTGTTGTTGACGCTACGAACATTATTGGGGTACAATTATTAGGATTGGGACACCACAACAATAAATAATATGGTATATGCTCATTGATCTCTTTTTAATTTGTATATGTACATCACATTTCTCAAGTTGCAGTAAATTTCAAGCTTCACCCACCACGTTTTATTGGTTCAAATAGTTCGTCATTTATTCTATTTAAATAAAGTTGAGTTTGAGTTATAGAAAAAATTAGTGTTAAAAAAGTTTTACATTTTTATAATTCAACTCGTCTCAACTCCAAATTAGTTGGAGGTTTTTACAACTCTCAAATAATAGGAGTTAAAAAAAAAATCAATTTCAAGTTTCAGTGAACATAAAGCTTACGTTTTGTGCAAGTTTTAGCAGGCTGCATGCAAGAAAATTAAAGGGCAAAGGGAAAAATATGTTAAAGATACATATATAACATATTTAATGTGAGAAATTTTTATTGTGAGAAAATAAAAAGAATAAATTTTGATCATATAATTATACTAAATTGTTAAAATTGAAAGTTACTTAAAAGTAATGTAACAATTTAAAAATGTCACATTTTTTAGGATTTAATTTTGATCATTTATATAAGATCTAATAATTAAGATTTTCCTTGCTCTTAATATCTTACAATAAATATTTATCTTACACATATAATACGTTATAGCTTATATTATAATAATAAAAATATCGTAGTTAGCTATAGTGATTAATTCCTTATAACTATCAATTATTGTCAAAGATTAATAAGATAAATTGAGATTAATAACATATATAATTTGTCATGTTGTCTTCATGCAAGTTGGAAACTTGGCATATACACATGGTCCCGGTGTGACAAATACAGCATATACTATTGGAAAACAAGTATAAAAAACGAAAGTTTAAATTAATTAATTACATATTTCGATCCAATTAATTAAGTATATATATAACTACTTATCCCAACCATTTTTTTTTTAATGTTGGACTAAATTTTAGGCCTAATAATTTTACCTAATCAAATAAACTGCAAGTGTTAGCACTTCTCCCCCCGAAGCTCTGGCGGCACGCCCTAAAAGCATATACTAAATAATAAAATAGTAATTGCTTAAACAAGATATTCACCCAAATAAATAAATCTTTTTACTCATGTATGTATGAATTGTGACAAAAAGAAAGCAATAGCGACTACTCTTTTGAATAACAGTTCGTTATTTATCTAATTTTTATATGTTTAACTTTTTTTAACCTACTTACAAATTTATTTTATATCCTGCGAGAATGTTATAATCACATATAAATTGATTTGACTTCTCTCTCACATTAACATACGGCGTAAATATGATATATGTATAAAAATTATATGCAAAACATTTCCCTTTGAATAATTAGGATGGCAATTTGGTCCGACCCACTTATCTTAATTTGTCCTTACTTGAATGGATTGAGTAATTTAATAATTGATTGAGTTTTAAAGTGAATTAGAGTAAAACTTGAATATATTGCCTTTGAGTATGTGTGTAGTTTTACATAACTACAAATAGTACTAGTGTATAGTTTTTTAAGATTTAATTAAGATAATTCTATTCACAATTTTTTCCACAATTTCTCTAGTATCCAATCTAATACTTCATCATATCCGTCCAAAAAAAAAATTATAATGCTTCATCATAATATCACTTACGTGTATTGTATTTTATAATGTCAAATAAATAAATAAAAATGTTAACTTGTGTTTAAGAAATTTAAAATAAAATTAATAAATAAAAAATATAAGTATTTAATATCTTAAAAATTTTAAAAATATTTAATATTTATTCTTTAAACAATTAATAAAAAATAATAAATATTATTTTTTATATGTAGTCTAAAAGTATACATTAACAACATCTAAGAGATAATATAAAAAACACTCGTGAAGAAAATGTACAGATGATGAGGACACAGATAAATTTTAGCAATACTCTATTTCACATATTATTTTTAATATACTTTTTTATTATTGGACCACATCTCACACTTATTTTAAAGGGTCACATGCAACATGTAAATGAGTAAAATTGAAAAATCTTCGCTTTAGTTTTTTTTATCGTTAAAGTATTTTCTATTTTCTTTTTGCGACAACTTCTAAATGATAAAACAATTATCTTATCCTAGGATTTAGTTAGAGTTTATTTAGAATTTAGTTTAATTTAGCTTTAAATTTTATCTCTTGTCATCATTAAATAGATTTATCTTTTATCTTATTTTTTATCTCTTGTACTTACTTTCCTCATTTAGTGAATAATCTGGTTAGACTTTAGGTGAGTTCAACTGACCTTTCATTCAAAAGGTCTTCATAATATCAAAGATTAACATGATTGACGCCTTAACTCAATGATGACAAACATGTCCTCCACTTTCACCACCTTCATTAGTGGTGAAACACATGTGCTTATGGAATGGATTGCTGCTCTTATAGCACTTGGAAACCTAGAGATTCGTTTAGATCCACCCAATCTTGGTTACTTCCATTGGCACCAATTTGATAAACATATCCGTGCATAGTTAATAAGTCGTCTCATGGAAGCTATTTCAATGGCAAAAATTACATCTACTACCAAAATTTTTAGTGGCTTTTTCAATGGAGAAACTTCAATACCCCTTAGCCTTGGTGGCTTTATTGGAAAAACTCCAATGCGCCTTTCTCAATCCCCTCTCGAATTTGTATGTCATTTGGCAAGATATTTGATCAATTTCTGTATTAGCACATATCCAGTCATCTTCTTGAAGATCCCTCGATCTGACCATAGACATAAAAATCTCATGAAATTCAGTTGACACTCTAATATGTCTTTCACCTTCAGGTTCATCAATTTCCAAGATCCAAATTTGCCATTTGCCTTTACGTAGTGACATCCAATTTGAAAACAATTATCTTATACTAGATTTTAGTTTGAGTTTATTTAAAATTTAGTTTAATTTAGTTTTTAATTTTATCTTTTGTTATCATTAGTTAGAATTTTTTTTATCTTACCTTTTATCTCTTATATTCATTTTCTCTATTTAATGAATAATTTGACCATACTCTAGGTGAGGTCAACAGGCTTTTCATTTAAAATATCTTCCCTGAAGTCATCAAGGCTATTTAAGTTATGATTAAAACTTTAAACAAATTTTTTTCTTAAAAGAAAAAAGTTTGAATAACGAAGCTCCCGTCTCTCTTCTCTAACCTTCCTCAGCGTCCTTCCATGAAAAGGGGGTCATTTTATTTTATTTTATAACCCAAAGAATGAAAAATGATTTTAGAGTTGAGAGCGTGATTGATGATGAAATATGATTTTAGTCTCTATTGGCACCACATCATTTGCAATTCACATCTGCAGTTTTGCCACTTGTCTCTCTCCTCTCCTTGTATTCTGTTAATTTAGGCATCAAACAAAAATGATAGAAACATTGTTTACTTATTGGTACCAACATACTTTTTTATATATTTTTTAATACATTTTTTATTATTGGGTCACATCTTATACTCTCTACTTAAAAACTGTTTTTTAAAAATATTTTTACCTTTTTTTTTTCAACGTGATTCCTTGTGATATGAGTATTTTTCTTTTTAAAAATTTTCTGCCTTTGGTTTTTTTATTTTCGAGTCTTTACTTCAGAACTAAGAAGTGGGAAGCATGGTCATTTTGCTCAGAAACTGAGTACCCCACATTACATTACAAGTATTCAGCACAAATATTGAGTGAAAAAAAAAAAAGAACAAAAAAAGCTTTAACAAATTTAGTGTTTTACTAAACAACCTGAACTTAAAAAAAAAAAGGAAAAAAAAAGTTTTAGCAATTTCAACGTATGACAGTTTCCGTTTAGCAACCTGAATTTTAGAGAGATGTGTGGGAACTTGAATGGAAGCTCTTATTCAATACCTCTTCTTTTTAAGTGTCATCTTTTTTCTTTTAAAATCTTATTTTTTGGTGTTGTCAAGATATTTTCTTATATGATTGTTGCTTGTATTTAAATATATTGATTAGTGATTATGTGTAAAAATTAAAAGAATTAGTGACCTTGCAATAGGAGGAAAAAAAGCTTGATTTGTATGATATATTTTATTTTATTTTTAAAAATGTCTCAGGTAACAGAAGAGAGTGAGGTTGTTAAAATACTAAAAAAAAAAAATTAACCTGCCAGGTACTAAGTTAATCAAAAAAGAAGTTGTTAAAAAAATGATATTAGAAGTTAAACGTTACAAAAAAAAATTGAGAAGATAGTTTAAGGTTAAATTAAAGTTTTTGTTTATATAGTTTACACTTGTTTACAATTTAGTTTTTATATATTATTTTAAATAAATTATCACACTTATAAAAAAATTTAAAATAGTTAATATCATTAACTTTTATTCTAATATTTTTAATTTAATTTTTACTAGATATTTTTATAGAATAAAAAATAACATCTATTAAATAAAAAAAATATCTACGTAAAATAAATAAAAACTTATTAGAATAAAAAAAACATTTATTAGGTAAAAAGTATTTACTTAAAAAAATAAATACTTACTAAAATGAAAGATCACATATTTAACATTTTATAAAGAAAATAAGTATATGAAAAAACTTTTATTGGACAAAGAAACACTTACTTAATAAGTTAAATAACGAATTATAACGGTGTTATAATAAAAATTAATGTTATACACTATTTTGACATCATCTAGATATACTATGGTGAACTTTGAGTAAGGATTCAAAATATTATTCATTATATTTTGAAATTCTGAAGGGGCATTTTTTAATCCTTGAGGCATTACATTCCATTCATAATGTCCAAAGGGTACTACAAAAGCAGTTTTGTACCTATCTTCTTCAGCTACTTCTATTTGATAGTATCTAGATTTCATATCAAATTTTGAGAATATATTAGCCTGATGAACTCTACTTACTAAATCTTTTTTATTAGGAATTGGATACCTTATCCATCTTAAAACCTTGTTTAAAGGTTTATAATTAATTACTAATCTGGGGGCACCTCTTTCTATTTTATAAGCGTTCATAACATAAAATCCTACACAACTCCAAGGGGACTTACTTGGTCTAATTAAATCCTTATCAAAATATTCTTGAATTTCTTTCTTACAATATTCTAAGTATTGTTGATTCATTTGAATAGGCCTTGCTTTAGTAGGAATATTAATTTCTTCAAATCCTTCTTCATATGGTAAAAAGTAATATGTACCTTTTTCGTTCTTTAAAAACATTAGGGAATTCACTACATACTTCTTGTTCAAATTTTTCATTGAACATTTTTTATCTTATCTTGAACTTGGGGTTTATTTATTTGTTCTTGAATTCTTTTATATTGAACTTTTTACGCTTAACATGTTTATGTGCTTTGTTTTCCTTTCTATTAAGTTAATCTTAGAAATTAATGAATCTTGAACCATGTGTAATTCTTTAATTAAAGCGCAGTTTTATAAACTCAAAGCAAATTTCTTTTCCTAATGCATTAGTAACTAATCCTTTTTCGTTTCTTCGAGAAGGGTATAGTAAAGATAAAAAGGAGTACCTAGAATTATTTGCTCAGAAATATTTTTTACTAATAAAAATGAGGTTTTATAACAAATTTTATTTTTACAAATCTTAGCATTATTTAGTTTATACTTAATTTGCATTTTATTTCCAGAAGCACTACTTAACGATTCTGTGGTCTTATCGTAATACTTAGTTGGGATTAATCCTTTTTAACACAATTCATATCAGCTCCGAGTCTATTAAGGCTATAAAATTAAATCGTTCATCCTTTATTACTAACTCTATCGGACAATGCCATTTATGAATAATTACTTGACTTAATAAATGAATATAAGGATCTTTTTCCGGGTCTTGACTGGTACTTGTATCTTAATTTTGTACTATTATTTGTGCTTGTAAATTTAGCATTTTGAATTCTAAATCAAGTATCTTTTCTTTAAGTAATTTAACTTCATTCTTTAAATTTTTTATTTCTTCTTTGTAAATCTTTTAGGGTAACTTCATTTCTTTGAGGTTTCTTAAATCTTTCTAATACTTCTTTCATATCTATCTTTTGCACTTCTTCTTTTTCTTATCCTCGTATTCTAGAAATTCTTTTATTTCATTTGAATGAACTCTTGCTTAATGAGATGATTCTTCCATGTTTTCTATTATGCTTAATAATGATGATGCTTGATCTCTAGTAATTACATTAATAGTTTTTAAGCACGATGAACAATCACATAGTTCGGTCCTAAGCCGTACATTCTTTCTCACTTCATCGCTTTGATTCGGATGAAGATGAGTCTTTTAATTGATTAATCATTTCTTCTTTAATTGTATTCTTCTTCTTGAAGATTCAGATTCATTAATTAATATATTTATTAAAGATTTCTTTAATTCTTCATCAATTTTTAGATTATTAATTTTTTGTTTTACTTTGATCATTTATGAGGTAACACATCTTCACATTCTTATAATGTCCTACTTGACCACATTTATAACATACTATTTCGTTTTTAGACTTAGATGATCTATACTTATTTTTCTTTGATGTTCTAGGTTTTGATGAGCTTGCTTCTTCTCTATATTGCTTTTTATAGTAGCGCCTAGATTTTCTTGATTTATGAGGAACATATTTTTGAACTTTCTTTTGTCTGCTTGGAGCTTTGACTCCTTCTATTCCTCACTGGGAACAAAATGATCCTAATTCTTTTCTAGTGGTTTTTGCTTCATTCTTAAGCTTATGTTGAAGTTTTAGATCTAAACACACTTGCAATCCAGTTTCTATAATATAATTAGACAATTGTCCAAACGTAAGTTGATCATAAGAAATTGTACCATCATTTTGATTCTGAATCATTACTTTAACTTTTTCTGCAAACAATTTAGGAAGACAAAGGGGTTAATGAACTATAAATCTTTCTTTCCAAAGAATCACCGATGCATCACTTCTTAAATATAGCTTAGACAAAAACATATCCCTATACCATCTATAATCGACATGGAGGGACAATATAGATTAACAATTTGGTCGCAATTCTTTCTTTGAAATTTTAAGGGTTCTCTATAAAATGCTTTGTTATTGTGTAAAAAAGAGTTGTTACAAAGATCTTCAAATACTTGTCCATTAGAATCAATTTTTGTTGAATTCATTATAAAATCTTTTTCTCCTTGGCTTAGCACATTATCCCACCATCCTTTAAAAGGCTGTAAATCCCATAACAATTAAGGAGGTGAAGTTCTATCAAAGTATTATTTTTTCCTTTAAAGGTCACATTAAAAGCCATAGTCATTTATTGAACAGTGTCTAAAATTTGTTGTTCACCTAATCCGTCTATATTCCATTCATTAATTGATTCACCAGAAAAGGCTACAGAATCTTGAAAAGATCTTTCTTCATACTGAACATCAGGATATGTGGGTCTTGGGTAATAATTTCTAGCTTTTGAGACAGACATATCTTTCCTTAACTTATTAACTTGAAGATTTAAAAGTTCATTTTCCAATTCTTCAATTTTTTGTAAAGTATGTATCTTGGGTGTAGAACTCGTTCCTATGGTTAACTGTTCTAATTTTTTCTTAATTTCTTCAATAGAGTTGTCGAATTTTGAACCAAAGTGTATATTTTTTAAATCGATTCTAGGACATTAATTACCTTATAAATGGGTCTATTAGGATCTAAATTTTTATTAACATTTTGAGTGATGTATATTCTTTAGGTTTTTCACTTATTTGATTATCTATCCTTTCTAATGTTTTAGACATAGTATGGAGCATTTGATTAGAGTAATTAAGTTGTTGATGAACTTTATTAAAATCGCCTTATCTATAGGTAAATTATGAGCTCTTGAAGCTATTGCCTTAAAAAGGGTGGCTTCAACTTCTAATCCTTCTTTTTGTGGTTACCTTAATGGTTTCTAAGGAGGAAATTCTAAAACTATTATCTTGTCTTTCTCTGTTTTCCACGAAGTTGATATTTTATTATTTACTAATATTTCGGTATTCTTATAAAAGGATTTTGAATATTATTTTCTTTGCAATACTTTTCAAACCAGTCAAAGAAATATAAATTAATTTGTTGTTCCCTTAAATATGAGTAAAATTCTTCTCTAAACTTAGTAGTTTGTTTTTTACTAAAATTCTTAAAATACCAATCTCTTTTATCTTTATTATAAAGAGCTTCAAAATCATTACTTATCCATTTTTTATCTATTTCAAAGGGTTCTTCTTTAGTTAATACATTAATGACTTGGGATCTGGTGGGTGAATATTCGGTGATTCTGATCTATGAGTTTGTTGGTAAATTGGTTGAGGAACATTAGGTTCAAAGTTTACACAGTTAGGTTTATATTAACAGTGATCCATCATCTCGAACTTTGAATATCTTGAGGAAGTAGGAGCAGTTGAAGGGATGTTAATTATCGGATTTGTAGGAGTGTTTAGTCTAGAGTGAGAATTAGACCTAAGCATTCCTATTCTTATATTAGAACCATCTTGAACTATTGTTCTTATTCTAGTATTTCTTATCGGTTGAGGGGTATTACATCTGGAAACACCCAATCTTCAGAATCCTAGACAAGATTTCTTCATGAGATAATCTTTTAGGAGTTAGTATTGATGATTTCTTAAGATTTGCTTCCATAATTACGAGTTTCATGCTTTGGGCATTGTCTTAGTGCTTTAAAGTTTTGATCTTCATAAGAGACTTTATAATGAACTCTATACATACATGACATATGCTTAGTTCCTTCTTGAAAAATATTATCTAATATCTTAACATTTAATTCTAAAGCTTGCTTAGTCATATAATCATTTAATGGCATGGTATAATTAGGATAATGATTAAAGAAAACAGGACCATCATGCAAATTAGATTCTAAAATAGCGAGTAATTTGATCATGAAGTTTTCTTAACCTTTTATCTCTTAACAAAATTAACACACGGGATTATCAATTCCTAACCTATGTTGCCCTTTGGCGGCTACTTGAATTAACCCAATATGTATAAGCTGATAATTATCCTTAACATGTTGATCAATAATATTATCTTTTAGTAAACTTATCGATTCACAAGGTTTTTCTAGAATATGAGTAGCTTCGAACATATGGATCGATCCTTAGGCTTGAATAAGGAAGTACTAGTTTTATAAATTTCTTTAGGAGGAACATAAGGAATTGCCCAATTTTGAAGGTTGTTTTCAATATTAGCAATTTCTAATTCATTTGCTTGAACATGATCTTGATCTACTTCTAATCTAGAGGATGCGATTTAAATTGTGAGGAACCTATGCTAGAAGCCTTCCCGCTACGGAAGGAGAGCTCGCTTAAGTTTCGAATATCCTAGACATAATGAATGAATTCTCTTCAAGATTTACAAAACAAAACGGGGCCACCACTTGCATGTACGGGACCACCTAACCTTGCCTTCTCAAAAGCACTAACACAGTGACCAACGTACCGCCACCAGGTCGACCAACGCTAAGTCCTTCTCCTTTCCTTAGGCTTTAGATACTCAGAACCTCTTACGAGGCTCTGATACCAGTAACGACAGGACCGACGGCATAAGCTCAACAGTAGTAAAAATATGCATTTGAAAATAGAAAGAAGAGATATATCATAAATCAGGATCAAAATACTTTATTGATAATTTCAAAATACTTACAGAGTACGTGATACAAAATTACAAGTCTTGAACAAAAGCTGAATTCCAAAGGTTTACAGAGGAAACAGAATACAAGAGTTTTTGATACAAAGTGTTTACAGAAATTTTTCAAACTAAATTTTTTCGATGCCTTTCTCTGAAGGAGCTTTAGCTTATATAGAGAAAAGACTTCGAATATGAACCCATCAGGAACCTTCATGGGAAGCTTCGTGCTGCGTTAGATGACAAGTGAGGAGCCTTCACGGGAAGCTTCATCCTTAGCTAGGTGACAAGTGAGGAACCTTCACGGGAAGCTTCATGCTGAGGTAGATGACAAGTAAAGAATCTTCTCAGGAAGCTGCATGCTTGGAAAGACAACAAACTAGGAAACTTCATAATTAGACAAATGAACTAAACGACAAATAAGGAGCCTTCGTAGGAATCTTGACGAATAGCTAGACGACGAATAATGAACCTTCATAGGAAATTTCCTGCTCAGCTAAGTAACAAATAAGTAACCTTCGTGGGGACTTCCTTAGGAATCTTAGGAAATTTCCTGCTTGGCTAAACAACAAATCAGGAAGCTTCATACTGTGTGGGCCTTTACAAGTTGGAAAGGTCAACACCATAACAGTCATCTTCATTACTATTACCAAGAAGGTCGTTGTTTTCACTTCCTTCACTGGGAGGAGACGAACCAGAGGTGGACATGGTTGTCTTAATTTTGCTTAGCAATTCTTGTTACGAGGACGAAGAGGCAGTTCTTGAAGAAGCTTGTTCTTAAGTTCTTCAAATTGTGATGGCTTCTTATGATTCTTCTTAACCAAAGAAGGATTAGCAAGGAACCATTGATTAACCGCTTCAATACTTACTAATTTCATGTTGAACTGAGGCCACCATTTAACACTAAATTCTCTGGCGACCCATTATGGATGAGGAATCGATACTTCGATAGAAATTATAATCCCAAACATTAATCCAAGCAATTCCAAAAGCGACATAAAAATGTAAAAGTCGGAACCCCGAGGAAAATAAGTTTTTGAGTAAACAAATTATAAGAATCCTTAGCAAGTTGAGGAAGGATATCAACACAAGGACCGGTGGTACACATCCAATCAAGCAAACCATGAGGGAAAGTTTTTATCCCTTTCTCGGAACCAAAAGAACCAAGAGTGAGAATATGGCACGAGGAGCATAAATCGGTACCAAGCTTGCGATAATCCCAAAGTAAGTATAAGTTTGAGGATCAAATTTAATTGAAAATGATTTTGGAGTGTGAGGAGCTTGATTCCAATCTTTTGGCCTAAAACCTTAAGGATCTTTACTTTAGAAAAATCAATATAATCGGGGTTGGTATCACTATAATAATGATCTAAAGAGATTGATTCGAAAGATTATCAATGAGGATGAGTTCATAAAAAGTTCTGTTCTTTTTAAGTGACTCTTGAGGAACAAAATGAAAATCTGGGGAAGCATGTTGAATGATTTCTCGAGGGTCGAGTGAGGAGAAAAGAATCCTGGTTCAAGGGTGATTATAGGTTCAAAAATATTTTTCTTAACGTATTTGCATTCTTTCGTGGTAGGAGAATTGATGAGTAGCGGTGAAGATTGTTTTGGTCTCGAGGAGTTCTAGAAGGAGTACCAATAATGGTTTGTGAGTAAGATAGAGGTGTAAACCTATTGGGTGAGGAGATGAAGGTCGTACATCTTGAATAGGATTAGGAACATGAACTAGGGTGGAAGACCCTTTTAAGGAGGTAGATGACCTTGTACTTATCTCGGTGTTCTTATCTCGAGTAAATGCATGTACTTATCGAGAGTAATTTTCTTAGCCTTTGATTTTGATGAGGAGCTAGCGGCCATTGTAGTCCCATAAAAATTCTCTCGGTTAGGAAATCAGGAAGATAATTATCTTTTCCTTTAATATGTTGAATATCAAAATCAAAACAAGATAACAATGCTTGCCATCCGGCAAAAATCATTTTGAAACCAAGTTCTTAACATCCTTTTGAATAATTGAAGGAGCAGAAATTGAACTTTACAATCGGTTTTTAATAAAAACCTTTTATTAAATAAATCATCCCGAAATTTTGTGATACTTAAGCACTATAGATAAAACTTCTTTCTTAACAAGACTATAATTTCATTGAATCACTTGAGTGCACTTTAGGTTGCCAAACTCGAGTGATATCGACGACTTGTTCTTTGGATGACTCAGGTAGTAACTACTTTAACACTCTCCCATACCCCAAATCGAGGCATCTGTTTCTACTATGAGAGATGCTTGAGGATAAGTCCTAAACAAGGAAATATTTTTACTAAATTCTTAACTTGTTGAAAAAGCATTAGTCATTTGATTATCCCAAGGAGGCGGGTCTTTTCTTAGCCTTTTAAATAAAGGAGCACAAATTATTCGTATATTAGGAATAAAGTCTGCCACATAGTTAACACATCCTAAAAATCTCTGAAGAGTATTCTTATCTTTGAGTTCGTTGGAGAACTTATCTGCAAATTCTATGGATCTTTCTATGGGAACAATAGTACCTTGATTAATTTCGAATCATATATATATATATAAGAGGAGTGAATTAAAAGTAAGTGTAAAGTATAAGAGTTAAAACTTTAATCTAACCATACTTCAAAGGGAAAAAAAAAAAGAAAAAATCTTTAACTTTTCTCGTTAATAGGTTATAAGTCATAATTTAAAGTGAGTGAAAAATGTGGTCTAATGTTAAAAAAATGTGTTAAAAAATTATGTGATCAAATGAGAAATTATTACATATTTGTTAAGCACAATAAATATATGCTTTAGAATAATTTTTTATTATTAATTTTAAATTAATTAATAATTTAAAATTTATATAAATTTATTTAAAATTAATAATATTTTTTTCTTAAAACATGTATTTATTGCGTTTTAATAACATATAATAATTTCTATATGTTGGTAGCATTCCTCGGAATAACATTACTCTTAACTAAATACTTCTCTGAACCCTAGACAAATAATTGTGCCGCATGGATTGCTATAGCTTCTCATTTGTAGATGCAACGTGGGCACTAATTAATGGATAAGGCTTGTTATATATTGTTAAATAGTACATCATTTCATTTCTCATGTGTTTCGGGCTGGGAGAAGATAATGTTAATATATTTTTATCATATTTTTTAAATATTTTTTATTAAATCACATAATATATTAAAGTATATATATTTAATTTTAATTAATATATAATTAATTTAATTAATATGTAATTAATTTAATTAATATATAATTAAGTTTGAGGATATTTTTTAATATATGACATGATTTAATAAAAAAATATTAAAAAAGTATAATAAATAATATATTTTTAACACTCATCTTTAAAAAATAAGATTAGATTAGCTAAAATTATATCGTAAAAGTTATAAAATTATGAAATAATATATATATATATACACACGTGAATAATATTATTTTTAAT
The DNA here is from genome assembly GCA_029884595.1 of Ormosia semicastrata. Lineage (NCBI taxonomy): Eukaryota > Viridiplantae > Streptophyta > Magnoliopsida > Fabales > Fabaceae > Ormosia > Ormosia semicastrata. The sequence continues at coordinate 136,689,916 of JAQQTO010000063.1, forward strand.
TAATTATTAAGAATATTAAGGTAGAAGATGTAGAGCCATGCACGCATATACTAAAGGACAGAAGAAACCGTATACATATTCGTGCACAAAAAACAATTTTAATTAGGTTCATTAATCTATAGCTTAATAGCTTAATGGTTTTCAAGCTCTAGCTAGTAGTCCTCATCCAAAAACCGCTATCCTTTTGTAAAGTTGTGCAACTTGAATTTTGTGGACCAATTACCCACATATATTAATTATGCCTAACTCAATCCAGTTCCAATTGCATATCAAATTCACTACTTGCCTAATTCGAATCTGGTTTGAGTTGACCACCAAACTTTAGGCTTGTAATATTAAATTTTTAAGATGATTGAATCATAACATGATATCAGAGCCTCTATGATCAAGTAGTTTAAAGTTTGATCCATGCTGTCCATGTTCTTTTAAATACGTGTTTTTAAATAAGTGTAACGGACTTTTGCACAAAAAGTCGTGTTAAAAATACAATAAATCCATTCATATACATTCACTTAACGGTTTAAATTTTTAAGAGAGTTAGTTCATAACACTTTCGTCCATCAAAACAAGTTTTTTTTTTGTAATAATAGTAATTGTTATTGTTCTTCTTATTATTAATTAATAATATTGTGACAACCTACATATTAATTGGTATTTTCTAGATTGATTAATCTTAAATTTTATACTATATATTGTTCGTCCTCATTATGTAGTTATATATGTGCTCTAAATTGCTGGCGAGGATTGTAATATATATTTGGGTTTTTTCTTCTTGGCAGTTACATTTCCTGCCTTGATAACAAATTAGCAATCAAGGCAGGAAATGTAATACCAATCAGTATCTATTTTTTATTGTTAATTAAGATATTGCAATGCTTCCAATAAGATCAAAACTAGTCTCTCAGGTAAAGTCACATAGCTTACATCATGCTCAATGCTATCTCTCGCATGTTTAGTTGTGTAGTGGAGATTAGTACAGTCCTTTCTATGCTTCAACCAGATTTCAGTATCGTCAACTTGCCAACTTGGAATGTGTCACATTTTAATGAATGAGCTTGAAAAAGGTAATCTAAGAAGCATACAAATGTATGTATGTACATTTGCCATCTTTTTTTCCTCCTATCTCCCTATTGCATTGTTTCTGAAGGCATTAAAGCAAAATCATAACACCAATTTTGATCCAATTTCTTATCCTATCATTAGTTTTGTCATATATATATATATATCAGCTTCTCATCATTGTAATTTCCATTTTGGGCAATCACTTAACTGCTCAACACTCTGTTTCATAAAGTATGGTAGGGCGTCTGAAAATGAATTATTTACCTTTGAGTCTAAAGGATACACTCCAATCACGCAACCCTATATTCCTTTATCCATCTTCTCCAACCAATCTCAATGCTGTAGAAACATTCTCCCCAATCTTACCATGCCCCTTTTTCTCCAGTAAGTTATTTCTCTTTCAACTTTTTCCAATTCATTCTTAGTAACAATTAATGTAAAACCACGCTAGGGTCTAAGTATGTCACAGATGGATGAGTTTTTATAATTTAGAATAGCACTAAAAGAAATTAGCATGATCTTGTGTTATTTAATATGTATTAGCTATTAAAATTCGTACACTTACTTTCTCTCAATTAATTTTTCTATCATGATACAATACGGGTATCAAAATAAATTGATGACTGATTTTTACATCATGAGCAAAGCATTTAGTAATTGTATGATTTTGTCATCACAATCAAAGATATCCAAGTTGATAAATGGTCCAATTTTTTTTTAGCATCTAGTTCTTAAACAAAGCTACATTTATGACAGAATGCAAGACTAATTATGTTATCAAACTCTACATGTTTGATGTGTATGTAACTAGCTATACAAACAAATTAAATCAAATCTACAAATGATGCACAAACAAATATGCTCCATCACAAATTTACAATAGATGACCCATTTTGTTTTATATTTGCTTTTTTAGCCCAATAAATTCTCATTCAGAAAGCCAAGAATGAGAGTCACCTCCATCTCTAACGTATAGATAGATTAGAAGCACCTAGGAAATAATCAACTATTAGCAGGTATGGCAAATAGCAACAACACCAACACCCCATAAAGGAGAGCTTTTAGCAGCCTACGAAGGATTACTCTTTGCTTGGGAGATTGGATGCCAGAATGTGTTTCTTGAAGGCGAAGCTCAGGTTGTATACATTGGGATCTAGGACCATGTGAAAGACCTCTCCTATAATGGCGTTATTCTTTAGGACATTTATTTTATAACAAAACATGGCTCCAATTCTTTCCCTTCAAGCATTCCCTTCAACTCCTTTAATCACCATCCATTTATTATTTTTACTCTCACTTAATTGAATTAAAGAACACATACAGAGTGATTAAAGGAGTTGGAGAAAAAAGATGGGAACCAAGTTTTGTTCTTTATTTTATTCCTCTTGACTCTGGGTTTGATAATTTTATTGTGTGTTTGAAATAGTTGTGAAAATTTAATTATTTCAATAATCAATTATTGTATAAAAGCTTTTTGTTATAATCGATTATAATCGATTTATTTTTATGTTTGGATATGTTAGCTGAAAAATGATTTTAAACTAATCTGTTTCGTTTAAATGATATAAAAAAATTACTTTATACATTAAATTACTAAAATAAATATAAAAATCATTAAAAAAATTATTTGATTGAGAACAAAATAGTATTTACATATCAAAGTGTAAAGAATAATCTATAAGTTAGAATCATAAGTTTCAATATTCAGTATTATAAAAAAAACTTAAAAAAACTTTTATAATGCATTAAATTTCTTGTAAAAACTGAAACTAATTTTATCAAACAAATGAAAATACTGTTCAAACAACTAAAAAAAAATTATTTGAAGTTTAAGCAAACAAGCTGTGGTTTTATCCCACATGAATGTAATAAGGTAGCTAACTCTTTAGCAAGGTGGGTTCTAGTATGGTTAGAGGATCCACCGGAACACATTTTGTCTCTTTTGTTACTTGATTTGGGTATTTAATAAAATTTTGATTTCATATAAAAAAACAAAAAAGATACGTGGAAAACTTCGATTTTCTTTGTTGGTATTTCACAGTGTATCATCACTTTGTATAAGAAAATTTACTGAAGAAAATAAAAGAGAAAACGCGACAATATAACAGTTGTAACGAAAACAACATAACAAATTAGTATTATTATTATTTTGGGTTGGTTAGAAAGAACAATACAATTCTTAGAATGAAACGAATGAAACAATATTCATTCATAGCAATTATTGCTTGGTTCTGTTTTTTGTCCAAATCACTATTGATTCATAAGACTAATTTCAAGGATATAGCCTTCTTTTTCTTATTTGAAGATTCAAAACACAAGATGGCGGGCTATTTAATTAGCCACATGCATATTACTTATCAGCATCGCCGTATTGATCATATGTATATCATGCTTATCCCAACTTTTTAACCTCGTCTGAAACAATTTTTAAATGAAAAAAACCAAGAATGTTGATCAACTTGTAATGCAGGAGGCTTCTATCTCCATGAATGGACCACTTCTTTTTTTAATTTAATAATATTTATATATAAATTTGAGTGTATAAAAAATTAATAGGTAAAATTTATAAATTAATTATATATATAGTTATTCATAAAAAAAATGAATGATTTAATTAAATTTTTATATGAATATAAGTATTATTAATTAAAATTTGTCATTTAATATGAGCTATTAATTTATTTTAACAATAAATTAATAACTCAAAAACCATAATCTATCCATAATTTTTTTTTTTAAGAAATCCATATTAGACTTATCCTGTAACACATATATATCGTTAAGTTTTACTCTTTCACTCCTGTTCACTTTTAGCTGAGATAATATTATGATTCCATGAATTTTATAATACCACAGAACACTTTTAAAGCAATTAAATTAGTATAAAATAATTAGTTGTTGTTTTTCTGCCTGAGGGTCGGCGCAAGGTTTTTCTCTCACGGGGACGGCGCCATGTTCATGGAAGCGTCCTTCTCACTACTGTGAGACTTTTATCGTCCTTTTGGGATAAGATCAAGGATACGAGGGGTAGAACTGGCAACATGATTTAACTCATTAGGTTAACTCATCAACTTGTCATTTTTTAATAGGTTGAGTTTAAGAATTAAACTTATTTTTATTTTCTAACTCATAAAACCCATCCTGCTTAACCCGCGTAGGTCAGGCTCAAGTTAACTAATCGGATAAGAATTATTTGTATTTATGATATTTTTATGGGTATAATACTAATTTTAATTTTTTTTAGTCTCTACATAGTTTTTCTATATTTTTAAAATAAATTTATGGTATTTTTTATACATTTTTTAGGTGAGTTAGGCGAATTTTCTCTCATTTTATCCTTTAAGCAGTTCAACTCGCCAACCTATCTTAAAACAGGGTGGGTTGACTCTTCTAACCCATTTCTCAAAACGGGTCAACCCATCTTACCTCGTATTTTGACGGGGTGGGGCAGATTGGTCTGTTTTACCACCTCTTGCGAGGGGTGATTTGTGAGGTTTGCTATATCACTGCATGGAAGATAAGGTGATCGAAAGGTGCAAGAACCTCTCTTTGGGGGGAGACGAGGGAAACCTAATCACTTGTGATCATGAAGAAAGTGTTTCAAGACCCAACCAATGCTTTTTTTGTTAATGGCTAACTTGGTTTCTGTTCGTCCCTAAAACAAGGTAGCAATGTGCAAGACTTTGCAAAAAGTATGGTGTCCTATGAAAGGATTAGAGTTTCGAAGGATAGGAAATAACTTAGCGCTATTTGAGGTTTTCAGTAAGAATGATATGCTTTGTATTCTACAGGGATGTCCATGGGCTTTTGACAAGCATCATCTGGTGATAAAGGAGTACGATGGCATGATGAGACCATCGAAGGTGCAGTTTAATACAGAGATTTTCTAGATAAGAGTATTGGACCTTCCCCTAGTAGCGATGAATCGATTGATCGGAAAGAAGGTGGAAGACGTGGTGGGTTCTGGATGTAGAGGTAAACTAGAAAAGGAGAGCACAGAGACAATTTCTCTGCATCAAGATTGAGATGGACATTACTAAACCACTTAGGCGGGGGGTTATGCTCCATATTAGTCCAGAAATTTATCCTTAATAATTCTCTATCCAATATGAGAAACTTCGGAATTTTTGCTATGATTGTGGATTGATAGGATATGCTCTGGATGATTGTGAACAAGGAAACACAATAGACGAAGATAATCTTCAATATGGTGCTTGGCTAAGGGCAACTGCAGAGATGAAACCTCCCCAATCGATAAGTAATATTTCACAAAAGTTTCAGAAGCACTCCGACATTAAGGTCCTTCAGGAAAAGGAAAATGAGAACCATTTCTGAGGTGCAAGTTCAGCTTAGGGGCCAATTAACTAATGACTTTTTGTGGGACAAGGGATTAAAATCTTCTACTTCCTTGAACGCCTCAATAGTGGGGCAACAAGTCTAGGATGAATCTGAAGTGACTCCTCCAAAGAAAGCAAGTGATAAGAAGTCTTCAGGTAATTCTGGTAAATGGTGGAAGAAGCTAGCCATATTTGTTGTTGTAGTAGAGGACAATAAAGCTGATGTAAAACAACAAAAAAGACCTCTTCATAGCTTGTTGGAGGATGGAGTCGACATGGAGGTTGATGGTGAAAATGTTAGGCAGAAACTGAAGATAGTGAATGAGGACAACGAACCTGTTTTGATCTCAGGCTCAACGGTGGTGGTTGCTTGCAACCCCACTAAAATCAATGAAAGCCTTGGTGTGGAACTGTCGTGGTTTCGGGAATGCACAAGCAGTTCCAACTTTGCGCCTCATACTGAGGCAACAGAATCCCGATGTGGTTTGTTTGATAGAGACAAAGATGAATAGTGAGGAATTCTCATCTTTTAAATGGCAGATAAGATTTCCTTTTGATTTTGGTGTTACTGTTGCAGATTGTAGAGGGGTCATTGGTCTGATTTGGAAACAGGAGATTGAACTTCAAACAAAGTCATATTGTTCCTTTTATATTGACTCTCAGATAATAGATCTATAAGATAGAAGAAGGTGGCAGTTTACAGGTTTCTATAGAGCTCTAGTTGTAGCGGAGAAACAAGTTTCATGGTAGCATTTAAAGAATGTGTATCAGGATGATGAGATGTCGTGGCTAGTAAGTGGTGAGTTCAATGAAATTCTGGACTAAATGAAAAAACAGGTAACCCTCGTCCCTATTGGCAACTTAGGGACTTCAGAAAAGCTTTGGATTTTTTTGGTCTGAGGGACTTGGGTTTTGAGTGACACCAATTTATGTGGAACAATGGTAAGATAGGGGATGATAATGTGCAAGGTCGTTTGGATAGGTTTGTTGGAAATTCTGCTTGGTGCTCAGGTTGGCAAAATGCTAAGGTACATTATCTCATTTTCTCCTATTCAGATCATTGTCCTATATTATTGTCTCTTTAGATGATAGTCCTTAACAAGCGGTGGGGAAGAAAGACAAACCCTCCTAGTTTGAAAAGATGTGGACGAGGGATGAAGAATGTGAGGAAATTATCAAGCTGGGTTGGAAGAATGCACTGTGGAAAACCTATAAAATTGATATTGCTACTAGAATTAAAAGAGTGAGCTAGGAGCTTTCTATTTGGAATAAGTCCTCATTCAGCCACGTGGGTAAGAAAATCAAGAAATTGTAAGATGACATTCAAAGCATAATGAAAATGGTGCCTACAACGGAGAAAATCAAGAAGTTAAAGGGCTTGAGGGGTGAGCTGAATGAATTATTGAAAAGGGAGGAAATTCTCTGGAGGCAGAGGTCTTGGGTCCAATGGTTAAAAGAGGGGGATCAAAACTCAAAATTTTTTCATGGTAGAACAACTGCAAGGGGAAAAAAGAATAAGATTGCAAAGATTAAAGAAGCGCAGGGTGAATGGCAAAAGGAGCCTAAAGCAATTGAAAATGTGATTAATCATTATTTTTTGAAGTTATTCTCTTCTTCAAGTCCATCTAATTTTTCATGAGGGTTCTGATCTGGGAACTTCAATGAAGTAAGTACAAAAAATAATGAATTCCTTTCTATGCCTTTTACTAGATATGAGGTTAAAGAAGCATTTTTTCAAATAGGTGCCACAAAATCACTTAGTCTTAATGGTCTTCTGGCTTTATTTTTCTAGAAATATTGGCACATTGTGGGAGACGAAGTTTCGGAAATGGTGCTTAATTTCTTGAATGGAGGTGAGTTAGATTTAGATTTGAATAAGAATTTCATTGTTCTGATCCCCAAAATTTAGAATCTCAAGTCTACGCCCAATTTCAGGACGATTTTTGCTTTGCAATGTTATTTATAAAATCATTAGTAAAACTCTATCTAATCGGTTGAAAGTCATTTTACCTTCTCTGATTTCAGATACTTAGAATGCTTTTGTTTGGAATAGATTAATCATGAATAATATCCTAATTGCTTACGAGTTGATCCATGCTCTAAAGAATAGAAAATTTGGTAGAGAGGGTTATCTGGCTATGAAATTGGATATGAGCAAGGCATATGACAAAGTTGAATGGAGTTTTCTGTAGACTTTAGTGAGGCGTATGGGTTTCTCTTAAAGTTGGACCTCTCTAGTTATGAAGTGCATTTCCATAGTATTCTACTCGGTGTTGCTAAATGGTTATCCGAGTAGTGAATTTATCCCCCACAGAGGCTTGAGGCAAGGAGATCTCCTTTCCCCCTATTTATTTGTTCAATGTGCTGAGGTGTTATCTTCTCTAATTTCTAAGGCAGTGGATGATCAGAGTCTCTTGGGTTTGAGAATATACAGATATGCACTTATGATCTCCCATTTATTTTTCATAGACGACAACATTATTTTCTCTAGAGCTTCAAAGGATGATATAACTTTGATCTTAAGAATCCTGGATTGTTATGGTAAGGCGTCTGGCCAGAGAATTAATTTTGATAAGTCCTCCATTCTGTTTAGTCAAAATATGCTGAATGATATGAAGTCAAATATTCTCTGATTGAGTAATATTCATTAGGTTACTCTATCTAAAAAATATTTGGGACTCCCAACGATGGTAAAAAGATTGAAAAATCATTATTTTCAATCTCTAAAGGACCAGGTTTGGAAACGGATAGTAGGTTGGAAAGAAAAACTACTCTCTCCAGGGCAGTAAGGAAATCTTAATCAAAGCAGTGGCCCAAGTAATTCCTACATACTCTATGAGTTGTTTTAAGATCCATTTGTCATTGTGTGGGGAGTTAGGTCAAATGATGGCGCGATTTTGGTGGGGAGAGAATGTGGATGCCAAGAAATTTCATTACCTAGCCTGGGATAAAATGTTTTGGCCTCAGAATTGCGGCGACCTTGGTTTGAAAGATCTCCATTCTTTCAACCTAGCCATGTTAGCTAAACAAGGTTGGAGGTTGCTTACTAATGTGGATGCATTGGTGACCTGAGTTCTCAAAGTGAAATACTTTCCTACAAGGTCCTTCTTGACAGCTCAAGCAAGCTCCAATCTCTCTTACACTTGGAGAAACATTATTGGAGGTAAGAAAGTTTTGGAGCAGGGTGTTATTTGGAGACTGGGAGACAGTATCACTACATGTATATGGCAAGATCCTTGATCACCAATTCTAGGAGACAGTAAAATTTGGACTCAGCCTGATCTAAACTTAGGTATTGATTTGTCTCTCAACTAATTTTGGATAACCCAAGAAGATGGAATTCTGAGTTGGTTGAGGTCTTGTTCTCTCCTACTGAAGCTTCTATAATTTTGGCTATTCCTCTAAGTAATGTGTCTCGTCTTGATGTTCCCTATTGGTTGCCGGATGGGAGGACTAGCTTTTCAGTTAAAAGCATATACAATGTTGAATGGAATAGATGTTTAGAATCCAGAGTCCAAAAGAATGTCTATGGGTACAACTGGCTCCCGAGTCTCCGAGAGCATGCATCATTATGAAAGTCTATCTGGCGAATGCATGTTCCTCCAAAAGTTTAAATTTTTACTTGAAGAGTTTGTCGAGACTTTTAAGAGTCCCACATTATTTGTCTTAATCTTTCAAGTACAGTTTATATATCTGTTGGGTCATTCCACTTAATGTCAATTAGTTTCAAGTTGGAATCTCACATAATATCAGAGACAAGATCTAATGTTCATCGTCTACTTCGCTAGGTTTGTCCTGCCTACCTCGTTAGGTTTGTTCTCACTACTTCGCTAGGCTAACCTGTTCTGTTCAAACATCTATGAAGGGGGTTTTAAGAGTCACACATTGTCTGCCTCAATATTTCGAGGGCGGTTTATATATTTATTGAACTACTTTACTTAATGCAAATTAATTTTATGTTAGAATCTCACATATCTTACCTACTCTTACCAAGCTTTAGCAATGTGGGTATTTAATGGTGTTAGGAAAGTCCATTTAGAGGGAGATGCTCAGCGGGTTTTTTCTAAAATTTATGGTGTTTGTGATGATGCTACTTATGAAGGCTCTACCCTTCTTGATAATTTTTCTTATGCTTCTTGGTTTGATTGGTTTGAATGTAGTTTTGTCCCTAGAGGAGGTAATAAGGCAGTTGATGCTCTTGCGTCTTTTGCCAAGAACAATGACAATTATTTTTGGATCGAGGATCTTCCTGAGTTTTTGATCTCGATCCTCAGTGCTGATATTTCAGTTCAATGAATTTCCAATTCCAATAAAAAAATATTATAAAATAATTTATATTTATAATTTATAATGATGATATGTGATAAATAAGTAAGATTTAAATATAACATTTAAAAAAAATAAAGAAAGAATAAACTTCGACGCCACTAAATACTATCAAAGTATAATAAAAAAGTAATCAGACCTTTAATATTTTTTATTAGTCTACTTAAAAATCAAAACATGCATAACCCAAATCTATCCCCTACTAATGTAGGACTAATTAACTATCATCAAACCTCAAAAGACTAGAAAAATTAAATTTTTTAAAAAAGAAAACTCAAATCCTAGAATGAAACCTTTTTTTTTTAAATATATCTGATTTGTAATCTAGTCATTTATTTAAATTACGTTAAAAAAAAAAAAGCTAGTGGGTGGAAGTGGAGGTTGGAACTGCGTCTGCGTGGAAGGGAAGGCTACAATCACATGCAAAATAAGAGAACAAACTCAACTTAAATTTGCACATCACACTAACTAATCTATCGAGTGACTACCTTTCCACTCAACTCATCATCATCATCTTCGTCATTCCTCATTTGAAAAATGGATTTTCTCATAAAAATAAATAAATAATAAATAATAAAAAATAGACCCCATTGGCCCACTCCCATATCCACCCTCTTTCCTTGGCGATACACATTCGCACAATATAAAACCCCTCCCAATCACTCACTTCTTCTCAGTCTCCCCCGCCACCACCAACCACCGTTAATGGCCCTCGTCCGCCACCGTCGCCACCCCAACCTCCGCCTCCCCCTCCCTCCACCCTCCGATCACTGTCCCCGCTTCCCTCTCCCCCTCCCTTCCACCACCACCACCACCACTACCTCCAAACCCCCTTCCTCCGTTGTCACCGCCGACACGATCTCAATCGCACCCAGCGACATCGAAAAACTCGAAGTCCTTGGCCACGGCAACGGCGGTACCGTCTACAAGGTCCGCCACAAGCTCACCTCCGCCATCTACGCCCTCAAACTCGTCCACTCCGACTCCGACCCGACGACCCGCCGCAGGATCCGAACCGAAACCGAAATCCTCCGCCGCACCACCGACTCTCCCTACATCGTCCGGTACCATGGAACCTTCGAGAAACCCTCCGGCGACGTCGCCATCCTCATGGAGTACATGGACAACGGAACCCTAGAAACGTTCCTCAGAACCAACGGTACCTTCTCCGAACCCCTACTCGCGAAGGTGGCGCGTGACGTACTCAACGGCCTTAACTTCCTTCACGCGCGCAACATTGTTCACCGCGATATAAAGCCTTCGAACCTTCTAGTAAATTCGAAAATGGAAGTGAAGATTGGGGACTTCGGTGTGAGCAAGCTTATATGCCGCACGCTCGAAGCGTGCAACTCGTATGTGGGCACGTGCGCGTACATGAGCCCGGAGCGGTTCGACCCGGATGCATATGGCGGAAACTATAATGGCTATGCTGCAGATATATGGAGCTTGGGTTTGACCCTGTTTGAGCTCTATGTGGGTCATTTTCCGTTCCTTCAGGCGGGTCAGAGACCCGACTGGGCTACCCTTATGTGCGCGATTTGTTTCAGCGAGCCGCCGAGCTTGCCGGACGGTGCCTCCGCGGAGTTTCGGAGCTTTGTGGAGTGTTGTCTGAAGAAGGAGGCCAGTGAGAGGTGGACGGTGCCTCAGCTCTTAACCCACCCGTTTGTTTGTAGTAAAGACCCGGAGCCTTCTTAAAAGTGGGTGGAGCCGGATGTTTGGTTTTGAGCCGGGTCGGGTCTTTTAGAGCATAGCATGGTTAGCTTTAGTTCTTTTTTGTTTTGGGGACTAATTAGCCTTTTTGAGTTGCTATATATTCCCCCTGGATTCAGAATTTTTGGTTTTAGGAGAATCATTCCCTTTGTAAATTCTAGCTACGTGTCAGGCTTTCAGCTAAAAGCAAAAATTTGCTTCGTTTTTTCTTCAATTCAAGAATCTCTTGCTATTTTAATTTTTGTGAGTGAGTAGCTAAGTGAGAAGTATCATGGAGATAGTTAAAAAATGAGAGTTACATAATGAACTGTTGCTATGTTTACTGTGCTCTTGAAGATGGAAGAATAGTAGTAAAATGAAATGGATTAATCATCAAACTCAAAGTAATGCCTCCATTCCGATGAAAATGATGAGAGAAGGAGGCAAATATGTCCAAAAATGGAAGGTGGGTGGAACTTGGAAGGAATACATGAACGTGGACGCCTTGCTTTTGCTTATCAGCATCATCAGTTGTCACGACACTTCCAAGTTGAGCATCACTCATCTAATATCTTCTTATCATGGCTGTCGTCATTTCGTTCGGACGTTTTTCTATATATACAACTATCATCCACTTATATCGATGTTTGTTAATGTGAGTACAAGGAATACAAGTTTTTTAAGTATGTGATATGTGATAAAATTTGAGTATTGATCTTATATTAAGAGATTAATTTTTTACTTATTTTTTAAACCCAAAAATCACTATCCATTGATTAGAAAAAGGAAAAATATCAAAGAAAATGGGATTTAGTCAAAAAAAAGAAGAAGAAGAAAGACGAGGCAATTATGTAAAATACTAAAATGATACACTAAACATAATTCTTATAAATCAAATAAATAAGTAATTTATATTTGTTATAAGTTATAAAAATTTTATTTTAGTTTTTTGTACAATATAACATAAAATTGTGGTCAGTTATTTACAATTATATAATATTTTAAATATAAATATAAATAATTAAAATGATTTTCTATATTCCATTTTTTTTTTTTTTTTACAATCTTGATCCTCCTCTCATTTTATGGAAATATCCTCCTCCTCTTTCTCATCCCTTCCTTAGTGACGAAATTGAGAAAATTTAGATAGTGGGGCTAAAGGTAATACATAAACATAAACAAAAATTTCAAATGAAAAAAATATATTAATACACAATGATAAAAATTTGATTTTTAATTATTCCTTTCACGGTATGAATAATTTTTTTACTATCAATATTATCAAATATTTTTTTATTTATGTATGTATGAATGATCTTGATATTTAATTACATGACATGTAACTTGAAAAAAAATATTATAAGAATTTTAATTTTTCTCATAACAAATTTATTTACTTACACATTATATGGAAACAAAGTTAGAAATATGAAATGGTAGAAATGTCAAATGATTATTGTGAGTAATAAAAAATTTCGTAAGATAAGTGAGGGCATGTGTCCCTATTATTATGCAAGTGGGTCTGTCTCCGGTGTTCTCCATGCCCTTCCCCACTCCCCCACCTCTCTTGTCCTCCAAACCAGAGAGAGGAGCTGCAGAGGGTATTTTTAGTCACAACTTACAGATTAGAGAGACTAATGAAGATGATTAGAGAAAAAGTCTAAACAAATTTCCTTTAGTATATCATCACAAAACATTTTGTCCATCTCTCTATCTTTGGTTCTCTCTCCATTTGGCTTGCTTTTAGCTCTTTCTTCTAAGGAAGACAAAGAGATAGTCAAACTTGTCACCATGACACTATCATCAATCTCCATTACTTTGTGTTTTGGAATCGATTTGGAATGCAGAGTAATTTCTTGTTGATTATGTATATGTATACAGAGTTGTATAACCCAAACCAGATGTTGACTCGGTCATAAGTCAGGTCACTGCGTTAACAGTCCAATCGCAGGTCAAATGATCAAACTGAAAAATCGGATAAAGAATAAAAGATTTTTTTAAAAGAATATTATTTGAAAAACTATTTGATATAAAAAATATTAAAAAAATTCTATATGAAAAAAATACTTCAACGAGTGGTTATAATAACCTATTAGTTGAATAATAATATAAACTAAAAAATTGAGGATACTACTAAATAGAAGCATTATAGTCTAGTGATATAATACATTTTATGATAAAGACTTTAAAGTACAATTTTTAAATCCTAAAAATTATTTTTTTAAGTTTAAATTGTAAAAAAATATTTAAATAAATCCGGGGCAATATCGTCCAATGGGTCATCAGATTACTCGAATTTGACCAAATCTATAGAAAAAAATGGTTCAATTGGTTAATCGAGCAAGCTTGACATTCGGGTCACGAATTTTTCGGACGAACTGAGCGAACCGATCAAGTCCTTACAACTATGTTTGTGTGTGTTGTTTGGGAAGGAAAGACTTATTGGGTTTTGGTGAGTCGCTACTTTCTCATATTTTTTTTGGTCAGCTGAGCAAAGAAATTTTTTTCATTGGGTCTTACACTAGTTTTTTTCTCTCTTCCCAATTTTCTTTCTTTATCTAAACAAGAGAAAGGTACATTTTCTAAATATGTAGTAATACCATCGCAATTGATAATAAAAAAATAAACTTTTTTACTTTTAACTTTACTTCTAGATTTTTTGTTTTATACTTATTTTTTTTTTAGTTTGGATCATCGCTATTTTGGAGAGGATTTTATCTATTTACTACATTCGGCTTGAAATTACATGAACAATTGCTTGACCAAAGATGAAGTAAAACTTAAAACAAAGCTAAGGGACAAAAAATAAAAATTTCCTTATAATGAATTTTATGTTTTTTTTAGTTGTTGTCTTTTTGAATTAAAATAATTAAGTTTTTCATATAGTTTGATTATTGAAAATCACATTATAAGGTACAAAAATATTTTCACAAAATCTACTTAGTTAAAATCTCATTAGATCTCTTCATTAGTTCCCCTTAATTCATAAGGCAAATATGGTGTATGCCTTTAATATATCTAAAGAGGGACTTAGTCTTGATTATGGCAAAAGTTGGCGTTAGATGTGTGCTAGCATTCTGCCTTTAGGTAGGGTTGAAGTTAGATTGAACTATAGCGTTTGTTGATATATTTAAGTAGAAAGAATTATACTTTGATTAATAGTTATAACTTTTAGTTTAGTAGTAAGCATATGATTTTATAGTTGAAATGAGGATACCTTTACTGTACAATGAGAAAAAAAATAAATTCACCCCTATATAACAAATGAGAATATATTATCTTGAGAGTGATTTAATCTCTTAAACTATTCTCCTTCTACAAATGACACATGTCATTCTTAATATTTTTCTCTTAAATTTTAAATTCAAATTATCTTTTTAATTAATTATGCCTACTTCTTTTTAAATAATTTTTCTCTTTTAATATATATTTTAAAATTCTATTTGAATAAATTAATTATGCATATATTCTTTATGATTTTAAATATTTCTTCTTCTTCACCAAACAAAATATTTTTCTATTTTATTATATATTTATTTAGATTCTATCGAATTTTAAAAAGGCATGTATAATATATGGGATACTTGCTAGTGTTTGTTAAAGAATAATTTATTGTAATTTTTTTAATAAAGAATCTATATTAAAAATACAATTCTATTTAATGCACAAATATAAAACTTCAAAAATAAAATAATATATAAAATTTATTTTAGAAAGTTTTTTAATTTTTATCACTTTACTTTAGATTATTATTTTATTTTTGTCCAAAAATCTTAAAAATATCCTAACTAGACGTGCCAATTATGCACTTATACTCACTTATGATGCCATGTCAATAAATTTCATTAACATTACTAATAGTATTAGTAATTGGGAGGAAAGTTATGGATTTTAGAAAGATTTAAGACACAAATGAAACAAAATATAGCTATATAATAACTAAATAAATTAAAATAAAGTTAAAGTAAAAAATATTTTATTTTTATCTTTCTTCTTTTCAAGGTTTAATTTGTTAAATAATTTTTTAAAAAAGATTTGTAAGCAAAGGAATAAGATATATTCCATTGCCATGTATTAATTTTTGCTATACATATTCGATTATTCATGAAGGAGCCGCACCACATGGCCTCAAACTTAAAAGGGTAGTTGATAATAATACTGATTTATAGTTGGAGCTTAAAATAGGAAGACCTATAATAGATGAAATAATATCATTAGGAGAAATTTTTGCTTAGGTACTTAACTATATTCAAAAAAATTAATCTCTTATTTATTAAGTAAACGACACTATGAAAAAAAGAAGTTTATAACCATTTATAGTTACAAGCAAACTTTTCTATTTTAAAATCAGTTTCCTTTTAGCATCAATTAATACAAAGTTTTATATTTTAAAATTAGTTTCCTTTCTAGCCATTTATAATGATGGAGGATGATAGAGCAACCTAAATCCTTATCAATATTTTTAAAATTAGATTGATTATTAAATTGGTGAAGATACTAGTGTATGGTTCATTGATTCAATCGTGGTTGAATCATAATTTAACCGATGATAATTAAATATATATAGTTTTAACATAATATAATATATTAAGTAATAAACTAATATACTAATGTATCATATTACGTTGTTTAGTACTTTAAAGTCTTACATTGTACAATAAATGAAGCATCTAAGATATAAAAGATAATGTTTTTAAAACAAAGCGATCATTGAACCAATGAAGACATTAGTTTATGGTTTATTAGTTGAACTGTGGTCAAACTGGTCGGTATATATATATATATATATATATATATATATATATATATATATAATATTAATATACTAATATCTCATATTATGTTATTTAACGTTTCAAAGTCCTATATTATATAATAAGTAAAGCATCTAAGCATATAACATATATAACAAGTTAAGAGGAGGTCACTCTTATAAGTCTAACATAAAGTAATGAGTGAAACATTCAAACATACAATACAACTTATATAAAAGCTAAGTGAGGGTCAAACCTTCTTATACCTTTATGGGGTTAATATGTGGGCCTTTGTAGCTTGATATTAAAATATTTCTATTTGACTCAAAAATTATTTTTAAATAAGTTAAAGATTTGTTGAAAAAAAAGAGTTCAAAATTTTTAATAAAACAGGTTCAAAACAATTTACTACCGATTTTATCAGTTCGGCAGGTTCATGATCGGTTTTGATCGATTCTCTCACAAACCGATTCTATGGATCAAATGGACCAAACCTGTGATAGGTTCACCAATTTTTCGGTTGAACCAGCCAGTCTATTCCAGTTTTTTCAACAATGATAAAAGCTAAGAGGATGTCACATTTATAAGCCTTACACAGAGTAGTGAGTAGAACTTTCAAACATATAAATTATATAAAAGCCAAGAGGAAGACAAACCTTCTTATACCTTTTTTGCACCTTATATGTGGATCTTTATACCTTTGCATTGGGCCTCTATTTGAGTCAAAAGTTATTTTTAAATGAGTTAAAAACATGTTAAACAAGGAGTTTATTTTTTTGATAAAACCAATTTACTACCAATTTTATCGATTTTTTATTGGTTCAATCGGTTCTTGACTGGGTTTGACCTATTCTCTCAGAAATCGGTTATATGGATCAATTAGAATAAACTTGTGATCAATTCACCGATTTTTCGATCGAGCCGATAAATCTGATCAGATTTTCTCAACACTAATCCGTATATGCTCAATTTTTTTCGTACAAATATTATGTACTATTGGACCTTTTTTTTGTGGGTTACACGCTATGGGACTTTCAAATCATCACAGAAAATAATGTTCTTACATCATTTTTTTTTATACCTCCT
The DNA here is from genome assembly GCA_029884595.1 of Ormosia semicastrata. Classification (NCBI taxonomy): domain Eukaryota; kingdom Viridiplantae; phylum Streptophyta; class Magnoliopsida; order Fabales; family Fabaceae; genus Ormosia; species Ormosia semicastrata. The sequence goes on from JAQQTO010000063.1 coordinate 136,707,170, forward strand.
TTTTACACTTATTTTGAATGTGTATACTTAAATGAGAGAAAATGATAAAAAAATAAATATAATAAATAATATAAGAGAAATATAAAAATATATATAAAATATATATATATATATATATTTATTTGATAAGAATATCATAATTGAATCATCACTTAGTACACCATCAATATTAAAAGGAATACACAAATAACTTTTTTTTTTAATCACCCTAAGTTTAGGTGGCCCGCTCAAATTCAACTTAAGTACATAACCCACAAATTATACTTTGCAGGATACAAAAAAAAAAGGCCGTATTCTAAGTACGATTTGTTATGTACACCAATAAAAGTCTTAACCTTTACACCAAAAAAAAGATATGTGCAAAAAAAAAAGTAGGATTGTTTACACTTTACATAAATCAATCCAAATTATTAAATTATATAAATAACCATTTTTTAAAATAAAATTATATAGAGTATATAGAACAAAATCTGAATCTTCTTGTGTTATTTTTTTTTTCTCATGTAATCAATTGAAAAAAAAAATAAACACAAAAATTATAAAAAAATTTCACAATTCCTTAAACAAGTGTGATCAAAGGAGCACTCAATTGCTCAACATATAATTTTCGATACAATTTTTAATAAAAATTATCACGCAAATCTTATCAAATAATTAGAACTTGTACATGTCAAACAAGTGAAGAAAAAAATGTTACTACCAAAAAAAAGGAACATGTAGCATTTAAGGTTGATTATTCCAATGATATATTGATAGTTAATGCTTAATTAAGTAGAGACGTATAGAAAATTTGGAGGCCAATGTTTGTTGATTTTAGGAGTTGCTGACCCACAGCAAAAAAACCTCAGAATTGCGTAGTTACTTTAATAGGGTAATGATATTTGTATGTAAAAAATTTTATATTATTTTTAATATTTTGTTTGTTTAAGAGAAAATATATATTTGATTTGACTATCGATTGGTGAGATTAAGTGAAATAAAATAAAATGAGATGAGATAAAAAAAGTTTTATTATTTAATTATGTTAAAAAATGATGAAATATGATAAAAGTGGATGAGATAGATCTCATCTCATATCATAAAAAATCATTAATTTTCTTCTCTTCTAATTTAGGAGGTATGAGATAAAATTATTATTTTTAGTATAATTAAATTAGAATTTTATTACATTAATTTCATACCCTAAAATTAGTGTGTTTATAATAAAGGTAATTTAAAAAAATAAAATTATAACTTTTACATTTCATCCACTTCTCAAATAATGAAATAGTACATTTACTTCATTCCATCTTAAAATTTTTAAACAATAAAATAGTATTTTTATCTCATTTTATTCTATCTCATCTCATTTCATTTTATTCCATCAATTACTAAATATACAAACATAACCTTATAATGAACCCCTTGGGCTGGTTGATACGCATTTGACATAAGAAATTTGTGAGAGTTGATGTATATGGTAAGTTTCGTGTAGTTAATGAAATAATACACATTATTATGAGATTAATGCTTAAGACATTATTGCCACTGGTGATTCTTTTAACAATTGCTTTGTAACTTTAATGTTTAAATTTTAGTTATTTAAAAAAAAACTGCAATACTACTTATGTTGGAAAGAAGTTTAATTATTGATAGTTTTTAAGTAAAAATTAAAATTTTCTTTTAACTTTTAGTAAGAATATAAATTATATTTATTCTTTTCTCTAAATATAAAGTTTCTTGCCCAATATATGAGTGTTGCAAAGTTTTTCCTAATATGATAATTCTTCTTTATAGTAACAAAAAAACACGATTTATTTATTATTGTGTCTAACTCTTTTAATTAATAAAAAACATATTTTTATGTGAGATTAATAAAAAAATAGTAAAAAATGAATACTGGCTTTATTTCTTTTTTATTTGTCTTTTAAGATTTTTAAAAAGAATTAAGAACATCATTAAATAACTTTAAATTAAGTGAAATATAAGTTGATATCACAAAATTATCATTTTTCACTCTATTAAATATGTAAAAAATTATAGAAATTAATTAATATGTATAGTTATTACATTTAGTGGAGACAATAAAAGATGAGATAAAATTAAAAAATAATAATTAATACATTTTTAAAATTCTAAAATGACATATATATTGAGATAAAACAAGTTTTTAAAAAGACAGAAAAAAAAAGAATAGTGAGTAACAATAAATAAATATAAAAGTGACGATAAAACCTATGAGTTTCCAAAGGTCAAAAAATAATACTGTATACCTAAGGGTGTGATTGGGAGTTGGAATTTTAGAAGTAAAGAAGAGAGAATTTATTTTTTTATTTTGAGTAAACATTTTTTATATTTAACATTTTTTTAAATAAAAAATAAAATAAAAAAGACTATATATTATTTCAATCAATCTTTATTTATTTTTATAATTATTTTATAATTATTTTAATTTAAAAATAAAATATAAATTTTCCTTCTCTTTTTCCTCTAAAATCCCATGTAAACGTATCCTACAACGTTAAAAAAGAGTAGTCACTCTTGAGGAATGCTTGTGGTTTCAAGTATTAACGCTATCTTAGCTTTGAGCCTAGTGCAGAATCTCTTGGTTTCATCCCCAATCCAACTCGGTTTCTGATTCTCACTGAACTCCCAAAGGAACCATTTTTAACTCTATAAAAATATTTAATTCATTTCATTTTGTCATGTTAGTATAATTAATTACAATGAAGATTATAATTGATCATAATTAATTTTAAATATAATTATAATTGATTTAATATAAAATTAAATTGATTTAATATATAATTATATTTTATTATTATTATTATAACAATTTTTTTATATAAATAGAGACTAATCCTCTTATATACATTCATTCAGAAATATACACAAATTACTAATATTTATCTTTCTGTTTCTGTTTCTAACATGATATCAGAGAGATACCATTCTCCGTCACCTGTCCCTATTTTTCTATTTTTAACATGGTATCAGAGCCATGATATCCACATTGAAGAGAGTTTCTCTTTTTCGCTATGTAGAGTTCATGAAACTTATTAGAATTGTTATTTACGACATTTAAACTCAGATCTAGTTTTATTGTTTTCCTTATCTTTGTTTTCTCTCAACTTCTCCTTTTTTTTTTTATCTTATTGTGTTCTCTTCAAGTCTCAAGTTATTGATTGAGCTCCCAATCTCGAAGCCTCTATTGTTTCCGCCGCAATCAGCTTTCATTACTAATCAGACCAGACTTTATCGTTGGATTAAAATAAGCCTTCATTGTTAATTAGACCAACCTTTATCGCTGGATTGCAATCTGCCTTCATTGCTGATCAGACCAACCTTCTTCATCGATGAGTTTCAATTAGCCTTTATCGCTGCCGCTATTGAGGGAGATAATGAGAATAAATTTATCTCTACATAAACTTCAATATCGATGTTTGTCATGCCATTTTTTTCCACTAATGGATCATACCAGTGGCTTCTCTTCCCACTGACGATCATTCAGATAGTGATTCCTCTCCCACAGATGAATCATATTAGTGGTGACTTATTTTCTCATCGACAATCATTCCGATGGTAACTTATGTTAGTTATGGTTCACACTAGCTTGACTCTTTGTCCCAGATGCACTGGTCCCGTCTTCGTCTATCCAGATGCACTGACATCGTCTCCATCTTTGTCTCAGAAGTAATTGGCAGCCATCGTTTTCGTTCGTCCCAACCATTATCATACAAATTATTTAATTATTACAAGTTCAAGCTTAGGAAGCTTTAGTTTGAGAAGGGAGTGTTAGAATATCTAAAAAATATCTCAAAAATCTTTATTGTATTTTGAAATATTTTAGAGTATCATAGATTATCTCTTAAGATTTATTTCTTATTTATTATATTTCTTTATTTATTTTCTTATTTAATTAGAAAATATTTGATTTTTGTATTAAAATATATTTATTTCCTATAATTTAAATTTCTATTATAAACAAATATTTATTGACATAAGTTTATATAATATAAATCATACTTGTACAATTGAAATTCAAGTAATAACCATATTAAAAAATATTTGTTACTAATGACCATCAAACCCATACTTTTTTTGTTATCTGCTCCGTTCAGACACTGCTCCAGATCTCTGTTCCAAACTCCGCTCTAGACCACCACTATCCACTCCATCCAGACACCGCTCAGACCTCCGTTCAAATTCAATCATCATCCTAATCGATTCTGCACTTTAATTTTTAAACTCAAGTTAATTTCTTCTATATTCACTTGAGTTTAAGAGAGAATGTTAATATGATTAATTATAATTAATATTATAATTGATTACGATTAATTTTAAAAATAATTATAATTAATTTAATATAAAATTAGATTAATTTAATATATAATTATATTTTATTATTTTATTTTTTGTAAAATAACTTTCTTCTATAAATAAAAATTAATATTCTTATATATATTTATTCAAAATATATATAAATTATTAATATTTATTTTTCTATTTTTATTTCTAACATAATATTTGAAGTATCATCCTTCGTGAACTGAGATATTTTTCTATTTCTAACATGTCAAAATCTTTATAATATCTTTTCAAAATCACACTCACATGCAAAAAGTCCAACCTTTCAAGCAATTGTTTATAGTTTTTCTTAAACTTATCCGATACAATTGTTACATACGCAAACGGTGCTTCATAATTGCACGTTCTCCTTCTCTAGTCTTTGGACCCCAAAGAATATTATAACTCAGATTCAGATTCATTGTTCTTCTTCTTCTTCTTCATCATCATCATCACTTTGCAGAAAAGTTGTGATTTTTCATTCAACAATGGCATCACTGAGCATGACCCAGATCAGAACAGGGAATTCTGCATCTGGGTTTGCCTTGAATTGTGCTAAGAAGGTTCAGGGTGGTCCCAGCAGAGTTGGGTTTAAGGTCTTTGCTTCCGAGACTCAAGGTGCTGCAGAGCCTGATCTTAGTGTTACTGTTAATGGGTTATACATGCCTAACCCATTTGTTATTGGGTCGGGTCCTCCGGGGACCAATTACACAGTCATGAAGAGGGCCTTTGATGAAGGATGGGGTGCCGTGATTGCTAAAACTGTAAGCTTACATTTACAACCACCTTTCTACAGTAGCTTTCTCTCTACATATTTGGTTTCTCAGTAGGAGTGAGTTTGTGTTATATAGTAACACGTGCCTGAACTTGGTGTTGTAAAATTGTGCTTTAATGCTGAAAAGGTGAAGCTTTTGGACTTTTATGGTCTATTCTGCTAGACTTGAATGGCCAATCTTGGTACTTTCATTGCTTTTTTTTTTGGCCAGGTACTTTTAATACTGAAAGGTAGATCTTTTCAACTGTTGTTGTCTGTTCTACAAAAATTGGATTTTGTCATCATGTTAAGTTTTATATATATATATATATATATATATTCTCTGAAGCTGCTGTAGTCCTATAAGCAAGTTATAGGACTCGGATCTTCATGGTTTATTACATGCCCTTAATAGTTGACACATGTTTGTTCCTGGTGATCATCAGTTTTGCCAAGTTGAATCTTGAATTATTGTTGATTCTTTATGCAATATGCAGATTTTACCCGGCTCCAGAAAGATTCCTTGGATCTTATTTATATTTAGGTGTCTTTTATACTTTTGGCTTCTTTCATTTTCAGAGAGGAAATTGAGATCAGTGGATTGAAACTATTTTATTCTTTCCTAAGAAGTTATAAGGTGTAGTTGCAGAGAGAGAACATGAAATTTCATGAAAGGATCACCGGAAAAAAATTAGTGGAAAAAAAATGCATAGAGCCGTAAGCAAGAGAAATGCATATGGTGCTAAATTGAACTATTAGCTCAGTTTATATGCTTATCTTTGTGGCACATGGCATGAAATGAATGTTGACAGTTACCACACAACAATCAGTCTTTATAGCTTATTGTGTTAGTTGTTGAAGTGGGAAAATTGTCTACTTCTTAAAGGCTGTATATGGTTAAGTTACTATCACATGAATACACGGCTCATGAATTTTACACTGTCATAAAAATCAAAAGCATGAATCTTCAAAATGTTATCTTTTTGGATAAATCTTTTGGCTACCATTTGAAAAAACTTAGCTTATCATAAAGCACTCAACTATCTACTCTGTTTATTCTTTTTTAGATCTTTTTCTATTGTTTTGTTCACCATGAAAAGAAAAAGATACTTTCTTCTCAGTAATAATGTTAATTATAGGTAAATTGTGATTTGGGGAATTTGGGAGAATATGCTGTAAAAGCTAGTGAGTTAATGTAATTAGTTTATCATCCTAAGCTCTCCATAATATGAATATATACCATAGTACAACCTTCCTTTCTTGAATGCTTTCCATTTGTTTATGAAAGTCCTTGTCTACCATACTTTCTGCCGTACTACTAGTATGTTACTTGACAAAACTTTCCCTTTCATTGAAATTTCTCAATTCTTTCTATGATAATGTCCTGTTTGCTTTTGTAAGCAAATTAGTTTCCTTGTATTGATCTAAATACTACTGATTATTTGTATCCCTTTTGAAAGATTGATTACCTTGGGATTTGATATTATTCTCTTGCTAGGTATCACTTGATGCAGCAAAAGTTATAAATGTAACTCCTCGATATGCCCGACTAAGGGCAGGTGCAAATGGCTCTGCCAAAGGAGAAATTATTGGGTGGGAGAACATAGAACTTATCAGTGATCGGCCGCTTGAAACCATGTTGAAAGAATTTAAGCAATTAAAAGAAGAGTACCCTGACAGAATTCTCATTGCTTCAATCATGGAGGAGTACAATAAAGCTGCTTGGGAGGAGCTTATTGATCGGGTTGAGCAAACTGGAGTTGTAAGATGTGTTTCTTAGCTTAGCTGAGTTTGTGAAATTGAATATTTTTCTAACTTGGGAATTCTGATATCTGACACCTCTGATATTCTTTTAGGATGCAATTGAAATAAATTTCTCTTGTCCTCATGGCATGCCGGAACGCAAAATGGGTGCAGCTGTTGGGCAAGATTGTGCACTTCTGGAAGAGGTTTGTGGATGGATAAATGCAAAAGCTACAGTTCCTGTTTGGGCTAAGATGACTCCCAACATAACTGATATTTCACAGGTTGGCTTTGTATCATGTCCTTTTCTACTCTAACCATATTGTAATGTGATGGGCCTTTAACCCATGTTTATAAGAAGAGAGGTAGAAAGAAGGGGAATGGACTGGGAACAAATGGGCCGAACGTGGGCATTGCACTGGCAGAAGCATCTGTTAGTGAGCATAACAAAATGTCCACATGGCAAGAGGACATTGGAGGAGAATATTCTGCCATGATTGGAAAGAGGAGGGAGAACGTGTTTAAGGGAGAGGGAGAGGGGAGTGGAGAGGCATAACAGAAAATTTTTGAGGAATTGGTTGGCCTATGCCTAGGGGCAGAGACTGCACCTTGCAGCTTTGATTGTTATTTTTCCCTTTCTTTCTGCATTTTGTTGCTGCTGTTTCTATTTTTTTTTCTGGGTTTTCAGCAGTATTCTTTTCTGTAAAAGGAGTTTTCCTCCTTGTTTCTACTCTATTTTCTCAATATAATACCAGTTTCTATTAAGCTAGTATTAGAGCTCCCGGTCCTGGGGAGCTTGGATGGTATCAATGAGAATGGAGAACAGATTGGAGTCGATGGAATGACAGGTGGAGGGGCTCAGACAGGAGTTGCAGGAGATGTTTAGGAGACAGATGGAGCAAATGATGGTGAATGTGAGGGAGCAAATTGGAGAAGCTATGAGGCATCAAAATGGCCGCAAAGAGAAGGAGGGAGACAGAAGCAATAGAAGAGGAGGAGGGCCCCATGAAAATGAAGGAGGGATGAGGGGGGAAAGGATGAGAAGACTGGAGGTACCTTACTTCACTGGTGAGTACTCCCATGGATGGATATATCGGGCTGAATGCTATTTTGAAATCAATCAGGTTCCTGAGGAGGAGAAGGTGAAGACAATAGTGGTGTGTTTGGTGGGGAGAGCGTTGAACTGGTACCAGTGGTGGGAAGCAAGAATGGGACACGTTTCTTAGGCTGTTTTCAAACAAGCAGTCTTGGGTAGGTACCAAATCTCATCTTCTGAAAACCCCTACAAAGTGTTGATGGGTTGAGGCAGGTTGGAAGTGTGGCTGAATACCGGGAGTAGTTCGAGCTTCTCTCGGCTCCATTAAGATATGCAAAGGAGGAATTCATGAGGGGAGCCTTCATGAATGGGTTGAAGGATGAAGTGAAGGTTGAGGTGAGGCTGATGAGCTCTAGAGACTTGAACACGTTGATCACAGTGGCTCAAAAGGTAGAGGATAGAAACAAGATGCTGGGTTAGGTTATGGGTTACCTATTTCGCAGGGTTGGGCCCAATTATAACAAGCCTGCTCTAACAAATAAATGGGTTGGTACCCAAGATCAGGTGGTGGGGGCTTTTTATAATGGGGAAGCCGCAAGTGCGTCTAGGTCAAAGACCGTGGCTGCCATTCCTCAAGGCGTAGCGATGACGCACTACCCGAGTGCGACAACAACATCTGTTGCGAGAGGATCTTTGAGTTCAGTGGGGGAGGGGAATTCGGCTAACAACCAGAGAATGGGGTTGGAGTTTCGGAGGCTAACTAAGGCAGAGGAACAAGACAAGCGTCGCCGTGGAGTGTGCTTCCGCTGTGATGAGCGGTTCTTTCCAGATCATGTTTGCAAGAACAAACAGTTGCATGTGATTTTGCTTGGGGAGGAGGAGGGTGAAGATTGTAAGGAGCCCCGGAGACAGAGAAGTGGAAGAACCAGAGGAGACAGTGGCTCTACAGTTAAATATGAGCAGTGTGGCAGGGGTTACATCTAAGAAATCCTTGAAAATGTGGGGAAACCATCAGAGATAAAAAGGTGATTGTCGTAGTGGATTTAGGAGCTTCCCACAACTTCTTGTCTCATGATTTGGTGAGAGACTTGAAGTTGCAACCTGAGGCCACAAAAAGGGTATTCTGTGGAAGTTGGGAATGGTCAACGAGTAAAGAGTCAACGGGTTTGCAAATAGGTAGAATTGCAACTACCCACCCTCGAGGTGATACAGGATTTATTTTTGTTTGATTTGGGAGGGGTTGATGTCATTTTGGGGTACGAATGGTGAGCAAGTTTGGGCAAAATCAGTGCTAATTTTAGGGAGCACTTGATTGAGGCTGTAATAGATGGGGAGACAGTGGGAATTAGAGGTGATTCGGCTTCGTTGAAAACAATGATGAAGGAGCTACGAAGTGAAGCAAAAGCGTATTATGTGGAGCTTAGCATGATGAGCATGGTGTTAACCGAGCAGCAACCCTGTGTGGAAGGGGTTCGGGAATTGTTGGAGGAATACTAGGACTTATTCAAAGAGATCACAAATCTACCCCCAAAGAGGCCTTGTGATCAAGCTATAGTCCTAAAGGAAGGTTCTCAAATTCCCAACATTAGGCCTTACCACATCCACACCACCACAAGGCTGAAATTGAGAAGTTTGTACATGATATGTTAGCCGCGGGAATGATAAGGCCTAGCACCAGTCCTTATTCAAGCCCATTGATCTTGGTGAAAAAGAAAGATGAAAGTTGGAGGTTTTGTGTGGATTACTGGGCGTTGAATAGCATCACTATTCCAAATAAGTTTCTAATTCTGTTAATAGAAGAACTTTTGGATGAGCTAGGTGGAGTTGCGTTCTTCTCCAAGTTGGACCTTAAATCGGGATACCAGCAAATTCAAATGAAGGAAGGTGATATTCTGAAAATAGCTTTCCACACGCTTGAGGGTCACTATGAATATTTGGTGATGCCTTTGGGACTCACGAATGCCCTGTCGACCTTCCAAGCCCTTATGAATGACATCTTCCGCCCATATCTTAGGAGGTTTGTGCTGGTGTTTTTTGATGATATTCTCATTTACAACATTGATCCTCCTTCTCGCATTTATCATTTGCGCTTTGGGTAAATTACAAGAAATGTTGTTTTGGTGTTACTCCAATGGAGTATTTGAGGCAACTCATTTCAGAAGAGGGAATTGTTGATCCTAATAAGGTGGCAGCCATGCAACAGTGGCCCGTTCCCAAGGATATAAGGAGCTTGAGGGTTTTTTTGGGGTTTACTTGATATTATAGGCGATTTGTGAAGGATTATGGAGTGATTGCTACGCCACTGACTCAACTATTGAAGAAGAACAACTTCCAGTGGTCAAAAGAAGCTCAAGATGCATTTCAAAAGCTCAAGGATGTCATGGAGAAACTGCCCACATTAGCGATGCCCGACTTTGTCTTGCCATTTGTGATAGAAGCGGATGCCTCTGGTTATGGAATTGGGGCGGTTCTTATGTAATAGGGCAGACCACTAGCATTTATTAGTCAAGCTTTATCCGAGAAGGCAAATGTGAAATCAGTGTATGAGCGAGAGTTAATGGCAATAGTCCTTGCGGTGCAAAAGTGGCGACAATACCTACTTGGCCACCATTTCATCATCCGTACAAATCAGCGGAGTCTGAAATTTTTGTTGGAACAAAGGGTGCTGGTTGGGGAACAGTTGAAGTGGGCAACAAAGGTCCTTGGATATGACTTCGAAATCCAATACAAACCGGGAGTGGAAAACAGGGTGGCGGATGCCCTTTTGCGGGTAATGGAATATAAAGCTGGCTCAATGATCACCAATCATGATTTGATGGAATTATCAGAGGAAATACTCAAAGATGATCAGTTGAGAGGGATTTTGTAGGATTTGATGCGAAATCCAGCCTCCCATCCTCATTACCGAGTGTCTAAAGGGTGCTTATTGTATAAGGATCACTTGGATTTACCTCCCAAATCAGTAAGGATCCCTTTTCTCTTGCGAGAATTCCATTCTTCCCCATGGGGTGGGCACTCTTGGGTAACCAAAACCTATAAAAGACTAGCAAATGTTTTTTATTGGCATGGTATGCGGAAGGATATTGAGTAGTTTGTGGCTGGTTGTGCTACTTGTCAGCAAAATAAATACCAAGCTCTTAATCTGGCCAAGTTACTCCAACCATTACCAATCCCTGCTCATGTATGGGATGATATCTCAATGGACTTTTTTATGTGGATTACCCAGATCTAAGGGTGGTGATGTTATTCTACTGGTGGTGGATCAATTGAGTAAATTAGCTCATTTCATTCCTCTCAGCCATCCATATACTGCAAAAGAGGTGGCAGCTGTGTTTGTTAAGGAGATGGTCTGCTTACATGGGTTCCCAAGTTCCATAGTTTCGGATAGGGATCGCATCTTTATCAGTCAGTTTTGGCAGGAGCTGTTTCGACTTTCTGGCACTAAGTTGAAATTTAGTTCAACATATCATCCTTAAACGGATGGCCAAACGGAATTCACTAATTAAACCATTGAGACGTACTTGCAATGCTTTGTGAATGATCAACCAAATCAGTGGGTGAAGTGGTTAGCCTGGGCTGAATTTTGGTTCAACTCTTCTTACAATGCCTTGATACAGATGAGTCCTTTCAAGGCCTTGTATGGAAGGGAACCACCTTCAATCATCAAGTACAGCCATGAAAGTACTGTAGTGGTTGCAGTTGACAAGTTGCTGGAGGTTCGAGACAACATTTTGGATGAGCTTAAACTGAACTTACTCAAGGCTCAACAGCGGATAGAAGTTCAAGCTGATAAGAACCGACGATAAGTTGAATTTTAGGTTGGGGAGATGGTCTTTTTGAAGGCTCATCCGTATTGGTTAAGGTCTTTGGTTAGACGCGTCAATGAGAAATTGAGTCCTTGTTCCTATGGCCCTTATGAAGTGGTGGAGAGGGTAGGAGCGGTGGCTTACCGTTTAGCATTGCCCAGAACTACAAGAGTTCATCCCATTTTGCATGTGTTACAGCTTAAGAGGGCACTGCATAATGATCTCCCAAGCCAGCAGTTACCTAGTTTTTTGTCAGAATATTAGGAATTGCAAACTATTCCAGAGGAAGTAGTAGCTGTTCGAAGGCTTTTGAATGGCACATCTAAAGTTCTGATCAAGTGGGCTAATTTACTAGCCCATGAGAATATTTGGGAGGATTTTGAAGTCATTGACATTGCGTTTCCTGATTTTCATCTTGAGGACAAGGTGAAACTACTAGGGGAGGGTATTGATGGGCCTTTAACCCATGTTTATAAGAGGAGAGGTATAAAGAAGGGGAATGAGCTGGGAACAAATGGGCCAAGCATGGGAATTGCACTGGCAGAAGCAGCTATTAGTGAGCATAACAGAATGTCCACTTGGCACGAGGACATTGGAGGGGAATATTTTGCCATGATTGGAAAGAGGGGGGAGAACGTGTTTGTTGAAGAATTATAGGATTAGGGTTAGGGAGAAGGAAAAGAGATAAAGACGGCTATAAACTGATAATGTTATTAATATAATAATCTAATACAAAACCATAACCTACTATCCTATATATATTAATACTTAGGTTAAATACTAACACTACTAGTACGGGCCCAAGCCCACTAACATAAGACTAATAACCTAATAAGTAATAACCCTAATATTCTCTAACAGTGTTTAAGGGAGAGGGAGAAGGGAGTGGAGAGGCATAACAGAAAATTGGTGAGGAATTGATTGGACTATGCCTAGGGGCAACAGAGGCTGCACCTTGCAGCTCTGATTGTTATTTTTCCCTTTCTATCTGCATTTTGTTGCTGCTGTTTCTATTTTTTTCTGGGTTTTGAGCAGTATTCTCTTTTGTAAAAGGAGTTTTCGTCCTTGTTTCTACTCTATTTTCTCAATATAATACCAGTTTCTATCATAATGTGTTTAAGAAGTAAGTGGAAACTTGTTCAATTATCAAATTTATGGGTTATCACAGTGAAATTTCTGATTGTTCTTTTGTGGAATAGTGGATCCATTGTACATTGCAAACGCGCTATTATACATATTTTATGGACTTGTGCATGTCACATACTTAGGAACTGGGAAAATTATGTTTGAATGTACCTGTCTGACTTATGTGAGCTTGCAAGCTGTTTTTCAAGCCAAAAATGATATATTTTACCAAATTAAATGTCCTTTCCTCTGTCCCTTTGCAATTGAAATGCCTTGATGAACTTGTTGATGCTAGTTTCGCTTTAATTTGTAGATGTATATTGTTCTGTCAGTCTGTCATGATTATCATGTTAGTAATTTTGGGGATGCTTCTGGTTATAGCCAGCAAGGGTTGCACTAAGTTCAGGATGCGAGGGAGTATCTGCTATAAATACAATCATGAGTGTCATGGGAATCAATCTCACTACATTACGTCCTGAGCCTTGTGTTGAGGGGTTTGCAATCTCACTTAATGCAAATTCATAGTTTCGCCTTGCTTTTTCAATCATCTTAAATATCTAACTTGTCTAAATTTTGTTATCAGGTACTCAACTCCAGGGGGTTATTCTGCAAAGGCAGTCCATCCCATAGCACTTGGGAAGGTGATGAGTATTGCAAAAATGATGAAGTCAGAGTTTGATAGTGAGGACTATTCACTTTCTGCCATTGGTGGGGTTGAGAAAGGTGGTGATGCTGCTGAATTTATTCTTCTTGGGGCAAATACTGTTCAGGTATGATGAATGAATGACTTTTCAGGCCTTATTGATACTTACAATAGGGCATCTATGCTTTTGGAGTTTGGTCCACCGAGTTTCTCCTTGTTAAATGGAAAACCTTCTCCCAGGTGAGCCTACTAATTGAAATTGAGATCTCTGGTTCTTGAGCTGGGTTAGCTTTCACTAAGACATCTAAACAAAATTATCATGATTTAGCACAAATTAATTCAGCTTTCAAGTGCAGACTCAACTAGCATTTTTTTTTTCCAGCTAAGTTGTAGTATTTTGGAAGTTCATGATGCCCTTATTCCCTGATGTCAATTTTTATACATGTCATTGTCAATAGCAATAATTAGAAGTGTTCTGGTTCAAAATACATAGTTCCTAAGTTAGTGACATCATCTTTATGTAAGCTTATGTTTCTAATTCTTATTACAGTTTTATATTTTTCTTTGTACCTTTGGCATGGTGAAATGTTAATGAAATCTCCAAGCAGATGAGTTTTTTAAACTGTAGGTGTGCACTGGGGTTATGATGCATGGCTATGGTCTTGTGAAGAAACTATGTGTTGAGCTTAAAGACTTTATGAAAAAGCACAATTTCACATCAATAGAAGATTTCAGAGGGTATGGACTAACTGATCTGGTTTCCAATAGCTTACAAACACAGAAGAAAGGCATGTTGATTTTTCTTTTTTCCCCCCCTCCTTTTCTGTTTTGGATAAAAATCACAGGGTCTCTCTTCAGTATTTTACTACTCACACTGACTTGGTGCAAAGGCAGCAAGAAGCAATGCGGCAGAGGAAAGCCATAAGGAAAGGGTTGCAGTCTGACAAAGACTGGACAGGAGATGGTTTTGTGAAAGAAACTGAAAGCATGGTTTCCAACTGAAATGTCCAATCAAATTAAGCAACCTTTCTTGTATGATTATAAATAGTTCATATAATGGAGCGGTCAAGGAAATTATGCTCTATTATTAATAATTGTGTTTTATCTTTTTAAGAACTATGTGGTGTATTTTATGTCAGGAAATAATGAAAGTATAATTACTCAAGTTGAAATTCAGGGGAGACAACGATCAACCTCTACTTTCATAGCATTTTTTGGCCAACCGAAGCTTCTTGTTTCTTTGGCGCACTTGAACAAAATGGAGTGCTCTAGAGTAGTAGAGAAAATGCAAGTATAAACAATTCTAGAATGTGGCCTCCATGATCACTTTTTTTCAAAATTCAACTCTAATTCAGGTTTAAATGTCCAAGGCATACGTAAGATAACTGTAGAAACAACTGTCCAATGTCTAATTTTAAAGCATCAGCAGTCTGCATCGTCCAATCTAAATTGCATTCTTATCATGTTGTAAAGTATCCTCGTCAAATTTGCCAAAAAGAAAAGGTTGAAATATAGGATCTTGAGTGGTTCCATTGTTTAGATCAATAGTTGTAATTGAAGGCAGCAGAACAGGTCAAGGATTATAGTTGTGTTCCCTAAGAAATAACTGAATTTTTAATTAGCAATTTTTTTTGTACATTTTTAATATAACACTTGTGTGGAACACTGTCTCCGATTTGAGTGTAAGTAGATACTATTATATACCATATGTAAAATTAGAATAGATGTATCATATGCAGATGTGAGTGAGGTGTTGTCTAAGTGTCGTATTCTGAGTGTTCAAATAACAAAACTCTTTTAAAATTAATTTCTATCCCGTGCTAATTATGCTTACTGCTTTCTGCTAAAGTCTAGCATGACTAGATCTAGCAGCTGCTAAGGGGTAACTTGACAATCAAGACAAAAATAACTTGACACACAGAACAGTCATAACTCGGATTCAAGTGATTTGAAAATGAGACAAAAGTTACAAGAGTTTAAAAAACGCATGCTACTCATGAAAACCCATAAATGAAAACCGTGAAATCCAACTGAAAATATAATAACGGTCATGTGCAAAATTACAAAATATGGGTACAAGATAACAGTCCAATTCTTATTGAAATTGAGAACGGAATAGGCTTAATTCAACCCCAAACCTAAAAGATAGCTAAAGCTTTATTGAAATTGGAATTGAGAATGAATTGGACTTAACTCAATTCCAAAAACTAACTCAAGGGGAAAAAATTGCTCAAATGATTATAAGGATACTTTGTCCACATATCCAGTCATGTGGAATCTTAACAACTATTGTATTCCAAAATTGTAGAGATACAAAGCTAGAATAAGAATATTCATCATTTCTTGAAATTCACTAAAAAAAATGCAAAAAAAGGTTAGTGTTTAAGGTCACCACTCAACAGAATCCATTCAAAAGATACAAATCTAGAGAGAAAAACAAAAGCTCTACAAAGGCAAACAATAAGAGAAGTTTGAAAAATGACGAGGACTACTAAAAGTAAGATGTGAACTAATAAGCCCTTAGCAACTTTCCAGTTTGTTCTCTGCTAAACATTTTATTATCAGATAATCATAATTTTCTTATATAGTCTTGGCATCCGTTTTGGGTTTTTTGGCAGGATCAATGGACAGTCGTTGGATTGACTGTACCCATTGGATCTTCCCCATTATTTCACGGGACAGATCCTAGTTTATTGTAAAAAATTAGAGTAAGATAGCAGACATCCAAATGTTTTAAGAAACTAATCTTGGGCTATGGTTAGACTTAGGCTTGATGTCCAAGGGTTCAAGTGAAAACTGGCTTGATTCTGACTTCTTCACAGAGTCAGAGACAGAGTGTTTTGGATATGTGCTAAGTATTGTGTCGATTGATAGATTTCCTCCATAGATATGCATTATATTAGTTAGTCTAAAGGGAAACCTTTTTATAATAATGTATGAATCCATTACTAATTAATAAATTCCTATCTAAGCTAGTCTAACGAACTTTGCACTTTTTCCATCTGCATATCTAATTTTTCCTAAGATTTAGAATCTAATCTTAGAAGCCAGTGACACGTCCACATAAAAAAGAAAAGGGAAAAAAAAAATGAAGACAATGAATATATATTGAATAAGTAGAAGCAAATATTGAACTAGTTTCAAAATCTACAAGTATTTATGCCAAAAAATTTTGTGATGATATCATGAGTATACTTTCTTTCCATTAAACTACGTTGACTAAGGTTTTGTATTCGATTTTTTTTTTATAGTCATTTGTAAGTATTATAATAAATTGTTGAAACTTGTGAAAAAAAATAGTTGTACCCTTTTTGGGATATGAATATTGTTATAAAATATAATTATTCTTGAAGTGTATTATGGTGTAATAGAAATGTTACACCAGTTTTAGTATTCCAGCTGAGGAATATATTTTTTTTTTCCTTTATGATTCTTGGACCAGTTTCTAGCTTTTTAGGTTAATTGAGATCAAGTTCCTGATCATGACCAAGACACACATCCCATATCGGCCTGATGTATTTAAAGGAGTTAATTAATTCCCTCGAGTGCTAGCCCAAATTCGAACCTTCTAAATCTTAAAAGTACTGACAATGGTGATCTTAATAACTTGCGTGATTCTAGTACTAGTACTATATTTTTATGGTAAAAGTATGCAAATACTATATTTAATTACCAAATACGTATAATTACATAATAACTAAAAGCCATGCATGTGAAAAGGGGAAGTGTAGATTTATACATAACAGTCATGCCCGTTAATTTCACATATCAAGGCATTAACCAAGGATTTGACAATTTGAGAATAATTGGAACCTTAATTGCCTAGCTGAGAGATACTACACTGCCATGCACACTGAGAAAGTCAACCTCTATGGTTTCTTCTGAATTTGCACTCACTAGAAGATGTAGTAGCTGCTGGTTCAGCAGGTGCAGGCATAGTCGCCTTAGTGAGCTCCCCAAGTTGTGAATGCATGTTGTTTATGAAAGCCATGGACTTCTGTTGTGGTTCCTCCATTGCTTCTTTAAGCTTGCCAAGTGCCACGCAATATGCTTCCTGTACAATTGGTTGAATATTCAAAACACCAAAAGTTTATAAATAATAATAATAAAATCTCTTTACAAATATATAGTTTAACTATTTTATATATATGCACCAAAAAAAAAACTATTTTATACATAACTCTAGAGTTTAAGTGGATTATATTGTGATATATGGTTGTCACGAAGACTAATGGTGTGTTTGGGTAGGAGTAAATAGAAGATTGTTGAAAATGAAGAAGCAGAAAATGATCATGTATATTTCTATACACAGTATAAGTTTACACATATTTGTTATTTTTCAGGTTTTTCTATTTTATCTCATACAAAGTCCACACTAACAATTTAACTAAATTTCAATTTTAAAATTGATAAAAAAAAACAAATTGTAATTTTTTTTATTTTGCATGAAAACATAATTTCTTTTATCATTCCTATTGGTGCATTAAATCTCAATAATTGATATATTTTCAATTTTTAATATAGAAAATACAATTTGGAAATATGTTTAAAAGAAAACTAAGACAGAAAATGAGAGGTTAAACCCTCTCATGTAAAGGTCTCACAGAAGTGTAATGTAAAAAGAGAGATCGGTATAAGAAATTTGCATAAAATTAAATTGTGAGGCAGTATTTATGATTCCTATGCATAAGCTTGTGTATATCTATATCCAAAAATGCAGACAATCCCTTCAATTATGGATCATGTACAGAAAATCTCTTTGTATTTTGAAACTCACCAATACGGATTTACTAAATCATGCATATTAACTTACAAGGAATTTTTTGCACATGTAAGGAGGTAAATATACACTGATATGCACAATTTAGTTAGTTTAAAGGATTGGTGAGTTTTAAAGCACATTAGGTTTTTCTGCAAATGACTCATAGTTAAAGAGAATATTTTGCATTTTGTTTGGAATGTCTATTATCACTCCTTTGTGTCTATTATTACTTCTTTTCCATTAACTTTTTATTAAATAAGTTAATTTAAACCATTGGATGAAAATAAATTAAAGATTATTTAATAAAAAGTTTGTAAAATAAGAATGACAATAGATACAAAAGAATAATAATAAACACTCCAATATCCAATTTTGCAAAAGTGGGAGTTTACTTTTTTATCTTTCCGAAATGGATATATGTAACTTATACAGCAGATTCTCCTAGTAAACTACTTAAACAATGAAGATGGCCACGAACCTTGATTCAAATGGTTGAACATTTACTTCTACCACAGAGTTATATCTCAGGTTTATATGCGAGGCCAGGGTTTTTCTCTTCTTGAAGACCCCTTAAAAACTAAAGTAAGAAAAACTCTTAGATAAACATAATCTACTGCATCATCTTGTAAGTATTTAAATTATTATTTAATATATGTGTAAAAATATTTTTAAAAGTGACATAATTCTATAATAATCTCTATCACTTTACATATATCAAATAATAATTTGAGTATTTATAAAAAAACTTGGCTTATCTAAAAAAGAAAATATATAATTCGGCATCTTACCCAACACAGGTAGCAAGAAAATATAATTACAAATAGCCAATGGACCAAGCACTATGAAATGACTTATTATAAGATGTATTTTCATCAAAAGTTTAAAATAAACAAAAAGAGAAACAGTGTGTTAGAAAAGCATCCAGATGATACTTCTGTGAAGCATTTATATTAGTATTTAGATAGTATATTTTCTCAGTTAAGTGTGCACTTTTGTTTCCAAAAAAACTCAATTACTTGCTTTTTACAGTAATTACATTTATTAAAAGAATACAAAGACTTATTTTTTTCCATTTATTTTCTTTTTAAAAAAAACTCGTTTCTTAAGTGTTTTTTGTTCTAATATATTAATATCTGGTTGGTAAACTAAAGATAAAATATAGAATTTAAATTAACAACTCGCATTACATATACCCAATTGTTTTCTAATTGAACTCCAATAATAAGTATGAGGAACTCAGAATTGACAATCAACACTGCCTCCCCCAAGTATTCTGGAGCTCAATTTTTCCAACAATTATAAAAGTTTCCATAAATGGCTGCAGATGGTGGTGGGTCTAATAAGTCTCCTAGAAATGAGCAATTCAAACTGATGGTGCAGTCCATTTAAAGTTCTATAACATAGTGACATTACTTCTGTCAAAAAGTATTTTGGCAAACTCATCATGTCTCGCAGATTATGTAGCACTTTTCTGAATATCTAATGATAGCATTCACCATTAATGTACGTGTTGGATGATTAACACCATAGCAATAAGTTTTATGAGATATTGATATTGGCCTAAAATTGTCCTTCTAGAATTTTAGACATGAAACTAAATCTCCTACTAAAAAATTGGGGGAAAATGTTCAAATAAATTGTGGGGGAAAAAAAAAGTGAAAATGTCATGTTTTGATAAAAACAATAATAATATTTATATGGAATTTTTATGATATTCATATTTTTTTAAGATTTGATATTCCAGTCTAAATATTTAATTAATTATTAATTATTTTTAACTATTTATTATAAATTTAACATTTAATTAATACTTAATAACTTACCGTAAATATCAAACTAATCGGATATTATAAAAATTCCCATATTTATCACTAGGGAGTAGGGAGAGAATTATAGCATTTTTATGCCAAGTAACCTCTACTAACCTTTGCGGCTTAAAGTAATTGTCAATAGACACAATCTGAACACTCGCACAAACACAGAGACAGATATGGAAAATGTCACAGTCATGGAATTGGAGCTAAAAACTATGCACATTTCTCAGTGTAGTCTCTTTCAATCAGTAACCACATGCTTTAGCTAACCATGAACCATCCATCAATGGGGAAATTAAGGAGAACAATATTTATATACTATTTCTATTATGTTATTTATATATCAATTTTATAAATAATAATAAAAATACTTCTCAATATACATATATTTTTTTTAAAACTAATATTGACATAAGTAAAAGTATAAAATATTTGTGTGCAAATATCTTTTTTCAGAAATTAATACCCCATCATGTTAGGTTATTTTTGACTGATTTTTCAGTACTTGACCTATCCACCACAGCATTCATTCATTGGCGTCTGTGTAAACCCACCCATGCATGAAAGATAGAGATAGGGAGTATTACCATGAAGAGATCAAGCTCAGATTGGCTGAACATGCCCAAGTTTTGTTTCTTCATTCCTTGCATCTGATCTATCTTCAGCTCTCTGTCCAAGTTGGAAATGTCACCAACCTGAAAAGGAGAGCTAGCAATTAATTACATCATGCATGGACAAAGACTCATTCTCAAATTAAATGAATGAGCTCTTCACTTTTCTGGTCATGATATCTTTTTATGAATAATTTTAAATTCTGTTATATAATTTTTTATTAATCTTTTTAATTATTAAAAAATATTTAATATTTTTATATTCTCAAAATATTAAATATATTTATTTTTTATTCAATATTAAAAAAATTATTTAAAAAAATTGAAAAAGATATAGCAAAACTCATCTTGTATACAGGATGCAGATGCACTAAAAAGATAATCTACAGTTTATCAACTATAAATGGTTGATGCTAAAGAATTTGATGAGTAATTAAAACTTCATCTTTCATGAAGGATTCGTGCTCAAATGAAGTGAATCAGCTCTTGGTTTCTGGTCATGATACGTATATTCTATACATGGTGGTGACCAACAAGTTATAATCTATATTTTATCAACTATAAGTGGTTGAAGGCTAAAGAGTTTGAGTCTGAGGAGTAACAATTCATTTTTTTATGAGTTGTGATTGTTCTTTGTACCCTTAAATTCACTCATATATATCAGAACTTCGTTTATACAATTAAAACATAAAACCAGCGCCAAATTGAATTTGGGTTTCTGCATATATATATATATATATATGAATCTCTGCTCCCTAATTCATTATATGATATTGGCATATATACAATTCAACCTGCAGGATACATAATCCTTGGTCTTTTTATCATCATTCAAGATTCAACAAGTTGAAAAAGATGAATGTTCTCTTTCAAATAAAAAAGAAATCCTAAAAGATGATGATGCTTCACCATGAGATATATTGTCTATTTACATTCACATTGAGAACAACATATTAACTTGATTTGGTTTGATATAATTTTCTGAGAAATTAACATAGTACATATTAGATATAATTGAATTCAATATTCTATACATAAATTATTACAGGAGTTGGAGGCAGTATAGAAGAAGGAGAGAGAGAGAGAGAGAGAGAGAGCAAAAGACCTTCAAACACTCCAAGTGAGTTTCAACCAGCTGTTCATAGAGAGGATGGCTAGAAATTCTTCTCTTGAGGATCTCATTGTTTTCTTCTTGACCTTCTTCTTCTTCATATTGGTAGTGCTCATTACTGTTCCTCTTAGATTCCATATCTATTTTTGAGGAGATGAAATCAACCTTTGATATACCAGATATACAAGTGCTCATATATACTACTATTATACCTGAGAGATGTGCAATGTACTATCTCAGTCTCAGCTGGACCAAGATGATGAGGTCAGTGAGATTGAGATGCTCCCACTTTTGGAAGTAACCAAAGCGAATGACCCTTGCATGCATACGTGTTAAGAGAGAATGGGAATCAGTCAGAAGATAAATGAAAGGGTAAGGGGTGAGGGGGGGGGGGGTGGCCTTTTTGCTTCCTCTCTTTCCCTGTCTTTTTCCACTCATGAAAGCAACACTTCAAAGGTTTCTCGAGCAATGGGGTGCCCCTTTTGTTAGTACACTGCTTCTTACAAGGCCAGTTTTCTGTCTTTTTCTTTTCCCACTTTTTTACTAAGTCATTCATTCTCTTTCTTCCTCCCAACCGAAACAGCCAAAACCGAAACTGTTCACTTTGGTTCCTTCTTCCTCATCATTTTGCTTCTTCATTCCTGTTTCCGTTACTGTTCAGTGGTCCTCAAACAAGAGGACAAATGTTTGCTATAAAAATAGAAATGGACAATTTTCTGGGTAAAGTAGTATATTTCCATGTTCATCACTAGAGTATCTGTGTTTTACACTTTAGTTTTGTTTAATTGGATTTATATGCCAAGTTTAAAGATAGTAAGAGTGTGTCTGCTTAAAAAGAAGTTAAAAAAGTACGGTAAAAAATATTAAACAGTCAGAATTTTTTTGTCAAAATTTTTATTAGAGTGAGTCCACTCTAACTTATTTAACATCCGTTCTTCCTTAATATTGACAAATTCTAACTATATTATGTCAAATTTTCTCTAATTGTGTAACATTACTCAAGTAAGTTTATCATTTATAAAAGTTTTGTTTAAAGTTAAATGTTGATTTGTTTCCTTTATATTCTCTACATTTAATTGATCGTTATGACTCTTAAACAGCAAAGAATATTTTTAAAGTTATAATGGTTTTCTTTTTTATTTTCTTCTGCATTTTTTTTTGATAAATTAGCAACTTAGTTCTTATTATTCTCTATTTGTTTAATCCCTAAATTTAATTATTGTACCATTTAATCATTGAATTTATAAAACTCTTATAAAGTTAGTCTTTCATATTTCTTAAGGACTAAAATGAGATATAAAATGGATTAAGTTAATATGAGTTTTATAAATTTAAGAACTAAACTGCAAGTGAAAAATAATTTCAAAGTTTAAGTTGCTAATTTACTCTCTCTCTTTTTTTCATTTACGCCAAGTTTCATAATGAAAACTTTCATTTATGACATAACACTCACTCGCTATATTAAGTGCGCATATTCATTTACAATGAAAAGAAAAAAAAATGAAAGTAAGAGTAATGTTACTGCTCAAGAATATATATAATATGCATAACCTCAGCTTAATTAATTGATAATATCATTGATTATGCCACCAAATCAGTCAACAGATAAAACTTAGGTTTGATCTTGTTGGTTTTTCTTTTGGAAGAAGTATGATCATTATGCCACTAAATCATTTACAAAGAGTATTATGTCTACAAGTTAATTAATAGTAAGAACTGTATTTAACATGTTTCTGTTTTTCATCTATTGCACCTAAACTTTAGGGTCTATTTGGTATTATAGAAATGAAAGAAAAAAAAAGGGACACACTAGAAAAGAAAAAAATAAAAAGGAAGAGAAAAATGGAGAGATTATCACTCCTCTTATTTGGTATTATTCAATAAAAAAGAATGAATGTTTCTCTTTAGTTTTTTGGTTTCATCAAGAATATATATATATGCATTTAAATGAATGAAAATGTATGTAAATATATAATAAGAGCCACAAAATCACTTCCTTTCCCTTCCTTTCCATCAAAAAGGGAGAGGATGAGAAAATAGTGAAGCCTATAAAAATTTCATACCTCCAAATCCTTTTCTTTTCACTCTTATAATGCATACCAAACAAAGGATCAATCTGTCTGTTCTTTCCATCCAAAATGTGCATGCCAAACATACCCTTGGTA
The DNA here is from genome assembly GCA_029884595.1 of Ormosia semicastrata. Taxonomy (NCBI): domain Eukaryota; kingdom Viridiplantae; phylum Streptophyta; class Magnoliopsida; order Fabales; family Fabaceae; genus Ormosia; species Ormosia semicastrata. Next base: position 136,731,066 of record JAQQTO010000063.1, read on the forward strand.
CGAAGGAAGAGAAAGAAAAAGAAAATATACAATTGAAAGAAAATAAAGGAAAAGAAAAAAGAGTGAAAGAGTTATCACTTTCCTTATTTGATAACATTCATTAATTGATTTCATCAAGCAAAAAAATATGAAAATGTATGTTAATAGTATTAGAATAGATAAAACATGTGAGAACCATTTACATTTTTCCTTTCCTCTCTAATCCTCTCAAAAAGGGGGGGGGGGGGGTAAAAACTATGAGACTCACGGATTTTTCATTCATCCAAATCTCTTCTTCTACCCTCCATAACATACCAAATAGGAGATAATGTCTATTAAACCTCCATTTTTCTTTCATTTCCCTTCTAAATTAGCTTAGCAAACAAACCCATAGGTATGAACATTATATATTATCCGAAACCATTTTCAATTTTCATTCTTTTAATTAGTGTTAAAATTTGTTTGTTGCCTGATGTCATTGCTTTGATCCATATTTTCTATCAAACAAAGTAGGACGACCGCATATCGAATCCTATCTACATGATAGCATAAACCAACGAGGTACAAATTTTATGGTTAAAATTGTAATATGATCTTGAAAAATTAAACCTTTTTTTTTAGTACTCTACTCTCTATTATAATTAAATTAAATTCATTAAGAATATCAGGATTTAGGAAGGTTATGATGGCATGCAGGAGATTGCTTTGGAATGGCTGCCTTGAATGATCATTGTCATGGGCCATATACGATGAGCTTTCCACGGTTTCAGTGTTTGAGCGCCAAGAATTATTGACTGCTTCAATTTTACTACAAAAAGAAGCAAAAGATTGTATTGGGAAACTCTTTTAATGGGATTACACTGTACCTACCTTGTCTGAATTCAACCATGACTCCTCTTTTTCTTTTATTTCTTTTCGGTGAAATGAAATTTATCCACCCATGACTCTTCGTCTTAGTTTTACGGGGATTTGATTGCTACTAGGTGTCTTCTATATTTTAACATCATAATTTAATATGAAAGAGAAGTATTTGAGATAACTGATAATTAGTGATTTCAATTATTTAAATTAAAATCAAACAGAGTTTGTTATTTTATATTATGTCAACTCATAATATTTTAGCACGTAATTAAATTTGAAGGATATTAACCCAACAATAACATAATGCAACCAAATACAAAAAAAATATATAATCAAGCATTTTTTTCCTTCTCAAGGTATTTTCATACCTTTTAAATATGAGATTAATTTCTTCGAGTACAAAACAATATAATTAGGCCCTTCCTAAAAATAGTGTCTCAAGAACTCAAATCTTTATCTTTCCCTGATATTATAGTTGGCTTATCACTTTGCTCGAAACCCCTTCCTGTGACTATAATAAGCATTGATACTCACACTATAGAATCAATATTTCTATTACAAGTTAGTGTGTTTTGTAGGTTTGGAGCGTTTATTAACTATTTTTTATTATTCGTATGGATTGTTAATTATACTTTTATATTTAGTTAAACTTTTGTATCTTTTGATTAATTATCTCTTTGTTTTGTTAACATGCCAATACATCATATTAGTTAACATAATATAAAATATAGTTTATTTTATTTTATTTTAGTTAACCATAAATTTTAATGCATTTATAAGTGGGGAGACATGATAAATATTTTCACTTCTTTCATTTAAAATACGCTGTTTTCGTGTAAAATGTAACTCTCTCTCTTGACTATCCACCTTCGCATTCCCCTTTGTTTAAGTCAGTATTTTGGATTCAAGTTCTCAGATAACGTTATTGTAAAGTGAGTTATTTATAAAGTAAGTAAGTAAAGATATATTTATTTTTAATTTAATTTAAAGTATATTGTTATCTTAATTTATTAAATGATGATTTAAGTGTAGATATACTCTTATTTACTTTCTTTACATATAAGCTTATTTTAAAGAATTTTTTTCTAATTTTGTGTTTATTTACAGACTTGTACTTGTAATTTATTTATTTTTATATTAATACATATTGAGTTTAACTGAACTTACAAAGTTTTGCTAAATTTGTAATTGAATATCTACTTAACCATTCATGCTAAATTTGGTATGGGGTTAAAATTGATAGTAAAGAATTTTATGAACCAAACTTTCACCCTCATTTTTATCTCCATAGTAAACTAACCCTCGGTTTTAATTATTTTTCCTGCACCTGACACGCTGCATGTGCAAGTATATATTGATTTCGTTTGGATTATTAGGGTTTTGTATGTGGATTTGGAGGTGGTTGTTAATGTTCCAATCATGATTGTTACAACTTTGGAAACCATTTGCAATTGGGCTGGGGCCTTGTAATAATAACCAATCTCATATAAAATATGGGCCCAGAGTTATACATTTTATTTTTAGGCATGATGTTTATTACGAATTAAGGCTTTGTTTGATATCACTAAAAGAAAAATCTGGAATTGCGAATGATAAATCTGCCTCAAATCACCTAAAATCTGCTGCAAATTGTAAATTTGTGGCGGATTGGTGACCACCACAAAAACGGTCATTGTAATTTTATTTACGGTGAATTTTAATTTTCACTGCAAATTTGTGATGGATTATTCCACGGCAAATCGCTCTGGCAACATGCCAGAATCGTTGCCAGTAATGGTCTTATTTTGCGGCAGATTTTTTCACTGCTAATCCGCCATAATTTTGTTGCAAATTTTGTGGCAGATTTGTCTGCCTTTCAACACAAATTTGTGACAAATTTTGCGGCAAAATTTTTCGTCACAAAATTTGCCATGGATTTTTTTACCGTAAAAATTTGTGGCTGATTTTTTCACCGCAAAATTTGTGACAAATTTTTTCGCCATTAATTTGTGGCAGATTTGTCTCCCTTTCTACGCCAATTTGTGACGGATTTTGCGGGAGATTTTTTTGTCCCAAAATTTTTGGATTTTAAAAAATATTTAAAATAAATATTCAAAATCCACAATTATATTATACATATAACACTCAGACATCAATTTCAACCTGTTAATGCATTTAAAACAACACTCAAATTTAAATTTTAACTTGTTAATGCATTTAACCAATCCATAAAACAAACATAATAAATTATATTACTTAAACAAAGTTTCTTCAAATACAAAGTTTAAAAGAACTATCAGAATCTATACAGCACTCAAACATCAATTTCAATCCATATCATCATTATCATTGTCATCTCCATGATTATCTCCAGTATCCTGATTGTCTTCTTCTATTAGTGATTGTTGCTAGCTTGGTTGAGTGTCAGCGACTTGTAAATATGATTTCAGCATATTACCAATCATTTGTTGCTGTTGACGCTGATATCGTTCAAATAACATTTTTCACTCTGCCTCACGTTGTTAGTCACGTTGTTGGCTCTGCTACTCCATTTGTTGTTGAATCTCCTAAACTCGATCTAACATCTCCTGCTGCAACTGCTCCTTAACCTGATTAATATATGTAAATACAAATTCATCAATTTATTCTATAAATAAATCAATTAACCAAAAATACGAAAAATGAAATGATTGACTACATTCATCAAAATACAAAAATCAATTAATAAAAAATGTTGCAGCTATTACTTAACTTGATTAATAACGTGTTCAGGAATTTGACTTGATCCAGGCCTTGAGGAAGATGACTCTCCATGGCAGAAGGAAGAGGAGGTTTTAGATCTGGTTTGTGACAGATTTATTTTTTAAATTGAGGTGGATTTTTAAATATTTTTTTACCAAATTTTTTATTACGTTTATCAATTTTGCGGTAGAAAATATTTGCCTCAAATTTATTTTTTAAATTGCGGCAGATTTTTTTGCCGCAATTTTTTTTTAATTTTTTTATTTTTCTCCTGATTTTTTTATTATATTTATTAATTTGCAGCGGATAGTTCGCCACAAACCTTTTTTAACCAAAACAAAATTTCAAGATGAAAATGTTGCTGGAAAAAATTTGCAGGGGACAATCCACTCAAAAATCTACCACAAATGGATCCGCCGCAAAATCAGCTGTAAATTGAGATGCATTTTAATCTGCCGCAATTGCTGCGGATTCGAATCCGTCGCAAAAAATTAGTCACAAATTTGCTATTTTCTTGTAGTATATATTGTACAAGATAAAGTTTGATAGTATAAGATTTGAAAATATAAGATTTGATAATATAATATAAGTTATATATTGTATAAGTTTTTATACTATTTAACATTTGGTGCATCATATGTTTGACTGCATAATTTTAAAAATTTATTCTTGTAACAAAATTGTTAAAAAAAGTTATAAATTTATATTTGCAACAAAAATTATTCAAATTAATTAAAAGAATTCAAATATGAAATTCTTTGTAACTTTGGACACCTCTAATTTTCAAACTATCACTTCTAAACTCTGTCGTGAGTACCTAAGCATCCTAAGGTACCATAGTTTTTAGCTTCAAAAATGCCTTAAAGGCGCAATCTTAAAGAATGACATTAAGGGTTCATAATGAAATGCCAGTATTAAGTGAAAGCTGAGTACTTGAAAATAACAAATGCTAATGGAAAAAAAAGGCAAAAATCTCACTTCAAAAAATTAAAACAAAATCAGATCCTTTAAGAGATGGGATGTTGTGATTGGTTGATAGGTAAATCTTAAAACTTTTATCTAAAAGAAAAATCAAATATATTTGTTATTTTTTTAGAAAGGAAAATAGAAAAAGGAAAGATAGAAGAAAATAGGTTGAGAAAATGAAGGCATGGTTTGGTCGGGCATGGTGAGAGGCAGTTTGGTCGACCATGGGAGAAATTTGGAGGTCGATAGTTAGCGGTGGTCGAAGCTAAGATGTAATGTCAATTGTAGCTTGTGAGAGGAGAATAATGGACTAGGATTGATTTGAGATTGAAGTATAATATTTTTATTCAACCTAATATAAAATAATCTCCTATCAAGTCTTATCAAGTCATTTGAGACCTGATAAATTTATCTTATAATCATAGAATAAAAATGGATAGATTGGATAGCTTTATCCTATCATATGTCACACCAAATGTATGATAAAAATAGACCATATAATATAAACTTATAATATCATATCTTATACTATGTATCAAACATGGTCTAAAATTGCAGGATTACTGTAGTGCAAGGTTAGAATATCATTGAAAGAATCCTGTGGCTAGAGCAAATGCTAGGTCTCAAGGGAGATTAGTCCCACAGCCAATGTAAACGCACCTTGTAATCATATTAAAAAAAGGCTTAAGAAAATAATTTGTGCTTGGTTTAAATCCATCCTCTATTAAATGGAATTGAAGAAGTATTAATATGTACATGTATAATTTGTGTTTAGTACAATTTTGTCACAACTCACAACTTCTATATTATAAAGAAAAAGAAAAAGTAAAAAAACTCCTCACAACACATTGTATTAGTAGTTAGTTGCTTTGTGGTTTTTGTTGTAGCTTTAAGGTTAGCCGAACTAGAAATTTAATAAATAATTTTAAAATTGATAGAGATATAAACCTATAATAATGAATAAAGAGAAAGAAATGAAGTTGGAGAATACAATTTTTTTTTCTTCCATATTTGTGAAATGAGGAGTGTACTACTTGCTTCGACTCTTTCGACGTATTGCAATATTGAAATCAAGCATATGCAGATGCATTATTTGTGCCATATTAAAGTTACTTTATTTCTTCTTCTTCTTTCCTTCCCCTTCCCAGGCCCCCCCTCCTCTTCTTCATATATGCATGTGGATTGGTACGACTAAAGGGCTCCAATGTTCGGGGAACTGAGAGGAATAAGACACCTCCATTGCTCCATCGTTAGCTGAAGCTGACTGATACAAAACTGAATATGCGCATTGAGATATATGCATGTGGAGTCTAATCATTCCACCAAGATCTATGGAAACTTCATTGTTCTCATGCTGAATATATATATATATATATCTGTGTGTGTGTACGCTCATTTAATTAGTTCTTCAAATTATATTATATATGTGTGTGTGCGTGCTTGTGTCTTGCGTTATGCAAAGGATCCATCACGTCCGTGTATCGACCATTCAATCTGTACCATTGGAGTGACAACAAACTACATGAAGAATATTGATTTGATAGGTGCATACATCATCATATTCATAATTAATTATGCTTGACAACTTAATGTGTGTTTGGATTAAAATTAGTAAATTTAAGTTTGATTAAAAGTGTATTTGTAAACTTAAATTTAATTTAAAGTAAATTTATAACAACTTGATTTATGTTTAGGAACTTTTATATCAAAATTAAGTTTTGATCAAATTTTTATTAAAAAATTCAACACAAAAAGCAAGAAAATCTTGCTTTTGTGTAAACTAAGTTGGAGCTAAAAATTTAGTTGCAGCAAATGCAAAGTGAAATTTCCAAACAAAAAATGCATCATTCGAGGTATGAGTGAACGTACATTTGGATGCTCCAACGCCTATCCTAACACACTTATTCTGATATCAAACCCATTACAATATCATAGAAATTTTCAATTATGTGTAGATGCCATGGGCTTCTCTCTCTCTCTCTCTCTGTCTCTCTGTCTCTGTCTCTCTCTCTCTCTCTCTATATATATATATTTGGGTTAAAGCTTCTATATATATTTAATGTAAATCCTTGAAGTACTTTGCTTTTTTCCTTAAAATATTGTAACTCAGCGCTGTGTAAGTGAAAAATAACAAGAAAACTAAGAAAATATAATGGTCACATACCTTACATTAAAGAAGAGTACTGGTCACCATAAAAAAAGAAGAAAAGTACTTTCAATTGAAAGTGGTGTTCGCACAAACTTGTGAGGAATTTATGTAGAATTTTTAAGTTATTCAAACAAAGTTAAGTAAGTTATATTTTTTTTTATCTGAGTTAAGTAAATTATAAGTATTATTTAGTAACTTATAAAAGTTATAAAAGACGTGAGAAATTATTTTACATATTATTATTATACTTGAATCACATTGCTTGAGTACTCTTTTACACTACCTGCAACAAAAAAGAAATATATAATTATCATTATGCTTGATTCAAATTTTATCATTAAAATTGAGAAAATCTAAAAGCTTTTTTATTTTTCTTTCTTTTGAAAGAAGAAATTCCACTTACTAACACTCCTTCCATTCCTTGCATCAAATGAGATAAAGTCATTAGCTTTAGCTAGTTAAGACTTTGTTTAGTATAAAAGAAGGAAAGAAAAAGAGAGAATACAATAAAAAAAATGAATAGAAAGGTCGAGGAGTTATTGCTCTCTTTGTTTGGTATTATCCCATGAAAAAAAATATGTTTTCCTTCATTTGTTTGGTTTCAACAAGAAAAAGAATAAAAATTCGTATAAATGAATGACAATGCATATAAATTTCGGCAGGATTCACAAAAATCTTCCTTCCTCCCTTTCCATTTCACAAGAAAGAGGTCTAAAATATGCGAGACTCATGGATGTAAAATCATTCTAACTCATTTCCTCTCATTTGTTAAACTCATACGACAAGGACCCAATCCTTCCTCGTCTTCCTTTTCTTTCCTTTCAAAAATATCATACCAAACAAACCATAAATAATTTGTTCCATTCCTGGTTCTTTGATAGGTTTTGTATAGAGTTCCATTCATTTATATTACAAAACTCTGATTGCTCCTAACAGTAAAGTTGAAAGAAAGCTCGGAAGAGTCGGCTTGGGAAAAACTTGTTTTAATCCATTCTATGAGGTCCCGTAAGAAAGAGCTCTAGATACCAATTGTTGGAAATTTTTCAAGAGAAAATAAAAGCAATATTTAACAGCAGAGGCTTATATTAAAGGAGAAGACGAGAAACTTATATTTTAAAACTAGAAACATTACAATTTATAGAACTTAAAGAATAACTGATAACAACATGTTTCCTAGGAATACGCCATGAACGTAAACAGCAGAGATAACAAAGCACCTAAAACTTCAACTCCTCATATTGACTGAAATAATTGTCATGCACAATCCCTGACTCTTTTTGGCTGCTCCCACAACATCCATCTGTCACCACTGTCACTCTGTCAGGACTATCAAGGGATGGATAATTCAATTGCCAAAAGATCTCTGCTACGTAGTCTCATGCCTTTGCATGTCTTGTTCAAGAGTTAGGCTGCATCACATGCCATTCAACAATCATGCTGTCTACCTACTTGCATAAGATTTTTATAGTGAGTGAGGCTGCTACCGCTACATATGTATATAGTAAACTTTTTAGGGGATAGATATTAATTCTCAGAAAATGTGGAGGCTTTGTTGCCATACAACTGATATATACAATTACAAGCACCTTGGGGTTGCTCTTGTTGCATTTTAATTTGCTGTAGTTCATCATTTCACATTCATCTAACTTGCACATCATCATGTTAATTCTTCTTTATTTGAGCATTATTTTTATTTTAAATTTTTAAATTCAAGTTGTTTTGATTTAAAGTAAATTTTACAATTAATGAGTACCCATAAAGTAATATAATGAACTGTTTTCATTTTGTTCATGAGAATGACTTTTATTAATCACTTGTCTATTTTTATAATTGAAGGGCATTGTTTGTACTTGTCTATAAAGGGCATGTGTTTAGCCCGTTTAGATTGACTTAGTTCTATTTGGTTTAAAGCTGCCACGTTTGACAGATAACAAGAACCAATAGTCAATGTAAACATCTATTTGGTTCGTTGGGCAGATATAGCCCCTTGTTTTTTTATTGGACAAGGACCAATAAAATACTTAACTTTTCCAATATATATGTACATATGGCCAATGAGGTATTTTTTTAAAGAAAAAATTTAAAGTAAGGGAGGTTGTCCTATTTTAAAATTAAGACATATACTACAAGCTTCAATGAAAATTTATAATGATACTTACCCACCAATGAAAAACTACAGTTAGAATTTGAATCCAATAACATTTTGGGCGATGAGGTTTAGCCACAAGTTTTTTGGAAGATGTATAGTAATGATATTTTCGAGCTATAAAAAAGTTTCTGATTGAATTTGATTATCAATTTAACTGTATACATTCATTTTATAACTATGCTAAGAGAATAGAGCAATTCTTAATTTTGAGTAGAAAATGATATTTTCTCACTTTGAAAGGATGTGAGATTAATTATCATTATCTTTTGAGTAATCTTTAGTATTTTGAAGTTAGGTGAAAAGAATTATCAGTTCAATCTTTTTATGCATCATATATGTTGATTTAAATTTTTTTTAATATATATAAATAAGATCTAGACAAAGTAATCTGAGTAGCATAAATTTCGTACCACTTAAGTTACGGCTTTTAGACTTAATTTAATCTACTTTATTTGTATACATATGTTTATTTTTTTATTAAATGTTTTGTTGGATCAATATTTAACTATTAAATGAATATGTGAACTTGACTTGAGTAACCTCGTGTTCACTTTTGTCAATCTCCTTTCTGCGAATTTGAACTGACTAGTGGTTAACGGAGAAATGGAGAGTTGGCTTTGAGGCTTTTATATATATATATATATATATCACGAAAGGCTTGGCAAGGCCAACTTGTATTGTAAATTAATTCGTATTAAGGAGAAGGAGATTGACAAGGGTGAAGATGAGGCTAGTCAAGTCATGGTTACTTTTGCGCTTGAGCTGTTTGCTGCTCCAGCTTCTTTTTGTTGGGTACTTTACATTTCCCAAATCCATACAAATTATGGTTATGTATATAAAACTATTTATATATTTTTATCTTTTAGAGAAGATAGTTCAAGACATGATATCAAAATTTCTATAATCAAATAGTTTAGAATTCAATTCTTATCCTTTCCATTCTATATATAATCAAATGGTTTAGAATTCAATTTCCTCTCTCTTCTTTTTGGGTGTGTATAAGAAACGCTTGAGCTTCAGTAACTCAAAATAAAAACGGAAATTGAAGATCATGCATTTCAAAAATAACTAAGGGAATCAAGGCTGAAAGCCTCAAGCATTTACATGCTCGAACGTTTAACAGCATAACTCCTCATAACTCCTCCTTTTTTTTTTCTCCATAAAAGAAATGTGTAGAATATATATATATATATAAAGATGGATCAAGTTACACCGATATAAAATTTGGCATACTTATATTACTTAATAACTTTTTATAAAATATATTTTTTGATTTAATCATTAAATTATAATTATTTAACATCTTGATCATTTGTGTCAAATTTTAAAAAAATTAAACATCAATAAAATGTAATAAAGTGATTCTTATTTTTATATATTTTAAAAGTATATATTACGTTAATTTTAATATCTATCAATGAAGTATTAAATAGTTTTTGATTAATATAAAATTTTATATATATTATTTATATGATAGGAACTTTTAATCTAGCAATAAATTTAATAAAAAAATTATTTAATAAAAATTATTTAATAATATAAGAATGACTTTAACTTATATCTTGATATAACTTGATCACTATATATAAATATATATCGTGTTAATCTTATTTTGATCTAATGATTAAAATTATAAATCACCTTTTGTAAGTTTTTAGACTTGCACCTGATATATATTAGAGTAATTATATTTGCACATCAATTTTTTTTACATCAAATTTTTACAACTTTTTTTTAAGAAAAGAAAGTAAGAGAGAATAAGTGTAAGAAAATGATTTTTTTTTCACTTAAAGAAAAAATTGTAATGTTTTAATATAAAGTGACGAAGTGCAAATAAAAGAACCCATTAATGCGCAAACTGTGATGTGTATGTGAAGTGTAATCTACCAATGCGCGCAATGTGATATGCATGTGAACTGTACTCATTTTGCGAAGTTCTATGGAAACTCATTATGCATATATATAAAGACTATCTAATATCTTTCATTTCAATTCAGTTGACATAATTCTCGCCACTCACAAATAATATAATATTACATGCACGACAAAAAGTCATGTGACAAACCATCAATAACTCATTGATAAAATATATACAATCATGATATGACATTTATGATCCAAAAGATACGTTTTTTGTTTCTTTTGGGGAAGATACGTAATTTTTTATTCAATAGAACATATTAATTAATTAAAACAGTATGGGGCTTCGTTAATTTTAAATTGATATAGATAAACATAGTGAGAATAAAAATGAATTTTAAGTTTACAGTAACATGATTTTATCTATTACAATATATTATATAAAAAAGAATCTATATCTATTTATTATAACTACAATTACAATATGTTAAAGTTAACTCTTGGAAGCCATCTAATAGCAAATCATCAAAAGTGATAATGTGGTATCCTCCAAAATAATGTTCATCATTTTAAACTATCTAATGCCACATCATAATGCCAAATCATCATAAACGATATGATAATGTAGCATCTTCTAAAGAAAAATTTGCCCTTTCGAACAATCTAATGTCACATCATATAAAATGTTATGTTGCCTCCTTCAAATAAATAATCAACATTTTTAACGAAGTTAGAGAAAAAAATTTCAATCAATAAATCTAACAACAAAACTACGAGAATTTTTATAAAAATAATCTTAAAAACCTAATATGTTCAAGAAAAATAACAATTTTTTATTAATATTTCAATATATTGCATTAATTATTCATAATACTTTTAAAAATATAATGTAATTAATTTACCTAGTTTTTCTTCTGAGATTCATTTAGAACGAAGTTTAATGATGTTTACAAATTAGAAAAGATACATCAGATCCAAAGATAATAAGAAATAAATACATTTCATACTTTGATCTAACTAATGTGATATAATTTTGTTCTTTATCTAAAGATTATCGATGTCTAAATATTTTTCACATCAAAAATTAATACATAAAGTATTATAATTTGAAGGGTGTATTACACCCCATTTTAAAGTAGATTTGAAAATCTCTCCCCCCACTTACAAGACCATCAAAACAATCATAAATGAAAACTAAAACACCTACAAAAGAGATAACAAAAGCAAACTAAAATCACAAGATTTGCCCATGAGAGAATATCTAAATAAATATACTCAAGATCTAACAGATGTGAACCACTTATTGAACAAACACAACAAAATAAAAAAAAGAAGAGACAGTGAGGCAACCATCACAGAAGGAGTACAACCACTCATGCACTCTTACAAAATAGAAGATCTGAACAAGAAGGGCTAGTACCGACTCTTAGGGGTGGAAATAGGTCAGACTGCCCTCAGGAGCCTATGGGTTGGCCTGCCTGAGACTTGACTTGGCCTAACCTATTTACTAAACAAGTTAAGGCAAAGTTTTTTTAAAAGCCTATTTAACTAAGAAGGTCAGGTCTCAGGCCATCTAATAGACCTTTTAAACTTGGTAGGTTGCCTGACCTATTTAATTATTATAATATAATATATATTATTATAATAATTATAAATTATAATTATAATTATTATAATAATTATAAATTATAATTATAATTATTAATTTATTATTAATTTCTTATAATATATTAACGTATTTTTAATTAAATTTTAATAAAAATTAGTAATTAAAACTTAAGTTAGTAAGTTAGAATAGAAATAACATATTTATTAATTTATTAATATATTTAATGTAATATATTTATTAGAATTAAAATAATAAGTTAGCACTCACCTCCCACTTTTATAAATGTTCACTACTTTCTTACTTTGATCTTTGGTCGATGTGGGACTTGAAAGACTAGAGTAAGAAAGTGAGCAACTTGGTATATCTCCAAGTCCCACATCGACCAAAGATTAGAGTAAGAAAGTTGTGAACATCTATAAAATTAGAAAGTGAGTGCTAAATTATAACAAAGGCCTATTGGCTTTGAGTGAACATGTTGGCTTATTTTAAGGCTTATGCTTGTTAGCCTATGTAAATGTATATTAACTTATTTAAAGATAGACCTGTTAGTCTATGTAAGACATGTTGACCTATTTAAAGATAGATCTGTTAGCCTATGTAAAGACCTATTGGCCTATTTTAAGATAGACCTGTTAGCCTATTTAAAAGGTTCATTGTAAAGTAAGTCTTTAAATAAATTTTCAAGTCAGACTAGGCTTTTAACAAGGTCATGTCAGACCTTAAAAATTGATCTATTACAGTTTCACTGGTTGCTTAGGCCTTATAATTAGGATACATACCAAACCTGTTTAAGATAAAGTCTGATCTGACCTGACTTATTTTCACCCCTATCTACTCTTTCCCTTAATTGGAATGATAATTACAATCTAGCTACCTACTAATTGAAAACAATAATTTCAAATAAAAAACATAAATAAGATGATGGATGCAATAAAGTTAGTGATATGCTTTTTCTTATATTCAATGATAGAAAGTAAAAAATTTCAACACCTAAAAATATCTCATGTCATCACTTGCTTTTAAACTCATGGTTCTAAAGCCTAATAGGTTGAATTACTTGCGTATCCTCTTGAAAACAACTAATCCCACCAACATATAATTAATAATTACAAAATGGATGGATCAATATAGTATTACTAAACTGACTTAAATGAACCTACAGTATATTAGTTAAATATTTTCATTCATCGATAAATTGAATTTGTACAAATGTTTTTACTCTCAATTTCTTACCTAACTTATGATTGTAAAAATAATTTAAAAATATTATTTTTAAAACAAAAATTATAACTCATATTAGCTTAAATGCTACTTTTTATTAATGTAGTGGGTATTGTATTTTGAAATATCGGCTTGAATAACGATAGATTTATCACTCATTCATGTATTAATTTATTTTTTATTTTTTGTGATAATTAATTTTTTTATATGAGTTATTTTGTTTTAAAAAAAATAAAAATAAGACTAAAATGATAATATGTAAGTTAATAATGGATCTCATTGTTAATAAAACTAATATGTTAAAATATAATTGGAAAGAGCATATTCCAAAGTGATACTATGGAAACATGCAATCAAGGCCTTGAAAATTATATGAAGATATCTGAATTATAATTTTATTTATTTAATTAATTAAATTTATAATTAAATAATAATTAAATTAAACATTATTCAAATAAGAGATATAATTAATTCATAATTTAATCAATTTAACTAACTAATTTAGTCTAATTTTTAAGACATTACCCGCAATGAGTTATCCTCCTTTCTATAAGCCATAGATGGTGGCACAATAAATCCCACCGTATAATAAGAAGAACCAGTAGTCAGTAAGTAAACATCTGTATTCGTTGGGCACATTGCCCTTCTATATTGGACGAGCAATAAAGTACTTGATAATTTCAAGTTTCAAACAAAAAGAAAATTCTTAATTTAATTTGTTATTACTTCTTTTTTTACATTAATTTATTATTACTTTACTTGAGCTTTTGTTAAGAGTGTCAAGTGAGTTGAGTTAGAATGTAAACATGTAGATTTTGACCTAATCTAACTTAGTTATAAAATATGAGTTGGATTGAGTTTGTGAGTTAGGTTAGGTCCCATAATTTGTAAGTCAGGTAATGATTTTTAGAAACGTCCAACTCATGAGTACTCAACCTACTTATATTTTTTTAATTAAAAAATTCATTTAATCAAGATTAAAACTCATTTAGCCACAATTTTTAATCGTTGTTAAATTATCACTGAAAACAAAATCATCTGGTGGAATGACGTCATTCTACTTTTAAGTCTAACAAAAGATCAAAGTGTTCACACACAGATAGTACACTCGTTCTTACTAATCAATATTTTAGTCACTCACTTTCAAATTTTCAATCTCTCAAAAAAAAATAATCTAAATCCCTAACTTCCTATTTCAAACTACAACATCTTGAAAAAATAGATAGTAAAATTAATAATTATGTCAATGCACATGATATATGTCATAACATTGACTTCAATTAGTTAGAATAATTTGTTATTTATGAATATTGAAACTTATTAGCTTATTTTTGTTTATTCCAAACTTAAATTATTAAGACTTGTTAATTTGTTATGCACTTAGATATATTTAATTTATTTGAGATCTATTATGTTTGTGTAAAATTAATAATATGAATTAATATGTGACTTGTTATATTTATATAAAATATATTATGTATAAGCTAATTTTTAATTTTATATATTTTTTAAGAAATTTTTGTAAACATATATCAGACTTATATGTTTTACTCAACTTAACTTATTCTTAGAAAATTGAATTGGGTCGGATTAAGAAATTTTTTTATTCAAACGAACTCACAACTCTAATGAACAAATCAAATGAAAAAACGATACACAACTAACCTAACGAACCAATACCCCTAGCTTTTGTAATCCAATACATCTCTTAAATAAAATTAAATTTCTGATTAGTTGGTTCAGATCTGTATAGTGGTACAGCGACCCATTGGCTATTGACTACGGAGCTATGGCCACTTGCAGTTTGAAATTGAAGTACTGCAGGCGCAAGTTTGTGGTTCTTCTGGGACTGTAGTCTGTATCCATTGGTAGTGGTAGAAATAGGTCAGGCTTTGCATTAAACAAGTCTGACTTATATCTCAATTATAAGACTTGAATCTGGTCTGTGAACTTGTAATAGGCTAATTTTTAAGGCCTAATTTGACCTTTTTAAAAGTCTGATCTGACCTAAAAGTTTATTTAAAGGCCTATTTTACAATAAAATTTTTAAATAGATCAACATACTAACCTTTAAATAGGTCAACAAACATTTATACAAGCTAATAGACCTACTTTTGAATAGGTCAACATACTTCACATAGGCTAACAGACCTATTTTTAAATAAGTCATATGCCTTTACATAGGCTAACAGACCTAAGCCTTGAAATAAGTCAACAGGCCTACTCAAAGTTAATAGACATTTGTTATAATTTAACACTCACCTTCTAGTTTTATAGATACTCACCACTTTCTTACTCTAGTCTTTAGTTGATGTGGGACTTGGAGATAAACAAGTTGCTCACTTTCTTACTCTAATCTTTTAAGTCCCACATCGACTAAAGATCAGAGTAAAAAAATAATAAGCATCTATAAAAATAGAAGTGAGTGTTAACTTATTATTTTTATTCTAATAAATATATTACATTAAATATATTAATAAATATGCTATTTATATTCTAACTTACTAACTTAAGTTTTAGTTACTCATTTTTATTAAAATTTAATTAAAAAATATATTAATATATTATAATAAATTAATAATTATAGTTATAATTTATAATCATTTTAATAATTATAATTATAATTTATAATTATTATAATAATATATATTATATTATATATAATTAAATAGGTCAAACTAATAGATTGAAGGGGCTTAGAAAGTCTATTAGATGGTCTGAGACTTGATCTTCTTAGTTAAAAAGACTTTAAAAAAAACTTTGGACTAACTTATTTAATAAACAAATTAGGTTAGGTCAGGTCTCAAACAGGCCAAATCATAAGCCCCTAACGGATAATCTGACCTCTTTCCACCCCTATCCTTTGGTTACAAACTTGATGCTAATTAATTGTTGTCCCAAGCACAATACTCTTTCTGACTGTTATTTTTCAAGTAACACAGTTAGTTGTAAAGTCCAGCATGCACAGAGTTGTGGTACTGATCAACTACTCATTGATCCCATGAGAAATTAATGGGAAATTGTCTTTCGGGAGGGCTCCAGTGAATATTTTAAAAAATAATCATTAGAAAGAACATATAATAAGAATTATTCGTTGGATGGATATATCACGTAAATATATAAAAAAATAATAAATCATAAAGTAAAAGAAGTGTCATCTATTAAATTTTTTGACATGCCATCTATTGAATTTGAATGAACGACTATTAGGACTTTTTTCAAAAAGAAAAATCCTACAGTGATATAAATCGGTTCAAAAGGTGATATATTTGGATACAAAAAAGTCATGGTTCAAAAGGTGATATATTTGGATACAAAAAAGTCATGGTTTATATATATATATAATCACGCGGAGCATGGCAAAGCCAAATTGTCCACTTCTCCATTAGTGAATACTGCACATTTGGAGATCAACAAAAAGGTGTAGATGAAGCTACTCAAGTCATGGTTTCTTCTGCGCTTGATCTGTTTGCTGCTTCTTTTATTTGGATATATTGTTGTTGGGTATGTCAGATCAGATTTCCCAAATCCTTAAGTTTCTAATTACTATGTTAGATTAGATGAGAGCTTTTGATTCTTGGTAACAAATATTATGTTATTTTGGTGAAACAGAGTTGATGGTAGAGGAAGGCTAAGGGACACACCAGTACCTTCTCCACCGCCACCCACTGCTCCTACTCATCATCATCCATAGAAGATTCCCATGCTCCAAACCAAGCAATTAATTAAGGGTTGTTAAAGAAGCAAAAATAATAAGTATTAAATAAAAATAAAGTCTTTTTTGAATTCTCAATACATTGAATGTTTATTTTTCATTTAATACTTACTATTTTTTTTTATTCCTTTAGCTGTTCCCTAAGGGTGTGTTTGGAAGTTTGGAGGGAAAGGAAGGGAAAAGGTTTAAAGGAAAAGGAAGGGAAGGAAAATGAGAGGTTTATCCTCTTCCTTGTTTGGGAGTGTGGAATATTCGAAGGAAAGGAAATGGAGGGTTTAAGCTATATTTTTACTATTTTACCCTTTATTCAAAAAAATTAACATAATTAATGTTTTACAAAAAATATTAAAGTGAAAAACTAATAAAAAAAACTGTCTAAAATTTCTCACTATAATTTTTTCTTTCTAATAAAAAACTTTTCTTGTAATATTATTTTTTCTCAAAAAAAATCTCAAATTATTTTTCTCTAAAAAATTCTTTAGAATTATTTTTCTCTATCAAAGTTGAAAAAAAATTGAGTAAATTTTTTAATAAATAATATCTTCTCTCAATAAAAATATTGATTTAAAAAAACATTTTCTCACTCTAAAAATATCGGCTCTCTCTCTCTCAAATTATTGTCTCTAATTAAAAGTTGGATCTTATTCACTTTAAATTTCATTTTATTGACATACTGAGTCTCAATTCCTGTTATTAAGTTTAACTAATCATTTTTTAAAAGTGGTGTTATTCAAATATTATAATTTATTGTGTGGATCTTTAGTACATATTTTTTAATTTATATAAAAGAAATATACACCAATATATAAAATTATACACAATTCTATTATGAGTTCAAACTTATACATCATACACCAAAACATAATAACTTACATATACATTATCAAAAAACATCAAAATTATCCTGAGTTAAAAACTTCAAGAATCTTATCCAACCTAGTCAGCAACACAATTGTATTCATTACCAAATCAACATTCTACCAAAAGGACAAAACGTATAATCAATTGTTAACCCATCATTTCAACTTGATGATCGAAACTGCCACCAGATTTTGTGTAGAACCATACTAGATTTTGTTCAATACCTGCAAAATGAAAATGTTGACAACGTAATTTTGAGACCATCATATATTATAATTAATTACAATTTATTTGAAAAGACCAGCATGCTTATGCTATCACATTTTACATATCCGCATCTTCACATAGGTATACTGCCACTTAACCAGGCAATCATCATGCACCAGGGACAAGATAGCATAATATATGACAAATTGAGTTACTTGAATCATGACCATACCGACTTTAGTGATAATAATAGCGCATCACACTGCATAGTATATGGCAGATTTTGATATATGTATATCTAGTCCATAAAAACAGACATATAAAAAATTTGTCACATTACTTTGAATTCTATGGCTCTAAAATTCTGGGGTTATAGTTATCAAGTAAAATTCGAACCAGTGAATCACTCCACTCCGTCCTTTTTTTTTTTTTTTGCAATGGGAAAGAAACAAAGACTAATGACAGAAAAAATAGACACCGAAACTGACACCTATGTTTCTTGGAAGCATCTCTCATGGGTAATTACTCAAAAATGTTTCTTAATTCCAATACCTGCATTACTATATTCTGTCACAAAACAAAGATGAATAATTACTCAAGCTAGAGCACACAGCATATATATATGTATCTGTTTAGTTTCATAACTTCTCTCAAAGGTAACGTGAAGGTTGAAATCATCAAAATTTCACTCTCGAAGTTCACATAAAAATGTTATTCTAGGCTTGACGTGTCAAATAAAAGCTATGCATGTCCACCAAAAAAATAATGATTGTTTGAACTTTGAAGAGGCTATATATATATATATATGATTTTGAAGATGGTACTGACTATAGTTTATCTTTGTCATTACTTATTCTCGGTCAATTCATTTCACACAATGAAACCAGGTTGCCAAATGAATTCTATCAATGAATATAGATTTCTGTTTAGCACTTCTCCTGATTGATATATTATATGCAGAACATATCATGCATTTCAAATCTTATAAATGGGGATTATTGGGCAGGATTCTCTCTATTCCTTGGATTGGAGACAACACTATATTTAATTTGTGGAGAACAAACCCAACTTATGAAATTTAATTTGTGCAGTTAGATTAACTTAACACAATTACCTTTATCCCCTCTTCATGGAATCCTTTTATCAACTTATGAAAGTAATGAATATGAATGAATGACACAACACAAGAAAGTTAAAACAATTACCTCAACGAACCAAAGGGACCAACAGGACCAAGCACCATCTCAAGTAGCAACTCTTTGCGTTTGTCCGGAGGACAACCAATCACTCCTCTAATCCTTTCAGGATTATCAAGAAGATAAAGGTATGCACGGGTGAACAAGTGCCTCTCAATCTTCAAATCCTCCAGAAGCTTCCAAATTTCAGATTCAGAAATTGGAAGTTTCTGCTGAACTCTCTCATAAACAATAGTACTCTCTCTAAGAGCTACATTACCCTTTCTAAGAGCTCCGGCAATATCTTGAAGTGCCACCTTTATCCCTTCAATTTCATCTTCATCCTTTGTCCTTCTAGACCTTTTAGATTTGCCCTCTTGACTGCGAGTTCCTTTTCCCTCAGGAGATGTGGCTTCATTATCATTGCCAACCTGTTGAACACTCTCGAAGGTCACCTCATTTGTTTCAATAGACTCAGATTCTCCAGTAAGTGGCCTTTTGTTTCTAATGTCTTTTGCAGTCTCAGCATGTTGTCCAGTAGCTCTATCCTCACCACATAAGATCATCATCTTGTCATAATTTGGAATAGGCTTTGTCATCCACTCTTTAGCTTCAGGCTTAGCCTGTCATATAAACATTGATCAACATGGTAAAAACATATGACCAAACGACATGAGAGAGATAAAATCAAGAAAAATTATTAATAGAAAACATACCTCGATTAGCTTTTGCCAAACTTCCGGTTCAGCACACCAATGCTTTGTGATTGGGTCCCAAGCAAATCCACTCAAGCCATTTTTGAACAAATCATAGCATTTTGCAAAGCGTCTCTTTAATAACTTCCAACGACCCTTTACCTTTTCCTTGTCAAAAGCTCTTTCAAATTTGTCTTGCAACTCTTTAGTTATGGCTTTAAGCTTTTGACGTAAAGGTCCCATTCACTTTATTTCCTCATATTGTTGATGCAAAAAAGCATCAATAAGAACGTTATCCATCTCTTCTGTCCACGTCTCTCTTTTAGTCTCAGACATAATTCCTAAGCAGATTATCTTAATTCAATTTCAATATAAAGAAAAGGAATTTAATATATGATACATTTTTATCAATTAACATCACAATATTCATCAAGTCATAAGATACATGTTCAATCTAAACATAAGAATGAAACAAATCAAGATGTATAATATCTCCACATAGCATCAGCTATAGAATTTCTTAAATTGTCTCCTAAACGGGTATGTTCTTCATCCTCATCATCATCTATTGGAGCATGCCCATGTTGTTGAGGTACGTTTTGAGTAGCAATTTCTTCATCCACCTCAAAGAACAACTTGACTCTTCATCAGGATCAACTATCATCAAATAATTATGCAAAATGCAACATGCTATGATAATCATATTTTGAGTCTTGATTCCATATGTTGGTTCAGTGCCACTTGCAATGATAGGAAACCTTTTTTTCAAAACCCCAAAAGCCCTTTCAACAGCATTACGTAACGATGAATGACGATGGTTAAATAATTCCTGAGGTGTTCGAGGCGGATTTCTTGATGAAAATTCTTTCAAATGATAGCGTGTTGTTCTATAAGGTGTGATCAGTCCCTTTCTCAACATGAATCCAGCATCAAGGACATAATATTTACCTATTAAAAAAAATCAACGCTAAGATGTAACTAATGGAACAAGAGGAAAAGGAGAAAAATTCTATTAATTACCTCTGGGGATTCTAAGATAATTTGTTCTATGTAATGCATCTTTTAATATCCTTGAATCGGATGCAGTGCCCTCCCATCTAGGTAAAACGTAAGTAAATCTGAAGTCAAATGAGCACACAACCAACACATTCTATGTTGGAAAATCTTTCCTACCACGATATTTTGAAGCTTCAACCGATGGGACTTTCACACGAACATGTGTACAATCAATTGCCCCGACACAATCCTATCATTGACATTATGTCGTCAATATATTTTTAATTAAACATGTTTGAAATTCAATATAAAAAGTAATTTTACCTTAAAAAATGGGTTAAATCGATTGCTTCCAAGAATTTCTATAGGAATTTGTGAACCATCCAGGTTGTTTGAGATACTTCTCTTCTAACTCCTCTTGTTGATCGAAGCACACGATGAAAATGACGACTAGTAGTCTCACCAGAGCGTCGAAACCAAAATTGAACCTCTCAGTTTCTAACATTATGCGTTAGAATGTAGAGTGTTTTGACAACTTGTTCCTCTACAGTTACCCGTTGTGTTGGTTGGAGACCACCCTCTCGTTCTAGCATAGCACACAAGTCCAAAAAGGCTTTAGGCCCCATTCTTATTATCTTATGACTTTCACTACTACCAATTCACATCATTATCTTTTCCCGTGCCCTGTCCTTCTCTAAGGTCAAAGTATGGTCAATTATCCTACTCCGAGAACAAATTCTAATTATGTAATAATAAACTACAAGGCATATGACATGAACAATAGCCAGTCGACGTCTTTCTCTCCATATTAACAATGCAAGATTTCTCTGTTGTCCTTGATCATCCATCTATAAAGATAATAATATTTATATGAACAATTAGTTAGACTTATGTAATACAAACTAGGACTCATGCCAATTTATTACAAACAATGAGAATAATAAGAGGAGATACAACATGCAATTCAAAGGAAAATAGAAAAGGAGGTAAATGTGTGTTAAAAAATCTAGGTGTATTAAGCAAATCAGCCATTTGATTGGTGTTTTGTTTTGTGGATTTTGATAGCACCGACAAATTATAAGCCTGAAGATCACGTGCACGTCAGGGAGAGGGGCGACGCTGACAAAATGTGAATCGGTCCATAAAGACGGGACCTGAATCAACTGAATGGCTCTTGTGAGCCCAAAATTCTCATAACAGGATATTAATTTTTAGTTGGTTTTTTTTTGTTAGTACGTGGATCAAAATATATTGTACTTCAAATTAGAGATTATTGTCATCTATTATTCTGTTCTGTAGTGTTTTTCGTCTACCTGAAAAAGGAAAGAAAAGATCTCCACTTTTTAAATTTTATTTGTTTTCCAACCTGGTACCAGAAAATCCGAGTTGTATTTGGGTATGGATGAAAGCTCAGACTTTTCAAATGAACATTAAACTCGCTGACAAAATAAACCATGCAAAGTGATCCGGATTTCCAAAGATACACATCAACTGAGGAGAAGGGATTCGGATTCGAGCAGAACAGAGCAGTGGCACCGTCATGCACAAACCAAGGCACAGAGAGAGAGAGAGAGAGATAGTGTGTTGCGTACCGGTGGATCTGGCCGGATCTGGTGGTGGCAGGAGGTGGCGCGGACAGGGACGTCAACTGCGTGGAGGAGCACGCCGGTCTTCGTCGTGCGTACCAGTGGATCTGGCTGGATCTGGGCTTTTCGTGGGTCGGAGTCACAGATCAGGTTCTGTGGTGCAGGATGCGCAGACCGACGGCTTCTGATGGGGAGTTCCGGTCAGGCGACGGAGGTGGTTAGGTGGGGAGAGTGGATGAAGATATGGGGTTCGGGTGGTTCACCGTGAGGGGATGTGAAGATGAGGATGAGTGAAATTGATCAAAATGGACGCTGGGCAGTGAGGTGAGCTGAGAGTGAGATAAGGATAAATAAGTAAATTTGCTCAAAATCCCCCAATTTGGGGGAACCGAAAATCAGAGGTGTTGGAGGGTTAATAAAACCCTCATTTTCCATTCCCTCTTCTCCCAAACAAGGATTTTGCTATAACAAGTCTTTCCCTTCCTTTCCTTTCCCTCCTATCTCTTGCTCCCAAACACACCCTAAAGGGCATTGTTAGACAAACCCATTAATTAATGATGTTCCATTTTCGTGTCCTGCCTAGCTACTTGCTCATGTTCACCCATGTATTGGCTCAATGTTCTGTTTGTAATTGTATGTTGTGTCCTGGCCTGCTGGGGCTTTTTGTTCGTCACTATTATTCACTAATCTACGTAATGCGAGAAATTAAAAAAAAAAACAATGTTGGATATTGATATTTTTAAAATTACATGTGGTATTGGAAAATTCTTGTGGAACGTTTTTTTATTGTAGCTGTACCTGTGGAACTCGTGTGAGACCCACGCAATGCAATTAGTCTCGGCCATCTATTGTATGCACAATGAACGTAAGAATTTCTCGTATGCAATTAATATTTTAAAAATTGGTTCAACCAAAAAATTAGAGATGAAGAGGGTAGTTCATGGTGTAATCATGGATGATGCCATGAACACATTTAAAATAAGTTAGATAAAATATACATAATGTTAGACTATATAACCTAAAATTAGCATGGATCATTAGATATTTGATAACACAGTTCATGTTTTAATCCATTAATTTAAGCTGAAATTTTAGGCAATTGTGCATGATTGGATTAACTTATTTTGTATTTAAAACAGTTTAAAATCAATAACTTTTTAAGAATTTTTTTTAAAAATAAACTATTATTTTCTCCAAAATATGCTGAAACTGACCAAATATACCATTTTCACAAGTTTTGACACTGACCAATAATAAGATCCACTCCACGGTCTCATGGAACCAGTTTTTGAAACGCTGGTTGTTGTGTAGGGGCTGAAAGAAGGTATGGTTAATGAATTGAAAATTGGACCATTGGATTTGGATACACTTTCTTCACGGATCCGGATCCAGCAATGGTAAGCCCAACACGTGATAATCGCATAGCAAGTTGCATCAACTATACAGAATAGGGTAGCACATTATTAAACAATTGGGGTCTTTTTAATTATTTAGTCGAAAGAATTTGGAATAGCTATAACTTGCCCACAAGTCTCACCCACAATTTAGAATAGCTATAACATTTGGAATTTTTAATTATACTATGTAATAGTAGATAATAATATTTACACTAATTTTATTAGTAATTTATTCACATTAGTCAATCTCCTTCCCCTTTCTGTGAATGTGCAATGCTGACTAGATGAAAAACAAAGAAAATGAATACAGAATTGAACTGTACTAGAGGTACTATACGTAGTATTGAAAAGTACACGACTGAAACTTTCGAAAACAACTTTCAAGTAAAATATATTGATACCAAGCAATGTGCTCAACTTCGGTGGAATTTAACTAGAGCTTCAAAGATTTACAAAGAAGTGGATAATTAAGGTATTTTTTAAGAGGCAATTTGCATGACTGATGCCTTCCCCTGTCTTCAACGATCCTCTTATAGACTTTTTATTCTTCCAAACTTAAACGTGTTTGAAATCAGCGGAATTCAATATATATATATATATATAGCATCACGCGAAGCATGGTAAAGCCAACTAGTTCAGTTCTCCACTAGTGACCATTACTGCACATTCGTAGAAAGGGGAGGAAAGTGGTTAACAAAGGTGAAGATGAAGCTACTCAAGTCACGGTTTCTTTTGCGCTTGAGCTGTTTGCTGCTTCTTTTATTTGCATGCATATTTGTTGGGTATGTCACATTTCTTAAATCCATAACAAAGTTCTAATCACTGAGATGAGAGCTAATTTTTATTCTTAATTTTCTTTCTTCACAAATATTATTATTTTGGCATAGCGGAGTTGAAGGGGCTGTCTTTTTACTATTACGTCCTTACGGTGGCAGGAACGCTTACAGACCAATACCCTCTCCACCGTCAGCCGTTTCCTCTACTACTCATCGTCCATAGAATATCTCAAGTTCCAAGTCAATCAATTATGCTGTTCCATTTTCTTGTCTTTGCCTACCTACTTTCTCACGTTCATATGTCATATGGCCTACTATTTTCTTTTTACTTTTTTCCTCATCACTCAATGTAATGCTATACAAATATAATGTTGGATTGATATTCTTGAAAAATATGTTAAGAAAAAAAGTATACTATATTCTTAGACACATATATACATTTTTTTATCAAAAAATAATAATAATATATGTATCTAAGAATATACTATTTATGGACTATGGTTGTATATATCATGGTACATATGCAAAACATTACAGAAATTTTTAGATACATATATTGATGTATATGTCATGATTGTAAATTGTGATTACAGTTGTATAATAATTATAGAAATTTTTGTAGACATATTGTGGAATACGATTAATGCGGTCATAATTGTGGCTACATTGCAGATTGTGGTTGCAGAGACCTCTAAACTGCGATATTACAATCTCAATTATGATTGTGAATCATAATTTAAAACCTTAGTATATGCATACAACAACAACAACAACAACTAAGTCTTTTCTCATTAGGTGGGGTCGGCTACATGGATCAAACGACGTCATTGTGCCTTATCATAAACCAAGTCTTCAGATATGCTATTCAGATCTAAATCTTTTTTAATCGTTTCACCTATAATCTTTCTTGGTCTTCCTCTACTTCTAGCTATTGGGCTATTATCTACCTGATCTACTCTTCTTCTTAGGGGACTTCTAAGGGTCTTTCTCCTTACATGTCCAAACCACCTAAGGCGAGATTCTCCCATCTTTTCCACAATAGGTGCTACCCTACTTTCTCTCTAATGCATTCATTCCTAATCCTATCTTGTCTTGTATGACCACACATCCAACGCAACATCCTCATCTCCGCAACACCGATCTTATGCTCTTGTTGGCTTTTTACCGCCCAACATTGATACCATACAACATCGCAGGAGCCTTATAATGCGGTAAAATTTACCCTTAAACTTGAGAGGCACTTTTCTATCACAAATAATTTGAAACTCCTCCATTTCATCCATCCAGCTTGAATCCTATGGTTTACATCTCCTCTATCTCTCCATCATTTTGTATGATAGATCCAAGGTACCTAAAATGTGTGACTTATGGTATTGTATGATCTCCAACTTTCACCGCTAAGCTATCATTAACACGTCTCTTATTGAACTTACATTCCATATACTCCGTCTTACTTCTACTTAGACGAAGGCCATGTTTTTCCAAAGTTTGTCTCCATAGCTCTAACTTCTCATTTGTTTCCTCTCTCGACTCTCCAACTAAGACTATATCATCTGCAAAAAGCATGCATTGTGGACCGACTCTTGGATATGCGCGAGTAAGCACATCCAAGACCAAGGTAAAAGATATGGACTCAAAGGTGACCCTTGGTGCAGTCCTATAGTTATAGGGAAATCTTCTGTAGCCCCACCTTGTGTTTTCACACTAGTTTTAGCCCCATCATACATATCTTGGATTGCTCGAATATAGGCGATACGAACTCCTTTCTTCTCCAAAGCCTTCCACAAGACCTCTCTCGGTACCCTATCGTAGGCTTTTTCCAGATCAATGAAAACCATATATAGGTCTTTTTACTTCCTCTGATACCTCTCCATTAATCTTCGTAGAAGATAGATTGCTTCCATGGTTGACCTCTCAGGCATAAAACCAAATTGATTCTCTGAAATATGAGTCTCTTGTCTTAATTTCCGTTCAATTACTCTTTCCCATAACTTCATGGTATGACTCATGAGCTTAATTCCTCTGTAATTTGCACAGTTTTGTATATCTCCCTTATTCTTATAAATAGGGATTAAAATGCTTCTCCTCAATTCGTTTGACATTTTCTTAGACTTCATTATCTCGTTAAACAGCTTTGTGATCCAACTTATACCTTTCTCTCCTAGGCACTTCCATACCTCAATAGGTATATTATCCGGTCCGACACTGACTTTTCCATTATCCATCCTCTTCAATGCTTCTTTTACCTCAAACTCCCGATTCTACGATAAAAGTTTTATTTTGGTCCTCCTCTCTAGTGTTTAGAATGTCCGAGTCCCCTAATGTCCCATGTTCCTCATTAAATAACTTGTGAAAATAACTCTTCCATCGATCCTTAATGTCTTGTTAAAGTAACTAAGACTTTACCCTCTTCATCCTTAATGCATTTCACTTGATCCAAGTCTCTTGTCTTCCTTTCCCTACTTTTAAAGCTTGTATATATTCCTTTCTCCGTCTTTGGTGCCCAACGATTGATATAACCCGTTGAACGCTTTAGTTTTCGCCTCGCTCACGCCTTCTTAGTATCTTTTTTAGTCGCCTTATATTTTTCCCAATTTTCATCATTTTTACATACGTGCCAAGCTTTATAACATTCCTTTTTAACCTTAACTTTATCTTGTACACTTGTGTCCCACCACCAAGATTCTTTATCCTTGAGTCGAAGCCTCTTGATTCAGAGTGTCTCTTTTGCTACCTTTCTAATCCCTTGACCACCTCGTCCCACATATCATTAGCACTCCCTTGTACTTCCCAAATTTCTTTCTCCATAATCCTTCTCTGAAAGAGCATGTGTTTTTCTCCCTTTAATTGCCACCATTTGATCCTTGGCTCTCTGTCTCGATAATTTTTCCTTACTCTTATCTTGACCCGTACATCCATAACCAAAACTCTGTGTTGGGTAGTCAAGCTCTCTCCAGGGATGACTTTGCAGTCCATGCAAAGCTTTCTATCAGATTTCCTTATTAAAAAGAAATCAATTTGAGAGCAAGAACTCCCGCTTCTATATGTGATCAGATGCTCTTCCCGCTTCCTAAAACAAGTGTTAGCTATTGTAAAATCAAACGCTACCGAAAAATCTAAAATCGTTTTGCCCTCTGCATTAGCTACTCCTAGACCATAACCCCATGCAAACCCTCATACCCCTTAGATTCGCTCCCCACATGACTATTTAGGTCCCCTCCTAGAAAAATCTTCTCTCTTAAAGGTATTCCCTGAACTAAACCTTCTAAATCCTCCCAAAATTTAATCTTGTAGTGCTCGTCTAGCCCTACTTGGGGTGCATACGCACTAATAACATTAAAAGTCTCTGTTCCACAACAAACTTCAAAGCTATGATCCTATCTCCGAGCCTTCTCACCTCCACAACCATATTCTTCCAATTCTTATCTACTATTATGCCTACCCGTTTCTAGATTTTACCTTGCCGGTGTACCAAAGCTTAAACCCGAAGAGTCGAGTTCCTTTGTCTTTTCTCCAACCCACTTAGTTTCTTGTAGGCACATAAAATTAATCCTCCTCCTAATCATGGTGTCAACTATTTCCATAGATTTACCGTAAGTGTACCTATATTCCAAGTTCCAAAACGCATCTCACTCTTGTGAACTAGCTTCTTTACCCACACCCGTTCACGACAATGTGGGAACCCTTGCTTATTTTTCACTACACCCGTAAATTGCGATGCAAATGCGGCCCTTGCTCATTTGAATAACGTACTTGAGCTATACGTAGCGTTTTAGGGGCAACGACCTAGCATTAACACAATTACTTCGTTTATCCATGTCATAAAGATTCGACAAAGTTTTACGTTGGCTGTCGACTGCCTAACACAACCCTCCTCTTTTATCCGGGCTTGGGACCGGCTATGTGGATATTTGCAACAAAGCTCAGCATAGGCAGAGTTAAAACCTTAGTATATGCATATGGAAAAAAAAAATTATTGGAAAAATTCTATCCTACTCCTAATCGAAGCGGTAAGAATACCCCAACTAATGTACATGACATAAGGAATGATTAATTCAGTTGTATTAGTAAATTATATCATGAATCAAAGCCTTCGAAGAATCATAATTAGAAGATTACAAGTTCTTGGAGATTCATAAATTTTGTTGAACACACAATATGTGAAGACTTGGAGATTTCATGGAAAGTAAAAGTATTAGATGGAAAAAGCAAAAATGTACTAGAAAAGCAAAAATGACGGCTAGATCAATGAGGAACAATCTTTTAAAAGATATCTCACAAAAGGACAAAGTTCCTTTTCAAATTTTGTCCCCGTATAGCTACAAAAAGAAGACTGCATGATATAGTTTTCTATAAATGAGCAGCTTCTTAGAGAAGAAAGACATGCACCGATAAAGGAGAAATTCATAGACTCAAACTTTCATTCATCTTATGTATTTGAGCTTGTTTGAGAGAATGTACACTAAAGAGTGTTATTTATTTCATTCATTTCTTATAAAACCCATTGTGGGTGCTTGTTCTAGCTTGTGTGCTAGAGAATTTGGTCCATGAATGACCAAAAGGCTAACTCTAAGGTTGAGAGTTGTAATGTAACTAACTTGGAGAGGTGTTTATGGTAAACTTTTGTCTAATGACAAATTTGATTTCGGATCTCAATTTAAAGAAGGAAATCGCTTCTTCTTGTGATTCTCTAATTCCCATACTGATTTTTAAGCAAGAACATCAAAGGTTAATTTTGAATGAAATACATAATTGTATAAATTAAAATCAAAATATTAATGCGTAAGAAGTAACTTAGTAAAATAATGATAAATGAGTGAAACAATGACAAGATGAATGAAAAGAACTTTGTTTTGAAAAAGTAAAGTTTGCTTTTAAAAGTTGAGAAAACAATAAAGAGAAAGCAAATAAATGGCATGAAATATAAATGGCAAAGAAATAAAGTGTGATGAAGTAATTAAACTTGACAGGTAATGTAAAATGCAAAAGTTTAAAGAACATGAATTGAAATAAAGCAATGTAAAAGAACTATGAAAAATAAACTTGCAGGTATGTAAATTAGTGTAGAAAAGTAAATTTGCAGAAAGTGAAGACTAAAAATGTAAATGAAACTATAATTAAATTTGCATTGAAATTGTAAATGATACAGAAAGGAGATTGGATGGAAATATATTAAACTAAACTTGTGTGACTTGCTCGAGATGTCAAGGATGTGAGAGTATGTTTACAAGTGTTTGTGAGTATAAAATTTCCAACCCCCAAGTGTTTCCATCCTTTTGGTATTTATAAACATTTTAAGTAACTACTCTTTTTACAAGATCTTGACATGTGTATAAAATAAATATAACTGCTTAATGATTATTAGTGATCCTTGTTAAGCAACTATCAACAATCCTTGTATTGTATTGGTCTTGTACTTACAACTGCTACTAACTTTTATTTCAAATTCAAATCATTTCTTTTGAATTCAAACTTGAATCTTCAAACATTTGCTGGCTTTAGGTCAAGACCCTTGTTTCTATTTTTAGAATTTTTTTAAGTGTAGTTACTCTTTGAGTCTAAGTTTTGAGACTAACTCAAAATTATCACTCTTGATATGAAATCGAAATGACCTTTCCTAATTTTAAATTGAAACTATCATTTCGATAACTTCGATTCTTTACTACAATTTTGACTCTAATAAAACTGAAGTCAAAGGTCTCAATGTTCGAGACCTACTCGAAGTTACCACTTATGGTATGAAGTTGAAAGTATCATTTTTTATATCAAATCGAAACTATTACTTGATAGTTTCAAGACTTACAATTTCGAATTCAACTACCATTTTTGGATACCAAATCGAAACTATCATTTTGGTAACTTCCAAATCAAAAATATTATTTCGATAACCTTATTATAATTTTGATTCTAATAAAATCGTGTAAATTCTCGAAGTAATTCTTCAATTACACATCAAAATCCTCACCTGAATCAAAAAGTGCTATTTTTTATACCAACAAGAGGGTAAAGGATTCAAATCAAAGGCTACTATTGAAATTTACAGCAAGAATACATTCCTCCATTTTAAGTAACCACTGGGCAAGACAACATTTGTTGAGTCAGCAAGAAGGCAAAGCTTCAATCTTCAGGATGGAGGTTACATTCTTTGACTCCAAGTTCATGTGAGAGATTGTGATTAGCCATACATATATAGGTTTTTTTATATCATAAAACAAATAACTTAACATGTCAAAATTAATAATTTCATATTAAAAAAAATTAGTCAAAAGTTATTTTTAAAATATTTTGATTATATAAACTTTTCTAAAAGTAAAACAAGTTGGCCCAAGAACTGGAGAATTAATTAATTTCTCTAAATATTACGTGTTAGAAGTGCATCCTCAAGATTGCTTGCGTTGGATTTATTAATTAGTTTCAATTGATGCAAAAGTTGATTAAAAATAAAGTACAAAACAAGCTAATTCAAAGTTTCAAATACATACTTGATATTTGTTTTTAAAATTAAAAATTAATTGTTATAAATATGAAATTTAATTTAACAAGCTAGTCCAAAAGTTGAAAAGTTAATTAGTTTCTCTAAATGTACCAAATCTGATGTCAAAGGTGTGTCATCAAGATCATGAGATGAATTTACTGCTTAGTTTTAACTGTCACTAATACAAATTGAATTCAAATTTTATTATTACTCTATTAAAGAAAAATAAAAGGAAAAATGTAAATTATGAGTTTGTGAAATATTGACATATGTCATCTCTAAGTTGTGCCACAAATGTAATTTAGATTTAAATTTAAATTTTATTATTATATCCTATTAAAAAAATCAATATTAATCATTAATCAATATAATAATAAAAAGATATTTTTAGAATAATTTTTAAAAATTGAAAGATTATTCACAACCTTAATATTTTTTAAGCTCAAAGCATTCTTTCGTTAATCTTTGGAATTTTTTCAAACATTCTAAAAACTTTATATTTAAACTTGGTATTTGACGATTTCAAAATGATAAAATTAGTATTTGAACTCAAATGTAAAATTTCTGACTCTACCATTGATCATTTATTTAAATATTTTTTATAGTAATAAATAATTATGATATTACTTTCAAATATTTTATTTTAATTTTTACAATAATCTAGTGCATCGCACAGGGCTATTCTAGTTATTATCAATAAGAAGATTAAACAACCCATAGGATAAGATAACTAGTGTGATATATTTTAGCTCAATAAAAGATAAAAGTAGTTATGTTAGTTCTCATAACTTTTCCATTCCTTTTCATTTTTTGATGTGTTGTTATTAGAATTTTAACCTTATGAAGTGTTTGGCAACCTTCAAAAACCAAATATCTAGATACAACAGCGTTAGGTTTTTTTTTTTTTTGTTATTAAGATAACATTCTTTTAAAATGAATAAATAAAGTTATATTTACTATTAAATTTTGTAGATGATATCACAAATACATTTAAAATAAGTTAGATAAATTATTAGAGAAATTTTAGACTATATAACCTAAAATTAGCATGGATCATTAAAATAATTGATAACTTAGTTCATGTTTTAATCCATTAATTTAAGATTTAAGTTTTGGGCAGTTAAATAGATTGTCACATGTTTTGACGTTGACCGACATATAATAAGCTTTTTTACCAAACTGTCCTTGATAGCAAAATTATTTATTAAAATATCACTATTTTAAAATTATTTAACAAAATGTCACTATTTTGAAACTATATACTAAACTGCCATTTTTTTGTCCAATTGACAATATTTTTTAATTTTTTTGTCAACATGGATAATGCCAAAAAAGATGGCACATCCACGTAGAAAATGCCAACATGTTTGGTGTTGTCCACATGGATGCGCCACCCGGGCGTGGATACGCATACACTTTGGCATTTTAATTGTAAAAACGTCATACCTTTTAGCATTTTAAGGGTAAAAGCGTCATTAAGCTTGACACTTTTCGCCTATATATTCACACATCGGGCATTTGCACCAGCCATCCTATTCATTCTCTCAAATTTCAGTCTCTCTCTGTAAATTTTCTCTCTCTAAACTCTCTCGGCTCTCTCTCACCTAATGGATTTAGCAGTTGCTAGTGAAGGCGATGTCTTGATCTCCTATTTGATCATATTAAGATATTATTTTTATACGTAAGTATTTATTATAATGCTTGATTTTTTTTATATTATTTGTTGGCTATTTTTTTATTCTACTAATGTTAATTATATATTTTTGTTAGTTTATACTTATTAATTGTTGTTGTTGTTTGGCTTACAACGTGAAAGATGACATTCCGTGTAAACCCAGACCTAAAGGATGACTCGATTTTGGAGTTGCAAGAGTATCATGTTTCTCAATATGTATGACAAGGACATGAGGACTGACACTTGCGTGTTAAACTTACTTAGAAAACAAAGCATATGGACCCCCCGGTGCGGATTCTTCCATATCTGGAGAAGACTGATTTCTTGGGATTTGCCCATATGGGTTATTGCAGTATTGATCACTTCGTAATTACTGCGTTGGTTAAGAGATGGCGTCCAGAAATACATACATTTCATATGTCTACTGGAGAGTGCATCATAATGTTGGAAGACATTGGTATCAAATCGAGTCTTCCTATTAACGGCGCTGCTGTTACTGGACTTACCCATCATACTGATTGGATTGATCTATGTGATCAGTTGTTAGGGATTGAACTGACTTCATCATTGATGTCTAATTCACACATTGATATGACATATCTGTGGTAGTCAGCTCTTACAAAGCTCACGAAGAATGATGATGACGATTATGTGCAACAACGTGCACGACATTGCATACTTAGGTTGCTTGGGGTTTCTTATGCCCTAATAATTACTTGATGTTCTTTTCGCTATTGGAGGACTTTGCTGTTGCTAAGATATACAGTTGGGGGTTTACAATCTTGGCGTACTTGTATAGAGAGTTTTGCAAAGCTACAGACTATAAGGCACGCGAGATCGGATGTACTTGTATTGTATTGCAATATTGGACATGGTACAGATTCCTTTAGTTTGCCCATACACTGACTGACCATGTTGAACTCAATGTGTTCTATGATGCATACTCAGCAACTACATGTGAACAATAATTTATTTAATTTAGTTTCTTAAATCTAAATACTATGCAATTTGTTATCATAATCAATTTATAATATAAATAACTAAATTATATTATTATAAACTATGGATAAACTAAGGTGTAAAAATGGAAATGCTAGTAATAAAAAAAGAAGAAAATGTTAACAAAAAATTAAGATGAGTTTTAAATTTAAACTATATTAATAAGAAAAAAAAAACCTGTTAAGAAGTCGGTTTCTAATAGGAGATAAAAAAAATATTGTTTCATGATTAAACCGATTTCTCAACACCATATGAAAAAAAATAGAAGTTGTCATGTTGAGAACCAACAGCCTTCTCATATCTCTTTCTTAAGATTTGAACTCATGTCCCATGGGGAGTCAATATTACTTACCACATTGACTTACCCTTTGTAAGTCTCTCTCCTTTACACGTAAATTATCAAATATTAAAATCAAACTAATGATTGAGATTTCCGTAGTTTTTAAAATATTGCAAAGGATCTTAATCCTGCTTCTTCACTTGCTGATGTCAGAAGAGTTGAAGATTGAATTTCAATTAGAATTTTCAATATTCATATAAATTTAGTACATAAAGTGTTTCCAACAAAGCAATGCAATAAAAAGAAGGAAGTAATGCTATTTTAACCAATATTTTCACCAAATTATGGATGAATGATTTGCTGCCTATATGTCATTAGTAATTGAGGACCACGAGGTTTCATACGTTAATGTAATAAAATTAAGATTTGAGCCTGGTACGTTATAAGTGTAATTACCACTAAATTTTTTGTACAGGTTTGCATCTATATATTTTTTTGTACACACAAGTTGTAAAAAATGACTTATTTTCTTTTATGTGTTTAATAAACTAATAAAAACATATGAGAATGATATAAAAAATTATTTTAGTAGCCTTTTTTTCTTGGTAAAGTACAGTTATTTACTTATGTGGTTTGATTAGAAATTATTTTGCTTATTGTGGTTTAAAAATGTATCACTTTGCCCCCACGCGATATTTTATGTTATCACAATCACATATTTATGAAAAATTCTTTTGTACTCTTAAATTATTACACTCAGTCCACTAAAATACATTCTATTGGATTAAGAAGAGGATAAACAAATAAATAAATTATCAATGATCTCCTCATATTACAAATTAACAATTCACTTTTGTTATACAACATGCATAATAATAATTGCGATTTGGCTAATAATAGATGTTCAAACTCTAACATGTGTCTTCCTTTAAAAATTAGATGAAAAAACCACATTATGTACTAACTGGGCAAATCATAGGGGCAAAGTATCACTTTTTAAATCATTTGGGAACAAAGTAATTTTACATTAAACCAAAAGAGGAATATAGGGTGAAATTCTTTTTGAAGTATATATCTTATCTTTATGTCCTATTTTTATCCTACATTCTCGCATTTCAACCAAACTTATCAGTATCACTATCTATATTTATCCAAGTGAAGTAAGACTCATTGATCTCTCATTTTTTTACCACAACAAATGTGCTTTAGGCTCACTTTCCTCTCATTTATGTAAGTCATTATATAAAAAAAATATGAATAGTATTAGAAACACACTATGTTTCACACTTCGTTCAACACAATCTCTTTAATTAAGTCACATCACACACTAAAATACAAAATCAAATTTGATTACGTACTAATCAAATTGATTACATGTTAATCGAGATTAAGTGTGTGTTTTAGTGTGTGACATGATCTAATAGAAAAGAGTGTATTAAAAGGAGTGTGATAGAAAATGTATTTCTAACATTTCTCATAAAATATTTAGGAAAAAAGTATAGAGTCATTCTAAACATTTACCATTTTGCAAATTACCATCATAAACTTTAAAATCTTCTTAATTAATCCATAAATTTTAACTAATAACCTAATAAATTTTTCTATTAACCATATGTTAAATAACTAATGGAGATGTCACGTGACATCATCCTATCCATCAAACTCATTAAATATAAACCATTGATTTTTTTTATATTTTAAAATCTCATTTTTTAATTTTATTTTACTCTTAAAAAATAAAATATAAAAATTAAATTATTTTAAAACAAAAAGTGATGGTTAATGGATAAAATAATTCATTTTTTATTCATTTTTTTATTTTCTTTAAAAATAATTTAGTTTTTTTATTTAATTTGTTAAGAGTAAAATATAATAAAAAAATGAGATTTTAATGAATAAAAACAATCAATAATCCATATTTAATGAGCTTGAATGCATAGGATGATGCCACGAAACTATCTTTATTTCATTGATAATAAGTGATTTCCTTGAATAATAATGCGAAGGGAGAGTGGGGTTTAAATCTAAACTATCTTTAGTTTGAAAGTAAAGAGTTCATACTGTTACACATTATATGAAAAATCATTATTTTTTTCTTTTGGTAAAAAGAAATTATTCTTGGCTGATATAAGATGGTGAATTACTGAAGTACCTTGGAAAATGTTGTTATATTGGAGAGAAAATATACGAAACTGAAGCAGGTCAATTCTCAGGCAAATCGACCAAAATGTTCTCATTGACAAATTTATTTACTAATTTGCTATCTTTTTTAAATTATTTATCAAATTGCTACTATTTTTATAACGTTAAAATTTTATATTATTTTTTGTTCTACATGAAATGTGATTGGGATAAACACACGTGGCAAGATCCCACATAATCACCACGCGTGTTATCCCAGATTAGGTATCTCACGCGTGGAATGAAAAATAATATAAACTTCTCGCGTTATAAGAAAAAGACTTAACTCATTTCACGTGAATCTCTTAAAAAATGGCTTTTAGAGACATATCTGATTTACATGTTTCTAAAAAAGTGCATTACAATTTTGAAGAACATCGGTTTCAATTAATTTTATGGAGAAATTTAAGTATTTCTTCGACCAGTAAAGTAGTCGATGTGGGACTTTTCTTAAGTTAAGAAAATATAAGTAAGTAAGGAACAAAAAATATATTTGTTCGATGTGGGACTTTGATAGTAACAAGGTAAAGTAAGTAAGTAAGACAATAAAATATATTTATTCAATGTGGGACTTTGATCGATTTGCCAAAATAACACAATTAAATGTGCTATTAGTCTGCAATACCTTAAAAAAAGGAAAATATAGATAATTTCAATTAATTTTAAACAATAGTATTTTTAATTGTTTATACTTTTTTTAAACAATAGTATATTATTTCAATAGTATTCTTTAATAGTATTTTAAACGATACTTCTTTTTTTAATCAACGTTTTCATGTATTTTAAATAATTAGTCATTTATTTTTAATTTTATACTTTTACTCCAGATAAAAAAATATACTTTTATTATTATTAAATAAGATTATAAACTTTATAATCTTATTCAATAATAATAATAATAATTGTTGATACCTAATTTTGTCCATAAAATTTTATTTTCTTGCTTAATCAGGAACTACTTTTTGTGTTAATTGATGCCTAATTGCAATGTTTCTTTTCTTTTTCTTAATTTAATTTAATACAAAAGGAAAACAAAAAAAAAGAAAAGAGAAAAGAAAACAAATAAAAAAGAAGGAAATTTGCATCAGATAGCTACAGTAGTAGCTGTCATCCCCTCTACGCCCCCAGCAGTGCAGCAGGAGCCTCAGCAGCGCAGTAACAGAGCAAGGGACTGCTTGACATGAAAGAGGAAAGCATCAGGGATGGGGAAGAGTGAGGATGGTGAGACAGGGAAGCAAAGCACAAAAATGGAAATTGAGGGAGACAACACAGTTCTCACGGGCAGATATCAAAAACGCCTAAAAGGGCTCTCCTTAACAGAACGAGGGGGGATCACTTTGCTGGAAAAAAAAAACCAAATTTCTTCAACCTCCAAAACCTATGCCACATTTCCATCTTCTCCACCACAATCTTCCAACCCCCATTCACATTCTCAGATTCATCATACAACCATCCCAACCATGAGATCAACTCCCTCACTGTGAAAACCACCCACCAGAACCCAACAGCTGTAACCAATAACCACATCCAAACAACCCCTCCAAAAGGACCATCTTCATCTCCCATCAACAACCCAACTGATTCAACTCAATGAATCACCACCTTCATCCCATTAATCACCATCATCCTCAACCACAAAATAGAAACCACCATAACTGTGACCACCTCCTGTACCACAACCTTCCATTACCATCTTCTTCCTTTAGCCAACCATCCACCCATCAAAGCCCAACTCACATCACCTCCATCCTTACTCAAAACGTGAACTACTTTGCTTCACCAAACACAACACACCACAACCCCCATAACCACCAAAGCCTCCTTACCGGAAAACACCAAACCAAGCACAACCACCATAGATCAATAACCACCCATCCCCTCCATCACAACACCATCGCGAATACCCACACCGCCATCAACCAGAACCCAACTTCGCCCACGAAACCGCCAACAACCTGCGAGTCACGCACCACCATCAACACAAATCAACAACCGGCTTGCCATACCCCAACCGAACCAGCGCGTCAGCACCACCGGACTTAGATCCGGAAGACACCGGCCATAACAGCACCGGAAAGCTGACCCATAGCCATCACGTCTCCGTCGCAGACTCCTTCAGCACCGCCCATCGTTTCCGAGCTAGGATCGCAGCTCCGCTCACTTGTCACTTGCCCACCACCGTGCCGGATCTGTTCCAGAAACCACGAACAGGGCCACCGCGCCACTTAGCCGTGGCAAATCCGGCCAGCAGCCATCGCTCGCATCACCGTTCTTGCCTCACCACTGAACTTGTGAAATCTCCATCTCTTGGTGTGTTTTTGGATGGTATTTCCAGAACATTTTTTTTTGCGTTGCTGCTCTTTTATTGTTTTTTTTTCTTTTTTTTTGTTGTCAAAACTGAAGCAGAAAAGCACATAGGCCAACAGCCCATTTTTAACTTAAAATTACCCTTTTTTTTAAATAAAAAATGAAAATAAAAAAAAGTTTGAGTTTAATTGTTTGTGTCATTTAAGATTATTATTATTTTTAGTGTTTGTTTTATTTAATGATATATTTTATATTGTGTTTCGTGATTAGTGAAAAAATAAAAAAAATGAAGAAAATGAAGAAAATTTAAAATTGAAAATTTAGAAAATTGTTAAATAAAAAAAACAAATTTGTTTTGAGTTGTTTGATATGTGAAGCTTATATTTTTTATTTTTTTTATTTATCTAGCTCATGAGAAATTGTGTTTGTTTGTTTGTTTTTATACATTCTTTTTTGTTTAATAAAAAATTTAGTTTTTTAATCCATGCAATGATCAATGATGGTGATTGAATAGCGGATGCTATCTTCAATGTCATTTGAATCATAATAGTTTAAAGTAGTCTTGTGTTAAGCAATGCGAAGAATGGATTTATTTTCAAACAAAATTCCTTTTTCAAAAAATCTTTTCTTAATTAAAATCAACCAACCCACAATCATTTTTAAAAAACTACGTGACTTTGAGTTATACCGGAATTTGGGAGATCGTAGGAAGAAACCCATTTCTGTCAATTCAAAAAAAATAAACTTTCATAATTTGGTTGTTTCTTTTAGTTCTTTTCAAAAAATAAAAAAATAAAAAAATAAAAAAAATAATTACAGAGTCTTTTGTTTAAAAGGGGTTAAAATAAATGTATTTGAAATTATCAAAATTTGCACAACTAACTTAAAGTCTAGCTCATTAAATGGAGCAGAGCGGTGTAAGTCTAATACCTTCCCTACCTTGTCGACTAGAATCCAAACTCATTTTCAAAAGACCATTTCTTTAATTAAAGGGTTTTTCTAATGTTTTCCCAATTTAAATAAACATTGGTGGCGACTCCATTGATTTTATCTTTTTTGGTCGTCCCGTCGCGATTCCGGTTGCGACAATAATAATAATAATAATTATTATTATTATTAGAGTAAAAAAACATGTACGCACTCTTTGAAGTTCAAAGTCTCCGAGTAGCGAACTTTCCTTTCTGTGCGGTTTTTTCAGGTATTGCCTCTATATAGCTTTTGGTTCTCAGAATATTATTGTTCTGTGGTTGATTCGAACCCTTATGAAACTCTTCTTCCATAGATTCGTAGATTGCAAATCATTACATTCGATTAGATATTTGTTTTTATTTTGCTCTATTTGAGTATCACACTTTACATTGCTAACGAATCTTATGTATTTTGTTATCTTACTTACTTGTTTTACCTTGTCACTATCAAAATCCCACATCGAACAAATGTATTTTGTTACCTTATTTAGCTACTTTGCCTTACTAACAGCAAAGTCCCACATCGACTACTTTACAGATCAGAAGCAAATACTTAACTTATAAATAAACTAATTGAAACTGATGTTCCTCATTATTGTGGTGCACTCTTTAGTAGACATGTAAATTGTATGTGTCTCTGAGCGCCATTTTTTAAGAGATCCACGTGGAATAGGTTAAGTGCCCTGCACATATAACGTGAGAAGTTTATATCATTTTTCGTTTCACGTGGAATGCGCCAATTGGGATGCGCCAACATGCGTGACGCGTCCAACTGGGATGCGCCAACATGCGTGACGCATCCACGTGGGATGCGCCACGCGTGTTGGCGCATCCCAGTTGGATGCGCCATGCGTGTTGGTGCATCTCACATGGAATGAAAAATAATATAAAATTTTAACGTGACAAAAATAGTAACAATTTGATAAATAATTTGAAAAGAATGATAAATTGGTAAATAAATTTACTACTAAAGACATTTTGTTCGATTTGCCCAATTCTCAAAACCAAAATCGATGGAAAACTCCATTTCTAAGGTTAGGATGGTTATAATGAGATTTTACTCTATTTCTAAGTTGATTGATAAAAAGAGAATTTGCAAAGAGGGGTACCAATTCCTGATTCAAAAGCCAAATCAATTGGCTTTATCCCCGTTTAACTTAAATGATGCTTTTATTTTCCCTTTATTCTCTTCTTTTCCCCTGGATTGTGTCTTAGAACAAAGTTTTGGCTTCGGAAGCACGTCACGTGGCCTCATCACCTGTTTTATATTGCAATACTTATAAAATAAATTTTGCTATGCTTTTTTCAACAAGACTAGCACTTTTCTTTATTAAAAAAAGTCAAGGCTGTCAGTATTTTCATCTTTCATTTTCCTTCTTCGACTTTTATTCTCACCTGAAAGATAGTGGGATACCTCAAATCATATATATAAATATAACAAGGAGATTCTAGTTGTGAATTTCCATATATTCCTTTTGCTATACTTTGACTGTTATCCAGGCTCAAATCCATTTTAGACTTCACTCGATCACTTCTGCCCCTTTTTTATGTATAGAAATTTTTCTTTTTACTGTGTTATCTAGGATCTTTCAAGTTTTTCTGCTACTAAATTCTACTTCCAAAAGGATGAAGAATTGTAGGCTAGAATCTGTACAATAATAATACGAGTTGTACAGCAAAATCCTACATTCTAAGGATCTCTATGCAAAATCCTACATTCTAAGGATCTCTGTACAAAATCCACTAATATTGAACTCCGAGCTGTAGGAAGACTTGCACGCTTTGCAGTCTAAAGCTGCTAAGAAGACGTATGGTAGCAAAGCAAAAGGCCTGACTCTCTTTCTCATTATGAAACTTATATTTCACCTTTATTGCATATTGGATCAAGGTGTTGCAGTTAATAGTATATAACATACTTTATTTATTTGTTTGTTTTTTCTGTTAAAGTTTCTATCGCTTTTTCTTTTGTGTTAAGCAGGAGTTAAAGGCTAGGTTATTTTTCACTAGAAAAGCAAGGGCTTAGATAAAGGTATGTACTTTTGAGGTTAAGCAGTTTGGTCCTCAGTTTTATCTTTCCTTTTTAATTCTATGAATGATTGTATCTCCACTAAGATGGTAAGTAACATCAAGCAATGATAACAGCATTGATGTAAAGTTCTTTCCTGAATCAAATTTGTAACAAAAAATGAAAGAGGTACCCATTGCATGAAGACTAACATGGAATAACAATGTTGGGTTTAAGTTGAAACCAGAAAATCATAAGGAAATGTGAATATCCCTCTTTGAGAAAACTCACACCATTGACCACTGTACCTTCTGTCCCAAAAATTGCTATCTTCTTAATTGCAGAAAAGTTGATTAACGATTAGCTTTTGTTGGCTTCTGAAACCACCCGCCGAAGTAGCTTGATTAGTGGCCATTTCAGCTATATTTGCTATTTTTGCAACATTAATTACAAAGAAGAAACTGATATAAGAGCAAGAAAAAAGATATAGTCAAGAGAAAGTGTTAATGTACCAGAAACCTCACAGCAGAGAGTTTCTTGCTTCACATCATATTTCCCTTCTCTAGTTCTCTCACTTCAACTCTTCAATCATAGTAAAGCTGTTTGAAAAAAAAAACTGTACCAAGAAAAATGCTGTTTGAAACATGGCATCTGAATTTTTTTCCGAACACCCGTGAAGATACCACAAGCTGTGTTCGTTAGCAGTTAGCACAGGTGGACCACATGAAAGATCTTGAGAATACCTTAGAATGGGGATTAGTGAATAAGGTGATGGAATCAAGAGGAGGGTAAATTGGTTCATTCTAATTTAAGAATGCTAAAGTAATTTAACAATTCAATCTAACACAAGATAAGAACCTTCTTCTGCTTCTACCCAAAATAAAGTAACACCAGCTTAATATACAAAACTGATAATACTAAAGGCTCTGTAACTCTAATAAACTAAGTTGTATAAAAAAAGTCATTGAAAAATTTCGCAC
Organism: Ormosia semicastrata; assembly: GCA_029884595.1. Lineage (NCBI taxonomy): Eukaryota > Viridiplantae > Streptophyta > Magnoliopsida > Fabales > Fabaceae > Ormosia > Ormosia semicastrata. Next base: position 136,773,859 of record JAQQTO010000063.1, read on the forward strand.
TTTGCCATGTAGCTGCAGGAGACTCAGCAGGAAGGAAAATCTTCCGGGGGAGGAGGCAACAAGTACTCAGATACTGCAGGATCATCTTTCACTATAAAGCCATGGCAAGACCCCAAGATGTGTGCTCCTAAAGATAAAAATGCATAAACCATACTCTTGATTGTCTACCTTAAACCGAATTGCTGCCCATCACCCCTTTGGAACTGCCACTGCATTCCTCTCTGAAGGATCAACAAGGTTATAATCTGCTGGGTCCTTGTTAATATTTTAGGTACCAAACCCCTTTGTCAACAATGAAGTTGTGACAATGAATATGAATAGGATCGTTCTCAAAATTAAGGAAACCTGTATCCTGCAGTAGAATATCCAAATTTTGTAAAACAAGTCAATGCTAAAAGCTTTGTACCAAATTCTGTGTTGATGTTATATACACCACTAAAGTTAAAAGCTTTTGGACGCTACTCCAGAAAAGCATATGGTTCTAGTTTCTATAATTTGGGGTAAATATAGTTAACTATAAGAGATAAAGCATTCCAAATAATCATGTCAGTTTCAGCTTGGTTTGTTGTATGATAAAAAGGATTTCACTACAGATGATCATAATTGAGAACTGATATTTCGCCTGCCATCAAGAGATCTGAAACACGAACAATAAGCAGTGACTAAAAAAGTCCATAAAATTAGATAAAGCAAATTGAGAGTACACAGGGAAGAAAAAGGATAGTCATGTCAATACTTGAAAAAAAATCAATGTTATCGATACAAGATCAAAATGAACCTAACAAACATGACTTTTAATCAAAACTTAAATGATAGTGACACCAATGCATAGTCTATTCTTTTTTATGATGTGTAACTATCAAACAAAATAACATCAGCTGACCAGTCATACAAATTCAACATTACTTAATGTGTAACTACAAAGTATCTCACCTTGTTTTACCTTTATAATAGGCCTCTAGTGATCATTTCACCAAGAACTTTCTCTGCCTTATCATTCTCATCTTTTTCAAAGAGAGCACGAATAATTATTTCAGAAGTAATGGCATTAGGGATGCTACCATTATCTTCCATTTTTGACTGCAAGGCCAATGCTTCATCCAACAAGCCCTCTTTACAAAGCCCATTGATCATAACATTAAACGTCTGGACATTTAGATGATAGCCTTTAATCATAACATTAAACTAACTGCATTTAAATGGTATCCATGTGCCACCGCATTGTCATGAAAGTGCAGTGCTTTCTTAACGTCACCCTTAAGACAGAGACCCTTCATAAGTGTTGTCAAAGTTATGGTATTTGGCTGATAGCCTATTTTGAGAATCTTGGCCAATACAGAGAAAGCGAAAGCCAATTGACCCAGGTGGCAGTAACAATTGATCAAGATGCTCAAAGTAACAATGGTTGGAGTAATTCCCCTAAGCTGCATTTGTTTAAAATGGGAAATAGCATTAGCTTAATAATTTTCATGGAAACCACAACAAATTGAAATATAATAACATATAAATATATAAAAAGATACATAAACCACACTAGTGGGTTGTCTACCTTAAACCGAATTGCTGCCCATGGACTCCTCTCTGAAGGATCAACAAGATTATTATTTGCTGGTCTTTCTTAATATTTTAGGAACCAAACCCCTCGCCAACAATGAAGAGGTTGTGGCAATGAAGATGATTATGATGGTTCTCAACATTAAGGAAATGTGTACCCTGCAATAGAATCTCCAAATTTGGTAATATAAGTCAATGCTAAAAACTTTGTACCAAATTCTGTGTTCATGTTATATGTTAATGGGTCCAAACCACTATAGTTAAAAGCTTTAGGAGGCTACTCTGGGAAATCAATGGATTATCCACAGGGTATTGAGTTTCCTATTGTTGAGATTATTATCCCTATAAATCAGGGATTATATATAATTAGGAGTTGTTGAGATTATGTATCCCTATAAATCAGGGATTGTATATAATTAGGAGTTGAAAATAGGTGCTGTAGGTGCTGTAGTGTAGTAGGTGCTATAGGTGCTATAGTGTAGATTGACTTTAATATAAATATACGTCTATTAAGGAGTTTTTTCCTTAAGCATTCATCATATTTTCCATTCAACGTGATATCAAGAGCAGGTTGATCTTGGGGCTGTCAAACCCTAGATCACCCATCACCCATCACAGTCACCGTCAAGGCTGAGTCACAACCACCGTCAAGGCTGGACTATTGAGCAAGTGAAGACACAGGTGGCAGTGGAACACCGTCCGGTGAAAAAATTTTCTGGTGACTTTTCCAACAATCGGTGACTTTTTTGACAACCAGCGACTTTTCCGGTGACACCAGTTAGCTCGTCAGCATTCCCTGAGTGGATTTTGATGGTCGTCATCTTCAATCACACACTGCAGGTTGTGTTTTTTGAGTACTCACAGTCACACCTCCTACTGTTTATGTGAAACAGCCCCTGTTCCTTACTCCTGTTCTTGATAAAATGTCTTCCGCTACTTCTGAATCTGAAATACCCGCTCCAAGTCATTCACAGTCCTCTTCTGGTGCAAAAGGCTCTTTCGGTAATGTTCCTATTACATATGTTTTTTTTGGTTCACCCACAATCACATCGGAAAAGCTAAATGATAAAAATTATTTGGCTTGGTCAGCTTCTATGGAACTTTGGTTTTTAGGTCAGGGACTTGTTGATCATTTGGAGAAATTAGCCTCTGATATTTCCCCAGAACATAAGAGTCAATGAGAGAAATTTGATTATCAATTATGTGCTTTACTATGGCATTTGTGGAGCCAACTATTTTGGCTAATTTCAGAACTATTAAAACTTGTTTTACTTAATGTGTTTGCTAATGATATACAGCGCCTATATGACTCAGCTCAAAAGTTGGCATCTCTTAAGCAATCTGATCATGACATGATGGCCTTTGTCACTCAGGCACAGGTTGTAGTTAAGGAATTGAAAATGTTTTTGCAGGCTGATAATCATAAGAGTTTGTTAAACAAGCTGGATAACCTGTATGTGGTGTTGGTTTTACGTGCCATGCACCCAGATTTTGAGCATGTCCGCGACTAGATTTTAACTAGCCAAGAAGAACCCACAATAGAGAATTTGATCACTCGTCTTCTAAGAGTTCCTTCCCCTAAATCAGTCTCTGGCTCCCACCCAAACATAACCGAAGCGTCAGCCATGGTGATCGCTTCAAGGTCTCGTGGTGGACGTAGGGGTAGAAGCGGTCGAGGGGGTCGTGGAAGTCGTCTTCTATGCTCTTATTGTAATAAGACAGGTCATACTGAGGACACATGCTATTCTATTCATGGGTTCCCAGAGAAAACTGTCAATGTCACTCAATCTGACTCGGGTCATGGAAGAGGAGAGAAAGTCTAAATTTTTATTTGGAAAACAACCCATTACACTTTCTGAAACCGAGTTCCTGGAGTATCTTCAGTTAAAGGCAGCCAAGCAAACTCAGTCCTCCACTACCACAGTTGCTCATACGGGTAATCCTACAGTTTGTATCTCTCATACTGGTAATACTCCAAGTCCTTGGATAATTGATTCAAGTGCTTCCGATCGTGTAGTTGGTAATCGATCCCTTTTTACTTCTCTCTCTAAACCTAATTTTCCACACTTTGTCACCTTGGCAAATGGCTCAAAGGTCACTGCTAAAGGTATTGATTGTGTTTCACCTATTGAATCTGTGTCTTTAAAATCTGTCTTGTTCATGCCTGGATGTCCTTTTAATTTAATTTCTCTTAGTCAACTTACTCATTTTCCTAACTGTTCAGTAACCTTTGATTCTAATTCCTTTGTTATTTAGGACCGTGGTACAGGATAGACGATTGGCGTAGGGCATGAAGCACATGGACTTTACTGTCTCGAGTCATCTCCATCAATGGTTTGCGCTGCAACTGAGTCTCCAAGTCTTCTCCACCAACGCCTCAGCCATCCCAATCTGTCAAAACTATAGAAGATGGTTCCTAATCTTACACAGTTAAAGTCTCTAAATTGTGAGTCATGTCAATTTGGGAAGCATGTTAGCGCTTCTTTTCCAAGTCAAGTCAAAAGTCAAACTAAGTCTATTTTTTCTCTTATTCATTCTAATGTGTGGGGTCCAAGTCGTGTGTCTACCTCTTCAAGTTTTAGGTATTTTGTTACTTTCATTGATGATTTCTCTCATTGTACTTGGTTGTTTTTAATGAAAGATCGTTCTGAGTTATTTTCTATACTTAAATCCTTCTGTACTAAAATTCAAACTCAATTTGGCAGAACGATTAAGATACTCCGAAGTGACAATGCAAAAGAATACTTTTCAACTGCTTTTTCATCTTTTATGTCATCTCATGGTATCTTACATCAATCAACATGTCCCCATACACCCCAACAAAATGGAGTAACAGAAAGAAAAAATTGTCATCTTATTGAAACTGTTCGAACTTTGTTATTGTATGCCAATATGCCTTTATAATTTTGGGATGATGCTGTTTTAACTGCATGTTATTTGATTAATCGTATGCCATCATCTGTCCTACAGAACCAGATTCCTTATTCCATCCTATTTCCCAAGGGCCCCTTATATCATGTTCCTCTCCGTGTCTTTGGATGTACTTGTTTTGTTCATGATCTTTCCCCTGGTCAAGATAAGCTATCTGCTCGTGCTATTAAATGTGTCTTTCTTGGGTATTCTAGGTTACAAAAAGGATATCGTTGTTATTCTCCTGTCACTCATCGTTAGTACATGTCTGCTGATGTTACTTTCTTTGAAGAAACACTATATTTTACCTCTTTTGTTGAACCAAATGTGGTCTCTGAGGCTTTACATGTTCTCTATTTTGGTCCACCTTTGTCTCCTTTGCAGGAACCATCAACAGATACTCAAGAGTCTCCAACAGCTTTGTCTAAGGTGCCTTGCCAACCCACCTCAGCGTCCCTTCATTACCTATCAACGTCGACCACGGGATACCACTACTGCACTCGAGATAGTCGTGCATCCTAGTGAGTCATGTCCTACTCCAACGCCTCCACCTGCTACGGACCTCTCTGAGTCTGTCACTGATCTTCCTATTGCTCTTCGAAAAGGTACTCGATCTATTAGAAATCCTCACCCAATCTATAATTTCTTGAGTTGTCATCGTTTATCTCCGTCATATTATGCTTTTGTGTCTTCTTTGTTCTCAGTTTCAATTCCTAAAAATACCAGTGAGGCACTCGGTCATCTAGGTTGGAGGCAAGCCATGATTGATGAGATGCTTGCCCTTGAGCACAGTGGTACGTGGGACTTAGTCCCTCTCCCTCCCGGGAAAACTATTGTTGGCTGTTGATGGGTGTATGTTGTTAAAGTTGGGGCAAATGGTAACATTAATTGTCTTAAAGCCCGGCTTGTTGCCAAGGGCTATACTCAGATATATCGTCTTGATTACAGTGATACCTTCTCTCCGGTTGCTAAAATTGCCTCTGTTCGCCTATTTCTAGCCATGGCAGCCATCGGTCGTTGGCCATTATATTAGTTGGACATTAAAAATGCCTTTCTTCATTGTGACCTTGAAGAAGAAATCTATATGGAGCAACCACTTGGTTTTGTTGCTCAGGGGGAGTCAGGATTAGTGTGCAAGTTACGACGATCTCTCTATGGGCTAAAACAATCCCCATGAGCATGGTTCGGGAAGTTCAGTACTGTTATTCAGAAGTTTGGTATGACCCAAAGTGAAGCTGATCATTTGGTCTTTTATCAATATTCTGAACATTGCCGATGTATTTATTTGGTAGTTTATGTGGATGATATAGTTATTACTGGCAATGATAATGAGAAGATATCTCAGTTGAAAGAACATCTGTGTAGTCACTTTCAGACTAAGGACTTGGGTAAACTCAAATACTTCTTGGGCATTGAGGTGGCTCAGTCTAGGAGTGGTATTGCTATCTCACAAAGGAAGTCTGCTTTAGATATATTGGAAGAAACTGGTATGCTGAATTGTAAGCCTATTGACAGTCCTATGAACCCTAACAGCAAACTACTACCAGATCAAGGAGAACCTTATCCAGACCCTGGAAGATACCGAAGGCTTGTAGGGAAGCTAAACTATCTCACTATTACCATACCTGATATTTCTTTTCCGGTTAGTGTGGTAAGTCAATTTATGCAGTCTCCACATAATGGTCATTGGGATGCTGTTGTGCAAATTTTGAGGTATATTAAGAAGGCTCCAGGACAAGGGTTGTTGTATGAAGATAAAGGGAACACTCAAATTGTAGGATACTCTGATGGAGACTGGGCTCGTTCACCTATAGATCGGCGGTCTACTTCAGGGTATTGTGTTTTTGTTGGTGGCATTTTAATGTCTTGGAATAGTAAGTAGCATAATGTTTTTGCTCGATCTAGTGCAAAGGCTGAATATCGATCTATGGCAGCAGCTACTTGTGAGCTAATTTGGGTGAAACAATTGCTTCAAGAATTGAAGTTTGGAAGTATTGAACAGATGAAGTTATACTATGATAATCAAGTTGCCTTACATATAGCATCAAATCCAGTCTTTCATGAGAGAACAAAGCATATAGAAATTAATTGTCATTTTGTCCAAGAGAAGGTACTTTCCAAGGAAATTATTATTGAATTTGTTAACTCAAGTGATCAACTGGCTGACATTTTCACAAAGTCTCTTCGGTGTCCTCGAATTCAGTATATTTGTAATAAGCTTGGTATATATGACTTATATGCTCCAGCTTGAGGGGGAGTGTTGCGATTATGTATCCCTATAAATCAAGGATTGTATATAATTAGGAGTTGTTGAGATTATGTATCCCTATAAATCAGGGATTGTATATAATTAGGAGTTGAAAATAGGTGATGTAGGTGCTGTAGTGTAGTAAGTGCTATAGTGTAGATTGACTTTAATATAAATATACATCTGCTAAGGAGTTTTTTCCTTAAGCATTCATCATATTTTCCATTCAATGCCTATAATGAGATTCTAATATTGAAATAGAATGCCTGACAGAAGACTTTTTATTAATTGAAGGAAAAAATCTCTTCCCATCATATCCTCTACTATTCTTATTTGCTGGAAAATCCTAAAGGTTAAGGCTTATACTTGTTATACCTCTCGCTTTTCAATCTGTGGAGTAGTTTAGGTACCATACAAGGAAATTGAGAATATGCAAGGCTTCTGAGTTTATTAGAGAATTCGGTTGCAAAATTTGTCTCTTCAGATGTAGGAAGGTTTTGAATAGAAAGATTTAGAAGGAATATATAGGGACTTGATTTTTCTCAGTCCCTGTGGTTTTGAACCTCAAAAATCCAATTGTGGTGGGATTATCAAAGGGGAAAATAGAGGTGAAAAAAGGCCTAGCTACCATAACAAACATGCCTGAAGAAACAGGTACATGATTAGAAGTGAGAAGAACAAGTTGATGTCTGACCAGGAGCAACCGTGATTGCTCTGGCTGGAAATGGTATTGTAATTGTTGCATGAATCTCAACAACAGTCAAGGTGTGATTAGTTACAGCAAAGTAGAGCTCGTCACTGAGAGCTGCATTGATGATTCTAAGCAACTAAGTTTTACCACTCTTAACAATGTAGATGAAAGTATCTGCACACAAATGAAAAGGAACAAAAATGTTAGGACTTAATCATAGTTGGCCCATGCCCACAGTCCATTGAAATTGCAGACATAGGAGATATTTTCTGCCTTTATGATTTTGAAATGTTTAGCCTTCTTTTCCTTAAGTTGTCTTTTGTTTTTTTGGTATAATCCTTAAGTTGTTTTGATTACCGAATGTAGGTAATCCAGGAGAAATTTGTTTAAAAGTTCCAAATTAACTAACTGCCTTTATTTGAACAAGGGTACAGAGGTCCCAGTGAATCATGTAGGAGTAAGCATTAGAACTATTTGGTGTACTGCCATACTTCATTACCTCGTTTTGCCCATTCTTCTACTTGTTAACTAAAAGTTTCATCACCATTGAGTTGTTGAGAAAGATTAAGGACGAGTGGTTAAACCTAAGTTAGTCATGTACAACACAATCAATGACAGCCTATGTAAGATAAACTTATAACTGAGGCCCATGATTTATATTATGAAATGGTTGTTAGGGGAATTTCTCAGTTAGCAAGCTACGTCAAGTAAATGCAAGCTAATCTATACTATAGGGTGAAGGAAGCAACTAATCAATACAAGTCAATGCAATGCAAAGAAGGAAGCAACCAGTAAAATTAAAAAATAAAAAAAGGAAGGAAGAATGCTATTTTAATCGAAGGAAGCATGTTAGGGGAATTTTTACTAATTTATACTATGAAATGGTTGACAAGTCAATGCAATGTAAAGAAGGAAGCAACCAGCAAAAATAAAAATAAAAATAAAGGAAGGAAGCAATGTTATTTTAACCAAAATTTTCACCAAAATCTTTAATGGACAGATGATTTTATTGCAAATATACCACTAGTGATTGAGGGCTATGAGTTTCATGCGTTAATAATCAAATTGAGGTTTGTCCTGGAGGTTATAAGTGTAATTGATTAATTCAAAAATAAAAGTACTAACAAAAAAAATTATTGTACAAGTTTACATCTATAGTTTTTGTACACAAAAGTTATAGAAAAATGTCATATTTTCTTTATATATATATATATATATATATATATATATATATATATATATATTTAAAAAGTTAATAAAAACATATAAAAATGATATAAAAATTATCTAAGTAGCTTTTTTTTTTCTTGGTGAAGTACAATTTTCTCCTTATGTGATGTGATAAAAAATTACTTTGCTCCTTGTGATTTAAAAATGTAACACTTTGCCCCTTATGATTTTTTTTGTTATCACAATCTCATATTTATGATAAAAAAAAATTATAGTCCTAAATTACTACAATTTGTCGACTAAAATTATAACACATGAACAATATAATCATACACTTTGTTAGATTAAGAATAAGATGAACAAATAAATAAATTATGAATGGTCTCCTCATGTTACAAAACAATGATAATTCACTTTTGTTATAAAACATGCATAATCATAATTAAGATTTGACTAATAACATATTTTCAAGTTCTAACATACATGTCTTCCTTCAAAATTAGATGAAAATGCCACATTTGTGGGGCAAATCATAGGAAACAAAGTGTCACTTGATACTTTAAAAAAAAAAATTCACCCTATATTCCCCTTTATAGGGTGAATTTTTTTTTTTAAATATTTTATCTTATAAAGATAAGATACTTTAAAAAAAAAAAATTCACCCTATATTCCCCTTTTGGTTTTATCGGTTTATGATAGGGCACAATGGCGTCATTTTGATCCATGTAGCCGACCCCACCTAGTGAGAAAAGGCTTGGTTATTGTTGTTGTAAAGTATCTTATCTTTATGTCCTATTTTTAACCTACGTTCTCGTATTAACCAAGCATAAGTATCAATATCACTATCTATATCTATCCGAGTTAAGACTCACTAATTTATCATTTTTTACTATAACAAATGTGCTTTAGGCTCACTAGTCACTACCCTATTATTCATATAAGTCATTATATATACACAAGAATTTAATATACACTATTTAGTTTTGCATTCAGGCCTATCTAATTAATGTGACTTCCTTCTTGCAATGAAATTACTTTTTATACTTATACACCACAAGCAAAGAAGCTGGAAGCTGACATTAAAATGACAAGGAAGGAGATAAAACAGTCAGCAGAAGTTGAAGATGAGGCAAGTGAAGGCTTGTTCGAAAGACTGACCATTAAATTCAGAAACAAGCCAAGGTGTGTCATTCATACATCTAATGAGAAATTATTGTAACATTCTTCCCAATGGTCATGAATGGTTGTTTTAAAAACCAGACTAGACCAACCAGTGCCAGTTTGATCAATTAGACTAGTGATCACATTAACGGTTTGTACTAAACCCCTTAGGTGGCCTAAGATGCTTTTGCAATCAAACAGAATGACCAACAAAAATTGTTATACTGGATGTGGCTTTCAGTCATTGCGAGGGTCAAAAATGTAAATGAAAAATTTATAACAAAAATTCATACAAATGCAGAATCGGGTCTTTACAGGCTGACTTACTTCAGACACTCAACTATTGAAACAATTTATTAAAACTAAACAGAGCCTATGTACAAGGGGTAAGGCCAACAATTTTGGATGACTACAATGAGTAGCATTGGCTATATACATGGGGGAGGACAATTACATTGAAGCTAAAACCACTCAACCTGGGACTTCAACAAGCTTTGAAGTTGGCAAGGACTGGACTGTGAACATCATTGCTGTGATCTCAAGACATCATCATAGTAGCAAAATCTGTCCTCAAAAAGAGAAATCATGAAGACGGGAAAGTTCACAGCCAGTTTAGAGCCAAAACAAACAGCTCCGAGCTACTTTTAGCATGTCTTAGTTAATATGACCTGAAAATCACAAGCAACAAGTAACTCCACCCTAGCAGCCCTGCTGATATCGAAAGAAATTATTATGTATACAAACTGTATGGAAAGAATATCAAAACCTCATTAAGAAAACAGACGATCAAATTAAAACTTGAGTGGCCCAGCAGACAGAAAAAGAATAAATGTTCACATCAGATTCATACTCTAACGAGGGTGTGGGTGAGGTATTAACTCACATTGTCTATTGTTGTCAACACTCATCCATTGCTTTAATCTCAATTGTGTAAACCCCTCAGTTTCTTTGAGCAACAACCAGTAAGGCTTGAGAATCTTGAAGCAGATGATGAGTAACACTTCATTGACAAGTGGTTCCCCACCAATTGAACACCAAGTGCGGCATTTTAAGACTAAAACTCTGTGAGCTTGACAATCTCAGAGATTGAAAGACAGAAAATGTGAGGACCATTCAACCTTGATTTCCTCTTTGATCTTCAAAATGAGTAAGTTCCCATTCCAGAACCTGTTCCACCTCCTTGGAAATGGTTACCATAGAATCCAAAATTTTAAAGAGAAAAAACAGGAGAAAAAAGTGTTTTGTGCAGAAGCACTTTTTACAAGTATAAAATCCAGCAGAGGAAAGGGAACAAAAAGTAAACCTATGTGCGCTAAACAACATCATACAGAAGTATCCACAAATAACTTAATACTATAACACATTCTAATTAAAGAAAAATATCAATAAATGGTCATAAGTTTAATAGAAAATATCATCTGAGCCTTCTAAATAATCCCCACTTCTGTTCAATCTTTTCAAATGGTAAAAGTCAGATGATGATCATTTGAATACAGATTCATGAAGTCATTTTTCAAAATAAACAATTGCATTTTAAAATAGCTTCGGTCCATTGTGCATCGGTGACCTCAATGAATATATCAGCAAGTATAACACCTAAGGCAACTCATATGGTGAAACTTAAATATGCATGTCTTTAAAATTTTTCCTCAAAATAAAAATAAAATACAAGAAACATACAGGAAAAAAGAAATAAACATGATAGGTATCCACCCATGACAAGGGTGTATTTTAAGAATGGTAGGAGGGAAAGCAGGGAATCTGTCCCTTGCGATCACACAGTCAGAGGGGAGAGCATGAGTCAGCAAGGGAAGGAAGGGGATTCTAATTGTTACTGCCTGTCCATGTGGTAAGTTGTGGATGGTCAGGTTGTTAGTGAGGGTATAAAGAGTAATGAGGGGCAGCAAGGAGCATTTATAGCCGGTGGAGAGAGTAAAGAGGGGGTAGCAAGGAGCATTTACAGTTAGTGGGAGTTGAGAGAATAAAGAGGGGCAGCAATTAGCATTTAACTAAGTGGGTTATGGCTAATGAATAGGCACTTAGTGGAGAGAATGAATAGTGAAGTAGAGGAGGAGATAAGGCATCCAGGCATTTGAGTAAGGAATTGGGGGCCTTTGAGCAGAGAGGTTAGCAGATCCTCAAAGATCTGCAGGTGTTCTATCTTATTTTTATGTTTTTCAGTTTAATCAAGAGGGGATTTTCCCTATTGTAAGGAGCTAGGCTCCATTGTTTCTTTCTCAGTAATACCAGTACCTATCAAAACATTAGTAGACTAATTATAGTAATTCAATCTAGTTGGTGGTGAGCAGTAAGTTTTCACTATTACTTGAAAAGGTAATGAAGTTGTAGACCAGTGGCACTAGCAAAGTTCAGCAATTCCATTGGACTTTGAAAATTTTTACGTGTTTCAAACATCCGCAATTCCGCATCATAGAATCTAGTATAAGATACATATAATTCTTCGAGTTGTGTTACGCTAAGGCTATTTTAATCATGAAGTAGAAGCAGAAATCTCGAGAATTTCCAATATAAATGAAACTGTAAGGTCTAGATTTAATCATTTAATGGCTTTGTTTACGATGCCAGTCAATTAATAATCATTTCCATTAATTCTTAACTTCCAAATTAATATAATATTTAACTGGCCTTCAATATTTTTGCGCTTCTGAGTTTCTTTTATGCATAATTGTGTCCACAGTCCCCACAACCTGTAACATATATAAGCTCTGGAAATTTAACAGAGGAAAGTGTTTTAACTGTATTCTATGGCTGAAACCCATTTTAGGATTCACTTCAACCCCTTTTTTTAGGTATAGAAATTTTGCCTTTGGCATTTATCTAGGATCTTTCAAATTTTTCAGCTAATGAATTCTACTTCCAAATGATGTAGGATTGTAGTCTAGAATCTGTACAATAATAATATGAGATGTACTGCAAAATCCAATATTCTAAGGATCTCTATGCAAAATCCTACACTCTAAGGATCTCTGTGCAAAATCTACAAATATTGGGGAAAAATTGTTTGTTTTCTATGTTCTCTGTTTAGCAGGCTTTGAGCTCTAAGCTGTAGGAAGACTAGCATGATTTCTCATATTTCACCAACCAGCTAGTGGTTTTTTCCATGTGAAACACTTTACTGAGTATTCAGGAACAAAGGGAACACCTTTATTGCTATTGGATCAAGGTATGACAATTAATAGTATATAATATATCAGTTAGCAAAGCGTATTTTTGAAGTTAAGTAGTTTGGTCCACAGAAAAAATTCTATGAATGGTATCTCCACTAAGATGGTAAGTCTCTGGCATTTCATTATGAATGCTTTGAAGATCTTCTTAATTGTAGAACATTGTAGGAAATGAAGAGGCCTTTATTGGCCATTTCAGAAACTTTCATATGGTAGGAAATTAACATCCCTCTTTGAGACAACTCATAACACTGACCACATTTGTACCAAAAAATGCTATCTTCTTAATTTAGAACTAGAAAGTTGATTAAAGATTAGCTTTTGATGGCTTCTGAAACAGGCTGATTATTGGCCAGTCAGCTATATTTACTATTTTTTTTCCATGTACCAGAGTGAACATACCTTAGAACAGGGATTAGTGAATAAGGTGATGGAATCAAGGGAGAGTAAATTATTTGTTTTGATAGAAAAAGAAATATTATTAGAAGAGAGAAGAAAAGTACTGAGCTAAAACCTATGAGATTGTAGCAAAGAAAGCCAAAAGGGCTGTCTAAACTTCTTTCTAAACATGAAATATTTTACCAACCAAGCAGAGATAATTTGTTTTCCCCTGTGCAGCACACTTTACTGATATTCAGGACAAAGGGAACACCTTTATTGCATATAGGATCAAGTTATTATAATTAATGTAGTTATTATTATTATTATTTCTGTGTCTGTGACTGTCAAGTTTGTCTTTGGAATAAATAGAGGAAGGGAAGGGTGGGGAGGTTAGGCAACTATTTGGTAGGAATTGGAAGGGAGAGACCAAGCTCTCAAATTCTTAGAGGAAACCAGTAACCACCTTTTCTTAGTCTTTCTTAACACCTTTGTTGTAATCTGATACTAAGTATTGTATTTAAATTCGAGAGGATATATCAATATGTGCTTTTGCATAGAGATATATCAAAATGAGATGAGAACAATTCTCCAGAGGATATATCAATATAGTTTGCATATTCAGGTTTATATACTAGTTATAATTACCGCTTTCTATCAACTGGTATCAAAGCAACAAGATCTTGGGAAAATTGATGGTTTCAACGCGAGGAATGGAGGCACGCATCGAGTATTACTTAATTGAATAGTATATAATATATTTTTTTATTCAGTTAAAATTTTTTGTCAGGTATTTTTTTTTTAGTGTTAAGTTGGCGTTAAATGCCAGGTTATTGTTCATGGCAACAGCAAGGGATTAGATGAAGGTATGTATTTTTGAAGTTAAGTAGTTTGGTCTACAGAAATCTTTCCTTTATAATTCTATGAATGATTGTATCTCCACTAAGATGGTAAGTAACATCAAGCATGATAATGGCATTTATGCAAAGTTCTTTCCTGAATCTAATTTGTAATAAAAAATGAAAGGTGCCCAATGCATGAAGACTAACATGATACTAGAATTTTAGGCTGAAACCAGAAAATCGTAAGGAAATGTGAACATCCCTCTTTGAGACAACTCACAACACTGACCACTGTACCATTTGTGCCAAAAAATGCTATCTTCTTGATTGTAGAACTAGAAAGTTGATTAAAGATTAGCTTCTGATGGCTTCTGAAACCACCTGCTGAAGATGCCTGATTATTGGCCATTTCAGCTATATTTACTATTTTTGTAACATTAGTTATAATGGAGAAGCTGATATAAGAGCAAGAAAAAAATATAGTCAAAAGAGAGTATCAATGTACCAGAAACCTCACAGCAGTGAGTTCTCGTTTGCCCTCATATTTCCCTTCTCTAGTTCTTTCACTTCTCCAAATCTTCAATAAAGCTGTTTTGAATAACTTTCCTAACACCAGTAAAGATACCACAGGCTGTGTTTGTTAGCAGTTAGCACAAGTCAACGCCAAAACAGATCTTGAGAATACCTTAGAACAAGGATTAGTGAATAAGGTGATGGAATCAAGGGGAGAGTAAATTGGTTAAGGGTTTAAAGAATTACAAAGAAAGGAGACCGATGGATTTTCTTAGTTAGACTTTATCGAGATTTTCTAATTTAAGAATAATATTAAAGCTATTCAACAGGTCAATCTAACACAAGATAAGAACCTTCCTCTACTTCTACCCAAATAAAGTAACACCATCTTAATATACAAAACTGATTATACTAAAAGCTCTATACCTCTAGTAAGCTAATTTGTGAAAAAACAGAGTCAATGAAAAATTTCGCACATTGCCATGTAGCTGCAGGAGACTCAACAGGAAGGAAAATCTTCTGGGGGAGGAGGCAGCAAGTACTCAGATACTCAAGATGGCAAGACCCCAAGGAGTGTGCACCTCAAGATGGAAATGAATAAACCACACTCCTGGATTGTCTACCTTAAAAACCGAATTGTTGCTCATCACCCCTTTGGAACTTCCACTGCATTCCTCTCTGAAGGATCAACAAGGTTATAATATGCTCAGTCTATTTTAGGTACCAAACCCCTCACCAACAATGAAGTTGTGCCAATGAATGCGAATTGGATGGTTCTTAACATTAAGGAAACTTGTATCCTGCAACAGAATCTCCAAAATTTGTTACACAAGTCAATGCTAAAAGCTGGAGGATTCTTGTTTTAATGGGCCAATGCCTGAGCGCTGAACAAGGAGCGCTTGAGCGCTGATTGCGTATGCTGCACCGTGACTTTAGTGGGCCAGCGCCTGAGTGCTGAAAGAGGAGCGCCTGAGTGCTGAACGCGTAACAGCAGTGTAAATTTCTTATAAAAAAGAAAGTCTTGCCAAACGCTTTAAGCTTTGTACAAAATTTTGTGTTCATGTTATATGTTAATGGGTCCAAACCACTATAAATGGTCATCAGTAAGCTACAAAAATAAAACCCGAGCCTTCTAAACAAACCCAATTCTTATATTTGTTTTGTTCATTCTTTTCAAAAGGTAAATTTTATATGATCACCAGAACACATATTCCTGAAGTAATTACCACCAAAATAAACAATAGCCTTTGAAAAAACTCCAATTAATAGAGACCTCCAGGAAAATATCAGCAACTAACACCTAAGACAGCTCAGATGAAGCAACCAAAATATGCTTCTGTTTTTAACATTTTCCTTTCTGTAAAAAACCACAACAAAAAAACAGGGGAGAATAAAAAGGAAAGCATCTGGTTCTACTTTCTATAATTTGGGTTAAATAGAGTTGACTATAAGAGATAAAGCATTCCAAATAATCATGTCATTTTCAACTTGGTTTGTTGTATAATAAAAAGGATTTCCCTACAGATTACCACAATTGAAAACTAATATTGCGTCTACCAAGAACTGAAACACTATCAATGAGCAGCGACTGAAAATATCCATAAAAGTGGAAAAAGCAGATTGAAAGTAAACTGGGTGCCACAAGGATAATCATGTCAAGACTCAAAAAAATCAACCAATGTTATTGATACAAGATCAAAATGAACCTAACGAACATATGACTTTTAATCAAAACATAAGTGATAGAGAGCCTATTGCATAGTCCATCTTTCTGATGTGTAACTATCCAAAGAAATAAACATCAGTTGACCAGTCATACAAATTCAACATTAATGTGTAACTGGAAAACATCTCACCTATTTCTACCCTTACAATAGGCCTCTAGCGATCTTTTCACAAAGAAGTTTCTCTGCCTCATCATTCTCATCTTTCTCAAAAAGAGCACGAATAATTATTTCAAAGGTTACAGCATCAGGGATACAACCATTGTCTTCCATTTTTGACATCAAAGCCAACGCTTCGTCAAACAAGCCCTTATTACACAGCCCATTGATAATAACAGTATATGTCTGAACATTTAGATGATAGCCTTTAATCAAAAGATCCTTAAAAACCTCTTGTGCATCCTCAAGTCTTCCAACTTTGCATAGTCCATCCATAAGAATAGTGTATGTGAGCACATCTGGCTGAATTCCCTGCTCTTCAATTTTCTTGACTAATGCTATTGCCTTGTCAAGATGATGGTTTTTGCATAAAGCGTCCAACAAGGAACTGTAAGTGATTACATCGGCAGGTTGACCTCTATCATGCATCTCATCAACAAGCTCCCAAACATAAGAGATTCTCCCTGATTTGCACAAGCCATCAATAAGAGAGCTGTAAGTTACTGTATTGGGAACCAAATGTTTGCGATCCATTTCTTTAAAGAGATTCATGGCTTCATCGACCATTTTAATCTTGCAGAATCCATTAATCATGATGCTGTAGCTCTGAACATTAGGTACCACTCCCCTTTTGGCCATACTGTTGAATACATATTTTGCCTTGTTCATTTGCTTAACTAAGCAATACCCATCCATTAAAGTATTATAAGTAACAACATTAGGTTTCACACCTTCTTTTATCATCATAGCTAACACATTGTTAGCTTCTTTGACCTTTCCTTCTTTACATAATGCATCAACCAATATATTAAAGGTACAAACATCTGGGTTAATGTTTTTCAATACCATTTCACTTAACAAATCTGTTGCTTCCTTCAATCGACCCACAATGCCTAAACCATAGATTAGGGTACTGTAAGTGACAACATCCGGTAAAATTCCCTTGACAACCATTTCAGAATATAAATCATGGGCCTCAATTATAAGTTTATCTTTGCATAAGCTGTCAATGATTGTGTTGTACATTATTACATTAGGTTTAACCACTTTTCCTTCAATCTTTCTCAGCAACTGCATGGCAGCTCTTGTCTGTCCTATTTTACACAGCCCATTGATCAAAGTCCCGTAACTAACTTCATTTAACAGATATCCTTGTGCTACAACAGTGTCATGAAAGTGCAGTGCTTTTTGAACATCGCCATTAGTACATAGACCTTTCATTATAGTTGTGAAGGTTATAGTATTAGGTTGATAACCTATCTTGAGAATCTTGCCCAACACAGAGAAAGCAAAACCCAACTGACCCACATGGCAGAAACAATTGATCAAGATGCTCAGATTAACAATGTCTTGCGTAATTCCCCTAAGCTCCATTTGTTTAGAAAGAGAAATAGCAGTAGGGTAATGCTTCATCTTCACAAGGGATCCTAAAATCTTATTAAATTCCACAGTGGGTGGGGTAGGACGCAGATGGAGCATGCGATTGAATGAGAGAAGGGCATCGTCAACATTATAATTATCAAGGTTAAGGTTTGGGAGCTGAGAATGAGAGAATAGCCTCGCATTCAAGAACTGAGATTCGGGGTATGGAAGAAAAGGAGGAAAGTTTGGGATGAGAAAAGAAGCATACCTTAATCTTGACATTGTTGTTGCATTCAACATGATTCTTTGTTTAAGGATATCTCCTCAGTTCCTCTGCCGAGTGTTGCCTTCAATTTTTGTTTGTGTTGGTCTAATGAAACTATGAAAGTGCTTGTGCTTTTGGTATGCTCATAATAATAATAATAATATATTATTATTATTATTATTAATTACAGCTCAAAAGTAAATTTCAATTAAATCTTTTAATATTTGTATAAACTAATTACATAAATAATTATAAATTATGCCTTTTCATAAAAGTAATTTAATATGAAAAATAAAATAATGCTATTTCAACCAAAAATTTTTACCAATTTTTTTCTTTGAATTATTGATTTTGTTGCCTACGTGACATAAATAAATAGTGATTGAGAGGACTCGATAGATCTATCATATAGTAATAATAAAATTGAAATTTGAGTTTTATCTTATGTAGATTATAAGTGTAATTGATTATTTTTTAAAAAAAATTGTATAAGTTGGCATCTATAATTATTTTTTACAAAAGAATTAAAAATGACTTATTTCTTTTATATATCTTTAATAAATTAGTAAAAACATATGATAATGATATAAAAAAATTATTTAAGTAATTTTTTTTGAATAAATTTCATTTACCCATTTGTGATATGACTAAATTATTGTGATCATTGTGCTTTAAAGGTTAACACTTTACCCTTATGGTTTCTTATGTTATAACAATCACATTTACAAGAACTTTTTATTTAGTCTTAAATTACTATATTTGGTTTACTAAAATTATAATACTTACACAACATAATCATACTTACAGTTCGATTAATATGATGATAAACAAATAAATAAATTATTAATGATTTCATCATATTATAAAATAATGTTTCACTTATTTTATTAAACAAGCATAATCACAATTGAGATTTGAGTATTAACAAATTTTAAACTCTGACATATGTATTCCTATATAAATTAGTTGCAAAAATCATGTTATGTACTAAGGTAGTGAATCATAGGAGACAAAGTGTCTCTTTTTAATCCATTTGAGAATAAAGTAATTTTAAATCAAACCCAAAAGTGAATATAACATGATTTTTTTTTTCAGTGACTTATTTTTATGCCCAAACATTATCCTATTTTCTCATATTTCAACAAAGAGTATCGGTATCACAATCTATAACTTTGTTTATACAAGTGAGTTAAGATTAACTAACCTTTCATTTTTTATAACACATGTGCTTTAAGCTCACTAACCTCATATTTACATGAGTCACTATACAAATTTATATATATATATACACACACACACACACAAACACTAGTGCATTCACTAGTGCAATGCATGGGTCAAGAAGATCAACTCATGCAATAAATTTTGATTTGACATGGTCCTTCCTAATTTGGGAACCATTTTCCAAATAAAATCAAACATTTTTCCATGGGCAAAATAATCTTCCAAACTAAACAAATCCTTTCTTTTGAATTCAAATTTGAACCTTCAAATATTTGCTGCCTTTTGATGGTGACTCATTTCGTCTATCCTAAAAAAATTTTGTATAGTTACTCAAGTCTCAGGTTTCAAGACCAGCTTGAAATTACTCCTCGAGTCTTTGTTTTTGGGCTTTAGTCGAAATTACCATGTCTGGTAATTATCAAATCGAAATCATCATTTCATTATAAAAATTGAAGTTACTATTTCTGATATACTCGAAGTCATCACTTCTAATATGGAATCAAAAGTACAATTTCTGATAGCAAATCAAAACTATCATTTCGATAACTTCAAGTCTTTATTACAATTTTGACTTTAATAAAGTTAGAGAATGTACATGAACAAAATCATATTATATAAAAAAATTCAAACAATGCTTGACTATTTTTAAAAAAACTTAGAAGATTGTCAAAAAAAGGTAATTCATTAAGTCATATAATTGTTTACATCATATAAAGTGCAATGCTTTATATCAATGGCACAAACTATTTCTGACATCAAGTCAAAACCATCATTTCAATATAAAATTGAAATTATTATTTCTAGCATACTCGAAGTCATCACTTTAGATATGGAATCGAAAGTACCATTTCTGACAGCAAATCAAAACTATCATTTTGATAACTTCAAGTCTTTATTACAATTTTGACTCTAATAAAGTTAGAGAATGTACATTAATAAATTTACATTATATAAAAAATCAAACAATTCTTGACTGTTTTAAAAAAAAAAACTCAGAAAATGGTCAAAAGAAGGTCATTCATTAAGTCATACAATTGTTTACATCACATAAAGTGAAATGCTTTATATAAATGGCACAAACTATTTGACATTAAATCGAAATCATCATTTTGATATAAAATTGAAATTACTCTTTCTAACATACTCGAAGTCACCACTTCTGATATGGAATCGAACGTTTCAGTTCTTATATCAAAACGTAACTATAATTTTGATTACTTCAAGTCTTTATTAAAATTTCAACTCTAATAAAGTTAGAGAATGTACATGAGCAAATTCATATTATATAAAAAAAATCAAATAATGCTTGACTGTTAAAAAAAACTCAAAATATGGTCAAAAGATGGACATTCATTAAATCATATAATTGTTTACATCATATAAAGTGAAATATTTTATATCAATGACACATACTTTTTGTCATCAAATTGGAATCATCATCTCGATATAAAATCGAAATTACTATTTCTGATATACTTGAAGTAATCACTTCTGATATGGAATCGAAAGTACAATTTCTGATAGCAAATCGAAACTTTCATTTCGATAATTTCAAGTTTTTATTACAATTTTGACTTAAATAAAGTTAGAGAACGTACATAAACAAATTCATATTATATTAAAAAAATTAAACAATGTTTGACTGTTTCTAAAAAAACTCTAAAGATGGTCAAAAACAGGTCATTCATTAAGTCATATAATTGTTTATATCATATAAAGTGATATGTTTTATATCAATGGCACAAACTATTTAACATCAAATCGAAATCATCATTTCGATATAAAATCAAAATTATTATTTCTGACATACTTGCAATCATCACTTCTGATATGGAATCGAACATTCCATTTCTGATAACAAACTGAAACTATCATTTCGATAAAACTATTTGACATCAAATGGACAACATCATTTCGATATAAAATCAAAATCTCTATTTTTGATATACTCAAAGTCATCACTTCTAATATGGAATTGAAAGTTCCATTTTTTATATCAAATTAAAACTATCATTTTGATGACTTCAAGTCTTTTTTTCAATTTCGACTCTAATAAAGCTAGAGAAAGTACTTAAACAAATTTATATTATATAAAAAAAATCAAACAATGCTTTATTGTTTTAAAATCTCATAAGATGGTCAAAAGATGGGCATTCATTAAGTCATATAATTGTTTACATCATATAAAGTGAAATACTTTATATCAATGACACAAATTATCTGACATCAAATCGAAATCATCATTTTAATATAAAATTAAAATTAATATTTCTGATATACTCGAAGTCATCACTTTTGATATGGAATCGAAAGTATCATTTTTGATATCAAATCGAAACTATCATTTTGATAACTTCAAGTTTTTATTACAATTTTGACTCTAATAAAGCTAAATAATGTTCATGTTCATGACAGTGAAATTCATTCATACTAAGTTTTACAATGCACGCTCGAAATTGTCTGAAATCGAAAAGAGTTATTTTTTTACCCAACATATGCCCCCAATATTTATTCTCGAAGTATGAGAGATAAATATTATTGTTTCGAGAGTTACTTTTCGATATTGTAATGACTAATATGAAATGTGTATTTTATGAATTGTTGGTCTATATTGTTTCAAATATTTGTCATTTATTGAAATAATTCGTTCATTTGAATTAACAATCGATTAAACATTTTCCAGAAAAGACTTTTTTCAATTTGATATGGTCCTACCCAATTTGGAGACCATTTACCAAATAACTTTGATCTTTTTTTCATAGGCAAAATAACCTTCCAAACTAAACAAATTCTTTCTTTTGAATTCAAATTTGAACCTTCAAACATTTGCTAGCTTATGATGGAGACACCTTATGTTTGTCTTCAAAAAATCTTAAGTGTAGTTACTCAAGTCTCAGGTTTCAAGACCAGCTCAAAATTACTCCTCGAGTCTTTGTTTTCGAGCTTTACTCGAAATTACCATTTCTTGTAATTATCAAATCAAAATCATCATTTCAACATAATTTTGAAATTATTATTTCTGACATACTCAAAGTCATTTCTGATATGGAATCGAAATTACCATTTCTATCTCCATCTATTGGTATAAATTTATTGAATAATTATCAATTCGATAACTTCAAGTCTTTTATTACAATTTTGAATCTGATAAATCTAGAGAATGTGCATGTTCATGATAGTGAATTTCACTCATACTAAGCTTTACAATGCACGCTCAAAATTGTCTAAAATCGAAAAGTGTTTTTTATACCAACAGATGCTCCTAATATTTATTCTCGAAGTATGAGAGATAAATATTATGGTTTCGAGAATTACTTTTTGATATTGTAATTTAAATAATGCTTGACTATTTTTTTTTAAAAAAATCAGAAGATGGTCATTCATTAAGTCATATAATTGTTTACAATGAGTTTATACAAAGTTGCCTAACCTAAATAGACTCAATTGCATCATAATCCCCATTACAACAAAATATACTTTCCCAAAAGAAGTTGAAGGCTGGAACATTCCAGAGGCGTATAATGCAGACCTTGAGCCTTCAAGCTCCCCTCTCAACATAAATTTTGTTCCCATGACCAAATGGAGGTACCATAGTAGCCAAGTACAATATGTAAAAAAGAAAAAAGCAGAAACTTAGCACAAGTTGAAGATCTAAGATTACGAAGGTAAAAAGTTCAAGCTGATTGATTGCATACAATCTCAGAGCAATGGTAACCCATATTTATAGGCCTAGAAATTTGAATTTGAATTTAGAAAAAAGAGGGAAAAACTCATGGTTACTATGGTTCCCATACCGTCGACTTGACATTTATCACCTTTACATAGCAGCAAACAAAAAGAAGGGAAACATGTTGACAACTATAGTGGCAGGAGCGTCTCGAATGGTTTGCCGTCTCCAATATGCGACTCCCCCACCAACTCCTATCTGCAACACACAACCGACTAACAACACTCCACTGCAAAAAACTCTCCACAAAAAAACACCTATCCTCTTAGCCATACAATTCACCAACCACTCATTTTGACTAACCAAAAAAGTTAACCCCCATGCGTCTCTATCTAGCCAGAGATAGACCGCCTAAGCATGTAGATTAGATAAACATTGAAAAGTCAACATAAGCTATATACAATCCACTCAGGGTAATAAAACAAATAATCTTAGTGTAGCATGAAAATAACATGTGTTTTTAAACAATGTAGGCACAATGGAAAATAAGGATTTGTATTTGTATCATGTGTGTGAGCACGCCTGCGCGTGTGTGTGTGTGTGTGTATATATATATATGTGTGTATATATATATATATATTCTTCATACCCACTGCCTGAGTACTTCTCTAGTATGGATTCATTTACCATTATTCACTACTTAGTTTTGCATTCAGGCTTATCTAATTAATGTGACTTCCTTTTTGTAGTGAAATTACTTTATATACTTATACATAGGCAAAGAAATTGAAAGTTGGAAGCTTATATTGAAATGACAAGGAAGGAGATAGAACAGTAATCAGAAGTTGAAGATGAGCTCAAGCGAAGGCTTCATCGAATGACTGACAATTAAATTAAAAAGTAAGCTAAGGTCTGTCATTCATACATTTAATAAGCAATTATTGTAATATTCTTGCCAATGCTATTGGATGGTTGTTTTAAAAAATTAGACTAGACAAGTCAGTTTTATGAGTTAGACTAATGACCACGTCAATAGTTTGTACTAAACCTAGTGATCGAACACATTTAACGTTTGTACTAAACACCTTTGCTACTTTTGCAATCGAACAAAATGACCAACAAAAAGTGGTAAACTGGATCTAGTTTTAAGTAATTGATAGAGTTGAAAATGCAGATGAAAAATTATAGGAAAAACTCATACAAATTCATAATCAGGCCTTTACAAATTGACTTGCTTTAGACACCCAACTATTAACACAATTTATTTAAACTAAACAAAGCCTCTATACAAGGGGTGAGACCAACAACTTTGGAGGACTATAGTAAGTTGCATTGGCTATATACATAAAGGGGACAATAACATTGATGCTAAAACTATTCAACCTAGGACTTCAGCAAGCTTTGAAGTCGGCAAACACTGGGCCAGGAGCCTATGAACAATACTGCTGTGAACTCAAGACAACATAGTAGCAAAAATATGCAATGAAAAAGAGAAAACATGAAGATGGGATGAAGATCACAACTAGTTTAGAGTCAAAATCAGACTTGAGAATCTCAACCAACAAGTAACTACACTGCTAAATGCTGATATCAAAAGAATTAAGTATCCAAAAAATATCACTATCTCATCAAGAAAAAATATCAAAAGAATTCAAATTATTATTATTATTATTATTATTATTATTATTATTATATTAAAGAAAAATCAAAGGAAAAATGTAAATTGTGAGTTTGTGAAATATTGACATATATGAAATTTTTTCGTAAATAGCATAAAAATATTGTTATAAAATGAAATTTTATATCATCTTCAAGTTGTGTCACAAATGTAATTTGGATTTGAATTTGAATTTTATTATTATATCCTATTAAAGAAAAATAAAAATTAATCATTAATCAATATAATAATAAAAAGATATTTTTAGAATAATTTTTAAAATTGAAAGATTATTCACAACCTTGATTTTTTTAAGCTCAAAACACTATTTCATTAATCTTTAGAATTTTTTTCAAACATTCTAAAAACTTTATATTTAAACTTGGTATTTGATGATTTCAAAATGATAAAATTAGTATTTGAACTCCAATGTTAAACTTCCAACTCTACCCCGATAATTTATTTAAATAGTATAAATATATTTTTATAGTAATAAATAATTATGATATTACTTTCAAATATTTTATTTTACTTTTTACAATAACCTCGTACATCACATATGTGCTATTCTAATTATTATAAATATGAAGTTTAAACAACCCAAAGGATAAGATTACTGTGATATATTTTACCTCAATAAAAGATAAAGCAAGTGATGTTAGTTCTCATAACTTTTCCAATTCCTTTTCATTTTTTGATGTGTTGTTATTAGAATTTTAACCTTATGAAGTATTTGGCAACCTTCAAAAATCAAATATCTAGATACAGCAGCGCTTTTTGTGTGTGACTAAAATAAGATTATTCTAAAATAAACAAGTAAACTTGTATCCATTATTAAATTTTGTGAACGATGCCACAAATACATTTACTATAAGTTAGAGAAATTATTAGAGAAATTATTAGAGAAATTTTAGACTATAAAACCTAAAATTAGCATGGATCATTAAAAGAATTGATAACTTAGTTCATGTTTTAATCCATTAATTTAAAATTAAGTTTTAGGCAGTTAAATAGATTGTCACAAGTTTTGACATTGACCGACATATAACAACTAAGGTGTCATAGTTGGAGTGAAAAGACTTTTAATTCTTTTACATATGTGATCTTGAGTTTAATTTTAAAATTTATGTATGTGAAAATAACACTATTAAAAGAAGTTTCTATTTAAGTATCTGATCATATTCTGAGAGATTAATCTTTTATTTATTTAATGAGAAGATATTCTTAAAAAAATACACAGAATAAGATAGCACATTATTAAACAATTTGGTTCTTTTTATTTAATAGAAAGAATTTGGAATAGCTAACTTGCCCACAAGTCTCGCCCACAATATGTGAAAACTTGAAGGTTTGATGAAAGGTAAAAGTATTAGACGGAGAAAGCAAAAATGTACTAGAAAAGCAAAATTGACAGCTAGATCAATGAGGAACTATCTTTAGAAGATATCTCTCAAAAGGACAAAGTTTCTTCTTCAAATTTTGTCCCTGTACAACTGCAAAAAGAAGGCTGCATGATATAGTTTTCTATAAATGGGCAGCTTCTTAGAGAAGAAAGACACGCACCGACAAAGGAGAAATTCGTAGATTCAAGCTTTCTTTCATCTCATGTAAATATGTAGTCCTTTCCTTGAAGTTTTTTTTTTTCATTTCATGTAATCCTTTCTTTGAGCTTATTTGAGAGAATATACACTAAAGAGTGTTATTTATTTGATTCATTTCTTGGAAAACCCATCGTGGGTGCTTGTTCTAACTCGTGTGTTAGAGAGTTTGATCCATGAATGACCAAGAGAGGCTAACTCTAAGGTTGAGAGTTATAGTGCAACTAACTTGAGACCCATGCAATGTAATTAGTCTCGGCCATATGTTGTATGCACAATTAACATAAGATTTTCTTGTATGCAATTAATATTTTAAAAATTGGTTCAACCAGAAAATTAGAGGGTAGTTCATGGTGTAATTGTTGGATGATGCCATGAACACATTTAAACTAAGTTAGATAAAATATATATAATGTTAGACTATATAACCTAAAATTTGCATGGATCATTAAATATTTGATAACTAAGTTCATGTTTTAATCCATTAATTCAAGCTTAAATTTTAGGCTATTGTGAATGATTGGATTAACTTATTTTGTATTTAAAACAGTTTAAAATCAATAACTTTTTAAAAGAAGTTTTGAAAAATAAACTATTATTTTCTCCAAAATATGCTGAACCTGACCAGACATACCATTTTCAGTAGTTTTGACGCTGACCATTGACCAATAATAAGATCCACTCCACGGACTCATGGAACCAGTTTTTGAAATGCTGGTTATTGTGTAGGGGCTGAAAGAAGGTATGGTTTATGAATTGAAAATTGGACTATTGGATTTGAATACACTTTCTTCACGGATCCAGCAATGGTAGGCCTAACATGTGATAATCGCATAGCAAGTTGCATTAACTACACAGAATAGGGTAGCACATTATTAAACAACTTGGGTCTTTTTAATTTAGTAGAAAGAATTTGGAATAGCTAACTTGCCCACAAGTCTCACCCACAATTGGATGGTAGCCATTTTAACAGCTCTTTTTTTTCTATTTTTTGTGTGTTTTTGGTCCCTTTGGACCAATAAGGAGGTTGGTGGGTGTGAATTCAAAGATAGAGCAACCATGAAAGTTGAATGCATATAACAAAAATAAACACTGAAGTCAAGCTAGATTTTTCAATAACAATATCCACTTTAAGCAACTATATATGTCTAACAAAAAAATATTAAGTTTCATAATCCATCACAAGTCACAACCTTGATTTGCTGAATGTAGGTTTCTTTCTTTTCCCCTAGAGATCCATGAAGCTCTTATGGTTCCTTCTACATTGCAGATAACTAGTGTGATATATTTTAGCTCAATAAAAGATA
The DNA here is from genome assembly GCA_029884595.1 of Ormosia semicastrata. Taxonomy (NCBI): domain Eukaryota; kingdom Viridiplantae; phylum Streptophyta; class Magnoliopsida; order Fabales; family Fabaceae; genus Ormosia; species Ormosia semicastrata. The sequence goes on from JAQQTO010000063.1 coordinate 136,801,474, forward strand.
AAGGAAATGATGTTAGTTCTCATAACTTTTCCATTCCTTTTCATTTTTTGATGTGCTGTTATTAGAATTTAACCTTACGAAGTGTTTGGCAACCTTCAAAAACCAAATATCTAGATACAACAACATTGATTTTTTTTTTTTGGTTATTAAGATAAGATTTTTTTAAAATGAACAAGTAAAGTTGTATTTACTATTAAATTTTGTAGATGATATCACAAAAACATTTAAAATAAGTTAGAGAAATTATTAAAGAAATTTTAGACTATATAACCTAAATTAGCATGGATCATTAAAAGAATTGATAACTTAGTTCATGTTTTAATCCATCAATATAAGATTAAGTTTTAGGCAGTTAAATAGATTGTCACATGTTTTGACGTTGACCGACATATCACTCTTTTGAAATTATATATCAATTTGTCACCCTTTTGTCTAGCATGACAATTTTTTATTTTTTTTGTCCATGTGGATAACGCCAAAGCGAGTGGCGCTTTCACGTAGAAAATGCCAACACGGTTGGCATTGTCCACATGAATGCACCACCCGGGCGTGGATACGCCATACACTTTGATGTTTTAATTATAAAAATGTCACACCTTTTGGCATTTAAGGGTAAAAGCGCCATTAAGCTTGACACTTTCTTTCTATATATTCCCACATCCGGCTTTTGTACGAGTCATCCTCTTCATTCTCTCAAATTTCACTCTCTCTCTACAATTTTTTTCTCTCAAAACTCTTTCAACTCTCTCCCACCTAATAGATTTGACAGTTACTGGTGGAGGTCATGTCTTGATCTCCTATTTGATCATATTCAGATATTATTCCTTATATGTAAGTATTTATTATAATGTTTGATTTTTTTTGTTGGCTATTCTTTTATTGTACTAATGTTAATTATATATTTTTGTTAGTTTATACTTATCAATTGTTGTTGTTTGGCATACAACGTGAAAGATGACATTCTGTGTAAACTAAGGCTTAGAGGATAACTCGGTTTTGGAGTTGCAGCAGTATCATGTTTCTCAGCATGTATGACAGGGACATGAGGACCAACACTTGCGTGTTAGACTTGCTCAGAAAACAAAGCATATGGACCCCCTGGCGTGCATTCTCTCATATCTGGAGTAGGCTAGCTTCTTGGGGTTGCCCATATGGGCTATTGCAGTATTGATCACTCCCTAATTACTATGTTGGTTGAGAAATGACGTCTAGAGACACATACATTTCACATGCCTACACTACTAGAATTTTCAAATTTAGAGACGGAAAAATTTTGTCTCTAAATGTGCAAAATTTCATCTCTAAATATTTAGGGATGAAATTAGAGACGAAAATTAATCCATCGCTAAAAGTGACATATCTAACTATTAGAGACAAAAAAATTAATTTCGTCTCTAAATAAAAAATTCTATCTCTAATTAGAGATGAATATTGTTTTTTATTTAAAAATATAATAATGATTAAATTAGAGACGACCCTATTCTGTCTCTAAAATGAGAGGCAACACTATTCTATCTCTAACAATATCAAAAAAAATTTAAAAAAAGTAGAGACGAACCTGTTCCATATCTCATTTCATCTCTAAAATTAGAGATGACACTATTCTGTCTCTGATATTAAAATTTCTGTCTCTAAATATCCAAAATCAGGTTATCAATTTTTTTAAAAAAAAATTAGAGATGAACCTATTCCGTCTCTAAAATTAGAGACAGAAAATAGCCATCTCTAAGTTTTTAAAATTATTTTTAATATACTTTTAATTTTATAACTAACCCTTATGCAATTAACCATCACAATAAGGCATATAACATAAGAAATCACAATTACTTAACATCATCACAAATATTTGTACCAAAATGCAAAGTAATAATTAATTATCATTACAAATATTTAAATAGTAACTAGAAATATTTAAATTGTCAATGAAAATATAAAAATAAAACTAATCATTGTAAATGACCAAAGTACTACATAAACCAATCCCGTCAATACTACATAAACTATGACCAGTACTACATCTAGGTGTTTGTAGCCCTAGTGTAAATCTGCTGACTTGCATGGGCAAACACCATCCTGATTGAACCTCTAGCCATCAATTCTCTTATAGCTTTCCTTGCAAATAATCCATTAATCTGGAAGGTGCATGCAAAATGATGAGAATATTGTTTTCCTTATAGTGCTCATTGTCGCGACCGGGATCGCAGCGAAATAGCAACTCACGATATTTTAAAAATAGAAATGGAGTCGCCACCAATTTTATTTAAATTAAGAAAAATTAGAAAACCTTTCTTTGAAAATAATCTTTGAAAACCAGATTGGATTCGGAAGTCAGTTATGTATAGGGAATGGTGGAAACTTAATCCCACATCACCCTTAACACATCTGTCCTAAGACGGTACCTTAAGTCAGTTGTGCAAAAACTTGATAATCTTAAATATATTTATTTTACTCCTCTTTTTTAAAAAGGCAATGTAACTATTTTTTTATTTTTTATTTTATTATTATTATTTATTTATTTTAAAAAAAGGAAAGAAAGAAAAGAAACAACCAAATTGTGAAAATTAAAATTTTTTGGCTTGACAGAATAGAACTTCTCCTCCTACGTATTCTCGAGTACAATGAGGAATTCAAAGTCTTCTTTAAAAAATAATTGTGGGTTGGTCATTTTCAATTTTTTAAAAAAAGATTTTTATTTTTAAAAATTCATTTGATTTTTATTTTATTTAAAAAAATGAATTATCAAACTGTCGCAACTTAGATGACTCTAATAGTTACAAGATTAGCAAGCTGTTACAACTCAACTAATCCCATTTTATTTTCTTAATAAAGTTCAATTATTTTATTTTTTCTTATAAAAAAACTATAAAATCAACAACTAATAAAAGACAATACTAATAACGTGATTAAACACAATAACGTATGCAAAAATGTAATAAGAGCCAACAGGGGGAGCTTAAGGTGATTTTTTTTGTTATTATCATTTTTATTTTTATTTTTTTATTTTATTATATATGTATTTTTTTCATAAAAAAAAACTATGCCCAACCCAAAGAATTATAAAGCCTCTAAAAAAAACTAGAACATTCTACCTAGCCTAACTAAGAGCCCAAAAGAAAGAAGGCTAACCCCTTTAAAAAAAACCCTTTAGAATTATTTTAACTTTTTAGCCTTTTTTTTAAGAGGGGGCAATTTAAATAAAGAAGAGACATTTAGTCTCAGAAAACAAATACACAAAACAGGGTTTTTTTACCAAATTGTCACGTTGGTAAAACTATTTACCAAAATATCATTTTTTAAAACTATTTACCAAATTGTCACTTTTTAAAATTATTTACCAAAATACCACTATTTTGAAACTATATACCAAACTGCCACTCTTTTGTCTTACATGACATTTTTTAATATTTTCTGACTAACTGGGAAGCGCCAAGTAGGATGACGCATCCCAGTTGGTTTTGCCATACATGATGGCGTAATTACCTTGAATACGCCAAGCTTGTTGGCGTAACTCACTAAAATACGTCATCCTAGTTGCGTATTCTACACACGACTATGTCAAAATAACACACGGCCGTGTCTCCAAAAATTTTCAAACAGAAACATTTTGGGAGTTAGACAGGGCCCTGTCTAACTTCTCAATCGCTCACAAGGCCTTATTTAACTCCTCAATCGCTCACAGGTGATAGGGTCAAAACGTGTTTGCCCATTTGCTAACCGTAAGTGCACGGATCGCTCAAGTAATACAGATACAGAGTATAAGTTCATTTCCACGAGGATAAATGATTCCAAAGCTAAGTACCAAATCATAGCTTAATTAATTCTATCCAAGGACATAAAAATGGACAAAAATAAAGAAAGTAAAGACAAAAAATAATAAAGATACACAGTTAGATTTCAGGGAATCCTTCTTCACCCCCTGCATCTACCAACAACATGCAATCCTCTTCATTAACATGAATGCACTGATTAAGTTAGCTTGAGAATCTTCATTAGCTAAAAGCCTATGTCTAGGTTAATCAACCCTAGTTTCAATTGCCCAACTCACTAAGTTTCCTTGAGAGCTAACACAAAATCCACTCTTGAACGATCTATTTTCAATCACACACTATACATGGCCAATAGGTATATTTCTATCCTATTAACGAATCAACTAAAAAAGTCAAACATGCATCAACCATACCATATCCATATTAACAAATTCCTATATCTAGTTCATTTACAATATTAAGATCATGCAATTAATGGTCAACCAACAGCAAGCATTAAGCATAGATTATGGAAGAACAATAACCAAACATCCACACAGACTCAGAGAATAACACATCATTCATATTAATAAAAGGATCCAAAATCATCCCTAAATACAGCTTAGCTATACAATGAACATGAAAATACAAGTAAAATCATATCCAAGGAAGATAAGGAAGAGAAGAGAGAAAGGAAAAAGAAAAAGGAAGCTCATTGATTTGTCTTTGAAGCTTGAATCCTCCTCCATCCTTGTTCCTAACCTCTAATCCACCATCAATGGAGATCTAGTCAAAGCTTTATAACCTAAAACTACTTAAAACCTAAAACTAAAGAGAGAAAACTAAGAAAAATAGCTGAGGCAGTCAAAAGAGGCGGCCCAGTACAGAGAAAAACATGAAAAATCTAATATAGAGGCTCAGTCTCCCGCTGTGCGCCTTAGCCTCCACTTACTTGCACCTCGGCCCGCATTGAGTCAGTTGCTTAGCGCCTTGCCCCCCATTAGTGAGCGCCGCGGCCCTCTTGCCTCGGGTCTAAGTATGGCAATTCTGAGATGCGCCTCCACGTCGTGGCGTGCACAACCTTGCGCCGTGGCGTGACATGCTGGAATGCCAATTCGGCTTCCTCTTCCAGTTTTAGCTCAAATACTCCACATATCATCTTGTTTGGAGCCCTTCCTATCATAGAGAAATAACCAAATAAGTAACAAATACAAATTAACTTAATCTCTAATCATTTAAGCACAATTTGCCCAAAAACATACAGAAGGTTATCCAAATCAGAATATGTCAAATATAACCAATAAACCTTCCAAATATGCTTCATAAACAAGGACTAAGCATTATTTATATCATAAGGTTAGGACGCAAATAACTACATTCCATGGAGTTATCAACAGGACCCTATGAGAGCCAAAATGACTATCTTTTACATGAAAAATGGTAAGTCTTTGCAATTTGCCACTTTTAATGTGACAAATCTCTTTAAATATACAAAAAATGAAGACGATAATAGGGATATATGTTTAAAAAAATGTTATTTTTGATTTTCTTTTTCTTTTTTTGTGTATGTTATTGCATTGTTTCAAATGTTTGTTTAGTGAGTAGGAAGCCAATCATGTCCCTCCCAATTTTGAGGAGTGATATTTTTTTATTATATTTTTAGTTAACGCAGAAGGAGCTTCAACATGCTCTTCTTGCCCACTTGTTTCTACCTCAACATATAACTCCATCGACGCCATGTTCGGAGTTTGACAGAAGGAATCTATCATATACTTTACATCATCATTGTCTTCTAATGAAAGAACTACCCATCTCCATGGATTGTAGCATTATGGACACCGATAGACAACCTTTGACACATGTTGGTTTGCTTGGAGCCTCAACTTTGAATGAATCTTATTTTTCAACCTATCCAAAGTCATATTGGCTGTGATCACAATAGGTCTAGGAGGAGGACCTTGATACATGAGACCTTCTTCCCATCATACATTGTCCCATCGAAGTAAATGTGCACATTCAGGGGTTTTGTCATATTAATTTCACTTTTGAATAATAACAATTCAACACATAATGTATTCAATATACACTTGTCAATTAAAATAAAATTGCACACATTTTAATTAATTTATATTATTATTATTTTACGTACAAATAACTTCTTAAGCTCTACTAATTTGAATTAAACTACACTTACTTATTTAAACCATGTCAAGCACTTAAGAAAAAAAATTTATCTTATTATTTTACGTACAGAATACTTCATACAAATCAGAATATATATCTTATTCATCACATTATTAATTAGTCAAGGAAAACTAATTAAAGACCTCTAAATACATATACAATAACATAAGTGTATAATAAAATAATTGAGCACAAATCATTAACAAAAAATTTAAACATTGAAAGAGATACTTACATATAAGGAATACGATCTGAATTTGATCACCGATAGAGATCCAAACACCACTTCTAGTGAGAATTGAGTTCATTTAGAGAGTTGTGAGCATTTAGAGAGAAGAAATTTATAGAGAGATAGTGAGAAATGAGAAAATGGAAGGCTTGTCACGAAGGAGGTGGGGGTAGTGAATATATACACATGTTGCGCCAACACGGTTGGCGCATTTGGCTAGGTTACACCACCCTTGTGGCGTTTTCAGAGGGGATGCACCATGTAGGATGATGCATCCACGTAGGTTGTGCCAACCGTGTTAGTGCAACCTACGTGGATGTGCCATCCTACTTGGCACATCCTAGTTGGCTAGAAAATATTTAAAAATGCCACGTAGGACAAAAGGGTGGCAGTTTGATATATAGTTTCAAAACAGTGGTATTTTCATAAATAGTTTAAAAAATTGATAATTTGGTAAATAGTTTTTAAAAAAATAACATTTTGATAAATAGTTTTACTAACAATGGTAGTTTGGTAAAAAAGTCCACAAAACAGAGAACAACAAAAGAGGGGGACGTTACAAACTGAGTTGCACAATTTTGTGGATCTTGGCTCTGCGGTTCACTGGCGCAGGGAGATTTGGTCAAGCGTCGGGTGGCGCGACTCGGTGTGCGCTGATCTGGTGGAGCTCCGGGACGCAGTGAAAACGGTGGTTCACATGGAGGACGAGCCGCAGGTCTGGGTGCCGATTTGTGAGTTGGCATCGCGGGTCACCGACGATGGACTGGAGAGTGACAGATTTGACGGCTCATGGTGGTGCGGAGGACGTAGATTTATGACAGATGATGATAAAATGGATTATAATTCACATACTGGGTCGCAGTTCGCAAGTGGTGGCTGCGGTGTGGTGAGGTCACGCGGTTTTGCGCATTCGACGGTGGAGCACAGTGGCTGGACCGAGGTTGACGGGGTACGGTTTGGTGTGTTGAGGGCTGTGACGCGGGGTGCGCAAGTCTGGCCAAAATAGAGAACGGTAGTTAGGGGCGAAGCTTCACAGATCTGGTTTTTTGGTGGATGGCACGAGGTGGGAGTGGTGAGAAATCATGGTGTTGGGCAACAACGGCTTGGAAGATGTGGCTGGGTGGATGCTGGGTCGTGTTGGTGGTCAGGTCGTGGCACAGTTGAGTGGCTTCTATTAGGTGGTTTTTGGTTGGGCGTAGTGGTTGTTGAATGGTGAGGTAAGGTTGAAGATGATGAGGATGAAGTGGTGGTGTGGGTGTTTTTGGTAAGATGATGAAGGTGAAGTGAGGTTGAAGATGATGAGAATGAAGGTGATGAAGTGGTGAGGATAAAGAAGGGTGGTTATGGAGGCTTGGTTTAATAGTGGTTTTGGTTGTAGGTTGAAGATGAAGTGGTAATGGGTGAGATGGTGGTTGTTTGAAGGTTGAAGGTTGAAGGTTGAAGATAACGTGGTGGTGGAGGTGACAAGAAGCTTGGTGATGAAGTGGGTGGTTATGGAGGTTGTATGTTGGTGAGGGGTTGTTGAAATGGTTGTAATGGTGGCAAGGTGAAGGGAGGCCGTGAATGGTTGAAGGTGACGAAGGTTGATGGTTATGGTGGTTTGTGGGTTGTACGTGGAGTGGGTAAGGATGGAGTGTTGTGGTGCTTTTTGTGGTTTTGTGGGTGTTGGTATCTTGTTAATGGGAGGTGGAAATGGTGAAGTGAGTGATGACTATGAGGAAGATGGAGAGAGGTTGGTGGTTATGGTGGCTTAGGGTGGGAGGTGATGATGATGGTCAGGAAGGTGAGATAAATGATGGTGGTGAAGGAAAAAAAATGGTTATGGTGAAAACAGGGTGAAAGTTTTGATGGTGAGGGGTTGGTGATGATTCAAGGTGCAGAGTATTTTTCTCAGTGAAAATGGTTTTCTCAACAAACGTTGAACTCTCTCCCCTTTCTAGTTCTGATCTCCTACCCCTCTTGTAAGCAGAGATGTTCCTCTGTAACCCCTTCCCTGTAAAATCATCTTAGATAGAGTGGCTGATTGCAGCAATAGGTGTTTCTATTTCCATGAATTTTCTTTGGGTTGTTAACTTCTCATGCTTCACATCGCTGCAAATTTGCTATTTTTTGTGCTGCATTGATCCTTGATTTTGCAGGCTTGCAGCATTGCAGCAAATAGTGTAAACATGCAAAAAAAATTCATTTCCATTTTTTTAAACCATCATGATCTATTTTTTATCCTTTTTTATTTTTTTGTTTTTGTTTTTTTCCATTCAAAATACAATAAAACAAAGTGATAAAATAAAATGGACTAAGACATAATTAGAGGATTTTGCCAAGAAAGTGGACAATTAATTTTTTCATTTTTTCATTTTTCTTTCTCGCTTTTTTTATTTTTTTATTTTTTTCAAGGTCCGGACAAAATTGGGTATTCACACTCATGAATTGACAATCATCCATAATAAAAACCAAATAAAAGATAAGAAATAGAGAAGATGTTGTTAATTACGAGTCATCACTACATATAGTTCTTGAATATATATGTGCATGTGCAAGAGAGCATAACATAAAAGTCAAAGTAAGACATTGTTGCAACTGAAATTAAGAGTCAAGTAAGAAAGACAGTCCTAAACCATACAAAAGGTAGGAGAGCAGGCAGAGACACATAGACAGGAAATGCAGCTTGATGAATCCTAGGATTAAAGCTTGAATATGACTTAGATAACACACAAAACCGATGAAGTTTCAAATATATTAGAGTTGAAGTTGGACATATGCTACAAAGACGCCAAGAAAGAAGACGAGAGAACAGAATAGCAATCATATTGTCTAGATAATACTAATCAATTTAGGAATGCAGATCTTATACAAGATAACCAATTAAGTAACAGCTGTAATTGACTCCTTAATAGAATGCCTAGGTTTACTCACATCATAACTCTTATCATTCCCAATTTAATTTATACAACTACAAAATACAGAACATGCATCAAAATACGACTAACACAAACGCTATCATCAATACGAAATTATGAATATTCCTTTAAAATGTAAGGAAATAGGGGAATAGAAGAGGCACCCTCAAACGATCAGAGAGAATGGAAGGAGTGATAAGCTTGTATTTGGGTGCCTCAGAGAGGAGCTTGTCATAGGTGGCCTGATCAAATAGCACCATGTTATTCACTTTCTCCTTCTGCTTTCCCTTACTCCACTTTTGTTAAAACATAAATTTGACTTTAATATCACACATAACACACCCATTTCGCATATCAGTTACATTACCACAAAACTAAGCTCTAGTGTTGTCTAATCAACAAAGTGACAATTACTTATAGTGTTCATACAAACAATAGCCAATGAACCAAATATCTAATGGATGATCATACGGTAAGCCAAGTACTACATAGAAATTAACATTCAAAAGCCCAACAGTTGGCAACCATATGATATTCAATAAGAAAAAAGAGGTTAGGAATGATGAAATCATAAGTATGATGAATGGAAGTTACTTATTTCAGGGGCACGATAAAAATGACTCACAAGATATGGTGTAACTTCATTCTTACCAGCAAACATGGCATTACCAAAGTCACAAAGCTTCAACACATTTTTAGCTTCGTTCACCATGTCAACAAAGGAAATTGTTATAAATAAAAGGTCAGAATTCAGAAGAAAATGGATACTTCTTCTTGAGAAGAAACAAACTAACCTTTGAAAAGAAAGAATCTAAACACAAAATAGTATTTTCGACATACCAACATATTATCTGGCTTTATATTGCAATGGAGAACACCACACTTCCAGGGATGCTTCAGTGCAATAAAAAGTTATTTTGCATATGCTCTCATAGCGGTTAGCATAAGGCCAATATTGCGACCAAACTTCTTTAAAACCTCACACAGATTCATATTAAGAGATTAAAAAACTAAACAAAGGTGATTCCTATACTTAAAACTTGAAAGGAAATGAACATAATGATGCTTATCGTCTAGATCTACACCTACTGATATCTTTGAAAAAAAGGCACTCCACTAACTTACGTGGCATAGATTGACTAAGATGATTAAAATCTTTAGTGTGTAGATTTTTGGAGATATATGCAGCCTGACCAGCATAGCATAAAACAAGAAGTGGATAGATCAAGCATATAAATGTAATCTACAACAAACACATCATGCACAAGTTAGTAATAATTTTCAATTACAACTAATATATGAAGAAAATACTAGATCCATTTAACATCCTTATGAAGAATCACTTCAAACTAATTTATAGCAAGACAAGATTCAAATCAAAATAGCAAAAAGTTAAGTTCTAAACCAGGTTTCATAAAAACTCAAGATACCAATATTTTGTCAGTAAGACACTAAACAATCTATAAGAGTGAAACTATATTTGATTAACACAAATATATCTAAATGAATTCTGCAAAACAAAATTGTGCTTACAGTGTTGGCTATGCAAGAATTTATGGAAAGTAATTAATTTTACATTAACCTCATCAAAGATTGCATCAGGATGCAGTTGAGGATCCATTATCAGGAAGACACTAGGATAAGCAAAACATAAAATTTGAAGTTTAAGTGGAAAACAAAGTTATGAGAAAAAAGAAAATGACAGCAATATGAATGGCCACAGATTCAGGCAATGCTTCATACTCAGATCAGAACGGGGGTAATCATGAAAGCAAGAAAGGAGTGTTATGAAGGTAAACATAGATTTTCCTGCTTGCTTAAGTGGAATAGAGCCAGGGAATTAAACAATATTTGTTATCTCGAAGAGAAGACACACAACACACAATATTTTTCCTTTGATTGTCAATGGAGTAAGAAAAAGTAAGGTATTAGACATTATAGAAGAGATGACCAACAACAAAGTTTTTATTTTCTATGTTTCATTACGTACATACTACAATATTAAAGGAGAACCCAGGTCATAAAAAACCATCAAAAGTTTAAAAGAATCTAGAATATTTAGCAAAGTAAAAATTAAAAGCAATAGCAAGGTCATTCCCTTCAAAACTATGGTCTTCATATTGCATCAAAACAAACAACCCAGGACACAAAGGCATGAGCCCCACACATGCATCTAAGGACTGCTGTCAAAATACTCTTTTTAGAAGATTGTTGATCAACCAAAATTTTGCCTTAAGTAGTTTTCCACAGACTCAACATAGAAAATAACATTTATGAGAACTTTAAAACTAATATTTAAAAATAATATTTAAAAAACTATAATTGTATCCAAACAAAATTTAATACCACATCCATAATTAACATAACACCATAATCTCCATTGCCCTGAACATCTACCCCATGTTTCCAGCCAAGATCAATTATATTTCTAGGAGTGTTCTTCCTAGTTTTAGAAGTAGCAACTTTGCCTAAGGAGCCACCAATTACAGACATTCTATAATGGGAACAAACAACCCAACAAGAAAGTTTTATTTAAACTTAAAATAACCTAGAGGCAGCCTATGAACCAAGTCAACCAACAATTTACAATTCATAATAACAATCAAATGAGGGAAAATTTGCTATAAATAAGGAGGAAATTATCATTAATTAACACAATTGTTAAGGTTGTTCTCTTGGATTTTGAAACCCCATATACTGCATCAAATGAAATAGCCGAATGATACCCATATCTAGACCACTTCCCTCCTCCCTCTCTAAAACAGATAAGTAAGAGGTAATATAATTGTAGAAGTTGGAAGTTTAATTCTTATTAATAGAATAAATTAAATTTTTAGTTAACTGCTATGGAAATTGGATGTTTCAACTGCTTTTTATATTTAAAATTGAAAAAACTAAGCTAAAAGGTACTGGTAATTTAGCCTAAAATAATTGAAATGGATATGTTGTTTATTTTAGGCCTAAAAAGTACTAGCAATTTACTCAGAGTAAAAAAAATTGACTAATCTCATAAACAAAAATAAGCTAATGGATTTATGCATTTCCAAGTAGGAACTTAACAAAAATGTAGAAGAAAAGAAAAATCCCATTGATATCAATATATAAGAATATATTTACTTCCATATCACAGAAATTACATATAGGTTATCTTTGCTCCCTAGCATCCTTCCATGTACACTATATTGAGTTGCAAGCAATCCAATAATAATTACAAAGATATAATTCCATTTAGCAAAAAGCAAACTATAATATACTCAAGCTCCACGAATAAGCACAGAAACATAATACTTGCAAATATGCAGCAAAACTACAATGACTTAGTACAAAGTTTTGGAAGGAGGGGGCATGGGAGAAACTTGAAATTTTCATTTAATTAGAAGCAAAGACACTTAGCATATGCTACAAAAAGACTTAGCTAACTAAGGTGTTAAGCTACCTGAGTAGCAGCCAATGACAAAATACCACAACTAGCACTAACATCAACTACTACACTTGTGGTTTTATTGAGTGTATCTTGAATTTTAGGTGACCTGCTCCATGGCCAAGTCAGACAATTTTGTATGGATTTCCTTGGATTACTTTTCTACTCTTTTCTCCCCTTTTACTTATTCTATACCCTACAACATTCACAAATCCTCAAGTCTTGAAAGCTCTGCACTCAACCCCCCGCATCAAATCAACTATTACCTCACATCCATAACAACCCAAATTAAAAATTTATGCTTATGAGGCCAATTTAAGTAACTGGATCAGTCAACTTATTAATAACTATAAAAAAACCTAAAGAAATTCACTGATATTTCATAATCACAATCAACAAAGTTGAGAATTCAAATTCCTACATGTGATAGTAAGACATAGCTAATTGTCAATATAAGATGAATAAAATAATAAGTTAATTTTTTAAAAAAAGGAATAAAATATGGATCAGACACTAAAATTAGGGATGTGATGAACACAAATTCAGTGACCATGAGTCAATCACTCATTATTCACAATGGTCGCAACAAAATTGTTGGATTGAAATAAAAGGAAAAGATAGGGAAAGAAAGATAGCAATACCTAGGATTAGGAATCGAAGCAAAGGGAAGAGTGAGAGAGATAGAGAAGAAAAGTAGAGGCAGTCTATAACGTTGTTAACATAGTTAGTTGTCGATAGCTATGAAATCCAAAAAGAAGGATGTGGTGTGGGGTGAGAAAGTAAAAGAACTTGGAGTTCAAGCACAGTGACTGGTAAGCACTGTGAGGGCTGGGTAAGAACGGTGACTTACTCAGATCTGAGAAAAATGGTGGCTGGAGGCAAGGGTGGCGGGGATGGTAGTGCATGACTGGGTGAGAATGGTGAGGGCTCACAGTGACTTACTCAGATATGAGAAAAATGATGGCCAGCGGTAATGGCGACGAGAACGGTGGTGCACAGCGGGGTGAGCACGGTGAGGGCATGACGAGGTGAGCATGGTGAGGGCTGGGTGAGAACGGTGAGGGCTGGGTGAGAAGGAAACAATCGTTCGGGAGAAAGGGGAGGTTCTGAAATTGGGAATAAGGTTTTCTAAAAAAGTTTTATTTTGAAGAGATTAGAGACAGAAACAATTCATCTCTATATTATAAAAAATTATTAATTAAATTATATAAATTAGTTAGAGATAGAAAAGAAAGGTAATTAGAGATAGAAAATTCAGAGATGGATAAATTTTGTCTCCAAATTTTGTCTATAAACATATTTGATTTTTTAAAATATAACACTGACTGAATAGAGATGGAATTAGAGACGAAAAAACTTGAGACAGGCAAATTCCATCTCTAAATTCCATCTCTAAATATATTTGACTTTAAATTGACTAAATAGAGACAAAAAATTCTGAGACGGATCATTTTCATCTCTAAATTCCATCTCAAAATTTTAAATTTTATTTTCCTTTTCTAATTCATCAATTCCACCTCTATTTCCGTCTCTAATAGAGATGGAAAAAATTCTATCTCTAAATTCTATCTCTAAATCAGAAATTTTTAGTAGTGCTACTAGAGAGTGCACCATAACATTGGAGGACATCGGTGTTATATCGGGTTTTCCTATTGATGGCATTGCTGTTATTGGCCTTACCCATCAGACTGATTGGATCGATCTATGTGATCAGTTGTTAGGGATTGAGCCAACTCTGTCATTGATATTTGGTTCATGCATTGATATGACATATCTGTGGCAAACAGCTCTTACAGAGCTCATGGAGGATGATGATGACGATTATGTGCAATAACATGCACGACATTACATACTTAGGTTGCTTGGGGGTTTCTTATGCCCTGATCATTCTAGTAAGTATGTGCACTTGATGTTCCTTCCTTTGATCGACTTTGTTATTGTCAGGACATATAATTGGGGGTCTGCAGTCTTGGCGTACTTGTATAGAGAGCTTTGCAAAGCTACGGACTATAAGGCACGCGAGATCGAAGGTGCTTGCATCTTATTGCAGTATTGGGCATGGTAGATATTCTCCTAACTTGCACCTACACTAGCTGACCATGTTGAACCCGATGTGTTCTATGATACTGATCGTGGTCACTTAAGTCCATTAGGATGATAGTAAGTTTCTAATTATATCATTTTTTTATATTACTTTAGTCTATTGCTTACTTGTACAGACATAATTAACTTTATCCCTATTCCATTCACAATATAATACTTTGACTTATAAATAGGTGGCGTAAGCATAAAGTTTTGAGTGATACTGTAATTGGCGTACTTGCATATTATTGCCAATTCTTTGATCAGCTGAAGAATGATGTGCTATGTATTATTTTACATTCATTTGAATTAATTATTTATGTATATGAATTCTTAATTTTGTGCATATATCATTTTGCAGACTATTTGACAGCTATACACAAATGAGAATGTGGCATCACTTCTACTTTTTTGTGTAGCTGGTAGGGACATAGTGCTAACAGTGGTTCCTTTTATATTTTTTTTTACATTGTTAAGTGGCATCAACCAGATAGGGCGATGCGCCAGTTTGGTCTCAATCAGCCCATACCAGTGAGACCACGCCAGCCTGTGAGTTTGCACTCAATTACACTAGTAGTCAGGAATAATGAGAATTGGCTAGCTACATATCTTGTTTACATAGCCACATGGGATATTCGAAATGAGAAGCTTGTTAGAGGAACCCCATTGCAAGCACCCCTCACTTTGCGTTCTGAGTATATGCGTTAGTATAAAAGAATTACCAGACGCTAAATTTCTCGCATCGGTGCATCTCTTGGGAGTGTGGTAAGCTCTTTACCAATTCACTCTTTATTGTATATAATTTGTATTGATTGTAATGACATGTGTTATATCTATTTCTTAGACAAACATTATAGAGCGGCAGTTTGGTTGGATTACTGATGCTACATCAGATTTTAGTATGCTAGTCCTTCGAGAATCTACTGAGCAGATCTTACATTCATTGTAGAAGCATGATCACATTACAATGGAATAACTTCGTTCAGCTACAACAACAGATAACATTATAGGGCCATCCGAGGAGTCCAGTGAACAGGGGATGCGACGTAGAATGAGGACTAGGTAAGCGAGTACTTGGACATGACTTCGACATCCCGAGGACTCTGATTCTACAAGTCAGCACATGACTCAGCCTCCTACCACTACTATATGATGTGTGTGAAATACTATCATATTTTGTTCTTATTTTGCATATAATTTTAGGTATTTTAGGCGTTTTAGTTTTTTTATTTGATTTTTCTTTATTTTAGATAACTGCGGTGTACAAGATTAGTGCTCAATTGGCCTTGAAATGGATGGAAAGCTTGCATGATTGAAGTTGGAGCTTTACGAATAGTAAATTGGGAAAAAAAGACTCATTCCAGAGAGTTCCACGGCCTACACATAGAATTTCCCATGACCATGGATTGAGCAGCTGCGTGAAGAAGAAAAAGTGATTTTCCAGAGAATTTCAAGGCCTAGCCGTGGAATTTCCCACGGCCATGGAATTCAGACAGCAAGATCCATAGCCTAGCCATAGAATTTCCCACGACCGTGGATTGCAGTCCGAGTCAATTTTTAAGTTTCATTTTTATTTCTTTTGACGGGCTGGGACCAGTTGAAACCTTAGGGGTATAAATAGATGCTCTGAATGTAATATTAGGGGTTCCAATTCTGTTTGAAAGAGGCACGTTTGGAGGCTTTTGATCTTCATCTTTCTTCTCTTTTCTCTCTTTGTTACGGGTTTGGATGTTCTTTATGTTGTTTTCTTGTTTCTTCTTCTCCATGTCTGAGTAGTTCTCTTTGTTTCTAGGATTGGGCAATGCCCTTTGATACATTGATGATGATTAATTGACTTTGTTTACCCCTTTTATTAATTTTGAATGTTCTTTGATTCAATCCTTATTACGCTTATTCATGTGAATTTGCCGGCCATATATTTGCATCTCATAGATATCTAGGGACGTACTGAGAGGTGAACCTAGGTATTGGAATCATAAGAATTGAACTTAAGGTCTAAATCACGAGAGTAGGTTTAGCCTTTTGAGGATTCAATGAATTACCATAAAGCGTAATGAGTTTAATTTAAATTCAATTACCACGAGAGTAGGAATTGGTTTAATTGGGCACGGCTCTTGTCTATTGAGAAAGAACATTAACTAATTGAGGGTAATTCACCTTCAATTGAATTTCAATTTTAATAAAAAGGTTGTCAATTAAGATTTGTCTTGTATTATTGTGGTTACCCCAATCTTGGAAGTTTTCTTGAATTTGAAAAACTTTTCTTAATAACTTGCTATTTTTGTTCTTAATTTTGCACTTTAAAATTTATTTATTTAATTGCTTAGTTATTAAGATCTCATCAATCAATAATTTTATCCCCTTTGTTTAATTTAATTAAATTAATTAATTAATTAGTATTCATAGATACAGTCTCTGTGGATTCGATCTTTTTATTACTTGACTACAAAACCGTATACTTGCGAATTTCACACATCAAGTTTTTGGCGCTGTTGTCAGGGAATGTGTTTTTCTTGAATATTAGTTTAATTTTTAATTTAATTATTTTAAACCTTTTTTCTTTTTATCATATTCTTACATTCCTGTTTTCTCTTTGACTCTCTACAGGTAATTTCTCTTATTTATGTGAAGTATTAGACATTTTGGGATTCTTATTGAAGCAAATCCTAAAATTGAAAGAACTTTTTGCAGAAGGAGAAGACAACAAGGGCAAAGAGTGAGAGAAATACCTGAACTAACGCTTGTCATGACTGAACCTGAGGATAATAGACCGTTAAAAAAGTATACAACCCCTAATGCTCGGGGGTTTGCGATTTGGAATTGCTCGGCCAGACATTGAAGCTAGGCACTTCACCATACCTCCTGCCTTACTTTCTATGATAAGGAAGAACCAGTTTGGAGGATTTCCATCAGAGGACTCGAATGATCATGTGGATATGTTCTTGGACTTCTGTGAGACCCTCAAGATTGAAGGCGCCTCTATTGATGCTATTTGTCTACGCTTGTTTCCATTATCATTGAAAGATAGAGCTAGAGCTTTGTTGAAGTCTGTTCCCACTGAGACAATCACTACTTGGGACTAATTGGATCAAGCTTTCTTGGACAAATTCTTCCCACCTTTCAAGACTACTCATCTAAGGACCCAAATCACAAGCTTCGTTCAGAAAGATGGAGAGTCATTGTCGGAAGCTTGGGACAGATATAAGGCTTTGCTAGAAGCCTGCCCACACCATGGGTTAGAAAAATGGTTCATCGTCCACACTTTCTACAATGGTCTAGAATATTCTTCAAAGTTGTCTCTTGACTCCACAGCTAGTGGAGCTTTGATGAACAGAAGGCTAACAGAAGCTTATGAGATCATTGAGAGTGTTACTGCAAATCATCACCAATGGGCAAATGAAAGAGGTTATAACCCGAGAAAACTCTCGGGAGGTAAGTTTGAGGTAGATGGTGTTGATTTGATTATGTCAAAATTTGATACTTTGAATAAACGTTTTGACATGCTTGAGAAAGCTCATGTTAATGCCATAGGTGCTTCTAACAATTTTTGTGAGATTTGTGGAGCATAGGGACACATAGGTATCGAATGCCAAGTTAGAATTGGCTCCTCACAAGGTGCACCAGTGGAGCAAGTGGAATCATGTCATAATTTTCATGACTTCAACCAAAAGGAGAGGAATGATCCATATTCTTAAACTTACAACCCCGGTTGGAGGTCACATCCTAACTTCTCCTACCGGAATAGTCAATACCAGGCTGAGCAAGGTAATATTAAACCCTCTTCTAGACTCCAACAAGTACAAAAATCTAGACTTGAGTATCTTCTTGAGAATTTTGTTGAGAGTCAATCTAAGCAAAATGAGGAGTTTAGGCAACATGGACAAGTTGTGACTAAGGCCATTAGAGAGTTGTCAGGCAAGGTTGATAATTTGGCTATTCATAATAAGATGTTGGAAACTCAGATTGCCCAACAAGCAGGCACTTCACAAAGGCAACAGGGTAAGTTTCCTAGTCAACCTGAAATAAATCCAGGTAATGAACACTATAAGGCTGTGAGTTTGAGAGGTTCCAAGAAATTAGAGGATCCCAAGGGTAAGGGAGAGAGTGCAAAAGATAAGGGAAATAAGAAAAATGAGACTAAGACACAACCCTTAGAAGAAGAGGAAACTACTGAGAAGGTGTCTAAGTATATACCCCCTGAACCATACCAACCCCCAATGCCTTTCCCTCAAAGATTGGCTAAGGCCAAGCTAGATAGGCAATTTGAGAAATTCTTAGAGGTCCTGAAGAAATTGTACATTAATGTACCCTTCACTGAGGCGTTGCAACAAATGGCCACCTATGCTAAATTTCTTAAGGACATTTTGTATAATAAGAGAAAGCTAAAGGAATACGAGCTTTAACTGAGGAGTGTAGTACTTTAATTCAAAATAAATTGCCTTCTAAGCTAAAAGATCTAGGTAGCTTCTCTATTCCTTGTTTGATTGGTAACACTAATTTTGATAAAACTTTGTATGATTTAGGGGCTAGTGTTAGTCTTATGCCCCTTTCTGTGTGTAAGAAGTTGGAGGTGGGTGAACTAAAACCCACAACTATCTCCCTTTAATTGGCAGATCGGTCTGTCAAATACCCCGTAGGCATCTTGGAGGATGTTCTTATTAGAGTGGGTAAGTTCTACATGCTGATGGATTTTGTTGTGCTTGACATGGAAGCCGATGTTAAAATGCCGATCATACTTAGGCGTCCATTCCTTGCCACTGGAAAGGCGATCATTGATGCCCATGAAGGGAAATTGACTTTGCGATTGAATGATGAGAAAGTAATTTTTGATGTTTTTAAATCTGAAAATAATTCTAATTTCTCAAATTCATGTAATCGCATAGATGCTACTAATGTTGTGGATAGTGTTGTGCTTTCAGGTATGCAGGAATCAGTGACTGATGCTATGCTAGAAAAGACCTTGCCCAAGGGTACCATAAAATTTGAGAAGTCCAAGCCCTGCAAGAAAAGACCTAAGAAGCAGAATGACAAGTGTGTCGAGAAGCATGAATTTAAACTTGGGGATAAAGTTCTTGTCAATAACTCACTTCTACGTTCCTATCCTAGTAAGTTATGGCCAAAATGGTCAGGACCATATAAGATTATTCGAGTTTTATCCTACGGTGTGCTTGAGGTGAAGAAAGAAGGTCATGAGTCTTTCCTGATAAATGGCTAGAGAGTGAAACACTTTGAAGCAGTGGAGATTAAGCACTACTCCGTTGACATCACCTGAGCACAGAAACCAGACCAAAGTTGAGTTTATGACTTTAAACAAGCGTTTCTTGGGAGGTAACCCAAGTTTCTTTATTTTTTTCCTTTTAATTTCTTCTTTCTCTTTTGATTTTGTGTGTTGGATTGTTGGTTCGATCTTTATCTTATGGGTCTTGTTTAGGTTTGACTCTTTGTGAAGCTCAAATTAGAAGGAGAGTGAAGTCAGAAAGTTCAACACCCAGCCCATGGAAAATTCCATGGCCATGGATTGAACACCAAAAGATTTCCCACCACCGCAGTGAGTTCTTTTCTTTTATCATTTCTCTAGTTATAGATTTTTACATTGGGGATAATGTAAGTTCTAAGCTTGGGGGTATTTTCATTTTCATTTTAGATCATTAGTTTCATGCATTTTCATGTCTCATTTTGCATTGCATTTTCTTTTGCATTGCATCTTCATGTTGCATTTTCATACTATCATATCTCTCGGCTTTTTGGTTGAACTTTGTGCCCCTCTCTTTTGAGGATTTTGAGATGGTATTGATTTGGAACCTAATTTGTTGATTCTTGTGGTAGGCAACAGGCATTGTTTTAATTGATAATAGAGGTGATTTCTTGATAGTTGATAATAGCATATGTTCTCTGAATTTGTGCTTTTTATTGACTTTTAAACCTCTAAATGTGAGTTTTGAGCTTGTTTGGGATTACCATATGATTTTTGCTCCCATTCTTTGTGTTGAGTGATATTTCCTCATTGATTTTGTGCTCTAGAACTTGATTTGAAACCATTTTGAGGAGAAATTTTTGTTTGCATGCTTGAATGTGATTAAGGTATTTTAGTTTCATGCATTTTCATGTCTCATTTTGCATTGCATTTTCTTTTGCATTGCATCTTCATGTTGCATTTTCACACCATCATATCTCTCGACTTTTTAGTTGAACTTTGTGCTCCTCTCTTTTAAGAATTTTGAGATAGTATTGATTTGGAACCCAACTTGTTGATTCTTGTGGTAGGCAATAGACATTATTTTAATCAATAATAGAGGTGATTTCTTGATAGTTGATAATTAGCATATGTTCTCTGAATTTGTGCTTTTCATTGATTTTTAAACCTCTAAATGTGAGTTTTGAGCCTGTATGGGATTTATGCACTATATGATTTTTGCTCCTATTCTTTGTGTTAAGTGATATTTCCTCATTGATTTTGTGCTCTATAACTTGATTTGAAACCATTTTGAGGCAAAATTTTTGTTTGCATGCTTGAATGTGATTAATGCATCTTAGGTATTTTTATAACCTTCTGAAATAATTGTCACACTTTCATCCATTAGTTGCCTATTTTGAGCCTATTGCATAATTGTTTTTCTTAATGCCTATGATGATATATTGTCGGTAATCATTTAGAATATTAAATGAAACAAATTGGGTTTGAAAGTTATGCAAAGTTGTGTTGGGAATCATATGTTTTTGACTCTTCTCTTTCTCAAATGAAAAAAAAAGAAAAGAAAAAATATAAATGAAAAA
Source organism: Ormosia semicastrata (assembly GCA_029884595.1). Lineage (NCBI taxonomy): Eukaryota > Viridiplantae > Streptophyta > Magnoliopsida > Fabales > Fabaceae > Ormosia > Ormosia semicastrata. The sequence goes on from JAQQTO010000063.1 coordinate 136,822,807, forward strand.
AAGCAAATATCAAAAAAATCTTGAGATGAAAGCTTGAAAAAGAAAAGAAAGAGAAGAAGGAAAAGTAAGGAAGAAAATGCTTGGAAATGTAGAGTTATGCTCTTGATTGAAAAATGTCTTTGCTCCATTTATGTTCTATTGGATTTCTTGTGTTTATTAAAAATTTTGTTAGTCCTTTGTGCATATCTTCCTTTCTTTACCCTACCTAAAATTATTCCTATGGCCCCATTATAACCCTTGAAAGACTTTTTGATTCTTGCATGCATGCAAATTGTTAGTGAAAATTTGGTTTCTTATTAAGATTATGGAAGTGCTTTTTTTTTTAGGAATCTTGAGTGCATTGTCTTCACCCTTAAACACTTTGAGTGTAGTTAGTAGAGTGAACCCAATTTAGTGAGGAACAGGATTTTTGAGAACTTTAGCCTCTAATTAGACTTGATTTTGATTACTTCTCTAATTCTTGGTTTGCCTTTGCCTATTGCTTGGTTGGATGTTTTCTCAGGTTCCTCATTCATTATTGTCTCTTGATCCCACTTCTTAGTGTGACATTAGTTATTGCTTGGGGACAAGTAAAATCTTAAACTTGGGGAGATTTGATGTGTGTAAAATAATATCATATTTTGTTCTTGTTTGCATGCAATTTTAGGCATTTTAGTTTCTCTTTTTATTTATTTTTCCTTTAGTTTGGATAATTGTGGTGTTTGTGGTGTTATTGTATAGGATTGGTGCTCAATTGGCATTGAAATAGATGGAAAGCTTGCATGATTGAAGTTGGAGCTTTACGGATAGTAAATTGGGAAAAAAGACTTATTGCAGAGAGTTCCACGGCCTGCCCGTGGAATTTTCCATGGCCATGGATCGAGCAGCTACGTGAAGAAGCAAAATTGATTTTCTAAAGAATTTCACGGCCTAGCCGTGGAATTTCCCATGGCCGTGGAATTCAGACAACAAGATCCATGGCCTGGCCGTGAAATTTCCCACGGCCGTGGATCGCAGTCCGAGTCAATTTTTAAGTTTTGTTTTTATTTCTTTTGATGGGATGAGACCAATTGAAACCCTAGGGATATAAATAGATGCTTTGAATGTAATATCATGGTTCAAAAATTGGTTTGAAGGAGGCACGTTTAGAGGCTCTTGATTTTCATCTTCCTTTTCTCTTCTTCTATCGCTACGGGTTTGGATGTTCTTACATATGTTTTCTTGTTTCTTCTTCTTCATGTCTGAGTAGTTTCTTTGTTTCTAGGATTGGGCAATGCCCTTTAATACATTGATGATGATTAATTGATTTGGTTACCCCTTTTATTAATCTTGAATGTTCTTTGATTTAATCCTTATTGTGCTTATTCATGTGAATTTGCTGACCACATATTTGTATCTCATAGATATCTAGGGACATACTGAGAGGTGAACCTAGGTGTTGGAACCATAAGAATTGAACTCAAAGTCTAAATCAGAGTAGGTTTAGCCTTTCGAGGATTTAATGAATTACCATAAAGCGTAATAGGTTCAATTTAAATTCAATTACCACGAGACTAGGAATTGGTTTAATTGGGCACGGTTCTTATCTCTTGAGAAAGAACATTAACTAATTTAGGGTAATTCACCTTCAATTGAATTTTAATTTTAATAAAAGGGTTATCAATTAGGATTTATCTTGTATCATTGTGGTTACCCCAATCTTGGAAGCTTTCTTAAATTTGAATACCTTTCTTAACAACTTACTATTTTTGTTCTCAATTTTGCACTCTAATATTATTTATTTAATTGCTTGGTTACTACATTCTTATCTCTCAACAATTTTATCCCCTTTGTTTAATTTAATTAAATTAATTAATTAATTAGTATTTATAGACACAGTCCCTGTGGATTCGATCTTTTATTACTTGACGATGAAACCGTACACTTGCGGATTTCACGCATCACTACCGCTCTAACTATAATTGCTACATATCCAGCATCTCAGATACCACCTACATATTACCCACCATATCCAACTTACCCACTATACCTTTACCCGTCGTATCCTTACCCGCCACCGGGTTACCCACCATATCCTTACCCCCCACCGGGTTACCCACCATACCCATCATAACCAGGTCCTTCTTCTGATCCCTCTCATAGACCACCACATTCTGATGTTGGACCATCTCATTGACGTGCAATATTATATGTCATTAGTGTATTTAAGAATGTTATATTTAGCGGTTTTTGTTATATTACTATTGATGATTTTCTATCGTGATTTTGGTACCCTTGTTGAAACACATTTGTCACTTTTCTATTGATGATCTTGGTACCCTGATTGAATTAAACATATTTATGTGCTTTTGGGGAGGTCCAATATTTAGGAAAAAATCTGTAGAAATTTTCATAGAATCCGAATGATTGAACTTTGGTTGAACTATATCAAACAGATTTATGTGCTATGTGCTTTTGAGGAGGTCCTACATTTAGGGGAGATTATGTCAGTTTTCATATAAATGTTGTGTGGGGGGGGGCAATGGAAGCGTGCTTGAGATAGCAAGGGAGAAGACTGCAGAGTATAAGCGTGCTTCAAAGTTCAAGTTCTTTGATATATTGTTTGTATAAAAAATTTTATACTATTAAAGATCATTATATGTATGACTTTAAAGGAAGCCCGAATAAATATTTTTGTTGGGTTTTGAGAGTTAAATATTTTTTATGATGTGACAATGTATAATTGCATGATAGTATAAAAACTTTTACATTAATAATGTTAAAATTAAAGATATGATTTAGTCAATATTTGATGCTAAAATTAAGGATATGTCAATATTTGATGCTAAAATTAAGGATATGATTTGGTCAATATTTAATTTGGTCAATATCCTTAATTGTGTAATCTATTTTTATTCCGTAGTTGTAGGATATTTCTCTGTAATCTTTTATTTTTTTTCCTTGTTAATGCTTGTACTATATATATTGTACAACTACGATGAATGAAATTATCAGAAAATTATTCCACAATTGTGTTTATTTGATATGGTATCAGAGCCTCCTTTAATCTCTTTTTCTTAAACTAGGAATTGAAGTAGGTCCTGTATTCACAATTGTTGTTTATGTTCATATCATTCCGCTGCAAAATTTTCTTTTAGTGCCACCATGACTGAAGTAAGTGGTGCCAAATCACCAAAGAAGAACGAATCTTCGACTATTGTGTCTGGCCTCCATTTGCAGGAAACTTTCTCTCTCATCACAACCCTTGCATTCACTGCTAATTCAGGTATGTCTTTTACTAGAAATAATGATTAGATAACTGACTCTGGTGCAACAAATCATAAGACTTGTGATCGTTATAACTTTAGTCATTTATCTACTAAATGTTCCAAAGCCACTATTACCACTGCTAATGGTGTATCATCTCCGATTATTGGAGTTGGTACAGTTCCATTATCTTCTATGTTAGAAATCGAGGATGTCTTATTTGTGCCATTTTTTAATTGTAATATTCTCTCTGTGAATTAATTAGCCAAATCTCATAATTGCGTTACTCTATTTTTTCCTACTCACTGTGTCTTTCAAAATATCCATACTCAGGAGAAGATTAGTTATGGTAGACAAATGGGAGGGTTGTACTATCTTGTAGATGGATTCTAACATTTCTATAAAAAGTGACAAGCTCTTGTGGTAAATGGAGATTCAGTGAATAAGAAAAAGGAGGAAATTTGGCTATGGCATAGGAGATTGAGACATCCTTCCTTTGGCTATCTTAGGAGATTATTTCCATCATTTTTTCATGGATGTAATCTTTCAGACTTTGTTTGCAAAACTTGTGTAAAGGCAAAAAGTCATCGTACTACTTTTCATTTCAATGATCATAAAATAGACTTACCTTTTTCATTAGATTATTCAGATGTTTGGGGACCGACTCCAATTTCTACTTTTAATGGGATGAAGTATAACTTTTGTTGATGATTGCACTCGCATGACTTGGGTTTATCAAATGAAACACAAAAGTGATGCTTGTTCAATCTTTCGCATGTTCCACCAAATGATAACTACTCAATTTAGTATTCCAATAAAAGTCTTTCATTCTGATAATGGTAGTGAGTACGAAAAGAAAGAATTGATGGAATTTATGCACTCTGATGGAATTAATCACCAAACATCTTGCACATATTCTCCTCAACAAAATGATGTCGCAGTGCAAAAAAATTGACATTTATTGAAAGTTACTCAATCTCTTTTAATTGAGGGTCATGTTCCCATTTACTTGTGGGGTGAAGCTTTGAATTCGACGGTCTACTTTATAAACCATACGTCATCCAGTGTTCTTAATTTTTGAAGACCATTGGATACCCTTTTTAATGATTGCACTCTTCCACTGGTAGTACTTTTGGCCCCACAAATTTTTGGGTGTGTAGTGTATGTTCATTTGCATCTGCGCCAATGATCTAAGTTTAAGTCTCGTGCTTTGAAGTGTGTTTTTGTGGGATATGGGAACAATAAAAAAGACTACAAGTGTTATGATCCAAAAACTCGGAGGCTTTATGTTTCCATGTATATTACCTTACACGAGACCGAACCTTTTTACTGGGGCCAACTCCTAATTTACCATTTCAGGGGGAGAATTTAGACTAAGTGATATATTATGAAGAACTGGAGGCATTTTTTACCAAAAATTCAAAAAATATTTATTCGTCCGAAGATTCTTCAGGACAGGATGAATTTTCATATGAAATAAAAGAGTTATCGGTTGTTGAACCAAAGACTTCTCATACTGAAGATAATACTCTTCATGATAGTACAATGTCGCCCAATAATTCAACACAACCACTGAGGCAGTCTTCTTCTGAGATTCCTCCAAAGGTATCCACTAATCCTAATTCCACCTTTAGTGATGATCTTTTTTTTAATCTCAAGTGTCTCAATTTCTTCTTCCACCTCGTTCTAATCATGGTGTACTACCTATTAAATATAAGCTTGATCCTAAATCCAAAGTTAGATACTCAATTAGTAATCATGTGTCTTGTCAAAAACTATCCAAGTCATATGTGTCTTATGTGCTACAGTTATCATTTGTTCCTATTCCTAGTAATATGCATGAAGCTCTAGCAGATGATAAATGGACTCAAGTCATGGTAGAAAAAATGGCAGCGCTTGAAAAAAGGGATACTTGGGAGCTTGTGACTCTACCGAAAGGATAAAAGACCATGGGATGTAGATGGGTCTTTTTGGTCAAGCATAAAGCGGATGGGACAATTGAGAGGTATACAGCTTGATTGGTTATAAAAGAATATACGCAATCTTATGGAGTTGACTACTAGGACACTTTTGCACCAGTTGCCAAACTTAATACAGTTGGAATGCTCCTGTCTTTAGCGGTGAACCGAGATTGGCCACTTCTTCAGCTTGATGTAAAAAATGCTTTTTTACATGGAGATCTTACAGAGGAAGTGTATATGGATCCCCCTCCAGGTGTGGAAAATTCAGATGTTACAATGGTGTGCAAACTCAAAAAGGCGTTGTATGGGTTAAAACAGTCTCCAAGAGCTTAGTTCGGTAGATTTACCAAGTCTATGAAGAGCTTCAGATATAAACAAAGCAACTCAGACCATACTTTATTTTTAAAGCATCGAATGGGTAAGGTTATTGCTTTGATTATATACGTTGATGACATGGTGATGACAGGAGATGATCAAGAAGAAGTTGAGATCTTACAACGACATTTGGCCTTAGAGTTTGAAATAAAACAACTTGGAGATTTAAAATACTTTCTTGGAATCGAGGTAGCCCGCTCAAAGAATGGTATTTTCTTATCTCAATGAAAATGCATTCTTGATTTGTTAACTGAAACAGGTATGCTTGGATGTAAGCCTGCGAATACCCTTATTGAACAAAATCACAAGTTGTTTGAGTGTTTGCATACAACTTCTACCGATAAAGCAAGGTATTAAAGACTTGTGGGAAAATTAATTTATTTGTCCCATACTAGGCCAGATATTGCTTATTCAGTATGTGTAGTGAGCCAATTTAAGCATGATCCTTGTAAACCTCACATGGATGTTGTGGAACGCATGTTGCGATATTTAAAGTTTGCTCCAGGTAAAGGGTTATTATTCAACAAGAATAATCACTTGAAGGTAGAAGGTTACACTGGTGTAGATTGGGCTGGTTCATCTGACGACAAAAAATCTACATCAGGATACTTTACTTTTGTATGGGGCAACCTTGTGACTTGGAGGAGTAAAAAACAACCGGTGGTAGCAAGGTCAAGTGCAGAAGTTGAATATAGAGGCATGACTTTTGGAGTATGTGAGTTACTATGGTTGAGGAACTTGCTTAAGGATTTGGGTGTTCACTCTCAAGAGGCAATGAAATTGTATTGTGATAACACTTCTGCTATAGAGATTGCTCATAATCCAGTCCAACACGATCACACGAAGCATGTGGAAATTGATAGACACTTCATTAAGGAAAAACTTGAAGTCAGAATCATTGTTTTTCTGTTTGTGAAGTCAGAAGACCAACTAGCCGATGTCTTTACCAAAGCTGTTGCCAGCACTGTTTTCGGTCACTCTTTAGACAAGTTAGGCATGTGCGATATACATGCTTCAACTTAAGGGGGGTGTTAAAATTAAGGATATAATTTTGTCAATATTTGATGATAAAATTAAGGATATAATTTGGTCAATATTTGATGCTAAAGTTAAGGATATGATTTGGTCAATATTTGATTTGGTCCATATCCTTAATTGTGTAATCTATTTTTATTCTGTAGTTATATGATATTTTTTTGTAATCTTTTATTCTTTCATTGTTAATATTTGTACTATATATATTGAACAACTACGATGAATAAAATTATCAAAAAATTATTTCACAATTGTGTTTATTTGATAAATAATGCATCAAAGTTAATTTTTTTTATATCAACTAATATAATAATAGTTTGATGGGGTAGCCCGAATAAGCCAACAAAAAGTATGAGTTGGGTGAGTGAAAATAAGCTAGTATATAAAAGCGCCACATATAATGGCGCTTTCTTTTTAATAATGTCATTACACATTGCGCATTATTGATGAAAATGCTAACCTCTGTGGTGTTATCTGTGTGGACCAAAAAAAATAAAAAATGTCATGTTAAATAAAAATGTGATAGTTTAGTATATAATTTTAAAAAAGTGATATTTTAATAAATAATTTAAAAATAACAATATTTTGATAAATAATTTTGACATTGAGAATAATTGGTAAAAAAGCCGAAAAAAAGTAGGAAAGTTGAAGATGGAAACAGAATCAGCAGACCTTGTCCTTAACATTGACAACAACATTTTTGTTGCATTCATCATGTTTATTTCTCCTATTCCTACGCTGAGTGCCGTGTTCCTGTTTCGGGGATGGCAGCTAACAGTTGTGTTTGTATTGGTGTATACTGTTATTTTTATACTCAAAATATGGCATCCAATTTATAACTCTATTACGTTTATGTATGATGCGTCTATTTCGCTTTAAGATAGTATATATTTTAATATCCATCCCCACTTGTCTATATATTTTAAGATAGTATACTGATATTTGACTGTTACCCAGGCTCAAATCCATTTTAGACTTCACTTGATCACTTCTGCCCCTTTTTTATGTATAGAATTTTTTCCTTTTACTGTGTTATCTAGGATCTTTCAAGTTTTTCTGCTACTGAATTCTACTTCCAAAGGATGAAGAATTGTAGGCTAGAATCTGTACAATAATAATATGAGTTGTACTGCAAAATCCTATCATCTAAGGATCTCTATGCAAAATCCTACATTCTAAGGATCTCTGTACACAATCCACTAATATTGAGCTCCGAGCTGTAGGAATACTTGCACGCTTTGCAGTCTAAAGCTGCTAAGAAGACGTATGGTAGCAAAGCAAAAGGCCGGACTCTCTTTCTCATTATGAAACTCATATTTCATCAAGCAGCTAGTGGTTTTATCATGTGAAAGCCTTTACTGCATATTCAGGGAATAAAAAAGGGGACACCTTATATTGCATATTGGATCAAGGTGTTGCAGTTAATAGTATATAACATACTTTATTTATTTATTTTTTCTGTTAAAGTTTCTATCGCTTTTTCTCCTGTTAAGCAAGGGTTAAAGGCTAGGTTATTTTTCACGAGAAAAGCAACGGATTAGATAAAGGCATGTACTTTTGAGGTTAAGCAATTTGGCCCTCAGTTTTATCTTTCCTTTTTAATTCTATGAATGATTGCATCTCCACTAAGATGGTAAGTAACATCAAGCAACGATAACAGCATTGATGTAAAGTTCTTTCCTGAATCAAATTTGTAACAAAAAATGAAAGAGGTACCCATTGCATGAAGACTAACATGGCATAACAATGTTGGGTTTAAGTTGAAACCAGAAAATCATAAGGAAATGCGAATCCCTCTTTGAGAAAACTCACCATTGACCACTGTATCTTCTGTACCAAAAAATGCTATCTTCTTAATTGCAGAAAATTTGATTAACGATTAGCTTTTGTTGGCTTCTGAAACCACCCGCTGAAGTAGCTTGATTAGTGGCCATTTCAGCTATATTTGCTATTTTTGCAACATTAATTACAAAGAAGAAACTGATATAAGAGCAAGAAAAAAGATATAGTCAAGAGAAAGTATCAATGTACCAGAAACCTCACAGCAGAGAGTTTCTTGCTTCACATCATATTTCCCTTCTCTAGTTCTCTCACTTCTCCAACTCTTCAATCATAATAAAGATGTTTGAAAAAAAAACTGTACCAAGAAAAATGCTGTTTGAAACATGGCATCTGAAATTTTTTCCTAACACTCGTGAAGGTACCACAAGCTGTGTTTGTTAGCAGTTAGCAGAGGTGGACCACATGAAAGATCTTGAGAATACCTTAGAATGGGGATTAGTGAATAAGGTGATGGAATCAAGAGGAGGGTAAATTGGTTCATTCTAATTTAAGAATGCTAAAGTAATTTAACAAGTCAATCTAACACGATAAGAACCTTCTTCTGCTTCTACCCAAAATAAAGTAACACCAGCTTAATATACAAAACTGATAATACTAAAAGCTCTGTAACTCTAATAAACTAAGTTGTAACAAAAAAAGTCATTGAAAAATTTCACACTTTGCCATGTAGCTGCAGGAGACTCAACAGGAAGGAAAATCTTCCGGGGGAGGAGGCAGCAAGTACTCAGATACTGCAGGATCATCTTTCACTATAAAGCCATGGCAAGACCCCAAGATGTGTGCTCCTAAAGATAAAAATGCATAAACCATACTCTTGATTGTCTACCTTAAACCGAATTGCTGCCCATCACCCCTTTGGAACTACCACTGCATTCCTCTCTGAAAGATCAACAAGGTTATAATCTGCTGGGTCCTTGTTAATATTTTAGGTACCAAACCCCTTGTCAACAATGAAGTTGTGACAATGAATATGAATTGGATGGTTCTCAAAATTAAGGAAACCTGCTCCAAATTTTGTAACACAAGTCAATGCTAAAAGCTTTGTACCAAATTCTGTGTTCATGTTATATACACCACTAAAGTTAAAAGCTTTTGGACGCTACTCCAGAAAAGCATATGGTTCTAGTTTCTATAATTTGGGGTAAATATAGTTAACTATAAGAGATAAAGCATTCCAAATAATCATGTCAGTTTCAGCTTGGTTTGTTGTATGATAAAAAGGATTTCACTACAGATGATCATAATTGAGAACTGATATTTCGCCGGCCATCAAGAGATCTGAAACACTGATAATAAGCAGTGAGTAAAAAAATCCATAAAATTAGATAAAGCAAATTGAGAGTACACAGGGAAGAAAAAGGATAGTCATGTCAATACTTGAAAAAAATGAATGTTATCGATACAAGATCAAAATGAATCTAACAAACGTATGACTTTTAATCAAAACTTAAATGATAGTGACACCAATGCATAGTCTATCTTTTTTTATGATGTGTAACTATCAAACAAAATAAACACCAGCTGACCAGTCATACAAATTCAACATTACTTAATGTGTAACTAGAAAGTATCTCACCTTGTTTTACCTTTATAATAGGCCTCTAGCGATCATTTCACCAAAAACTTTCTCTGCCTTATCATTCTCATCTTTTTCAAAGAGAGCACGAATAATTATTTCAGAAGTAATGGCATTAGGGATGCTACCATTATCTTCCATTTTTGACTGCAAGGCCAATGCTTCATCCAACAAGCCCTCTTTACAAAGCCCATTGATCATAACATTAAACGTCTGGACATTTAGATGATAGCCTTTAATCATAACATTAAACTAACGGCATTTAAATGGTATCCATGTGCCACCGCATTGTCATGAAAGTGCAGTGCTTTCTTAACCTCACCCTTAAGACAAAGACCCTTCATAAGTGTTGTCAAAGTTATGGCATTTGGCTGATAACCTAGTTTGAGAATCTTGGCCAATACAGAGAAAGCGAAAGCCATTTGACCCAGGTGGCAGTAACAATTGATCAAGATGCTCAAAGTAACAATGGTTGGAGTAATTCCCCTAAGGTGCATTTGTTTAAAATGGGAAATAGCATTAGCTTAATAATTTTCATGGAAACCACAACAAATTGAAATATAATAACATATAAATATATAAAAAGATACATAAACCACACTAGTGGATTGTCTACCTTAAACCGAATTGCTGCCCATGGACTCCTCTCTGAAGGATCAACAAGATTATTATTTGCTGGTCTTTCTTAATATTTTAGGTACCAAACCCCTCGCCAACAATGAAGAGGTTGTGGCAATGATGATGATTATGATGGTTCTCAACATTAAGGAAATGTGTACCCTGCAATAGAATCTCCAAATTTGGTAACATAAGTCAATGCTAAAAACTTTGTACCAAATTCTGTGTTCATGTTATATGTTAATGGGTCCAAACCACTATAGTTAAAAGCTTTAGGAGGCTACTCTGGGAAATCAAGGGATTATCCACGGGGTATTGAGTTTCCTATTGTTGAGATTATGTATCCCTATAAATTAGGGATTATATATAATTAGGAGTTGTTGAGATTATGTATCCCTATAAATCAGGGATTGTATATAATTAGGAGTTGAAAATAGGTGCTGTAGGTGCTGTAGTGTAGTAGGTGCTATAGGTGCTATAGTGCAGATTAACTTTAATATAAATATACATCTGCTAAGGAGTTTTTTCCTTAAGCATTCATCATATTTTCCATTCAACGTGGTATCAAGAGCAGGTTGATCTTGGGGCTGTCAAACCCTAGACCACCTATCACAGTCACTGTCAAGGCTGAGTCACAACCACCGTCAAGGCTAGACTATTGAGCAAGTGAAGACACAGGTGGCAGTGGAATGCCGGTCCGGTGAAAAAAAATTTCAGTGACTTTTCCAGCGACCAATGACTTTTTCGGCAACCAACGACTTTTCTGGCAACACCCGTAAGCTCGTCGACATTCCCTGAGTGGTTTCTGGTGGTCATCAGCTTCAATCACACACTGCAGGTTGTGTTTTTTGAGTACTCATGGTCACACCTCCTACTGTTTACGTGAAACAACCCTTGTTTCTTACTCCTGTTCTTGATAAAATGTCTTCCGCTACTTCTGAATCTGAAATACCAGCTCCAAGTCATTCACAGTCCTCTTCTGGTGCAAAAGGCTCTTTCGGTAATGTTCCTAGTACATATGCTTTTTTCTGGTTCACCCACAATCACATCGGAAAAGCTAAATGGTAAGAATTATTTGGCTTGGTCAGCTTCTGTGGAACTTTGGTTTTTAGGTCAGGGACTTGTTGATCATTTGGAGAAATTAGCCTCTGATATTTCCCCAAAACATAGGAGTCAATGGGAGAAATTTGATTATCAATTATGTGCTTTACTATGGCAATCTGTGGAGCCAACTATTTTGGCTAATTTCAGAACTGTTAAAACTTGTTTTACTTAATGTGTTTGCTAATGATATACAGCGCCTATATGACTCAGCTCAAAAGTTGGCATCTCTTAAGCAATCTGATCATGACATGATGGCCTTTGTCACTCAGGCACAAGCTGTAGTTGAGGAATTGAAAATGTTTTTGCAGGCTGATGATCATAAGATTTTGTTAAACAAGCTGGATAACCTGTATGTGGTGTTGGTTTTACGTGCCATTCACCCAGATTTTGAGCATGTCCGTGACTAGATTTTAACTAGCTAAGAAGTTCCCACAATAGAGAATTTGATTACTCGTCTTCTGAGAGTTCCTTCCCCTAAATCAGTCTCTGGCTCCCGCCTAAACATAACCGAAGCGTCAGCCATGGTGACCGCTTCAGGGTCTCGTGGTGGACGTGGGGGTAGAAGCGGTCGAGGGGGTCGTGGAAGTCGTCTTCAATGCTCTTATTGTAATAGGACAGGTCATACTCAGGACACATGCTATTCTATTCATGGGTTCCCAGAGAAAACTGTCAATGTCACTCAATCTGACTCGGGTCATGAAGAGGAGAGAAAGTCTAAATTTTTATATGGAAAACAACTCATTACACTTTCTGAAACTGAGTTCCTGGAGTATCTTCAGTTAAAGGCAGCCAAGCAAACTCAGTCCTCCACTACCACAGTTGCTCATACGGGTAATCCTACAGTTTGTATCTCTCATACTGGTAATACTCCAAGTCCTTGGATAATTGATTCGGGTGCTTCCGATCATGTAGCTGGTAATTGATCCCTTTTTACTTCTCTCTCTACACCTAGTTTTCCACACTTTGTCACCTTGGCAAATGGCTCAAAGGTCACTGCTAAAGGTATTAGTTGTGTTTCACCTACTGAATTTGTGTCTTTAAAATCCGTCTTGTTCAAGCCTGGATTTCCTTTTAATTTAATTTCTTAGTCAACTTACTCATTCTCTTAACTGTTCAGTAACCTTTGATTCTAATTCCTTTGTTATCCAGGACCGTGGTACGGGATAGACGATTGGCATAGGGCATGAAGCACATGGACTTTACTATCTCGAGTCATCTCCATCAATGGTTTGTGCTGCGACTGAGTCTCCAAGTCTTCTCCACCAATGCCTCGGTCATCCCAGTCTGTCAAAACTATAGAAGATGGTTCCTAATCTTACAAAGTTAAAGTCTCTAAATTGTGAGTCATGTCAATTTGGGAAGCATGTTAGCACTTCTTTTCCAAGTCAGGTCAAAAGTCAAACTAAGTCTATTTTTTCTCTTATTCATTCTGATGTGTGGGGTCCAAGTCATGTGTCTACCTCTTCAGGTTTTTGGTATTTTGTTACTTTCATTGATGACTTCTCTCATTGTACTTGGTTGCTTTTAATGAAAGATCGTTCTGAGTTATTTTCTATACTTAAATCCTTCTGTACTAAAATTCAAACTCAATTTGGCAAAATGATTAAGATACTCCGAAGTGACAATGCAAAAGAATACTTTTCAATTGCTTTTTCATCTTTTATGTCATCTCATGGTATCTTATATCAATCAACATGTCCCCATACACCCCAACAAAATGGAGTAGCAGAAAGAAAAAATTGTCATCTTATTGAAACTGCTCGAACTCTATTATTGTATGCCAATATGCCTTTACAATTTTGGGATGATGCTGTTTTAACTGCATGTTATTTGATTAATCGTATGCCACCATCTGTCCTACAGAACCAGATTCCTTATTCCATCCTATTTCCCAAGGGCCCCTAATATCATGTTCCTCCCCGTGTCTTTGGATGTACTTGTTTTGTTCATGATCTTTCCCCTAGTCAAGATAAGCTATCTGCTCGTGCTATTAAATATGTCTTTCTTGGGTATTCTAGGTTACAAAAAGATATCGTTGTTATTCTCCTGTCACTCATCGTTGGTACATGTCTACTGATGTTACTTTCTTTGAAGAAACACTATATTTTACCTCTTCAGTTGAACCAAATGTGGTCTCTGAGGTTTTATATGTTCCATATTTTGGTCCACCTTTGTCTCCTTTGCAGGAACCATCAACAGATACTCCAGAGTCTCCAGCAGCTTTGTCTAAAGTGCCTTGCCCACCCACCTCAGCGTCCCTTCATTACCTATCAACGTCGACCACGGGATACCACTCCTGCACTCGAGATAGTCGTGCATCCTAGTGAGTCATGTCCTACTCCAACGTCTCCACCTGCTACGGACCTCTCTGAGTCTGTCACTGATCTTCCTATTGCTCTTCGAAAAGGTACTCGATCTACTAGAAATCCTCACCTAATCTATAATTTCTTGAGTTTTCATCGTTTATCTCCGTCATATTATGCTCTTGTGTCTTCTTTGTTCTCAGTTTCAATTCCTAAAAATACCAGTGAGGCACTCGGTCATCCAGGTTGGAGGCAAGCCATGATTGATGAGACGCTTGCCCTTGAGCACAGTGGTACGTGGGACTTAGTCCCTCTCCCTCCCAAGAAAACTATTGTTGGCTGTTGATGGGTGTATGCTGTCAAAGTTGGGGCAAATGGTAACATTGATCGTCTTAAAGCCCGGCTTGTTGCCAAGGGCTATACTCAGATATATGGTCTTGATTACAGTGATACCTTCTCTCCGGTTACTAAAATTGCCTCCGTTCGCCTATTTCTAGCCATGGCAGCCATCAGTCGTTGGCCATTATATTAGTTGGACATTAAAAATGCCTTTCTTCATTGTGACCTTGAAGAAGAAATCTATATGGAGCAACCACGTAGTTTTGTTGCTCAGGGGGAGTCAAGATTAGTGTGCAAGTTACGACGATCTCTCTATGGGCTAAAACAGTCCCCACGAGTATGGTTCGGGAAGTTCAGTACTGTTGTTCAGAAGTTTGGTATGACCCAAAGTGAAGCTGATCATTCAGTCTTTTATCAATATTTTGAACATAGCCGATGTATTTATTTGGTAGTTTATGTGGATGATATAGCTATTACCGACAATGATAATGAGAAGATATCTCAGTTGAAAGAACATCTGTGTAGTCACTTTCAGACTAAGGACTTGGGTAAACTCAAATACTTCCTAGGTATTGAGGTGGCTCGGTCTAGGAGTGGTATTGCTATCTCACAAAGGAAATATGTTTTAGATATATTGGAAGAAACTGGTATGCTGAATTATAAGCCTATTGACAGTCCTATGAACCCTAACAGCAAACTACTACCAGATCAAGGAGAACCTTATCCAGACCCTAGTAGATACCGAAGGCTTGTAGGGAAGTTGAACTATCTCACTATTACCAGACTTGATATTTCTTTTCCGGTTAGTGTGGTAAGTCAATTTATGCAGTCTCCACATAATGGTCATTGGGATGCTGTTGTGCAAATTTTGAGGTATATTAAGAAGGCTCCAGGACAACGGTTGTTGTATGAAGATAAAGGGAACACTCAAATTGTAGGATACTCTGATGCAGACTGGACTCGTTCACCTATTGATCGGTGGTCTACTTCAGGGTATTGTGTTTTGGTTGGTGGCAATTTAATGTCTTGGAATAATAAGAAGCAGAATGTTGTTGCTCGATCTAGTGCAAAGGCTGAATATCGATCTATGGCAGCAGCTACTTGTGAGCTAATTTGGGTGAAACAATTGCTTCAAGAATTGAAGTTTGGAAGTATTGAACAAATGAAGTTATACTATGATAATCAAGCTGCCTTACACAGCATCAAATCCGATCTTTCATGAGAGAACAAAGCATATAGAAATTAATTGTCACTTTGTCCGAGAGAAGGTACTTTCGAAGGAAATTATTACTGAATTTGTTAACTCAAGTGATCAACTGGCTGACATTTTCACAAAGTCTCTTCGGTGTCCTCGAATTCAATATATTTGTAACAAGCTTGGTGTATATGACTTATATGCTCCAGCTTGAGGGAGAGTGTTGCGATTATGTATCCCTATAAATCACGGATTGTATATAATTAGGAGTTGAAAATAGGTGATGTAGGTGCTGTAGTGTAGTAGGTGCTATAGTGTAGATTGACTTTAATATAAATATACATCTGCTAAGGAGTTTTTTCCTTAAGCATTCATCATATTTTCCATTCAACGCCTATAATGAGATTCTAATATTGAAATAGAATGCCTGACAGAAGACTTTTTATTAATTGAAGCAAAAAATCTCTTCCCATCATATCCTCTACTAGCCTTATTTGCTGGAAAATCCTAAAGGTTAAGGCTTATACTTGTTATACCTCTCGCTTTTCAATCTGTGGAGTAGTTTAGGTACCATACAAGGAAATTGAGAATATGCAAGGCTTCTGAGTTTATTAGAGAATTCGGTTGCAAAATTTGTCTCTTCAGATGTAGGAAGGTTTTGAATAGAAAGATTTAGAAGGAATATATAGCGACTTGATTTTTCTCAGTCCTTGTGGTTTTGAACCTCAAAAATCCAATTGTGGTGGGGTTATCAAAGGGGAAAATAGAGGTGAAAAAAGGCCTAGCTACCATAACAAACATGCCTGAAGAAACAAGTACATGATTAGAAGTGAGAAGAACAAGTTGATGTCTGACCAGGAGCAACCGTAATTACTCTGGCTGGAAATGGTATTGTAATTGTTGCATGAATCTCAACAACAGTCAAGGTGTGATTAGTTACAGCAAAGTAGAGCTCGTCACTGAGAGCTGCATTGATGATTCTAAGCAACTAAATTTTACCACTCTTAACAATGTAGATGAAAGTATCTGCACACAAATGAAAAGGAACAAAAATGTTAATACTTAATCATCGTTGGCCCATGCCCACAGTCTATTGAAATTGCAGACATAGGAGATATTTTCTGCCTTTATGATTTTGAAATGTTTAGCCTTCTTTTCCTTAAGTTGTTTTTTTTTTTTGGTATAATCCTTAAGTTGTTTTGATCACCGAATGTAGGTAATCCAGGAGAAATTTGTTCAAAAGTTCCAAATTAACTAACTGCCTTTATTTGAACAAGGGTACAGAGGTCCTAGTGAACCATGTAGGAGTAAGCATTAGAACTATTTGGTGTACTTCCATACTTCATTACCTCGTTTTGCCCATTCTTCTACTTGTTAACTAAAAGTTTCCTCACCATTGAGTTGTTGAGAAAGATTAAGGACGAGTGGTTAAACCTAAGTTAGTCATGTACAACACAATCAATGACAGCCTATGTAAAGATAAACTTATAACTGAGACCCATGATTTATATTATGAAATGGTTGTTAGGGGAATTTCTCAGTTAGCAAGCTACGTCAAGTAAATGCAAGCTAATCTATACTATAGGGTGAAGGAAGCAACTAATCAATACAAGTCAATGCAATGCAAAGAAGGAAGCAACCAGTAAAAATAAAAAATAAAAAAAGGAAGGAAGAATGCTATTTTAATCTAAGGAAGCATGTTAGGGGAATTTTTACTAATTTATACTATGAAATGGTTGACAAGTCAATGCAATGTAAAGAAGGAAGCAACCAGCAAAAATAAAAATAAAAATAAAGGAAGGAAGCAACATTATTCTAACCAAAATTTTCACCAAAATCTTTAATGGACGAATGATTTTATTGCAAATATACTACGAGTGATTGAGGGCTATGAGTTTCATGCGTTAATAATCAAATTGAGGTTTGCGTCCTGGAGGTTATAAGTGTAATTAATTAATTCAAAAATAAAAGTACTAACAAAAAAAAATATTGTACAAGTTTATATCTATAGTTTTTGTACACGAAAGTTATAGAAAAATGTCATATTTTCTTTATATATATATATATATAAAGTTAATAAAAACATATGAAAATGATATAAAAATTTATCTAAGTAGGTAAAATCTGGAGAAAGAAATTTTTTTTTTCTTGGTGAAGTACAATTTTCTCCTTATGTGATGTGATAAAAAATTACTTTGCTCCTTGTGATTTAAAAATGTAACACTTTGCCCCTTATGATTTTTTTTGTTATCACAATCTCATATTTATGATAAAAAAATTTATAGTCTTAAATTACTACAATTTGTCGACTAAAATTATAATACATGAACAATATAATCATACATTTTGTTAGATTAAGAATAAGATGAAGAAATAAATAAATTATGAACGGTCTCCTCATGTTACAAAACAATAATAATTCACTTTTGTTATAAAACATGCATAATCATAATTAAGATTTGACTATAACATATTTTCAAATTCTAACATACATGTCTTCCTTAAAAAATTATATGAAAAAGCCACATTTGTGGGGCAAATCATAGAAAACAAAGTGTCACTTTTTAAACCATTTGGGAACAAAGTTTCTTTTAATAAAACCAAAAGGGGAATATAGGGTGAAATTTTTTTTTAAAGTATCTTATCTTTATGTCCTATTTTTATCCTACGTTCTCGTATTAACCAAGCATAAGTATCAATATCACTATTTATATCTATCCAAGTGAGTTAAGACTCACTAATCTATCATTTTTTACTATAACAAATGTGACTATTCACCACCCTATTATTCATATAAGTCATTATATACACACAAGAATTTAATCTACACTACTTAGTTTTACATTCAGGCCTATCTAATTAATGTGACTTCCTTCTTGCAATAAAATTACTTTGTATACTTATACACCACAAGCAAAGAAGCTGGAAGCTGACATTAAAATGACAAAGAAGGAGATAAAACAGTAATCAGAAGTTGAAAATGAGCTCAAGTGAAGGCTTGTTCGAAAGACTGACCATTCAATTCAGAAACAAGCCAAGGTGTGTCATTCATACATCCAATGAGAAATTATTGTAACATTCTTCCCAATGGTCATAAATGGTTGTTTTAAAAACCAGACTAGACCAACCAGTGCCAGTTTGATCAGTTAGACTAGTGATCACATTAACGGTTTGTACTAAACCCCTTAGGTGGCCTAAGATGCTTTTGCAATCAAACAGAATGACCAACAAAAATTGTTATACTGGATGTGGCTTTCAGTCATTGCGAGGGTCAAAAATGTAAATGAAAAATTTATAACAAAAATTCATACAAATGCAGAATCGGGTCTTTACAGGCTGACTTACTTCAGACACTCAACTATTGAAACAATTTATTCAAACTAAACAGAGCCTATGTACAAGGGGTAAGGCCAACAATTTTGGATGACTACAATGAGTGGCATTGGCTATATACATAGGGAAGGACAATTACATTGAAGCTAAAACCACTCAACCTGGGACTTCAACAAGCTTTGAAGTTGGCAAGGACTGGACTGTGAACAACATTGCTGTGATCTCAAGACATCATCATAGTAGCAAAATCTGTCCTCAAAAAGAGAAATCATGAAGACGGGAAAGTTCACAGCCAGTTTAGAGCCAAAACAAACAGCTCTGAGCTAATTTTAGCATGTCTTAGTTAATATGACGTGAAAATCACAAGCAACAAGCAACTCCACCCTAGCAGCCCTGCTGATATCGAAAGAAATTATTATGTATACAAACTGTATGAAAAGAATACCAATACCTCATTAAGAAAACAGACGAACAAATTAAAACATGAGTGGCCCAGCAGACAGAAAAAGAATAAATGTTCACATCAGATTCATACTCTAACGAGGGTGTGGGTGAGGTATTAACTCACATTGTCTATTGTTGTCAACACTCATCCATTGCTTTAATCTCAATTGTGTAAATCCCTCAAAGTTTCTTTGAGCAACAACCAGTAAGGCTTGAGATTCTTGAAGCAGATGATGAGTAACACTTCATTGACAAGTGGTTCCCCACCAATTGAACACCAAGTGTGGCATTTTAAGACTAAAACTGCGTGTGCTTGACAATCTCAGAGATTGAAAGACAGAAAATGTGAGGACCATTCAACCTTGATTTCCTCTTTGATCTTCAAAATGAGTAAGTTACCATTCCAGAACCTGTTCCACCTCCTTGGAAATGGCTACCATAGAATCCAAAATTTTAAAGAGAAAAAACAGGAGAAAAAAGTGTTTTGTGCAGAAGCACTTTTAACAAGCATAAAATCCAGCGGAGGAAAGGGAAAAAAAAGTAAACCTATGTGTGCTAAACAACATCATACAGAAGTATCCACAAATAACTTAATACTATAACACATTCTAATTAAAGAAAAATATCAATAAATGGTCATAAGTTTAATAGAAAATATCATCTGAGCCATCTAAATAATCCCCACTTCTGTTCATTCTTTTCAAATGGTAAAAGTCAGATGATGATCATTTGAATACAGATTCATGAAGTCATTATTCAAAATAAACAATTGCATTTTAAAATAGCTCCGGTCCATTGTGCATCGGTGACCTCAATGAATATATCAGCAAATATAACACCTAAGGCAACTCATGGTGAAACTAAAATATGCATGTCTTTAAAATTTTTCCTCAAAATAAAAAAAAAATACAAGAAACATACAGGAAAAAAAGAAATAAACATGATAGGTATCCACCCATGACAAGGGTGTATTTTAAGAATGGGAGGGAAAGCAGGGAATCTGTCCCTTGCGATCACACAGTCAGAGGGGAGAGCATGAGTCAGCAAGGGAAGGAAGGGGATTCTAATTGTTACAGCCTGTCCATGTGGTAAGTTGTGGATGGTCAGGTTGTTAGTGAGGGTATAGAGAGTAATGAGGGGCAGCAAGGAGCATTTATAGCTGATGGAGAGAGTAAAGAGGGGGTAGCAAGGAGCATTACAGTTAGTGGGAGTTGAGAGAATAAAGAGGGGCAGCAATTAGCATTTAACTAAGTGGGTTATGGCTAATGAACAGGCACTTAGTGGAAAGAATGAATAGTGAAGTGGAGGAGGAGATAAGGCATCCAGGCATTTGAGTAAGGAATTGGGGGCCTTTGGGCAAGGAGGTTAGCAGATCCTCAAAGATCTGCAGGTGTTCTATCTTATTTTTCTGTTTTTCAATTTAATCAAGAGGGGATTTTCCCTATTGTAAGGAGCTAGGCTCCATTGTTTCTTTCTCAGTAATACCAGTGCCTATCAAAACATTAGTAGACTAATTATAGTAATTCAATCTAGTTGGTGGTGAGCAGTAAGTTTTCACTATTACTTGAAAAGGTAATGAAGTTGTAGACCAGTGGCACCAGCAAAGTTCAGCAATTCCATTGGACTTTGAAAATTTTTACGTGTTTCAAACATCCCCAATTCTGCATCATAGAATCTAGTATAAGATACATATAATTATTCGAGTTGTGTTACGTTAAGGCTATTTTAATCATGAAGTAGAAGCAGAAATCTTAAGAATTTCCAATATAAATGAAACTGTAAGGTCTAGATTTAATCATTTAATGGCTTTGTTTACGATGCCAGTCAATTAATAATCATTTCCATTAATTCTTAACTTTCAAATTAATACAATATTTAACTGGCCTTCAATATTTTTACGCTTCTGAGTTTCTTTTATGCATAATTGTGTCCACAGTCCCCACAACCTGTAACATATATAAGCTCTGGAAATTTAACAGAGGAAAGTGTTTTAACTGTAATCCATAGGCTGAAACCCATTTTAGGATTCACTTCAACCCCTTATTTTAGCTATAGAAATTTTGCCTTTGACATTTACCTAGGATCTTCGCAAATTTTCAGCTACTGAATTCTACTTCCAAATGATGTAGGATTGTAGGCTAGAATCTGTACAATAATAATATGAGATGTACTGCAAAATCCAATATTCTAAGGATCTCTATGCAAAATCCTACATTCTAAGGATCTCAGTGCAAAATCTACAAATATTGGGGAAAAATTGTTTGTTTTCTATGTTCTCTGTTTAGCAGGCTTTGAGCTCCAAGCTGTAGGAAGACTAGCATGATTTGCAGTCTAAATCCGCTAGGGAGACGTATGGTAGCAAAGCAAAAGGGCTGCTCTCTTTCTCATTATGAAATATTTCACCATCCAGCTAGTGGTTTTTTCCATGTGAAACACTTTACTGAGTATTCAGGAACAAAGGGGAACACCTTTATTGCATATAGGATCAAGGTATTACAATTAATAGTATATAATATATTTTTTTATTCAGTTAAATTTTTTTCATTCTTTTTAGTGTTAAGTTGGCGTTAAATGCTAGGTTATTGTTCTTGGCAATAGCAAGGGATTAGATGAAGGAATGTATTTTTGAAGTTAAGTAGTTTGGTCTACAGAAATCTTTCCTTTATAATTCTATGAATGATTGTATCTCCACTAAGATGGTAAGTAACATCAAGCATGATAATGGCATTTACGCAAAGTTCTTTCCAGAATCTAATTTGTAATAAAAAATGAAAGGTGCCCAATGCATGAAGACTAACATGATACTAGAATTTTAGGCTGAAACCAGAAAATCGTAAGGATATGTGAACATCCCTCTTTGAGACAACTCACATCACTGACCACTGTACCATTTGTGCCAAAAAATGCTATCTTCTTGATTGTAGAACTAGAAAGTTGATTAAAGATTAGCTTTTGATGGCTTCAGAAACCACCTGCCGAAGATGCCTGATTATTGGCCATTTCAGCTATATTTACTATTTTTGTAACATTGTTATAATGGAGAAGCTGATATAAGAGCAAGAAAAAAATATAGTCAAAAGAGAGTATCAATGTACCAGAAACCTCACAGCAGTGAGTTCTCGTTTGCCCTCATATTAAAGTATCCAAAAATAACTTAATACTGCAACAAATTCCAATTAAAAAAAAAGTACCAATAAGGCAATAAACGGTCATAAGTTTGCTAGAAAATATCATTTGAACCTTCCAAAATCCAAATAATCCCCACTCCTTATATCTCTTCAGTTCATTCTTTTCAAATGGTAAAAGTCAGATGACGATCACTTAAACACAGATTCCTGGTCATTATCCAAAATCAACAATTGCATTTTAAAACAGCTCCAGTCCATTTTGAACCAATGACCTCAATGAATATATCAGCAACTATAACACCTAAGGCAACTTAGATGGTGAAACTAAAATATGCACGAGATTTTAATTTTTTTCCTCACAGTAAAAAGAATACAAGAACCATATAGGCAAAAAGAAATTAACATTAGTAGACTAATTGTAGAAATTCAATCTAGTTGGTGGTGAGCAGCAAGTTTACGTTAATTACTTGAAAAGGTAAAGAAGTTGCTGACCAACGGCAGCAACATAGTTCAGCAATTCTATTGGACTTTGAGAATTAAATACTTGTATTTTAATTATCCTTATTATAGAATCTACGGTAATAAACTTATAATTCTTCAAGATGTGTTACGTTCAGGCTATTTAATAATGAAGTAAAAGCAGAAATCTTGACAAACTGAAGTGGCCAGATTAGTGGCCATCTTAGCTATATTAGCTGATTTTGTAACATTAATTATAAGGGAGAAACTGATATAAGAGCAAGAAAAATACATAGTCAAGAGAGTATCAATGAACTAGAAACCTCATAGCACTGAGTTCATGCATCCCATCATATTTAGCTTCTCTAGTTCTCTCACTTTTCCTCCAACTCTTCGATAAAGCTGTTCTGAATAATTTTCCTAACACCAGTAAAGATACAACAAGCTGTGTTTGTTAGTGTTGGACTGTCGAACTATGCTGGACGGTGCAAAATCCAATATTCTAAGGATCTCTATGCAAAATCCTACATTCTAAGGATCTCTGTGCAAAATCTACAAATATTGGGGAAAAATTGTTTGTTTTCTATGTTCTCTGTTTAGCAGGCTTTGAGCTCCGAGCTGTAGGAAGACTAGCATGCTTTGCAGTCTAAAGCTGCTAAGGAGACGTATGGTAGCAAAGCAAAAGGGCTGACTCTCTTTCTCATAATGAAATATTTCACCAACCAGCTAGTGGATTTTTCCATGTGAAACACTTTACTGAGTATTCAGGAACAAAGGGGAACACCTTTATTGCATATTGGATCAAGGTATTGCAATTAATAGTATCTAATATATTTTTTTATTCAGTTAAATTTTTGTCATTTTGATTAGTGTTAAGGTGGCGTTAAATGCCTAGGTTATTGTTCATGGCAACAGCAAGGGATTAGACAACGGTACGTATTTTTGAAGTTAAGCAGTTTGGTCCACAGAAATCTTTCCTGTATAATTCTATGAAAGACTGCATCTCCACTAAGATGGTAAGTAACATGACAATGGCATTTATGCAAAGTTCTTTCCTGAATCTAATTTGTAACAAAAAATGAAAGGTGCCCAATGCATGAAGACTAACATGATACCAGAATTTTAGGCTGAAACCAGAAAATTGTAGGGAAATGTGAACATCCCTCTTTGAGATAACTCACAACACTGACCACTGTACCATTTGTACCAAAAAATGCTATCTTCTTAATTGAAAACCAGAAAGTTGATTAAAGATTACCTTTTGATGGCTTCTGAAACCACCTGCTGAAGTGGCCTGATTATTGGCCATTTCAGCTATATTTACTATTTTTGAAACATTAGTTATAATGGAGAAGCTGATATAAGAGCAAAAAAAAATATAGTCAAGAGAGTATCAAGGTACCAGAAACCTCATAGCAGTGTGTTCTCGTGTGGCATCAAATTTCCCTTCTCTAGTTCTGCACTTCTCCAACTCTTCAATAAAGCTGATCTGAATAATTTTCCTAACACCAGTAAAGATACCACAGGCTGTGTTTGTTAGCAGTTAGCACAAGTCAACGCCAAAACAGATCTAGAGAATACCTTAGAACAGGGATTAGTGAATGAGGTAATGGAATCAAGGGGAGAGTAAATTGGTTCTTTCTAATTTAAGAATAATACTAAAGCTATTCAACAGGTCAATCTAACACAAGATAAGAACCTTCCTCTACTTCTACCCAAATAAAGTAACACCAGCTTAATATACAAAACTGATTATCTAATTTGTGAAAAAACAGAGTCAATGAAAAATTTCGCACATTGCCATGTAGCTGCAGGAGACTCAACAGGAAGGAAAATCTTCTGGGGGAGGAGGCAGCAAGTACTCAGATACTCAAGATGGCAAGACCCCAAGAAGTGTGCACCTCAAGATGGAAATGCATAAACCACACTCCTGGTTCGTCTACCTTAAAAACCGAATTGTTGCTCATCACCCCTTTGGAACTTCCCCTGCATTCCTCTCTGAAGGATCAACAAGGTTATAATATGCTCGGTCTATTTTAGGTACCAAACCCCTCGCCAACAATGAAGTTGTGCCAATGAACGTGAATTGGATGGTTCTCAACATTAAGGAAACCTGTATCCTGCAACACAATCTCCAAAATTTGTAACACAAGTCAATGCTAAAAGCTTTGTACAAAATTCTGTGTTCATGTTATATGTTAATGGGTCCACACCACTATAAATGATCATAAGTAAGCTACAAAAATAAAACCCGAGCCTTCTAAAAAAACCCAATTCTTATATGTGCTTTACTCATTCTTTTCAAAAGGTAAATTTTATGTGATCACCAGAACACATTCCTGAAGTAATTACCACCAAAATAAACAATAGCCTTTGAAAAAGCTCCAATTAATTGGGACCTCCAGGAAAATATCAGCAACTAACACCTAAGACAGCTCAGGTGAAGCAACCAAAATATGCTTCTGTTTTTAACATTTACCTTTCTGTAAAAAAACACAACAAAAAAACAGGGGAGAATAAAAAGGAAAGAATCTGGTTCTACTTTCTATAATTTGGGTTAAATAAAGTTGACTATAAGAGATAAAGCGATCCAAATAATCATGTCAGTTTCAGCTTGGTTTGTTGTATGATAAAATGGATTTCACTACAGATTACCACAATTGAAAACTAATTTTGCGTCTACCATGAACTGAAACACTAACAATGAGCAGTGACTGAAAATATCCTTAAAAGTAGATAAAGCAGATTGACAGTAAACTGGCTACAAAAAGGATACTCATGTGAAGACTCAAAAAAATCAACCAATGTTATTGATACAAGATCAAAATGAACCTAACAAACATATGACTTTTAATCAAAACATAAGTGATAGAGAGCCTATTGCATAGTCCATCTTTCTGATGTGTAACTATCAAAAGAAATAAACATCAGCTGACCAGTCATACAAATTCAACATTAATGTGTAACTAGAAAACATCTCACCTAGTTCTACCCTTACAATAGGCCTCTAGCGATCATTTCACAAAGAAGTTTCTCTGCCTCATCATTCTCATCTTTCTCAAAAAGAGCACGAATAATTATTTCAAATGTTACAGCATCAGGGATACAACCATTGCCTTCCATTTTTGACATCAAAGCCAATGCTTCGTCAAACAAGCCCTCATTACACAGCCCATTGATAATAACAGTATATGTCTGGACATTTAGATGATAGCCTTTAATCAAAAGATCCTTAAAAACCTCTTGTGCATCCTCAAGTCTTCCAACTTTGCATAGTCCATCCATAAGAATAGTGTATGTGTGCACATTTGGCTGAATTCCCTGCTCGTCAATTTTCTTGACTAATGCTATTGCCTTGTCAAGATGATGGTTTTTGCATAAAGCGTCCAACAAGGAATTGTAAGTGATTACATTAGCAGGTTGACCTCTATCATGCATCTCATCAACAAGCTCCCAAACATAAGAGATTCTCCCTGATTTGCACAAGCCATCAATAAGAGAGTTGTAAGTTACTGTATTGGGAACCAAATGTTTGCAATCCATTTCTTTAAAGAGATTCATGGCTTCATCCACCATTTTAATCTTGCAGAATCCATTAATCATGATGCTGTAGCTCTGAACATCAGGTACCACTCCCCTTTTGGCCATAGTGTTGAATACATATTTTGCCTTGTTCATTTGATTAACTAAGCAATACCCATCCATTAAAGTATTATAAGTAACAACATTAGGTTTCACACCTTCTTTTATCATCACAGCTAACACATTTTTAGCTTCTTTAAACTTTCCTTCCTTAAATAATGCATCAACCAAAATATTAAATGTACAAAAGGTTGGGAGAATATTCTTAAATGCCATTTCATTTAATAGACTAATTGCTTCTTTCAATTGACCCACAATGCACAAACCATAGATTAGGGTACTGTAAGTGACAACATCCGGTAAAATTCCCTTGACAACCATTTCAGAATATAAATCATGGGCCTCAATTATAAGTTTATCTTTGCATAAGCTGTCAATGATTGTGTTGTACATTATTACATTAGGTTTAACCACTTTTCCTTCAATCTTTCTCAGCAACTGCATGGCAGCTCTTGTCTGTCCTATTTTACACAGCCCATTGATCAAAGTCCCGTAACTAACTTCATTTAACAGATATCCTTGTGCTACAACAGTGTCATGAAAGTGCAGTGCTTTTTGAACATCGCCATTAGTACATAGACCTTTCATTATAGTTGTGAAGGTTATAGTATTAGGTTGATAACCTATCTTGAGAATCTTGCCCAACACAGAGAAAGCAAAACCCAACTGACCCACATGGCAGAAACAATTGATCAAGATGCTCAGATTAACAATGTCTTGCGTAATTCCCCTAAGCTCCATTTGTTTAGAAAGAGAAATAGCAGTAGGGTAATGCTTCATCTTCACAAGGGATCCTAAAATCTTATTAAATTCCACAGTGGGTGGGGTAGGACGCAGATGGAGCATGCGATTGAATGAGAGAAGGGCATCGTCAACATTATAATTATCAAGGTTAAGGTTTGGGGGCCGAGAATGAGAGAATAGCCTCGCATTCAAGCGCTGAGCTTCAACATGAGGAAAGTTTGGGATGAGAAAAGGAGCATACCTTAACCTTAACCTTGACATTGTTGTTGCATTCAACATGTTTCTTTGTTTAAGGATATCTCCTCAGTTCCTCTGCCGGTGTTGCATTCAAATTGCGTTTGTGTTGATTTAGTGAAACAGTGAAAGTGCTTCTAATGCTTAAACTGGTTCGCCTTTGTGGCTTCTCGTACCTCACGTTCATATATCTCTCAGAATTTGCTTTCTCACATGTCAGGTAACAAAATTAAAATGCAAATATAAATATATATATATATATATATATATATATATATATATATATACAAATATAAGATAATGGGCGTTAATTTTTAATAATAATAATAATAATAATAATAATTATTATTATTATTATTATTATTATTAAATATATATTAATTACAGTACAAAAGTAAATTTTAATTAGATTTTTTAATATTTGTATATATGAATCATATAAATAATTATAAATTCTGCCTTTTTATAAAAGTAATTTAATATAAAAAATAAAATAATGTTATTTCAACTAAAAGCTTTTATCAATTTTTTTTTCTTTAGATGAATGATTTTATTGTCTATATGCCACTAGTGAATAGTGATTAAAAAAGTTCACAAGAGTTCGTATAGTAATAATAAGAAGATAAAGTTTAGATAAGAATTTTAGTTACTTGTGTTATTTTTTAATAAAAATATAATTTATTTTATTTTTTAATAAAAATATAACATGTATTTTATTTTTTAATTACTTTTTTATTTTTTTTAAAATTTTTACTAATAAATTGTAGAAAAATATATACATGTCATATTTTTAATTAAAAATCGTACCACAAATACTTAAAGAAGTTTACCTAAGTTTTGTTTCATAATAAAATTGAGATATGAACTTTCTTATATAAGTTATAAGTGTAATTGATTAATTTTAAAAAACAAATAAAAAAATTGTAAAAGTTGGCATCTATAATTATTTTTCTACAAAAAATTTAAAAATGACTTATTTCTTCTATATGTCTTTAATAAATTAGTAAAAACATATGATAATGATGTAAAAAATTATTTAAGTAGTTTTTTTTTATAAATTTTAGTTTACCTATTTTGTGATTTGACTAAATTATTGCGATAATTGTGCTTTAATGAGTAACACTTTACTCCTATAATTTCTTATGTTATAATAATCACATATTTACAAAAACATTTTATTTAGTCTCAAATTACTACACTCGATCTACCAAAATTATATTACTTACATAATATAATCATACTTACAAGTGGGTTAAGATGATGATAAACAAATAAATAAATTATTAATAATTTCATCATGTTATAATATAATGATTCATTATTTTATAAAACATGTATAATCATAATTGAGATTTGAGTAATAACAAATTTTTAAACTTTAACATATGTCATCCTTTAGAAATTAGTTGAAAAAATCTTGTTCTATACTACAGTACTGAATCATAGGAGACAAAGTGTCTCTTTTTAAATTATTTGGGAATAAAGTAATTTTAAATCAAATTCAAAAGTGAACATAAGGTGAATTTTTTTTATGTGACTTATTTTTATGCCCGATTATTATTTTACTTTCTCATATTTCAACAAAGAGTATTGGTATCACAATTTATATCTTTGTTTATACAAGTAAATTAAAATTGACTAACCTTTTATTTTTTATAACATATGTACTTTAAATTCACTAACCTCTTATTTACATGACTCACTATATATATATATATATTCATCATACTCATTGTCTGAATACTTCTCTAGTATAAATTCATTTATCACTATTCACTACTTAGTTTTGCATTCATGCTTATCTAATTAATGTGACTTCTTTTTTTGTAGTAAAATTACTTTATATACTTATACATAAGCAAAGAAACTAAAAGTTGGAAGCTGATATTGAAATGACAAGGAAGGAGATAGATCAATAATCAGAAGTTGAAAATGAGCATAAGTGAAGGTTTCATTAAATGACTGACAATTAAATTAAAAAACAAACTAAGGTGTGCATGATGGAAAATAATCAATAAAAACAGAATTAATCATGCTTAAGATAAATAATATAGCATGTTCATACTAACAAGATTAAGATGAAATAGAACCTGGAGTTATGGTTAGATTCATGATATTTCCCTTCTGTTATTGTTTTCTCTAAGAATTGAAAGAGAGATAGAGAGATGAGAGAATTGAGAGCAAAACTTCTCCTATTACTGATTAGGGTTTTATTAGATGAGAGGTTGTCACCTCTTATAGAAACTAATGATGGAGATTAGTTTCTTTTCTCATCAGCTAAGAGAAGAGACTTCTCAATGGGCTTTATTATTAAATAGCCTAGCCCATCATAGGTTATTCATATTATTTACCCAATTATTATATCCATAAATTATAATGCTATAGATACATAATTGATATAATAATAATACACAGAGTATACTAAATAATTGATTAATGTTAATCTAATATTTAATTGTATTTAATAAATACAACATTCTCCCACTTGGATAACATTAGTCAATATCAGAGAAAAGAAGTATTATTAAAATTATAATATCAATTATGACCCAAAGCATATATCATCCAATAATCTATGAAATATTAAGTTTTTTTTTAGCACTGCAAGAAAAATAATATCCGATAAGGATATATATATATTTATGTGCTTATATTTCATAGAAACTAAATATGGATAATGAAAACGCATAATTAAATAAGACAAATATGCAATTCCAAAGGATAGTCTCAGCATTTTATTAATGCTTTAAGAGATATGATAATAAGAGTGACGTCATTTCATACATATCTCATAATAGAATACATAATATCAGACTCCCACTAACCCAAAACATCAAAGGACTTAATTAAACCTATATGAGTTACATGATTCTGAAAAACTCCAACTGTTAAGCCTTTGGTTAGTGGATCTGCTAATATGTTTTCTGTAGCAAGATGCTCAATACGAGTCTGAAACTCTAGAATTTTCTCTCTAACAAACATATATTTTATATCAAAATGCTTTGAACGAGAAGAACTTTTGTTGTTTTGAGAGAAATGCACAGCAGCAGTATTGTCGCAATATATCACAAGAGGTCTTGATATACTTTTAACAATATGAAAGCCAGAGATTAAATTTTTCAGCCATATGGCTTGACAAGTGGCTTCATAGCAAGCGACATACTCTGGTTCCATGGTAGAAGTAGCTGTAAAAGTCTGTTTAACACTCTTCCAAGAAATAGCTCCTTCTGCCATCATAAAGATAAAGTCGGAAGTAGATTTTCGGTCGTCAGGGCAACCTGCATAATCAGAATCCGAATAACCAATGACCTGAAGTTGATCAGACTTCTTATAGGTCAGCATATAATCTTTAGTGCCCTGCAAATATCTCATGGCCTTCTTTACAGCTTTCCAATGACCCAAACTTGGGTCGCTCAAGTATCTCCCTAAAGCATTAACAACAAAAGCAATGTCGGGACGAGTACATACTTGAGCATACATTAAACTGCCAACAGCGGAAGCATATGAGACTTTCACCATTTCAATCTTTTCTGTATCATTTTAAGGACACTGAGATTTGGAAAGTTTATCACCCTTTTGAACAGGTGCAGCACATGAGGAGCAAGAATGCATATTAAACCGTTTGAGAATCCTTTCAATATATCCTCTTTGAGACAATCCAAGAATACCACGTGACCTATCTCGATAAATTTGGATGCCTAGAACAACAGAAGCATCACCTAGATCTTTCATATCAAAGTGGCTACTCAACATCAATTTTGTCTCAGTCAAAAGTTTAACACTACTGCTAGCAAGGAGAATATCATCAACATATAAAACAAGAATGATGAAATAACTCCCATTAGTTTTCAAGTAAATGCACTGATCTGAAGCATTTTCCTTGAAGCCAAGTGAAGTGACCACCTGATCAAATTTCAAATACCAACGTCTAGAGGCCTATTTTAGTCCATAAATGGACTTCTTCAGCTTGCAAACTAAGTGCTCTTTGCCCTTTTCAGCAAAACCATCAGGCTGAACCATGTAGACGTCCTCAACAAGATCTCCATTCAAAAAAGCCATTTTAACATCCATCTGGTGAAGTTCTAAATCGAAATGAGTTACCAAAGCCATAACAACTCGAAAAGCATCTTTAGTAGAGACCGGTGAGAATGTCTCCTTATAATCAATGCCCTCTCTTTGACTATAGCCTTTTGCTACTAGTCTAGCTTTGTACCTCTCAACTTTACCATCTGGACTACGCTTGGTCTTGAAGACCCATTTACACCCAACTGATTTGCAACCAATTGGTAATTCTTCAAGATCCCAAACAGCATTTTGAGACATGGAAACTAATTCATCATGCATAGCATCCAGCCACTTAGAAGCACATGAGCTAGACATAGCTTCCTTAAAGGAGGTAGGATCATCAACATCATTGAGGTCAAACTCATGTTCTTGAAGATACACGATATAATAATTGGAGATGGTAGGCCTGCGTACTCTCTGAGATCTTCTTAATGGAATTTCTTCAACAACATCATCATGTTCCTGTTGATCTATCAGTGGCGCTGCTACATCATCATGTTCTGGAAGAATTTGATCATTATCATGAACATCAGGAAACATGACATCTGTGGGAAAAGAAACAACTGGTGCAGGGACAACAACACGATCTTCTCTAAGAATGACTGGTCGCGGTGTACTACTACTCCCACTATCCAAGTCATCCTCAAAGAATACAGCACGATCAGATTCGATAACTCGCATGGAGTGGGAAGGACAATAAAATCTGCTGCCTCGGGAACCCATACAGTAGCCAATAAAGAATCCACTAACAATCTTAGGATCAAGCTTCTTTAACTGAGGATTGTAAGGCCTAACTTCTGCCTTACAACCCCATACATGAAAATGCCTCAAGGTTGGTTTCTTTCTAGACATCAACTCATAGGGAGTTTTTGGCACAGATTTGCTGGGCACTTGATTTAGAATATGCACAGCAGTCCTTAAAGCATCACCCCAAAGAAAATCTGGTAAGGTAGAATGACTCATCATACATCTCACCATATCCATAAGTGTGCGATTTCTCCTTTCTGCAACACCATTCTGCTGAGGAGTACCTAGCATAGTATATTGAGCTTCAATCCCACATTCTTCTAGAAATTTAGCAAAAGGTCTTGGGTTTCTTCCAGACTCATCATACCTGTCATAATATTCACCTCCTCTGTCAGATCTCACACATTTGATCTTCTTACCTGTCTTCAATTCAATAGCAATTTTAAAGGATTTAAAAGCATCCAAGGAACTAGATTTTTCATGGAGAAGATCTATCCAGCCGAATCTGGAAAAATCGTCTATGAAGGTGATAAAATACCTATATCCACCCATAGCAGTAGGTGTAATAGGTCCACACATATCAGTGTGAATCAGTTCCAACACTTCAACACATCTATTAGCTCATTGATTTCTAACTTTGGCAGTAAGTTTTCTCTTAATACAATCAAGACAAGTATCAAAATCAGAGAAATCTAGATCATGCAGAATGCCTTGTTTAACTAACCTCTCAATTCGAAGTCTAGAGATATGCCCCAAACGCCTATGCCATAACATAGAAGAGTTCTCATCAATCCTACTACGCTTATATCCAACAGTAGAATTAACAGACATATCATTCAAATTTAGCTTATATAGCCCATCACACAAAACTCCTGAACCAACTACAACAGAATTAGAATAAACAACAAGTTTTCCATTGCCGAATTCAAAAGTGTAGTCATAATTATCCAAAGCTGAAACTGAAATCAAATTCCTTCTCATAGAAGGTACATAGACTACATCTTTCAACAACAAAACATGTCCAGAAGGCAAATATAAAGATACCACTCCTATTTCTTCTACAGATGCTCTAGCTCCATCTCCCATCACAATCTTGGATTCAATATCACTTGGTTTCCTCAGGCTTGTGAATCCCTGTAAAGAATTTACAACATGAATAGTTGCCCCTGAATCTAACCACCAACTATTGGGAGGGACATGAACCACATTAGATTCAAAACAAGCTAGAGCTAGGAGCGTACCTTGTTTCTCATTCTTCTTCTTAAGGAAAAAACAAGTCTCCACTTTGTGACTATACTTCTTGCAATACTTGCAGGTTCCTTTAAAAAATTTCCTTTTAGGCTCTAATTGCAATGGTGCTTTCTTTGTCTTTTCCTTTTCAAAAAGAAGCTTGCCTTTGTTACTAAACTTTTTCCTGTTTTTGACACCAGAAGAAGAAGCAGCAAATTGAACACTGTGCAGTTTCCCCTTTTTAATTGACTCCTCTTCTTGAGAAACAATTGCAATCATTTCATCAACTGTCCATTCCTCTTTCTGAGTATTATATGAGGTCTTCAACACATCAAATTGAGGAGGAAGAGATTCTAAGACTTTCCAGATCAAGAAACTTTCACCAAGCTCGACCTTTAGAGACTTCAACTTGTTATAATAGTGTAACAATTTCATTATATGCTCACGAACTCCACCAACACCATCATATTTGGTTTTCTCAAGTAAGGACAGATATTGACCCTTTTGTGCTTTATCAAAAGTTTTGAATTTTTGACCAACGGATGATAGAAAGTTTTTGGCATTATTATTCTCTGGAATGCTCTGTCTAATGGACTTCTCCATGGTGTATTTTGTCACCAGTAGGCATACTCGGTTAGAGTGTTCCCATTTTTCATAAGAAGTCTTTTGAGCAGCAGTGGACTCAGGCGTAAAAGCTGGAGGCTCTTTCTCTCTCAAAGCTAGGTCCATGTTAGTTATTGCCAGATATAGATCCAAAGATTCTTTCCAGTCCTCATAATTTGTCCCATTAAGAGTTTTAACTGGGGTAGGCAGAGAAGCTGGCACCATAATAACAAGGAAACATTTAATACGCATGAAAATATAATTATCATGGTATTATAGAATTAAATGATTCCATATGCTCAGCCAAACATGTCTTTTAAATAAATTTCTTAATTATTATGATCTTGCTTAAGGGTCCCAAATCATAACAAATAAGAAATATAATAATAATACAATGCACAAATCTCATGTCACTAGAAAATTTCTCATACCGATAGGATACTCGAAACATGATTGACATAATCTATGAATTAATATTGCATTGTATCAATAACCAATCACATTAGTAACAATATACCAATAGGGTATAATTATCATTAATGCTAAATATATATATATATATATATATAAAATAAAAAATAAACAAAATTTTTGTATAGTTGCACTCATGATAGGTAAGATCACAATTATACAAAAAAACTTTACAGAATATGATAAAATCATATTATTCATAAAAGCATATGAAATTAAACAAGAATATATTTTATTTAATTCATATAAAGACCTAAAAAATTTATTCGATAACCACAACACCTTAATAGAGAGAGTATGATACATACAAGTGTTACAGGTAAAGTAATTAATGTGCATAAAATTTTTCAGGTCCATAATCTGAGAATACACTATTGAAAAAAATTGATTATTCTGGAAATAATTAATATAAAAAATATAACAGTGTCAAAAAATTTCAGAAAAAATACCAAAAAATAAAGTATGTCAAAATATAACTAGTAAGACTTGAGAGTCTTGAAGCAGATGACGAGCAGCGCTTCATTGACAAGTGGCATACACTCAACAACATTTCTCAACAACTGAACATAAAGTATGACAATTTTGGACTCAAAAACTGAGTGAGCCTGAGTGACAATCGCAAAGATTGAAAGACAGAGAATATAAGGATCATTCGGCCTTGGATTCCTCATTGATCTTCAAAATGAGCAAGTTCCCAATCCAGAACCTTTTCCACTTCCTTGGGAATGGAAAACTTAGAATCCAAAATTTTCAAAAAGAGAAAACAGGGAAAAAAATGTTTTGTGCAAAAGCACTTTTTAACCAGTATAAAATCCTGCAGAGGAAAGGGAACAAAAAATAAACCTAATGTGTGCAAAACAACAACATATTGAAGTATCCACAAATAACTTAATACTGCAACAAACTCCAATTAAAAAAAAGTACCAATAAGACAATAAACGGTCATAAGTTTACTAGAAAATATCATTTGAACCTTCCAAAATCCAAATAATCCCCACTCCTTATATCTCTTCAGTTCATTCCTTTCAAATGGTAAAAGTCAGATGACGATCACTGAAACACAGATTCCTGGTCATTATCCAAAATCAACAATTGCATTTTAAAATAGCTCCAGTCCATTTTGAACCAATGACCTCAATGAATATATCAGCAACTATAAATAAAATATGCACGTGATTTTAATTTTTTCCCTCACAGTAAAAAAAATACAAGAACCATATAGGCAAAAAGAAATTAAAATTATTAGACTAACTGTAGATATTCAATCTAGTTGGTGGTGAGCAGTAAGTTTACGTTAATTACTTGAAAAGGTAAAGAAGTTGCTGACCAGCGGCAGCAACATAGTTCAGCAATTCCATTCGACTTTGAGAATTAAATACTTGTATTTTAATTATCCTTATTATAGAATCTACGGTAATATACTTATAATTCTTCAAGATGTATTACGTTCAGGCTATTTCATAATGAAGTAAAAGCAGAAATCTTGACAAACTGAAGTGGCCAGATTAGTGGCCATCTTAGCTATATTAGCTGATTTTGTAACATTAATTATAAGGGAGAAACTGATATAAGAGCAAGAAAAATACATAGTCAAGAGAGTATCAATGAACTAGAAACCTCATAGCAGTGAGTTCATGCATCCCATCATATTTAGCTTCTCTAGTTCTCTCACTTTTCCTCCAACTCTTCGATAAAGCTGTTCTGAATTATTTTCCTAACACCAGTAAAGATACAACATGCTGTGTTTGTTAGTGTTGGACTGTGGAACTATGTTGGAGGTGCAAAATCCAATATTCTAAGGATCTCTATGCAAAATCCTACATTCTAAGGATCTACGTGCAAAATCTACAAATATTGGGAAAAAATTGTTTGTTTTCTATGTTCTCTGTTTAGCAGGCTTTGAGCTCCGAGCTGTAGGAAGACTAGCATGCTTTGCAGTCTAAAGCTGCTAAGGAGACGTATGGTAGCAAAGCAAAAGGGCTGACTCTCTTTCTCATTATGAAATATTTCACCAACCAGCTAGTGGATTTTTCCATGTGAAACACTTTACTGAGTATTCAGGAACAAAGGGGAACACCTTTATTGCATATTGGATCAAGGAATTGCAATTAATAGTATATAATATATTTTTTTATTCAGTTAAATTTTTGTCATTTTCTTTAGTGTTAAGGTGGCGTTAAATGCTAGGTTATTGTTCATGGCAATAGCAAGGGATTAGATAAAGGTATGTATTTTTGAAGTTAAGCAGTTTGGTCCACAGAAATCTTTCCTTTATAATTCTATGAATGATTGCTTCTCCACTAAGATGGTAAGTAACATCAAGCATGATAATGGCATTTATGTAAAGTTGTTTCCTGGATCTAATTTGTAACAAAAAATGAAAGGTGCCCAATGCATGAAGACTAACATGATACTATAATTTTAGGCTGAAACCAGAAAATCGTAAGGAAATGTGAACATCGCTCTTTGAGACAACTCACAACACTGACCACTGTACCATTTGTACCAAAAAATGCTATCTTCTTAATTGCAGAACCAGAAAGTTGATTAAAGATTAGCTTTTGATGGCTTCTGAAACCACCTGCTGAAGTGGCCTGATTATTGGCCATTTCAGCTATATTTACCGTTTTTGAAACATTAGTTATAATGGAGAAGCTGATATAAAAGCAAGAAAAAAATACAGTCGAGAGAGTATCAACGTACCAGAAACCTCATAGCAGTGTGTTCTCGTGTGCCATCATATTTCCCTTCTCTAGTTCTTCACTTCTCCAACTCTTCAATAAAGCTGTTCTAAATAATTTTCCTAACACCAGTAAAGATACCACAGGCTGTGTTTGTTAGCAGCTAGCACAAGTCAAAGCCAAAACAAATCTAGAGAATACCTTAGAACAGGGATTAGTGAATGAGGTGATGGAATCAAGGGGAGAGTAAATTGGTTCTTTCTAATTTAAGAATAATACTAAAGCTATTCAACAGGTCAATCTAACACAAGATAAGAACCTTCCTCTACTTCTACCCAAATAAAGTAACACCAGCTTAATAAACAAAACTGATTATACTAAAAGCTCTATACCTCTAGTAAGCTAATTTGTGAAAAAACAAAGTCAATGAAAACTTTCGCACATTGCCATGTAGCTGCAGGAGACTCAACAGGAAGGAAAATCTTCTGGAGGAGGAGGCAGCAAGCACTCAGATACTCAAGATGGCAAGACCCCAAGAAGTGTGCATCTGATAAGTATCCAGAGGATAAATGGGCTGCAACTAAAGTATACTCAAGGAGAAAACGTGTGGGTCTTGAAGATGAGAAATGACAAACAAGGCCTTAAGTGTAACTAACTTGCTGAGCTGGAGGTTCGTAGTGGAATAAGTGATTCTGTTGAGTGATTCTGTTAAGGGAAGGGTTATTTCTTTGTGTTGAGGGGGTAAGAGATGAGGAAGGCAAGATTTGGCATGGGAATTAGGAGGGCCTAGACACCCTTTACCTGTCTAGAACTTTTCTTTCTTCTTGTAATCTGTTTTTCTGCATTCTAAGAATACAAACCAAAAAGATATCATACTGATATCTGCTCACTATTCAGTATATTCATCTTTTCTCAATTCTGAATTTATGGGTTCTATCAATTTGGTATCAGAGCTCCACAATCTTGGAGCACAACTGAATCGTTCACACTCGGTTAACTATGGAGTCTCGCATGGACACGATGGAAAAGAGCCTATTGGAGTGGAGAGCGGAGAGTCTCTCAATGCTGGAACGACTGGAAGAGTTCATGCAACTGATGAAGTCACGACACGAGCTCGAGAGGACGATCATGACGTCGGCATCGTGCTAAGCTGCGTGAAGACGACGGTGGAAGCAAGGAGGAGAAAGGAAGACGAGGTGGATCGACCAAAACGCGCGATTCACCTCACAAGGATCGTGGGTGACCTTGGGATTCAGAAAGGGAATCTTCAAGGGACAGTCGGCCTCCAAGGTGGAATGAAGGGACGAGGAAGCTCGAAAACCCAGTTTTCTCAGGGGATGATGCGTATGGATGGGTGAACAGGGTAGAACGTTACTTCAAGGTAAATGAGATGGAGGAGTGGGAGATGTTGGGGGCAGTGATGGTAGCGATGGAGGGGAAGGCTCCGAATTGGTATCAATGGTGGGAGAAACAGACTCTTTCACCAAGCTGGAAGTAGTTCAGGGAGGCTGTGATTAGAAGGTTCCAACCGGGGATTATCCAAAATCCCCTTGAACCATTATTGAGCACCAAACAGTGTGGGACTGATACTGAATACAGGGAACAGTTTGAGCTGGTGTCTGGACCAGTGAAACACACTGATAAAGCAGTGCTGAAGGGGATTTTCCTGAACGGGTTATGTGAGGAATTGAAGGCTGAATTGAAGTTATATGATCTACAATCCCTGTCAGATCTCATGGACAAGGCCCAATTGCTTGAGGAAAAAAATTGGGCATTAAGAAGAGGGGGGTTAGGAGAGAAAGGAGGAATTTACATGAAGAGGACAAGTACTTCCAAACCTAGGACAGGGGAGGGAGGAACTAGATCCAATATAGGGAATGAAGGAGGGAAAAATGCACTGCCAACATAGAAAACTCAAGGCTTCTATAGACATTCGGTGGAACCAAAACCCCCTAATGGAGTGGGAGAGGAAAAGGAGATGAGGCCGAGGAGATTATCTCAAACTGAATTACAAGAGAGGAGTAGGAAGGGGTTGTGTTTTAAATGTGGAGAGAAATGGGGACGTGAATACATTTGTAAGTTTAAACATTACTAGCTCTCTTTGGTAGAAAGTGAAGAAGAGGAAGGAACTGAATTAGATGAGGAAGTGGAGGACTCTGGTTTGGAGTTGGAGGCTAAATCTTTACAGATTTCTATGAAGAGCATTATGGGGATGACCTCTAATAAATCCCTTAAACTGTGGGGCAGAATTGGACAGCAGCAGGTCATGGTGCTCATTGACTGTGGGGCCACTAGTAACTTCATTTCAAAAGAGCTAGTGCAGAAGTTAAACCTACTAATCCAAGACACCTTGGCTTACACAGTGGAAGTGGGAAATGGCTACACAATAAGAAGCAGAGTATGCAAAGATGTAAAGGTGGAGATTCAAGGAGTGGAAATTCAGCAAAACTTCTTTCTCTTCAATTTGGGGGGAGCTGAAGTGGTGCTAGGAATGGATTGGTTGGAAAGTTTGGGGGATAACCAAGCTAATTTCAGAGAACTTACTCTGAAGTGGGAGAAGGATAGGGTGAAGGTGGCCTTAAAAGGGGAACCATCCATTTGCAAGGCTCAAGCCTCATACAAAACCATGCTAAAGGCCCTAAGGGATGAAGGGGAGGGTTACTATATAGAGTATCAAGAGTGGCAACCAGAAGAGCAGTAAATGGGGGAGTCGACTGAGGAAATACAAGAGGTCTTACAGCAGTATGCTGAACTGTTTCAAGAACCACAAGGACTCCCTCCTCAATGGGACC
This sequence comes from Ormosia semicastrata, assembly GCA_029884595.1. Lineage (NCBI taxonomy): Eukaryota > Viridiplantae > Streptophyta > Magnoliopsida > Fabales > Fabaceae > Ormosia > Ormosia semicastrata. The sequence goes on from JAQQTO010000063.1 coordinate 136,862,953, forward strand.
AAGATCATGTAATTCACCTCAAGGAAGGAGCTCAAATCCCCAATATCCGTCCTTACAGGTACCCTCACTATCAAAAGAATGAGATTGAGAAGATAGTGGATGAAATGTTGGTTGCTGGAATAATTAGACCTAGCACTAGCCCTTACTCAAGCCTCATGATTCTGGTCAAGAAGAAAGATGGAGGATGGAGGTTTTGTGTAGATTACAAGGCTTTAAACAAACTCACCATACCGGATAAGTTCCCAATCCCAATAATTGATGAGTTACTTGATGAGCTTTGGGGGGCTGTTATTTTCTCCAAATTGGATCTTAAATCCGATTATCACCAAATTAGAATGAGAAGACATTCCCAAAACAACATTCAGGACACATTAGGGGCATTATGAGTTTTTGGTGATGCCTTTTGGGTTGACTAATGCCCCCTCTACTTTCCAAGCTTTGATGAATAAGCTATTAAAAGAAAACCAGCTGTTTGTCAACCAAAATAAATGCACTTTTGGACAGCAGCAACTTGAATAGTTGGGACACGTCATTTCTGACAAAGGAGTGGCAGCAGACCCTAAGAAAGTGGAAGACATACTAAATTGGCCCCAACCGAGAGATATTAAAGGATTTAGAGGGATCTTGGGCTTAACTGGGTATTATAGGAGGTTTGTGAAGGATTACGGGAAAATAGCTTGGCCATTGACACAACAACTCAATAAGGATAATTTTGCATGGGGTTTGGAAGCTCAAGAAGCTTTTGATCAGCTGAAAACAGCCATGACAAAACTGCCTGTTCTTGCTATTCCAAATTTTGAGAAGGTTTTTGTGCTGGAAACTAATTCATCTCGAAAAGGAGTAGGTGGAGTACTTATGTAGGAAGGCAAACCAATGGCTTATATGAGTCAAACACTATCGGACAGGGCTCAAAACAAATCAGTATATGAAAGGGAACTTATGGCCATCTTGTTGGCTGTACAGAAATGGAGACATTATTTAATGGAGAGGCACTTCATAGTCCATACAGACCAGAAGAGTCTCAGGTTCTTGACAAATCAATGGATTGGTGGAGAAGAGCAGCAGAAGTGAGTCTCCAAGTTGATGGGATTTGATTTTGAGATAAGATATAAGCCAAGAAAGGAAAATGGGGCAGCAGATGCCCTATCAAGGAAGCTCCAATTTGCAGCCATTTCAACAGTCTAGTTCAATGAGTGGGATGGGCTAGAAGAAGAGGTTCAAAAATGATGGAAAACTGAGAGGCATCATACAGGACTTGTTGCAGCAACCAGATTCCCATTTAGGTCACCACCTCAGGAAGGGCAGATTGCTGTATAAAGGCAGAATGGTGATTCCTAGGAGTTCTCCAAAGATCACAGTGGTGCTTAAAGAATTCCATGATTCAGCTATTGGAGGTCACTCTGGATTTTTGATGACTTACAAAAGAATTTCTGGACTGTTATTTTGGGAAGGAATGAAGAAGGACATCCAAAAATATGTACAAGCTTGTGAAGTGTGCCAAAGGAACAAATACCAGACCTTAACCCTGGGGGTTTACTGTAGCCCCTACCCATTCCAACCAATATTTGGACTGATTTGGACTAATTTGTCCATGGATTTCATTGGAGGACTTCCTAAGGCTTATGGGGTTGACACTATCTTGGTAATAGTGGATAGGCTCACCAAGTATGCACATTTTATAGCTCTTGCACACCCCTATAATGCCAAGGAGGTTGTTGAAATTTTCACCAGGGAAGTGGTGAAATTACATGGTTTTCCCTCTTCCATTGTTTCAGACAGAGACAGGGTTTTTCTTAGCACTTTTTGGGCTGAAATGTTCAGAATTGCAGGGACTAAATTGAAGTATAGCTCAACCTACCATCCTTAATCAGATGGCCAGACCGAGGTGGTGAATAGATGTGTGGAGACTTACTTGATGTGTCTCACGGGTACTAAACCTAAACAGTGGCCCAAATGGTTAGCTTGGGCAGAATTTTGGTATAATACCAATTACCATTCAGCTACTAAAATGACCCCATTCAAGGCACTATATGGTAGGGACCCTCCTATACTGGTAAGAGGAGACATCTATGGTGGAGGAAGTAAACAGATTAGTGGCTGAAAGAAACCAAATGCTGGATGAGTTGAATGAGCAATTGGTGCAGGCCCAAAACAAAATGAAAACTCAGGCTGACAAACACAAAAGGGAAGTAGAATACCAAGGATGTGGTTTACTTGAAGATCCAACCTTACAAACTTAGGAATTTGGCTAAAAGGGCAAATCAGAAACTGAGCCCCAAGTTTTGTGGACCTTATGAGATCTTGGAAAAGATAAGTCCAGTAGCATACAAGCTTAAATTACCAGAAGGCAGTTTAGTATATCTAGTATTTCATGTTTCATTGCTCAAAAAAGCTATTTCACCTTTAACTACAGTTCAACCTCTGCCTCCTTTTTTAGCAGAAGATTGGGAATTAAAAGTGCAGCCAGATGAGGTGCAGGAATACAGAGAAAATGCTGAAGGAATAGGGGAGGTGCTGATTAAATGGCAAGACTTGCCTGAATTTGAGAGTTCTTGGGAAACTATGCAGTCAATACAGGAGCAATTCCTGAGTTTCACCTTGAGGACAAGGTGAGTCTTTTGGGGGGAAGTATTGATAAGTATCCCAAGGATAAATGGGTGCAACCAAAGTATACTCAAGGAGAAAATGTGTGGGTCTTGAAGATGAGAAATGACAAACAAGGCCTTAAGTGTAACTAACTTGCTGAGCTGGCGGGTAGTAGCGGAATGAGTGATTCTGTAGAGTGATTCTGTTGAGGGAAGGGGTATTTCTTCGTGTGGGGGGGTAAGAGATGAGGTAGGCAAGATTTGGCATGGGAATTGGGAGGGCCTAGACACCCTTTACCCGTTTAGAACTTTTCTTTCATCCTGTAATCTATTTTTCTGCATTCTAAGAATACAAACCAGAGAGATATCATACTGATAGCTGCTCATTATTCAGTATATTAATCTTTTCTCAATTCTGAATTTCTAGGTTCTATCAGCATCTCAAGATGGAAATGTATAAACCACACTCCTGGATTGTCTACCTTAAAAACCGAATTGTTGCTCATCACCCATTTGGAACTTCCCCTGCATTCCTCTCCGAAGGATCAATAAGGTTATAATTTGCTCAGTCTATTTTAGGTACCAAACCCCTCACCAAAAATGAAGTTGTGCCAATGAATGTGAATTGGATGGTTCTCAACATTAAGGAAACCTGTATCCTGCAACAGAATCTCCAAAATTTGTAACACAAGTCAATGCTAAAAGCTTTGTACAAAATTCTGTGTTTATGTTATATGTTAATGGGTCCACACCACTATAAATGATCATAAGTAAGCTACAAAAATAAAACCCGAGCTTTCTAAAAAAACCCAATTCTTATATCTGCTTTACTCATTCTTTTCAAAAGGTAAATTTTATGTGATCACCAGAACACAATCCTGAAGTAATCACCACCAAAATAAACAATAGCCTTTGAAAAAGCTCCAATTAATTGGGACCTCCAGGAAAATATCAGCAACTAACACCTAAGACAGCTCAGATGAAGCAACCAAAATATGCTTCTATTTTTAACATTTACCTTTCTGTAAAAAAACACAAAAAAAAGGGGAGAATAAAAAGGAAAGCATCTGGTTCTACTTTCTATAATTTGGGTTAAATAGAGTTGACTATAAGAGATAAAGCATTCTAAATAATCATGTCAGTTTCAGCTTGATTTGTTGTATGATAAAAAGGATTTCACTACAGATTACCACAATTGAAAACTAACATTGCGTCTACCATGAACTGAAACACTAACAATGAGCAGTGACAGAAAATATCCTTAAAAGTAGATAAAGCAGACTAACAGTAAACTGGGTACAAAAAGGATACTCATGTGAAGACTCAAAAAAATCAACCAATGTTATTGATACAAGATCAAAATGAACCTAACAAACATATGACTTTTAATCAAAACAAAAGTGATAGAGAGCCTATTGCATAGTCCCTCTTTCCGATGTGTAACTATCAAAAGAAATAAACATCAGCTGACCAGTCATAAAAATTCAACATTAATGTGTAACTAGAAAACATCTCACCTAGTTCTACCCTTACAATAGGCCTCTAGCGATCATTTCACAAAGAAGTTTCTCTGCCTCATCATTCTCATCATTCTCAAAAAGAGCACAGATAATTATTTCAAAAGTTACAGCATCAGGGATACAACCATTGTCTTCCATTTTTAACATCAAAGCCAATGCTTCGTCAAACAAGCCCTCATTACACAGCCCATTGATAATAACAGTAAACGTCTGGACATTTAGATGATAGCCTTTAATCAAAAGATCCTTAAAAATCTCGTGCATCCTTAAGTCTTCCAACTTTGCATAGTCCATCCATAAGAATAGTGTATGTGTACACATCTGGCTGAATTCCCTGCTCTTCAATTTTCTTGACTAATGCTATTGCCTTGTCTAGATTATGGTTTTTGCATAAAGCGTCTAGCAAAGAGTTGTAACTTGTAAGTGATTACATTAGCAGGTTGACCTCTATCATCGATCGCATCAACAAGCTCCCAAACATAAGAGATTCTCCCTGATTTGCACAAGCCATCAATAAGAGAGCTGTAAGTTACTGTATTGGGAACCAAATGTTTGCGATCCATTTCTTTAAAGAGATTCATGGCTTCATCCACCATTTCAATCTTGCAGAATCCATTAATCATGATGCTGTAGCTCTGAACATCAGGTACCACTCCTCTTTTGGCCATAGTGTTGAATACATATTTTGCCTTGTTCATTTGATTAACTAAGCAATACCCATCCATGAAAGTATTATAAGGAACAACATTAGGTTTCATGCCTTCTTTTATCATCATAGCTAACACATTGTTAGCTTCTTTGACCTTTCCTTCTTTACATAATGCATCAACCAATATAATAAAGGTACAAACATTTGGGTTGATGTTTTTCAATACCATTTCATTTAACAAATCAGTTGCTTCCTTCAATCGACCCACAATGCCCAAACCATAAATTAGGGTACTGTAAGTGACAACATCCGGTAAAATTCCCTTGACAACCATTTCAGAATATAAATCATGGGCCTCAGTTACAAGTTTATCTTTGCATAGGCTGTCAATGATTGTGTTGTACATGACTACGTTAGATTTAACCACTCGTCCTTCAATCTTTCTCAACAACTCAATGGCAGCTCTTGTCTGTCCTAATTTACACACCCCATTGATCAAAGTCCCGTAACTAACTTTATTGAACAGATATCCTTCTCCTACAACACTGTCATGAAAGTGCAGTGCTTTTAGAACACCTCCATTAGTACATAGACCTTTCATTATAGTTGTGAAGGTTATAGTATTAGGTTGATAGAGTAATTCTTAAGTGGACATGATCCACCATAAACACTCAAATCATTAACAATATTTTTATACATGTCAAATAATGATTTGAGTACCTAAGTGGTGACGTGGTAGACGGTGCCCACCTAAAAATTTCTGTAAGTTGATAACCTATCTTGAGAATCTTGCCCAACACAGAGAAAGCAAAACCCAACTGACCCACATGGCAAAAACAATTGACTAAGATGTTCAAAGTAACGATGCTTAGCGTAATTCCACTAAGCTCCATTAGTTTAGAAAGGGAAACAACAGTGGGGTAATGCTTCATCTTCACAATGGATCCTAAAATCTTATTAAATTCCACAATGGGTGGGGTACGACGCAGATGGAGCATGCGATTGAATGAGAGAAGGGCATCGTCAACATTATAATTATCAAGGTTAAGGTTTGGGGGCTGAGAATGAGAGAATAGCCTCACATTCAAGAGCTGAGATTCGGGGTATGGAAGAAAAGGAGGGAAGTTTGAGATGAGCAAAGGAACATTCCTTAACCTTAACCTTAACCTTGACAATGACATTGACATTGTTGTTGCATTCAACATGTTTCTTTGTGTTGGTTTAGTGAAACTGTGAAAGTGCTTGTGCTTTTGGTCTTGTGCCTCGCAGTTCCACTTTCATCTTGTAATGCTTAAACTGGTTCGCCTTTGTGACTTCTCCTACCTCACGTTCATATGTCTGTCAGAATTTGCAAATGGAAAATGCTTATCACCTATCTCATTCTTTCTCACATGTCAAGTAACAAAATTAAAAAGCAATTTCTCAGAATATGAAGAATATGAATATTGTATATTCAATCTCAAAAACTGAATGTTTACATAGAAAGAAATATATATAGGAGCTTCTATACATTAAATCTAGTCCTAGGAAATAAGCAACTAATTAATAAGCTACTAAAAATAATGTCTACACAAACAACCATGGAATAAGACCAAGAGACCACCGTCCATAGTGGTCACCGTCCATAGTGGCCATTGTCCAATACTCCCCCTCAAGCTGGTGAATATACATTCTCCATTCCCAGCTTGGATACAATAGTTTGATATGTTGGACTATTCAACCCTTTTGTAAGTACATCAGCAAGCTGACCATGTGTAGAAACATAGGGTGTACAAATTAAACCACTCTCTAATTTTTCTTTGATAAAATGTCTGTCAACCTCAATATGCTTCGTTCGATCATATTGCACCGGATTATGAGCAATGCTGATTGCAGACTTGTTATCACAATAAAGTCTCATTGTAGCTCTGAATTCTGCCTCCACACTAGATCGTGCTACCACATTCTGTTTTTTACTTCTCCAAGTCACCAGACTTCCACCAAGAAAAGTACAGTATCCTGTAGTTGACCTCCTGTCCATTGGTGATCCAGCATAATCCGCATCAGTATATGCTTCAAGTACCACACCTCCGTTTCTCTTAAATAGAATGTCTTTTCCTGGTGTTCCCTTAAGGTACTGTAACACTCGATATGCTGCTCGCAAATGAGATTCTTTTGGATTGTGCATGAATTGGCTAATCACACTAACTGCATATGCTATATCTGGCCGTGTGTGGGATAGATAAATAAGTCTTCCCACTAGACGCTGATACATTTCTCTATCAATTGCAACATCTTCCTCTGCCTATCCAAGTTTCATATTGGGATCTATCAGAGTAGTTACCGGTTTGCATGCTGTATGACCTGTTTCTTTTAGGAGATCCATAACATACTTTTGTTAAGAGATGAATATACCTTTCGTAGAATGAGCAACCTCAATTCCAAGAAAGTATTTTAACCTCCCTAATGCTTTAATTTCTAACTCCTTGGCTAAGCACTAACTCAGAACATGTTTCTCCTTATCATCATCTCCTCTTACAATTATGTCATCAACATACACCAAGAGAGCTGTGACTCTCCCTGAAGGAGAGTGTTTAACAAATAGTGTGTGATCCCCTTGGCTTTATTTGTACCCCATAGCCAACATAATTTTAGCAAACCTTCCAAACCACGCTCATGGTGATTGCTTGATGCCATATAAGGCCTTTTTCAGCTTACACATAGTATTAGCATGCAAATTCCTCCCATATCCTGGTGGGACCTCCATGTAGACTTCTTCTTCGAGATCTCCATGTAAGAAAGCATTCTTGACATCAAACTGTTATAAATCCCAACCACAATTAGCTGCTAATGCCAATAATACTCGAACTGTGTTCATCTTTGCAACTGGTACAAAAGTTTCCTGGTAATCAATTCCATAAGTTTAGGTATACCCTTTAGCAACTAATCGTGCCTTATACCTCTCTATGGATCCATCTGCTCTATATTTTACAGTATACACCCATTTACAGCCCACACTTTTCTTTCCTGCCGGTAACTGCACTAGCTCCTAGGTTTTATTCTTTTCCAATGCCTCCATCTCCTCATTCATGGCTTGGTTTCATTTTCCATTGGACAAGGCCTCGAGTAGGGTGGTAGGGATGGCAATGGTATTTAGGCTTATAAGGAAAGCTTTATGGGATGGTGAAAAATTCTCAAAGGACTGTGAAAGGGGGTATAGTGGCCGTTTTGTGCACTCTCTGGTTCCTTTCCTGATGGCTATAAGAAGAATTTGGTCACTACTATCCATATGAAATTCAGATTCATCTTGCAATAAAGGATTAGACATTATTACCTCATTCGAAGGCTCTGAGTTGGACTCTTGGGCCTGCACAGGTTCAAGAACAGCCATCTTCCTTCTTGTGAACACCTTGCCTTTACCATACCTTACATTCTCAAGAGCAGACTCATTCACTGGGTCAGGAATGGTTTTGGACACAGGTTCAGACACAGGTTCAGCATTATTGACTTCAGAAGGAGGATCAAGGACAATAGGAGGAAGGTCAGGAGGAGGACCATGAGACACAGGAAGTAAGGACATGTCAAGTAGGAAATCTTCTTTATCTTCCTTCATTGACTTCTCCCCCTGAAGATAAGGATGGGAAAAATAAGACTCTTCTTCAGTAAATGTAACATCCCTAGAGACATAGAATTTTCTGGATGGAGGGTGATAACACCTTTACCATTTCTGGGTCGAAGAATAGCCCAAAAAAATACACTTTAGAGCCATTGGATCGAGTTTTCCCCTGTTTGGCCTGTGAACATGACAAAAGATACACATCCAAAAATTTTAGGGACAAGATTATTAGAAGTGTGTAGATCAAGATAGAAAGTAGAGAGGACATCCATAGGACTCTTGAACCCCAAGACTTTAGTGGGCAAGCGATTTATAAGATAAGTAGAAGTCAGAACAGCTTCCCCCCAGAAGGACTTAGGGACATTTCTCTGAAATAATAAGGCTTGGGTTTTTTCAAGAAGATGACTATTTTTTCGCTCTGCTAACCCATTTTGTTGTGGGGTATGAACACATGAAGATTCATGGATTATTTCTTCTTTTTGGAAAAAGTGCATAAGAGTCTGATTAAAGTAGTCCTTAGCATTATTGAACCTGAATCGTTTAATACCCATTCCAAATTGATTTTTAATCATGGAACAAAATTTTGGGAGAACAGTACTAATATCAGACTTGTGTTTGAGCAGAAAAATCCAAGTAACACGAGTACAGTCATTAATAAAAGACATAAACCATCTTGCCCCAGAGACATTAGGAATGGAAGAGGGACCCCAAACATCACTGTGAATAAGGGAAAAAGGAACAGAACTCCTTGTATGACTAATTGAAAAATTGACACATTTATGTTTGGCCAATTCACATACATCACAATGAAATTGTTCAACATCAAAACTTTTAAACAGAGAAGGAAAAAGACTCTTAACAATCAGAAAAGATGGATGACTTAATCTGCGGTGAGCAAGCCAGATTTTGTCTTTATTGGCAGAAAGAAGTTCAGAGGTAAAGGAATATGGGTGCCCAAATATGCCCTTGGTCCTACTGAACTGACAAGGTGCTTCAAGGAGGTAGAGACCATCCTGTTCCCTAGCACATCCAATCATCTACCTCGAATCCTTGTCCTGAAAAACACAATGATCATTGTAAAAAATCACATTGCAAGACAAATCTGTAATTAATTTCTGGACTGAAACTAGATTTGTGGACAATTTAGGAACATTAAGGACATTTTTTAAGGTCACTAGGGGATTAAGGTGGACAATTCCTACACCGGCTACAATGGTCAAGGAGCCATCAGCTGTGGATATTTTTTTATTGCTTGGGCATGGAGAATAGGTGGAAAAATTAGTGGGGTTGTTGGTCATATGGTCCGTAGCGCTGGAATCTATAATCCGGGAGTTGGTAAAAATTATACCCGAGACATTAAATCCAACAGAAAAAGGTAACTTACCTGAACGAGTCAAAGAACAAGTACCTGAGGGCTTTTCAAGGCTGTGTAGAAGGGATCTCACCCGCTCAATCTCCTCTGGATTGAAAGTGCTGGATGCTGGTTGACTTCCTGACACTACCACAGCATTAGTTTTCCCACTGTTGCGTGATTGTTTTCCCTTCTGCCCCCACTCTCGACTTGGGGGTTTTCCATGAAGCTGCCAACACCTGTCATGGGTATGTCATGGCTTATTACAATAAGTGCACCACAAGTCATCCTGGTTTTTTGACTGACTGGGTTTTTCTCCTTCCAAGGAGAATGTCTTCTCCACCTTTGCTTCTGGCTTGGTAGAACCACGAGCCACCATAGCCGAAGTCTTGCTGATTTTTGGTTCAAGCATCAGCTCTCTCCTACTTTACTCACTTCAGATGATGGACACAACCTCATTAAAAGAGGGGACTGTAGATTTACCAAGAATTTGAATCCTCGCCTGATCAAATTCTGGATTCAGCCCAACAAGGAAGTCGTAAACTCGGTCTTACTCAATAAACTCCTTGAGCACTACTGCATCCTCAGGACATTTAGTCTTGATCACTCTATAATGGTCTAACTCCTGCCACAAGGACTTCAATTGATTAGCATATTCAGTGACTGTCTTGTCTCCCTGTTTTGCAACCACCGTCTTTACCTTAACCTCGTAGACTTGAGCAGCATCCCTGGCTTTAGAATAGGTTTGCTCAATTGCATCCCATATAGCCTTTGCAATGTTTAGGAACATGCAAGTGTCACTGATATCCGGAGTCATGGAATTCCACAACCATGCCATAATCATCGAGTCTTCTTCATCCCATGCTTCAAACTTGGGATCACCTGGCTGAGGTCCAGTACCCATGAGATGACTCAGCTTCCCTTTTCCTTTTAGTATAGTGCGAACAAGTTGTGACCACTTAAGGTATTTCTTCCCGTTCAGCCTATACGCAGATTGAATGTTCTGCAATTCACCAAGTGTTTGGGGTCAGGTATCATCCAGTGGTTGAGTGGAACTGGAAACCTCACCCATAATTGACATTTTGAGAGACAAAGCAGAAGCAAGGCAGAACAAAGAAGAGTCAGAATGAAGTTGAACAGAACAGAGAAGGTGAGCTAAGGAGCCCACTAGCCAAAGAGCCTCGGAAAGAAGTTTCGGCCACAGAAACAGGAGCAGAGGACGCCGACGAGGTGAATGGAACCAACGGCGTGGAGCTCCGGTGATCGGAAGGTGGCGCGTGGCCTACACGCGCCGAGAAGTGTGTGCAAACATGACGGTGCATGGGGGCGTCTCCGGCGGGAGCGCTCGGAGGAATGGCCGGTCGAATTTGTCTGGTATATCTCGTGACCTTACTTGGACAAAAAATTGAGTGGGTTGCTGTTTGGGTACTGTTCACGGGTGCTGTTTAGGTACTATTCACAGGTGCTATTTGGGTACTGTTTACGGGTCTGTTACGGTGCTGTTTATGGGTAGCAATGAAGGCTAACGAGGAATGTCAGCAAAAGGGCAATGAAGGCCAAAAAATACTTGGGTTGGCAATGAAGGCCGACCAAAAAAAATAACGAAAAATAAAAACAGTCCCAGATCGAAACTTAATCTGATACCATCTCAGAATATAAAGAATATGAATATTGTATATTCAATCTCAAAAACTGAATGTTTACATGGACAGAAATATATATAGGAGCTTCTATACATTAAATCTAGTCCTAGGAAATAAGCAACTAATTAATAAGCTACTAAAAATAATATCTACACAAACAACCGTGGAATAAGACCAAGAGACCACCGTCCATAGTGGCCACTGTCCATAGTGGCCACCGTTCAACACAATTTAATATTTGTATAAATGAATCATACTACCTTTTTATAAAAGCAATTTAATATGAAAAATAAAATAATATTATTTTAACCAAAAGTTTTACCTTTTTTTTGAATGAATGATTTTGTTGTCTATATGCCACTAGTAAATAGTGATTGAGTGGGCTCACAAGAGTTCATACCGTAATAATAAGAGAATAAAGTTAAATAAAGATTTTAGGTATTTGTGGTATTATTTTTCAATAAAAATATAACATGTGTCTTATTTTTCAATAAAAATATGATAGATATCTTATTTTTTAACCACTTCTTCATATTTTTAAAAATTTTCATTGATGAGAGTTGTAGAAAAATATAAACATGTCGTGTTTTTATTAGAAAATAACACCACAAATACCTAAAGAAATTTACCTAAATTTTGTCCATAATAAAATTGAGATTTCAACTTTCTATTATGTAAGTTATAAGTGTAATTGATTAATTTAAAAAACCTAATATAAAAATTGTACAAGTTGGCATCTATAATTATTTTTCTACAAAAAAATTAAAAATGACTTATTTCTTTTATATGTCTTTAATAAATTAATAAAACATATGATAATGATATAAAAATCTATTTAAGTAGGTTTTTTTTTATAAATTTTAGTTTACCCATTTGTGATCGACTAAATTATTGCAATCATTTGTACTTTAATGAGTAACACTTTACCTTATGATTTCCTATGTTATAATAATTACATATTTACAAAAAAAAATTATTTAGTCTCAAATTACTACACTCGGTTTATCAAAATTATATTACTTACACAATATAATCATACTTACAATTAGGTTAAGATGATGACGAACAAATAAATAAATTATTAATGATTTCATTATGTTATAAAATAATGATTCACTTATTTTATAAAACATGCATAATCATAATTGAGATTTGAGTAATAACAATTTTTTAAACTTAACATATGTCATCCTTTAGAAATTAGTTGAAAAAAATTTTGTTCTGTACTACGGTAGTGAATCATAGGAGACAAAGTGTCTTTTTTTAAACTATTTGGGAATAAAGTGATTTCAAATCAAACCCAAAAGTGAATATAAGGTGATTTTTTTCTTAGTTAATTTATTTTTATGCCTAATTGTTATCTTACTTTCTCATATTTCAACAAAAGATATCGGTATCACAATCTATATCTTTATTTATACAAGTGAGTTAAGATTGACTAATCTTTCATTTTTATAACATATATGCTTTAAGCTCACTAGTCTCTCATTTACACAACTCACTATATGAATTAATATATATATATATATATATATATATATATATATATATATATATATATATATATATATATATTTTTTTTTTTTTCATACCCATTGCCTAAGTACTACTCCAGTATAGATTCATTTATCACTATTCACTACTTCGTTTTGCATTTAGGCTTATCTAATTAATGTGACTTCTTTTTTGCAGTGAAATTACTTTATATACTTATACACAGGCAAAGAAACTGAAAGCTAAAAGCTGATATTGAAATGACAAGGAGGGAGATAGAAAAGTATTCAGAAGTTGAAGATGAGCTTAAGCGAAGACTTCATCAAATGACTAACAATTAAATTAAAAAAAAGGCTAAGGTGTGTCATCCAGACATTCAATGAGTAATTATTGTAATATTCCTGCCAATGCTCTTGGATGGCTGTTTTAAAAAATCAAGCTAAACTACCCAGTTTGATGAGTTAGACTAGTGACCACGTCAATAGTTTGTACTAAACCTAGTGATTGAACACGACAAACACATTTAACGTTTGTACTAAACACCTTTCCTACTTTTGCAATCAAACAGAATGATCAACAAAAACTATTAAACTAGATCTAGTTTTAAGTAATTGAGAGGGTTGAAAATGCAAATGAAAAATTTATAAGAAAGATCCATACAAATTCATAATCAAACCTTTACAAACTGACTTGTTTTAGACACCCACTATTGAAACAATTTATTTAAACTAAACAAAGCCTCTCTGTACAAGGGGTGAGATCAACAACTTTGGAGGACTATAGTAAGTTGCATTGCCTATATACATAGAGGGGACAATAACATTGACGCTAAAACTATTCAACCTGGGACTTCAGCAAGCATTGCAGCTGGCAAACACTGGGCTAGGAGCTTGTGAACAATACTGCTGTGAACTCAAGACAACATAGTAGCATAATCAGCCATGAAAAATAGAAATCATGAAGATGGGATGAAGATCACAGCTAGTTTAGAGTCAAAATCAGACCTGAGAATCTCAAACAACAAGTAACTACACCGCTAGATGCTGATATCAAAAGAATTAAGTATCCAAAAAATATCAGTATCTCATCAAGAAAAGATAGGATCAAATTAAAGCATGAGTGGTCCAGCAAACTAAAAAAGAATTAATGTTCACATCTGATTCATATTCTAATGAGGGCGTGGGCGGGTATTAACTCACTATCAATGGTGGTCAACAATCATCAATTGCTTCAGCCACAATCTTGTAAACCCCAGTTTCTGCAAGCAACAACTAGTAAGGCTTGAGAGTCTTGAAGCAGATGACGAGCAGCGCTTCATTGACAAGTGGCATACACTCAACAACATTTCTCAACAACTGAACATAAAGAATGGCAATTTTGGACTCAAAAACTGAGTGAGCCTGAGTGACAATCGCAGAGATTGAAAGACAGAACATAAGGATCAGTCGGCCTTGGATTCCTCATTGATCTTCAAAATGAGCAAGTTCCCAATCCAGAACCTTTTCCACTTCCTTGGGAATGGAAAACTTAGAATCCAAAATTTTCAAAAAGAGAAAACAGGGAAAAAATGTTTTGTGCAAAAGCACTTTTTTACCAGTATAAAATCCTGCAGAGGAAAGGGAACAAATAATAAACCTAATGTGTGCAAAACGAACAACATATTAAAGTATCCACAAATAACTTAATACTGCCACAAATTCCAATTAAAAAAAAGTACCAATAAGGCAATAAACGGTCATAAGTTTACTAGAAAATATCATTTGAACCTTCCAAAATCCAAATAATCCCCACTCCTTATATCTCTTCAGATCATTCTTTTCAAATGGTAAAAGTCAGATGACGATCACTTAAACACAGATTCCTGGTCATTATCCAAAATCAACAATTGCATTTTAAAATAGCTCCAATCCATTTTGAACCAATGACCTCAATGAATATATCAGCAACTATAACACCTAAGGCAACTCAAATGGTGAAACTAAAATATGCACGTGATTTTAATTTTTTTCCTCACAGTAAAAAGAATACAAGAACCATATAGGCAAAAGGAAATTAACATTAGTAGACTAATTGTATAAATTCAAACTAGTTGGTGGTGAGCAGTAAGTTTACGTTAATTACTTGAAAAGGTAAAGAAGTTGCAGACCAGCGGCAGCAACATAGTTCAACAATTCCATTGGACTTTGAGAATTAAATACTTGTATTTTAATTATCCTTATCATAGAATCTACGGTAATATACTTATAATTCTTCAAGATGTGTTACGTTCAGACTATTTAATAATAAAGTAAAAGCAGAAATCTTGACAAACTGAAGTGGCCAGATTAGTGGCCATCTTAGCTATATTAGCTGATTTTGTAACATTAATTATAAGGGAGAAACTGATATAAGAGCAAGAAAAATACATAGTCAAGAGAGTATCAATGAACTAGAAACCTCATAACAGTGAGTTCTTGCATCCCATCATATTTAGCTTCTCTAGTTCTCTCACTTTTCCTCCAACTCTTCGATAAAGCTGTTCTGAATAATTTTCCTAACACCAGCAAAGATACAACAAGCTGTGTTTGTTAGTGTTGGACTGTGGAACTATGTTGGACGGTCCAAAATCCAATATTCTAAGGATCCTTATGCAAAATCCTACATTCTAAGGATCTCTGTGCAATATCTACAAATATTGGGGGAATATTGTTTGTTTTCTAAGTTCTCTGTTTAGCAGGCTTTGAGCGCCAAGCTGTAGGAAGACTAGCATGCTTTGCAGTCTAAAGCTGCTAAGGAGACGTATGGTAGCAAAGCAAAAGGGCCGACTATCTTTCTCATTATGAAATATTTCACCAACCAGCTAGTGGATTTTTCCATGTGAAACACTTTACTGAGTATTCAAGAACAAAGGGGAACACCTTTATTGCATATTGGATCAAGGTATTGCAATTAATAGTATATAATATATTTTTTTATTCAGTTAAATTTTTGTCATTTTGATTAGCGTTAAGGTGGCGTTAAATGCCTAGGTTATTGTTCATGGCAACAGCAAGGGATTAGATAAAGGTATGTATTTTTGAAGTTAAGCAGTTGGTCCACAGAAATCTTTCCTTTATTATTCTATGAATGATTGCATCTCCACTAAGATGGTAAGTAACATCAAGCATGATAATGGCATTTATGTGAAGTTCTTTCCTGAATCTAATTTGTAACAAAAAATGAAAGGTGCCCAATGCATGAAGACTAACATGATACTATAATTTTAGGCTGAAACCAGAAAATCGTAAGGAAATGTGAACATCCCTCTTTGAGACAACTCACAACACTGACCACTGTACCATTTGTACCAAAAAATGCTATCTTTTTAATTGAAAACCAGAAAGTTGATTAAAGATTAGCTTCTGATGGCTTCTGAAACCACCTGCTGAAGTGGCCTAATTATTGGCCATTTCAGCTATATTTACTATTTTTGTAACATTAGTTATAATGGAGAAGCTGATATAAGAGCAAGAAAAAAATATAGTCAGGAGAGAGTATCAACGTACCAGAAACCTCATAGCAGTGTGTTCTCGTGTGCCATCATATTTCCCTTCTCTAGTTCTTCACTTCTCCAACTCTTCAATAAAGCTGTTCTGAATAATTTTCCTAACACCAGTAAAGACACCATAGGCTGTGTTTGTTAGCAGTTAGCACAAGTCAACGCCAAAACAGATCTAGAGAATACCTTAGAATAGGGATTAGTGAATGAGGTGATGGAATCAAGGGGAGAGTAAATTGGTTCTTTCAAATTTAAGAATAATACTAAAGCTATTCAACAGGTCAATCTAACACAAGATAAGAACCTTCCTCTACTTCTACCCAAATAAAGTAACACCAGCTTAATATACAAAACTGATTATACTAAAGGTCTATACCTCTAGTAAGCTAATTTGTGAAAAAATAGAGCCAATGAAAATTTTCGCACATAGCCATGTAGCTGCAGGAGACTCAACAGGGAGGAAAATCTTCTGGGGGAGGAGGCAGCAAGTACTCAGATACTCAAGATGGCAAGACCCCAAGAAGTGTGCACCTCAAGATGGAAATGCATAAACCACACTCCTAGATTGTCTACCTTAAAAACCGAATTGTTGTTCATCACCCCTTTGGAACTTCCACTGCATTCCTCTCTAAAGGTTCAACAAGGTTATAATTTGCTCGGTCTATTTTAGGTACCAAACCCCTCGCCAACAATGAAGTTGTGCCAATGAATGTGAATTGGATGGTTCTCAACATTAAGGAAACCTGTATCCTGCAACAGAATCTCCAAAATTTGTAACACAAGTCAATGCTAAAAGCATTGTACAAAATTCTGTGTTCATGTTATATGTTAATGGGTCCACACCACTATAAATGATCATAAGTAAGCTACAAAAATAAAACCCGAGCCTTCTAAACAAACCCAATTCTTATATCTGTTTTACTCATTCTTTTCAAAAGGTAAATTTTATATGATCACCAGAACACATATTCCTGAAGTAATTACCACCAAAATAAACAATAGCCTTTGAAAAAGCTCCAATTAATTAATTGGGACCTCCAGGAAAATATCAGCAACTAACACCTAAGACAGCTCAGATGAAGCAACCAAAATATGCTTGTGTTTTTCTTAGAATATGAAGAATATGAATATTGTATATTCAATCTCAAAACTGAGTGTTTACATGGACACAAATATATATAGGAGCTTCTATACATTAAATCTAGTCTTAAAAAATAAGGAACTAATTAATAAGCTACTAAAAACAATGTCTACACAAACAACCGTGGAATAAGACCAAGAGACCATCGTTCATAGTGGCCACCGTCCAACACTCCCCTTCAAGCTAGTGAATATACATTTTCCATTCCCAGCTTGGATACAATAGTTTGAAATGCTGGACTACTTTTGTAAGTACATCAGTAAGTTGACCATGTGTAGAAACATAGGGTATACTGTGAACACCTAATTTTGTCCGGACCAAAAATAATTGTAAAAATAAAAAAATAAAAAAATAATTATGAATGACCAATAAGAAAAATTAAGTAATTCTGCTTCTATAAAAATAATAATAAGTAAGATGATGATGAAATGTTACAAAAATAAATAAAAATAAATAAGACATGAAAAAAAAAGAGAAGGGTTTGGGCTTGGATCCACTTACTCACCTACCCAGATCCACCTCGTGACCCAGATCCGCCCATCTACTCGGGTATACCCATGACCGAATCCACCCATGACTCAGCATACATTTCTTGCTGTTTCTTCCTCTCCAAACCCTAGCAACCACACCTACAGCAGCCCCCTCTCCCTATCTCTGCAAATCCTAGCTCCCACGACAACCTCAATGATGGAGACCAAGTGGCAGACCACTCCCTCACGCAACCAGTCGGTGCAGCCCCCATCACGAGCTCCAACGCACCATGGAAGCAGCATTCAGCGACCCCAAGGACAAGAACAACCACCAAACGGTCCTTCCCCCCCATGGATTCGCTTTAACCCGCGAACCTCCAAGCTTCACACTCCTCTACACAAAGAAAGCAACCATCACTCCTCTCCTAACAGAGCTCAAGGCGCGAGGATGCCATTTTTGGGTAGATTACAGGGATTAGAAACCGGATTTTGCGTGGAGCAGAGTAAAGATGCACAAAAATGGAAGATTCGAGAAGATGAGAGCTCTGCATTTGCAGCACGAAACCACAGGCAACCGCCATTTTTCACCCAACCATCTACTCCTATAAATACAGAAAATGAAAAGCAGAAAAGGGGTTTTTTTTTTCTTGAATTTTTTTGGGAAGGCTGAGTTAAAAAGAGGAATTCGGGCTTTGAGTTTCAAAGGGCAGGGCATTTGGTTGGTGAGAGAAATTTTGAGAGAAAGTTATGTAATTTTCTGAGAGCATTAGAGAAATTGAGAAAGAAAAATTGGGAGGTTGAAAGATCAAAAAAGGGGATCAGAGTTGTTGCTGTACTCAACTATTTGGAAAGATCCTCACTTGGTAATTTCATTTTTTTTCTTCTTATTTTTTTTCTTTTTCTACTGCCATGGTTGTATTGAGAGTAGTGAATGAATGAGAATTGTCATATTCTGTCTTGATGGTCTGCCGTGTATCAAGCGTGAAAGTAGTTTGAAAGTGGGTTTCTGATGTAAGTCTTTCTCTTTAGTTTAGGTTCTATTCTTGTTGCCTTCCTTTTGTTTGATAGAACGATCAAATTATTGCTCCTCTCTGATAGGTGAATCAATTTTGTTTGAACATGATCACAATTTGTCTTATATCTTGTTTGTAATCTGAAAATGTATAAGTTGTTCTATGTTCGTTACAAGGGTCATTGGTGGTACGTAAGTTGAGTCAGGCTTGTGTGCTTTCGAAGTGAGTAATCTCATTAATCAATATGCTTGCCTAATCGTATTTTCTTTCTAGTAATGACGGTGAACTTGAGGCTATCTGTTTATGATCACTGTCAGATGTTTGTGCTCTTTAATTTGGTTAGATATCTGTGAAATGAAAATTACTATTTCTGTCTTGAAATATCGTGTTTAATTTAGCTTCTGAAATGTTGAATTCTTTTAAGTTTGTCAGACAAGTGGAATGAGTCATTGATCTATAGTTGTTGATTTCTGAATTGGAGTTATCCTTATATTGCTTTGTTCTCAACGGCATTGAGCGTATAAAGGAATGTGCTGAGTCTAATTTTTGAGAGTAAAGCCTGGGTCAACTAGTTCCTTGGACAACTTTTCTTATGAAAGCTGAACTCTGTGTCTGCCTAGTCTTCTTCTATTATAATGATTATTGTAGAAAGTTCCATGGATTATGGTATGAGCATGTGGAGTTTATTTCTTGCGTGAACCTTTGTTTAGCCAGGCTTGGTGGTCATGGACTCTTTTGACAGGGAAGCCACTGAATGATGATATAGCAATCCTTATCCTAGTCCTTATGCTTTCTATGCTCATTAGTTGTTCGATAAAATGCTAAATATATTTAGACAGCAATCTTGTGCATGGGCTGTTTGTGCCAAAATGCTGAGTAGGAAGTTTTTTTTTTAGCTTGTCTTCATTCTAGTATAATTTGGATGGCTTTAAATAATGATAGATCTTGCGTGAGTCCTGGCAAGTTGGACGACGGAGTGGTCTTGCATGATGACCCATCACTGAGTGTTGTATCACTTGACTAAATTATTCGCCTCGTATCATCTTTGCCTTTTGTGATGTATAAATGAGGTTATTTCTTTCCAAAAAGGCTCTTTCGTTCTTTCCTTCAGAGGCAAAATTTTTTTTTTAATTTCTTTTTCTAACGTTATTTCTTTTCTTTAAAGTATACAAAAATAAAAAAGGGATGCTTTTTTTTTTTTACTTAGTTATCTTCTATTTTTTTTTGCTTTTTGTGTTCGTGGGCCAGTAGCCCATTTATGATGTTTTTTATTTTCTTTATTTCCTTTTTTTTTGTTTCTTCTCTCTTTTTTATATGTAAAAAAAAATGAAAATCAATATTGATAAAAAAAGGGATAATAATAATAAAGATAAAAAATAAAGTAATTAAACCTTAGTTGAGAAAGAATAAGGTTGGATTGGCTTGTTGCAATGACGAATTGTTAATCTTGCAATTTTATTTTTGGGATCATTTAAGTTGTGACAACTCAATGATTCAATGTTTTTTCTTCTAAACTTTTTTCTTGTAATTCATTTGTTTATTTTTTTTTATGAAAGTAGTAAAACAAATATTTTTAAGAGTCATAAAATTCTGCACAATTAATTTAAGGTACCGTTTTAAGACGGATGTATTTGGGGTGCTGTGGGATTAAGTTTCCACCCTTCCCTTTACATAACCGACTCCCGAATTCAATCTGGTTTCAAAGACCATTTTTTAGGCTTTCCAATTTTTCCTATTCTAAATAAAATTGGCGGCGACTTCATTTCTTACTGCCTAAATAGTTTGAGTTGCTATTTTTCGCCGCGATCTCGGTCGCGACAGATGGCGACTCCACTGGGGACATTTGAGAGTCAAGCCTTTGAAAGTTGATTGTGCAAATTTTGTAACTTTTATATGTTTGTTTTACTCCTTTTGTTTTTACTTTATTTTTGTTTTGTTTTTCTATTTTATTTAAATTGTTTATTGATCACCTTAACTGTGATTCTATTTTATCATGCAAACCTTAGGATAGAAGATTTTGGGGAATCTTGTTTTGTGTTCGTGTTGTTTTGCAGGATGTGAGTAGTCTATAGAATTATAAAGGTTTGTATGCTCCCTACACACACTACACCTACACGCTTATCACACACATTCGAGTGGGGCCCTATACCCGGGTCTGAGTGAATCTTAAGTTAGGTAGAAGTTGCGTAGTGGTAACCATTTTGGATGTACATCCTGTTTGGTTATCGCGAAAACCTCATCTAGAGCGTACTTTTTTCATGAATGTCCCGCACTTGGTGGTTTACCCACTATTTGTGGTCAACATTCTGATTTGGGACTTAGCTCTAGAGGCCTGTAGAATAGTAGAGCCGCCCGAAGAAGGTTCTCACGAATTAGACAGCCTTATAGATCTTTAGGGTAGAACTCCTCAAATTTAAGGCAGTCCTTTAGGGCACAAAGGGAGCGTACCTTTTCGTTATCTTTGATTTTATCTGTCATTGCATTAAAAAAAAAATCATACTTTGCATCTTTGCACCATGTTTCTTTGCAATACCCTAATCTTTTGTCCTTCGTGAGACAGTTTTGTTAGAGAACCGTTAGAACTCAACCGAGATTTGACAGTGAGTATCTTTGATAAAAGAAATATGGGATCAGATCATAAGGATGCAAGCTTGAAGAAGACTCTGCGACTCAAGGCTAATAAGGTTCACACTGAAAGCCTAGTGGTTATGGGACGAATGTTGAAGAAGACTCAACGTTTGACATTTGCAAAGAAAGTATGGGAAGGTTCGGATCTGTTAGAGGTGAATGTGCAAGTGGAAGCGATCACCGCAGTGGCCCAATATTATGACCCTCCTCTCAGATGTTTCACTTTTCAGGATTTCCAACTAGCTCCCACTCTGGAAGAATTCGAGCAAATCCTAGGTTTGTCATTGGAAGGTAAAAGGCCATACTTTTATAAAGGACACTATGCATCCATCCAAACTGTCGCGAATGTTTTGAAAGTGCACGCAAGAGGCCTTTAATGTGTGCAGCAGAATAGGAATGGAACCAAAGGGTTTTCAAGAGAGTACCTTGAAGGACAGATGCATCATTTAGCAAAAAATGGAGATTGGGAGGCTTTCATGGACGTGCTAGCCCTCACCATCTACGGCACAGTCTTGTTCCCTAATATTGATGATTACGTGGATTATGCAGCAATCGATGTGTTCCTTGCCTGCAAATTCCACACCGACAACCTTGTCCCATCCATTCTCGACGTGTACTCTACCCTGAACTTTTGTCACGAAAGGAATGGTAAAAGAGTCCTCTGTTGCTTACCGGTATTGTATGTTTGGCTCACACTCATGTTTTCAATAGATCATACAAAGCGAGTGCCCTATCGCGACTTTAACCTGTACCAGTTGAAGGTCAAGAACATTATGCGAATGGGCGGACCACTTGGCAAAATTGGAAGAAAAGCGAGATAAGGTGGTATCCTGATGGAAAGATGTAGAAGCGTCATCTCTACCGGTGCGGAAGGTTTCCAAACGTACCACTCATGGGTACACGAGGATGTATTAATTACAACCCGGCCTGGCACGGCGACAACTCGGTTATCCTATGATGGGGCCACCGCAGAAGCCCAAATAACCTCTTTTGTTCTTTACTATATAGATACGAGAAGACCCGAATCACTTCGGGAGGTCCAGAAATGCTTGGGACAAAGTCATCCGAAAAGGAAAAGAGCGGGAGTCAGAAGTTGTGCAGCCAAGGAAGATTATCGCCAATGGGTTAAGGACAGAGCTCAAGAAATCAAGTTGCCATTTAGGATCTCGGCAACCCCTATGGTTGGTGAACCTTCAGCCTCGGTCGTGATCGAGAATGAAGAGATGAAAGAGATGAGAGCAAGGTTTGTGAAAATGGAAGAGGAAAAGAAAAGAATAGAAGCCGAGTTGAGAGAGATCCGCCAGGCATGTGCGGCCTTGAAGCAAGAAAATGCTAAAAAGGACCACACTCTTGAAGGGGTTAATAAAAAAATGAAGGCAGAACGTGATTACATGCTAAAAACCAAACAGTGTCTCGGGGCAGCAAATAAGGAATTAGGGCTCCGCAGGCAAGAAAGGGACAGGGCCATGACTGAAAACCAACAGCTGAGGGAGCAGCTCAAGAGTGCCAAAACAACCCAGAACAATGCAATGCGGTGGTAGAAGAAATGAGGAGCAGATGGGAGTGGCATCTAAGCGGTATGAAGACATGATAGAAGATAAGAAGCTGCACATGAAAGAGACATTTGCAAAATATGAGGCAGCATTGCAACAAGGACAGGAAAATATGAAAAAACTGATAGATCAGGTGGAACAACAAAAAGGGGACATCGATGGATGGAAGGAGGAAGTTCATTTTTGGATGAGTCGCTTTTCAAAATTGGCATGTTTGGCTAATTCGGCAATTGCGGATACTCCATATCATTTGAAGAAAGCTGATCAGATGGTCAACCCTTTTGAAACACCGGTAGAAATCAGTGATTTCATTGAGTATTGTAAGAACCTTATAGGGCAGATGAAACGAATGGCTAAGGCCTATTCAGATAAAGAATAATTTTTTTCAGCTAGGTCATGATGTATTCATCTAAGAAGCAATGTATTGTTATATCTTTTCAGTTGAATGAATGAAGTACGCTTGTGTCGGCACTCTTTTTTTCTATCCCATATTTCACTGGAGACTTAATACTTTTGAACGAGACGTTCTGGGTAATAGTCACAACAAACAATATCAAAGATACTCATTTCAAATTTATTTGGCGCAAAATCACTAACGGTCCTCTAACAAATAATGAACATAATCACTGATCTTCTAAATTTTTCAGGTAAAAAAAACTTTGAACCATTGCTCGTCCTCGGAAAACGCAGATTGCACAAACCCGGGCCTACAGAACTAGATCGCAAACTAGGCTACAAGAGATGTCTAACTCAGAAAGAAACTTAAGTCAAGAGATGGATGAAATGAGAGAAATGATCAATACAATGGCAGAAGGACAATCAAGGGTCGAGGATTTACTGAGACAGTTAACTGAGACCCTTAGAACAACAAATGGAACATCTGTCGGCGCTAGGGTAAATGCAAATACAAGCAACAATGTGAATGAAGAGGATGATTCCATGAACGAAAATCAGGAAGGGGAGAAGAATAATGTAGAAGTAACTCGTGAACAGCCGGTGAAGATCTTCCTGAACAGCAACTCGGAAAAAGAAAAATTAAGAGATGAGTTGATTGAAAAGATGCAAGAGCAAATTAAAGCCATGCAAGGCCCTAATCCATATGGCTCAGTGGGAATCGATGAACTGTTCCCTGAGGTTGAAGTTAATATTCCTAAGGACTTCAAAGTACCAGACTTCTCAAAGTATGATGGAAGCACCAATCCAAAGTTCCATCTGAAGACTTACCTCACCAAGATGGCCATTTGGTCACGGGATCAAAAGTTCTTAATCAATTTCTTCCATGAGAGTCTGACTGGGTCGGCTTTGGAATGGTACATGCAACTTGACCATTCAAAGATTTCTTGTTGGGATGATTTGGCGAGTCTATTCCTGGAACAATATCGATTCAATATTGACACCGCACCTACCCGAGAACAACTAGGGGCAATGCACAAAAAGAAGGACGAAACTTTCAAGCAATACGCTCAAAGATGGAGAATGTTAGCCCAAGCTCAACCACCATTGACTCCATCAGAAATGAGCTCGTATTTTATGAGGACCCTAGGAGCACCTTTTATTGGGGTGATGGTGCGCCGCCTATAGAGATTTTTCTGATCTAATTTCAGTTGGAGAAAGGATTGAGAATCTTGCAAAAGCAGGAAAATTACCTACTGGGAATACTGAGAGCAATTTTCCTAAGAAGGTGGCACCAACAAGGAAGTAAGAGCCAGAAGTCAGTTACGTGTGCCAACAAAACTCAAGTTTTTCTCGTAATCCACAACCATACCCTTCTTATCAAGCCCCTTCACTCGCTTTTCCGGCTTACCAGACTTCATACCAAGTTAACAATGTTCCCTCACCACGTCCCGTCTATACCAATCATCCTCCCGCACCTCGAAATCCGAGAAACCAAGGGTATGCTCGACCCCCGTCGAATCTACCCCCTTTTCCAAAGTTGCCAATCTCCAACGCTGATTTGTTTCAACAGTTGTTTGATGCACATTTGGTTGCATGCGTTCCTTCTCGCCCTATGGTGCCCCCATTTCCAGCCTGGTACAATCCCAATGTAACTTGCAAGTTCCATATGGAT
Organism: Ormosia semicastrata; assembly: GCA_029884595.1. Classification (NCBI taxonomy): domain Eukaryota; kingdom Viridiplantae; phylum Streptophyta; class Magnoliopsida; order Fabales; family Fabaceae; genus Ormosia; species Ormosia semicastrata. Next base: position 136,888,180 of record JAQQTO010000063.1, read on the forward strand.
AACCCAGGACACTCAATTGAGGATTGCGAGGTATTTAAGACCATAGTGAGGAGGTTGATTTCCTGTGAAAAGCTGGATTTTGAAGAGGAGAAGGGACCTAGCATTACTAGCAACTCGATTCCAAATCATGGGAAAGGGATTGTAAACGCATTAGAAAAGGAGAATGAGGGACTTCAAAATGTAGAGGATGTCAAATCTCCTATGAAGTTAATATTCCAAGGTCTTGTCCAAGCAGGCTATTGTTCCTCAGTAGCTTTGGGTGATGTTAATACTGAAGCTCACTGTGAATACCATATAGAGAAGGGGCACGATATTGAAGGTTGTCAGGAGTTTAAGGCTCAGGTGTAAAGATTCATGGCTTTGGGGGTAATAGAGGTTACTCAAGCAAGAGGGTTTGTAAAAGAGATAGATGTTGTGGAGCGTCTAGTCCTCAAACTCCCGCGTACTAGCGAAGTTCCAGATTCCTGAAAAGTTGTCATAGCGATAAAAAAGCCTACACCTTTTCCTTATAGTGATACACACGCTGTGCCTTGGAAGTACGATGTCAAGGTAAAAACACAAAGTAATATAGGACAAACTGCTTCAACCTCTGTTGCTCAGATAGCAGAGCCCGCCTAGCAGTGTCAAGCGTTGTGGGCGTAGGAGGGATCACAAGAAGCGGCAGGTGCTATGGGCAAGAAGATAAAGACGGGAAAGGAAAAAGGGCTTCGTAGAAACAAAAGAAGATGATGAAGAAGAATTCCTAAAAATCATGAAGCAAAGTGAGTATAATGTGGTAGAACAACTCAGAAAGACTCCAGCTCGGATCTCCCTATTGTCACTCATCATGAATTCTGAACCTCATCGCAAAGCACTGCAGAGAGTGTTAAACGAAGCTTATGTGAAGCCAGATGTTACCCCAGAAAGCTTAGTGAACATGGTGGACCCAGTAAGGCACATCAATGTGATCCCCTTCTCGGAAGAAAAAATGGTACATTCAATAGGGAATAACCCACGTGCGCCTTGCATATCACATTGAAATGTCAGGGGTATGTAGTCGCAAAAGTTTTGATTGATGGGGGGTCTGCCTTGAACGTCCTCCCGAGGACAACCTTGTCCCAACTGGCTATGAGTGTAGAAGACCTTAGGCCTCAAGAAATGACAGTGCGGGCTTTCGATGGAAGGAAAAGAGGAATTCTGGGAGAAGTGACCCTTCCACTTGAGATAGGCCCGAGCTACTTCCAAGTGCTGTTTCAAGTAATGGATATTGAGCCTACATATACTATGCTTTTGGGAAGGCCATGGATTCACGCTGCTGGTGTTGTTCCCTCAACCCTACACCAATGCCTGAAATACATTGAAAATGGACGTCTGGTTACCATCCGGGGAGAGGAAGAAATCTTATTAATGAAGCCTACTTCAGTGCCTTATGTTGAAAACACAGAGATCTGGAGGTGGAAAGCTTCCTGCACAGTTTCCAGTTAGTGGAATCGGAGACAAAGAAGGATGAGTCATCCTCTAAAGATGTTCATCAAGTTGTGACTCGCATTATGACCAATAATGGTTACCAAGCCGGAAAAGGTTTAGGAATTCAGCTACAAGGAACCAAGTCTATGATCACCTTGCTAGAGAACAAAAACAGATATGGTCTGGGATATGAGGCGCCTTTGGAAGACATGATGAAGCACGACTTGGTTCTCAATGAAGGAAAAAAGGAGAATGAAGTGAAAAAGATGATTCCTCATCTGAAGGAGACATTCCCCACCCCTGCCAAGGTTATCAATAGAACCTCCAATCATCGTGTCCGGCTAATCATTAACAATGTAGAGGAAGACTCCGGAGAAGGCCATGTTATCGAGCCTGCTGACGATTTGGAACCTCTGAACAATTGGCGATCTGAGGCGTTAATGGATGTGATTGTCATAAAGTAATTGTTTGGTTATGATGTTATCTTAGACTTTTGTAATGTTGAATTTATGCTAACTCTTGTCGAAGCTTTAATGTAATGAACTTGTGTGTTTTTCCAGTATGATTCTCTCGCTCATGTTATCTTTCATCAAAATTTCAATGCAATGAACTTGTGTGTTTCTCAGTTGATTCACTGCTTTAGTTCTGTCCTATCTTTGATTTATGTCTTTGCTTAGCCTTGTCCAATTACCATATTTTCTTTCTGTTTCCAATCGGGCATAAATAAATCTTCCAGGGACTTGGGTATGGTAGAGGCATTGTCCCAGGAAAGGATGCCTGAAAGCTCAAGGATGGATTCCTATTCAATGATGGATATAGATAACTATGACTCAGATGAAGAAAGGAACGCCACCGAGGAGTTTGCTAAATCGGTAGAAAGGTCAGAAAGAGACTTCAGCCTGGATGAGGAAGAAGTAGAAGTGATCAATATGGGAACCGATGAAGACAGGAAGGAGTTGAGGTTAGTGGACAACCCGGAACGTGAAAGCATGATCAAGTTATTCAGAGATTACATTGATGTATTTGCTTGGTCTTACCGAGATATGCCAGGACTGGATCCAAGCATAGCTTCCCACAAGATTCCGCTATACCCCAATGTTGAAGCGAAAAAGCAGAAATTGAGGAGAATGCACCCTGAAATGTCTTTAAAGATCAAAGAGGAAGTCACCAAGCAATTGGAGGCAGGATTTTTAGAAGTGTCAAGGCACCCAGAATGGGTAGCAAATATCGTGCCCGTCCCGAAGAAAGATGGAAAAGTCAGGATGTGTGTGGACTATAGGGATTTGAATAAAGCTAGCCCTAAAGATAATTTCCCCTTGCCTCACATTGATGTCCTCGTCGATAATGCAGCAAGAGGTCATAGATTCTCTTTTATGGATGGTTATTCTGGCTACAATCAAATTCTTATGGACACGAGTGATAAAGAGAAGACCACATTTGTCACATCATGGGGAACCTTTTGCTACACAGTCATGCCATTCGGATTGAAGAATCTTTGGGGCCACCTATCAGCGTGCCATGGTTGCTTTGTTCCACGATATGATGCACAAAGAAATTGAGGTATACGTGGATGACATAGTTGCCAAGTCCCAAGAAGGGGAAAGCCATGTGGTAGTGTTATAAAAGTTATTTAAAAGACTCAGAAAATACAAGTTGAGGCTAAACCCAGCAAAATGTGTTTTTGGTGCATCGACTGGAAAATTGCTTGGTTTTGTTGTTAGCAAGGAAGGAATCAAAGTGGACCCTGATAAAGTCAAAGCCATACAAGAGATGCCTGCTCCTAAGACTGAAAAGGAAGTAAGAGGCTTTCTCGGGAGGCGAATTACATCGCTAGGTTCATAGCTAACGACCAAAGACTTGTGAGCCAATCTTCAAGCTCGAAGAAACAACAACCGGGAGAATGGGATGAACAGTGCCGGGAAGCTTTTGAGAAGATAAAAACTTACTTGCAAAGTCCTCCTATTTTGGTGCCCCTACACACTGGGTCGTCCTTTAATATTATACCTCACGGTATTGCAGACATCCATGGGAGCAATGCTAGGGCAGCATGATGAAGCGAGAAAAAAAGAACAGGCCATCTACTATTTGAGCAGGAAATTCAATGAGTGCGAGTCTCACTGCATGATAGTTGAGAAAACATGTTGTGCACTAGCATGGACATCTAGAAGGTTGAGGCAGTACATGTTGTACTATACTACTTGGCTTATCTCAAGGATGGACCCGATAAAGTACATATTCGAAAGCCCTCATGTTTCCACACGAGTCTCCAAATGGCAAGTGGTTCTTTCTGAGTTCGACATAAAGCATGTAACTCGAAAATCTATCAAATGGAGCGTAATTGCAGATCACTTAGCTGAGAACCCACTCAATTACGAGCAACCTGAGTGTCTGATTTTCCTGATGAGGATGTTTTAGCAGTTGAGGAAGAAGAGTCAGATAAAGAGGACGTGTGGAAGATGTTTTTTGATGGAGCAGTCAATATGTATGGAAACGACATAGGTGCAGTGGTCATATCACCAAGTGGGAAGCAATACCCAGTGGCCATCAAGTTAGAGTTCGATTGCACCAATAATGTAGCAGAGTATGAAGCTTGTGCTCAAGGGCTAAAGGTTGTAATAGAATTGGGAGTGAAAGAACTACAAGTATATGGAGATTCAGCACTGATAATTTATCAAGTGAACGGAGAATGACAGACTAAAGACCCCAAGTTGATTCCATACCAGAAATATTTGATGCAGTTGATCGAGAAGTTTGAATGGATCACCTTTTCGCACTTGACTCGGGATAAGAACCAGTTCGCAGATGCTCTGGCAACTTTGGCTGTAATGACTAATCTGAATATTCATGCTAATGTGCAACCCATCCGAATAAGGGCAGAAAGCGAATCAGTTTATTGTTCTAATATTGAGGAAGAAGAAGATGGTCAGCCCTGGTTCCATGACATCATGCAGTACATCAAGTTCAGAGAATACCCATCAGGGGCGAATGAGACGGACAAAAAGAGCATCCGTCGGCTTTCCATGGCTTTCTTTTTTAACGAGGAAATACTGTACAAAAGAAACTATGATGGCACACTCCTCAGATGCATAGGAGCTAAGGAGGCTCTCGCCATCTTAACAGAAGTTCATGAGGGAATATGTGGAACGCACGCTAATGGTATCATGATGGCCCGTCAGATCCTACGATATGGTTATTACTGGTCCACTATGGAAGCTGATTGCATAGAATATGTTCGAAAGTGTCATAAATGTCAAGTGTATGCTGATCGCATTAATGCACCACCCGTTCCATTGTATAATATGGTGGCACCCTGACCTTTTTCAATGTGGGGAATCGATGTTATTGGGCCAATAAACCCAAAAGCTTCCAATGGTCATAGGTTCATCCTAGTAGCAATCGATTATTTCACCAAGTAGGTAGAGGCTGCTTCCTACGCCAAAGTCATTCAAAAGGTTGTCCTTAAATTTTTAAGGGTAAACATAATTTGTCGTTATGGAATTCCGAGAGGATTATCACAGATAACGGCCCTAATCTCAATAGCACAGAAATCAAGAATCTATGTGAGAGATTTAGGATCAAGCATCATAATTCTGCTCCTTACAGACCCCAGATGAATGGTGCAGTAGAAGCAGCAAATAAGAACATCAAGAAGATCGTAGCCAAAATGGTGGTCAACTACAGAGAATGGCATGAGATGCTCCCCTATGCTCTCCACGCTTATCGCACTAATATCCGATCCAGCACTGGGGCAACACCGTTCTCCTTGGTCTATGGTATGGAAGCAGTCTCCCCCATAGAGGTTGAAATCCCATCTTTAAGAGTGTTGATGGAAGCTGAGTTAGAAGAAGCGGAATGGGTAAAGACTCGGTACGAGCAGTTAAACATGATTGAAGAAAAGCGACTAAAAGCTATCTGTCATGGGCAACTATACCAAAGAAGAATGGCAAGAGCTTTCAACAAGAGAGTGCGCCCTAGGGAGTTCCAACAGGTGACCTGGTTTTAAAGAAAAAACTTCCAAACCAAGAGGACGCTCGAGGAAAATGGGCACCGAGTTATGAAGGGCCGTATATCGTTAAGAAGGCATTCTCTGGAGGAGCCTTAGTTTTAACAGATATGGACGGAAATGAATTACCAAGACCGACAAATGCTGACGCAGTCAAAAAGTTCTATGCCTAAAAAAAAAAAATAGCCCGTTAGGTTGAAAACCCGCAAAGGCAGCCTAAGCAAAAGTTAGGGCATCTAAATTAGGCCAAAAAAAAAAGAGAGTTTAAAGTCGGCAAAGGCTCTCTTAGAAGATGTCACCTGAAGGGCTCACCGATAAGAAAACATAAAAGGAGACAAAACTGAGGCAATTTTAAGCGGTGGTGGATGGAAGAGAGCTCGTGTCACAAGTGGTCGTAATATCCATCTGAGATTTAGGACCTATCTAATGAGAAGAAAGGAATCCTAACTGGGGCAATTGTCTGTCACCTTGCCTTTGTATCATCCTTTTGTACTTCTTACCTTTTCGTGCTTGTGAACACCTAAATCAATGAAAATACTTTCCTTTCTTCTTTTTTTTTTTTATTCTTCATCTTTCTTTGTCATGTTCCTTTCTTTTATATTCGTCAAGTCACACATGTTTATCACAAAATGCTTCGATAAGAGGGAATATAAATTCAGTATCATTGATTTAACAATTTAATGGCAATCCTCTAACTAACAAGTTAGATCAAGAATGAATCAGAGGGTTCAAAAGAGGGAAGAAAAGCTCCTAATGCAATCGGCAATGTTAAGAAGGAAACTGTGATGAGCAAACTCAGAAGTAAAGTGACTCCAGTGTCCGAGGATCCCCAGGAACTCGAAACAAGTTGATGAGCCCTAGTTTGCGAGAGCCTATGCCTGGGTTTGATAGATCAAAGTTTTCCGAGGAAGCAATTAGAACCAGGTATGCAAGAGAAAGTTTTGGCATAATGTTTTCAATCTTCTGATATGATTTTGAGTTGCAGGAATGTACGTTGCAACATCTTTCCATAAGCTGCAACAACGGGTGAAAAGTGACGTCTCTGGCTTTTGCGCCGAGCTTCACTGTAAAAGAACAGCGAAACAAAAATCTTTCTGGGCCAGGCCCACTATCCTTTTAAAATTTCTGGGCCCAGCCCATTGTCTTTTAAATTTTGGGCCAAGCCCGCTGTCTTTTTAATTCTCGGGCCAAGCCCGCTGTCCTTTTAAATTTTGGGCCAAGCCCACTGTCTTTTAAATTCTGGATCAAGTCCACTGTCTTTAAGTTCTGGGCCAAGCCCGCTGTCTTTTAAATTATGGGTCAAGCCCATTGTCTTTTAAAATTCTGGGCCAAGCCCACCGTCTTTTAAATTATGGGCCAAACCCATTGTCTTTTAAATTCTGGGCCAAGCCCACTGTCTTTTAAATTCTGAGCCAAATCCACTGCCTTTTAAATTTTGGGCCAAGCCCAATGTCTTTTAAATTCTGGGCCAAGCCCACTGTCTTTTAAATTATGGGCCAAGCCCACTGCCTTTTCAATTCTGGGCCAAGCCCAATGTCTTTTAAATTATGGGCCAAGCCCATTGTCTTTTAAATTCTGGGCCAAGCCCACTGTCCTTCAAATTCTGGACCAAGCCCACTGTCCTTTAAATTCTGGACCAAGCCCACTGTCGTTTACCTTTTTTTCAGTTGCAAAGTCACCTAAGATCTTTCAAAATTCAAAAAAATAAAAAAAATGTCAACTGAGCTGTGACAACTCGTCGACAATGCAGTGACGTCTCTGGCTTTACGCCGAGTTTCACCTTGGTAGGATTAACGATGTTGCGGCAACTCGTAAATCCACGTTTTAGCTCGCTGGTTTCCAAGTGGCATCTTTGCCTTGTCTATTCACCTCATCTCACACATTACCGGACAAAATTTAAGTTCACGTCTTTACTCGTTTCTTACGACGACAATATGAAAACTACGATTATTCATAGTATCTAGTAAGAAATAAGTAAAGAGGGGCAACTGTGAACACCCAATTTTGTCCGGACCAAAAATAATTGTAAAAAAATTAAAAATAAAAATATAATTATGAATGACCAATAAGAAAAATTAGGTAATTCTGCTTCTATAAAAATAATAATAAGTAAGATGATGATGAAATGTTACAAAAATAAATAAAAATAAATAAGACATGCAAAAAAAAAAAAGAAGGGTTTGGGCTTGGATCCCTTGGGCTTACTCACCTACCCGGATCCACCCCGTGACCTAGATCCGCCCATCTACCCATTTATACCCATGACCAAATCCACCCATGACTCAGCATGCATTTCTTGCTGCTTCTTCCTCTCCAAACCCTAGCAACCACACCTACAGCAGCCCCCTCTCCCTATCTCTGCAAATCCTAGCTCCCACGACAACCTCAATGATGGAGACCAAGTGGCAGACCACTCCCTCACGCAACCAGTCGGTGCGGCCCCATCACGAGCTCCAACGCACCATGGAAGCAGCATTCAGCGACCCCAAGGACAAGAACAACCACCAAACGGTCCTTCCCCCCCATGGATTCGCTTTAACCCGCGAACCTCCAAGCTTCACACTCCTCTACACAAAGAAAGCAATCATCACTCCTCTCCTAACAGAGCTCAAGGCGCGAGGATGCCATTTTTGGGTAGATTACAGGGATTAGAAACCGGATTTTGCGTGGAGCAGAGTAAAGATGCACAAAAATGGAAGATTCGAGAAGATGAGAGCTCTGCATTTGCAACAAGAAACCACAGCAACCGCCATTTTTCACCCAACCATCTACTCCTATAAATATAGAAAATGAAAATCGAAAAGGGTTTTTTTTTTTCTTGAATTTTTTTGGGAAGGCTGAGTTAAAAAGAGAAATTCGGGCTTTGAGTTTCAAAGGGCAGGGCATTTGGTTGGTGAGAGAAATTTTGAGAGAAAGTTATGTAATTTTCTGAGAGCATTAGAGAAATTGAGAAAGAAAAATTGGGAGGTTGAAAGATCAAAAAAGGGGATCAGAGTTGTTGCTGTACTCAACTATTTGGAAAGATCCTCACTTGGTAATTTTTTTTTTTTTTCTTCTTATTTTTTTTCTTTTTCTACTGCCATGGTTGTATTGAGAGTAGTGAATGAATGAGAATTGTCATATTCTGTCTTGATGGTCTGCCGTGTATCAAGCGTGAAAGTAGTTTGAAAGTGGGTTTCTGATGTAAGTCTTTCTCTTTAGTTTGGGTTCTATTCTTGTTGCCTTCCTTTTGTTTGATAGAACGATCAAATTATTGCTCTCTCTGATAGGTGAATCAATTTTGTTTGAACATGATCACAATTTGTCTTATATCTTGTTTGTAATCTGAAAATGTATAAGTTGTTCTATGTTCGTTACAAGGGTCATTGGTGGTACGTAAGTTGAGTCAGGCTTGTGTGCTTTCGAAGTAAGTAATCTCATTAATCAATATGCTTGCCTAATCGTATTTTCTTTCTAGTAATGACGGTGAACTTGAGGCTATCTGTTTATGATCACTGTCAGATGTTTGTGCTCTTTAATTTGGTTAGATATCTGTGAAATGAAAATTACTATTTCTGTCTTGAAATATCGTGTTTAATTTAGCTTCTGAAATGTTGAATTCTTTTAAGTTTGTCAGACAAGTGGAATGAGTCATTGATCTATAGTTGTTGATTTCTGAATTGGAGTTATCCTTATATTGCTTTGTTCTCAACGGCATTGAGCGTATAAAGGAATGTGCTGAGTCTAATTTTTGAGAGTAAAGCCTGGGTCAACTAGTTCCTTGGACAACTTTTCTTATGAAAGTTGAACTCTGTGTCTGCCTAGTCTTCTTCTATTATAATGATTATTGTAGAAAGTTCCATGGATTATGGTATGAGCATGTGGAGTTTATTTCTTGCGTGAACATTTGTTTAGCCAGGCTTGGTGGTCATGGACTCTTTTGACAGGGAAGCCACTGAATGATGATATAGCAATCCTTATCCTAGTCCTTATGCTTTCTATGCTCATTAGTTGTTCGATAAAATGCTAAATATATTTAGACAGCAATCTTGTGCATGGGCTGTTTGTGCCAAAATGCTGAGTAGGAAGTTTTTTTTTTTTTTTTTTTTTCTCCTAGCTTGTCTTCATTCTAACATAAATTGGATGGCTTTAAATAATGATAGATCTTGCGTGAGTCCTGGCAAGTTGGACGACGGAGTGGTCTTGCATGATGACCCCTCACTGAGTGTTGTATCACTTGACTAAATTATTCGCCTAGTATCATCTTTGCCTTTTTTGATGTATAAATGAGGTTATTTCTTTCCAAAAAGGCTCTTTCGTTCTTTCCTTCAGAGGCAAAAAAATTTTTTTTTTTAATTTCTTTTTCTAACGTTATTTCTTTTCTTTAAAGTATACAAAAATAAAAAAGGGATGCTTTTTTTTTTTTACTTAGTCATCTTCCATTTTTTTTTTTTGCTTTTTGTGTTCGTGGGCCAGTAGCCCATTTATGATGTTTTTTTTATTTTCTTTATTTCCTTTTTTTTTGTTTCTTCTCTCCTTTTTATATGTAAAAAAAAATGAAAATCAATATTGATAAAAAAAAGGATAATAATAATAAAGATAAAAAATAAAGTAATTAAACCTTGGTTGAGAAAGAATAAGGCTAGATTGGCTAAGTTGTGACAGCTTGTTAATCTTGCAATTTTATTTTTGGGATCATTTAAGTTGTGACAACTCAATGATTCGATGTTTTTTCTTCTAAACTTTTTTCTTGTAATTCATCTGTTTATTTTTTTTATGAAAGTAGTAAAACAAATATTTTTAAGAGTCATAAAATTCTGCACAATTAATTTAAGGTACCGTTTTAGGATGGATGTATTTGGGGTGCTGTGGGATTAAGTTTCCACCCTTCCCTTTACATAACCGACTCCCGAATTCAATCTGGTTTCAAAGACCATTTTTTAGGCTTTCCAATTTTTCCTATTCCAAATAAAATTGGTGGCGACTTCATTTCTTACTGCCTAAATAGTTTGAGTTGCTATTTTTCACCGCGATCTCGGTCGCGACATGTACAAATTAAACCACTCTCTAATTTTTCTTTGATAAAATGTTTGTCAACCTCAATATGCTTTGTTCGATCTTGTTGCACCGGATTATGAGCAATGCTGATTGTAGACTTGTTATCACAATAAAGTCTCATCGGACCATCCCACTTGATCTTCAGATCTTCAAGAATGATTTTTAACCATAATAGCTCACACACACCTTGAGTCATAGCTCTGAATTCTGCCTCTGCACTAAATCGTGCTACCACATTCTGTTTTTTACTTCTCCGAGTCACCAAACTTCCACCAAGAAAAGTACAATATCTTGTAGTTGACCTCCTGTCCACTGGTGATCCAGCATAATCCGCATCAGTATATGCTTCAAATACCACACCTCTATTTCTCTTAAATAGAATGCATTTTCCTGGTGTTCCCTTAAGGTACTGTAACACTCGATATACTGCTCGCGAATGAGATTCTTTTGGACTGTGCATGAATTGGCTAATCACACTAACTGCATATGCTATATCCGGCCGTGTGTGCGATAGATAAATAAGTCTTCCCACTAGACGCTGATACATTTCTCTATCAACTGCAGCATCTTCCTCTGCCTGCCCAAGTTTCATTTTGGGATCTATCGGAGTAGTTTCCGGTTTGCATGCTGTATGACCTGTTTCTTTTAGGAGATCCATAACATACTTTTGTCGAGAGATGAATATACCTTTCCTAGAATGAGCAACCTCAATTCCAAGAAAGTATTTTAACCTCCTCAATGCTTTAATTTCCAACTCCTTGGCTAAGCACTGACTCAGAACATGTTTCTCCTTATCATCATCTCCTGTTACAATTATGTCATCAACATACACCAAGAGAGCTGTGACTCCCCCTGAAGGAGAGTATTTAACAAACAATGTGTGATCCCCTTAGCTTTGTTTGTACCCCATAGCCAACATAATTTTAGCAAACCTTCCAAACCATGCTCGTGGTGATTGCTTGAGGCCATATAAGGCCTTTGTCAGCTTACACACAGTATTAGCATGCAAATTCCTCCCATATCCTGGTGGGACCTCCATGTAGACTTCTTCTTCGAGATCTCCATGTAAGAAAGCATTCTTGACATCAAACTGCTGTAAATCCCAACCATAATTAATTGCTAATGCCAATAATACTCGAACTGTGTTCATCTTTGCAACTGGTGCAAAAGTCTCCTGGTAATCAATTTCATAAGTTTGGGTATACCCTTTGGCAACTAATCGTGCCTTATACCTCTCTATGGATCTATCTACTCTATATTTTACAGTACACACCCATTTACGGCTCACACTTTTCTTTCCTGCCGGTAACTGCACTAGCTCCTAGGTTTTATTCTTTTCCAATGCCTCCATATCCTCATTTGTGACTTGTTTCCATTTTCCATTGGACAATGCCTCGGGTAGGGTGGTAGAGATGGCAATGGTATTTAGGCTTATAAGGAAAGCTTTATGGGATGGTGAAAAATTCTCAAAGGACAAAAAGTGTGAAAGGGAGTATAGTGGCCGTTTTGTGCACTCTCTGGTTCCTTTCCTGATGGCGATAGGAAGAATTTGGTCACTACTATCCATATGAAATTTAGATTCATCTTGCAATAAAGGGTTAGACATTATTACCTCATTCGAAGGCTCCAAGTTGGACTCTTGGGCCTGCACAGGTTCAGGAACAATCATCTTTCTTCTTGTGAACACCTTGTCTTTGTCATACCTTACATTCTCAAGAGCAGACTCAGTCACTGGGTCAGGAATGGTTTTGGACACAGGTTCAACATTATTGACTTCAGAAGGAGGATCAGGGACAACAGGAGGAAGGTCAAGAGGAGGACCATGAGACACAGGAAGTAAGGACATGTCAAGCAGGAAATCTTCATTATCTTCCTTCATTGACTTCTCCCCCTGAAGATAAGGATGGGAAAAATAGGGCTCTTCTTCACTGAATGTAACATCCCTGGAGACAGAGAATTTTCTGGATGGAGGGTGATAACACCTGTACCATTTCTGGGTTGAAGAATAGCCCAAAAAAATACACTTTAGAGCCATTGGATCGAGTTTCCCCCTGTTTGGACTGTGAATATGGACAAAAGATACACATCCAAAAATTTTAGGGACAAGATTATTAGAAGTGCATAGATCAAGATGGAAAGTAGAGAGGACATCTATAGGACTCTTGAACCTCAAGACTTTAGTGGGCAAGCGATTTATAAGATAAGTAAAATTCAGAATAGCTTCTCCCCAAAAGGACTTAGGGACATTTCTCTGAAATAATAAGGCTCGGGTTTTTTCAAGAAAATGACTATTTTTTCGCTCTGCTAACTCATTCTGTTGTGGGGTATAAACAAATGAAGATTCATGGATTATTCCTTCTTTTTGGAAAAAGTACATAAGAGTCTGATTAAAGTAGTCCTTAACATTATCGGACCTGAATCGTTTAATACCCACCCCAAATTGATTTTTAATCATGGAACAAAAATTTGGGAGAACAGTACTAATATCAGACTTGTGTTTGAGCAGAAAAATCCAAGTAACACGTGTACAGTCATCAATAAAAGACACAAACCATCTTGCCCCAGAGACACTAAGAATGGAAGAGGGACCCCAAACATCACTGTGAATAAGAGAAAAAGGAACAGAACTTCTTGTATTACTAATTGGAAAATTGACACGCTTATGTTTAGCAAGTTCACATACTTCACAATGGAATTGTTCAACATCAAGACCTTCAAACAAAGCTGGAAAGAGACTCTTAACAATAAAAAAGGATGGATGACCTAATCTACGGTGAACGAGCCAAATTTTATCTTTTTTGGTTGAAAAAAGTTCTAAGGTAAAAGAATATGGGTGTCCAAGTCCGTTCTTGGTCTTGTTTACCCGACATGGTGCTTCAAGGAGGTAGAGATCATCCTGCTCCCTAGCACGCCCAATCATCTTCCCTGAATCCTTGTCCTGAAAAACACAATGATCATTGTAAAAAATCACTTTGCAAGATAAATCTTTAATAAATTTCTGAATAGAAATCAGATTTGTGGACAGTTTAGGGACATGAAAGACATTTTTTAAAGTCACTAGGGGGCTTAGTTGGACATCTCCTACACCGGCTACAGTGATCAAGAAACCATCAGCTGTGGTCATATGATCTGTTGCTCCTGAATCCACAATCCAGGAATTAGTAAAAATTATACCTGAGACATTGAATCCTTCGGAAAAAGGTAACTCACCTGAATAAGTCACATAACAAGTACCTGAGAGCTTTTCAAAACTGTGTAGAGAGACATTTGAAACCTCACATTCGGTTGACATTGTGAGAGACAAAAACAAGACTACTGGAAACAGATGTAATCAAACAAGATCTATGTTTTGTCTTGTTCAAAGACCTTCTTGGGTACTATTTGGCAGCCTTGTTGTATACTTTTTCGGATACTATTTGGTACTTGTTTGGATCTTGTTTGGCACTTGTTTATATCTTGTTTAGCTTGTTGGTCTTGTTTGACCTTGTTTTTGGCCTTGTTTAGGTACTGTTTGGGGCAATGAAGGCCAAAAGAAAAGGGCAATGAAGGCTAAAAAAAAATAGAGATGGGTTGGCAATGAAGGTCGACGGAGAAAAGGCTCAGCGAAAAATAGAGACAGTCCTGGATCAAAACTGCTCTGATACCATCTTAAAATATGAAGAATATGAATATTGTATATTCAATCTCAACTGAATGTTTACATGGACAGAAATATATATAGGAGCTTCTATACATTAAATTTAGTCTTAGGAAATAAGCAACTAATTAATAAGCTACTAAAAACAATGTCTACACAAACAACCGTGGAATAAGACCAAAAGACCACCGTCCAAAGTGGCCACCGTTCAACAGTTTTTAACATTTTCATTTCTGTAAAAACCCACAACAAAACAAATAGGGGAGAATAAAATGGAAAGCATCTGGTTCCACTTTCTATAATTTGGGTTAAATAGAGTTGACTATAAGAGATAAAGCATTCCAAATAATCATGTCAGTTTTGGCTTGGTTTGTTGTATGATAAAAAGGATTTCATTACAGATTACCACAATTGAAAACTAATATTGCATCTACCATGAACTGAAACACTAACAATGAAGCGAAGGTGAAAATATCCTTAAAAGTAGATAAAGCGGTGACGACAAGGCGGGTACAAAACGGATACTCATGTCAAGACTCAAAAAAATCAACCAATGTTATTGATACAAGATCAAAATGAACCTAACAAACATATGACTTTTAATCAAAACATAAGTGATAGAGAGCCTATTGCATAGTCCATCTTTCTGATGTGTAACTATCAAAAGAAATAAACATCAGTTGACCAGTCATACAAATTCAACATTAATGTGTAACTAGAAAACATCTCACCTAGTTCTATCCTTACAATAGGTCTCTAGCGATCATTTCACAAAGAAGTTTCTCTGCCTCATCATTCTCATCTTTCTCAAAAAGAGCACGAATAATTATTTCAAAAGTTACAGCATCAGGGATACAACCATTGTCTTCCATTTTTGACATCAAAGCCAATGCTTCGTCAAACAAGCCCTCATTACATAGCCCATTGATAATAACAGTATATGTCTAGACATTTAGATGATAGCCTTTAATCAAAAGATCCTTAAAAACCTCTTGTGCATCCTCAAGTCTTCCAACTTTGCATAGTCCATCCATAAGAATAGTGTATGTGTGCACATTTGGCTGAACTCCCTGCTCTTCAATTTTCTTGACTAATGCTATTGCCATGTCAAGATGATGGTTTTTGCATAAAGCGTCCAACAAGGAATTGTAAGTGATTATATCAGCAGGTTGACCTCTATCATGCATCTCATCAACAAGCTCCCAAACATAAGAGATTCTCCCTGATTTGCACAAGCCATCAATAAGAGAGTTGTAAGTTACTGTATTGGGAACCAAATGTTTGCGATCCATTTCTTTAAAGAGATTCATGGCTTCATCCACCATTTTAATCTTGCAGAATCCATTAATCATGATGCTGTAGCTCTGAACATTAGGTACCACTCCCTTTTTGGTCATAGTGTTGAATACATATTTTGCCTTGTTCATTTGATTAACTAAGCAATACCCATCCATTAAACTAGTATAAGTAACAACATCAGGTTTCACACCTTCTTTTATCATCACAGCTAACACATTGTAAGCTTCTTTAACCTTTCCTTCCTTACATAATGCATCAACCAATATACTAAACGTATAAATGGTTGGGAGAATATTCTTAGATGCCATTTCATTTAATAGACTAATTGCTTCTTTCAATTGACCCACAATGCACAAACCATAGATTAAAGTAGTGTAAGTGACAACATTAGGAGAAATCCCATTGACAACCATTTCAGAATATAAATCATGGGCCTCAGTTATAAGTTTATCTTTGCATAGGCTGTCAATGATTGTCTTTGTACATGACTACGTTAGGTTTAACCACTTTTCCTTCAATCTTTCTCAGCAACTGCATGGCAACTCTTTGTCTGTCCTATTTTACACACCCCATTGATCAAAGTCCCGTAACTAACTTCATCTAACAGATATCCTTGTGCTATAACAGTGTCATGAAAGTGCAGTGCTTTTTGAACATCTTCATTAGTACATAGACCTTTCATTATAGTTGTGAAGGT
Source organism: Ormosia semicastrata (assembly GCA_029884595.1). Classification (NCBI taxonomy): domain Eukaryota; kingdom Viridiplantae; phylum Streptophyta; class Magnoliopsida; order Fabales; family Fabaceae; genus Ormosia; species Ormosia semicastrata. The sequence continues at coordinate 136,904,299 of JAQQTO010000063.1, forward strand.
TATAGTATTAGGTTGATAACCTATCTTGAGAATCTTGCCCAACACAGAGAAAGCAAAACCCAATTGACCCACATGGCAGTAACAATTGATCAAGATGCTCAGATTAACAATGTCTTGCGTAATTCCTCTAACCTCCATTTGTTTAGAAAGAGAAATAGCAGTGGGGTAATGCTTCATCTTCACAAGGGATCCTAAAATCTTATTAAATTCCACAATGGGTGGGGTAGGACGCAGATGGAGCATGCGATTGAATGAGAGAAGGGCATCGTCAACATTATAATTATCAAGGTTAAGGTTTGGGGGCTGAGAATGAGAGAATAGCCTCACATTCAAGAGCTGAGATTCGGGGTATGGAGGAAAAGGAGGAAAGTTTGGGATGAGAAAAGAAGCATACCTTAATCTTGACATTGTTGTTGCATTCAACATGTTTCTTTGTTTAAGGATATCTCCTCAGTTCCTCTGCCGAGTATTGCATTCAATTTGTGTGTGTTGGTCTAATGAAACTGTGAAAGTGCTCGTGCTTTTGGTTTGCTCATATATAATAATAATAATAATAATAATAATAATAATAATAACAACATTATTATTATTATAATTATTTTTAAATATACATTAATTACAGGTCAAAAGTGAATTTCAATTAAATTTTTTATTATTTGTATAATAAAATCACATAAATAATCATAAATTATGCCTTTTCATAAAAGTAATTTAATATGAAAAATAAAATAATCCTATTTCAACCAAAAGTTTTTACCAATTTTTTTGTTTTAGATGAATAATTTTATTGTTTATATGCTACTAGTAGATAGTGAATGAGAGGGCTTGATATATTTTATACGGTAATAATAAAATTGAAATTTGAACTTTATGTTATGTAGGTTATAAGTGTAATTGATTATTTTTTTAAAAAAATAAAACTAATAAAAAAATTTACAAGTTGGCATCTATAATTATTTTTCACAAAAAATTTAAAAATAACTTATTTCTTTTATATGTTTTTAATAAATTAGTAAAAATATATGATAATGATATAAAAAAATTATTTAAGTAATTTTTTTTTGATAAATTTCTGTTTACCTATTTTGTGATTTGACTAAATTATTGTGATCATTATGTTTTAAAGGTTAACACTTTACCTTTATAGTTTCCTATGTTATAATAATCACATATTTACAAGAACTTTTTATTTAGTCTCAAATTACTATATTTGGTCCACTAAAATTATAATACTTATACAATATAATCATACTTACAGTTATTAAGATGATGATGAACAAATAAATAAATTATTAATGATTTCATCATATTATAAAATAATGTTTCACTTATTTTATTAAACAAGCATAATCACAATTGAGATTTGAGTATTAACAAAATTTTAAACTCTGACATATGTATTCCTTTATAAATTAGTTGAAAAAATCATGTTATGTACTAAGGTAGTGAATCATAGGAGACAAAGTGTCTCTTTTTAATTCATTTGGGAATAAAGTGATTTCAAATCAAACCCAAAAGTGAATATAAGGTGATTTTTTTTCTTAGATTACTTATTTTTATGCCCAAATATTATCTTATTTTCTCGTATTTTAACAAAGAGTATTAGTATCACAATTTATAACTTTGTTTATACAAGTGAGCTAAGATTGACTAACCTTTCATTTTTTATAACATATGTGCTTTAAGCTCACTAACCTCTCAATACATGAGTCACTATACTGAATTATATACATATATATATATATATATATATATATATATATATATATATATATATATATATATATATATATATATATATATATATATATATATATATATACACTATGCACTCGTCAAGTCAAGATCAACTCATGCAATAAATTTTGATTTGACATGGTCCTTCCTAATTTGAGAACCATTTTCCAAATATAATCAAACTTTTTTCATCAGCAAAGTAACCTTCCAAACTAAACAAATCCTTTCTTTTGAATTCAAATTTGAACCTTCAAACATTTGCTGGCTTTTGATGGTGACCCATTTCGTCTGTCCTAAAAAAATATTGTGTAGTTACTCAAGTCTCAAGTTTTAAGACCAGCTCAAAATAAAAATCAAAATTATTATTTCTGATATACTCGAAGTCATCACTTATAATATGGAATCGAAAGTACAATTTCTGATAGCAAATCGAAACTATCATTTCGATAACTTCAAATCTTTATTACAATTTTGACTTTAATAAAGTTAGAGAATGTACATTAACAAATTCATATTATATAAAAAAATTCAAGTAATGCTTGACTAATTTTAAAAAAAACTTAAAAGATGGTCAAAAGAAGGTCATTCATTAAGTTATATAATTGTTTATATCATATAAAGTGCAATACTTTATATCAATGGCACAAACTATTTCTGACATCAAATCAAAATCATCATTTCGATATAAAATTGAAATTATTATTTCTAACAAACTCGAAGTCATTACTTCAGATATGGAATCGAAAGTACAATTTCTGACAGCAAATCGAAACTATCATTTTGATAACTTCGTGTCTTTATTATAATTTCGACTCTAATAAAGTTAGAGAATGTACATGAACAAATTTGCATTATATAAAAAAAAAATCAAACAATTCTTGATTGTTTTTAAAAAAACTTAGAAGATGATCAAAAGAAAGTTCTTCATTAAGTCATACAATTGTTTACATCACATAAAGTGAAATGTTTTATATAAATGGCACAAACCATTTACATCAAATCGAAATCATTATTTTTATATAAAATCAAAATTATTATTTCTAACATACTCGAAGTCATCACTTCTGATATGGAATCGAACGTTTTAATTCTGATATCAAAACGTAACTATAATTTTGATGACTTCAAGTCTTTATTAAAATTTTAACTCTAATAAAGTTAGAGAATGTACATGAACAAATTCATATTATATAAAAAAAATCAAATAATGCTTGATTGTTAAAAAAAACTCAAAAGATAGTTAAAAGATGGACATTCATTAAGTCATATAATTGTTTACATCATATAAAGTGAAATGTTTTATATCAATGACACAAATTTTTTGACATCAAATTGAAATCATCATTTCCATATAAAATCAAAATTATTATTTCTGATATACTTGAAGTAATCACTTTTGATATGGAATCGCAAGTACAATTTATGATAGCAAATCAAAACTTTTATTTCGATAACTGCATGTCTTTATTACAATTTTGACCCAAATAAAGTTAGAGAATGTACATGAACAAATTCATATTATATTAAAAAAATCAAATAATGCATAACTGTTTTTAAAAAAACTTTGAAGATGGTCAAAAGAAGGTCATTCATTAAGTCATATAATTGTTTACATCATATAAATTGATATGCTTTATGTCAATGGCACAAACTATTTGACATCAAATCGAAATCATCATTTCGATATAAAATCAAAATTACTATTTCTGACATACTTGAAGTCATCACTTCTGATATGGAATCGAACGTTCCATTTATGATAATAAACCGAAACTACCATTTTGATAAAAACTATTTGACATCAAATGGACAACATCATTTCAATATAAAATTGAAATCTCTAGTTTTTATATACTCAAGGTTATCACTTCTGGGGTGGAATTGAAAGTTCCATTTTTGATATCAAATTGAAATTATCATTTTGATGACTTCAAGTCTTTTTTTTTAATTTTGACTCTAATAAAGCTAGAGAAAGTACACAAACAAATTTATATTATATAAAAAAAATCAAACAATGTTTGACTGTTTTAAAAATCTCATAAGATGATTAAAAGATGGGCATTCATTAAGTCATATAATTGTTTACACCATATAAAGTGAAATGCTTTATATTAATGGCACAAACTATCTAACATCAAATCGAAATCACCATTTCAATATAACATTAAAATTACTATTTCTAATATACTCGAAGTCGTCACTTTTGATATGAAATCGAAAGTATCATTTTTTTATATCAAATCGAAACTATTATTTTGATAACCTCAAGTCTTTAATACAATTTCGACTCTAATAAAGCTAAATAATGTCCATGTTCATGACAATGAATTTCATTCATACGAAGCTTTACAATGCACGCTCGAAATTATCTGAAATCGAAAAGAGTTATTTTTATACCCATCAAATGCCCCTCAATATTTATTCTCGAAGTATGAGAGATAAATATTATTGTTTCGAGAATTACTTTTCGATATTGTAATGACTAATATGAAATGTATATTTTATGAATTGTTGATCTATATTGTTTTAAATATTTGTCATTTATCGAAATAATTCGTTCATTTGAATTAACAAATTAAGCATTTTCCAAAAAAAACTTTTTCAATTTGATATGGTCCTACCCAATTTAGGGACCATTTACCAAATAACTTTGATCTTTTTTTCACAGGAAAAATAACCTTCCAAACTAAACAAATCCTTTCTTTTAAATTCAAATTTGAACCTTCAAACATTTGCTTGCTTCTGATGGAGATACCTTGCGTTTGTTTTCAAAAAATCCTAAGTGTAGTTACTCAAGTCTCAGGTTTCAAGAGCAGCTCAAAATTACTCCTGGAGTATTTGTTTTTGAGCTTTACTCAAAATTGCCATTTCTTGTAATTTTCAAATCAAAATCATCATTTCAATATAATTTTGAAATTATTATTTTTGACATACTTAAAGTCATTTCTGATATGGAATCGAAATTACCATTTCTATCTTCATCTGTCAGTATAAATTTATTGAATAATTATTAATTCAATAATTTCAAGTCTTTATTACAATTTTGAATATGATAAAGCTAGAGAATGTGCATGTTCATGACAACGAATTTCATTCATACTAAGCTTTACAATGCACGCTCTAAATTGTCTGAAATCGAAAAGTGTTTTTTATACCAACAAATGCTCCCAATATTTATTCTAGAAGTATGAAAGATAAATATTATGATTTCAAGAATTACTTTTGATATTGTAATTTAAATAATGCTTGATTATTTTTTTATAAAAACAACTCAGAAGATGGTCAAAAGATGGTCATTCATTAAGTCATATAATTGTTTACAATGAGTCTATACAAAGTTGTCCAACCTAAACAAACTCAATTGTATCATAATCCCCATTACAACAAAATATACTTCCCCAAAAGAAGTTAAAGGTTGGAACATTCCAAAGGCGTATAATACGGACCTTGAGCCTCCAAGCTCCCCTCTCAACATAAATTTTGCTCACAGGACCAAATGGAGGTACCATATTAGTCAAGTACAATATGTAAAAAAGGAAAAACTAGAAACTTAGCACAAGTTAAAGATTTGAGATTACGAAGGTAAGAAGTTTAAGTTGATTGATTGCATACAATCTCAGAGCAATGGCAACCTATATTTATAGGCCTAGAAATTTGAATTTGAATTCAGAAAAAGGAGGGAAAAAATCATGGTTACTATGGTTCCCATACCATCGACTTGACATTTATCACCTTTACATAGCAGCAAACAAAAAGAAAGGAAACATGTTGACAGCTATAGTGGTAGGAGCGTCTCGAATGGTTTGCTATCTCCAACATGCGACTCCCCCACCAACTCCTATCTGCAACACATAACCGACTAACAACACTCCACTGCAAAAACCTCTCCACAAAAAAAACACATATCCTCTCAACCATATAATTCACCAGCCACTCATTTTGACCAACCAAAAAAGTTAACCCTCATGCGTCTCTATCTAGCCAGAGACAAACCACCTAAGCATGTAGATTAGATAAACATTGAAAAGCCAACGGAAGCTACATACAAACCACTCAGGGTAATAAAACAAATAATCTTAGTGCAACATGAAAATGACACATGTTTTTAAACAATGTAGGCACAATGGAAAATAAGGATTTGTATTTGTATCGTGTGTGTGTGTGTGTGTATTCTTCATACCCACTGCCTGAGTACTTCTTTAGTATAGATTCATTTACCGCTATTCACTACTTAGTTTTGCACTCGTGCTTATCTAATTAATGCGACTTCCTTTTTGTAGTGAAATTACCTTATATACTTATACATAGGCAAAGAAACTGAAAGTGGGAAGCTTATATTGAAATGACAAGGAAGGAGATGGAACAGTAATCAGAAGTTGAAGATGAGCTCAAGCAAAGGCTTCATCGAATGATTGACAATTAAATTAAAAAGCAAGCTATGTGTCATTCATACATTCAATGAGCAAATATTGTAATATTCCTGCCAATGCTCTTGGATGGTTATTTTAAAAAATCAGACTAGACTAGTTAGTTTGATGAGTTAGACTAGTGACCATGTCAATAGTTTGTACTAAACCTAGTAACCGAACACATTTAACGTTTGTACTAAACACCTTTGCTACTTTTGCAATCGAACAGAATGACCAACAAAAATTGTTAAACTGGATCTAGTTTTAAGTAATTGATAGGGTTAAAAATGAAGATGAAAAATTATAGGAAAAACTCATACAAATTCATAATCTGGCCTTTACAAACTGACTTGCTTTAGACACCCAACTATTGACATAATTTATTTAAACTAAACAAAGCCTCTATACAAGGGGTGAGGCCAACAACTTTGGAGGACTATAGTAAGTTGCATCGGCTATATACATAGAGGGGACAATAACATTGATGCTAAAACTATTCAACCTGGGACTTCAGCATGCTTTGAAGTCGACAAACACTGGGCCAGGAGCCTATGAACAATGTTGTTGTGAACTCAAGACAACATAGTAGCAAAATATGCAATGAAAAAGAGAAAACATAAAGATGGGATGAAGATCACAACTAGTTTAGAGTCAAAATCAGACTTGAGAATCTCAAACAACAAGTAACTACATTGCTAGATGCTGATATCAAAAGAATTAAGTATCCAAAAAATATCAGTATCTCATCAAGAAAAAATATCAAAAGAATTCAAATTTTATTATTATTATTGCTATATTAAAGAAAAATCAAAGGAAAAATGTAAATTGTGAGTTTGTGAAATATTGACATATATGAAATTTTTTCGTAAATAGCATAAAAATATTGTTATAAAATGAAATATTATATCATCTCCAAGTTGTGTCACAAATGTAATTTGGATTTGAATTTGAATTTTATTATTATATCCTATTAAATAAAAATCAAAATTAATCATTAATGAATATAATAATAAAAAGTGATTTTTAGAATAATTTTTTAAAATTGAAAGATTATTCACAACCTTGATTTTTTAAGCTCAAAACACTCTTTCATTAATCTTTAGAATTTTTTTCAAACATTCTAAAAACTTTATGTTTAAACTTGGTATTTGATGATTTCAAAATGATAAAAATAGTATTTGAACTCCAATGTAAAATTTCCAACTCTACCCCTAATAATTTATTTAAATAGTATAAATATATTTTTATAGTAATAAATAATTAAGGTATTACTTTCAAATATTTTATTTTACTTTTTACAATAACCTCGTACATCACATATGTGCTATTCTAATTATTATAAATATGAAGTTTAAACAACCCAAAGGATAAGATTACTGTGATATATTTTACCTCAATAAAAGATAAAGAAAGTGATGTTAGTTTTCATAACATTTCCATTCCTTTTCGTTTTTTGATGTGCTGTTATTAGAATTTTAACCTTATGAAGTGTTTGGCAACCTTCAAAAACCAAATATCTAGATACAGTAGCATTTTTTTTCTGACTAAAATAAGATTATTCTAAAATAAACAACTAAACTTGTATCCATTATTAAATTTTGTGAATGATACCATAAATACATTTACCATAAGTTAGAGAAATTATTAGAGAAATTTTCGACTATAAAACCTAAAATTAGCATCGATCATTAAAAGAATTGATAACTTAGTTCATGTTTTAATCCATTAATTTAAAATTAAGTTTTAAGCAATTAAATAGATTGTCACAAGTTTTGACGTTGACCAACATATAATAAGATACAATCCACGGTCTCATGGAACTAGTTTTGGTTTGTATGTGTGCTGAAACCTGAAAGATGAAATCATTTAGTATCTGATTAGCTCCGAGAATTGAGCATAAAATTAGAACTTAAAATTGGACTTCTTAATTGTAATTTTTATGTTTGTAATGTCATTTAAAATTAGAATTGTAATTTCATAATCAATTTCATGAAAATGAAAAATAACTAAGTTAAGTCTTTTTTTAATTCTTAGCCTATACCTTAAGAATTATCAATTTTATAACTTAAAAATTAAACTTTCTCTCTCTCTCTCTCTCCACATTTATTTATAAACAATCATTTTTATTGAAATTCTATATTTATATAGGAAATTATTTTTATATTTATATAAAAATTATTATAATAACTATTTTTTTCTAAAAAAATTCATGAAAATTTTCTTTATGAAAAAAATGACTATTATATTATAAAAATATTATTGTATGAATTCTTTTATTAATTTTAATTTTGGTAAATAATTTTTTAATGTTTTAAATCATACCTTTAAATAATAAAATTGTAATTAAATTTAAAATTATAATTTTTTTCTTAATTTTTTGACAACTCCAAACATAAATTTTAAGATTTTAAACTAATTCTAACTCTGAAAGAATTAAAATCAAAATCAAAATTCTATATTTCAATTCTAATTCCGTTATCTAAACATAATGGATTTGTTGGCAACCGAGACTGTTGAATTGTAAATTGGACCATTGGATTTGGATACACTTTCTTCATGGATTCAACAATGATAAGCCAAACACATGATAACCGCATAGCAAGTTTCATCAACTACACAAAAGTCAGAACAATAACTAAGGTGTCATAGTTCGAGTGAAAGACCTTCAATTATTTCAAATATGTCATCTTGAGTTTAATTTTAAAATTTATGTATATAAAAATAATAATATTAAAATAAATTTTTCATTTAAATACCTAATTATATTTTAAAAAATTAATTTTTTATTTATCTAATAAAAAGATATTCTAAAAAATACACAGAATAAGATAGCATATTATTAAATAATTTGGGTCTTTTTAATTAATAGAAAGAATTTGGAATAGCCAACTTGCCCACATGTCTCACCCACAATTGGATAGTAGCCAATAAAGAGGTCGGTGAGTGTGAATTGAAAGATAAAGCAACCATAAAAGTTGTATGCATATAACAAAAATACTCAATTCTCAAACACTCAAGTCAAGCTAGTTTATTAAATAACAATTTCCACTTTAAGCAGGGCTCCCTATATATGTCTAACAAAAAAACATAAGTTTCATCATTCATCACTGTCGCGAACGTGATCACGGTAGAAGTGGTAAAAAATAAATAATTATTAGAGAGTCATTACTAATTTTATTTATTAAAAAAAATTTAAAAATCTAAAAATAGTCTATACTCAAATTAAAATTTAAGAGTGTAATTATGCATAGAAAAGAGATGGACACTTAATCCTACAATACCTCCAATATATTCGTCTTAAGATGATTATTTAAAGATAATTGTGTAACTATTTAAAAACTTTAAATATTTATTTTACTCCTTTTAATAAAATAAAATAAGAACTACTAAATTAAGTGAAATTAATTTTTGACTTAATTTACGCGCCTACGTATCCCTCATTGCAATAAGAAATTCAAAAACGTGTAATTCTTCTTTTAGAAAAAACTTGTGTGTTGATTGTTTTTAATTTTAAAAATTAGTTTGTTTTTTTATTTTATGTTTTTTCTAAAATCAAATCATCAAATTATTACAACTTAGATAATTCTAAAATTATAAAATTAATAAGTTATCATAACTTAACTAATCTCATGTTATTCTTATCAACAAGGTTCAATTATTTTACACTTTTTTTTTTGAATGAAAATAAAAGCAATGTGCAAAAAAAATTAAATTAACATACATGGTCTCATGTGAACCTTGCACGTAAAGTCCTACATGAATATCTTATTTTTTATTCTCATTTATTATCATATTTAACTTTTTCAAACGTGCCTATTTGCTTTTTGACTTTTCATCATAATTTCATCTGGGGACCATATCACTATCCCTTAATTTTGACTTCTTTGGCCTTTTATTTTCACATTTTCAAAGTAAGAAACGCAAAAACTAGCTAGGAGGTCAGATCATGTAACCACGCCATGATTCATATTTGCAGATTTCATTCTCACATGATCATCACATCGGGTACACATGTAAAGCACGAATGCTCCAAAAAAAAATCAACTACCAATTAACATTGACCATGACTGGAGAAGATCTCAAGCATCCAAAAAAAAAATTTCAAGACAAAGGATAAACTTTGACAAGACTTTAATGAATCCGAGCACATTATCAAGCAGAAATCATTTTCATCAATAGGGTAGTGCGCAACCAGCAACTTGTCTTACTAACCCAACCCTTAAGATTGTAGTTTCGTGCAATGATTATTGTACCATTAAAATAAGACAAAGAAGTTAAACCAAGTCAGTTTGTGTATGTTCTAAACCAGCAAACTATGAGCTTCAATTCTGTAATGCATTACTCACATAACAGGCTAAAACAACTTCCTTTTGTATCAACCTAGAGTTACTCTTCTTGAACAAAGTACAAGGGTGAAGATCCAACTAAGAGAAAATAGAATGAGAGAAGCAATAGTAAAGGATCCGAAACAACTATTTGCAGACATATGCATCATGTCAATTTACCGAAAGGAAATGCACACTACACATTGTCAAGCAGATAGCATCAAGTTCACCATCATTACTAAAAAGAAACTATGATTAGGCAGACATATTGGTCAATGACATCACGTACTTCAACAAATAAATTGTCATTTTGATAAACTATGCACATTCAATTCCCTTAAACAGATTTTAGCATTTATAAAAGAAGCACAATGAGAAAACACCAATCAGCACCTTATGTCATTCAAGACAAAATTTGATATTCATTTCATCCAGTAAAAAAAAAACAAAACAAAACTCAATTACATTCGCGTTGACAGCAGACAAAAGAGGACAAAGTCTGGTGTTTCTGATAAACATGCATCAATGAACCCATTAGTTACAACTTGACAGCAACTTCTTCCCCCCCATTATGAGATGACAACATCGTATTTTCATTCCAGTGCATTTTTTTTATCATAAGATTAACACAGCAACAAACTTAAACAAACATGAAATGCCATAGCAAAGAATCCCAAGCCAGTAATCTTCAATCCAATATCAACAATGAAGCAGAAATTGAAATATAAGCATGTAAGAGCAGAAAAAAATGATTAACTCAAGATGGAGTGCAAGAATCAATACAGAACCATTTAGTCATTGTTCCACATCAATTAAAATGGAAAACTAGTTAACCAGGAACCATAAAACCCATTACAATTAGCTTATTGTTCAACAGCAGAAACAAAGGAACAAACTCGTTATCTCAAGCTTGGCATGCCCAAGCAAACGATGAAATGAGCATTCAAAACCCACACTTTACACATTATTTCTTATCTACCATCTAAACATCATAACTAAAGGAAACCTTTGCAAGTTTTACTCTTCATTTCCAAAGGCCAGACAACGTAAAATCATGACAAATCGTGATCAACTATCAACAAGTTTTATGAGTCAAGTTTAACATGTTCTTAATGTTAAATGGCAAGACAAAAAGGTTATAGGAAAATGATAAACTAAAGGGAGGAGAATCAAGTGGGCAGAGTTAACCTCTTAGCACATAGATAAACATGGCATCATCGACAAAAACAACTTTGAAGAGTCATTCTATCAAACAGAGAGAAGGCAAAAGAGAACAAAATTAAACTAAAGGGAAAAAATTCATATATCAGAAGCCATCTTCACATTCTGTACAGAATCAGACCAAGAACAAAAATAGGAGATTTTTAATTCCTTCAGAATCATCAGTACAACAATGGCAAAAGAGAAAATGAGAAAAATTAAAAAAAAACTAAAATTATCATATGGGAATCCTCCCAAGTTGTTGAGAACTGAAACTACTTAGACCAATCTTCGTCTCTCAAATTCTCTTAACACAGTTTTTTTCTAAAATTCTCACTAACACTATATTTGGTTGATGGGTAATGAGGAGAACAGAAAGGGAATGAGGTGAACGAAAATAACTTCTATTGTTTGGAAGTTTTAAAATATATGAGAAGGGAACGAAACACATGAGAAATCATTTCCCCCCTCTTCCCCTCAAATGGTTAACTTTTGTTCTCCCTAAAATTGAAGGGGAATAGGAGGAACACATGGGTAATTTCGTTCCATTTCATTCCGTTAATGAAACTTCCAAACAAAAAAAATGAAAATTATGTTCTATTCCTTTCCTTTCCTTTCTATTCCCACCTATTCTGTTCCGTTTCATTAATGAAAAAATAACCAAAGGTAAAAGAAAATTTATGAACCCCTTCCCTAATTTTCGTTCTCTGTATTTATAGAGGAAAATTCTTTTCTTGACCACAGGAGGACTTCCTCTATGTTGTCTTGCAGCCTCCGACACAGAGCTTGAACCTCGGTGCACTGTATGGAGAGATTGCAGAGGTTGAAGCTCGAGTCTCACTCTGATTTACCTTTTTGTGTTTCGTCTCTCTGCACCATGTATTCTCTTTCCCCAAGTTCAAATGCTTTCCTTCTTATGTTGTGTGGTAAGGTTCGTCCAAGATGCAGGGGTGGCTGACAGAGCTTTGAGCCTTGTGAAGTAGCAGAGGCTGAACCAGGCTTGAATCTTCTCGTGGATTGAGCTCTACAGACCACACAGTGGTGGTAATCCGTGCCAAGGTGTTGCAGGAGCTTCAGTCTTCTCATATGCACTCATCCAAGGTGTTATAGTGGTGGCTGACAGACTAGGTGTGGCTTAGGGCTTGAGGTGGAGAGGAATGGGGCTAGGATTTGAGATGGTGAGGATTATAGACCATGGGGCTAGAGAGAAAGAGGGTTGTCGTAGAGATCCATGAAGCTCTTATGGTTTCTTCTGCGCTTGTTCTGCTTGCTACTTCTGTTTTCCAACCCTCCATTGCAGCTAGGTAAATACATTATTAATTGTGCAAAAGAGCTAATAGTAAGACTAATCAAAACTTATCTGAAACAGTTTTAAACTTCTAATTAACATTAGTTTGAAACTCAGCCTAATTTAAATGGTGATGGTTTGTTTGATTTCCTAAGCATAACAAAGAATGTAGTGAAATATTGACTGGCAGAGTTCCTTCCCCTCCTTCTCCACCTCAAGCATGCTGTCCTGTGCCTAGACCAAATATGTTGATGCAAATCCATGAAGAATTAATGCTAAACTCCGTGCAGCTTATATGTTTTCTTCCACTATAAATATAATCACTTGATTATGTAGACTGAGGACGAAGTTGTGGCTGGAGAATTACCAACATACCCATGATCAATTACGTAATTAATATCTTCTAAAAAATATGAATGAGGACTCACATAGAGAAAATTGTATAATTGTGTAAATAATACTAGTTAAAATTTATAGGATTTTTAATAATGTATATATTTTATAAAAAAAACTCTTATGGACCCACATAGAGAAAATTATATCGGTCTTTATTTTTTTCATAAATAATCGTGCATATTAAATTTTTTACAAATTTTAACTAATAATATTTACACATAATAATATTTTTAAAAAAAATATTCTAATTTTTTCCGTGTAGATGTGTAAGAGATTTTTTAAAAAATATTTTTTAACTGGTTATATTACCATATTTTAATTGATAAAAAATTATTAAATTTTAATAGATAATATCTACACATAATAACATTTTTTAAAAAGATATTTTTTTTCATATACAGTTGTGTAACTTAAAAAAAAATAGATCAATACAGCCTAAAAAAAAAAAGAATTGAATGACTTGCTATGACTTGCAATAGCAAATATCTTAAGTAGTGAACCATACACCCAAACTTAAAAGAGTATACAGTAGCATCACACCCAAACTTAAAAGAGTATACAGTAGCATCACCTTTGAATATGTGCTGAAACCTGAAAGATGAAATCGTTTATGGATTTGTTGGCAACCGAGACTATTGAATTGCAAATTGGGCCATTGGATTTTGATGCACTTTCTTCACAGATTCAGCAATGATAAGCCAAACACGTGATAACCACATAACAAGTTTCATCAACTACACAGGATAATAACTAACATGTCGTAATTTGAGTGAAAGATGTTTAATTTCTTTAAGTATATAATTTTGAATTCAATTTTAAAATTTATGTATATAAATAATACTATTAAAAAGAGTTTTTATTTAAATGTTTGACTGTATTTTAAGATATTAGTCTCTTACCTATATGATGAGAAGATAATTTAAAAAAATATATACAAAATAAGATAGCACATTATTAAACAATTCGGGTCTTTTTATTTAATAGAAAGAATTTAGAATAGTTAACTTGCCCACAAGTCTCACCCACAATTGGATGGCAGCCATTTTAACAGCTCTTCTTTTTCTATTTTTTGTGCTTTTTTGGTCCCTTTGTACCAATAAGGAGGTTGGCGGGTGGGAATTGAAAGATAAAGTAACCATAAAAGTTGTATACATATAACAAAAATACTCAATTCTCAAACAGTCAAGTCAAGCTAGTTTATTCAATAACAATTTCCACTTTAAGCACGGCTCTCTATATATGTCTAACAAAAAAATGTAAGTTTCATCATCCATCACAATTCACAGCCTTGATCTGATGATTGCAGGTTCTTTCTATTCCCCTAGAGATCCATGAAGCTATTATGGTTTCTTCTGCGCTTGTTCTGCTTGCTACTTCTGTTTTCCATCCCTCCATTGCAGTTAGGTAAATACATTACATGCAATGAGTTATACTTTTAACTATTTCATAATTTAACTAATTCAACTGTTAAATTCGATTTTATTTTTAAAACATTACATGCAATGAGTTATACTTTTAAGCCAAAGATGGTGGCACCATAAATCCCAGCGTATAATAACAAGAACCAATAGTCAATAAGTAAACATCTATTTTCGTTGGGCACATTGCCCATCTATATTGGACAGCAATAAAGTACTTGATATTTTCAAGTTTCAAACAAAATTCCTAATTTAATTTATTATTACTTCTTTTTTCACATTAATTTATTATTATGTTACTTGAGCTTTTGTTAGGGGTGTCAATCTTCGAGTTAACTTGCGAATCCGTAAATTTTAATTTAACCAAATTTATAAAATACCAGTTAGGTTAATGTTGTAGGTTCATAAATAGTGATATGTGAAAACTTGAAGATTTTATGAAAAGTAAAAATATTAGACGGAGAAAGCAAAAATGTACTAGAAAAGCAAAAATGACACCTAGATCAATGAGGAACTATCTTTTAGAAGATATCTCTCAAAAGGACAAAGTTTCTTTTTCAAATTTTGTCCCTGTACAACTGCAAAAAGAAGGCTACATGATATAGTTTTCTATAAATGGGTAGCTTCTTAGAAAAGAAAGACACGCATCAACATAGGAGAAATTTGTAGACTCAAGCTTTCTTTCATCTCATGTAAATATGTAGTCCTTTCCTTGAGCTTTTTGTTTTTTTTTTTTCATTTCATGTAATCCTTTCTTTGAGCTTATTTGAGAGAATATACACTAAAGAGTGTTATTTATTTGATTCATTTCTTGGAAAACCCATTGTGGGTGCTTGTTCTAACTCGTGTGTTAGAGAGTTTGGTCCATGAATGACCAAAAGAGGCTATGAGAGTTGTAGTGTAACTAACTTGAGACCCACGCAACACAATTAGTCTCGGCCATCTGTTGTATGCACAATTAACATAAGAATTTCTTGCATGCAATTAATATTTTAAAAATTGGTTCAACCAAAAAATTAGAGGGTAGTCCATGGTGTAATCGTTGGATGATGCCATGAACACATTTAAAATAAGTTAGATAAAATATACATAATGTTAGACTATATAACCTAAAATTAGCATGGATCATTAAAAATTTGATAACTCAGTTCATGTTTTAATCCATTAATTCAAGCTTAAATTTTAGGCAATTGTGGATGATTGGATTAACTTATTTTGTTTTTAAAACAGTTTAAAATCAATAACTTTTTAAAAGAAGTTTTGAAAAATAAACTATTATTTTCTCCAAAATATGTTGAACCTGACCAAACATATCATTTTCACTAGTTTTGACGCTGACCGTTGACCAATAATAAGATCCACTCCACGGTCTCATGGACCCAGTTTTTGAAACGCTGGTTATTGTGTAGGGGCTGAAAGAAGGTATGGTTTATGAATTGAAAATTGGACTATTGGATTTGGATACACTTTCTTCACGGATCCAGCAATGGTAAGCCCAACACGAGATAATCGCATAACAAGTTGCATCAATTACACAGAATAGGGTAGCACATTATTAAACAACTCAGGTCTTTTTAATTATTTAGTAGAAAGAATTTGGAATAACTAACTTGCCCACAAGTTACACCCACAATTGGATGACAGCTATTTTAACAGCTATTCTTTTTCTATTTTTTGTGTGTTTTTGGTCCCTTTGGGCGAATAAGGAGGTTGGTGGGTTTGAATTCAAAGATAGAGCAACCATGAAAGTTGAATGCATATAAAAAAAATAAACACTGAAGTCAAGCTAGATTTTTCAATAACAATATCCACTTTAAGAAGCTATATATATGTCTAACGAAAAAAGATTAAGTTTCATAATCCATCACAAGTCACAACCTTGATCTGCTGAATGCAGGTTTCTTTCTTTTCCCCTAGAGATCCATGAAACTCTTATGGTTTCTTCTGCATTGCAGATAACTAGTGTGATATATTTTACCTCAATAAAAGATAAAGGAAGTGATGTTAGTTCTCATAACTTTTCCATTCCTTTTCCTTTTTTGATGTGCTATGATTAGAATTTTAACCTTACCAAGTGTTTGGCAACCTTCAAAAACCAAATATCTAGATACAACAGTGTTGATTTTTTTTATTAAGATAAGATTCTTTTAAAGTGAACAAGTAAAATTATATTTACTATTAAAGTTTGTAGATGATATCACAAATACATTTAAAATAAGTTAGATAAATTATTAGAGAAATTTTAGACTATATAACCTAAAATTAGCATGGATCATTACAAGAATTGATAACTTAATTTATGTTTTAATCCATTAATTTAAGATTAAGTTTTAGGCAGTTAAATAGATCGTCATATGTTTTGACGTTGACCGACATATAATAGGCTTTTTTATCAAACTGTTCTTGATAGCAAAATTATTTATCAAAATGTCACTATCTTAAAACTATTTAACAAAAATGTTACTCTTTTAAAACTGTATATCAAACTGCCACCTTTTTTATCCAGCATGACATTTTTTATTATTTTTGTCCACGTGGATAACGCCAAAGAGGGTAGTGCATCCACGTAGAAAATGCCAACACGTTTGGCGTTGTCCTCATGGATGCGCCACCTGGGTGTGGATTCTCCATACACTTTGGCGTTTTAATTGTAAAAATGTCACACCTTTTGGTGTTTTAAGGGTAAAAACATCATTAAGCTTAGTGCTTTCTTCCTATATATTCACACATCTGGCTTTTGCATGAGCCCTCCTCTTCATTCTCTCAAATTTCACTCTCTCTCTACAAAATTTCTCTTTCTAAACTCTTTCAACTCTTTCCCACCTAATAGATTTGGCAGTTATTGGTGGAGGTGGTGTCTTGATCTCCTATTTGATCATATTAATATATTATTCTTTATATGTAAGTATTTATTATAATGTTTGATTTTTTATTATTTGTTGGCTATTTTTTATTGTACTAATGTTAATTATATATTTTTGTTAGTTTATACTTATCAATTGCTGTTGTTGTTTGGCATACAACGTGACAGATGACATTCCTTGTAAACCCAGGCTCAGAGGACGACTTGGTTTTGGAGTTGTAGAAGTATCATGTTTCTCAACATGTATGGCAGGGACATGAGAACCAGCACTTGCGTGTTAGACTTGCTCAGAAAACAAAGCATATGACCCCTGGTGCGAATTCTTCTATATCTGGAGCAAATTGACTTCTTGGGGGTTGCCCATATGGGCTATTGCAATATTGATCACTCTTTAATTACTGCGTTGGTTGAGAGATGGTATCCAGAAACACATACATTTCACATGCCTATTAGAGAGTGCATCATAACGTTGAAGGACATTGGTATCATATCGGGTCTTCCTATTCTGTTATTGGCCTTACCTATCAGACTGATTAGATCGATCTATGTAATTAGTTGTTAGGGATTGAGCCGACTCCATCATTGATATCTGGTTCACACATTGATATGACATATCTGTGGCAGTCAACTCTTACAGAGCTCACGGAGGATGATGATGACGATTATGTGCAACAATGTGCACGACATTAGATACTTAGGCTGTGTAGGGGGTTTCTTATGGCCTGATCATTCTGGCAAGTATGTGCATTTGATGTTCCTTCTGCTCTTGGAGGACTTTACTATTGCCAGGACATATATTTGAGGATTTGTAGTCTTGGTGTACTTGTATAGAGAGCTTTACAAAACTACGAACTACAAGGTGTGCAAGATTGGAGGTGCTTGAGTATTGGGCATGGTACAGATTCACCTGACTTGTCCCTGCACTGGCTGACCATGTTGAACCTGATGTGTTCTATGATACTAATCGTGGTCACTTATGTCTATTGGGATGACAGTAAGTTTCTGAATATATCATTTCTGTATATTACTTTGCTCTATTGCTTACTTGTACAGACATAATTAACTTTATCCTCATTCCATTCATAATATATTACTTTGACTTATAAATAGGAGGCGTAAGCATAAAGTTTTGAGTAATACTGTAACCGACATACTTGCATATTATCACTGATTCTTTGATCAGCTGAAGAATAAAGTGGTATGTATTATTTTACATTCATTTGAATTAATTACTTATGTATATGGCTTCTAAATTTTCTGTACATATCATTTTTCATATTATATGGCAACCATACACAGATGAAAATGTGACATTACTTCTACTTTTTTGTGTGGTTGCCAGGGACATAGCGTTAGAGTGGTCCCTCTTATATTTTTTTCATATTGTTAAATGGCATCAGTCAGACAGGATGATGCATCAGTTTGGTTTCAACTAGCCCATACCAATGAGACCATGCCATCTTGAGAATTTGCACTTAATTATACTAGCAGGCAGGAATAATGAGAATTGGCTAGCTATATATCTTGTTTACATAGCCACATGAGATATTCGAAGGGAGAAGCTTGTTAGGGGAACCTCATTGCAAGCACCCCTCGCTTTGCGTTCTGAGTACATGCGTTGGTATAAAAGAATTATTAGATGTTGGATTTCTCGCACAGGTGCATCTCTTGGGAGTGTGGTAAGCTCTTTATAAATTCACTCGTTATTGTATGTACTTTGTATTAATTGTAATGACATATGTTATATCTGTTTCTTAGGCGAACATTATAGAGCGGCAATTTGGTTGGACTACTGACGCTACATCAGGTTTTAGTATAGCGGCCCTTCGAGAATTTGCTAACCAGATCTTACATTCATTGCAAGAGTATGATCGCATTACAATGGAACAACTTCGTTCAACTCTAGCAGCAGATGACATTATAGGGCCACCCAAGGAGTCCAGTGAATAAGGGATGCGACATAGAATGAGGACTGGGTTAGCGAGCTAGTACTCGAACACGAGTTTAACATCCCGAGGACTCTGATTCTACAAACTAGGACACGACTCGACCTCTTACCACTGCTACTGCTCCGACTGTAACTGCTACATACTCGACATATCAACTACCACCTACATATTACTCACTATACCCTTACTCGTCATATCCTTACCCACCACCGGGTTACCTAACATATCCTTACCTACCACCGGGTTACCCACCATACCCATCACAGTCAAGTCCTTCTTCTAATCCCTCTCATAGGCCACCACATTCTGATGCTAGATCATCTCATTGACGTGCAATATTATATGCCATTAGTGTATTTGAGAATGTTATATTTAGTGATTTTTGTTATATTACTATTGATGATTTTCTATTGTGATTTTGGTACATTTGTTGAATTAAACATGTTTGCTTCTTTTCTATTGATGATCTTGGTGCCCTGGTTGAATTAAACATGTTTATGTGCCTTTAGGAAGGTCTAATATTTAGGAAAAACTCTGTCAAAATTTTCATAGAATCCGAATGATTGAATTTTGGTTGAATTATATCAAACAAGTTTATTTGGTATGTACTTTTGGGGAAGTCTAACATTTAGGAGAGATTATGTTAGTTTTCATATAAGTGTTGTGTGTGGGAGGCAGTGGAAGCGTGCTTGAGATAGTAAGGGAGGAGACTGCATAGTACAAGCATGCTTCAAAGTTCAAACTTTTTGATATATTATTTGTGTAAAAAATTTTATACTGTTAAAGATCATTACATGTATGACTTTAAAGAAAGCCCGAATAAATATTTTTGTTGGGTTTTGAGAATTAAATATTTTTTATTATGTGACAATGTATAATTGCATGATAGTATAAGAAACTTTTACATTAATAATGCATCGAAGTTAATTTTTTTTATATCAAGTTACATAATAATAGTTTGATGGACTAGCCCTAATAAGCCAACAAAAAGTGTGAGTTGGGTGAGTAAAATATAAGCTGGTAAATAAAAGTGCCACAAATAATAGCATTATCGAAAAGAAAGTGCTACATGTTATGACGCTTTCCACGTAATAGTGCCATTTCTATTGTATCAAGGTGTACATTCTAATATGAGATGTACACCTTTATTGTATATTGGATCAAGGTGTTGCAATTAATAGTATATAGCATACTTTATTTATTTATTTTTTCTGTTAAAGTTTCTATCGCTTTTTCTTTTGTGTTAAGCAGGGGTTAAAGGCTAGGTTATTTTTCACGAGAAAAGCAAGGGATTAGATAAAGGCATGTACTTTTGAGGTTAAGCAGTTTGGTCCTCAGTTTTATCTTTCCTTTTTAATTCTATGAATGGTTGCATCTCCACTAAGATGGTAAGTAACATCAAGCAATGATAACAACATTGATGTAAAGTTCTTTCCTGAATCAAATTTGTAACAAAAAATAAAAGAGGTACCCATTGCATGAAGACTAACATGGCATAACAATGTTGGGTTTAAGTTGAAACCAGAAAATCATAAGGAAATGTGAATATCCCTCTGAGAAAACTCACACCATTGACCACTGTACCTTCTGCATCAAAAAATGCTATGTTCTTAATTGCAGAAAAGTTGATTAACGATTAGCTTTTGTTGGCTTCTGAAACCACCCGCTGAAGTAGCTTGATTAGTGGCCATTTCAGCTATATTTGCTATCTTTGCAACATTAATTACAAAGAAACTGATATAAGAGCAAGAAAAAGTTATAGTCAAGAGAAAGTATCAATGTAGCAGAAACCTCACAGCAGAGAGTTTCTTGCTTCACATCATATTTCCCTTCTCTAGTTCTCTCACTTCTCCAACCCTTCAATCATAACAAAGGTGTTTGAAAAAAAAAAACTGTACCAAGAAAAATGCTGTTTGAAACATAGCATCTGAAATTTTTTCCTAACACCCGTGAAGATACCACAAGCTGTGTTTGTTAGTAGTTAGCACAGGTGGACCACATGGAAGATCTTGAGAATACCTTAGAATGGGGATTAGTGAATAAGGTGATGGAATCAAGAGGAGGGTAAATTGGTTCATTCTAATTTAAGAATGCTAAAGTAATTAACAAGTCAATCTAACACAAGATAAGAACCTTCTTTTGCTTCTACCCAAAATAAAGTTACACCAGCTTAATATACAAAACTGATAATACTAAAAGCTCTGTAACTCTAATAAACTAAGTTGTAACAAAAAAGTCATTGAAAAATTTCGCACTTTGCCATGTAGCTGCAGGAGACTCAACAGGAAGGAAAATCTTCCAGGGGAGGAGGCAACAAGTACTCAGATACTGCAGGATCGTCTTTCACTATAAAGCCATGGCAAGACCCCAAGATGTGTGCTCCTAAAGATAAAAATGCATAAACCACACTTTTGATTGTCTACCTTAAACCGAATTGCTGCCCATCACCCCTTTGGAACTGCCACTGCATTCCTCTCTGAAGGATCAACAAGGTTATAATCTGCTGGGTCCTTGTTAATATTTTAGGTACCAAACCCCTTGTCAACAATGAAGTTGTGACAATGAATATGAATTGGATGGTTCTCAAAATTAAGGAAACCCGTATCCTGCAGTAGAATCTGCAAATTTTGTAACACAAGTCAATGCTAAAAGCTTTGTACCAAATTCTTTGTTCATGTTATATACAACACTAAAGTTATAAGCTTTTGGAGGCTACTCCGGAAAAGCATATGGTTCTACTTTCTAAAATTTGGGGTAAATATAGTTAACTATAAGAGATAAAGCATTCCAAATAATCATGTCAGTTTCAGCTTGGTTTGTTGTATGATAAAAAGGATTTTACTACAGATGATCATAATTGAGAACTGATATTTCGCCTGCCATCTAGACATCTGAAACACTAACAATCTGAAAAAATCCATAAAATTAGATAAAGTAAATTGACAGTACACAGGGAAGAAAAAGGATAGTCATGTCAATACTTGAAAAAAATCAATCAATGTTATCGATAAAAGATCAAAATGAATCTAACAAACATATGACTTTTAATCAAAACTTAAGTGATAGTGACACCAATGCATAGTCTATTTTCTTTTTGATGTGTAACTATCAGACAAAATAAACATCAGCTGACCAGTCATACAAATTCATCATTACTTAATGTGTAACTAGAAAACATCTTACCTAGTTCTACCCTTACAATAGGCCTCTAG
The DNA here is from genome assembly GCA_029884595.1 of Ormosia semicastrata. Taxonomy (NCBI): domain Eukaryota; kingdom Viridiplantae; phylum Streptophyta; class Magnoliopsida; order Fabales; family Fabaceae; genus Ormosia; species Ormosia semicastrata. The sequence goes on from JAQQTO010000063.1 coordinate 136,927,096, forward strand.
CGTTCATTTCACAAAGAAGTTTCTCTCCCTCATCATTCTCATCTTTCTCAAAAAGAGCACAAATAATTATTTCAAAAGTTACAGCATCAGGGATACAACCATTGTCTTCCATTTTTGACTGCAAGGACAATGCTTCATCCAACAAGCCCTCTTTACAATGCCCATTGATCATAACATTAAACGTCTGGACATTTAGATGATAGCCTTTAATCAAAAGATCCTTAAAAACCTCTTGTGCATCCTCAAGTCTTCCAACTTTGCATAGTCCATCCATAAGAATAGTGTATGTGTGCACATTTGGCTGCATTCCCTGCTCTTCAATTTTCTTGACTAATGCTATTGCCTTGTCAAGATGATGGTTTTTGCATAAAGCGTCCAACAAGGAACTGTAAGTGATTACATTAGGAGGTTGACCTCTATCATGCATCTCATTAACAAGCTCCCAAACATAAGAGATTCTCCCTGATTTGCACAAGCCATCAATAAGAGAGTTGTAAGTTACTGTATTGGGAACCAAATGTTTGCGATCCATATCTTTAAAGAGATTCATGGCTTCATCCACCATTTTAATCTTGCAGAATCCATTAATCATGATGTTGTAGCTCTGAACATCAGGTACCACTCCCCTTTTGGCCATAGTGTTGAATACATATTTTGCCATGTTCATTTGATTAACTAAGCAATACCCATCCATTAAAGTATTATAAGTAACAACATCAGGTTTCACACCTTCTTTTATCATCACAGCCATCACATTGTAAGCTTCTTTAACCTTTCCTTCCTTACATAATGCATCAACCAATATACTAAACTTATAAACGGTTGGGAGAATATTCTTAGATGCCATTTCATTTGATAGACTAATTGCTTCTTTCAATTGACCCACAATGCACAAACCATAGATTAAAGTAGTGTAAGTGACAACATTAGGAGAAATTCCTGTTGGCTCAAAATTCTCAATGAATATGTGCAAGTGTACACAGTCAACAAGTAATAAAGTGTGAGTAAAGATCGTTCCCACGAGGATTTACTTGTATTGAATATAAATTCGAGATTTAACCTTTCCTTTTTAATGTAATGAAATATAACGAGATTTTTAAGCATATAAAGTAATAAATTAATGAGGTATCAGAGCAGTGAATAATAAATGCAAGAGAATTAACGGAAACAATAAATGAAGTGTTCTAAAACAGAGATGGAAATAGTTAGGATTTTAATCCTTTGTAATTATTAACATCAGGGTAATCTATGCTCCAAGATGCTACAGCATTTAGCTCACGGGATAGATTTTTGCTTTCCAGCAATAAACACTGAGTTCATTAAAAGCGTCTTATTCCTAAGTTCAATTTAAATTCCTCAGTGGTCATAGAAGTACGTCCAGCTGTTAAAGACTTGAAGGCTATTCCTAGCTCATTCAACACAATTAATTTTCCAATTAATCGTTCTATCTTTATCTTCTAATCAAGTCCACCAATTTGGTTTTTCCAAACAAAATCAGTCAATATCTCAGCTTAGTTGATCATGCTAAACAGAAATTAGGCATTAAAACAGAAAAGAAGAAAATGAATAACATCCAGAACATGGGATTACCCTTCAGTACAAATTACAAATTCATAAAATCCTAACCATGAGAATTTAGCTCATAATGAGCTTAAAGACAAAACAAACAAAGGATTTAAGAATTAAAGGCATTCTTCGTAAACAAAGAAACTGCAAAAATGACCAGCTGCAGCTGACGGCTCCTTGCTCAGCTTCTCCCTCCTTTTTGAAGATTCCCACGCACCTTTTATGCAAAAGTCCTCTCCTTTTTGTACTAGTCTCCCAAAAATAGGGTTACACTCTCTCTCTTCTGGACTTTTTGGGCCTATACAAAGTCAAATATTACAATATTTCTTGGCCCATCTTTCGAGTACACTCAATTGCTGCATTACATTCTCTCTCTTCCTTTTAGGCGCAGTGCAGCAGGTCTTTTGTCTCCTAGTGGCCAAGATCTGAGCTGGAAATGATTTTATCTTATAATGGTTTTCTCCCCCAAAGCTGCAGCATTCCAAAACGTCCCAGCGCCTTCCTTTAGCAATTTTCATCTTTAAAGGCCTGCTCAGGATTAAATCAGACCTTCATCAATAATAGATCAAAACTTACAGCTTTTCAAGTTCAATCAGATTACACACAGATTTTTACTTAATCAAATTAAACTTGAAGTTCTTTTCCTAATTTGATCAAAACAAGATAAAATAAATAAACAAAAAGGATAGTAATAACTCTTATTTCTAAGAGTTATCAATTCCCTTGACAACCATTTCAGAATATAAATCATGGGCCTCAGTTACAAGTTTATCTTTGCATAGGCTGTCAATGATTGTGCTGTACATGACTACGTTAGGTTTAACCACTTTTCCTTCAATCTTTCTCAATAACTGCATGGCAGCTCTTGTCTGTCCTATTTTACACACCCCATTGATCAAAGTCCCGTAACTAACTTCATTTAACAGATATCCTTGTGCTACAACAGTGTCATGAAAGTGCAGTGCTTTTTGAACATCTCTATTAGTACATGGACCTTTCATTATAGTTGTGAAGGTTATAGTATTAGGTTGATAACCTATCTTGAGAATCTTGCCCAACACGGAGAAAGCAAAACCCAACTGACCCACGTGGCAGTAACAATTGATCAAGATGTTCAGAGTAACAATGTTTTGCGTAATTCCCCTAAGGTCCATTTGTTTAGAAAGAGAAATAGCAGTGGGGTAATGCTTCATCTTCACAAGGGATCCTAAAATCTTATTAAATTCCACAATGGGTGGGGTAGGACGCAGATGGAGCATGCGATTGAATGAGAGAAGGGCATCGTCAACATTATAATTATCAAGGTTAAGGTTTGGGGGCTGAGAATGAGAGAATAGCCTCGCATTCAAGAGCTGAGATTCGGGGTATGGAAGAAAAGGAGGAAAGTTTGGGATGAGAAAAGGAGCATACCTTAATCTTGACATTGTTGTTGCATTCAACATGTTTCTTTATCTAAGGATATCTCCTCAATTCCTCTGCCGTGCATTCAAGTTGTGTTTGTGTTGGTTTAATGAAACTATGAAAGTGCTTGTGCTTTTGGTTTACTCATATATAATAATAATAATAACATTATTATTATTATCATTATTTTTAAATATACATTAATTACAGCTCAAAAGTGAGTTTCAATTATATCTTTTAATATTTATATAAACTAATCACATAAATAATTATAAATTATGTCTTTTCATAAAATTAATTTAATATAAAAAATAAAATAATGCTATTTCAACCAAAAGTTTTTATTAGTTTTTTTTTCTTTCGATGGATGATTTTATTATCTATATGCCACTAGTAAATAGTGATTGAGAGGGCTTGATACATAATAATAAAATTGAAATTGTAGCTTTATCTTATGTAGGTTATAAGTGTAATTGGTTATTTTTTAAAAAAATAAAACTAATAAAAAAATTGTACAAGTTGGCATCTATAATTATTTTTCACAAAAAATTTAAAAATGACTTATATCTTTTATATGTCTTTAATAAATTAGTAAAAATATATGATAATGTTATAAAAAAAATTATTTGACTCGCTTTTTTTTTTTTTGGATAAATTTCACTTTACCCATTTTGTGATCTGACTAAATTATTGTGATCACTATACTTTAAAGGTTAACATTTTACCCTTATGGTTTCATATGTTATATAACAATCACATATTTACAAGAACTTTTTATTTAGTCTCAAATTACTATAATTGATCCACTAAAATTATAATACTTATACAATATAATCATACTTACAGTTTGATTAAGATGATGATGAACAAATAAATAAATTCTTAATGATTTCATCATATTATAAAATAATGTTTCACTTATTTTATTAAACAAGCATAATTATGATTTAGATTTGAGTATTAACAAATTTTTAAACTTTGACATGTGTATTCCTTTATACATTAGTTGAAAAAATCATGTTATGTACTAAGGTAGTAAATCTCAAAGTGTCTCTTTTTAATTCATTTGGGAATAAAGTGATTTCAAATCACACCCAAAAGTGAATATAAGGTGTAGTTGGACTGGCATCAACAGACAGTGTCTGGGATAGAAGATCTTGTTATACTTCCACACTCTCCTAATCGCAAAATCACGCATATCATCGAGGAATGGTTTCTCCTGTGATTTTTTTCTTAGATTACTTATTTTTATGCCCAAATATTATCTTATTTTCTCATATTTCAACAAAGAGTATCGGCATCACAATCTATAACTTTGTTTATACAAGTGAGCTAAGATTGACTAACCTTTCATTTTTTATAACATATGTGCTTTAAGCTTACTAACCTCTCATTTACATGAGTCACTATACGAATTTTATATATATATATATATATATATATATATATATATATATATATATACTAGTGCATTCACTCGTGCAATGCACTTGTCAAGAAGATCAACCCATGCAATAAATTTTGATTTGACATGGTCTTTCCTAATTTGGGAACCATTTTTCAAATAAAATCGAATTTTTTTCATGAGCAAACTAACCTTCTAAACTAAACAAATCCTTTCTTTTGAATTCAAATTTGAACCTTCAAACATTTGCTGGCTTCTGATGGTGACCCATTTTGTCTGTCCTAAAAAAATATTTTGTAGTTACTCAAGTCTCAGGTTTCAAGACCAGCTCGAAATTACTCCTCGAGTCTTTGTTTTCAGGCTTTACTCGAAATTATCATTTCTGGTAATTATCAAATCGAAATCATCATTTCGATATAAAAATCAAAATTACTATTTCTGATATACTCGAAGTCATCACTTCTAATATAGAATCGAAAGTACAATTTCTGATAGCAAATCGAAACTATCATTTCGATAACTTCAAGTCTTAATTACAATTTTGACTCTAATAAAGCTAGAGAATGTATATGAACAAATTCATATTATATAAAAAAATTCAAACAATGCTTGACTATTTTTAAAAAAACTTAGAAGATAGTCAAAAGAAGGTCATTCATTAAGTCATATAATTGTTTATATCATATAAAGTGCAATGCTTTATATCATTGGCACAAACTATTTCTGACATCAAATCAAAACCATCATTTCGATATAAAATTGAAATTATTATTTCTAACATACTCGAAGTCATCACTTCAGATATAGAATCGAAAGTACCATTTCTGACAGCAAATCGAAAGTATCATTTTGATAACTTCAAGTCTTTATTATAATTTTGACTCTAATAAAGTTAGAGAATGTACATGAAAAAATTTACAATATATAAAAAAAATCAAACAATTCTTGACTGTTTAAAAAAAAACTCAGAAGATGGTCAAAAGAAGGTCATTCATTAAGTCATACAATTGTTTACATCACATAAAGTGAAATGCTTTATATAAATGGCACAAACTATTTGACATCAAATCGAAATCATCATTTTGATATAAAATTGAAATTACTATTTTTAACATACTCGAAGTCATCACTTCTGATATGGAATCGAACGCTTCAGTTCTAATATCAAAATGTAACTATAATTTTGATGACTTCAAGTTTTTATTAAAATTTCAACTCTAATAAAGTTAGAGAATGTACATGGACAAATTCATATTATATAAAAAAAAAATCAAACAATGCTTGAATGTTAAAAAAAACTCAAAAGATGGTCAAAAGATGGAAATTCATTAAGTCATATAATTGTTTACATCATATAAAGTGAAAATGTTTTATATTAATGACACAAACTTTTTGACATCAAATTGAAATCATCATTTCGATATAAAATTGAAATTACTATTTCTGATATACTTGAAGTAATCACTTCTGATATGGAATCGAAAGTATAATTTATGATAGCAAATCAAAACTTTTATTTCGATAACTTCAAGTCTTTATTACAATTTTGACTCAAATAAATCTGGAGAATGTATATGAACAAATTCATATTATATTAAAAAAATAATGCTTGACTGTTTTTAGAAAAGCTCTGAATATGGTCAAAAGAAGGTCATTCATTAAGTCATATAATTGTTTACATCATATAAATTGATATGCTTCATGTCAGTGACACAAATTATTTGACATCAAATCGAAATCATCATTTCGATAAAAAATCAAAATTACTATTTTTGACATACTCGAAGTCATCACTTCTGATATGGAATCGGACGTTCCATTTCTGATAATAAATCGAAACTATCATTTCAATAAAACTATTTGACATCAAATGGACAACATCATTTCGATATAAAATCGAAATATCTAGTTTTTATATACTCAAAGTTATCACTTCTGATATGGAATTGAAAGTTCCATTTTTGATATCAAATTAAAACTATCATTTTGATGACTTCAAGTCTTTTTTTCAATTTCGACTCTAATAAAACTAGAGAAAGTACACAAACAAATTTATATTATATAAAAAAAAATCAAACAATGCTTGACTGTTTTAAAAATCTCATAAGATGGTCAAAAGATGGGCATTCATTAAGTCATATAATTGTTTACACCATATAAAGTGAAATGCTTTATATCAATGGCACAAACTATCTGATATCAAATCGAAATCATCATTTCAATATAACATTAAAATTATTATTTCTTATATACTCGAAGTCATCACTTCTGATATGGAATCGAAAATATCATTTTTTATATCAAATCAAAACTATCATTTCAATAACCTCAAGTCTTTACTACAATTTCGACTCTAATAAAACTAAATAATGTCCATGTTCATGACAATGAATTTCATTCATACTAAGTTTTACAATGCACGCTCGAAATTGTATGAAATCGAAAAGAGTTATTTTTATACTCAACAAATCCCCCCAATATTTATTCTCGAAATATGAGAGATAAATATTATTGTTTCAAGAATTACTTTTCGATATTGTAATGACTAATATGAAATGTATATTTTATGAATTGTTGATCTATATTGTTTAAAATATTTGTCATTTATCGAAATAATTCGTTCATTTGAATTAACAATTGATTAAGCATTTTCTAGAAAAAGACTATTTCAATTTGATATGGTCCTACCCAATTTGGAGACCATTTACCAAATAACTTTGATCTTTTTTTCACAGGAAAAACAACCTTCTAAACTAAACAAATCCTTTCTTTTAAATTCAAATTTGAACCTTCAAACATTTACTGGCTTCTGATGGAGACACCTTGCGTTTGTTTTCAAAAAATCCTAAGTGTAGTTACTCAAGTCTCAGGTTTCAAGACCAACTCAAAATTAGTCCTCGAGTATTTGTTTTCGAGCTTTACTCAAAATTACCATTTCTTGTAATTATCAAATCAAAATCATCATTTCAATATAATTTTAAAATTATTATTTCTAACATACTCAGTCATTTCTGATATGGAATCAAAATTACCATTTCTATCTCCATTTGTTAGTATAAATTTATTGAATAATTATCAATTTGATAACTTCAAGTCTTTATTACAATTTTGAATCTGATAAAGCTAGAGAATGTGCATGTTCATGACAGTGAATTTCATTCATACTAAACTTTACAATGCATGCTCGAAATTGTCTAAAATCAAAAAGTGTTTTTTATACCAACAGATGCTCCCAATATTTATTCTCGAAGTATGAGAGATAAATATTATGGTTTTGAGAATTACTTTTTGATATTGTAATTTAAATAATGCTTGACTATTTTTAAAAAAAAACACAGAAGATGATCAAAAGATGGTCATTCATTAAGTCATATAATTATTTACAATAAGTCTATACAAAGTTGCCCAACCTAAACAGACTCAATTGCATCATAATCCCCATTACAACAAAAAATACTTCCCCAAAAGAAGTTGAAGGTTGGAACATTCCAGAGGCGTATAATACCTTGAGCCTCCAAGCTCCCTTCTCAGCATAAATTTTGCTCACATGACTAAATGGGGGTACCATATTGGTCAAGTACAATATGTAAAAAAAAAAAGCAGAAACTTAGCACAAGTTGAAGATCTGAGATTATGAAGGTAAGAAGTTCAAGTTGATTGATTGCATACAATCTCAGAGCAACGACAACCCATATTTATAGGTCTAGAAATTTGAATTTGAATTTAGAAAAAGGAGCAAAAAACTCATGGTTACTATGGTTCCCATACTGTCGACTTGACATTTATCACCTTTACATAGCAGCAAACAAAAAAAAAAAAGGAAACATGTTGAAAACTATTGTGGTAGGAGCGTCTCGAATGGTTTGCCGTCTCCAACACGCAACTCCCCCACCAACTCCTATCTACAACGCACAACTGACTAACAACACTCCACCGCAAAAAACTCTCCACAAAAAACACATATCCTCTCAACCATACAATTCACCAACCACTCATTTTGACCAACCAAAAAAGTTAACCCCCGTGCGTCTCTATCTAGCCAGAGATAGACCACCTAAGCATGTAGATTAGATAAACATTGAAAAGCCAATGGAAGCTACATACAATCCACTCTGGGTAATAAAACAAATAATCTTAGTGCAGCATGAAAATGACACGTGTTTTTAAATAATGTAGGCACAATGGAAAATAAAGATTTGTATTTGTATCATGTGTGTGTGTGTGTGTGTGTGTGTGTATTCTTCATACCCACTGCCTGAGTACTTCTCTAGTATAGATTCATTTACTACTATTCACTACTTAGTTTTGCATTCGTGCTTATCTAATTAATGTGACTTCCTTTTTGCAGTGAAATTACCTTATATACTTATACATAGGCAAAGAAACTGAAAGCTGGAAGCTTATATTGAAATGACAAGGAAGGAGATAGAACCGTTATCAGAAGTAGAAGATGAGCTCAAGCGAAGGCTTCATCGAATGATTGACAATTAAATTAAAAAGTAAGCTAAGGTGTGTCATTCATACATTCAATGAGCAAATATTGTAATATTCCTGCCAATGCTCTTGAATGGTTGTTTTAAAAAATCAGACTAGACTAGTTAGTTTGATGAGTTAGACTAGTGACCATGTCAATAGTTTGTACTAAACCTAGTGATCAAACACATTTAACATTTGTACTAAACACCTTTACTACTTTTGCAATCGAACAGAATGACCAACAAAAATTGTTAAACTGGATCTAGTTTTAAGTAATTGATAGGGTTGAAAATGCAAATGAAAAATTATAGGGAAAACTCATACAAATTCATAATCTGACCTTTACAAACTGACTTGCTTTAGACACCCAACTATTGACATAATTTATTTAAACTAGACAAAGCCTCTATACAAGGGGTGAGGCCAACAACTTTTGAGGACTATAGTAAGTTCCATCGGCTATATACATAGAGGGGACAATAACATTGATGCTAAAACTATTCAACCTGGGACTTTAGCAAGCTTTGAAGTCAACAAACACTGGGCCAGGAGCTTGTGAACAATGTTGCTGTGAACTCAAGACAACTTTGTAGCAAAATATGCAATGAAAAAGAGAAAACATGAATAAGGGATGAAGATCACAACTAGTTTAGAGTCAAAATCAGACCTGAGAATCTCAAACAACAAGTAACTACACTGCTAGATGCTGATATCAAAAGAATTAAGTATCCAAAAAAATCAGTATCTCATCAAGAAAAAATATCAAAAGAATTCAAATTTTATTATTATTAATTATTATTATTATTATTATTATTATTATTATTATTATATTAAAGAAAAATCAAAGGAAAAATGTAAATTATGAGCTTGTGAAATATTGACATATATGAAATTTTTTCGTAAATAGCATAAAAATATTGTTATAAAATGAAATATTATATCATCTCCAAGTTGTGTCACAAATGTAATTTGGATTTGAATTTGAACTTGAATTTTATTATTATATCTTATTAAAGAAAAATCAAAATTAATCATTAATGAATATAATAATAAAAAGAGATTTTTAGAATAATTTTTTAAAATTGAAAGATTATTCACAACCTTGATTTTTTTAAGCTCAAAACACTCTTTCATTAATCTTTAGAATTTTTTAAAAACATTCTAAAAACTTTATATTTAAACTTGGTATTTGATGATTTCAAAATTATAAAATTAGTAATTGAACTCCAACGTAAAATTTCCAACTCTACCCCTGATAATTTATTTAAATAGTATAAATATATTTTTATAGTAATAAATAATTAAGGTATTACTTTCAAATATTTTATTTTACTTTTTACAATAACCTCGTACATCGCACGTGTGCTATTCTAATTATTATAAATATGAAGTTTAAACAACCCAAAGGATAAGATTACTGTGATATATTTTAGCTCAATAAAAGATAAAGAAAGTGATGTTAGTTCTCATAACTTTTCCATTCCTTTTCGTTTTTTGATGTGCTATTATTAGAATTTTAACCTTATGAAGTGTTTGGCAACCTTCAAAAACCAAATATCTAGATACAGTAGCCTTTTTTTTCCCCGACTAAAATAAGATTATTCTAAAATAAACAACTAAACTTGTATCCATTATTAAATTTTGTGAATGATGCCATAAATACATTTACCATAAGTTAGAGAAATTATTAGAGAAATTTTAGACTATAAAACCTAAAATTAGCATCGATCATTAAAAGAATTGATAACTTAGTTCATGTTTTAATCCATTAATTTAAAATTAAGTTTTAGGCAGTTAAATAGATTGTCACAAGTTTTGACATTGACCGACATATAATAAGATACACTCCACGCTCTCGTGGAACTAGTCTTGGTTTGTATGTGTGTTGAAACTTAAAAGATGAAATTGATTAGTGTCTGTTTAGCTCCAAAAATTGAGCATAAAATTAGAGTTTGAAATTAGAATTGGATATCTTAATTCTAATTTTTATGTTTGAAATGTCATTTAGAATTGAAATTATAATTTTATAATCTAATTTCATGGAATTGAAAAATAACTAAATTAAGTCTTTTTTAATTTTTAGTATATACCTTAAGAATTACCAATTCCATAACTTAAAAATTAAACTCTCTCTTCACATTTATTTATAAACAATCATATTTATTGGGATTCTATATTTATATAAAAATTATTTTTATATTTATATAAAAATTATTATAATAACTATTTATTTTTTCTAAAAAAATTCATAAAAATTTTCTTTATGAAAAAATGACTATTATATTATAAAAATATTATTGTATGAATATTTTCATTAATTTTAATTTTTGTAAATAATTTTTTTAATGTTTTAAATCATATCTTTAAACAATAAAATTGTAATTAAATTTAAAATTATAATATCTTATCTTAATTATTTGACAACTCCAATATCAAATTTAAGATTCTAAACCAATTTTAATTCTAAAAGAATTAGAATTAAAATTAAAATTTTATATTTCAATTCTAATTCCGTTATTTAAAGGAACCTTATTGATTTATTGGCAACCGAGACTCTTGAATTGCAAATTGGGCCATTGAATTTGGATACACTTTCTTCACGGATTCAGCAATGATAAGCCAAACACGTGATAACCGCATAGCAAGCTTCATCAACTACACAGAACAATAACTAAGGTGCCATAGTTCGAGTGAAGACCTTCAATTATTTTAAATATGTCATCTTGAGTTTAATTTTAAAATTTATGTATATAAAAATAATATTATTAAAAGAATTTTTTCATTTAAATACTTAATCATATTTTAAAAAATTAATTTTTTATTTATCTGGTGGGAGGATATTCTAAAAAAAACACACAGAATAAGATAGCACATTATTAAATAATTTGGGTCTTTTCAATTAATAGAAAGAATTTGGAATAGCCAGCCCACATGTCTCGCCCACAATTGGATGGTAGCCAATAAGTAGGTCAGTGGGTGTGAATTGAAAGATAAAGCAACCATAAAAGTTGTATGCATATAACAAAAATACTCAATTCTCAAGGCTTTTTGACCAATATGTCATTAGTGGCAAATTTTCAAATTATTTATCAAATTACCACTATTTTTACTACGTTAGAATTTTTTTTTGTTTTTCGTTTCACGTAAACTACGTCAAGACGCGTGGTGCATCTAACTAGGATGTGCTAACATGCGTGGCATATCTAACTAAGATGCACCAACACGTGTAGCATTTTCATGTGAAAAACGCCACATGTGTTGGCGCATCCTAGTTGGATGCGCCACGCGTGTTCGCACATCCTAGTTGGATGTGCCACGCGTCTTGGCGTAGTCTACGTGGAATGAAAAATAATAAAAAAAATATCACGTTGCATGTGCAGGACACTTAGCCCATTTCACGTGGATCTCTTGAAAAATGGCACCCAGAGACACATACAATTTACATATCTACTAAAGAGTGTATCACAATATTGAGAGACATCAGTTTCAATTAATTTATTCATAGACTAAGTATTTGCTTATGATCTGTAAAATAGTCGATGTGAGACATTGGTATTGGCAAGACAAAGCAACTAAGTAAAACAACAAAGTACCTTTATTCGATGTGGGACTTTGATGGTGGCAAGGTAAAGCAACTAAGTAAGGCAACAAAACACATTTGTTCGATGTGGGACTTTGGTGGTGACAATATGCAGCAACAAAGACATACCCACAAACTCCACCTGTAGACATATCAAACCATCCATCTAAAAGTTCACCATCTTCAGCGTAACTAGGGGTTGCCATCTTAGCAAGTTGTTGATAGGAAATAACATATGCTAAAGAAGTCACAACCAGGCCAATCCAGTGCTTCTAGGTGAACGTGGAATGGAAGATCAACATCCTTATTAATACATAGATAACATTTGTAAAAGAAAACCAATGAATTAGGTTATCAATAATCAGTTCAATTAGGTTATCAATAATCATCAGTTCACCAGAAAATTAATTAGAGGAACAAGTACTCGTTCATGTTCATATGAATGCTTTGTTGCTGCTTTGTTGCTTTGCCTTGCCACCACTAAAGTCCCACATCGAACAAATATGCTTTGTTGTCTTATTTAGTTGCTTTACCTTGCCACCACCCAAGTCCCACATCAAACAAATGTACTTTGTTGCCTTACTTAGTTGCTTTGCCTTGCCAACACCAAAGTCTCACATCGACTACTTTATGAATCAGAAGCAAATACTTGGCCTATAAATAAGCTAATTGAAACTGATGTCTCTTAATATTGTGGTGCACTCTTTAGTAGACATGTAAATTATATGTGTCTCTAGGCGCTAATTTTCAAGAGATCCACACTGAATGGGTGAAGTGCCCTGCACATGTAACGTGATATTTTTTTTTTATTTTTCGTTTCACGTAAACTACCCCAAGATGCGTGGCGCATCCAACTAGGATGCGCCAACATGCGTGACACTTCCAACTAGGATGTGCCACGTATCTTGGCGTAATCTACGTGGAATAAAAAATATTAAAAAATTTCAACGTGGCAAAAATAGTGACAATTTAATAAATAATTTGAAAATAATGATAATTTGATAAATAACTTTACCACCAATGACAGATTGGTAGATTTGCCCAATTCTCAAACCCTCAAGTCAAGCTAGTTTATTAAATAACAATTTCCACTTTAACCAAGGCTCTCTGTATATGTCTAACAAAAAAACATAAGTTTCATCATTCATCACTGTCGCAAACGTGATCCCGGCAGGAGCAACAAAAAATAAATAATTATTAAGAAGTCATCACTAATTTTATTTATTAAGAAAGATTAAAAAACTTAAAAATAATCTACGCTCAAAAATTCATATTTAAGAGTGTAATTATGCATAGAGAATGGTGAAGACTTAATCTCACAATACTCTTAATACATCCGTCCTAAGACGGTTACCTAAAGATAATTATGCAACTATTTGAAAACTTTAAATATTTATTTTATCCCTTTTAATAAAATAAGATAAAGTAAAATAAGATGAAATAAAATAAGAACTACTAAATTAAGTGAAATTAATTTTTGACTTAATTTGTGCGCTTATGTATCCCTTAGTGCAATAAAAAATTCAAAGACACGTAATTCTTCTTTTTAAAAAAACTTGTGTGTTGGTTATTTTTAATTTTAAAAATTAGTTTGATTTTTATTTTATGTTTTTTAAAAAAAATTAAATCATCAAGTTGTCACAACTTAGATGATTTCAAAAGTTATAAGATTAATAAATTGTCACAACTTAACTAATCTCATGTTGTTCTTCTCAACAAAGTTCAATTAATTTACACTTTTTTTTTAATGAAAGTAAAAGCAATGTGCTAAAAAAATTAAATTAACATACAAGTCTCATGTGAACCTTGCACGTAAAGTCCTACATGAATCCCTTATTTTTTATTCCCATTTATTATCAGATTTAACTTTTTCAAACGTGCCTATTTGCTTTTTGTCTTTTCATCATTATTTCATTTGGAGACCATATCACTATCCCTTAATTTTGACTTCTTTTCCCTTTTATTTTCACATTTTCAAAGTAATAAACGCAAAAAATAGCTCAGAGGTCAGATCATGTAACCACGCTATGATTCATATCTGCAGATTTCATTCCCACATGATCATCACATCGGGTACACATGTAAAGCACGAATGCTCCAAAAAAAAATCAACTACCAATTAACATTGACCATGACTGGAGAAGATCTAAAGCATCCAAAAAAAAAAAATTCAAGACAAAGGATCAACTTTGACAAGACTTTAATGAATCCGAGCACATTATCAAGCAGAAATCATTTTCATCAATAGTGTAGTGCCAACCAGCAACTCGTCTTACTAACCCAACGCCTAAGATTGCAGTTTCGTGCAATGATTATTGTACCATTAAAATAAGACAATGAAGTTTAAACCAAGTCAGTTTGTGAATGTTCTAAACCAGCAAGCTATGAGCTTCAATTCTGTAATGCATTACTCACATAACAGGCTAAAACAACTTCCTTTTGTATCAACCTAGAGTTACTCTTCTTGAACAAAGTACAGGGGTGAAGATCCAACTAAGAGAAAACAGAATGAGAGAAGCAGTAGTAAAGGATCCGAAACAACTATTTGCAGACATATGCATCATGTCAATTTACCGAAAGGAAATGCACACTACACATTGTCAAGCAGATAGCATCAAGTTCACCATCATTACTAAAAAGAAACTATGATTAGGCAGGCATATTGGTCAATGACATCACGTACTTCAACAAATAAATTGTCATTTTGATAAACTATGCACATTCAATTCCATTAAACAGATTCTAGCATTTATAAAAGAAGCACAATGAGAAAACACCAATCAGCACCTTATGTCATTCAAGGCAAAATCCAATATTCATTTCATCCAGTAAAAAAAAAAAAACAAAACTCAATTACATTCGCTTTGACAGCAGATGAAAGAGGACAAAGTCTGGTGTTTCTGATAAACATGCATCAATGAACCCATTAGTTACAACTTGACAGCAACTTCTTCCCCCCCATTATGAGATGGCAACATCGTATTTTCATTCCAGTGCATTTTTTTATCATAAGATTAACACAGCAACAATCTTAAACAAACATGAAATGCCATAGCAAAGAATCCCAAGCCAGCAATCTTCAATCCAATATCAACAATGAAGCAGAAATTGAAATATAAGCATGTAAGAGCAGAAAAAAAAAATGATTAACTCAAGATGGAGTGCAAGAATCAATACAGAGCCATTTAGTCATTGTTCCACATCAATTAAAATGGAAAACTAGTTAACCAGGAACCATAAAAACCAGTTACAATTAGCTTATTATTCAACAGCAGAAACAAAGGAACAAACTCGTTACCTCAAGCTTGGCATGCCCAAGCAAAAGATGAAATGAGCATTCAAAACCCACACTTTACACATTATTTCTTATCTGCCATCTAAACATCATAACTAAAGGAAACCTCTGCAAGTTTTACTCTTCATTTCCAAAGGCCAGACAACGTAAAATCATGGCAAATCGTGATCAACTATCAACAAGTTTTATGAGTCAAGTTTAACATGTTCTTAATGTTAAATGGCAAGACAAAAGGTTATAGCAAAATGATAAACTAAAGGGAGGAGAATCAAGTGGGCAGAGTTAGCCTCTTAGCACATAGATAAACATGGCATCATCAACAAAAACAACTTTGAAGAGTCATTCTATCAAACAAAGAGAAGGCAAAAGAGAACAAAATTAAACTAGAGGGAAAAAAAATTCATATATCAGAAGCCATCTTCACATTCTGTACAGAATCAGACAAAGAACAAAAATAGGAGATTTTTAATTCCTTCAGAATCCTCAGTAAAACAATGGCAGAAAAGAAAATGAGAAAAATTAAAAAAAATGAAAATTACCAGATGGGAATCCTCCCAAGTTGTTGAGAACTGAAACTACTTAGACCAATCTTCGTCTCTCAAATTCTCTTAACACAGTTTTTTTTCTAAATCCTCACTAAAAGAAAATTTCTGAACCCCTTTCCTGATTTTCGTCCTCTGTATTTATAGAGGAAAATTCTTTTCTTGACCACAGGAGGGCTTCCTCCGACGCAGAGCTTGAACCTTGGTGCACCGTATGGAGAGATTGCAGAGGTTGAAGCTCGGGTCTCACTCTGATTTCCCTTTTTGTGTTTTGTCTCTCTGCTCCATGTATTCTCTTTCCCCAAGTTCAAATGCTTTCCTTCTTATGCTGTGTGGTAAGGTTCGTCCAAGACGAGGGGTGGCTGACAGAGCTTTGAGCCTTGTGAAGTAGCAGAGGCTGAACCAGGCTTGAATCTCCTCTAAGTTTCCATTTTCGTGCCCCTTCTCTCTGCTCCATGCAAAATCTTCATTCTACTCCCTGTAATTTACCCAAAATGGGATTCTCGTGGATTGAGCTCTACAGACCACACAGTGGCGGTGATTCGTGCCAAGGTGTTGCAGGAGCTTCAGTCTTCTCATATGCGCTCATCCAAGTTGTTACAGTGGTGGCTTGTGAAGTAGAGCTAGGTGTGGCTTAGGGCTTGAGGTGGAGAGGAATGGGGCTAGGATTTGAGATGGTGAGGATTGCAAACCATGGGGCTAGAGAGAAAGACGGTTGTCGTAGAGATCCATGAAGCTCTTATGGTTTCTTCTGCGCTTGTTCTGCTTGCTACTTCTGGCAACCCTCCATTGCAGCTAGGTAAATTCATTATTAATTGTGCAAAAGAGCTAATAGTAAGACTAATCAAAACTTATCTGAAACAGTTTTAAACTTCTAATTAACATTAATTTTGAAACTCAGCCAAATTTAAATGGTGATGGCTTGTTTGATTTCCTAAGCATAACAAAGGATGTAGTGAAATATTGACTGGCACAGGGTTCCTTCCCCTCCTTCTCCACCTCAAGCATGCTGTCCTGTGCCTAGACCAAATATGTTGATGCAAATCCATGAAGAATTAATGCTAAACTACGTGCAGATTATATGTTTTCTTCCACTATAAATATAATCACTTGATTATGTAGACTGAGGACGAAGTTGTGGCTGGAGAATTACCAACATACCCATGAGCAATTACGTAATTAATATTTTCTAAAAAATATGAATGAAGACCCACATAAGAAAAATTGTATAATTGTGTAAATAATATTAGTTAAAATTTATAAAATTTTTAATAATGTATATTTTTTAAAAAAAACTCTTACAGACCCACATAAAAAAAATTGTATCAGTCTTTATTTTTTTTTATAAATAATCGTGTATATTAAATTTTTTATAAATTTTAATTAGTAATATTTATACACAATAATATTTTTTAAAAAATCTTCTAATTTTTCTCTGTGTAGGTGTGTAAGAGTTTTTTTAAAAAATATTTTTAACTGGTTATATTATCATATTTTAATTGATAAAAAATTATTAAATTTTAACGGATAATATTTACACATAATAATATTTTTTAAAAAGATATTTTTTTCATATACTGTTGTGTAACTAAAAAAAAAATAGAATAATACAGCCTAAAAAAAAGAGAATTGGATGACTTGCTATGACTTGTAATAGCAAATATCTTAAGTAGAGAACCATACACCCAAACTTAAAAGAATATTCATTAGCATCACCCTTGAATATGTGCTGAAACCTGAAAGATGAAATCGTTTATGGATTTGTTGGCAATCGAGACTGTTGAATTGCAAATTGGGCCATTGGATTTTGATGCACTTTCTTCACAGTTCAGCAATGATAAGCCAAACATGTGATAACCGCATAACAAGTTTCATCAACTACACAGGATAATAACTAATGTGTCTTAATTTGAGTGAAAGATGTTTAATTTCTTTAAGTATATAATTTTGAATTCAATTTTAAAGTTTATGTATATAAATAATACTATTAGAAAGAGTTCTTATTTAAATATTTAATTATATTTTGAGATATTAGTCTTTTACTTATATGATGAGAAAATAATTTAAAAAAAATACACAAAATAAGATAGCACATTATTAAACAATTCAGATCTTTTTATCTAATAGAAAGAATTTAAAATAGTTAACTCGCCCACAATTGGATGACAGCCATTTTAACAGCTCTTCTTTTTCTATTTTTTGTGCTTTTTTGGTCCCTTTGTACCAATAAGGAGGTTGGCGGGTGTGAATTGAAAGATAAAGTAACCATAAAAGTTGTATCCATATAACAAAAATACTTAATTGTTTATTCAATAACAATTTCCACTTTAAGCAGGGCTCTCTATATATGTCTAACAAAAAAACGTAAGTTTCATCATCCATCACAATTCACAGCCTTGATCTGATGATTGCAGGTTCTTTCTATTCCCCTAGAGATCCACGAAGCTCTTATGGTTTCTTCTGCGCTTGTTCTGCTTGTTACTTCTGTTTTCCAACCCTCCATTGCAGCTAGGTAAATACATTACATGCAATGAGTTATACTTTTAACTAATTCATAATTTAACTAATTCAACTGTTAAATTTGATTTTATTTTTAAAACATCACATGCAATGAGTTATACTTTTAAGCCAAAGATGGTGGCACCATAAATCCCAGCGCATAATAACAAGAACCAATAGTCCATGGTGTAATTGTTGGATGATGCCATGAACACATTTAAAATAAGTTAGATAAAATAGACATAATGTTAGACTATATAACCTAAAATTAGCATGGATCATTAAAAATTTGATAACTCAGTTCATGTTTTAATCCATTAATTCAAGCTTAAATTTTAGGTAATTGTGGATGATTGGATTAACTTATTTTGTATTTAAAACAGTTTAAAATCAATAAATTTTTAAAAGAAGTTTTGAAAAATAAACTATTATTTTCTCCAAAATATGCTGAACCTGACCAAACATACCATTTTCACTAGTTTTGACGCTGACCATTGACCAATAATAAGATCCACTCCACGGTCTCATGGACCCAGTTTTTGAAACGCTGGTTATTGTGTAGGGGCTGAAAGAAGGTATGGTTTATGAATTGAAAATTGGACTATTGGATTTGGATACACTTTCTTCACGGATCCAACAATGGTAAGCCCAACACGAGATAATCACATAGCAAGTTGCATCAATTACACAGAATAGGGTAGCACATTATTAAACAACTCGAGTCTTTTTAATTATTTAGTAGAAAGAATTTGGAATAACTAACTTGCCCACAAGTCTCACCCACAATTGGATGACAGCCATTTTAACGGCTCTTCTTTTTCTATATTTTGTGTGTTTTTGGTCCCTTTAGGCCAATAAGGAGGTTGGTGGGTTTGAATTCAAAGATAGAGCAACCATGAAAGTTGAATGCTTATAACAAAAATAAACACTGAAGTCAAGCTAGATTTTTCAATAATAATATCCATTTTAAGAAGCTATATATATGTCTAACGAAAAAAGATTAAGTTTCATAATCCATCACAAGTCACAACCTTGATCTACTGAATACAGGTTTCTTTCTTTTCCCCTAAAGATCCATGAAGCTCTTATGGTTTTTTCTGCATTGCAGATAACTAGTGTGATATATTTTAGCTCAATTAAAGATAAAGGAAATGATGTTAGTTCTCATAACTTTTCCATTCCTTTTCATTTTTTGATGTGCTGTTATTAGAATTTTAACCTTACGAAGTGTTTGGCAACCTTCAAAAACCAAATATCTAGATACAACAGTGTTGATTTTTTTTTATTAAGATAAGATTCTTTTAAAGTGAACAAGTAAAATTATATTTACTATTAAAGTTTGTAGATGATATCACAAATACATTTAAAATAAGTTAGATAAATTATTAGAGAAATTTTAGACTATATAACCTAAAATTAGCATGGATCATTACAAGAATTGATAAATTAATTTATGTTTTAATCCATGAATTTAAGATTAAGTTTTAGGCGGTTAAATAGATTGTCACATGTTTTGATGTTGACCGACATATAATAGGCTTTTTAATCAAACTGTCCTTGATAGCAAAATTATTTATCAAAATGTCACTATCTTAAAATTATTTAACAAAAATATTACTCTTTTGAAACTGTATATCAAACTGTCACCCTTTTATTCAGCTTGTTATTTTTTATTATTTTTGTCCACGTGGATAACGCCAAAGAGGGTAGCGCATCCACGTAGAAAATGCTAACACATTTGGCATTGTCCCCATGGATACGCCACCCAGGTGTGGATTTGCCATACACTTTGGCGTTTTAATTGTAAAAACATCACACCTTTTGGTGTTTTAAGGTTAAAAACATCATTAAGCTTAGCGTTTTCTTCCTATATATTCACACATCTGGCTTTTGCATGAGCCATCCTCTTCATTCTCTCAAATTTCACTCACTCTCTACAAATTTTCTCTTTCTAAACTCTTTCAACTCTTTCCCACCTAATAGATTTGGCAGTTGCTAGTGGAGGTGGTGTCTTGATCTCCTATTTGATCATATTAAGATATTATTTTTTATATGTAAGTATTTATTATAATGTTTGATTTTTTTATTATTTGTTGGCTATTTTTTATTGTACTAATGTTAATTATATATTTTTGTTAGTTTGTACTTATCAATTGTTTGTTGTTGTTTGGCATACAACGTGACAGATGACATTCCGTGTTAACTTAGGCTCAGAGGACGACTTGGTTTTGGAGTTACAAAAGTATCATGTTTCTCAACATGTATGGCAGGGATATGAGGACCGGCACTTGCATGTTAGACTTGCTCAGAAAACAAAGCATATGACCCCCTGGTGCGAATTCTTCCATATCTGGAGCAAACTGACTTCTTGGGGGTTGCCCATATGCGCTATTGCAATATTGATCACTATTTAATTACTGCATTGGTTAAGAGATGGCGCCCAGAGATACATACATTTCACATGCCTATTAGAGAGTGCATCATAATGTTGAAGGACATTAGTATCATATCGAGTCTTCCTATTGACGGCGTTGCTGTTACTGGCCTTACCTATCAGACTGATTGGATCGATCTATGTGATTAGTTGTTAGGTATTGAGCCAACTCCATCATTGATATCTGGTTCACGCATTGATATAACATATATATGGCAGTCAGCTCTTACAGAGCTCACGGAGGATGATGATGATGATTATATGCAACAATGTGCATGACATTACATACTTAGGTTGCGTGGGGGGTTTTTTATGGCCTGATCATTCTGGTAAGTATGTGCATTTGATGTTCATTCCGCTCTTGGAGGACTATACTGTTGCTAGGATATACATTTGAGGATTTGCAGTCTTGGCGTACTTGTATAGAGAGCTTTACAAAACTACGGACTACAAGGCGCGCAAGATTGGAGGTGCTTGAGTATTGGGCATGGTACAGATTCCCCTGACTTGTCCCTGCAAAGGCTGACCATGTTGAACCTGATGTGTTCTATGATACTAATTGTGGTCACTTACGTCTATTGGGATGACAGTAAGTTTTTGAATATATCATTTCTGTATATTACTTTGCTTTATTACTTAATTGTACAGACATAATTAATTTTATCCTCATTCTATTCATAATATATTACTTTGACTTATAAATAGGAGGCGTAAGCATAAAGTTTTGAGTAATACTGTAACCGACATACCTGCATATTATCACCGATTCTTTGATCAGCTGAAGAATGAAGTGATATGTATTATTTTACGTTCATTTGAATTAATTACTTATGTATATGACTTCTTAATTTTCTATACATATCATTTTGCATATTATATGGCAACCATACACAAATAAAAATGTGGCATTATTTCTACTTTTTTGTGTGGTTGCCAGGGACATAACGCTAGCAGTGGTCCCTCTTATATTTTTTTTCATATTGTTAAATGGCATCAGCCAGACAGGATGATGCATCAGTTTGGTTTCAACTAGCCCATACCAATAAGACCGCGCCATCCTGAGAGTTTGCACTTAATTACACTAGCAGGCAGGAATAATGAGAATTGACCAGCTACATATCTTGTTTACATAGTCACATGGGATATTCGAAGGGAGAAGCTTGTTAGGGGAAACCCATTGCAAGCACCCCTCGCTTTGCATTCTGAGTACATGCGTTGGTATAAAAGAATTATTAGATGTTGGATTTCTCGCACTGGTGCATCTCTTGGGAGTGTGGTAAGCTCTTTATAAATTCACTCGTTATTATATGTACTTTGTATTAATTGTAATGACATATGTTATATCTGTTTCTTAGGCGAACATTACAAAGTGGCAATTTGGTTGGACTACTGACGCTACATCAGGTTTTAGTATAGCGGCCCTTCGAGAATTTGCTGACTAGATCTTACATTCATTGCAAGAGCATGATCGCATTACAATGAAATAATTTCATTTAACTCTAGCAGCAGATGACATTACAGGACCACCCGAGGAGTCCAGTGAATAGGGGATGCGACGTAGAAAGAGGATTGGGTTAGCGAGTACTCGAACACGAGTTTAACATTCTGAGGACTCCGATTCTACAAACTAGTAAACGCCTTGACCTCCTACCATTGCTACTGCTTCGACTGTAACTGCTACATACTCGATATATCAACTACCACCTACATATTACCCACCATACCCTTACTCGTCATATCCTTACCCACCACCGGGTTACCCACCATATCCTTACCCACCACCGAGTTATCCAATATATCCTTACCTACCACCGGGTTACCCACTATACCCATCACAGCCAGGTCCTTCTTCTGATCCCTCTCATAGGCCGCCACATTCTAATGCTAGATCATCTCATTGACGTGTAATATTATATGTCATTAGTGTATTTGATAATGTTATATTTAGTGATTTTTGTTATATTACTATTGATGATTTTCTATTGTGATTTTGGTACTTTTGTTGAATTAAACATGTTTGCTTCTTTTCTATTGATGATCTTGGTGCCCTGGTTGAATTAAATATGTTTATGTGCTTTTAGGAAGGTATAATATTTAGGGAAAACTCTGTCAAAATTTTCATAGAATCCGAATGATTGAATTTGGTTGAATTATATCAAACAGGTTTATTTGGTATGTACTTTTGGGAAGGTCTAACATTTAGGAGAGATTATGTTAGTTTTCATATAAGTGTTGTGTGTGGGAGGCAGTGGAAGCGTGCTTGAGATAGCAAGGGAGGAGACTGCATAGTACAAGCATGCTTCAAAGTTCAAACTTTTTGATATATTATTTGTGTAAAAAAATTTATACTGTTAAAGATCATTACATGTATGACTTTAAAGAAAGCCCGAATAAATATTTTTGTTGGGTTTTGAGAATTAAATATTTTTTATGATGTGACAATGTATAATTGCATGATAGTATAAGAAACTTTTACATTAATAATGCATCGAAGTTAATTTTTTTTATATCAAGTTACATAATAATTGTTTGATGGACTAGCCCTAACAAGCCAACAAAAAGTGAGTTGAGTGAGTAAAATATAAACTGGTAAATAAAAGCACCATGAATAATGGCGTTATCGAAAAGAAAGTACTACATGTGATGACGCTTTCCACGTAATAGCGTCATTTCTGTTGTATCAAGGTGTACATTCTAATATGAGATGCACACATTTATTGTATATTGGATCAAGGTGTTGCAATTAATAGTATATAACATACTTTATTTATTTATTTTTTCTGTTAAAGTTTCTATCGCTTTTTCTTTTGTGTTAAGCAGGGGTTAGAGGCTTGGTTATTTTTCACGAGAAAAGCAAGGGATGAGATAAAGGCATGTACTTTTGGGCAACGTCTAATATACACCCTCCTTTGGAGGGTGTATCATACACCTTAAAACACAAGCCATTGATTTATTCATAAAATAAATAAATGACTTGGATTAATTCTAGGAAAACTCGCTTTAGCAGATTTTTTTTTTTTTTAATTTATTTTTTTCAATTTTTTTAGTATTATATTTTTTTATATACTATCACCATCATTGTCATCATCGATTCGCATTACGCTTCCTAACTACCACTTGTCACCTATAATTTTTTTAAATTGTATAATCGTATAAATATTATCGAGTTAAATTATATAAAATTTTTCAAAAAACACAATTATGATTTTAGAAAATTTGATCACTTCTAATATTTTTAAATTGTATAAGCGTATAAATATCATTAGTTAAAATTTATAAATTTTTTCAACAAGTAATAATTTAAAAAAAAATTAGTATACACAGTTATTTATGAAAAAATATAAAGACTGATTGATATAATTTTAACTGATATTATTTACAGAGTTGTGTAATTTTAAAATATATAAACAGTATTCTTTTCCCGGTATAAACAGTGTTTTATCCTATGTGAACAGTAATTTTCTGGCATGAACAGTAATTTTTTCAGGCATAAACAGTGAACTTTCCGGTATAAACAGTAATTTTTCCGGCATAAACAGTGAATATCATAAGGAAATGTGAATATCCCTCTGAGAAAACTGACCCCATTGACCACTGTACCTTCTGTACAAAAAAATGCTATGTTCTTAAATTGCAGAAAAGTTGATTAACGATTAGCTTTTGTTGGCTTCTGAAACCACCCGCTGAAGTAGCTTGATTAGTGGCCATTTCAGCTATCTTTGCTATTTTTGCAACATTAATTACAAAGAAGAAACTGATATAAGAGCAAGAAAAAGATATAGTCAAGAGAAAGTATCAATGTACCAGAAACCTCACAGCAGAGAGTTTCTTGCTTCACATCATATTTCCCTTCTCTAGTTCTCTCACTTCTCCAACCCGTCAATTATAATAAAGGTGTTTAAAAAAAAACCGTACCAAGAAAAATGCTGTTTGAAACATAGCATCTGAAATTTTTTCCTAACACCCGTGAAGATACCACAACCTGTGTTTGTTAGCAGTTAGCACAGGTGGACCACATGAAAATCTTGAGAATACCTTAGAATGGGGATTAGTGAATAAGGTGATGGAATCAAGAGGAGGGTAAATTGGTTCATTCTAATTTAAGAATGCTAAAGTAATTTAACAAGTAAATCTAACACAAGATAAGAACCTTCTTCTGCTTCTACCCAAAATAAAGTTACACCAGCTTAATATACAAAACTGATAATACTAAAAGCTCTGTAACTCTAATAAACTAAGTTGTAACAAAAAAGTCATTGAAAAATTTCGCACTTTGCCATGTAGCTGCAGGAGACTCAATAGGAAGGAAAATCTTCCAGGGGAGGAGGCAGCAAGTACTCAGATACTGCAGGATCGTCTTTCACTATAAAGCCATGGCAAGACCCCAAGATGTGTGCTCCTAAAGATAAAAATGCATAAACCACACTCTTGATTGTCTACCTTAAACCGAATTGCTGCCCATCACCCCTTTGGAACTGCCACTGCATTCCTCTCTGAAGGATCAACAAGGTTATAATCTGCCGGGTGCCAACAATGAAGTTGTGACAATGAATATGAATTGGATGGTTCTCAAAATTAAGGAAACCTGTATCCTGCAGTGGAATCTCCAAATTTTGTAACACAAGTCAATGCTAAAAGCTTTGTACCAAATTCTTTGTTCATTTTATATACAACATTAAAGTTAAAAGCTTTTGGAGGCTACTCCGGAAAAGCATATGGTTCTACTTTCTATAATTTGGGGTAAATATAGTTAACTATAAGAGATAAAGCACTCCAAATAATCATGTCAGTTTCAGCTTGGTTTGTTGTATGATAAAAAGGATTTTACTACAGATGATCATAATTGAGAACTGATATTTCGCCTGCCATCTAGACATCTGAAAAAATCCATAAAATTAGATAAAGTAAATTGACAGTACACAGGGAAGAAAAAGGATAGTCATGTCAATACTTGAAAAAAATCAATCAATGTCATCGATAAAAGATCAAAATGAATCTAACAAACATTTGACTTTTAATCAAAACTTAAGTGATAGTGACACCAATGCATAGTCTATCTTCTTTTTGATGTGTAACTATGAAACAAAATAAACATCAGCTGACCAGTCATACAAATTCATCATTACTTAAGGTGTAACTAGAAAGCATCTCACCTTGTTTTACCCTTATAATAGGCCTCTAGCAATCATTTCACCAAGAACTTTCTCTGCCTTATCATTCTCATCTTTTTCAAAGAGAGCACAAATAATTATTTCAAAAGTAATAGCATTAGGGATGCAACCATTATCTTCCATTTTTGACTGCAAGGCCAATGCTTCATCCAACAAGCCCTCTTTACAAAGCCCATTGATCATAACATTAAACGTCTGGACATTTAGATGATAGCCTTTAATCAAAAGATCCTGAAAAACCTCTTCTGCATTCTTAAGTTTTCCACCTTTGCGTAGTCCATCAATAAGTACAGTGTATGCGTACACATCAGGCTGAATTCCCTGGTCTTTAATTTTCGTGAATAATGCAATTGCCTTGTCTAGATGATGGATTTTGCATAAAGCGTCTAATAAGAAATTGTAAGTGATTACATTGGCAGGTTCACCTCTATCATGCATCTCACCAACAAGCTCCCACGCATAAGAGATTCTCCCTAATTTGCACAAACCATCAGAAACCATAGATTAGAGTATTATAAGTGACAATATTAGGAGAAATTCCCTTGACAAGCATTTCAGAAAATAAATCATGTGCAAGAGAGAGTATCAATGTACCAGAAACCTCATAGCAGTGAGTTCTCGTTTGCCCTCATATTTCCCTTCTCTAGTTTTTTCACTTCTCCAACTCTTCAATAAAGCTGTTCTGAATACATTTCCTAACACCAGGAAAGATACCACAGACTGTGTTTGTTATCAGTTAGCACAAGTCAACGCCAACACAGATCTTGAGAATACCTTAGAACAGGGATTAGTGAAGAAGGTGATGGAATCAAGGGGAGAGTAAATTTTTTATTTTTTTATTTTTGATAGAAAAAGAAATATTAATACAAGAGAGAAGAAAAATACAAAGAAGGAGGATAAGTAATCCTCACAAAATCACAGATAAAACCTATGAGATTGTATCATGCAACAAAGCAAGCCAATCTCTCTGCATGTCTAATAAAGAAACACCATCAAAGAAACCATGAGCTGAATACCAAAGAGAAGCCAAAAGGAGAATCCCATCCCAAATAAAGTCTAAACTTGAGGAAAGCCCCTTAAAAATTCTAGCATTCCTTTCCAATCATAAACACCACAAAATAGCGAAGATAGAGCACTGGCAAAGGATCTTTGTTTCTTTGTGGGAGCTCAAACCTCTAAACTTAGTTAGAATAAAATGATGCAAATCTTCAGGGCAGACCCGTGCCTCTCCAAAAAAACCAAACAACTTGTTCCAAAGATAATTTGCTGCAGAACAATGCAAAAACAAGTGATCCCCTGATTCCGAAGCAGAGCAGCACATTAAGCACATATCAGGAGACAAAGCAGTGAGAGGTCTGCGCTTCTGAATCAAGGGGAGAGTAAATTGGTTCATTCTAATTTAAGAATAATGCTAAAGCAATTCAACAGCTCAATCTAACACAAGATAAGAACCTTCCTTTACTTCTACCGAAATAAAGTAACACCAGCTAAATATACAAAACTGATTATACTGAAAGCTCTATACCTCTAGTACGCTAATTTGTGATAAAACAGAGTCAATGAAAAATTTCGCACATTGCCATTGTCTTACATTAGCAGGTTGACCTCTATCATGAATCTCATCAACAAGCTCCCAAACATAAGAGATTCTCCTTGATTTGCACAAGCCATCAATAAGAGAGCTGTAAATTACTTTATTGGGAACCAAATGTTTGCGATCCATTTCTTTAAAGAGATGCATGGCTTCATCCACCATTTTAATCTTGCAGAATCCATTAATCATGATGTTGTAGCTCTGAACATCAGGTACCACTCCCCTTTTGGCCATAGTGTTGATTACATATTTTGTCTTGTTCATTTGATTAACTAAGCAATACCCATCCATTAAAGTACTATAAGTGACAACATCAGGTGGTTTCATGCCTTCTTTTATCATCATAGCTAACACATTGTTAGCTTCTTTGACCTTTCCTTCTTTACATAATGCATCAACCAATATATTAAAGGTACAAACATTTGGGTTGATGTTTTTCAATACCATTTTACTTAACAAATCAGTTGCTTCCTTCAATCAACCCACAATGCCCAAACCATAGATTAGGGTACTGTAAAATCACCCAAGAAGCATCATGTAGTTTACACTTCGAATTAGAGAAAGTCCACTGCCTATATGACATTGGCTCCCGATAACAAGCACCAAAGCTCCAAACCAGGTTTGACTAATAACAGGTTTTAGAACATGCTTTTAAATTTCCAAAACTTACAACTGAGGAACAAGCAACTATGAAAGTGGTAAACTATTTTGAGATAATTGAAAGATATTAAACAATCTCCAAGAAATTGTTTCATACACAATATTTTCTGTTAAGAAAAACATCAGGTGTTATCAAAAAGCTTTAGCACATAATACCAGAGATTTAATCTGTATAATTTCTTCTTCTGTTACGAAAGCATCAACTGACTAGCATAATATGACTCGATGTTTTGGAAGGTTAGATGGCTAACTTAATATGCTGCTACTTAGGCCCTGATTCGAATGAACAAAAAGTTGAAAAGGAAAAAGAAAAGATGGGGCGTTTTAGCAAATGGATTCGTTATGAATGTTGGAAATGAAAACCATTTAGCTTCTGAATGAATATTAATGCTATGATTGAAGTTTTTTGCCAACAATTTCAGAAAGACAACCTAATAAACCACACCTGCTCATCAAAGTATATCAACAGTCAAAGAAATTAGTGTGGTACTCCTCATATAAAGTGAAAGAAAAACAAGTAGAACAGCAGAAAGATAACAAAGAATCTATAACATAACGATTAAAAGTCTCATAATCTGGAACCACTGATTTGTCACAACTTTGTAATTTTCAAGGTAAGAGGTGCAATGGATTGGAGATAAAATCATGTGTAATATCTATTCAGTTTCTGCTTGGTTTGTTGCATGATAAAAGGGCCAATATATCATCTCATATGACACTAATCAAGAACTCAGAACTTGAGCCACTATCAAGACATCTTAAACACTAACCCCATAAGCAATGACAGGGAAGATCCTAAGAGTCAATAAAGCAGACTGGGATTACCCAAGGAAGAAGGATAACAGCCATGTCAAGACTCAGAAGTCCACCAATAACACATGTACAAAATTAATTTAATAAATATGAGATAATCAAAACTTCAGCGGCAGTGAGGCCATTGCATAGCGCAACTCCTCTGACCCAAAAGATATAAAATTTAGTAACCATTCATACAAATTCAACAGCAATAGAAATGTAATTTCAATTGGAACTAAGGTGTTTCACATCCTTTTATCCTTTCAACAAGCCCTTAGCGATCATTTCACGAAGAAGTTTCTCTACCTTATCATTCTCATCATTCTCAAGAAGAGCACGAATAATTATTTCAAAAGTTACCGCATCAGAGATGCAACCATTTTCTTCCATTTTTGACCGCAAGGCCAATGCTTCATCAAAAAATCCCTCTTTACAAAGCCCGTTGATCATAACAGTATATGCCTGGACATCTAGATGATAGCCTTTAATCAAAAGATCCTGAAAAACCTCTTGTGCATTGTTAAGTCTTCCAACTTTGCATAGTCCATCAATAAGTATAGTGTATGTGTACACATCTGGCTGAATTCCCTGGTCTTTAAATTTCATGAATAATGCAAATGCCTTGTCAAGATGATGGTTTTTGCATAAAGTGTCTAATAAGGAACTGTAAGTGATCACATTGGCAGGTTGACCTCTATCATGCATCTCATCAACAAGCTCCCAAACATAAGAGATTCTCCCTGATTTGCACAAGCCATCAATAAGAGAGTTGTAAGTTACTGTATCGGGAACCAAATGTTTGCGATCCATTTCTTTAAAGAGATTCATGGCTTCATCCACCATTTTAATCTTGCAGAATCCATTAATCATAATGCTGTAGCTCTGAACATCAGGTACGACTCCCCTTTTGGCCATAGTGTTGAATACATATTTTGCCTTGTTCATTTGATTAACTAAGCAATACCCATCCATTAAAGTACTATAAGTAACAACATCAGGTTTCATGCCTTCTTTTATCATCATAGCTAACGCATTGTTAGCTTCTTTGACCTTTCCTTCTTTACATAATGCATCAACCAATATATTAAAGGTACAAACATTTGGGTTGATGTTTTTCAATACCATTTTACTTAACAAATCAGTTGCTTCCTTCAATCGACCCACAATGCCCAAACCATAGATTAGGGTATTGTAAGTAACAGCATCCGGTAAAATTCCCTTGACAACCATTTCAGAATATAAATCATGAGCCTCAATTATAAGTTTATCTTTGCATAGGCTGTCAATGATTGTGTTGTACATGACTACGTTAGGTTTAATCACTTTTCCTTCAATCTTTCTCAGCAACTGCATGGCAGCTCTTGTCTGTCCTATTTTACACACCCCATTGATCAAAGTCCCGTAACTAACTTCATTTAACAGATATCCTTGTGCTACAACAGTGTCATGAAAGTGCAGTGCTTTTTGAACATCTCCATTAGTACATAGACCTTTCATTATAGTTGTGAAGGCTATGGTATCTGGCTGATAACCCATTTTGAGAATCTTGCCCAACACAGAGAAAGCAAAAGCCATGTGACCCGCATGGCAGTAACAATTGATCAAGATGTTCAGAGTAACAATGTTTTGCGTAATTCCCCTAAGCTCCATTTGTTTAGAAAGAGAAATAGCAGTGGGGTAATGCTTCATCTTCGCAAGGGATCCTAAAATCTTATTAAATTCCATGATGGGTGGGGTAGGACGCAGATGGAGCATGCGATTGAATGAGAGAATGGCATCGTCAACATTATAATTATCAAGGTTAAGGTTTGGGGGCTGAGAATGAGAGAATAGCCTCGCATTCAAGAGCTGAGATTCGGGGTATGGAAGAGAAGGAGGAAAGTTTGGGATGAGAAAAGGAGCATACCTTAATCTTGACATTGTTGTTGCATTCAACATGTTTCTTTGTTTAAGGATATCTCCTCAGTCCCTCTGCTGAGTGTTGCATTCAAATTGTGTTTGTGTTGGTTTAGTGAATGCTTAAACTGGTTCGCCTGTGGGACATCTCGTACCTCACGTTCATATGTCTCTCACAATTTGCAAATGGAAAATGCTTATCACCCATCTCATTCTTTCTCACATGTCAGGTAACAAAGTTAAAATATAAATATAAATAAATAAATAAATAAAAAATAAATAAATATATATATATATATATATATATATATATATATATATATATATATATATACACAAATATAAGATAATGGGCGTTAATTTATAATAATAATAATAATAATAATAATAATAATATTATTATTATTATTATTATTAATTACAGTTCAAAAGTGAATTTTAATTAGATTTTTAATATTTGTATAAATGAATCATATAAATAATTATAAATTCTACCTTTTTATAAAAGCAATTTAATATAAAAAATAAAGTATTATTATTTTAACAAAAGTTTTTACCAATTTTTTTTTTTAGATGAATGATTTTGTTGTCTATATATGTCACTAATAAATAGTGATTGAAAAGATTACAAGAGTTCATATTGTAATAATAAGAGGAAAAAGTTTAGATAAGAATTTTAGTTACTTATGATGCTATTTTTTAATAAAAATATAATGTGTCTTATTTTTTAATAAAAATATAACACATGTCTTATTTTTTAATCATTTTTTATTTTTTTTAAGTTTTTACTAATGAATTGTAAAAAATATACATGTCATAGATTTTATTAAAGAATAGTACTACAAATACTTAAAGAATTTTATTAAATTTTGTTTCATAATAAAATTGAGATATGAACTTTCTTATGTAGGTTATAAGTGTAATTGATTAATTAAAAAAAACAAATAAAAAAATTGTAAAAGTTGGCATCTATAATTATTTTTCTACAAAAAAATTAAAAATGACTTATTTCTTTTATATGTCTTTAATAAATTAGTAAAAACATATGATAATGATATAAAAAAATTATTTAAGTAATTTTTTTTATAAATTTTAGTTTACCATTTTGTGATTTAACTAAATTATTGCAATTATTGTGCTTTAATGGATAACACTTAACTCCTATGATTTTCTATGTTATAATAATCACATATTTACAAAAACCATTTTATTTAGTCACAAATTACTACACTCGGTTTACCAAAATTATATTACTTGCACAATAGAATCATACTTACAATTGGGTTAAGATGATGATGAACAAATAAATAAATTATTAATGATTTCATCATGTTATAAAATAATGATTCACTTATTTTATAAAACATGTATAATCATAATTGAGATTTGAGTAATAACAAAATTTTGAACTTTAATATATGTCATCCTTTAAAAATTAGTTCAAAAAATCTTGTTCTGTACTACAATAATGAATCATAGGAGACAAAGTGTCTCTTTTTAAACTATTTGAGAATAAAGTAATTTCAAATCAAATCAAAAGTGAACATAAAGTTAATTTTTTCTTATGTGATTTATTTTTATGCCCAATTGTTATCCTACTTTTCATATTT
This sequence comes from Ormosia semicastrata, assembly GCA_029884595.1. Lineage (NCBI taxonomy): Eukaryota > Viridiplantae > Streptophyta > Magnoliopsida > Fabales > Fabaceae > Ormosia > Ormosia semicastrata. Next base: position 136,960,020 of record JAQQTO010000063.1, read on the forward strand.
CAACAAAGAATACTCATATCACAATTTATATCTTTGTTTATACAAATAAGTTAAGATTGACTAAACTTTTATTTTTTATATATATATATACTTTAAGCTCACTAATCTATATTTATATATATATATATATATGAATTATATATATATATATATATATTCTTCATATTCTTTGACTAAGTACTTTTTTAATATAGATTTATTTACTACTATTCACTATTTAGTTTTGCATTCATACTTATCTAATTAACGTGACTTCTTTTTTACAGTGAAATTACTTTATATAGTTATACACAGGCAAAGAAAGTGAAAGCTGGAAGCTGATATTGAAATGACAAGGAAGGAGATAGAATACTAATCAGAAGTTGAAGATGAACTCAAGTGAAGACTTCATCAAATGACTGACAATTAAATTAAAAAATAAACTAAGATGTGTCATTCTTACATTCAATGAACAATTATTGTAATATTCGTGCCAATGCTCTTGGATGGCTGTTTTAAAAAATCATACTAGACTACTCAGTTTGATGAGTTAGACTAATGACCATGTCAATAGTTTGTACTAAACTTAGTGATCAAACACATTTAACGTTTGTACTAAACATCTTTCCTATTTTTGCAATCAAACAGAATGATCAACAAAAACTGTTAAATTGGATCTAGTTTTAAGTAATTGAGAGGATTGAAAATGTAAATGAAAAATTTATAAGAAAAATTCATACAAATTCATAATCAGACATTTACAAATTGATTGTTTTAGACACCCAACTATTGAAACAATTTATTTAAACTAAACAAAGCCTCTGTACAAGGGGTGAGGTCAACAACTTTGGAGGACTATAGTAAGTTACATTGGCTATATACATAGAGGGGACAATAACATTGACGCTAAAACTATTCAACCTGGGACTTCAGCAAGCATTACAGTTGGCAAACACTGGGCCAGGAGCTTGTGAACAATACTGCTGTGAACTCAAGACAACATAGTAGCATAATCAGCCATGAAAAAGAGAAATCATGAAGATGGGATGAAGATCACAGCTAGTTTAGAGTCAAAATCAGACCTGAGAATCTCAAACAACAAGTAACTACACCCCTAGATGCTGATATCAAAAGAATTAAGTATCCAAAAAATATGAGTATCTCATTAAGAAAAGATAGGATCAAATTAAAGCATGAGTGGTCAAGCAGACTAAAAAAGAATTGATGTTCACATCTTATTCATATTCTAATGAGGGCGTGGGCGAGGTATTAACTCACTATCAATGGTGGTCAACAATCATCAATTGCTTCAGCCCCAATCTTGTAAACCCCTCAGAGTTTCTGCAAGCGACAACTAGTAAGGCTTGAGAGTATTGAAGCAGATGACGAGCAGCGCTTCATGGACAAGTGGCATACACTCAACAACATTTCTCAACAACTGAACATAAAGAATGGCAATTTTGGACTCAAAAACTAAGTGAGCCTGAGTGACAATTGCAGAGATTGAAAGACAGAATATAAGGATCATTCGGCCTTGGATTCCTCATTGATCTTCAAAATGAGCAAGTTCCCAATCCAGAATCTTTTCCACTTCCTTGGTAATGAAAAACTTGGAATCCAAAATTTTCAAAAAGAGAAAACAGGGAAAAGAATTTTTTGTGCAAAAGCACTTTTTTACCAGTATAAAATCCTGCAGAGGAAAGGGAACAAAAAATAAACCTAATGTGTGCAAAACAACAACATATTAAAGTATCCACAAATAACTTAATACTGCAACAAATTCCAATTAAAAAAAAGTACCAATAAGGCAATAAACGGTCATAAGTTTACTAGAAAATATCATTTGAACCTTCCAAAATCCAAATAATCCCCACTCCTTATATCTCTTCAGTTCATTCCTTTCAAATGGTAAAAGTCAGATGACGATCACTTAAACACAGATTCCTAGTCATTATCCAAAATCAACAATTGCATTTTAAAATAACTCCAGTCCATTTTGAACCAATGACCTCAATGAATATATCAGCAACTATAACTAAAATATGCACGTGATTTTAAATTTTTCCCTCACAGTAAAAAAAATACAAGAACCATATAGGCAAAAAGAAATTAACATTATTAGACTAACTGTAGATATTCAATCTAGTTGGTGGTGAGCAGTAAGTTTACGTTAATTACTTGGAAAGGTAAAGAAGTTGCTGACCAGCGGCAGCAACATAGTTCAGCAAATCCATTGGACTTTGAGAATTAAATACTTGTATTTTAATTATCCTTATCATAGAATCTACGGTAATATACTTATAATTCTTCAAGATGTGTTAAGTTCAGGCTATTTCATAGTGAAGTAAAAGCAGAAATTTTGACAAACTGAAGTGGCCAGATTAATGGCCATTTTAGCTATATTAGCTGATTTTGTAACATTAATTATATAGAGAAACTGATATAAGAGCAAGAAAAATACATAGTCAAGAGAGTATCAATGAACTAGAAACCTCATAGCAGTGAGTTCATGCATCCCATCATATTTAGCTTCTCTAGTTCTCTCACTTTTCCTCCAACTCTTCGATAAAGCTGTTCTGAATTATTTTCCTAACACCAGTAAAGATACAACATGCTGTGTTTGTTAGTGTTGGACCGTGGAATTATGCTGGAGTTGCAAAATCCAATATTCTAAGGATCTCTATGCAAAATCCTACATTCTAAGGATCTATGTGCAAAATCTACAAATATTGGGGAAAAATTGTTTGTTTTCTATGTTCTCTGTTTAGCAGGCTTTGAGCTCCGAGCTGTAGGAAGACTAGCATGCTTTGCAGTCTAAAGCTGCTAAGGAGACGTATGGTAGCAAAGTAAAAGGGCTGACTCTCTTTCTCATTATGAAATATTTCACCAACCAGCTAGTGGATTTTTCCATGTGAAACACTTTACTGAGTATTCAGGAACAAAGGGGAACACCTTTATTGCATATTGGATCAAGGTATTGCAATTAATAGTATATAATATATTTTTTTATTCAGTTAAATTTTTGTCATTTTCTTTAGTGTTAAGGTGGCGTTAAATGCTAGGTTATTGTTCATGGCAACAGCAAGGGATTAGATAAAGGTATGTATTTTTGAAGTTAAGCAGTTTGGTCCACAGAAATCTTTCCTTTATAATTCTATGAATGATTGCTTCTCCACTAAGATGGTAAGTAACATCAAGCATGATAATGGCATTTATGTAAAGTTCTTTCCTGAATCTAATTTGTAACAGAAAATGAAAGGTGCCGAATGCATGAAGACTAACATGATACTATAATTTTAGGCTGAAACCAGAAAATCGTAAGGAAATGTGAACATCCCTCTTTGAGACAACTCACAACACTGACCACTGTACCATTTGTACCAAAAAATGCTATCTTCTTAATTGCAGAACCAGAAAGTTGATTAAAGATTAGCTTTTGATGGCTTCTGAAACCACCTGCTGAAGTGGCCTGATTATTGGCCATTTCAGCTATATTTACTATTTTTGTAACATTAGTTATAATGGAGAAGCTGATAAAAGAGCAAGAAAAAAATATAGTCAAGAGAGAGTATCAACATACCAGAAACCTCATAGCAGTGTGTTCTCGTGTGCCATCATATTTCCCTTCTCTAGTTCTTCACTTCTCCAACTCTTCAATAAAGCTGTTCTAAATAACTTTCCTAACACCAGTAAAGATACCACAGGCTGTGTTTGTTAGCAGCTAGCACAAGTCAAAGCCAAAACAGATCTAGAGAATACCTTAGAACAGGGATTAGTGAATGAGGTGATGGAATCAAGGGGAGAGTAAATTGGTTCTTTCTAATTTAAGAATAATACTAAAGCTATTCAACAGGTCAATCTAACACAAGATAAGAACCTTCCTCTACTTCTACCCAAATAAAGTAACACCAGCTTAATAAACAAAACTGATTATACTAAAAGCTCTATACCTCTAGTAAGCTAATTTGTGAAAAAACAGATTCAATGAAAACTTTCGCACATTGCCATGTAGCTGCAGGAGACTCAACAGGAAGGAAAATCTTCTGGGGGAGGAGGCAGCAAGTACTCAGATACTCAAGATGGCAAGACCCCAAGAAGTGTGCATCTGATAAGTATCCAAAGGAAGTATACTCAAGGAGAAAACGTGTGGGTCTTGAAGATGAGAAATGACAAACAAGGCCTTAAGTGTAACTAACTTGCTGAGCTGGAGGGTAGTAGTGGAATTAGTGATTCTGTTGAGTGATTCTGTTGAGGGAAGGGGTATTTCTTCGTGTTGAGGGGGTAAGAGATGAGGGAGGCAAGATTTGGCATGGGAATTAGGAGGGCCTAGACACCCTTTACCTGTCTAGAATTTTTCTTTCTTCTTGTAATCTGTTTTTCTGCATTCTAAGAATACAAAACAAAGAGATATCATACTGATATCTGCTCATTATTCAGTATATTCATCTTTTCTCAATTCTGAATTTATGGGTTCTATCAATTTGGTATCAAAGCTCCACGATCTTGGAGCACAACTGAATGGTTCACACTCGGTTAACCATGGAGTCTCGCATGGACACGATGGAAAAGAGCCTATTGGAGTGGAGAGCGGAGACTTTCTCAATACAGGAACGACTGGAAGAGTTCATGCAACTGATGAAATCACGACACAAGGGGAGTTCGAGAGGACGATCATGACGTCGGCATCGTGCTAAGCTGCATGAAGACGACGGTGGAAGCAAGGAGGAGAAAGGAAGCCAAGGTGGATCGACCAAAACGCGCGATTCACCTCACAAGGATCGTGGGTGGTCTTGGGATTCAGAAAGGGAATCTTCAAGGGACAGTCGGCCTCCGAGGTGGAATGAAGGGACGAGGAAGCTAGAAATCCCAATTTTCTCAGGGGATGATGCGTATGGATGGGTGAACAGGGTAGAACATTACTTCAAGGTAAATGAGATGGAGGAGTGGGAGATGTTGGGGGTGGTGATGGTAGCGATGGAGGGGAAGGCTCCGAATTTGTATCAATGGTGGGAGGAACAAACTCCTTCACCAAGCTGGAAGTAGTTCAGGGAGGCTGTAATCAGAAGGTTCCAACCGGGGATTATCCAAAATCCCCTTGAACCATTATTGAGCATCAAACAGTGTGGGACCGATCATCGAATACGAGGAACAGTTTGAGTAGTGTCTGGACAAGTGAAACACACCGATAAAGCAAGCGATCTTTGAAGGGATTTTCTGAACGGGTTGTGTGAGGAATTGAAGGCTGAATTGAAGTTATATGATCTACAATCCCTGTCAGATCTCATGGACAAGGCCCAATTGCTTGAGGAAAAAAATTGGGCATTAAGAAGAGGAGGGTTGGGAGAGAAAGGAGGAATTTACATGAAGAGGACAAGTATTTCCAAACCTGGGACAGGGGAGGGAGGAACCAGATCCAATATAGGGAATGAAGGAAGGAAAAATGCACTGCCAACACAGAAAACTCAAGGCTTCTATAGACATTCGGTTGGAACCAAAACCCCTTGATGGAGTGGGAGAGGAAAAGGAGATGAGGCCGAGGAGATTATCTCAAACTGAATTACAAGAGAGGAGTAGGAAGGGGTTGTGTTTTAAATGTGGAGAGAAATGGGGACGTGAACACATTTGTAAGTTTAAACATTACTAGCTCTTTTTGGTAGAAAATGAGGAAGAGTAAGGAACTGAATTAGATGAGGAAGTGGAGGGCTCTAGTTTGGAGTTGGAGGCTAAATCTCTGCAGATTTCTATGAAGAGCATTATGGGGATGACCTCCAATAAATCTCTTAAACTGTGGAGCAGAATTGGACAGCAGCAGGTCATGGTGCTCATTGACTGTGGGGCCACTAGTAACTTCATTTCAAAGGAGCTAGTGCAGAAGTTAAACCTACCAGTCCAAGACACCTTGGAAGTGGGAAATGGCTGCAAAATAAGAAGCAGAGGAGTATGCAAAGATGTAAAGGTGGGGATTCAAGGAGTGGAAATTCAGCAAAACTTCTTTCTCTTCGATTTGGGGGGAGCTGAAGTGGTGCTAGGAGTGGATTGGTTGGAAAGTTTGGGGGATAACCAAGCTAATTTAAGAGAACTTGCTCTGAAGTGGGAGAAGGATGGGGTGAAGGTGGCCTTAAAAGGGGAACCATCCCTTTGCAAGGCTCAAGCCTCATACAAAACCATGCTAAAGGCCCTAAGGGATGAAGGGGAGGGTTACTATATAGAGTATCAAGAGTGGCAACCAGAAGAGCAGCAAATGGGGGAGTTGACCGAGGAAATACAAGAGGTCTTGCAGGAGTATGCTGAACTGTTTCAAGAACCACAAGGACTCCCTCCTCAATGGGACCATGATCATGCAATTCACCTCAAGGAAGGAGCTCAAATCTCCAATATCCGTCCTTACAAGTACCCTCACTATCAAAAGAATGAGATTGAGAAGATAGTGGATGAAATGTTGGTTGCTGGGATAATTAGACCTAGCACTAGCCCTTACTCAAGCCTCATGATTCTGGTCAAGAAGAAAGATGGAGGATGGAGGTTTTGTGTAGATTACAGGGCTTTAAACAAACTCACCATACCGGATAAGTTCCCAATCCCAATAATTGATGAGTTACTTGATGAGCTTCGAGGGGCTATTATTTTCTCTAAATTGGATCTTAAATCCGATTATCACCAAATTAGAATGAGAGTGGAAGACATTCCCAAAACAGCATTCAGGACACATTAGAGGCATTATGAGTTCTTGGTGATGCCTTTTGGGTTGACTAATGCCCCCTCTACTTTCCAAGCTTTGATGAATAAGCTGTTAAAAGAAAACCAGCTGTTTGTCAACCAAAAGAAATGCACTTTTGGACAGCAGCAATTTAAATAGTTGGGACACGTCATTTCTGACAAAGGAGTGGCAGTAGACCCTAAGAAAGTGGAAGACATGCTAAATTGGCCCCAACCGAGAGATATTAAAGGATTGAGAGGGATTTTGGGCTTAACTGGGTATTATAGGAGGTTTGTGAAGGATTATGGGAAGATAGCTTGGCCATTGACACAACAACTTAAGAAGGATAATTTTGCATAGGGTTTGGAAGCTCAAGAAGCTTTTGATCAGCTGAAAACAGCCATGACAACACTGCCTGTTCTTGCTGTTCCAAATTTTGAGAAGGTTTTTGTGCTGGAAACTAATGCATCTGGAAAAGGAGTAGGTGGAGTACTTATGCAGGAAGGCAAACCAATGCTTATATGAGTCAAACACTATCGGACAGGGCTCAAAACAAATCAGTATATGAAAGGGAACTTATGGCCATCTTGTTGGCTGTACAGAAATGGAGACATTATTTAATGGGGAGGCACTTCATAGTCCATACAGACCAGAAGAGTCTCAAGTTCTTGACAAATCAACGGATTGGTGGAGAAGAGCAGCAGAAGTGAGTCTCCCAGTTGATGGGATTTGATTTTGAGATAAGATATAAGCCAAGAAAGGAAAAAAGGGTAGCAGATGCCCAATCAAGGAAGCTCCAGTTTGCAGCCATTTCAGCAGTCCAGTTCAATGAGTGGGATGGGCTAGAAGAAAAGGTTCAAAATGATGGAAAACTGAGAGGCATCATACAGGACTTGTTGCAGCAACCAGATTCCCATTCAGGTCACCACCTCAGGAAGGGTAGATTGCTGTATAAGGGCAGAATGGTGATTCCTAGGAGTTCTCCAAAGGTCATAGTGGTGCTTAAAGAATTCCATGATTCAGCTATTGGAGGTCACTCTGGATTTTTGATGACTTACAAAAGAATTTCTGGACTGTTATTTTGGGAAGGAATGAAGAAGGACATAAAGAATTTATGGACTGTTATTTTGGGAAGGAATGAAGAAGGACATCCAACAATATGTACAAGCTTGTGAAGTGTGCCAAAGGAACAAATACCAGACCTTAACCCCTAGGGGTTTATTGCAGCCCCTACCCATTCCAACCAACATTTGGACTGATTTGGACTGATCTGTCCGTGGATTTCATTGGAGGACTTCCTAAGGCTTATAGGGTTGACACTATCTTGGTAATAGTGGATAGGCTTACCAAGTATGCACATTTTATAGCTCTTGCACACCCCTATAATGCCAAGGATGTTGCTGAAATTTTCACCAGGGAAGTGGTGAAATTACATGGTTTTCCCTCTTCCATTGTTTCAGACAGAGACAGGGTTTTTCTTAGCACTTTTTGGGCGGAAATGTTTAGACTTGCAGGGAGTAAATTGAAGTATAGCTCAGCCTACCATCCTTAATCAGATGGCCAGACCGAGGTGGTGAATAGATGTGTGGAGACTTACTTGAGGTGTCTCACGGGTACTAAACCCAAACAGTGGCCCAAATGGTTAGCTTGGGCAGAATTTTGATATAATACCAGTTACCATTCGGCTACTAAAATGACCCCATTCAAGGCACTATATGGTAGGGACCCTCCTATACTGGTAAGAGGAGACATCTATGGTGAAGGAAGTAAACAGATTAGTGGCTGAAAGAAACCAAATGCTGGATGAGTTGAAGGAGCAATTGGTGCGAGCCCAAAACAAAATGAAAACTCAGGCTGACAAACACAGAAGGGAAGTAGAATACCAACTTGGGGATGTGGTTTACTTGAAGATCCAACCTTACAAACTCAGGAATTTAGCTAAAAAGGCAAATCAGAAACTGAGCCCCAAGTTTTATGGACCTTATGAGATCTTGGAAAAGATAAGTCCAGTAGCATACAAGCTTAAATTACCGGAAGGCAGTTTAGTACATCCAGTATTTCATGTTTCATTGCTCAAAAAAGCTATTTCACCTTTAACTACAGTTCAACCTCTGCCTCCTTTTTTAGCAGAAGATTGGGAATTAAAAGTGCAGCCAGCTGAGGTGCTGGAATACAGAGAAAATGCTGAAGGAATAGGGGAGGTGCTAATTAAATGGCAAAACTTGCCTGAATTTGAGAGTTCTTGGGAAACTATGCAGTCAATACAGGAGCAATTTCCTGAGTTTCACCTTCAGGACAAGGTGAGTCTTTTGGGGGGAAGTGTTGATAAGTATCCAAAGGATAAATGGGCTGCAACCAAAGTATACTCAAGGAGAAAACGTGTGGGTCTTGAAGATGAGAAATGACAAACAAGGCCTTAAGTGTAACTAACTTGCTGAGCTGGCGGGTAGTAGTGGAATGAGTGATTCTATAGAGTGATTCTGTTGAGGGAAAGGGTATTTCTTCGTGTGTGGGGGGTAAGAGATGAGGTAGGTAAGATTTGGCATGGGAATTGGGAGGGCCTAGACACCATTTACCTGTCTAGAACTTTTCTTTCTTCTTGTAATCTATTTTTCTGCATTCTAAGAATACAAACCAGAGAGATATCATACTGATAGCTGCTCATTATTCAGTATATTCATCTTTTCTCAATTCTGAATTTCTAGGTTCTATCAGCATCTCAAGATGGAAATGCATAAACCACACTCCTGGATTGTCTACCTTAAAAACCGAATTGTTGCTCATCACCCCTTTGGAACTTCCCCTGCATTCCTCTCCGAAGGATCAACAAGGTTATAATTTGCTTAGTCTATTTTAGGTACCAAACCCCTCACCAACAATGAAGTTGTGCCAATGAATGTGAATTGAATGGTTCTCAACATTAAGGAAACCTGTATCCTGCAACAGAATCTCCAAAATTTGTAACACAAGTCAATGCTAAAAGCTTTGTACAAAATTGTGTGTTCATGTTATATGTTAATGGGTCCACACCACTATAAATGATCATAAGAAAGCTACAAAAATAAAACCCGAGCCTTCTAAACAAACCCAATTCTTATATCTGTTTTATTCATTCTTTTCAAAAGGTAAATTTTATATGATCACCAGAACACATATTCCTGAAGTAATTACCACCAAAATAAACAATAGCCTTTGAAAAAGCTCCAATTAATTGGGACCTCTAGGAAAATATCAGCAACTAACACCTAAGACAGCTCAGATGAAGCAACCAAAATATGCTTGTGTTTTTAACATTTTCCCTTCTGTAAAAAAACACAACAAAAAAACGGGAGAATAAAAAGGAAAGCATCTGGTTCTACTTTCTATAATTTGGGTTAAATAGAGTTGACTATAAGAGATAAAGCATTCCAAATAATCATGTCAGTTTCAGCTTGGTTTGTTGTATGATAAAAAGGATTTCACTACAATTACCACAATTGAAAACTAATATTGCGTCTATCATGAACTGAAACACTAACAATGAGCAGTGACTGAAAAAAACCTTAAAAGTAGATAAAGCAGATTGACAGTAAACTGGGTATAAAAAGGATACTCATGTCAAGACTCAAAAAAATCAACCAATGTTACTGATACAAGATCAAAATGAACCTAAGGGACACATGACTTTTAATCAAAACATAAGTGATAGAGAGCCTATTGCATAGTCCATCTTTCTGATGTGTAACTATCAAAAGAAATAAACATCAGCTGACCAGTCATACAAATTCAACATTAATGTGTAACTAGAAAACATCTCACCTAGTTCTACCCTTACAGTAGGCCTCTAGCGATCATTTCACAAAGAAGTTTCTCTGCCTCATCATTCTCATCTTTCTCAAAAAGAGCACGGATAATTATTTCAAAAGTTACAGCATCAGGGATACAACCATTGTCTACCATTTTTAACATCAAAGCCAACGCTTCGTCAAACAAGCCCTCATTACACAGCCCATTGATAATAACAGTATACGTCTGGACATTTAGATGATAGCCTTTAATCAAAAGATCCTTAAAAATCTCTTGTGCATCCTTAAGTCTTCCAACTTTGCATAGTCCATCCATAAGAATATTGTATGTGTGCACATCTGGCTGAATTCCCTGCTCTTCAATTTTCTTGACTAATGCTATTGCCTTGTCTAGATGATGGTTTTTGCATAAAGCGTCCAACAAGGAACTGTAAGTGATTACATTAGCAGGTTGACCTCTATCGTGCATCTCATTAACAAGCTCCCAAACATAAGAGATTCTGCCTGATTTGCACAAGCCATCAATAAGAGAGTTGTAAGTTACTGTATCGGGAACCAAATGTTTGCGATCCATTTCTTTAAAGAGATTCATGGCCTCATCCACCATTTTAATCTTGCAGAATCCATTAATCATGATGCTGTAGCTCTGAACATCAGGTACCACTCCCCTTTTGGCCATAGTGTTGAATACATATTTTGCCTTGTTCATTTGATTAACTAAGCAATACCCATCCATTAAAGTATTATAAGTAACAACATTAGGTTTCATGCCTTCTTTTATCATCATAGCTAACACATTGTTAGCTTCTTTGACCTTTCCTTTACATAATGCATCAACCAATATGGTGAAGGTACAAACATTTGGGTTGATGTTTTTCAATACCATTTCACTTAACAAATCAGTTGCTTCCTTCAATCGACCCACAATGCCCAAACCATAAATTAAGGTACTGTAAGTGACAACATCCGGTAAAATTCCCTTGACAACCATTTCAGAATATAAATCATGGGCCTCAGTTACAAGTTTATCTTTGCATAGGCTGTCAATGATTGTGTTGTACATGACTACGTTAGATTTAACCACTCATCCTTCAATCTTTCTCAACAACTCAATGGCAGCTCTTGTTTGTCCTAATTTACACACCCCATTGATCAAAGTCCCGTAACTAACTTCATTAGACAGATATCCTTGTGCTACAACACTGTCATGAAAGTGCAGTGCTTTTTGAACATCTCCATTAGTACATAGACCTTTCATTATAGTTGTGAAGGTTATAGTATTAGGTTGATAGAGTAATTCTTAAGTGGACATGGCCCACCATAGACACTCAAATCATTATTTGACAAGTATAAAGTAGTGGGGACCATCATAAAATTACACTAATCATTAACAATACTTTTATATATGTCAAATAATGATTTGAGTGCCTAAGTGATGACATGGTAGACCGTGCCCACCTAAAAATTTCTCTAGGTTAATAACCTATCTTGAGAATCTTGCCCAACACAGAGAAAGCAAAACCCAACTAACCCACATGGCAGAAACAATTGACTAAGATGTTCAAAGTAACGATGCTTAGTGTAATTCCACTACGCTCCATTAGTTTAGAAAGGGAAACAACAGTGGGGTAATGCTTCATCTTAACAATGGATCCTAAAATCTTATTAAATTCCACAATGGGTGGGGTAGGACGCAGATGGAGCATGCGATTGAATGAGAGAAGGGCATCGTCAACATTATAATTATCAAGGTTAAGGTTTGGGGGCTGAGAATGAGAGAACAGCCTTGCATTCAAGAGCTGAGATTCGGGGTATGGAAGAAAAGGAGGGAAGTTTGGGATGAGCAAAGGAACATTCCTTAACCTTAACCTTAACCTTGACAATGACATTGACATTGTTGTTGCATTCAACATGTTTCTTTGTGTTGGTTTAGTGAAACTGTGAAAGTGCTTGTGCTTTTGGTCATGTGCCTCGCAGTTCCACTTTCATCTTGTAAGGCTTAAACTGGTTCGCCTTTGTGACTTCTCCTACCTCACGTTCATGTCTGTCAGAATTTGCAAATGGAAAATGCTTACCACCTATCTCATTCTTTCTCACATGTCAAGTAACAAAATTAAAAAGCAATTTCTCAGAATATGAAGAATATGAATATTGTATATTCAATCTCAAAAACTAAATGTTTACATGGACAGAAATATATATAAGAGCTTCTATACATTAAATCTAGTCCTAGGAAATAAGCAACTAATTAATAAGCTACTAAAAACAATGTCTACACAAACAAACGTAGAATAAGACCAAGAGACCACCGTCCATAGTGGCCACGGTCCAACACTCCCCCTCAAGCTGGTGAATATACATTCTCCATTCCCAGCTTGGATACAATAGTTTGAAATGCTGGACTATTCAACCCTTTTATAAGTACATCAGCAAGCTGACCATGTGTAGAAACATAAAGTGTACAAATTAAACCACTCTCTAATTTTTCTTTGATAAAATGTCTGTCAACCTCAATATGCTTCGTTCGATCATGTTGCACCGGATTATGAGCAATGCTGATTGCAAACTTGTTATCACAATAAAGTCTCATCGGACCATCCCACTTGATCTTCAGATCTTCAAGAATGATTTTTAACCATAGTAGCTCACACACACCTTGAGCCATAGCTCTGAATTCTGCCTCCGCACTAGATCGTGCTACCACATTCTGTTTTTTACTTCTCCAAGTCACTAGACTTCCACCAAGAAAAGTACAATATCCTGTAGTTGACCTCCTGTCCACTGGTGATCCAGCATATCCCACACTCGATATGCTGCTCGCAAATGAAATTTTCTTTTGGATTGTGCATGAATTGGCTAATCACACTAACTGCATATGCTATATCCAGCCGTGTGTGGGATAGATAAATAGGTCTTCCCACTAGACGTTGATACATTTCTCTATCAACTGTTAGCATCTTCCTCTGCCTGTCCAAGTTTCATATTGGGATCTATTGGAGTAGTTTCCGGTTTGCATGCTGTATGACCTGTTTCTTTTAGAAGATCCATAACATACTTTTGTTGAGAGATGAATATACCTTTCCTAGAATGAGCAACCTCAATTCCAAGAAAGTATTTTAACCTCCCTAATGCTTTAATTTCCAATTCATTGGCTAAGCACTAACTCAGAACATGTTTCTCCTTATCATCATCTGCTGTTACAATTATGTCATCAACATACACCAAGAGAGCTGTGACTCCCCCTGAAGGAGAGTGTTTAACAAACAGTGTGTGATCCCCTTGGCTTTGTTTGTACCCCATAGCCAACATAATTTTAGCAAACCTTCCAAACCACGCTCGTGGTGATTGCTTGAGGCCATATAAGGCCCTTTTCAGCTTGCACACAATATTAGCATGCAAATTCCTCCCAGATCCTGGTGGGACCTCCATGTAAACTTCTTCTTCGAGATCTCCATGTAAGAAAGCATTCTTGACATCAAACTGCTATAAATCCCAACCATAATTAGCTGCTAATGCTAATAATACTCGAACTATGTTCATCTTTGCAACTGGTGCAAAAGTCTCCTGGTAATCAATTCTATAAGTTTGGGTATACCCTTTATCATGCCTTATACCTCTCTATGGATCCATCTGCTCTATATTTTACAGTATACACCCATTTACAGCCCACACTTTTCTTTCCTGCCGATAACTGCATTAGCTCCCAGGTTTTATTCTTTTCCAATGCCTTCATCTCCTTATTCATGGCTTGTTTCCATTTTCCATTGGACAAGGCCTCAGGTAGGGTGGTAGGGATGGCAATGGTATTTAGGCTTATAAGGAAAGCTTTATGGGATGATGAAAAATTCTCAAAGGACAAGAAGTGTGAAAGGGGGTATAGTGGCCGTTTTGTGCACTCTCTAGTTCCTTTCCTGATGGTTATAGGAAGAATTTGGTCACTACTATCCATATGAAATTCAGATTCATCTTGCAATAAAGGGTTAGACATTATTACCTCATTTGAAGGCTCCGAGTTAGACTCTTGGGCCTGCACAAGTTCAGGAACAGTCATCTTCCTTCTTGTGAACACCTTGCCTTTGTCATACCTTATATTCTCAAGAGCAGACTCAGTCACTGGGTCAGGAATGGTTTTGGACACAGGTTCAGACACAGGTTCAGCATTATTGACTTCAGAAGGAGGATTAGGGACAACAGGAGGAAGGTCAAGAGGAGGACCATGAGACACAGGAAGTAAGGACATGTCAAGCAGGAAATCTTCCTTATCTTCCTTCATTGACTTCTCCCCCTAAAGATAAGGATGGGAAAAATAGGACTCTTCTTCACTGAATGTAACATCCCTGGAGACATAGAATTTTCTGGATGGAGGGTGATAACACCTGTACCCTTTCTGGGTCGAAGAATAGCCCAAAAAAATACACTTTAGAGCCCTTGGATCGAGTTTCCCCCTGTTTGGACTGTGAATATGGACAAAAGATACACATCCAAAAATTTTAGGGACAAGATTATTGGAAGTGTGTAGATCAGGATAGAAAGTAGAGAGGACATCCATAGGACTCTTGAACCCCAAGACTTTAGTGGGCAAGCGATTTATAAGATAAGTAAAAGTCAGAACAGCTTCCCCCCAGAAGGACTTAGGGACATTTCTCTGAAATAATAAGGCTCGGGTTTTTTCAAGAAGATGACCATTTTTTCGCTCTGCTAACACATTCTGTTGTGGGGTATGAACACATGAAGATTCATGATTATTCCTTCTTTTTGGAAAAAGTGCATAAGAGTCTGATTAAAGTAGTCCTTAGCATTATCGGACCTAAGTCGTTTAATACCCACTCCAAATTGATTTTTAATCATGGAACAAAAATTTAGGAGAACAGTACTAATATCAGACTTGTGTTTAAGCAGAAAAATCCAAGTAACACGAATACAATCATCAATAAAAGACACAAACCATCTTACCCCAGAGACATTAGGAATGGAAGAGGGACCCCAAACATCACTGTGAATAAGGGAAAAAGGAATAGAACTCCTTGTATGACTAATTGGAAAATTGACACGTTTATGTTTGGCCAATTCACATACATCACAATGAAATTGTTCAACATCAAAACTTTTAAACAGAGAAGGAAAAAGACTTTTAACAATCAGAAAAGATGGATGACCTAATTTGCGGTGAGCAAGCCAGATTTTGTCTTTATTGGCAGAAAGAAGTTCAGAGGTAAAGAAATATAGGTGCCCAAATTTGCCCTTGGTCCTATTGAACTGACAAGGTACTTCAAGGAGGTAGAGACCATCCTGTTCCTTAACACGTCTAATCATCTTCCCCGAATCCTTGTCCTGAAAAACACAATGATCATCGTAAAAAATCACATTGCAAGACAAATCTGTAATTAATTTCTGGACAGAAACTAGATTTGTGGATAATTTAGGAACATGAAGGACATTTTTTAAGGTCACTAGGGGATTAAGGTGGACAGTTCCTACACTGGCTACAGTGGTCAAGGAGCCATCAACTGTGGATTTTTTTTTATTGCTTGGGCATGGAGAATAGGTGGAAAAATTAGTGGGGTTGTTGGTCATATGGTCCGTAGCGCCAGAATCTATAATCCAAGAGTTTGTAAAAATTGTACCCGAGACATTGAATCCAAAGAAAAAAGGTAACTTACCTAAACGAGTCAAAGAACAAGTACCTGAGGGTTTTTCAAGGCTGTGTAGAAGGGATCTCACCCGCTCAATCTCCTCTGGATTGAAAGTGTTGGGTGCTGGTTGACTTCCTGACACTGCCACAGCATTAGCTTTCCTACTGTTGTGTGATTGTTTCCCCTTCTGCCCCCACTCTCGACTTGGGGGTTTTCCATGAAGCTGCCAACACCTGTCACGGGTATGTCGTGGCTTATTACAATAAGTGCACCACAAGTCATCCCGGTTTTTTGGATTTGGGTTTTTCTCCTTCCAAGGAGAATGTCTTCTCCACCTTTGCTTCTGGCTTGGTAGAACCACGAGCCACTATAGCCGAAGTCTCGCTGATTTTTGGTTCAAGCATCAGCTCTCTCCTGCTTTCCTCACTTCGGATGATGGACACAACCTCATTAAAAGAGGGGGCTGTAGATTTACCAAGAATCTGGATCCTCACCTGATTAAATTATGGATTCAACCCAACAAGGAAGTCGTAAACTCGGTCTTGCTCAATAAACTCCTTGAGCACTGCTGCATCCTCAGGACATTTAGTCTTGATCACTCTATAATGGTCTAACTCCAGTCACAAGGACTTCAATTGATTAGCATATTCAGTGACCGTCTTGTCTCCCTGTTTTGCAGCCACCGTCTTTACCTTAACCTCGTAGACTTGAGCAGCATCCCTAGCTTTGGAATAGGTTCGCTCAATTGCATCCCATATAGCCTTTGCAGTGTTTAGGAACATGCAAGTGTCACTGATATCCAGAGTCATGGAATTCCACAACCATGCCATAATCATCGAGTCTTCTTCATCCCATGCTTCAAACTTGGGATCACCTGGCTGAGGTCCAGTACCCATGAGATGACTCAGCTTCCCTTTTCCTTTTAGTATGGTGCGAACAAGTTGTGACCACTTACGGTAATTATTCCCGTTCAGCCTATACGCAGATTGAATGTTCTGCAATTCACCAGGTGTTTGGGATCGGGTATCATCCAGTAGTTGAGTGGAACTGGAAACCTCACCCATAGTTGACATTTTGAGAGACAAAACAGATTCAAGGCAGAACAGAGAAGAGTCAAAACGAAGTTGAACAGAATAGAGAAGGTGAGCTAAGGAGCCCACTAGCCAAAGAGCCTCGAAAAGAAGTTCCGGCCACAGAAACAGGAGCAGAGGACGCCGGCGAGGTGAATGGAACCAACAGCGTGGAGCTCCGGTGACCGGAAGGTGGCGCGTGGCCTACACGCGCCGGGAAGTGTGTGCAAGCGTGACGCGCGTGGGGCGATTTCCGCGCTGGGGCGCTCGGAGGAATGGCCGGTCGGATTTGTGCCGGTATATCTCGTGACCTTACTTGGACGAAAAACGGAGTGGGTTCTTGTTTGGGGCCCATTCACGGGTCTTGTTTGGGTACTTGTTCACGAGTGCTATTTGGAGTCATTGCACGGTCTGTTTAGGGTGCATTACGGTCTTTGTTTTTGGGTAGCAATGAAGGCTAACGAGGAATGTCGAAAAAAGAGCAATGAAGGCCAAAAAATACTTGGGTTGGCAATGAAGGCCTGAAAAAATAGCAGAAAACAAAAACGGTCCCGGATCGGAACTTAATCGATACCATCTCGAGAATATGAAGAATATGAATATTGTATATTCAATCTCAAAAAGCTGAATGTTTACATGGAGAAATATATATAGGAGCTTCTATACATTAAATCTAGTCTAGGAAATAAGCAACTAATTAATAAACTACTAAAAACAATGTTTACACAAACAACCGTGGAATAAGACCAAGAGACCACCGTCCATAGTGGCCACCGTCCAACACAATTTAATATTTGTATAAATGAATCATACTGCCTTTTTATAAAAGCAATTTAATATGAAAAATAAAGTAATATTATTTTAACCAAAAGTTTTTACCATTTTTTTTGGATGAATGATTTTGTTGTTTACATGCCACTAGTAAATAGTGATTGAGTGGGCTCACAAGAGTTCATACCGTAATAATAAGCGGATAAAGTTCAAATAAAGATTTTAGGTATTTGTGGTATTATTCTCCTATAAAAATATAATATGTGTCTTATTTTTCAATAAAAATATAATAGGTATCTTTTTTTTTAACCACTTCTTCATATTTTAAAAAATTTTCATTGATGAGTTGTAGAAAAATATACACATGTCGTGTTTTTATTAGAAAATAACACCACAAATACCTAAAGAAATTTACCTAAATTTTGTCCATAATAAAATTGAGATTTGAACTGTTTGCTATGTAAGTTATAAGTGTAATTGATTAATTTAAAAATAATAATAAAAAAATTGTACAAGTTAGCATCTATAATTATTTTTCTACAAAAAAATTAAAAATGACTTATTTCTTTTATATGTCTTTAATAAATTAATAAAAACATATGATAATGATATAAAAAATTATTTAAGTAGTTTTTTTTTATAAATTTTAGTTTACCCATTTGTGATCGACTAAATTATTGCAATCATTATTGTACTTTAATGAGTAACACTTTACCCTTATGATTTCCTATCTTATAATAATTACATATTTACAAAAAAAATTTATTTAGTCTCAAATTACTACACTCGGTCTACCAAAATTATATTACTTACACAATATAATCATACTTACAATTAGGTTAAGATGAACAAATAAATAAATTATTAATGATTTCATTATGTTATAAAATAATGATTCACTTATTTTATGCATAATCATAATTGAGATTTAAGTAATAACAATTTTTTAAACTTTAACATATGTCATCCTTTAGAAATTAGTTGAAAAAAAATTTGTTCTGTACTACGGTAGTGAATCATAGGAGACAAAGTGTCTCTTTTTAAACTATTTGGGAATAAAGTGATTTCAAATCAAACCCAAAAGTGAATATAAGGTGAATTTTTTCTTTGTTAATTTATTTTTATGCCTAATTGTTATCTTACTTTCTCATATTTCAACAAAGGATATCGGTATCACAATCTATATCTCTGTTTATATAAGTGAGTTAAGATTGACAAACCTTTCATTTTTTATAACATATGTGCTTTAGGCTCACTAGTCTCTCATTTATACAACTCACTATATGAATTAAAATATATATATATATATTTTTATACCCATTGCCTAAGTACTACTCCAGCATAGATTCATTTATCACTATTTACTACTTAGTTTTGCATTCAGGCTTATCTAATTAATGTGGCTTCTTTTTTGCAGTGAAATTACTTTATATACTTATACACAAGCAAAGAAACTGAATGCTAAAAGCTGATATTGAAATGACAAGGAAGGAGATAGAACAGTATTCAGAAGTTGAAGATGAGCTCAAGCGAAGACTTCATCAAGTGACTAACAATTAAATTAAAAACCAAGCTAAGGTGTGTCATCCATACATTCAATGAGTAATTATTGTAATATTCCTGCCAATGCTCTTGGATGGCTGTTTTAAAAAATCATGCTAAACTACCCAGTTTGATGAGTTAGACTAGTGACCATGTCAATAGTTTGTACTAAACCTAGTGATTGAACACGACGAACACATTTAACGTTTGTACTAAACAGCTTTCCTACTTTTGCAATCAAACAGAATGATCAACAAAAATTGTTAAACTAGATCAAGTTTAAAGTAATTGAGAGGGTTGAAAATGCAAATGAAAAATTTATAAGAAAGATCCATACAAATTCATAATCAGACCTTTACAAACAGACTTATTTTAGACACCCAACTATTGAAACAATTTATTTAAACTAAACAAAGCCTCTCTGTACAAGGGGTGAGATCAACAACTTTGGAGGACTATAGTAAGTTACATTGGCTATATACATAGAGGGGACAATAACATTGACGCTAAAACTATTCAACCTGGGACTTCAGCAAGCATTGCAGCTGGCAAACACTGGGTTAGGAGCTTGTGAACAATACTACTGTGAACTCAAGACAACATAGTAGCATAATCTGCCATGAAAAAGAGAAATCATGAAGATGGGATGAAGATCACAGCTAGTTTAGAGTCAAAATCAGACCTGAGAATCTCAAACAACAAGTAACTACACCGCTAGATGCTGATATCAAAAGAATTAAGTATCCAAAAAATATCAGTATCTCATCAAGAAAAGATAGGATCAAATTAAAGCATGACTGGTCCAGCAAACTAAAAAAGAATTAATGTTCACATCTGATTCATATTCTAACGTGGGCGTGGGCGAGGTATTAACTCACTATCAATGGTGGTCAACAATCATCAATTGCTTCAGCCTCAATCTTGTAAACCCCAGTTTTTGCAAGCAACAACTAGTAAGGCTTGAGAGTCTTGAAGCAGATGACCAGCAGCGCTTCATTGACAAGTGGCATACACTCAACAACATTTCTCAACAACTGAACATAAAGAATGGCAATTTTGGACTCAAAAATTAAGTGAGCCTGAGTGACAATCGCAGATATTGAAAGACAGAATATAAGGATCATTCGGCCTTGGATTCCTCATTGATCTTCAAAATGAGCAAGTTCCCAATCCAGAACCTTTTCCACTTCCTTGGGAATGGAAAACTTAGAATCCAAAATTTTCAAAAAGAGAAAACAGGGAAAAAAATGTTTTGTGCAAAAGCACTTTTTTACCAGTATAAAATCCTGCAGAGGAAAGGGAACAAAAAGTAAACCTAATGTGTGCAAAACAACAACATATTAAAGTATCCACAAATAACTTAATACTGCCACAAATTCCAATTAAAAAAAAAGTACCAATAAGGCAATAAACGGTCATAAGTTTACTAGAAAATATCATTTGAACCTTCCAAAATCCAAATAATCCCCACTCCTTATATCTCTTCAGTTCATTCTTTTCAAATGGTAAAAGTTAGACAACGATCCCTTAAACACAGATTCCTGGTCATTATCCAAAATCAACAATTGCATTTTAAAATACTCCAATCCATTTTGAACCAATGACCTCAATGAATATATCAGCAACTATAACACCTAAGGCAACTCAGATGGTGAAACTAAAATATGCACGTGATTTTAATTTTTTTCCTCACAGTAAAAAGAATACAAGAACCATATAGGCAAAAAGAAATTAACATTAGTAGACTAATTGTATAAATTCAAACTAGTTGGTGGTGAGCAGTAAGTTTACGTTAATTACTTGAAAAGGTAAAGAAGCTGCTGACCAGTGGCAGCAACATAGTTCAGCAATTCCATTGGACTTTGAGAATTAAATACTTGTATTTTAATTATCCTTATCATAGAATCTCCGGTAATATACTTATAATTTTTCAAGATGTGTTACGTTCAGGCTATTTAATAATGAAGTAAAAGCACAAATCTTGACAAACTGAAGTGGCCAGATTAGTGGCCATCTTAGCTATATTAGCTGATTTTGTAACATTAATTATAAGGGAGAAACTCATATAAGAGCAAGAAAAATACATAGTCAAGAGAGTATCAATGAACTAGAAACCTCATAGCAGTGAGTTCTTGCATCCCATCATATTTAGCTTTTCTAGTTCTCTCACTTTTCCTCCAACTCTTCAATAAAGCTGTTCTGAATAATTTTCCTAACACCAGTAAAGATATAACAAGCTGTGTTTGTTAGTGTTGGACTGTGGAACTATGTTGGACGGTGCAAAATCCAATATTCTAAGGATCCCTATGCAAAATCCTACATTCTAAGGATCTCTATGCAAAATCTACAAATATTGGGGAAAAATTGTTTGTTTTCTATGTTCTCTGTTTAGAAGGCTTTGAGCGCTGAGCTGTAGGAAGACTAGCATGCTTTGCAGTCTAAAGCTGCTAAGGAGACATATGGTAGCAAAGCAAAAGGGCTGACTCTCTTTCTCATTATGAAATATTTCACCAACCAGCTAGTGGATTTTTCCATGTGAAACACTTTACTGAGTATTCAGGAACAAAGGGGAACACCTTTATTGCATATTAGATCAAGGTATTGCAATTAATAGTATATAATATATTTTTTTTAATCAGTTAAATTTTTGTCATTTTCTTTAGTGTTAAGGTGGCGTTAAATGCCTAGGTTATTGTTCATGGCAACAGCAAGGGATTAGATAAAGGTATGTATTTTTGAAGTTAAGCAGTTTGGTCCACAGAAATCTTTCCTTTATAATTCTATGAATGATTGCATCTCCACTAAGATGGTAAGTAACATCAAGCATGATAATGGCATTTATGTAAAGTTCTTTCCTGAATCTAATTTGTAACATAAAATGAAAGGTGCCGAATGCATGAAGACTAACATGATACTATAATTTTAGGCTGAAACCAGAAAATCGTAAGGAAATGTGAACATCCCTCTTTGAGACAACTCACAACACTGACCACTGTACCATTTGTACCAAAAAATGCTATCTTCTTAATTGAAAACCAGAAAGTTGATTAAAGATTAGCTTTTGATGGCTTCTGAAACCACCTGCTGAAGTGGCCTGATTATTGGCCATTTCAGCTATATTTACTATTTTTGTAACATTAGTTATAATGGAGAAGCTGATATAAGAGCAAGAAAAAAATATAGTCAAGAGAGAGTATCAACGTACCAGAAACCTCATAGCAGTGTGTTCTCGTATGCCATCATATTTCCCTTCTCTAGTTCTTCACTTCTCCAACTCTTCAATAAAGCTGTTCTGAATAATTTTCCTAACACCAGTAAAGATACCACAGGCTGTGTTTGTTAGCAGTTAGCACAAGTCAACGCCAAAACAGATCTAGAGAATACCTTAGAACAGGGATTAGTGAATGAGGTGATGGAATCAAGGGGAGAGTAAATTGGTTCTTTCAAATTTAAGAATAATACTAAAGCTATTCAACAGGTCAATCTAACACAAGATAAGAACCTTCCTCTACTTCTACCAAAATAAATTAACACCAGCTTAATATACAAAACTGATTATACTAAAAGCTCTATACCTCTAGTAAGCTAATTTGTGAAAAAACAGAGTCAATGAAAAATTTCGCACATTGCCATGTAGCTGCAGGAGACTCAACAGGAAGGAAAATCTTCTGGGGGAGGAGGCAGCAAGTACTCAGATACTCAAGATGGCAAGACCCCAAGAAGTGTGCACCTCAAGATGGAAATGCATAAACCACACTCCAGGATTGTCTACCTTAAAAACCGAATTGTTGCTCATCACCCCTTTGGAACTTCCACTGCATTCCTCTCTAAAGGATCAACAAGGTTATAATTTGCTCGGTCTATTTTAGGTACCAAACCCCTCACCAACAATGAAGTTGTGCCAATGAATGTGAATTGGATGGTTCTCAACATTAAGGAAACCTGTATCCTGCAACAGAATCTCCAAAATTTGTAACACAAGTCAATGCTAAAAGCATTGTACAAAATTCTGTGTTCATGTTATATGTTAATGGGTCCACACCACTATAAATGATCATAAGTAAGCTACAAAAATAAAACCCGAGCCTTCTAAACAAACCCAATTCTTATATCTGTTTTACTCATTCTTTTCAAAAGGTAAATTTTATATGATCACCAGAACACATATTCCTGAAGTAATTACCACCAAAATAAACAATAGCCTTTGAAAAAGCTCTAATTAATTGGGACCTCCAGGAAAATATCAGCAACTAACACCTAAGACAGCTCAGATGAAGCAACCAAAATATGCTTCTGTTTTTAACATTTTCCTTTCTGTAAAAAACCACAACAAAAAAAACAGGGAAGAATAAAATGGAAAGCATCTGGTTCCACTTTCTATAATTTGGGTTAAATAGAGTTGACTATAAGAGATAAAGCATTCCAAATAATCATGTCAGTTTTGGCTTGGTTTGTTGTATGATAAAAAGGATTTTACTACAGATTACCACAATTGAAAACTAATATTGCGTCTACCATGAACTGAAACACTAACAATGAGCAGTGACTGAAAATATCCTTAAAAGTAGGTAAAGCAGATTGACAGTAAACTGGGTACAAAAAGGATACTCATGTCAAGACTCAAAAAAATCAACCAATGTTATTAATACAAGATCAAAATGAACCTAACAAACATATGACTTTTAATCAAAACATAAGTGATAGAGAGCCTATTGCATAGTCCATCTTTCTGATGTGTAACTATCAAAAGAAATAAACATCAGCTGACCAGTCATACAAATTCAACATTAATGTGTAACTAGAAAACATCTCACCTAGTTCTACCCTTACAAGAGGCCTCTAGCGATCATTTCACAAAGAAGTTTCTCTGCCTCATCATTCTCATCTTTCTCAGAAAGAGCACGAATAATTATTTCAAAAGTTACAGCATTAGGGATACAACCATTGTCTTCCATTTTTTACATCAAAGCCAATGCTTCGTCAAACAAGCCCTCATTACACAGCCCATTGATAGTAATAGTATATGTCTGAACATCTAGATGATAGCCTTTAATCAAAAGATCCTTAAAAACCTCTTGTGCATCCTCAAGTCTTCCAACTTCGCATAGTCCATCCATAAGAATAGTGTATGTATGCACATCTGGCTAAATTCCCTGCTCTTCAATTTTCTTGACTAATGCTATTGCCTTGTCAAGATGATGGTTTTTGCATAAAGCGTCCAACAAGGAACTGTCAGTGATTACATTGGCAGGTTGACCTCTATCATGCATCTCATCTACAAGCTCCCAAACATAAGAGATTCTTCCTGATTTGCACAAGCCATCAATAAGAGAGCTGTAAGTTACCGTATCGGGAACCAAATGTTTGGGATCCATTTCTTTAAAGAGATTCATGGCTTCATCCACCATTTTAATCTTGCAGAATCCATTAATCATGATGCTGTAGCTCTGAACATCAGGTACCACTCCCCTTTTGGCCATAGTGTTGAATACATATTTTGCCTTGTTCATTTGATTAACTAAGCAATACCCATCCATTAAAATATTATAAGTAACAACATCAGGTTTCACGCCTTCTTTTATCATCATAGCTAACACATTGTTAGCTTCTTTGACCTTTCCTTCTTTACATAATGCATCAACCAATATATTAAAGGTACAAACATTTGGGTTAATGCTTTTCAATACCATTTCACTTAACAAATCAGTTGCTTCCTTCAATCGACCCACAATGCCCAAACCATAGATTAGGGTACTGTAAGTGACAACATCCGGTAAAATTCCCTTGACAACCATTTCAGAATATAAATCATGGGCCTCAATTATAAGTTTATCTTTGCATAGGCTGTCAATGATTGTGTTGTACATGACTACGTTAGGTTTAACCACTTTTCCTTCAATCTTTCTCAGCAACTGCATGGCAGCTCATGTCTGTCCTATTTTACACACCCCATTGATCAAAGTCCCTTAACTAACTTCATTTAACAGATATCCTTGTGCTACAACAGTGTCATGAAAGTGCAGTGCTTTTTGAACATCTCCATTAGTACATAGACCTTTCATTATAGTTGTGAAGGTTATAGTATTAGGTTGATAACCTATCTTGAGAATATTGCCCAACACAGAGAAAGCAAAACCCAACTGACCCACATGGCAGTAACAATTGATCAAGATGCTCAGATTAACAATGTTTTACGTAATTCGCCTAAGCTCCATTTGTTTAGAAAGAGAAATAGCAGTGGGGTAATGCTTCATCTTCACAAGGGATCCTAAAATCTTATTAAATTCCACAATGGGTGGGGTAGGACGCAGATGGAGCATGCGATTGAATGAGAGAAGGGCATCGTCAACATTATAATTATCAAGGTTAAGGTTTGGGGGCTGAGAATGAGAGAATAGCCTTGCATTCAAGAGCTGAGATTCAACATGAGGAAAGTTTGGGATGAGAAAAGGAGCATACCTTAATCTTGACATCGTTGTTGCATTCAACATGTTTCTTTGATTAAGGATATCTCCTCAGTTCCTCTGCCGAGTCTTGCATTCAATTTGTAATTTTGTGTTGGTCTAATGAAACTGTGAAATTGCTCGTGCTTTTGGTATGCTCATATATAATAATAATAATAATAATAATAATAATATTATTATTATTATTATTATTATTATTATTATTATTATTATTATTATATATTAATTACAGCTCAAAAATGAATTTTAATTAGATCTTTTAATATTTGAATAAACTAATCACATAAATAATTATAAATTATGCCTTTTCATAAAAGTAATTTAATATGAAAAATAAAATAATACTATTTCAACCAAAAGTTTTTACCAACATTTTTTTCTTTGTATGAATGATTTTGTTGTCAATATGCTATTAGTGAATAGTGATTAAGATAGCTCAATAGATTTCATATCGTAATAATGAAATTGAGATTTGAACTTTTTCTTATGTAAGTCATAAGTGTAATTGATTATTTAAAAAAATAAAACTAATAAAAAAATTATACAAGTTGGCATCTATAATTATTTTTCTACAAAAAATTTAAAAATGACTTATTTCTTTTATATGTCTTTAATAAATTAGTAGAAACATATGATAATGATATAAAAAAATTATTAAAGTAGTTTTTTTGGATAAATTTTGATTTACCCATTTTGTAATCTTACGAAATTATTGTGATCATTGTGCTTTAAAAGGTAACATTTTACCTTTATGGTTTCCTATGTTATAACAATCACATATTTATAAAAGAAAATTATTTAGTCTCAAATTACTATATTTGGTACACTAAAATTATAATACTTACACAATATAATCATTCTTATAGTTCGATTAAGATGATGATGACCAAATAAATAAATTATTAATGATTTCATCATATTATAAAATAATGTTTCACTTATTTTATTAAACAAGCATAATCACAATTGAGATTTGAGTATTAACAAATTTTTAAATTCTGACATATGTATTCCTTTATAAATTCGTTGAAAAAATAAAGTTATGTACTAAGGTAGTGAATTATAGGAGACAAAGTGTCTCTTTTTAATAAGTGATTTCAAATCAAACCTAAAAATGAATATAAGGTGATTTTTTTCTTAGGTGACTTATTTTTATGCTCAAATATTATCCTATTTTCTCATATTTCAACAAAGAGTATCGGTATCACAATCTATAACTTTGTTTTTACACATAAGCTAAGATTGACAAACCTTTCATTTTTTATAACATATGTGCTTTAGGCTCACTAACCTCTGTCGCGACCGGGATCGTGTCGAAGAATAGCAACTCACGATTTTAGAAAATGAAAATGAAAAATGAAGTCACCACCAATTTTATTTAAATTTGAAAAAATTAGAAAACTTTTTTTAGAAAATAGTCTTGAAAACCAGATTGGATTCGGGAGTCGGTTATGCATAGGGAATGGTAGAAACTTAATTCCACAGCATCCCTAACACACCTGTCTTGAGACGATACCTTAAGTCAATTGTGTAAATTCTTGATAATCTCAAAATATATTTATTTTACTTCTCTTAAAAACATTTTAACTATTTTTTAAAAGAGAGAAAAAAAAGAACAACCAAATTGTGAAAATTTAAATTTTTGGCTTGACAGAATAGAGATTATGCTCCTACGTATCATCACGTGCAATGAAGAACTCAAAGTCATGCAGTTCTCTAGAAAACATTTGTGGATTGGTCGATTTTAGTTATAAAAATGAGAACTCCAAAAGTTCAAATCAAGTTGGATAATAATTGATTGATTTAAATAGGGCAACACGTCAACTGACATTACAGTCAAGACAATAAACTAGATAAATAAGCAAATAGACAAAGATAAATCAAATTCAAGTCAGACCAATCCACAAACATTTTTTTGTTACCTTTTGGCCTTTTTATTGTTATTTTTTCATTTTTTTCCATTTTCATGTATTTTTTTTTACTTTTTCATCTTTCTTGGTATTTTTCTTTTTTTTCTTTTTTTAGTATTTTTTATTATTATCTAATCCTATGTATTTTGTTCTTACATTATTTTTCTATTTTTTCACTAAGTCTCTAAACTACTAAACAAACTAACTTTAGGCCAAAATAAGAGAAACAAGAAACTCAACCCACTAATTAAAACACTCCTTGTGAACACCCAATTTTGTCAGGATCCTTAAAACCTTTAATTAAAAATAATAATAATCATATTTATTATTAATTACACTACTTGCTGATCCAAATTCAAGCCCAATCCAATAGAGAAGTATACAAATCCATCAACCCTAGCCCATTTATTTCAAGTTTTTAATGAAAAAAAAAAGAAAGGAAAGTCAGATTAGCCTACAGACGTAAGGCCACAGCATGCTAATTTAGCATTGAAAAAGAAGAGAAAATCTGAACGTAAAAGCTTTGAGAAATAAAGCATCAAAGAGGCAATGGACAGCTATCCTACTTGCTGCAACCCTTCAGTATAATGCACAGTCAACCATGGAAAAAAGGACTAAACACATAAAATGGAAACAAGCAACAATAGAGAAAAAGGATGTAGATTTGAAAGCAAAAAAAAAAAAATAGAAGGGGAAAAGGATCGTTCGAATGGGATGGCTTTGGGCTTTGGTTTTATATACATAACAGAGAACAAAGGGGAAGCAGCGTTGAAAGCCAAAATTGGAGTTGAGAAAGACTTGACATTCTGATTTCCCACAACCAAGGCTCAAAACAATTTTTGAATATAGTAAGAGGAAGCCAGCTAGAGGGAGTGCAGAGTCAAAAAACAGGGAAGGTTCATCAAACTGGAAATTAAAAATGACCAATGCTCTGTTACCTAAGATGTCCAGGAAAAAGGAAATGAAGCAAGCAAAGAAGAGGGGGATAGAAAGAGACTGCACAATCGATGACGCTTGGGCATGCCAAAGCCAGAATCTCTTTATGCCTATATAAGGGGACAATGTAAAGAAGGATGGGGTTCCCTTTTTTTTTGGTTCGGAGTTTTTTTTTTAGAGGTTATAGTTTCTCTTCCAAAAGCTATTATTTAATACTGGTGAGAAAAGTGGAGGGGGAGAAAAAGTGAGAAGTGAGTTTGTAAAGAAAGTTTGTAAGAAAAAAGAATTGAATAGAAAGATTTTTTTTCAAGTATTTTCCTGGAGCACGGAGGTATTTTGTTTTGTTCTTTCTTATGCTTTGATTTCCACCATTGCTGCTACATCTAAACTTCTGCATTCTTTTTTTATCTTCACGTTCTGGTTTCCACCTACTCACAAGCATACATGTTCATACCCCATCCCCTTAAAGGATCCAGCAGAAACCACCATTTTCCCCTCACCACCATACCAACCTTTACCACTCTCCTATCCTTCATCCTCACCTCCAAGCCTCCAAACCGTGGCCACCATCATGGTTGCACTTCCATAGCCTCACCCATCTTCAACTTCCACACAATCTTAACCTCCTGCCGCCATTTTTACCTCAAAACCGTCGGACCTCACAAAAAATCAGGTCTCCCTCTTCAACCGACTGTCGAACCCAACACCAAATCTCTCCCTTCAACCGACCGTCGAACCCAACACCAAATCTCTCCCTTCAACCGACCAGTTGAGCCCAACACCAGATCTCTCCCTTCAACCGACCGTCGAACCCAACACAAAATCTCTCCCTTCAACCGACCATCGAACCCAACCAAAATCCATCTCTGCACCGACCGTTGAACCCAACTAAGTCCCTCTCCACACCGACCGTCGAACCCAACCATCTTCCATCTCCCTTCAACCTCCTAAACACTTACCTTCTAGAATCACCATTCTAACCAACTACTTCCAGGCCCCCACGTAAACCCATACCAATCTTCACCACTCTCCTAACAACCAAATCCATCTCAACCGACCGTCGAACCCAACCAGATCCCTCTCTGCACCGACCGTCGGACAACAGAAGCCAGATCCCCTCTGCACCGACCGTCGGATCACAAAATCAGAACCCCCTGCACCGACCGTCGGATCACAAAGAACCAGAACCCCCAACCGACCGTCAGACCTCCACCAGATCCTTCCCAACACGACACCTCACGTTTTCGTTTTCCCACTTCAGAGGCTGAAAGCCTCTTTCTTTCTTTTTTCTCCTTATCAGAGGCTACGAGCCTCTGTTTTCTGCTTTCTTCTTTTATTATCTTTTTTTAAAAAAAAGTAGCATGTATGTTTTAAGAAAATGAGTTTATAACAAAAAGCACAATAAAAGAAAATGGTTCTGCTGGGTTGGGCTTCATGGTTATTTTACTTTTTTTGTGATCCAAAGCCTTCTTTTGAGTTTGGGTAGTATAGATAAATAACAATAGTCATTTTTCTTCGTTAGCTTTGTTTATCATATTTATTTTTTTTTCTTTCTTTCTTTAGCTGTTGGTTTTCTTAGAAAAAATGAAATAATTAAACGTTGTTGAGAAATTTTAAAATCGGATTAGTGAAATTGTGATGTGATTTGTTAATCTCTTTTTTTGGAATCATTTAAGTTGTGACAACTCGATGATTCATAAAATCTTTTTTTCCTTCTTTTAAATTTTTTTTATTTACCTGCTCCTTTTTTTAAAATGATAAAACAAATATTTTCAAATGTTATAAAATTCTACACAATCAATTTAAGGTACCATTTTAGAACAGATGTGTTAGGGGTACTGTGGGATTAAGTTTCCGCCCTTCCTTATCCATAACCAACTCCCGAATTCAATCTGGTTCCAAAGACCATTTTCAAATGAAGGTTTTTCAATTTTTCCTAATTTAAATAAAATTGGTGGCGACTCTATTTCTTTTTTCTAAAATCAAGAGTTGTTATTTTTCACCGCGATCTCGATCGCGACAGATGGTGACTCCACTGGGGAGTTTTGAGAGTCAAGCCTTTGAAAATTGATTGTGCAAATTTTGTAACTTTTATATGTTTGTTTTACTCCTTTTGTTTTTGCTTTATTTTTGTTTTGTTTTTCTATTTTATTTAAATTGTTTATTGATCACCTTAACTGTGATTCTATTTTATCATGTAAACCTTAGGATAGAAGATTTTGGGAATCTTGTTTTGTGTTCGTGTTGTTTTGCAGGATGTGAGTAATCTCTAGAATTATGAAGGTTTGTATGCTCCCTACACACATTACACCTACACGTTTATCACACACATTCGAGTGGGGCCCTATACCCGGGTCTGAGTGAATCTTAAGTTAGGTAGAGGTTGCGTAGTGGTAGCCATTTTGGATGTACATCCTGTTTGGTTATCGTGAAAACCTCATCTAGAGCGTACCTTTTTCATGAATGTCTCGCACTAGTGGTTTACCCACTATTTGTGGTCAACATTCTGATATAGGACTTAGCTCTAGAGGCCTTTAGGATAATAGAGTCACCCAATGAAAGTTCTCACGAATTAGACAGCCTTATAGATCCTTAGGGTAGAACTCCTCAAATTTAAGGCAGTCCTTCAGGGCACAAAGGGAGTGTACCTTTTCGTTATCCTTAAATTTATCTGACATTGTATTTTTTTTATAAAAAAAAAAATCATACTTTGCATCCTTGCACCATGTTTTCTTTGCAATACTCTAATCTTTTGTCCTTCCTGAGGCAGATTTGTTAGAGAACCTTAGAACTCAACCAAGATTTGACAGTGAATATCTTTGATAAAAAGGAATATGGGATCAGATTAAGACTCTGCGACTCAAGGCTAATAAAGTTCACACTGAAAGTCTAGTGGTTATGGGGCGAATGTTGAAGAAGACTCAACGTTTGACATTTGCGGCAAAGTATGGAAAGGTTCTGGATCTGTTATCCCATATTTCACTGGAGACTTAATACTTTTGAACGAGACGTTCTGGGTAATAGTCACAACAAACAATATCAAAGATACTCATTTCAAATTTACTGGGTGCAAAATCACTAACGGTCCTCTAACAAATAATGAACATAATCACTGATCTTCTAAAATTTTCAGGTACAAACATTGAACCATTGCTCGTCCTCGGAAAATGCAGATTGCACAAACCCGGGCCTACAGAACTAGATCGCAAACTAGGCTGCAAGAGATGTCAAATTCAGAAAGAAACTTAAGTCAAGAGATGGATGAAATGAGAGAAAGAATCAATATAATGGCAAAAAGACAATCAAGGGTCGAGGATTTACTGAGACAGTTAACTGAGACCCTTAGAACAACAAATGGAACATCTGTCGGCACTAGGGTAAATGCAAATGCAAATAACAATGTGAATGAAGAGGGTGATTCCATGAACAAAAATCATGAAGCGGAGAAAAATAATGTAGAAGTAACTCATGAACAGCCGGTGAAAATATTACTGAACAGCAACTCCGAAAAGGAAAAATTAAGAGATGAGTTGATCAGAAAGATGCAAGAGCAAATTAAAGCCATGCAAGGCCCCAATCTGTATGGTTCAGTGGGAATCGATGAACTGTTCCCTGAGGTTGAAGTCAATATTCCCAAAGATTTCAAAGTACCAGATTTCTCAAAGTATGATGGGAGCACCAATCCAAAGTTCCATCTGAAGACTTACATCACCAAAATGGCCATTTGGTCACGGGATCAAAAGTTCTTAATCAATTTCTTCCATGAGAGCCTGACTGGGTCGGCTTTGGAATGATACATGCAACTCGACCATTCAAAGATTTCTTGTTGGGATGATTTGACGAGTCTATTCTTGAGCAATATCGATTCAATATTGACACCACACCTACCCGAGAACAGCTAGGGTCAATGCAGAAAAGGAATGACGAAACTTTCAAGCAATACGCTCAAAGATGGAGAATGTTAGCAGCCCAAGTTCAACCACCATTGACTCCATCAGAAATGAGCTCGTACTTTATGGGGACCCTAGGAGCACCTTTTATTGGACTGATGGTAGGTGCTGCCTACAGAGATTTTTCTGATCTAATTTCGGTTGGAGAAAGGATTGAGAACCTTGCAAAGGCAGGAAAATTACCTACTGGAAATACAGAGAGCAATTTTCCTAAGAAGGTAGCACCAATAAGGAAGAAAGAACCCGAAGTCAGTTATGTGCATCAACAAAACTCATGTTTCCCTCGTAGCCCACAACCATACCCTTCTTATCAAGCCCCTTCACCCGCTTTTCCGGCTTACCAAACTTCATACCAAGTTAATAATGTTCCTTCACCACGTCCCGTCTATACCAATCGTCCTCCCGCACCTCGAAATCCAGGAAACCAAGGGTATGCTTGACCCCCGTCAAATCTACCCCCTTTTCTAAAGTTGCCAATCTCCAATGCTGATTTGTTTCAATAGTTGTTCGATGCACATTTGGTTGCATGCATTCCTTCTCGCCCTATGGTGCCCCCATTTCCAGCCTGGTACAACCCCAACGTGACTTGCAAGTTCCATATGGATAACCCAGGACACTCAATCGAAGATTGCGAGGTATTTAAGACCACAGTAAGGAGATTGATTTCCTGCGGAAAGCTAGACTTTGAAGAGGAGAAGGGACCTAGCATTACTAGCAACCCAATTCCAAATCATGGGAAGGGGATTTTAAATGCATTAGAAAAAGAGAATGAAGGACTTCAAAATGTAGCGGATGTCAAAACTCCTATGAAGTTAATATTCCAAGGTCTTGTCCAAGCAGGCTATTGTTCCTCAATAGCCTTGGGTGATGTAAGGTTTGAATATAATACTGAAGCTTGTTGTGAATACCATATAGAGAAGGGGCACGATATTGAAGATTGTCAGGAGTTGAAGGCTCGGGTGCAAAGATTCATGGCTTTGGGGGTAATAGATGTTACTCAAGCAAGAGGGTTCGCAAAAGAGATAGACGTTGTGGAGCGTCTAGTCCTCAAACTCCCGCGTACTAGTGAAGTTCCAGATTCCCGGAAAGTTGTCATAGCAATAAAGAAGCCTACACCTTTTCCCTATTGTGATACACATGCTGTGCCTTGGAAGTATGATGTCAAGGTAAAAACACAAAGTAATATAGGACAAACCGCTTCAACCCCTGTTGCTTAGATAGCGGAGCCCGCACAAGCAGTGTCAAGCGTTGTGGGCATAGGAGGGATCACAAGAAGCGGCAGGTGCTATGGGCAAGAAGATAAGACCGGGAAAGGAAAAACAGGCTTTATAGAAACAAAAGAAGATGATGAAGAAGAATTCCTAAAAATCATGAAGCAAAGTGAGTATGATGTGGTAGAACAACTCAGAAAAACTCCAGCTCGGATCTTTCTATTGTCACTCATTATGAATTCTGAACCTCATCTCAAAGCACTGCAGAGAGTGTTAAATGAAGCCTATGTGAAGCCGGATGTTACCCCAGAAAGCTTAGTGAACATGGTAGATCTAGTAAAGCACATAAATATGATCCCCTTCTCGGAAGAAGAAGTGGTACATTCAATAGGGAATAACCCACGTGCTTTGCATATCACGTTGAAATGTCAGGGGTATGTAGTCGCAAAAGTTTTGATTGATGGGGGTTCTGCCTTGAACGTCCTCTCGAGGACAACTTTGTCCCAGCTGGCTATGAGTGTGGAAGACCTTAAGCCTCAAGAAATGACAGTGCGGACCTTCGATGGAAGGAAAAGAGGAATTTTGGGAGAAGTGACCCTTTCACTTGAGATAGGCCCGAGCTGCTTCCAAGTTTTGTTTCAAGTAATGGATATCGAGCCTACATATACTATGCTTTTAGGAAGACCATGGATCCACGCTGCTGGTGTTGTTCCCTCAACCTTGCACCAATGCCTGAAATACATTGAGAATGGATGTCTGGTTACCATTCGAAGAGAGGAAGAAATCTTACTAATGAAGCCTACTTCAGTGCCTTATGTTGAAAACACAGAGCTGGAGGTGGAAAACTTCCTACACAGTTTCCAGTTGGTGGAATCGAAGGCAAAGAAGGATGAGTCGTCCTCTAAAGATGTTCATCAAGTTATGACTCGTATTATGACCAATAATGGTTACCAAGCCGGAAAAGGTTTAGGAATCTAGCTGCAAGGAACCAAGTCTATGATCACCCTGCCAGAGAACAAAATAGATATGGTCTGGGATATGAAGCACCATTGGAAGGCATGATGAAGCACAATTTGGTTCTCAATGAAGGAAAAAGGGAGAATAAAGTGAAAAAGATGATTCCTCATCTGAAGGAGACATTCCCCACCACTGCCGAGGTTATCAATAGAACCTCCAATCATCAGGTCCGGCTAATCATTAACAATGTAGACGAAGACTCCGAAGAAGACCATGTTATCCAGCCTGCTGTCGATTTGAAACCTCTAAACAATTGGCGATCTAAGGCGTTAATGAATGTGATTGTCATAAAGTAATTGTTTAGTCGTGATGTTATCTTAGACTTTTGTAATGCTGAATTTATGCTAACTCTTGTCGAAGCTTTAAGGCAATGAACTTGTGTGTGTTTCTAGTATGATTCTCTGCTCATGTTATCTTTCATCAAAGTTTCAATGCAATGAACTTGTGTGTTTCTTAGTTAATTCACTGCTTTAGTTCTTTTCTATCTCTGATTTGTGCCTTTGCTTAGCCTTGTCCAATTACCATATTTTCTTTCTGTTTCTAATCGGGCATAAATAAATCTTCCAGGGACTTGGGTCTGGTAGAGGCATTGTCCTAGGAAAGGATGCCTGAAAGCTCAAGGATGGATTCCTATTCAATGATGGATATAGATAACTATGACTCAGATGAAGATAGGAACGCCACTGAGGAGTTTGCCAAATTGGTAGAAAGGTCGGATAGAGACTTCAGCCTGGATGAGGAAGAAGTAGAGGTGATCAATATAGGAACCGATGAAGACGAGAAGGAGTTAAGGTTAGTGGATAACCCGGAACGTGAAAGTATGATCAAGTTATTCAGAGACTACATGGATGTATTTGCTTGGTCCTACCGAGATATGCCAGGGCTGGATCCGAGCATAGCTTCCCACAAGATTTCGCTATACCCCAATGTTGAGGCAAAAAAGCATAAATTGAGGAGAATGCACCCTGAAATGTCTTTAAAGATCAAAGAGGAAGTCACTAAGCAATTGGAGGCGGGTTTTTTAGAAGTATCAAGGCACCCAGAATGGGTAGCAAATATCGTCCCCGTTCCGAAGAAAGATGGAAAAGTCAGATGTGTGTGGACTATAGGGATTTGAATAAAGCTAGCCCTAAAGATAATTTCCCCTTGCCTCACATTGATGTCCTTGTCGATAATGCAGCAAGAGGTCATAGATTCTCTTTTATGGATGGTTATTTTGGTTACAATCAAATTCTTATGAACACGAGTGATAAAGAGAAGACCACATTTGTCACATCATGGGGAACCTTTTGTTACACAGTCATGCCATTTGGATTGAAGAATACTGGGGCCACCTATCAGCGTGCCATTGGTTGCTTTGTTCCACGATATGATGCACAAAGAAATTGAGGTGTACGTGGATGACATAGTTGCTAAGTCCAAAGAAAGGGAAAGCCATGTGGTAGTGTTGCAAAAGTTGTTTGAAAGACTCAGAAAATACAAGTTGAGACTAAACCCGACAAAATGTGTTTTTGGTGCATCGACTGGAAAATTGCTTGGTTTTGTTGTTAGCAAGGAAGGAATCAAAGTGGACCCTGATAAAGTCAAAGCAATACAAGAGATGCCTGCTCCTAAGACTGAAAAAGAGGTAAGAAGCTTTCTCGAGAGACTGAATTACATCGCTAGGTTCATAACCAATCTGACTAGCACTTGCGAGCCAATCTTCAAGCTACTAAAGAAACAACAACCAGGAGAATGGGATGAACACTGTCAGGAAGCTCTTGAGAAGATAAAAACTTACTTGCAAAGTCCTCCTATTTTGGTGCCATCTACACCTGATCGTCCTTTGATATTATACCTCACGGTATTGCAGACATCCATGGGAGCAATGCTAGGGCAGCATGATGAAACAAGAAAAAAAGAACAAGCCATCTACTATTTGAGCAAGAAGTTCAATGAGTGCGAGTCTCGCTACATGACAATTGAGAAAATATGTTGTGCACTGGCATGGACGTCTAGAAGGTTGAGGCAGTACATATTGTACTATACTACTTGGCTTATCTCAAGAATGGACCCGATAAAGTACATATTTGAAAGCCCTCATGTTTCCACACGAGTCTCCAAGTGGCAAGTGGTTATTTCTGAGTTCGACATAAATCACATAACTCGAAAATCTATCAAAGGGAGCGTAATTGCAGATCACTTAGCTGAGAACCCGCTCAATTACAAGCAACCTGTGACGTCTGATTTTCTTGATGAGGATGTTTTAGCAGTTGAAGAAGAAGAGTCAGATGAAGAGGACATGTGGAAGATGTTTTTTGACGGAGCAGTCAGTATGTATGGGAACGGCATAGGTGCAATGGTCACATCACCAAGTGGGAAGCAATACCTAGTGGCCATCAAGTTAGAGTTCGATTGCACCAATAATGTTGCAGAGTATGAAGCTTGTGCTCAAGGGTTAAAGGTTGCAATAGATTTGGGAGTGAAAGAACTACAAGTATATGGGGATTCAGCACTGATAATTTATCAAATGAACAGGGAATGGCAAACTAAGGACCCCAAGTTGATTCTATACCAGAAATATTTGATGCAGTTGATCGAGAAGTTTGAATGGATCACCTTTTCGCACTTGACTAAGGATAAGAACCAGTTCGCAGATGCTCTAGCAACTTTGGCTGTAATGACCAATCTGAGTATTCATGCTAATGTGCAACCCATCCAAATAAGGGCAGAAAGCGAACCAGTTTTTTGTTCTAATGTTGAGGAAGAAGAAGATGGGCAGCCCTGGTTCCATGATATCATGCAGTACATCAAGTTCAGAGAATACCCATCAGGGGCAAATGAGACAGATAAAAAGAGCATCCGCCGACTTTCCATGGCTTTCTTTTTGAACGGGGAAATACTGTACAAAAGAAACTATGATGGCACACTCCTCAGATATATAGAAGCTAAGGAGGCTCTCACCATCTTAACAGAAGTTCATGAGGGAATATGCGGAACGTATGCCAATTGTATCATGATGGCTCGTCAGATCCTACGATATGGTTATTACTAGTCCACTATGGAAGCTGATTGCATAGAATATGTTCGAAAGTGTCATATGCCAAGCGTACGCTAATCGCATTAATGCACCACCCGTCCCATTGCATAATATGGTGGCACCCTGGCCTTTTTCAATGTGGGGAATCAATGTTATTGGGCCAATAAACCCGAAAGCTTCCAATGGCCATAGGTTTATCCTGGTAGCAATTGATTATTTCACCAAGTGGGTAGAGGCTGCTTCCTACGCCAAAGTCACTCAAAAGGTTGTCCTTAAATTTTTAAGGGTAAACATCATTTGTCGGTATGGAATTCCAGAGAGGATTATCACAGATAATGCCCCTAACCTCAATAGTGCAGAAATCAAGAATCTATGCAAGAGGTTTAGGATCAAGCATCACAATTCTGCTCCTTACAGACCCCAAATGAATGGTGCAGTAGAAGCAGCAAACAAGAACATCAAGAAAATAGTAGCCAAAGTGGTGGTCAACTACAGAGAATGGCATGAGATGCTCCCCTATGCTCTCCACGCTTATCGCACTAATATCCGATCCAGCACTGGGGCAACACTGTTCTCTTTGGTCTATGGTATGGAAGCAGTCTCCCCTATAGAGGTCGAAATCCCATCTTTAAGAGTATTGATGGAAGCTGAGTTAGAAGAAGCAGAATGGGTAAAGACTCGGTATGAGTAGTTAAACATGATTGAAGAAAAATGATTAAAAGCTATCTGTCATAGGCAACTATACCAAAGAAGAATGACAAGAGCTTTCAACAAGAAAGTGCACCTCAGGGAGTTCCAAGCAGGTGACCTGGTTTTAAAGAAAAAACTTCCAAACCAAGAGGACGCCCAAGGAAAATGGGCACCAAGTTATGAAGGGCTGTATATCGTTAAGAAGGCATTCTCTGGAGGGGCCTTAGTTTTAACAGATATGAACGGAAATGATTTGCCAAGACCGACAAATGCTGATGCAGTCAAAAAGTTCTATGCCTAAAAAAAATGAGAAAAAGAAAAAGAAAATAGCCCGTTATGTTGAAAACTCGCAAAGGCGGCCTAAGCAAAAGTTAGGGCACCTAAATTAGGCAAAAAGTTTAAAGTCGGTAAAGGCTCTTCTAGGAGATGTCCCCTGAAGGGCTCACCCAGACAGCATGAAGGAAAAAAAAGAAAAAAAAATTGGGGCAATTTTAAGTGACGATAGAAGACAAAACTGGGGCAATTTTAAGCTGTGATTGATGGAAGAGAGCTCGTGTCACTGGTGGTTGTAATATCCATCTGAGAATTAGGACCTATCTAATGAGAAGAAAGGAATCCTAACTGGGGTAATTATCTGTCACCTTGCCTTTGTATCATCCTTTTGTACTATTTGCCTTTTCGTGCTTGTGAACGCTCAAATCAATGAAAATACTTTCCTTTCTTCTTTTTTTATTCTTCATCTTTCTTTGTCATGTTCCTTTCTTTTATATTTGTGAAGTCACATGTGTTTATCACAAAATGCTTCGATAAGAGGGAATATAAATGCAGTATCATTAATTTAATAATTTAATGGCAATCTTCTAACTAACAAGTTGGATCAAGAATGAGTCAGAAGGTTCAAACGAGGCAAATTGTGTGCCTGATGAGCAAACTCAGAAGCAAAGTGACTCCAGTGTCCGAAGATCCCAAGGAACTCGAAACAAGTTGATGAACCCTAGTTTGCGAGAGCTTACGCCAGGGTTTGATACATCAAAATTTTTTGAGGAAGCAATTAGAATCAGGTATGCAAGAGAAAGGTTTTGGCATAATGTTTTCAATCTTTTGATATGATTTTGAGATTGCAGGAATGTACGTTGCAACGTCCCTCCATGAGCTGCAAATTTGTGAAAAGTGACGTCTTTGGCTTTTGCGCCAAGCTTCACTATAAAAGAACAACAAAACAAAAAAAAATCCTTTCGGGCCACGCCCACTATCCTTGTAAATTTCTGGGCCAAGCCCATTGTCTTTTAAACTTCCAGGCCAAGCCTACTGTCTTTTAAATTTCGGGCCAAGTCCACTGTCTTTTAAATTCTGGGTCAAGCCCACTGTCTTTTATTTTCTGGGCCAAGCCCACTGTCTTTTAAAATTCTGGGCCAAGCCCACTGTCTTTTTAAATTATGGGCCAAGCCCACTATCTTTTAAATTCCGGGCCAAGCCTACTGTCTTTTTAAATTCTGGGCCAAGCCCACTGTCTTTTAAATTCCGGGCCAAGCCCACCGTCTTTTAAATTCCAGGCCAAGCCCACTATTTTTTAAAATTATGGGCCAAGCCCATTGTCTTTTAAATTATGGGCCAAGCCCATTGTCTTTTAAAATTATAGGCTAAGCCCACTGCCTTTCAAATTATGGTTCAAGCCCACTGTCGTTTACCATTTCCAGTTATAAAGTCACCCAAGGTCTTTTAAAATTCAAAAACAAAAAAAAAAACTTTTGTAATCAATAAATGTCAACTGAGCTGTGACAGCTTGTTGATAATGCAGTGACGTCTCTGGCTTTACAATGAGTTTCACTTTGGTAAGATCAACGATGTTGCAACAACTCGTAAATCCACGTTTTAGCTCACTGGTTTCCAATTGGCGTCTTTGCCTTGTCCATTCACCTCATCCCATACATTGTCGGTCAAAATTTAAGTTCACGTCTTTACTCATTTCTTACGACGATAATATGAAAACTACGGTTATTCATAGTATCTAGTAAGAAATAAGTAAAGAGGGGCA
Source organism: Ormosia semicastrata (assembly GCA_029884595.1). Classification (NCBI taxonomy): domain Eukaryota; kingdom Viridiplantae; phylum Streptophyta; class Magnoliopsida; order Fabales; family Fabaceae; genus Ormosia; species Ormosia semicastrata. The sequence goes on from JAQQTO010000063.1 coordinate 137,000,729, forward strand.
ATTGTGAACACCCAATTTTGTCCGGATCCTTAAAACCTTTAATTAAAAAATAATAATAATAATCATATTTATTATTAATTACACTACTTGCTGATCCAAATTCAAGCCCAATCCAATAGAGAAGTATACAAATCCATCAACCCTAGCCCATTTATTTCAAGTTTTTAATGAAAAAAAAAAGAAAGGAAAGTCAGATTAGCTTGCAGACGTAAGGCCACAGCATGCTAATTTAGCGTTGAAAAAGAAGAGAAAATATGAACGTAAAAGCTTTGAGAAATAAAGCATCAAAGAGGCAATGAACAGCTATCCTACTTGCTGCAATCCTTCAGTATAATGCACAGTCAACCATGGAAAAAGGGACTAAACACGTAAAATGGAAACAAGCAGCAATAGAGAAAAAGGATGCAGATTTGAAAGCAAAAAAAAAAAAAAATAGAATGGGAAAAGGATCGTTCGAATGGGATGGCTTTGGGCTTTGGTTTTATATACATAATAAAGAACAAAGGGGAAGCAACGTTGAAAGCCAAAAATGGAGTTGAGAAAGACTAGACATTCTGATTTCCCACAACCAAGGCTCAAAACAATTTTTGAATATAGTAAGAGGAAGCCAGCTAGAGGGAGTGCAGAGTCAAAAAACAGGGAAGGTTCATCAAACTGGAAATTGAAAATGACCAATGATCTGTTACCTAAGCTGTCCAGGAAAAAGGAAATGAAGCAAGCAAAGAAGAGGGGGATAGAAAGAGACTGCACAATTGACGACGCTTGGGCATGCCAAAGCTAGAATCTCTTTATGCCTATATAAGGGGACAATGTAAAGAAGGATGGGGTTCCCTTTTTTTTTGGTTCGAAGTTTTTTTTTTTAGAGGTTATAGTTTCTCTTCCAAAAGCTATTATTTAATACTGGTGAGAAAAGTGGAGGGGGAGAGAAAGTGAGAAGTGAGTTTGTAAAGAAAGTTTGTAAAGAGAGAAGAATTGAATAGAAAGATTTTTTTTCAAGTATTTTACTGGAGCACGGAGGTATTTTGTTTTGTTCTTTCTTATGCTTTGATTTCCACCATTGCTGCTGCATCTAAACTTCTGCATTCTTTTTTTATCTTCACATTCTGGTTCCCACCTACTCACAAACATACACGTTCACACCCCATCCCCTTAAAGGACCTAGCAGAAACCACCATTTTCCCCTCACCACCATACCAACCTTTACCACTCTCCTATCTTTCATCCTCACCTCCAAGCCTCCAAACCATGGCCACCATTATGGTTGCACTTCCATAGCCTCACCCATCTTCAACTTCCACACAATCTTAACCTTCTGCCGCCATTTTTACCTCAAAATCGTCGGACCTCACAAAAAACCAGGTCTCCCCCTTCAACCGACTATCGAACCTAACACCAAATCTCTCCCTTCAACCGGTGTCGAGCCCAACACCGGATCTCTCCCTTCAACCGACCATCGAGCCCAACACGGATCTCTCCCTTCAACCGACCGTCGAACCCAACACAAAATCTCCCCCTTCAACCGACCATCGAACCCAACACAAAATCTTTCCCTTCAACCGACCGTCGTACCCAACTAAAATCCATCTCTCGCACCGACCGTCGAACCCAACCAAGTCCCTCTCCACACCGACCGTCGAACCCGACCATCTTCCATCTCCCTTCAACCTCCTAAACACCTACCTTCCAGAATCACCATTCTAACCAACTACTTCAGGCCCCCACGTAAACCCATACCAACCTTCACCACTCTCCTAACAACCAAATCCATCTCAATCGACCGACGAACCCAACCAGATCCCTCTCCGCACCGACCATCGGATAACAGAAGCCAGATCCCCCCTGCACCGACCGTCGGATCACAAAGAACCAGAACCCCCAACCGACCATCGGACCTCCACCAGATCCTTCCCAACACGACACCTCCCGTTTTTGTTTTCCCACTTCAGAGGCTGAAAGCCTCTTTCTTTCTTTTTTCTCCTTATCAGAGGCTACGAGCCTCTATTTTCTGCTTTCTTCTTTTATTATCTTTTTTTAAAAAAAAGTAGCATGTATGTTTTAAGAAAATGAGTTTATAACAAAAAGCACAATAAAAGAAAAGGGTTCTGTTGGGTTGGGCTTCATGGTTATTTTACTTTTTTTGTGATCCAAGGCCTTCTTTTGAGTTTGGGTAATATAGATAAATAACAATAGTCATTTTTCTTTGTTAGCTTTGTTTATCATATTTATTTATTTTTTTTCTTTCTTTAGCTGTTGGTTTTCTTAGAAAAAATGAAATAATTAAATGTTGTTGAGAAATTATAAAATCGGATTAGCTGAGCTATGACAGTTTGTTAATCTCTTTTTTTTGGAATCATTTAAGTTGTGACAACTCGATGATTCATAAAATCTTTTTTTCCTTCTTTTAAATTTTTTTTATTTACCTGCTCCTTTTTTTTAAAATGATAAAAAAAATATTTTCAAATGTTATAAATTTCTGCACAATCAATTTAAGGTACCGTTTTAGAACGGATGCGTTAGGGGTGCTGTGGGATTAAGTTTTCGTCCTTCCCTATCCATAACCGACTCCCAAATCCAATCTGGTTCCAAAGACTAATTTCAAAGGAAGGTTTTTCAATTTTTCCTAATTTAAATAAAATTGGTGGTGACTTTATTTCTTTTTTCTAAAATCAAGAGTTGTTATTTTTCGCCACGATCTCGGTTGCGACACTCCTCCAATACCAACCCTTTTTTTGTTTTTTGTTTTTTGTTTTTAGTTTTATTCTTCTTTCTTTTAGTTTTTCTTATGGGCTTCCTATGCTGAAGACCCAAACTTACCCAATGTTTGGATGTTTTTTCATTAATGGAACGAAATGGAATAGGTGAGAATAGAACGGAAAGGAAAGGAAAGGAATGGAACATAATTTCCATCCTCTTTGTTTGGAAGTTTCATTAACGAAATAGAATGAAATGGAATTACCCATGTGTTCCCCCTATTCCCCCTCGATTTTGCGGGGAACAAAAGTTGGGCATTTGAGGGGAAGAGGTGAGAAATGATTCTCCATGTGTTCCGTTTCCTTCCCATGTATTTTAAAACTCCCAAATAAGAGAAGTTATTTCTGTTCCCCTCATTCCTTTTCTGTTCTCCTCATTACCTATCATCCAAACATAGTGTTAAAGAAACTTAAACTAAAAAAGAGTCAAGCATTTGAACAAAGGAGGACCGTGTGCTGGAGAATGAAACAAAAATGGGAAAGGGGAAAAGTTGCCCACCACTAGTAGAACAGGCGGCGGCGTGGAGACAAGGGAGTCGGTGGTGGTTCGCTAGTTGGAGCGGTGGTGTTACAGTGCAGACCTGGGTCACGCTGTGCGGATAACGACTGAGACTGAGAGACTCACATTTCTCAAATCTAACATTGCAGATCTATGGGCTGGTGCTAGTCAGTCGGATTTGCGGTAGTTGGGTGCGGAGCAGGAAGGTTCCAACTGTGGTTCGTGTCACGGGTTTCGAAGAGCGACGACGCGATTCTGGTTTACTCAAATCTGGTGGGTTCCAGTGAGTGGAGCAGTTCGAACATGTCATGACCGGTGTTCAAGGGGCTTCTGGTTCGACGGCTCGGCTATGGTTCAAGTTGCCGGAGGTGTGGCTGGTTAGTCGGGCTCAAGTATCATGGTGCAGGCGTCGCGGGTCGTGGTCGACGTTTCTGGATCGGCCGATGGTTCTAGTCGCATGCACGGCGGTGGTCACGGCTTCCGGTGGTTTGGTGGAAGTGGAGGTGGTGGTGGTTTTGGGTGGCTATGGGTGGTTAATGGTTATTGATGGTAGGATTGGGTGATTGTCAATAGTGGCAGCAAGGTGGTGGGTTTAGGTGGTTCTTGTTTGTTTATTGTTGTTGGTGGTTGTTAATGGTGGTTATGGTTTGTGTATGACTTTAAGTGGATATTGAGAGTAAAGGTTGGTGGTGAGGGTGGTGAAAGGTGGTGGTTAGTTTGGTGGCCTTGGTGATGGCTGTTTGGCGGTGTTCACGATTGGGTAAGGATGAAGGTGGTGGCTGGTTTGGTGGCCTTAGTGATGGTTGTTTGGTGGTGAAGATGAAAGGTGGAGATGCAGTGGGTGACGGTGGAAGATGATGGCGCGATGATAGGGGTCGGATCTGGTGGTCGTGGTGGTTTGGACGTGGAGGTTTCATGTGGGTGGCGTGGCTCGAATCCGATGAGCACGGAGCTACTATGATGGCAACTAGGTTACGAGGTTGTGGCTACGGGTTGATGGAGATGTATGGGTGAGGTCACGGTTTGGATGGGTTGGTGGTGTGATGGTGAGTTACGGTGATGAATGATGAAGATGAAGGGTGGAGTGTGGTCACGGTTGGGTGGTGGTTGGTTGGAAGAGGCCGTGTAGTTATGGTGAGGGATGATGAAGATGAAGGGTAGAGTGTGGTGGTGGTCACGATTGGGTGATGGTTGGTTGGAAGAGAGGTTTGTGTGGTTATGGTGAAGGATGATGAAGATGAAGGGCCGAGTGTGGTGGTGTGGCAACAAGGTTGTATAGAGGTTGAAGATGATGAATGTGGTTGTTGGGTGGTGAGTTGAAGATGATGAATGTGGTTGTTGGTGAGTTTGAAGGTGGTTGGTGATTTTGAAAGATGGTGGTTATGGAGGTTGAGGTGTGTTAGTGATGGTGAAAATGAAGGTGGTCGAGATGGTTGGCGGGTGGTGAGGGAAGAGGTTATGGGTTGATGGTGGTGATGGATGAAGATGGTTGTATGTGGTTGATGGTGGTTTTAGATGAGAGGTAATGATGATGGTGGGTTGGATGCTTGAAGGTTAAAGTGTGGGATGCTCTTGTGGAGGTTCTTTGTATGTGTGGTTATTGAAGGGATAAAATGGGTTGCTGTGTGTGTGGCTATTGAAGGGATAAATGGGTTGCTATGTGTGGGAGTGTACATAAGAATGGATGATGAGAATGTGAGTGGGTGTGGGTGTGCGGCCAGTGCAGGTGAGGAATGTAAAAGTGAGTGGGGAGCAAAGCAACATTATCTCCTTGGTGGTGGTGTTGTGTATGCTGCAGGTGCCTAAAAGGAAAAAGGAACAGACCAAGAAAAGGCACAATGAGTTCATATTAAAAATGGCATAAAACAAAGGGAGAATGCAAAAGGAATGCAATGGCAGCATTTCATTTCTTTTATTATTATTATTTTATATTATTATTTATATTTTTTGTAATTTTTGTAATCATAATGGAGTGGGCTAACAAACTTTTAGACTAAAAAAGAATAGGCTAAGAATGTGGACTTGAATTAATTTTTTTATTTTTTTAAATTTCTTTTGGAGCTGGTCAAAATTAGGTGTTCATAACTTTTCATTTACATGAGTCATTATATGAATTAATATATATATATATATATATATATATATATATATATATATATATATATATATATATATATATATATACTAGTGCATTCACTCGAGCAATGCACTGGTCAATCAAATTAACTCATATGCAATAAATTTTGATTTGACATGGTCCTTCCTAATTTGGGAACCATTTTTCAAATAGAATCGAATTTTTTTCATAAGCAAAATAACCTTTCAAACTAAACAAATTCTTTCTTTTGAATTCAAATTTGAACCTTTAAACATTTGTTAGCTTTTGATGGTAACCTATTTCATTTATTCTCAAAAAATCGTATGTAGTTACTCAATTCTCAGGTTTCAAGACCAGCTCGAAATTACTCCTCGAGTCTTTGTTTTCAAGATTTACTCGAAATTACCATTTTTGGTAATTAACAAATCAAAATCATCATTTCGATATAAAATCAAAATTATTATTTCTGATATATTCGAAGTCATCACTTCTAATATGGAATCAAAAGTATATTTTTCTGACAGCAAATCAAAACTATCATTTCAATAATTTCAAGTCTTTATTACAATTTTGACTCTAATAAAGCTAGAGAATATACATAAACAAATTCATATTATATAAAAAAAATTCAAAAAATGCTTGACTGTTTTTAAAAAAAACTTAAAAGATGGTCAAAAGAAGGTCATTCATTAAGTCATATAATTGTTTACATAATATAAAGTGCAATGCTTTATATAAATGGCACAAACTATTTGACATCAAATTGAAATCATCATTTTGATATAAAATCAAAATTACTATTTCTAACATACTCGAAGCCATCACTTTTGATATAGAATTGAACGTTTCAATTTTGATATTAAAATGTAACTATCATTTTGATGACTTTGAGTCTTTATTACAATTTCAACTCTAACAAAGTTAGAGAATGTATATGAACAAATTCATATTATATAAAAAAAATCAAACAATGCTTAACTGCTTAAAAAAACTCAAAAGATGGACATCCATTAAGTCATATAATTGTTTACATCATATAAAGTGAAATGTTTTATATCAATGACACAAACTTTTTTACATCAAATTGAAATCATCATTTCGATATAAAATCAAAATTACTATTTCTGATATACTCGAAGTAATCACTTCTGATATGAAATCGAAAGTATAATTTCTGATAGCAAATCGAAACTTTTATTTCAGTAACTTCAAGTCTTTATTATAATTTTAACTCAAATAAAGCTAGAGAATGTATATGAACAAATTCATATTATATTAAAAAAAATCAAACAATGCTTGACTATTATTTAAAAAAACACAAAAGATGGTTAAAAGAAGGTCATTCATTAAGTTATATAATTGTTTACATCATATAAAGTGATATGCTTTATATCAATGGCACAAAGTATTTGACATCAAATTGAAATCATCATTTTGATATAAAATTAAAATTACTATTTCTGACATACTCAAAGTCATCACTTTTGATATGGAATCGAACGTTCCATTTCTGATAACAAACTGAAACTATCATTTCGATAAAACTATTTAACATTAAATGAACAACATCATTTTGATATAAAATCAAATCTCTATTTTTGATATACTCAAAGTCATCACTTCTGATATAGAATCGAAAGTACAATTTCTAATAGCAAATTGAAACTATCATTTTGATAACTTCAAGTTTTTATTACAATTTTGACTCTAATAAAGCTAGAAAATGTACATGAACAAATTCATATTAATTATTTAAAAAAACAATCAAACAATGTTTGACTATTTTTAAAAAGACTCAAAAGATGGTCAAAAGAAGGTCATTCATTAAGTCATATAACTGTTTACATCATATAAAGTGGAATGCTTTATATCAATGATGCAAACTATTTGACCTCAAATCAAAATCTTCATTTCGATATAAAATCGAAATTGTTATTTTTGACATACTCGAAGTCATCACTTCTGATATGGAATCAAACCTTCCATTTCTGATATCAAATCAAAACTATCATTTTGATAAAACTATTTGACATCAAATTGAAATCATCATTTCAATATAAAATCAAAATTACTATTTCTGATATACTCGAAGTCATCACTTCTAATATGGAATTGAAAGTATAATTTTTTATAGCAAATCAAAACTATCATTATGATAACTTCAAGTTTTTATTACAATTTCGACTCAAATAAAGCTAGAGAATGTACATGAACAAATTCATATTTTATGAAAAAAATCAAACAATACTTGATTGTTTAAAAAAAACTCAGAAGATGATCAAAAGAAGGTCATTCATTAAGTCATATAGTTGTTTACATCATACAAAGTGAAATACTTTATATCAATGACACAAACTATTTGACATCAAATCAAAATAATCATTTTGATATGAAATCAAAATTACAATTTCTGACATACTCGAAGACATCACTTCTGATATGCAAATCAAATGTTGCATTTCTGATAGCAAATCAAAACTATCATTTCAATAAAACTATTTGGCATCAAATCAAAATCATCATTTCTGTATCAATTGAAATTACTATTTGACATACTCAAAGTCATCATCCTGATATGGAATCGAAAGTACAATTTCTGATATCAAATCAAAACTATGATTTCGATGACTTCAAGTCTTTATTATAATTTTGACTCTAATAAAGCTAGAGAATGTACACAAACAAATTCATGTTATATAAAAAAAATCAAATAATGTTTGACTATTTTAAAATTAAAAAACTCAGAAGATGGTCAAAAGATGGACATTCATTAAGTAATATAATTGTTTAGATCATATAAAGTGAAATATTTTATATTAATGGCTCAAACTATTTGACATCAAATTGAAATCATCATTTCAATCTAAACTTGATGGGGCTTCGACAAGTATACCGAGTCGCACAAGTAATAAAGAGTGAGTGAGTATCGTTCCCATGAGGATTGATTAATATTAAGTACCAATTTCACTAGGCTATTACTATCTAGACTAACTATTATAATGAGATGGTTGTAAAAAAAAAAACATTAAGAGGATAAACTGAAGGAATGAGCAATTAAACTTAATTTTTAGAAGAATTTGAATTAAGATTTATAAAATGAAATCAATGAATAAGAACACTAGGGGTTGATTTTCACTTGACCCATCCTTAATTTTCATGTAATTCAATTAATTATGTTTAATTCTCTCAATTGATGGTAAGGAATATACAGAAACAGCCAAAACTCAATTCCTTGGTGGATTAACTATCTCCCAATTACCTAAAATTACCAATTCCTTAGTCAATTTCATGCAATTGAGAGGATTACACACGAGATTCCCACATTAACCACATAGTCACCAAGACCCATTCCTAGATATTGATAGATTATGGTGCCAAACTCAAGAAGCAAAAGGTAAAGAGGAATCTCCCAATTCTCAAAATACCCAACAAAACAATCTATGGTTGATCAAGTCATAGAAGCATTAAGCACAGAGATTAACACTCAATTGAGAAGAACTAAACATCAAATAATCAAAGATCCATGTACATCAAGTTTGGGTCAAGCTAGATCTCCCCCTAGCTATGGAGATTTAGTTACCCATGTAAAGAAATGAAAACAAAGAAGAAAGGGAAGAAGAAACCAAGAGATCCATTGAGATGGAGAGGATAAATCGTCACTTCCTTGATCTTGGATCCATGCCCCTCACTTGCAAAAATGGTGGAAAGAGCAAAAAAGAATGGAGAAGAATCGGCCTCCTTAATGAAAAAGTCCCCAAAAACTGACTCCCCCTTAAAACGGTTGCCTTCCATCTATCTATATTGGGTCAAGTGATAACCAAGTGCATCAGAAAATTAGCATCAGTCGTCCACGCACGTGCATGAACACTTCGCGCACATGCGTAAGTTTTTCTGACCCAAGACAGAGACTGTCATGCACGTGCGTGAATTCCTCGCGCACATGCATAAGTTTTTCTGATCCAAAACAGAGGCTGTCACGCACGTGCGTGAACTCCTCGCGCACATGCGTGATTCTTCCTGTTCCAATTATTTTGCACAACGGCTATCACGCATGTGCGTGGAGCCTTCACGCACATGCGTGGATGCCTACTTTCAATTATTCTCTTCCAAAGTTATTGTTGTCCTTTTTTTATACTTGCTCTTCATGTCTATTGCTCCATAGTCCTTTTCCAAAGCTTCTCTTGCCCTTTAAAATCCACAGATTAAATTCAATTAATCAGACTCAAGTTATTACATTAAAATGAATCATTAGGCATCATGAAATGTAATTGGACAATGTGAAAATTGGCTCAGCTCAAGACATGAAAGAAGTGTGCACTTTAAGTATAATTTCTTATGAGGACTGAAAAATATTTGCACTCATCACTCTCATTTCTATTCAAATTGAGATTGTAATAACTCCATTTTGTGGAGTTATCAAAAATCAAAATTACATTTTTCTGAAATACTTGAAGTCAACACTTCTAATATGGAATCGAAAGTACAATTTTCTAATAGCAAATCAAAATTATCATTTCAATAACTTCAAGTTTTTACTACAATTTCGACTCAAATAAAGTTAAAGAATGTACATGAACAAATTTATATTATATATAAAAAAATCAGATAATGCTTGACTTTTTTTAAAAACACTCAAAAGATTATCAAAAGAAGGTCATTTATTAAATAATATAATTATTTACATCATATAAAATGAAATGCCTTATATCAATTTCGCAAACTTTGACATCAAAACGAAATCATCATTTCGATTTAAAATCAAAATTACTATTTTTGACATACTCGAAGTCATCACTTCTGATATGCAATCTAATGTTCCATCTCTGATAGCAAATCAAAACTATCATTTTGATAAAACTATTTGACATCAAATTGAATTATCATTTCAATATAAAATTGAAATTACTATTTCTAACATACTCGAAGTCAGCACTTTTGATATGGAATCGAAACTACAATTTCTGATTGCAAATTGAAACTATCATTTCGATAACTTCAAGTCTTTATTTCAATTTCGACTCTAGCAAACTAGAGAATATACATGAACAAATTCATGTTATATAAAAAAAAAATTAAACAATGCTTGACTGTTTCTAAAAAATAATGTCCATGTTCATGACAGTGAATTTCATTCATACTAAGCTTTACAATGCACGCTCAAAATTGTCTGAAATCGAAAAGAGTTGTTTTTATACCCAACAGATGCCCCCTAATATTTATTCTCGAAGTATGAGAGATAAATATTATTGTTTCAAGAATTACTTTTCGATATTGTAATGACTAATATGAAATGTGTATCTCATGAATTGTTGGTTTATATTGTTTCAAATGTTTGTCATCTATTGAAATAATTCGTTCATTTGAATTAACAATCGATTAAGCATTTTCTAGAAAAGACTTTTTCAATTCAATATGGTCCTACCCAATTTGAGGACCATTTACGAAATAACTTTGATCTTTTTTTCACCAGAAAAAAAACCTTCCAAACTAAACAAATCAATGTTTTTGAATTCAAATTCGAACCTTCAAACATTTGTTGGCTTCTGATAGAGACCCCTTGCGTTTATCTTCAAAAAATCCCAAGTGTAGTTACTCAAGTCTCAGGTTTCATGACCAACTCAAAATTGCTCCTCGAGTCTTTGTTTTCGAGCTTTACTCGAAATTACCATTTCTTATAATTATCAAATCAAAATTATCATTTCAATATAATTTTGAAATTATTATTTTTGACATACTCAAAGTCATTTCTGATATAGAATCAAAATTACCATTTCTATCTCCATTTGTTGGTATAAATTTATTGAATAATTATCAATTTTATAACTTCAAGTCTTTATTACAATTTTGACTTTGATAAAGCTAGAGAATGTGCATGTTCATGATAGTGAATTTCATTCATACTAAGCTTTACAATGCACGCTTGAAATTGTCTGAAATCAAAAAGTGTTTTTTATACTAACAGATGCTTCCAATATTTATCTCGAAGTATAAGAGATAAATATTATGGTTTCATGAATTACTTTTTGATATTGTAATTTAAATAATGCTTGACTATTTTTTAAAAAAAACTCAAAAGATGGTCAAAAGATGGTCATTCATTAAGTCATATAATTGTTTAAAATGGGTCTGTATGAAGTTGCCCAACCTAAACAAACACAATTGCATCATAATCTCCATTACAACACAATATACTTCCCCAAAAGAAGTTGAAGGTTGGAACATTCCAGAAGCATATAATGCGGACCTTGAGCCTCCAAGCTCCTCTCTCAACATAAATTTTGCTCACAAGACCAAATGGAGGTACCATATTAGCCAAGTATAATATGTAAAAAAGAAAAAACCAAAAACTTAGCACAAGTTGAAGATATGAGATTACAAAGGTAAGAAGTTCAAGCTGATTGATTGCATACAATCTCAGAGTAATGGCAACCCATATTTATAGGCCCATAAATTTGAATTTGAATTCAGAAAAAGGAGGGAAAAACTCATGGTTACTATGGTTCCCATACCATCGACTTGACATTTATCATCTTTACATAGATAGTGCAACAAACAAAAAGAAGGGAAACATGTTGACAACTATAGTGGTAGGAGCGTCTCGAATGGTTTGTCGTATCCAACATGCGATTCCCCTACTAACTCCTATTTGCAACACACAACCGACTAACAACACTCCACCGCAAAAAACTCTCCACAAAAAACACCTATCCTCTCAGCTATACAATTCACCAACCACTCATTTTGACCAAACAAAAAGTTAACCCCTATGCGTCTCTATCTAGCCATAGATAGACTACTTAAGCATGTAGATTAGATAAACATTAAAAAGCCAACAGAAGCTACATACAGTGCAGCATGAAAATGACACGTGTTTTTAAACAATGTAGGCATAGTGGAAAATAAGGATTTGTATTTGTATCGTGTGTGTGTGTGTGTGTGTGTGTGTATTCTTCATACCCACTTCCTAAGTACTTATCTAGTATAGATTCATTTACTACTATTCACTACTTCGTTTTGCATTCAGGCTTATCTAATTAATGTGACTTCCTTTTTGTAGTGAAATTACTTTATATACTTATACATAGGCAAAGAAACTAAAAACTGGAAGCTGATATTGAAATGACAAGTAAGGAGATAGAACAATTATCAGAAGTTGACGATGAGCTCAAGCGAAGGCTTCATCGAATGACTGACAATTAAATTAAAAAGCAAGCTAAGGTATGTCATTCTTACATTCAATGAGCAATTATTGTAATATTCCTACCAATGCTCTTGAATGGTTGTTTTAAAAAATCAAACTAGACTAGTCAATTTGATGAGTTAGACTAGTGACCACGTCAATAGCTTGTACTAAACTTGGTGATCGAACACATTTAACGTTTGTACTAAACATCTTTGCTACTTTTACAATCGAACATAATGACCAATGAAAACTATTAAACTAGATCTAGTTTTAAGTAATTGATAGGGTTGAAAATGCAGATGAAAAATTATAAGAAAAACTCATACAAATTCATAATTAGGCCTTTACAAACTGACTTGCTTTAGACACCCAACTATTGAAACAATTTATTTAAACTAAACAAAGCCTCTGCACAAGGGGTGAGGCCAATAACTTTGGAGGACTATAGTAAGTTGCATTGGCTATATACATAGAGGGGATAATAACATTGTTGCTAAAATATTCAACCTAGGACTTCAACAAGCTTTGAAGTTGGCAAACACTGGGTCAGGAGCCTGTGAACAATACTGCTGTGAACTCAAGACAACATAGTAGCAAAATATGCAATGAAAAAGAGAAAACATGAAGATGGGATGAAGATCACAACTAGTTTAGAGTCAAAATCAGACCTGAGAATCTCAAACAACAAGTAACTACACTACTAGATGCTGATATCAAAATAATTAAGTATCCAAAAAAATCAGTATCTCATGAAGAAAAAATATCAAAAGAATTCAAATTTTATTATTATTATATTAAAGAAAAATCAAACAAAAAATGTAAATTATGAGTTTGTGAAATATTGACATATATGAAATTTTTCTATAAATAATGTAAAAATATTGTTATAAAATGAAATATTATGTCATCTCTAAGTTATGTCACAAATGTAATTTGGATTTGAATTTGAATTTTATTATTATATCTTATTAAAGAAAAATCAAAATTAATCATTAATCAATATAATAATAAAAACAGATTTTTAGAATAATTTTTAAAATTGAAATATTATTCACAACTTTGATTTTTTTAAGCTCAAAACACTCTTTCGTTAATGTTTAGATTTTTTTCAAACATTTTAAAAACTTTATATTTAAACTTGGTATTTGATGATTTAAAAATGGTAAAATTAGTATTTGAACTCCAATTTAAAATTTCCAACTCTAGCCCTGATAATTTATTTAAATAGTATAAATATATTTTATAGTAATAAATAATTATGGTATTACTTTCAAATATTTTATTTTAATTTTTACAATAACTTCGTATATCGCACGTGTGCCATTCTAATTATTATAAATATGAAGTTTAAACAACCCAAAGGATAAGATAAATGCGATATATTTTAGCTCAATAAAAGATAAAGGAAGTGATATTAGTTCTCATTACTTTTCCATTCCTTTTCATTTTTTGATGTGCTATTATTAGAATTTTAACTTTATGAAGTGTTTGACAACCTTCAAATACCAAATATCTAGATATAGCAGCGCTTTTTTTGTGTGACTAAAATAAGATTATTCTAAAATAAACACGTAAAATTGTATCTATTATTAAATTTTGTGAATGATGCCATAAATACATTTACGATAAGTTAGAGAAATTATTAGAGAAATTTTAGACTATAAAACCTAAAATTAGCATGGATCATTACAAGAATAGATAACTTAGTTCATGTTTTAATCCATTAATTTAAAATTAAGTTTTAGGCATTAAAATAGATTGTCACAAGTTTTGACGTTGACCAACATATAATAATAAGATACACTCCACGATCTCATGGATCCAGTTTTGGTTTGTAAACTTGAAAGATGAAATCATTTATGGATTTGTTGGCAACCAAGACTCTTGATTTACAAATTGGCCCATTGGATTTGGATACAGTTTCTTCACGGATTCAGCAATGATAAGCCGAACACGTGATAACTGCATAGCAAATTTCATCAACTACACAGAACAATAACTAACGTGTCTTAGTTCAAGTGAGACCTTCAATTCCTTTAAATATATAATTTTGAGTTTAATTTTAAAATTTATGTATATAAAAATAATACTATTAGAAAGAGTCTTTTTTTAAGTGCTTGATTAATTATACTCTAAAATATTAATTTTTTATTTATCTGATAAGATGATACTAAAAAAGAATACCCAGAATAAGATAGCACATTATTAAACAATTCAAGTCTTTTTATTTAATAGAAAGAATTTGGAATAGCTAACTTGCCCACAAGTCTCGCCCACAATTGGATGGCAGCCAATAAGGAGGTCAGTGGGTGTGAATTGAAAGATAAAGCAACCATAAAAGTTGTATGCATATGACAAAAATACTCAATTCTCAAACACTTAAGTCAAGCTAGTTTATTAAATTACAATTTCCACTTTAAGCACGGCTCTCTATATATGTCTAACAAAAAAACGTAAGTTTCATCATCCATCACAATTCACAGCCTTGATCTGATGATTGTAGGTTCTTTCTATTCTCCTAGACATCCATGAAGCTCTTATGGTTTCTTCTGCTCTTGTTCTGCTTGCTACTTCTGTTTTCCAACCCTCCATTGCAGCTAGGTAAATACATATTAACTGTGCAAAAGAGCTAATAGTAAGACTAATCAAAACTTATCTGAAACAGTTTTAAACTTCTAATTAACATTAGTTTGAAACTCAACCTAATTTAAATGGTGATGGCTGGTTTGATTTCCTAAGCATAACAAAGGATGCAGTGAAATATTGACTGGGGCAGAGTTCCTTCCCCTCCTTCTCCACCTCAAGCATGCTGTCCTGTGCCTAGACCAAATATGTTGATGCAAATCCATGAAGAATTAATGCTAAACTTCGGGCAACTTATATGTTTTCTTCCTCTATAAATATAATCACTTGATTATGTAGACTGAGGACGAAGTTGTGGCTGGAGTTAATAACCACCATACCCATGATCAACTAAGTAATTAATATCTTCTAAAACATATGAATGAGGACATGATCCTCGTCCCTTAAATATAAACCCAACGAATTGTGTTTCTCAATGTTAGATATATAAAACTATTCATGCGTCTTCACCTAATAGTTTTAAGTTTTTAACATAGATTATTTATGACATAATGTTAGAGTTTCTATTACCAAATAATGTTACCTCCATTCTTCTAATAAAAAAAGTTGAATTTCAGTAAATAACCTTGTGCATTATCCACATTTCAAAGTCAAATGACTCTTGTGTTAGCATAAATGTTAGATATATAAAACTATTCATGTAACTTCACTTAACACCTTAAACTTTTTGTAGAGTTGTTTCATAATACTTACTCTATAAATTGAGTGATAATCGAGAAGTTTTAATTTTTAGAATTAATTTTTTTTCGTAGAGTTACTTTGGTATCATTTTCAATATATAAAAAGAGTTCAAATCCTTGAGTCATCATTTTGAAAAGACTTTACCTAATTACTATCTCTTAACCGGAAATTGCCATAACAATTTGTTACAAAATAAAAAAAAAATTAAGGATGAATTTTAAATATAATTTTTCATATAAAATCTATCATTGAATTTTATTTACCCCATTTTTAAAGTGACAACCAACTGACCCTTAAAATTGTACAGAAAACTTATGAATTATGATTTGATGTATTCAATTAATTAAATTTATAATTAAATTATAGTTAAACCAAATATTATTCAAATCAGAGATATAATCAACTTATAATCTAACTAATTCAACTGTTAAATTTGATTTGATTTTTAAAACATTACATGCAATGAGTTATCATTTTAAGCCAAAGAAGGTGGCACAATAAATCCCAGCGTATAATAACAAGAACCAATAGTCAATAAGTAAACATCTATTTTCGTTGGGCACATTGCCCCATCTATATTGGACGAGCAATAAAGTACTTGATATTTTCAAGTTTCAAACAAAATTCCTAATTTAATTTATTATTACTTATTTTTTCACATTAATTTATTATTATGTTACTTAAGCTTTTGTTAAGATTGTCAATGTTCGAGTTAACTTGCGAATCCGTAAATTTTAATTTAACCAAATCTATAAAATACGAGTTTGATTAAAGTTGTAGGTTCATAAATACTGTTCAACACACAATATGTGAAAACTTGAAGGTTTCATGAATGGTAAAAGTATTAGAGGGAGAAAGCAAAAATATATTAGAAAAGCAAAAATGGCAGCTAGATCAATAAGGAACTATCTTTTAGAAGATATCTCTCAAAAGGACAAAATTTCTTTTTCAAAATTTGTCCCTGTACAGCTACAAAAAGAAGGCTACATGATATAGTTTTCTATAAATGGGCAGCTTCATAGAGAAGAAAGACACGCACCGACAAAAGGAGAAATTCGTAGACTCAAGCTTTCTTTCATCTCATGTAAATATGTAGTCCTTTCCTTGAGCTTTTTTTTTTTCATTTCATGTAATCCTTTCTTTGAGCTTATTTGAGAGAATATACACTAAAGAGTATTGTTTATTTGATTCATTTCTTGGAAAACCCATCGTGGGTGCTTGTTCTAACTCGTGTGTTAGAGAGTTTGGTCCATGAATGACCAAGAGAGGCAAACTCTAAGGTTGAGAGTTGTAGTGTAACTAACTTGAGACCCACGCAATGCAATTAGTCTCGGCCATATGTTGTATGCACAATTAACATAATATTTTCTTGTATGCAATTAATATTTTAAAAATTGGTTCATCCAGAAAATTAGAGTGCAGTTCATGGTGTAATCGTTGGATGATGCCATGAACACATTTAAAATAAGTTAGATAAAATATACATAATGTTAGACTATATAACTTAAAATTAGCATGGATCATTAAAAATTTGATAACTAAGTTCATGTTTTAATCCATTAATTCGAGCTTAAATTTTAGGCAATTGTGAGTGATTGGATTAACTTATTTTGTATTTAAAACAGTTTAAAATCAATAACTTTTTAAAAGAAGTTTTGAAAAATAAACTATTATTTTCTCCAAAATATGCTGAACCTGACCAGACATATCATTTTCACTAGTTTTGATGCTGACCATTGATCAATAATAAGATCCACTCCACGGTCTCATGTAACCAGTTTTTGAAACGCTGGTTATTGTGTACGGGCTGAAAGAAGGTATGGTTTATGAATTGAAAATTGCACTATTGGATTTGGATACACTTTCTTCACAGATCCAGCAATGGTAGGCCCAACACGTGATAATCGCATAGCAAGTTGCATCAACTACACAGAATAGGGTTACATTATTAAACAACTCGGGTCTTTTTAATTATTTAGTAGAAAGAATTTGGAATAGTTAACTTGCCCATAAGTCTCACCCACAATTGGATGGCAGCCATTTTAACAGCTCTTCTTTTTCTAATTTTTGTGTGTTTTTGGTCCCTTTGGGCCAATAAGGAGGTTGGTGGGTGTGAATTCAAAGATAGAGCAACCATGAAAGTTGAATGCATATAACAAAAATAAACACTGAAATCAAGCTAGATTTTTCAATAACAATATCCACTTTAAGCAGCTATATATGTCTAACAAAAAAAATTAAGTTTCATAATCCATCACAAGTCACAACCTTGATCTGCTGAATGCAAGTTTCTTTCTTTTCCTCTAGAGATCCATGAAGCTCTTATGGTTTCTTCTGCATTGCAGATAACTAGTGTGATATATTTTAGCTCAATAAAAGATAAAGGAAATAATGTTAGTTCTCATAACTTTTCCATTCCTTTTCGTTTTTTGATGTGCGGTTATTAGAATTTAACCTTATGAAGTGTTTGGCAACCTTCAAAAACCAAATATCTAGATACAACATCATTGATTTTTTTATTGTTATTAAGATAAGATTTTTTTAAAATTAACAAGTAAAGTTGTATTTACTATTAAATTTTGTAGATGATATCACAAATACATTTAAAATAAGTTATAGAAATTATTAGAGAAATTTTAGACTATATAACCTAAAATTAGCATGGATCATTAAAAGAATTGATAACTTAGTTCATGTTTTAATCCATTAATATAAGATTAAGTTTTAGGCAGTTAAATAGATTGTTACATGTTTTGACGTTGACCGACATATCACTATTTTAAAATTATATATCAATCTGTCACTTTTTTGTCCAGCATGATATTTTTTATTTTTTTTGTCCATGTGGATAACGTCAAAGAGAGTGGCGCTTCCATGTAGAAAACACCAACACGTTTGGCATTGTCCACATGGATGCGCCACCCGGGCGTGGATATGCCATACACTTTGACGTTTTAATTATAAAAATGACATATCTTTTGGCGTTTAAGGGTAAAAGCGCCATTAAACTTGACACTTTCTTTCTATATATTCCCACATCCGGCTTTTGCACGAGCCATCCTCTTCATTCTCTCAAATTTCACTCTCTCTAAACTCTTTCAACTTTCTCCCACCTAATAGATTTGACAATTGCTGGTGGAGGTGATGCCTTGATCTCCTATTTGATCATATTCAGATATTATTCCTTATATGTAAGTATTTATTATAATATTTGATTTTTTTTGTTGGCTATTTTTTTATTGTACTAATGTTAATTATATATTTTTGTTAGTTTATACTTATCAATTGTTGTTGTTGTTTGGCATACAATGTGAAAGATAACATTCTGTGTAAACCCAGGCTTAGAGGATAACTCGATTTTGGAGTTGCAAGAGTATCATGTTTCTCAACATGTATGGCAGAGACATGAGGACCGACACTTACGTGTTAGACTTGCTCAGAAAACAAAGCATATGGACCCCCTGGCACGGATTCTCCCATATCTGGAGTAGGCTAGCTTCTTGGGGGTTGCCCATATGAGTTATTGCAGTATTGATCACTCCCTAATTACTACGTTAGTTGAGAAATGACGTCTAGAGACACATACATTCACATGCCTACACTACTAGAATTTTGAGATTTAGAGACGAAAAATTTTTGTCTCTAAATATGCAAAATTTCATCTCTAAATATTTAGAGATTGAATTAGAGATGAAAATTAATCTATCGCTAAAAGTGACATCTCTAATTGTTAGAGACAGAAAAATTAATTTCATCTCTAAATAAAAAATTTTGCTCTAATTAGAGATGAATATTGTTATTTTTTTAAAATATAATAATGATTAAATTAGAGATGACACTATTCTGTCTCTAAAATTAGAGGCAACGTTATTCTGTCTCTAAATATATGAAATTTTTTTTTAAAAAAAAGTAGAGACGAACCTGTTCCATCTCTAATTCCATCTCTAAAATTAGAGATGATACTATTATGTCTCTGATATTAAAATTTCTGTCTCTAAATATCCAAAATCAGGTTATCAATTTTTTTTTTAAAAAAATTAGAGATGAACTTATTCCGTTTCTAAAATTAGAGATGGAAAATAGGTGTCTCTAAGTTTTCAAAATTATTTTTAATATACTTTTAATTTTATAACTAACCATTATGCAATTAACCATCACAATAAGGCATATAACATAAGAAATCACAATTACTTAACATTATCACAAATATTTGTACCAAAATGCAAAGTAATAATTAATTATCATTACAAATATTTACATAGTAACTAGAAATATTTAAATTGTCAATGAAAATATAAAAATAAAACTAATCATTGCAAATGACCATACTACTACATAAACCAATCCCATCGATACTACATAAACTATGACCAGTACTACATCTAGGTGTTTGTAGCCCTAGTGTAAATCTGCTGACTTGCGTGGGCATACGCCATCCTGATTGAACCTCTAGCCATCAATTCTCTTATAGCCTTCCTTGCAAATGATTCATTAATCTGGAAGGTGCATACAAAATGATGAGAATATCGCCACTAATTTTATTTAAAATAGGAAAAATTGAAAATTTTTTATTTGAAAATAATCTTTGAAAATCAGATTGGATTCAGGAGTCGGTTATGGATAGGGAATGATGAAAACTTAATCCCACAGCACCCCTAACACACCCGTCCTAAGACGGTACCTTAAGTCATTTGTGCAAAAACTTAATAATATCAAATATATTTATTTTACTCCTCTTTTTAAAAAAGGCAATGTAAATGTTTTTTATTTTTTATTTTATTATTATTATTTATTTATTATTTTAAAAAAAGAAAAGAAAGAAAAGAAACAACTAAATTGCAAAAATTAAAAAAATTTGGCTTGACATAATAGAACTTTTGCTCCTACGTATTTTCGGATATAATGAGGAACTCAAAATCTTCTTTAGAAAATAATTGTGGGTTGGTTATTTTCAATTTTTTAAAAAAATATTTTTTATTTTTAAAAATTTATTTGATTTTTATTTTATTTAAAAAATGAATCATTAAACTGTCATAACTTAGATGATTCTAATAATTACGAGATTATCAAATTATTACAACTCAGTTAATCTCGATTTATTTTCTCAATAAAATTCAATTATTTTATTTTTTTCTTATAAAAAGAATATAAAATCAACAACTAATAAAAGACAATACTAATAATGTGATTAAATACAATAACGTATGCAAAAACACAATAAGAGCCAAAAAGGAAGCTTAAGTGATTTTTTTGTTATTATCATTTTTATTTTTATTTTTTATTTTATTATATATGTATTTTTTTCATAAAAAAAAATATGCTCAGCCCAAAGAATTATAAAGCCTCTAAAAAAACTAGAACATTCTACCTAGCCTAACTAAGAGTCCAAAAGAAATAAGGCTAACCCCTTTAGAAAAACCTTTAAAATTATTTTAAATTTTTAGCTTTTTTTTTTTAAAAAAGGGGCAACTTAAGGCTTCTCCCGTGCAATCAAAATTGTGAAGCCACCGGTGGCTTCATTACTTGTTCCAATTATTACATGACATCTGTACATTTTATAATTTATATTAACAATCTAGTCATCAAAAATGAATTGATGAGTATATTTGCTGAAAGACCTCAAGGACCTTTTTGATATTAATTTAAAGATTTATTTATAGATTAAATTAAAATTCATTAAAAACTTAATCGCAGTCCCTTTTAATCAAATGAAAACATTAGAACCCTAATGTACCCATATCTGTACACCCCCATTTCTTTCTTCCAAATCACCTTCTCCAACCCTTTTGGGCCGCCCTTCTCCCTACGGCTACCTCCTCAACCGCGTCGTCCATTACGCCACGTCAGCCGCTGCCTCCGTCCAACCTCCCACGGCGCCGGTGGCTAAAAATGCCGGCGCAGGCTGTGGGAAGGTCACCGATGAGTTCACTGGCAAGGGCACGATCGGGCAGGTGTGCCAGGTCATGGGTGCCGTTGTCAATGTTCGGTTCGACGATGGTCTGCCCCCGATCCTGACCGCGCTGGAGGTTTTGGATCAATCGGTGCGGTTGGTGTTGGAGGTGGCGCAGCATTTGGGTGAAGGCCATCAAACACACCACGCGAAGTAACCGGGTTGGGTTCTATTCGGGGCGGATTCGGAACCCCGGGAAACGTCGTCGGGCATGGGCGTACCCGTTCTCTTCACGAGTCGCCTGCTTTGGGTGTGGAGAACACTCCACTGGGAACTGCACGCCGAGGAAGGGGTCGAGCTTCATCACGCAGCGTGCTACCTTCTTGGTACCCCAGAACCCCTCTTCGAGACATCACTGCTATTGTACGGGTACAAGGCGCTTTCTTTTTAGCTTCTCTATTTTCATCTTCTTTATCACTGTTTGTGTTTTCATGCTGTGGTTAAACCCTTTTTTTCTGTTAATTCACTTTCTTTTATTATTATTATGCATTACAAACTAGCAATTATCTTTGTGTCTATTGTATCCAGTTCTGGCAATTGATTCAACTTGTTTGGGAAGGTGAAGATAATTAGTACAAATAAACATGTAGCTTACCAACTTTTGTTACAGTGGAAGAGACCTGGGATTCATGTGTATAGAAATAAAATAAAATAAAAACACGTAGGTTTGTTAATTATGTGGTTAATATGAGTGCACAGTTTCTTGATCCCTTTCCCTATGGAGGGTAACCTGCTACATTTGTGTTGGATAAATTTTATACTGGTTTTGATAATGTGGGATTACAGTGTCTGATTACAGTTTCTTGATCCCTTTCCCTATGGAGGGTAACCTGCTACATTTGTGTTAGTTTACGATGTATAAAATGCACCTCATTCGACAGAAGTTCTTCTAAAGAGGCATGTTTTTGTGGGCATCCATTTGTTTTTAGGATTGTGATTTTGCTTTTGATACTCTTTTTTTTTGGGTGAATGCTTTTGTTTAGGGGTGTAAATAAAATCTAAAAGAACCGAACCGCATTATAAATTGAATCAAACCTAATCATTTAAATCCATTTTAAGAAGAAGCAGTTCTTAAACTGAACTGGTTTTAATATTCTAATAATTCGGTTAACTTTTCTTAAATCCAGTTCAGTGAATTGGTAAAAACCAAACCACATCCAAATTAAAATATCTATTCCACAAAAACATTTCTCAATCTCAAATTCCCAATTTCATGTCTACGAGAACCCTAGCCCTCTTTCTGCCATCTACGAAGAACCCTAGAATCGCACAATCCACTTCGCACCCACAATCCATTCTAGATCTAGATCGCACTCTTGTCATCCTTCATTGTTGATTCGCACTTCACACTTTGCCGCTTTGTTCATCCTGCACTTCGATTCGCACTACGCACTTCGTTGTATCCTACAGTGTGTGAAAGTTTTGTTATTTACAACGTCTCCATTGCAGTGTCTCGCCATCTCTATAGCAGCACAAAGGTATCTAAATAATTATATTTATTTATTTGTTTGATTTGGAAGGTTTCAGTGTTCAGTTGGGGATTTGGGATTTGTTCAATCTACGGTGCTATTTGCTTGCATGAGTATTTTCTATTGAATGATATTTGTGGGTTTTTAGGTGCTGTTTATGAGTGATTCTGAGAAGATGAGTTGAGTTTTCTGGTTAAGAATCCCTAAATGATATATGTGTGTCTTAAAAACACTCATAATGTTTGTTGTTCACATTTTTAAAGATCTACCGTATAGACATTTGAAATTTTAAGCCTGTAAAAAACCATGTAGACTTCTTTGCATGTTTAATGGTCAACATTTGATTAGATAATCAACCATTTATTCTGTTTTATGAGCATGATACGACTGTGCTATTACTGAGTGTTATGTGGTATTGTTAGGTGACAAACAGGGGGCACTTGAATACCTCAAGTTAATTTTTAGAGCCCTCTGCCTCTGCTGGTATCGCCAAACACAGGATCGTCACATTGATTGGAACCTTTTGAGAGGTAGATCTCTGATTCCTGTTTCATATGAAGTGGTGAATGATAATATCGATGGGTATTATCCATCCTCTCATTTTCCTATATTTGCTAAGTTATGCATACTTGGTATATTTTTCTTTCCTATTTTTTGTCTACAAGATAAAACCACCAGCCTGATACCTATCAGCTAAGAAAAGGAAATTCATCTCAAGAGATTCATGCTAAATATCATATTGTTATTTAATTAGTAATGTATCAGAAAAATAATAGTAGAGACCCAAAGATAAAAATTACACAGAAGGAAAAGAAACGTATTACTGAATTTTAACAAAGAAACAGAAAAGGATTACAGAAGGATATAATCCTCCTAACCTCCCTCACTACCCAGAGCCTAAGGCTCCACAGAGATGAAATTCTCTGCCCAAGCTTACAGCCGAGAAATAATAACAGAAAAGTTATTTCCCCCCACTAGCCTAATAACCATCCCCACAAACGTGCATACTCATTCCATCATAACTAATTTGCCAAGTCGCTCCTCATTTTGCCCTTTCCTAACTCTCCTGTTATACATCTTCCGACCTTGGGCCTTTGATCTGGCCCATTAACCAGCCGCCCTTCATCGGGCCTAACAAATAAGGATAACAAAATTGTTGAGCTAATAAAATTGTAGGCATATGGAAGAGTTGAAGACGAAGAAAGTAATTGGCTTTGTTACTTCGAGAAAGATGTTGGAGGAAAGGATTAATCCATATATTCTATATATGTCCTTTCTGATATTCTTTTTTTAAATCTTGTTTAAGTGATATATTTTATATGCCATAATATCCCATAGAAAACACTTTGCGCATAATGGTTGATTTCAGAATTGAGAGAAGTAATTGGGGCTGATATACAAATATTGCATGGAGAGCCAATTCCAAGTGGTGCGTCAGATAATGATGTGGTATTACAGGTATAGTTACACTTACTATCTAATAATATTTCTTTTTCAAAGCATATAATTCCAAAAGTTTCAGAAGCAGGAAAGGATTCCATATCAACTCTATATCAACAACGAAATAAATTCACATCTTTGGAGGTCATAAAAATTAGTTATAATCCTATTTTTGTGATGAGTTTTGTAATTTTTTGGCTAGGCAGTTGATTCTTACCTCTTTTATTTTTCTTTCAAATGTATTTCCTTTATTCAGGATTGTGAAGAATCTTCTCTTTCAAGGATTAACTCTGATAGTAGGTAAACTATTTTTGTCATTATAGCATTTCTTTCATTTTATTTTTGGTCTTATGGTAATATAGTTCTGTAAGTAATTTACATGTTTCTTTTATTGAAACTGTTAACCTATTGATAGAACATGTATTCCTAGCCCTCTAATGACATCTCTTTAAAAATGTATTATTCATTATAGAATGATTTTAAGGCTTAATGCCAAAAGCTGGTAGAGTCATTGATTTTCTACGTGTTGGGAGGGAACATGAGTCCATGTCGATATTGTCATATTGATGCCATATTCTCCACATCTGAAGGAGTTGCTCATTTCAGTCTATATCTTATTAAACTTCTTATTCCTGTTCTTTTTGTTATCCTTGTTTTTTCATTATTCTAATATTAACTAATTTTATTCCTTCAGTTAGGGAAAAATGTTTCATGCATGTTTTATCTATGGCGAAAACTTCCAACAGGTGGTCTGGTCTTTCTTTGCAATACCTGGGCTGGAAGCCTTTATGATGGTCAAGGGTTAAAAAAGACATCTATAAGACTAACACTTATTTTGAGTAACTAATGCAATTTGTTAATTTCTTTCACAATGTTGAGGCTTTTAAGCCTCTTAATGGCTACACTTAAATTCTTAAAAGCATTGCCATTTTTATATAGCTCCCGTACTCTTTTATTTTATTTTTTATTTATTTTTTGTCATATTCGGAAGACACTTGAAACTTGGAAGTGACGATGGTTAAGTTTTGCTAATTATTTATCAGGTGTGCCATCCTTTCATTCTTTAGTTTTGAGCCTGATGGAAACTGGAGAATTATTGCCCTACCAGTGCGGTGTCTCAATCATATTAACTTAGCTTCTGTAAATATGGATCTGCAACTTCTTTTCCCCCACCTCTTAATAAGTTGAAGATTGATCAATGTAAGGGGCCAAGAGGACCTCTGCCTCACTATGCTAATTCAGTCAAATCATTTACAAGAAGAAGCATTGCCTGGTGGCTGGGTTCCAGACCAACACAGTTGAACAGATAACTTCTGAATTAGTTCACAGTGTACAATTTCATTCGGAGGAATCAGATCCACAAAAAGTGTCTGCCATACTATTGCAAACATGAAGAATGAAAATATAGACATTCAAGATAGCTCATTGGCAATGCCATGTGAGAACATCAATCAATCAAATATGTCTGAGGAGCAATCTCTGGTGTCTTATAATCTTTTAGGTGATGAGGTTGTTCAAACAGAGAAAGAAGTTTCTTCTGCAGACTACAATGCACAAAACCACAGTTCTGGATCTAGCCTTTGGAAATGGATACCAATTGGGAAGAAGGATACAGGATTGGCAAAATCTGAATCTAATAGTTCATCCCCAGAATATTCTGATGCACCACCTAGTAAAAATTTTAACTTGGAAAGCAGTGTTGAACCCAAAGTGGCCTCCTTTTCTCAAAATCAGGTTTCTTCACTAAATGCAAGCAGAACATGCACAAGTCAGATTTTATTCTCTGTAGAAAGAAATAATATAAAGAATATGTAGTGCTGATGTTGAGAGATTAGCAGTTATTCTGGAAATTTCCCTACATTTCAGTTTATGATTCTTGTTTTCCTTAGCTTCAATGTTGCCATATGTGCATTCAGACAAGTCTACTTTTATTCCATCCATACTTACCCTCTAACTTGCTCTTCTCCCATTTAAGCATGTAATTGAGTCAATCTGATGTGCATTGTAAACATTAAGGGACAATTTTTCATGATGCCATTATGATAAAAATAACAGAAATTACTTAAGTAACGATTTGGTCAAATTTTGAAGTTGAGATTCGCAGCACTTTCTTGCTTTTAAAAAAATAAAAATAAAGATCCTCTATAGTGCATGGATTGATAATAATTAATTAAGAGGTTAAAATTAATATATATTTTCAGTGTAAAGTTTTTTTGTACTATCAACTAATAATACATTACTATACTTTTTAAGACATTATAGCGCATGATTAGATAATAGTATAAATAAATTTCATACTAACAGTGTGTTCAAATTAAATTCATTAAGATAATCAACGGTTTATATTTTAATAGAATACAAGCATAAAGATAGCAAATTATGAATTTGTAAGAATTTCCTATTTGGTTTTTTCAGAAAAGGTTATTACATTTACTTTATTCTCCAAAGTGCAAAAAAATCAACGGTTTATATTTTAAAAAGATACTAGTATATGGAAAAAAAATTATGGATTTGTTAAAATTTACTATCTTATTTTTTCATGATAGGTTATTACATCTACTCTTTCCCCCCTTTGAAGTGCACCCTACTTTATTCTCTATGCACTTTGGAGAGTTTTTTGCACTACCACTGTCTCTAACTCTATCCAAACAACATATAGTAGAGACTTTCTGACACAAGTTCTTTATACCACCATTTTCTCTAGCCCAAATAACATATATACTAAAGACAAAAATCTAAAATCTAGTACATATAGTACACCATCTCTATGCAATGAAGTGATGCAACCTTTATCTAGGACACGTTCACATAAAACCAAAACATAAGGAACAAGAAAACTTCAGTGCAGGTCACATCTCAGAAAGAGGCAGAACTTATTCTTTGAAGCTGATATTTTGGTTCAGGTGATGATTCAGATGGTAGTCTCTGCTCAAAGTCCTATAAAAAGGCAAGAATCCACAATAGAATTAAGAATTTGTAGTTGCATGACGTGGTTCCAGTAAAATCATCTTGCAATGATTAACAAAGAATGATAGATTTCTATTACACTTAAATAACTGTCACTCATGATTTCTGCCTTTCAAAAAACTTGAATAAAATGATGCATCATCAATCATCATCCCAGTTAAAATATTATACAATGAGTTTGTCATAAAATCAATGAGAACAGAAGCATAGTTACACTAATTTGGAATGAATGCAGCTAATCACAGGGATACAAGTGTAAAATGAATGGAAGAAGTCAGTTACATTTCTTTGAAATCAAAGAGACTTGTGGCAGTCCATAAGTGAAATCAATATCCACAGAAGTACCAGATAGAGCAAAGGCATAAATACATATGAAACAATGCATTATTATCCATGATGCAAGGGTGTCAATACATTATAGAAGAAATAGCAACATATATGAGCAATTTTTCCTAAGATTATATCAAGCAGAAAAGAAACATGAGTTTGCAGGCATTTTTATGTCCAACTCACACAAATACAATTAAAACATTATAATAGGTCATTATACTTGTCCAAAATGCATTGGCATGTACAATACAACCCTTTAAGCAGCTCTTCCTAACTCACAATATTCACATCCATAAACAATAATAACAAGGGGGAAGGACCAAAATTAATTAATTCAAATCATAAACCTTTTTCCCAGATTTTTTTTTTGGGTCAACCTGTAAACTTAATTAGAACATGTGAATCTAACACACACCCATGTGAATCTAACTTAATTAGAACAATGGTTTAGAATCAATATATACGAGGCTTACCAAAGTTCACCCATACTAGTTACATAGCTGTAAAGAATTTCCTCTATTTCTGTTTTTCCCAGTGGTATAAAGTTAACACACACCCACTTAGCAGGGTATCAAAATATAATCTCACCTTAGAGCATTGAACGTGCCCCTCTACCCTAGAGCAGTTCTTACTGGTACATTTTAAAGGCTTTTTTTTGCAAAATCAAGGAGGTTAAATTCTGTCACTCTGCGCTATCTTTGCTATTTTTTGTGCATATGATTGGAGAGGAATGCAGACATCTTTGAGGGCATGTTTGCTTTGGGATGGGGTTATGTTCTTAGCTTTACTCTGGTGCTCAGTCAATGATTGTTTCAAGGGTGTTGCTATCTCATATTTAAAACATTAGAAAAGGGGTTAATTCAAATTCAATATGTTTAGTGCAATCAAAGAAGAGAATTGTTTGGGTTAACTTATTTTGTATTCACAATAGCTTATGTTCAAGATCTTAGTAAGAGAGATTTTGAGAAAAAAAGTGATTTTCCCCTAAAAATTAAGCAAATCCAAGCATGCAATTAATTTCAGCCCCAATTACGGTTGAGAATTAATAGTATAGTTAGTGGTTACGTTGCGGAGAAGTAGTGGATGACGATCCTAACGCTTTCAGAGAATGCGAGAAGAGCGTCTTAATAGAATGCCATAGAGAGCAAAGGAGTATCAAGTTAATACCTCTCATGCGACTGCTGGGGTTGCTTTGGGTGGTGTCGTGTTGTTGAAAATGAAGGCTCTTCCACAAAATAGCCGTTTAAGAGCACGATCCTTCTTCCACGAAAAGTGAGTTCTTCACGAAAATTACTCCACCATCACAGGGAGCCTTCGGCCAGCCGTCAGAGGGAAGCTTTCGCTGACCGTGAGTTGGAAGCGTTCAGCTATCGCAGAGAACGTTTGCCCGACCGTGAGGGAAATGAACAATGTCTGCAACGTTTGCGCGAATTTGGTGGAGCTCCGGGACGTAATGAAGACAGTGGGGAGGGTGGTTCGCACGGAGGACGAGCCGCGGGTCTGGGTGCCGATCTGCGAGTTGGCATCGCGGGTCACCGGCAACGGACTAGAGAGTGACGGATTTGACGGCTCGTGGTGGTGCGGAGGATGCGGATCTGCAACGCATGGTGACGAAATGGGTTGCGATTCCTGTACTGGGTCGCAGTTCATGTGATGGTTCGCAGTTCGCAAGTGGTGGCTGCGGTGTGGCGAGGTCACGCGGTTCTGCGTGTTTGACGGTGGAGCACGGTGGCTAGACCGAGGTTGACGGAGCGCGGTTTGGTGTGTTGAGGGCTGTGACGCGGGGTGCGCAGGTCTGGCCGAAACATAGGACGATGGTTGGGGGGAAGCTTCACAGATCTGGTTTTTTGGTGGATGGCATGAGGTGGGAATGGTGGGAAATCATGGTGTTGGGCGACGACGGCTTGGAAGATGCGGCTGGGTGGATGCTGGGTCGTGTGGGTAGTCAGGTCGTGGCACGGTTGAGTGGCTTCTGTTGGGTGGTTTTTGGTTGGGCGTGGTGGTTGTTGAATGGTGAGGTGAGGTTGAAGATGATGAGGATGAAGTGGTGGTGTGGGTGTTTTTGGTAAGATGATGAAGGTGAAGTGAGGTTGAAGATGATGAGAATGAAGGTGATGAAGTGGTGAGGATAAAGAAGGGTGGTTATGGAGGCTTGGTTTAATAGTGGTTTTGGTTGTAAGTTGAAGATGAAGTGGTAATGGGTGAGATGGTGTTGTTTGGTTGAAAGTGAAGGTTGAAGATGACGTGGTGGTGGAGGTGAAGGAAGCTTGGTGATGAAGTGGGTGGTTTTGGAGGTTGTGTGTTGGTGAGGGGTTGTTGAAATGGTTGTAATGGTGGTGAGGTGACGGAAGGCCGTGATTGGTTGAAGGTGATGAAGGTTGATGATTATGGTGGTTTTGTGGGCTGTACGTGGAGTGGGTAAGGACGTAGTGTTGTGGTGCTTTTTGTGGTTTTGTGGGTGTTGGTATCTTGTTAATGGGAGGTGGAAATGGTGAAGTGAGTGATGACTATGAGGAAGACGGAGAGGTTGGATGAGGAAGACGGAGAGGTTGGTGGTTATGGTGGCTTAGGTTGGGAGGTGATGATGATGTTCAGGAAGGTGAGATGAAGGATGTTAGTGAAGGAAAAAAATGGTTATGGTGAAAACTGGGTGAAAGTTTTGATGGTGAGGGGTTGATGATGATTCAAGGTGCAGAGTATTTTTCTCAGTGAAAATGGTTTTCTCAACAAACATTGAACTCTCTCCCCTTTCCAGTTCTGATCTCCTTTCCCTCTTGTAAGCAGAGATGTTCCTCTGTAACCTCTTCCCCGTAAAATCATCTTAGATAGAATGGCTGATTGCAGCAATTGTCAACTTCTCATGCTACACATCTCTACAAATTTGCTATTTTTTGTGCTGCATTGATCCTTGATTTTGCAGCAATTGTCAACTTCTCATGGTAACTGATTGCAGCAATTTGCAGCATTGGAGCAAATAACGTAAACATGCAATAATTTTTCATTTTCATTTTTTTTAGACCATCATCATCCATTATTTGTCCTTTTTATTTTTTTATTTTTTTTACATTTAAAATAAAATTAAACAAAGTGATAAAATAAAATAGACTAAGACATAATTAGAGAATTTTGTCAAGAAAGTGAACAATTATTACTTTTTTCATCTTTTCTTTTTTTCTTTCTCTCTTTTTATTTTTTTAAATTTTTTCAAGGTCTGGACAAAATTTGGTATTCATATTCATGAATTGACAATCATCCTTAATAAAAATCAAATAAAAGAAAAGAAATAGAGATGTTAATTACGAGTCATCACTACATATAGTTCTTGAATATATATGTGCATGTGTAAGAGAACATAACATAAAAGTTAAAGTAAGATATTGTTGCAACTAAAATTAAGAGTCAAGTAAGAAAGACAGTCTTAAACTATATAAAAGGTAGGAGAGCATGGAGAGACACCCAGACAAGAAATGCAGCTTGATGAATCCTAGGTTTAAAACTTGAATATGACTTAAATAACACACGAAACCAATGAAGTTTCAAATATATTAAAGTTGAAGTTAGACATCTACTACAAAGAGGCCAAGAAAGAAGACGAGAGAACAGAATAACAATCATATTCTCTAGATAGTACCAATCAATCTAGGAATGCAGATTTTATACAAGACAACTAATTAAGTAATAGCTGTAAGTGACTCCTTAATAGAATGCCTAGGTTTACTCACATCATAACTCTTATCATTCCCAATTTAATTTATGCAACTACAAAATACATAACATGCATCAAAATATTACTAACACAAACGCTATCATCAATATGAAATTATGAATATTCCTTTAAAATGCAAGGAAATGGGGGAATAGAAGAGGTACCCTCAAACGATCAAAGAGATTGGAAGGAGTGATAAGCTTGTATTTGGGTGCCTCAGAGAGGAGTTTGTCATAGGTGGCCTGATCGAATAGCACCATGTTATTCACTTTCTCCTTCTGCTTTCCCTTGCTCCACTTCTGTTAAAACATAAATTTGACTTTAATATCACACACAACACACCCATTTCTCATATCAGTTACATTACCACAAAACTAAGCTCTAGTGTTGCCCAATCAGCAAAGTGACAATTACTTATAGAGTTCATACAAACAATAGCCAATGAACCAAATATCCAATGGATGATCATACGGCAAGCCAAGTACTGCATAGAAACATTCAAAAGCCCAACAGTTAGCAACCATGTGATATTCAACAAGAAAAAAGAGGTCAGAAATGATGAAATCATAAGTATGATGAATGGAACTTACTTATTTCAGGGGCACGATAAAAATGACTCTTAAGATATGGTGTAACTTCATTCTTACCAGCAAACATGGCATTACCAAAGTCACAAAGCTTCAGCATATTTTTAGCCTCATTCACCTTGTCAAAAAAGGAAATTGTTACAAAAAAAGGTCAAAACTTAGAAGAAAATGGATACTTCTTCTTGAGAAGAAACAAACTAACCTTTGAAAAGAAAGAATCTAAACACAAAACAGTAATTTAGGCATACCAACATATTATCTGGCTTTATATCGCAATGGAGAACACCACACTTCCGAGAGATGCTTCAGTGCAATAAAAAGTTATTTTGCATATACTCTTATAGCGGTTAGCCTAAGGCCAATATTGCGACCAAACTTCTTTAAAACCTCATGCAGATTCTGTAACACCCTCCGTAGGGAATTACATTTTAAATTAACTCTTTAAAATTTAACCCAAGTAATAAAGGAATTATATAATATAAAATCTGGGTTTCAAAATTTCTTTTTCACAGAAGACATAAACTTGTAAAAAAATGAAGAACACTAAGCATACAGAACTGAATAATGCTCTTTACATATATATACATCATTTAACAAAACGTAAATACATAAAGCTTACGTATTCCAAATAACATATATAACTACCATATCCAAACTGAACCTAACCCATCACCAAAAACTTGAAGAGTAGGCTCTTGTACCCGATCTCCCTCTGGATCCTCTTCCGGGCTCTCCTCCGGGTCTTGCTCCAGTGGCAAAGTCCCTGGCTGGGTTATATTTCGAGGAACGGGAGTCCGAGCAGAAGATATCTCAGAATCCTCCCTAGGAGTATAGTAAATATTACCCCACAAGTCCCTCATAGACATATGAAACTCTAAATATATAGTAGCGTTAAAAGTAAAAGTAGTGGCCCCATGGCAGGTCCTACTCATAGATACAGTAATATCTCCATAATACCCTATACGTTCTGTTTCCCAGTGAATACGCCATGCGTTCGTTCCTCCATGGAATTGTACACTAGCGAAACCTATCAGGTTCCTCCTCGTTGCCATTTTCGTCTTCACAGACATAAATATAAAACAGAAATAGGCAGAATAATACAACAAAGATGTGAGATCCTCTACATTAAATACCAAAGTAGCAGCAAGGAAACAGTAATAATAATAAAGTCATACAAAATAGATACAATAATTACAGTCATGATATATCTCAACAGTTAACTCATTGACTATACATATACATATATTTCACAATAATATGTCAACAGTCTATGCATATGCACAATGAACAGACCACTACTCCATGGAGCTAAACCAAGGCATCAGAGAGAATGATCGGGAGAACCTGTCCGTATATCGTCAACCTTAATTCAAGTGCTTTAATGTTCTCAACATGCGCATCATGGCTTATACAAGACAGTCTACACCGTATCTGGAAAGGAGCAATGTCTCATCGAGATCGTCGGTGCATTTGCATCAGTTACCACGGCATAGTAGAGCTACTAACTGGCCACTTATGGGATACCCGCGCCCCGACGCCTCCAAGGTCATTCATAGACCTTCACTACGCAATTCTCACCCGCACAAAGGTGTAATTCAATCTCCTAGGTATACAGCCTTAACAAACAAAGTCACAATGACTTTGATAATGCATGTTCAAATGCTTTCATAAATTAATAATTGATTACTACGTAACTTCCACATAAAAATAAGCCACTATTGGGCTAAAACGTCAACTGATGTATTCGGGTCCAGTATGTCAGCTCGACAGTAAAAATTATTATTTTTTTCAAATGTGAAGTATTTTTACTGTATTTCATAAACATACAATATTTCTATTATATTTTATAAATGTACAGTATTTGTATTTTACAAATGTATAGTATTTTTATTGTATTTTACAAACATATAGTATTTTGACAATATTTCACAAATGCGTAACACTTTTGTTACGTTGATAAATTGCGTAACATTTTTACAACATTTTTCAATCGCATAAAATTTTTAAAACATTTTACACAAAGGTTTTTCTACGTATCTTTAATGGCGTAAAATGTTTTATTGATATTCTAAACTCAATTTAAAATTTTTTCTCATTTAATATAAAAATTGGGCTTTGATTTCAATACTTCTTACTAAATCACCTTTAAATAATATTTTCTACATTTTTCACAAAAATTTATATTATTTAAATTAAATCAAGAAATTTCAAAAATATTTTTCCATTGCTTTTATTAAAAATTTTCTTAAATAAAATACTTTAGATTCTTCAAAAATTTATTTCCATCACCATAGCCAAAAATCATTCTTTCTCAAATAATAAAATTTTATTTTTTCTCCTTTATAATTTATAAATCCATAAATCATGTTTTTATCACCTAATCATCTAAGATTTCAATTAATAAAATATTTTGTCATGAATACCCATCTTTAAGCTATGTGGCCGTGAGCCATAGAGGTCTTTGGGACCAAAAATTGTTCCTTTCTCATATGATTCATAGCATGTAAACAATTTCAATTATCAAATCATGCTATAACAATTTCACGCATACTATAATAATCATATAAACACATATAATCAAGTAAGCATAAATCACAAAATTCACACAAACCTATGAATGAATCCTCACATGGACTTTTCACCAATCAAAACATAAATTCGTTTCTCACCACCAAAATGGTTCGATGAGGTTAGTCTCCCTCTTACCTTAAGTGATGTTTAAAGTCCCTTTGTTGCTCTTTGAAACAACTTCTACCACCATAAAGACCCTTAAAATAAACCAAACATAAATTTATTAACATTTAAGGCTTAAAATAAGATGACCATGGATCAAGATCATGGTCTAGAAATTGAAAATAAAATTTAGAAGTGAAGATCAAGAACTTCACCTAGCATCCTTCAAACTTTAAGCTTTGAGAAAAGGTTGAAGATGGATGATTTAGAGAAAACTCACATCATGAAAGTGTTTTAGAATGGTGTTAGGTTCAAGATATATGGTTACTTTGAATTGATAAAGCTTGAAGAGAATTTGGAAGGGCTTGGCCGTGGGTTATCAAAGAGAAACGATGAGAGAAATTTTGTGAAGGCTCTTGATTGTTGTAGTTTTTGAAAATTATGCATGATAGGTTTATATAGAAAAATGAAATCAAGTGGTTCAATCAAGATGGTCCTAGAACATCACTCATGGTCGTATGATTATCATGAAATCAAGGGTCAAAAACTCCTCTTCCAAGCTTGATTTTCTATTGGTTCATCTTATTAAATTATAATCATTTTATTTTTCATCTTACCTTTCATTGGTTAACATTAAACTATGGCTATTTTATTTGGCTTATATGAAAACTTAACCTAGAAGCTATCTTTCTATTAGTTAATAGTGAAATGAGTCACAAAATGAATTAATAAAAAATTAGGACTAGATTCATAATTAAGTTTTTACCGATGACAATTTACCAAAGTACAAAAGTTACCGCTAGTAAAATTTGCAATGATTGCACATTAGGTAAAATAAGGTCCTAGATTTTACCCGTCAGGTAAAATCTCAGAAAAAGAAAAACTTCAAAATCTATTCCGAACTCTGGGTTTAGTAAGATTTCCCGGCCTCGCGTGAATAGTCAATTTTCTTGGCCCCAGAAAAAAATTTATTTTTACGACCCTGACTCAAACACACAATAGTCCAAAAATAATAATATAATAATCAAAATAAATCAAATAATTCATAAAAATCAAAAAAATTATAAAAACATGTATAACAGAGAAAGAAAGAAATTTCGGGGTGTTACAGATTCATATTAAGAGATTCAAAAACTAAACAAAGGTGATTCCTATACTTAAAACTTGAAAGGAAATGAACACAATGATGCTTATCGTCTGGATCTGCACCTACTGATATCTTTGAAAAAAAGGCACTCCACCAACTTACATGGCATAGACTGACTAAGATGATTAAAATATTTAGTGTGTAGATTTTTTGAGATATATGCAGCCTGACCAGCATAGCATAAAATAAGAAGCAGATAGATCAAGCATATAAATGTAATCTACAACAGACACATCATGCACAAGTTAGTAATAATTTTCAATTACAACTAATATATGAAGAAAATACTAGATCCATTTAACATCCTTATGAAGAATCACTTCAAACTAATTTATAGCAAGACAAGATTCAAATCAAAATAGCAAAAAGTAAAGTTCTAAACCAGGTTTCATAAAAACTCAAGATTAAGCAGACCAATATTTTGTCAGCAAGATAGTAAATAATCTATAAGAGTAAAACTGAATTTGATTGACACAAATATGTCTAAATGAATTCTGCAAAACAAAACTGTGCTTACAATGTTGACCATACAAGAATTTATGGAAAGCAATTAATTTTACCTTAACCTCATCAAAGATTGCATCAGGATGCAGTTAAGGATCCATTATCAGGCAGACACTAGGATAAGCAAAACATAAAATTTGAAGTCTAAGTGGAAAACAAAGTTATGAGAAAAAAGAAAATGACAGCATTATGAATGGCCAGAGATTCAGGCAATGCTTCAGACTCAAATCATAATGGGGGTAATCATGAAAGCAAGAAAGGAGTGTTATGAAGATAAACATAGATTTTCCTTCTTGCTTAAGTGGAATAGAGCCAGGGAATTAAACAATATTTGTTATCTTGAAGATAAGACACACAACACAATATTTTTCCTATGATTGTCAGTGGAGTAAGAGAAAGTAAGGTATTACACATTACAGAAGAGATGACAAATAATAGAGTTTTTATTTTCTGTGTTTCATTACATACATACTACAATATTAGAGGAGAACCCAGGTCATATAAAACCATCAAAAGTTTAAAAGAATTTAGAATATTTAGCAAAGAAAAAATTAAAAGTAATAGCAAGGTCAGGCCCTTCAAAACTATGGTTTTCATATTGCATCAAAACAAACAACCCCGGACACAAAGGCATGAGCCCTACACATGCATCTAAGGACTACTGTAAAAATACTCTTTTTAGCAGATTGTTGATCAACCAAAATTTTGCCTTGAGTAGTTTTCCACAGACTCAACATAGAAAATAACATTTATGGGAACTTTAAAACTAATATTTAAAAAACTATAATTGTATCCAAAAAAATGTAATACCACATCCATAATTAACATAACCCCATAATCTCCATTGCCCTAAACATCGACCCCATGTTTCCAACCAAGATCAATCATATTTCTAGGA
Organism: Ormosia semicastrata; assembly: GCA_029884595.1. Classification (NCBI taxonomy): domain Eukaryota; kingdom Viridiplantae; phylum Streptophyta; class Magnoliopsida; order Fabales; family Fabaceae; genus Ormosia; species Ormosia semicastrata. The sequence goes on from JAQQTO010000063.1 coordinate 137,038,254, forward strand.
GTGTTCTTCCTAGTTTTAGAAGTAGCAACTTTGCCTAAGGAGCCACCAATTACAGACATTCTGTAATGGGAACAAACAACCAAACAAGAAAGTTTTATTTAAACTTAAAATAAGCTAGAGGCAGCCTATGAACCAAGTCAACCAATAATTTACAATTCACAATAACAATTAAATGAGGGAAAATTTACTATAAATAAGGAGGAAATTATCATCAATTAACACAATTGTTAAGGTTGTTCTCTTGGATTTTGAAACCCCATATACTACATCAAATGAAATAGCCGAATGATACCAATATCTAGACCACTTCCCTCCTCCTCTCCAAAACAGATAAGTAATAGGTAATGTAATTGTAGAAGTCTCTTGTCCTAGAGTTGCATTTGAAGGAACATAGGTTGTTGCATGATGGACTAGCAATTGGAGAAAAAGAATGGAAGTGACTTGAAAATAAGAAAAGCATGGATAATTATATTGCTACAGTGAAATTAAATTCAGAGGTTGGGGGCCTCGAAGTTATAGAATAAATTAAGTTTTCAGTTAACTACGATGGAAATTGGATGTTTCAACTACTTTTTGTATTTAAAACTAGAAAAACTAAGCTAAAAGGTACTGGCAATTTAGCCTAAAATAATTGAAATGGATATGTTGTTTATTTTAGGCCTAAAAAGTACTAGCAATTTACTCAGAGTAAAAAAATCGACTAATCTCATAAACAAAAATAAGCTAATGGATTCATGCATTTCCAAGTAGGAACTTAACAAAAAGGTAGAAGAAAAGAAAAATTCGATTGATATCAATATATAAGAATATATTTACTTCCATATCACAGAAATTACATATAGGTTATCCCTGCTCCCTAGGATCATTCCATGTACACTATATTGAGTTGCAAACAATCCAATAATAATTACAAAGATATGATTCCATTTATCAAAAAGCAAACTATAATATACTCAAGCTCCACGAATAAGCACAGAAAGATAATACTTATAAATATGCAGCAAAACTACAATGACTTAGTACAACATTTTGGAAGGAGGGGGCATGAGAGAAACCTAAAATTTTCATTTAATTAGAAGCAATGACACTTAGCATATGCTACAAATAGACTTAGCCAACCAAGGAGTTGAGCTACCTGAGTAGAAGTCAATGACAAAATACCACAACCAACACCAACATCAACTCTACACTTATGGTTCTATTGAGTGTATCTTGAATTTTAGGTGACCTGCTCCATGGCCAAGTCAGACAATTTTGTATGGATTTCCTTGGATTACTTTTCTACTCTTTCCCCTCTTTTTACTTATTCTATACCCCACAACATTCACAAACCCTCAAGTCTTAAAAGCTCTCTACTCAATCCCCCACATCAAATCAACTATTACCTCACATCCATAACAACCCAAATTAAAAATGTTAGCTTATGAGGCCAATTTAAGTAACTAGATCAGTCAACTTATTAACAACTATAACAAAACCTAAAGAAACTCACTGAGATTTCAGAATCACAATCAGCAAAGTTGAGAACTCAAATTCCTACATGTAATAGTAAGACATAGCCAATTGTCAATATAAGATGAACAAAATAATAAGTTAATTTTTTTTAAAAAGGAATAAAATATGGATCAGACACTAAAATTAAGGATGTGATGAACACAAATTCAGTGACCATGAGTCAATCACTCACTATTCACAATGGTCGCAACAAAATTATTGGATTGAAATAAAAGAAAAAGATAGGGAAAGAAAGATAGCAATACCTAGGATTAGGAATCAAAGCAAGGGGAAGAGTGAGAGAGATGGAGAAGAAAAGTAGAGGTAGTCAATAATGTTGTTAACGGAGTTAGTTGTCGATAGCTTTGAAATCCAAAAGAAGGATGTGGTGTGGGGTGAGAAAGTAAAAGAACTTGGAGTTCAAGCACATTGACCTGGTAAGCACTGTGAGGGTTGGGTGAGAACAGTGACTTACTCAGATTTGAGAAAAATGGTGGCCAGAGGCAAGGGTGGCGAGAACGGTGGTGCATGACTGGGTGAGAATGGTGAGGGCTCATGGTGACTTACTCAGATCTGAAAAAAATGATGGCCAGCGGCAATGGCAACGAGAATGGTGGTGCACAGCCGGGTGAGCACGGTGAGGGCACGACGAGGTGAGCATGGTGAGGGTTAGGTGAGAACGGTGAGGGCTGGGCAATGTGAGAACCGTGAGGGCTGGGTGAGCAGGAAATAACCGTTGGGGAGAAAGGTGAGGTTATGAAATTGGGAATAAGGGTTTCTGAAAAAGTTTTATTTTGAAGAGATTAGAGACAGAAACAATTCATCTCTATATTATAAAAAATTATTAATTAAATTATATAAATTAGTTAGAGACGAAAAAGAAAGGTAATTAGAGATAGAAAATTCAGAGATGGATAAATTTCGTCTCTAAATTCTGTCTCTAAACATATTTGATTTTTTAAAATATAACATTGATCGAATAGAGATAGAATTAGAGATGGAAAAACTTGAGACAGGTAAATTCCATCTCTAAATTTCGTCTCTAAGTATATTTGACTTTAAATTGACCAAATAGAGACGAAAAATTCTGAGATGGATCATTTTCTTTTCTAAATTTGATCTCAAAATTTTAAATTTTATTTTTTCTCTTTAATTCATTAATTCCATCTCTGTTTCCGTCTCTAATAGAGACGGAAAAAATTTCATCTCTAAATTTCATCTCTAAATTAGAAATTTTTAGTAGTGCTACTGGAGAGTGCACCATAACATTGAAGGACATTAGTATCATATCGAGTCTTCCTATTGACAGCATTGCTATTTTTGGCCTTACCCATCAGACTGATTGGATCGATCTATATGATCAGTTGTTAGGGATTGAGCTGACTCTATCATTGATATCTGGTTCACGCATTGATATGACATATCTATGGCAGACAGCTCTTACAGAGCTCACGGAGGATGATGATGATGATTATGTGCAACAACGTGCACAACATTACATACTTAGGTTGCTTAGGGGTTTCTTATGCCCTGATCATTCTGGTAAGTATGTGCACTTGATGTTCCTTCCTCTGCTCGACTTTATTGGTGTCGGGATATACAGTTGGGGGCCTGCAGTCTTGACGTACTTGTATAGAGAGCTTTGCAAAGCTATAGACTATAAGGCACGTGAGATCGGAGGTGTTTGCATCTTATTGTAGCATTGGGCATGGTACAGATTCCCCTAACTTGCCCCTACACTAGCTGACTATGTTGAACCCGATGTGTTCTATGATACTGATCGTGGTCACTTACGTCCATTAGGATGATAGTAAGTTTCTGAATATATCATTTCTTTATATTACTTTGTTCTATTGCGTACTTGTACAGACATAATTAACTTTATTCCTATTCCATTCACAATATAATACTTTGACTTATAAATAGGTGGCGTAAGCATAAAGTTTTGAGTGATACTGTAACTAGCGTACTTCCATATTATTACCGGTTCTTTGATCAGCTGAAGAATGATGTGGTATGTATTATTTTACATTCATTTGAATTAATTACTTATGTATATGAATTCTTAATTTTGTGTACATATCATTTTGCAGACTATATGACAACCATACATAGATGAGAATGTGGCATCACTTCTACCTTTTTGTCTGGCTAGTAGGGATATAGTGCTAACAGTGGTTCCTTTTATATTTTTTTTCATATTGTTAAGTGGCACCAACCAGACAGGGCGATACGCCAGTTTGGTCTCAACCAGCCCATACCAGTGAGACCGTGACAGCCTGTGAGTTTGCACTCAATTACACTGGCAGACAGGAATGATGAGAATTGGCCAGTTACACATCTTGTTTACATAGCCACATGGGATATTCGAAGAGAGAAGCTTGTTAGGGGAACCCTATTGCAAGCACCCATCACTTTGCTTTCTGAGTACATGCATTGGTATAAAAGAATTACCAGATGCTGAATTTCTCGCACTGGTGCATCTCTTGGGAGTGTGGTAAGCTCTTTACCAATTCACTTTTTATTGTATGTATTTTGTATTGATTGTAATGACATATGTTATATCTATTTCTTAGGTAAACATTACAGAGCAGTAATTTAGTTGGATTACTGATGCTACATCGGATTTTAGTATGGTAGTCTTTCGAGAATCTACTGAGCAGATCTTATATTTATTGTAGGAGCATGATCGCATTACAATGGAACAACTTCGTTCAGCTACAACAGCAGATGACATTACAGGGCCACCCGAGGAGTCCAGTGATGGGTTAGTGAGTACTCGGACACGACTTCGACATCCCTAGGACTCTGATTCTACAAGTCAGCACATGACTCAGCCTACTGCTACATATCCAGCATCTCAGCTACCATCTACATATTACCCACCATATCCAACCTACCCATCATACCTTTACCCGCCGTATCCTTACCCGCCACAGGGTTACCCACCATATCCTTACCCCCATTAGGTTACCCACCATACCTATCATAGCCAGGTCCTTCTTCTGATTCCTCTCACAGGCCACCACATTCTGATGTTGGACCATCTCATTGACGTGCAATATTATATGTCATTAGTGTATTTAATAATGTTATATTTAGTAATTTTTGTTATATTTCTATTGATGATTTTTTATCGTGATTTTGGTACCCTTGTTGAATTAAACACGTTTGTCACTTTTTTATTGATGATCTTAGTACCCTGATTGAATTAAACATATTCATGTGCTTTTGGGAAGGTCTAATATTTAGGGAAAAGTCTATAGAAATTTTCATAGAATCCGAATGATTGAACTTTGGTTGAACTATATCAAACAGGTTTATGTGCTATATGCTTTTGAGGAGGTCCAACGTTTAGGGGAGATTATGTCAGTTTTCATATAAGTATTGTGTGGAGGAGGCAAAGGAAGCATGCTTGAGATAGCAAGGGAGAATACTGCAAAGTATAAGCATGCTTCAATGTTTAAGTTCTTTGATGTATTGTTTGTATAAAAATTTTATACTATTAAAGATCATTATATGTATGACTTTAAAGGAAGCTCGAATAAATATTTTTGTTGGGTTTTGAGAGTTAAATATTTTTTATGATATGACAATGTATAATTGCATGATAGTATAAGAAACTTTTACATTAATAATGTTAAAATTAAGGATATGATTTAGTCAATATTTGATGCTAAAATTAAGGATATGATTTGGTCAATATTTGATTTAGTCAATATCCTTAATTGTGTAATCTATTTCTATTCCATAGTTGTAGGATATTTCTCTGTAATCTTTTATTTTTTTCCTTGTTAATGCTTGTACTATATATATTGTACAACTACGATAAATAGAATTATCAGAAAATTATTCCACAATTGTGTTTATTTGATATGGTATCAAAGCCTCCTTCAATCTCTTTCTCTTAACAATAGGAATTGAAGTAGGTCCTGTATTCACAATTGTTGTTTTTGTTCATATCATTCCACTGCAAAATTTTCTTAGTGCCACCATGACTGAAGTAAGTGGTGCCAAATCACCAAAGAATAATAAATCTTTGACTATTGTGTCTGGCCTCCATTTGCAGGAAACTTCCTCTCTCATCACAACCCTTGCATTCATTACTAATTCAGGTATGTCTTTTACTAGAAATAGTGATTGGATAATTGACTCTGGTGTAACAGACCATAAGACTTGTGATCGTTATAAGTTTAGTCATTTATCTCTTAAATGTTCCAAAGCCACTATTACCACTGCTAATGGTGTATCATCTTCGGTTATTGGAGTTAGTACAGTTCCTTTATCTTCCACGTTAGAAATCGAGGATGCCTTATTTGTGTCATTGTTAAATTATAATATTCTCTCTGTGAATTAATTAGCCAAATTTCATAATTGTGTTGCTTTATTTTTTCCTACTCACTGTGCCTTTCAGAACATCCATACTTGGGAGAAGATTGGCTGCAGTAGACAAATGAGAGGGTTGTACCATCTTGAAGATGGATTCCAACATTTCGATAAAAAGCGACAAGCTCTTGTGGTAAATGGAGATTTAGTGAATAAGAAAAAGGAGGAAATTTGGCTATAGCATAGGAGATTGGGACATCCTTCCTTTGGCTATCTTAAGAGATTATTTCCATCGTTGTTTCATGGATGTAATCTTTCAGACTTTGTTTGCAAAAATTATGTAAAGGCAAAATGTCATCGTACTACTTTTCATTTGAGTGATCATAAAATAGATTTACCTTTTTCATTAGATTATTTAGATGTTTAGGGACCGGTCCCAATTTATACTCTTAATGGGATGAAGTATAACTTTTGTTGATGATTGCACTCGCATGACTTGGGTTTATCAAATGAAACACGAGTGATGCTTGTTCAATCTTTTGCATGTTCCATCAAATGATAATTACTCAATTTGGTGTTCTAATAAAAGTCTTTCATTCTGATAATGGTGGTGAGTACGAAAAGAAAGAATTAATGGAATTTATGCACTCTGAAGGAATTAATCACCAAACATCTTGCACATATTCTCCTCAACAAAATGGTGTCGCAGTGTGAAAAAATTGACATTTATTGGAAGTTACTCAGTCTCTTTTAATTGGGGGTCATGTTCCCATCTACTTGTGGGGTAAAGCTTTGAATGACGATCTACTTAATAAATTGTACGTCATCCAATGTTCTTAATTTTTGAAGGCCATTGGATGCCCTTTTTGATGATTGCACTCTTCCACTGGTAGTACTTTTGGCCCCATGAATTTTTAGGTGTGTAGTTTATGTTCATTTGCATCCATGCCAACGATCTAAGTTTGAGTCTCATGCTTTGAAGTGTGTTTTTATGGGATATGGGAACAATAAAAAAGGCTACAAGTGTTATGATCCAAAAACTCGGAAGCTTTATGTTTCCATGGATATTACCTTCCACGAGATCTAACCTTTTTACAAGGCGCCAACTCCTAATTTACCATTTCAGGGGGAGAATTCAAACGAAGTGATATATTATGAAGAACTGGAGGCATTTTTTACCAAAAATTCAAAAAATATTTATTCGTCTGGAGATTCTTCAGGACAGGGTGAATTTTCATATGAAATGGAAGAGTTATCGATTGTTGAACCAGAGACTTCTCATACTGAAGATAATGCTCTTCATGATAGTACAATGTCGCATGGCTGTCCAACAATTCAACACAACCACTGAGCCAGTCTTCTTTTGAGATTCCTCCAAAGGTATCCATTAATCCTAATTCCACTTGTAGTGATGATCTTTTTTCTAAATCTCAAGTGTCTCAATTTCTTCTTCCACCTCTTTCTAATCGTGGTGTACCACCTATTAAATATGAGCCTTATCCTAAATCCAAAGTTAGATACTCCATTAGTAATCATGTGTCTTGTCAAAAACTATCCAAGTCATATGCATCTTATGTGCTACAGTATCATCTGTTCCTATTCCTAGTAATATGCAGGAAGTTCTAGCAAATGATAGATGGACTCAAGTCATGGCAGAAGAAATGGCAGCGCTTAAAAAAATGATACTTGGGAGCTTGTGACTCTACCGAAAGGAACAAACACCATGGGATGTAGATGGATCTTTTTGGTCAAGCATAAAGCAGATGGGACAATTGAGAAGTATAAAGCTTGATTGGTTGTGAAAGGATATACGCAATCTTATGAGGTTGACTACCAGGACACTTTTACTCCTGTTGCCAAACTTAATATAGTTAGAGTGCTCCTATCTTTGGTGATGACCCGAGATTGGCCACTTCTTCCGCTTAATGTAAAAAATATTTTTTTACATGGAGATCTTACAGAGGAAGTGTATATGGATCCCCCTCTAGGTGTGGAAAAATACTCAAATGTTACAATGGTGTGCAAACTCAAAAAGGCGTAGTATGGGTTAAAACAATCTCCAAGAGCTTATTTCAGTAGATTTACCAAGTCTATGAAGAGCTTTAGATATAAATAAAGCAACTCAGACCATACTTTGTTTTTAAAGCATCAAATGGGTAAGGTTATTGCTTTGATTATATACGTTGATGACATGGTGATGACAGGAGATGATCAAGAAGAAATTGAGATCTTACAATGATATTTGGCCTTAGAGTTTGAAATAAAACAAATTGGAGATTTAAAATACTTTCTTGAAATCGAGGTAGCCCGCTCAAAGAATGGTATTTTCTTATCTCAACAAAAATGCATTCTTGATTTGTTAACTGAAATAGGTATGCTTGGATGTAAGCCTGCGAATACCCCTATTGAACAAAATCACAAGTTATTTGAGTGTTTGCATGCAACTTCTACCGATAAAGCAAGGTATCAAAGATTTGTGGGAAAATTAATTTATTTGTCCCATACTAGGCCAGATATTGCTTATTCAGTATGTGTAGTGAGCCAGTTTATGCATGATCCTCGTAAACCTCACATGGATGCTGTGGAACGCATATTGCGATATTTAAAGTCTACTCCGGGTAAAGGATTGTTATTCAACAAGAATAATCACTTGAAGGTAGAAAGTTACACTGATGCAGATTAGGCTAGTTCATCTGACGACAAAAAATCTACATCAGGATACTTTACTTTTGTATGGGGCAACCTTGTGACTTGGAGGAGTAAAAAATAACTGGTGGTAGCAAGGTCAAGTGCAGAAATTGAATATAGAGGCATGACTTTTGGAGTATGTGAGTTACTATGGTTGATGAACTTGCTTAAGGATTTGGGTGTTCACTCTCAGGAGGTAATGAAGTTATATTGTGATAACACTTCTGCTATAGAGATTGCTCATAATCCAGTCCAACACGATCAGATGAAGCATGTGGAAATTGATAGACACTCCATTAAGGAAAAACTTGAAGTCGGAATCATTGTTTTTCCGTTTGTGAAGTCAGAAGACCAACTAGCCAATGTCCTTACCAAAGCTGTTGCCAGCACTATTTTCGGTCACTCTTTAGACAAGTTAGGCATTTGTGATATACATGCTTCAACTTGAGGGGAAGTGTTAAAATTAAGGATATGATTTGGTCAATATTTGATGCTAAAATTAAGGATATGATTTAGTCGATATTTGATTTGGTCAATATACTTAATTGTGTAATCTATTTTTATTCCGTAGTTGTAGGATATTTCTCTGTAATTTTTTATTCTTTCATTGTTAATGTTTGTACTATATATATTGAACAACTATGATGAATGAAATTATCAAAAAATTATTCCACAATTGTGTTTATTTGATAAATAATGCATCAAAGTTGATTATTTTTATATCAACTAATATAATAATAGTTTGATGGGGTAGCCCGAATAAGCCAACAAAAAGTGCAAGTTGGGTGAGTAAAAATAAGTTGGTATATAAAAGCGCCACATATAATGACACTTTCCTTTTGATAACGTCATTACACGTGGTGCATTATTGATGAAAATGCTAACCTCTTTGATGTTATTTGCGTAGACCCAAAAAAAATGTCATACTAAATAAAAATGTGATAATTTAGTATATAATTTTAAAAAAGTGATATTTTAATAAATAGTTTTAAAATAATAATATTTTGATAAATAATTTTAACATCAAGAATAATTGGTAAAAAAGCCGAAAAAAAGTAGGAAAGTTGAGGATGGAAACAGAAACAGCAGACCTTGTCCTTAACATTGACAACGACATTTTTGTTGCATTCAACATGTTTATTTCTCCTATTCCTATGCGGAGTGCCGTGTTCCTGTTTCGGGGGTGGCAGCTAACAGTTGTGTTTGTATTGGTGTATACTGTTATTTTTATACTCAAAATATGGCATCCAATTTATAACTCTATTACGTTTATGTATGATGCGTCTATTTCGCTTTAAGATAGTATATATTTTAATATCCATCCCCACTTGTCTGTATATAGTGTTTATACACAATATCAAATTTAGTATTATACAAGATATTTATCTTTAATGTTAGGGTGAAAATGAAAGTGCCTGAGCTTAGTGTTGCTCATAAGAACTGTATTGCTCATAAGATACCACGTGAGTGAGTCCAAGTTCTCATACAGCTTTTTTACGCAGCATTTACATTTATTTTTCAATGTAAAGCTCCTTCTAAGTTATTTCTCAATATGTGTTTGTTCTTAAATCAATTTCTTAATGTGAAAATTGTTATTTTTTTTTAAAGATGATATTGAGAAGTTAGTTTAAGAAAAATCAATTTCTGAACACCATGAAACAAATTTTATTTACAACACCTATATGGAGTCGGTTCCTTAAAGATCAACTTCTCAACAAGATTTATTTTTTATTATTTGATTTAAAAAAATTCTAATTAATTTTTTAACCTTTTCTTTTATTTTTTTATTATTAACATTTTCATGTGTGATCTTAGTTTATAAATAATTTTTTATCCATAGTTTATAATAATATAATTTGATTATTTATATTATAATTTGAATATAATAATATAAATAACAATTTGTTTTTTATCTAATTAACTAGAATTTTGTTTAAAATGGGTTTTTCTGTTAAACATAGTTTTTACATAGTTTTTAACACTTCATATTAAAATAAATAAAGTGATAAGCATGCATAATTAGTGAAGCATGCACATTAATGATATATGTTTAACATAAAAACAAATTAATTATCAGATGCTAAACAATTGATTAAACTTGAACAAAACTTTATTACTTAATATTGTAACACCCTAGCTTTGATACCAACTAATGTAACACCCTAACTAGGGCATCACATTTCTGACTTCCGACTTATAATCTGAAAATAAATTCACACAAAGTTTGAGTTATAAAAGATGGGTTTCAAAATTTTCTTCTTTACTTTACTGAAAATATTAGGTAATATTGAAAATCATATTTTAACTATTCATTATGCAATATTGACACCAATTAATATCACAATTTAAAGAGAAATATAAAATTAATAGACTTTTTTTTTTAGTATAAGAAACTCCACGGGTCCTACTTAATAGATTTAGTACAACACTAACGAGAAACTTTAACATACTTATTCCTTTTTTCGTCCATCTTGATGCATCGACATCCGTTCCTTTGTAAACACCGCACATCTTCGAGTCCTGAATGTCCACTCCTTATTGTTATCACCAATCTCGTAGTATCCATCGCCCGTTATGTCTAAGACAACTCGATCCTTCTATTATTTGATTTTAACAAAGACAGTACACAACAAAACAATATAACAAAGAGGTGAGATCACCTACACCAATACCAACATGGCAAAGACAGAGATAACACAAATAGCTATATCATACTGGATAGATCATACCATAATCATGCTATCGGCATTAATCAACTATCATCATCTAATCATTTATCGTCAATCATCATCCAAGTACTCAAAACAATTGTCATAACCAATAACCAATATTCCCCAATTAATATATCACACAGATATAAATGCTCAGATTTATGCATATGTACAAAGACTCATTTTATCAAAAACGACTCCATGGAAGTTTTCACAATTTTGAGAAGAATGCTCTAGTTAATTGTCAGCCTTAGCCCAAAGACAATCTCCCAGTCGTTGAAAAGAATCGTGTTCTTGTCGAGTATCGTCAATGCGTTGCAACGGACTGCATCGCCAAGTGGCATAGGGTACTCGCTATTTGTCCATGTCGACCGCCGCGCCTCGACGCCCCAAGATCCATCATAGACCTCACTATCAATTCTCATTCCCTCTTCAACCACAAGGGCCATAATAGCTATTAGCTATATTTTATACAATGCACGAATATATCAAGTGCAAGTCAACCCCAAAGGGCCAAATCTTTTCAATTTCATTTGTTCAATGTAATCATATGCTTCAACGCATATTTTTTTCAATGCACGTATAATGCATCAAATTCAACCACAGACACATCTTTTCAATGCATGTATAATGCACCAAATGTCAATCATAGGCAAAACATGTCATTTTCTCATACAGTGTCCATACACTGGTTCAACGGTAATTATACTATATTTTCAACACAAAATCATGTTATCATGTTTTCATAGTTATAAAATACTTTCGCCGTGTTTTCACAAAATTGCATAACATTTTCATTATGTTTTCACAATTCCAAAATGTTTCTGTTATATTTTCAAAATTTTGAAACGTTTTTGTTATATTTTCACAATACTGTAACACTTTTGTTACGTTTTCAAAATGCCGCAGCTCTTCTGTTGCACTTTTAAATCACGTCTTAATTTTTCAATGTCTTTCTCAATCGCGTAAAAATATACGTTTCTTAAATCATATATTGTTTTTCCACTGTTTCAAAATTGCGTATATTTTTCAATAATATTTTCAATAGTGTAAAATATTTAAACGCTTTTCAAATCTCATAACAATTTTCTACCATTTTTCATAATTACATAAAAATATTCTATCATTATTTAATCACGTAGTGATTTTTCAACTGTATTTCAAATCACGTAAAATATTTAAACTTACATAAAATATTTAAACGTAATTCAGATCACGTAGAAATATTTTAACATATTTCAAATTGCGTAGAAATATTTTACTATATTTTAAATCATTTTTAAGATACGTAAATCAATTTTCACCATTTTACAATCATGTAAAATATTTCTCAATATTCCAAACATTATTTTGGACTTTCAAATAAGTCAATATCATTACACATTTTTAAGATACGTAAATAATTTTTCACCATAATTCTTTTTCAAAAAAATATTTCTCAACCTTCAAAAAATTCTATTTCATCTTTTCTCAAAATATTATGACTTTGTATTTCATTTTTCACATTTTCTTACTCAAGAAAATCTTTTTCCACGCTTTCCTTACTCAAGAAATTCTTTTTCAAATATAATCCACAAAATTACTTTTCTATTGATATAAATCAATGTTTGAAATCTTACAATTTCCACACGTATTTCAAAACTTAAAAATAAGTTATACTTTAGTAAATTCTCAAATCACCATTATATTCTCCATTTTTCTCAAAGCATTTCCAAACACAACCTTCCTCAAAATAAATTGAAGTTCAAAAATATTTTCGTTTACAAAAAACTTAATTTCTCAAGTGATTAAAATGCTCTGATTCCCTTTTCAAATTCTTGTATTAACTTAAGTTACGTTTCTACTTTGAAAATCACTTTGTTCATAAAAATCAAGGCATTACCAGCCTTCAAAAATGTGGACATGACTATTGAAACCATCAAATATTTTTCCTTCTAAATTTATATGGTTTTACACAAACAAAATCATTAAAATTTTATTTTCAAAATCGAAGTACCGATGGTTATAAAAACCAAACTCATTTGTTCAAATTCATTTTTACTTTCTTTGCAATTTCTTTTTTCCTTTCTTTGCAAATCCTTAAAATCAATGTTTGTCCATTTCATTCAAAACTCATATTTAGAAAAATACTTAGGATCTTTTTACACAAAATAAATCAATAAAAATTCTTCAAAGACCGTATTCTTGTTCACAAAATCAATTTTTATTGATTTAGTCTTACAAAATCATATTTAGTTGATTTAATTATTGTTTCTAACTTTAAATTTCCTAACGTTTTCCAAAACCCAATAAATAAATTCTACGTTAGTAAATTTAAGTTACAAATATTTCTTTTATATTTCTAAATCACTTCTAAAATTAATTCTCTTTAAAATAATTTGAAGTTCAACACCTTCAATCTCCCTTTTTCCTTATTTATGAAAATTCCACTTGATAACACTTTAATTCCCTTTTTAAAAATCCTTATTGGAAAATTCTTATATTTTATAACATCAAAACATTTTTCTAAATTATCAAAACCTTATAGATGGCCATTGGAACCATGAAATATTTTCTTCTAACTTAAATAAATTCCATTCTTGTTTCTCTTGAAAAACAAACCCTTTGTTTATTTTTCATACTCCTCAAATCAATCCAATTTTATTCTTCCATAAACATATTAATTTGTAAACACCTATTTTGAGGTGTCTTGGCCGAAACTCTCATTGTTCTAGGGATCAAAATTTAATTTCCTTGTTCTTGAAAAATTTCAACATTGACCCTCATCAAGGGCATCAAAACCGTAGCTCTCCCTTGGCCATTGGAACCAAGATCAATTTTCTTTCCATCCACACATCAAGGCATACATATATGTATTTCATCATAAATATCACAAACATGCCATATACTCATCATGCATATTATAAGTATACTATCAAAGTCATAAAATCATGCAAAGCATGTTAAGCATAGACAAAAATAATCAAAGTACAAGAAAATAAAGCAAAGCTCATAAACACACAATTAATTATTACATGACCATGGATTGGAATTCTCACATGAATTCACAATCCATCAAATATAAAACCATCTCCCACCACCATAATTGGTTGGTGAGATGGATCTCCCTCTTACCTCTTGAAGATCCTCAAAGCTTCTTGATTTTGCTTCTCTTTCTAAGTCCTTCAACACCAAGGGCTTCTCAAATTCAAAACAAAATACATAGAAATTAGTATACTAAGCTTGATTAAGAAGAACCATGGATCAAACATGGTTTAGATCATGAAAAAGAGAAAAGAAATGAAGTTTCCTTACACTTCACCTCAAAAATTCAATAACTTTGATCTTGAAGAAAGTCCATGAAAATGAATGATTTAGAGAAAATCTCCAACATGAAAGTTGCTTAGAATATCATGTAGATTCAAGATCTATGGTTGGATGAAATTAAAAGAGATTGAATGGTGGTTTTGAGTGTCTTGACCGAATGGTTTCTCTTGAAGCACAAAGATGGAATTTTTGATTTTTGATAGAAACTTGAAGCTTGGATTTGAAGCTCAAGATGAATGATTTTGGAAAAACTCATAACTAGAGATGTTCTTAGAATGGTGTTTAGGTTTAGGAAATGATGTGAGTGAAAATTATAGGTGAGTAATGGTGCTTGTGGGTTGCTTGGCCGAATCATAAGGTGAGAAAAGGAAGGAAAATGGTTGTTTTGTGTTCTTGGAACTTTGAGAGAATTTGATGAAGGCTTTTTGGTGAAATAGAAAAATGAATATAGAGAGTGTAACCAAAGGTGCTGCTGCCATGGGAGTGAAAGAATGGAGAGATATGAATTCATTTGGCATAATTGAAGGCTATCACATGATGCACAAAGTCTTTCACTTTGTCATCTTTTCTTTACCTTAAAAAGGCTATACAAGCATGTCTAAACATGTCTCCTCCTTCCTAACACTCCAAAATCGTCCCCCCTTCATCATGCACTCCATAGTTGTCATAATTACTTGCTAATTGATTAGTTAATTCATTAGATTAAGTTTCCTAATCAATCTTAACTAATTTTTTAATTACATAACTAATTAATTAGACATATTATTTCATATATTATAATCTCTAATTAAAATTAGGATATCTAATTAAGAATTAGATTATAAGAATTTAACATTTAATTTAGTTTACTTGACTTGTTAATTAGGCCATTATTTAAAGCATTTCTAGCCATTGATTAATTCAATGGTTAGGATTTAGGTAGACTTTTGATTTTTAGAAGACTAAATCTAAGCCATTGGATCCTTCTCCTTTAAATTCTAGCCACTAGATGTGTCTCCAAAATAAAGGGTCAAGATTACTTCTTCTTACTTTTAATCCAAGGGTCATAATTAGTCTTTGCTACTTTTTAAGACCAAATCTCCCCCTTGATTAATTCTTCATCCAATATCAATAAATGGTCTTTGTCACTTTTTAAGACCAAATCTCCACCCTTGATCAACTCTAAATCCAATGATTGTAAATGGTCACTTTATATAATTAATTTTACACCGTTGATTAAATTTACGGTTGATATTGAGTCAAGTTCTAATTAAGTTTATTCTCACACCATTGATTAAATCAATGATAATTATCTTATCTTTCTTTATTAAATTTATTTATTAACCGTTAATTGAATCAATAGTGGATATCCAAACCACCAATGTTGACTTAAGCAATATAATTTCTATTTTTATTTACTAAAAATCCCACGAAAGAATATATTGATTTGTATTTTTATCTTAGATAAATAAATACGACAAAACAAATTTTCTAAAAGCTGTTTTGGATTCGGTTTAGTAAGATCAACTGTCTCCATCTAAACAGTACAAATTTTTCTATGCGTAGAAATTTTTTTCACTTTGCGGGACCCTCCTAGGCCCACGTATGATCACCTGAGCCCACAAACACCTCGTGGGACCCACAAACAGAAAAAAATTTAAAATCACACATAAAATCACAAAAATTAGAAAATATATGAAAATCAAGTCAGATTGTTAAAAATAATTAACAGTCAAGAGAAATAAATACAAAAAGATTTTTCCGACTCGAAAATTATTATTTTCTTGACATGGAGTAAATCACTCAAAACGATCAAATATGCTGATAGAATAAACAAAATAATTTTACAGTATTCAGAAATTACTAAACAGTAAAATTTTATTAGCTGTCAAAATTACAGTTTATAAGATAAGAAATTTTGGGATGTTACAAATATCATGCATGGTTTTTAATTAAAATACAATATTACAAAATATGCAAGCATAGCAGTAGATATTATATAGATATTATAGTTGATGCGAGCTCTATCCAGAAGTGCCATCATATTAGGACACTTTGGACGGATATGACCTTCGTTTCTGCATAATCTACACCATTCTTTATTTGGCCTTTCTTTCTAAAGTCCATCTCATTACTAATACAATTAGATCGTAGCCGACCTTTGAGATCTCTCCACATTTCTAGATTATGACACAAATCTGGACCATGATATACTGAGATCAATATCCTTCATTTCCCACTACTTGGAACTCATGCCGGTAAACATTAAACATGTTTTCCAACTTATAGACTTGGTTGACAAATTGCATGCAATCTAAATGAATTGATGCACACTCAGCAACTACATGTGAACAATAATTTATTTAATTTAGTTTCTTAAATCTAAATATTATGCAATTTGTTATCATAATCAATTTATAATATAAATAACTAAATTATATTATTATAAAACTATGGATGAAAGAATTATTTATAGACAAAGGTGTAAAAATGGAAATGCTAGTAATAAAAAAAAGAAGAAAATGTTAACAAAAAAAATTAAGAACAGTTTTAAATTTAAATTATATTAAATAGAACAGAAAACCCTGTTGAGAAGTCGGTTTCTAATAGGAGATAAAAAAAATATTGTTTCATGATTAAACCGATTTCTCAACACCATACTAAAAAAATATATATATTGGTTATGTTGAGAATTGACAACCTTCTCGTACCTTTTTTCTGAGATTTGAACTCATGTCTCTTGGGGAGTTAATATTACTTACCACATCGACTCACCCTTTATAAGTCTCTCTCATTTACACTTAAATTATCATACATTAAAATCAAACTAACGGTTGAAATTTCTGTAGTTTTTAAAAGATTGCAAAGGATCTTAATCCTGCTTCTTCACTTACTTTTGTCAGAAGAGTTCAAGATTGAATATTTTCAATTAGAATTTTTAATATTCATATAAATTTAGTACGTAAAGTGTTTCCAACAAAGCAATGCAATAAAAAGAAGGAAGTAATGCTATTTTAACCAATATTTTCACCAAATTATGGATGAATGATTTGCTGCCTAGATGCCACTAGTAATTGAGGACCATGAGGTTTCATACGTTAATGTAATAAAATTAAGATTTGAACCTTGTGCGTTATAAGTGTAATTAACACTAAAATTTTTTTGTACAGGTTTGCATCTATATTTTTTTTGTACACACAAGTTTTAAAAAATGACTTTTTTTCTTTGTGTTTAATAAATTAATAAAAACATATGAGAATGATTAAAAAATTATTTTAGTAGCTTTTTTTCTTGGTAAAGTACAGTTATTTACTTATGTGATTTGACTAGAAATTACTTTGCTCCTTGTGGTTTAAAAATGTATCACTTTGCCCCCATGCTATATTCTATGTTATCACAATCACATATTTATCAAAAATTCTTTTGTACTCTTAAATTATTACAATCAGTCCACTAAAATACATGTTATTGGATTAAGAATAGGATAAACAAATAAATAAATTAGCAATGATCTCCTCATGTTACAAAATAATAATTCACTTTTGTTACACAACATGCATAATCATAATTGAGATTTGAGTAATAATATATTTTCGAACTCTAACATGTGTCTTCCTTTAAAAATTAGATGAAAAGACCACATTATATACTAAATGGGCAAATCATAGGGACAGCATCACTTTTTAAGTCATTTGAGAACAAAGTAATTTTACATCAAACCAAAAGACGAATATAGGGTGAAATTCTTTTTGAAGTATCTTATCTTTATGTCCTATTTTTATCCTACATTCTCGCATTTCAACCAAGTTTATCAATATCACTATCGATATTTATCCAAGTGAAGTAAGACTCATTGATCTCTCATTTTTTTACTATAACAAATGTGTTTTAGGCTCACTACCTTCTCATTTATGTAAGTCATTATATATATAAAATACAAAGAGTGTTAAGAATACATTCTCTATCACACTCTCTTATATAAAGTTAAGTTACACACTAAAATATAAACTCAAACTTGATTACACATTAATCAAGGTTGAGTAATGTGTGTTTTAATATATAACTTGACCTAATAGAAGAGAATGTGTTAAAAAGAATGTAATAGAGAATGAATTTTTAACATTTCTCATAAAATATTTACTATACACTACTTAGTTTTGCATTCAGACCCGTCTAATTAATGTGACTTTTTGCAATAAAATTACAAAACTATCTTTATTGAATTGATAATAAGTGATTTCCTTGAATAATAGTGTGAAGGGAGAGGGGGGTTTAAATCTAAACTATCTTTAGTTTGAAAATAAAGAGTTCATACTGTTACACATTATATGGAAAAACATTTTTTTTCCTTTGGTAAAAAGAAATTATCCTTGGCAGATATAAGATGGTGAATTACTGAAGTACCTTGGAAAATGTTGTTATATTGGAGAGAAAATATACGAAACTGGAGCAGGTCATTTCTCAAAACCAAAATCGATGGAAAACTCCATTTCTAAGGTTAGGATGGTTATAATGAGATTTTACTCTATTTCTAAGTTGATTGATAAAAAGAGAATTCGCAAAGAGGGGTACCAATTCCTGATTCAAAAGCCAAATCAATTGGCTTTATCCCCGTTTAACTTAAATGTTGCTTTTATTTTCCTTCAGTTTTCCTTTATTCTCTTCTTTTCCCCTGGATTGTGTCTTGGAACAAAGTTTTGGCTTCGGAAGCACGTCACGTGGCCTCATCACCTGTTTTATATTGCAATAGTACTTATTCATAAATTAAATTTTGCTATGCTTTTTTCAACAAGACTAGCACTTTTCTTTATTAAAAGAAGTCAAGGCTGTCAGTATTTTCTTCTTTCATTTTCCTTCTTCGACTTTTATTCTCACCTGAAAGATAGTGGAACACCTCGAATCATATATATAAATATAACAAGGAGATTCTAGTTGTGAATTTCCATATATTCCTTTTGCTATGCTTTGACTGTTACCCAGGCTCAAATCCATTTTAGACTTCACTTGATCACTTCTGCCCCTTTTTTATGTATAGAATTTTTTCCTTTTACTGTGTTATCTTAGGATCTTTCAAGTTTTTCTGCTACTGAATTCTACTTCCAAAGGATGAAGAATTGTAGGCTAGAATCTGTACAATAATAATATGAGTTGTACTGCAAAATCCTATCATCTAAGGATCTCTATGCAAAATCCTACATTCTAAGGATCTCTGTACACAATCCACTAATATTGAGCTCCGAGCTGTAAGAAGACTTGCACGCTTTGCAGTCTAAAGCTGCTAAGAAGACGTATGGTAGCAAAGCAAAAGGCCTGACTCTCTTTCTCATTATGAAACTCATATTTCATCAAGCAGCTAGTGGTTTTATCATGTGAAAGCCTTTACTGCATAATCAGGGAATAAAAAAGGGGACACCTTTATTGCATATTGGATCAAGGTGATGCAATTAATAGTATATAACATACTTTATTTATTTATTTATTTTTTCTGCTAAAGTTTCTCTCGCCTTTTCTTTTGTGTTAAGCAGGGGTTAAAGGCTAGGTTATTTTTCACGAGAAAAGCAAGGGATTAGATAAAGGTATGTACTTTTGAGGTTAAGCAGTTTGGTCCTCAGTTTTATCTTTCCTTTTTAATTCTATGAATGATTGCATCTCCACTAAGATGGTAAGTAACATCAAGCAATGATAACAGCATTGATGTAGAGTTCTTTCCTGAATCAAATTTGTAACAAAAAATGAAAGAGGTACCCATTGCATGAAGACTAACATGGCATAACAACGTTGGGTTTTAAGTTGAAACCAGAAAATCATAAGGAAATGTGAATATCCCTCTTTGAGAAACCTCACACCATTGACCACTGTATCTTCTGTACCAAAAAATGCTATCTTCTTAATTGCAGAAAAGTTGATTAACGATTAGCTTTTGTTGGCTTCTGAAACCACCCGCTGAAGTAGCTTGATTAGTGGCCATTTCAGCTATATTTGCTATTTTTGCAACATTAATTACAAAGAAGAAACTGATATAAGAGCAAGAACAAAAGATATAGTCAAGAGAAAGTATCAACGTACCAGAAACCTCACAGCAGAGAGTTTCTTGCTTCACATCATATTTCCCTTCTCTAGTTCTCTTACTTCTCCAACTCTTCAATCATAATAAAGCTGTTTGAAAAAAAAAACTGTATCAAGAAAAATGCTGTTTGAAACATGGCATCTGAAATTTTTTCCTAACACTCGTGAAGGTACCACAAGCTGTGTTTGTTAGCAGTTAGCACAGGTGGACCACATGAAAGATCTTGAGAATACCTTAGAATGGGGATTAGTGAATAAGGTGATGGAATCAAGAGGAGGGTAAATTGGTTCATTCTAATTTAAGAATGCTAAAGTAATTTAACAAGTCAATCTAACACAAGATAAGAACCTTCTTCTGCTTCTACCCAAAATAAAGTAACACCAGCTTAATATACAAAACTGATAATGCTAAAAGCTCTGTAACTCTAATAAACTAAGTTGTATAAAAAAAGTCATTGAAAAATTTCGCACTTTGCCATGTAGCTGCAGGAGACTCAACAGGAAGGAAAATCTTCCGGGGGAGGAGGCAACAAGTACTCAGATACTGCAGGATCATCTTTCACTATAAAGCCATGGCAAGACCCCAAGATGTGTGCTCCTAAAGATAAAAATGCATAAACCATACTCTTGATTGTCTACCTTAAACCGAATTGCTGCCCATCACCCCTTTGGAACTGCCACTGCATTCCTCTCTGAAGGATCAACAAGGTTATAATCTGCTGGGTCCTTGTTAATATTTTAGGTACCAAACCCCTTGTCAACAATGAAGTTGTGACAATGAATATGAATTGGATGGTTCTCAAAATTAAGGAAACCTGTATCCTGCAGTAGAATCTCCAAATTTTGTAACACAAGTCAATGCTAAAAGCTTTGTACCAAATTCTGTGTTCATGTTATATACACCACTAAAGTTAAAAGCTTTTGGACGCTACTCCAGAAAAGCATATGGTTCTAGTTTCTATAATTTGGGGTAAATATAGTTAACTATAAGAGATAAAGCATTCCAAATAATCATGTCAGTTTCAGCTTGGTTTGTTGTATGATAAAAAGGATTTCACTACAGATGATCATAATTGAGAACTGATATTTCGCCTGCCATCAAGAGATCTGAAACACTAACAATAAGCAGTGACTAAAAAAGTCCATAAAATTAGATAAAGCAAATTGAGAGCACACAGGGAAGAAAAAGGATAGTTATGTCAATACTTGAAAAAAAATCAATGTTATCGATACAAGATCAAAATAAATCTAACAAACATGACTTTTAATCAAAACTTAAATGATAGTGACACCAATGCGTAGTCTATCTTTTTTTATGATGTGTAACTATCAAACAAAATAAACATCAGCTGACCAGTCATACAAATTCAACATTACTTAATGTGTAACTAGAAAGTATCTCACCTTGTTTTACCCTTATAATAGGCCTCTAGTGATCATTTCACCAAGAACTTTCTCTGCCTTATCATTCTCATCTTTTTCAAAGAGAGCACGAATAATTATTGCAGAAGTAATGGCATTAGGGATGCAACCATTATCTTCCATTTTTTACTGCAAGGCCAATGCTTCATCCAACAAGCCCTCTTTACAAAGCCCATTGATCATAACATTAAACTTCTGGACATTTAGATGATAGCCTTTAATCATAACATTAAACTAACTGCATTTAAATGGTATCCATGTGCCACCGCATTGTCATGAAAGTGCAGTGCTTTCTTAACCTCACCCTTAAGACAAAGACCCTTCATAAGTGTTGTCAAAGTTATGGTATTTGGCTGATAACCTAGTTTGAGAATCTTGGCCAATACACAGAAAGCGAAAGCCATTTGACCCAGGTGGCAGTAACAATTGATCAAGATGCTCAAAGTAACAATGGTTGGAGTAATTCCCCCAAGCTGCATTTGTTTAAAATGGGAAATAGCATTAGCTTAATAATTTTCATAGAAACCACAACAAATTGAAATATAATAACATATAAATATATAAAAAGATACATAAACCACACTAGTGGATTGTCTACCTTAAACCGAATTGCTGCCCATGGACTCCTCTCTGAAGGATCAACAAGATTATTATTTGCTGGTCTTTCTTAATATTTTAGGTACCAAACCCCTCGCCAACAATGAAGAGGTTGTGGCAATGAAGATGATTATGATGGTTCTCAACATTAAGGAAATGTGTACCCTGCAATAGAATCTCCAAATTTGGTAACATAAGTCAATGCTAAAAACTTTGTACCAAATACTGTGTTCATGTTATATGTTAATGGGTCCAAACCACTATAGTTAAAAGCTTTAGGAGGCTACTCTGGGAAATCAAGGGATTATCCACGGGGTATTGAGTTTCCTATTGTTGAGATTATGTATCCCTATAAATCAGGGATTGTATATAATTAGGAGTTGAAAATAGGTGCTGTAGTGTAGTAGGTGCTATAGGTGCTATAGTGTAGATTGACTTTAATATAAATATACATCTGCTAAGGAGTTTTTTCCTTAAGCATTCATCATATTTTCCATTCAACGTGGTATCAAGAGCAGGTTGATCTTGGGGCTGTCAAACCCTAGATCACCCATCACAGTCATCGTCAAGGCTGAGTCACAACCACCATCAAGGCTAGACTATTGAGCAAGTGAAGACACAAGTGGCAGTGGAATGCCGGTCTGGTGAAAAAAAATTTCGGTGACTTTTCCGGCGACTGGTGACTTTTTCAGCAACTAGCGACTTTTCTGGCAACACCAGTCAGCTCGTCGGCACTACCTGAGTGGTTTCTGGTGGTCGTCAGCTTCAGTCACACACTGCAGGTTGTGTTTTTTGAGTACTCATGGTCACATCTCCTACTGTTTACATGAAACAACCCTTGTTTCTTACTCCTGTTCTTGGTAAAATGTCTTCCGCTACTTCTGAATCTGAAATACCAGCTCCAAGTCATTCACAGTCCTCTTCTGGTGCAAAAGGCTCTTCCGGTAATGTTCCTATTACATATGCTTTTTCTGGTTCACCCACAATCACATCGGAAAAGCTAAATGGTAAGAATTATTTGGCTTAGTCAGCTTCTGTAAAACTTTGGTTTTTGGGTCAAGGACTTGTTGATCATTTGGAGAAATTAGCCTCTGATATTTCCCCAGAACATAGAAGTCAGTGGGAGAAATTTGATTATCAATTATGTGCTTTACTATGACAATCTGTGGAGCCAACTATTTTCGCTAATTTCAGAACTGTTAAAACTTGTTTTACTTAATGTGTTTGCTAATGATATACAACGCCTATATGACTCAGCTCAAAATTTGGCATCTCTTAAGCAATCTGATCATGACATGATGGCCTTTGTCACTCAGGCACAGGCTGTAGTTGAGGAATTGAAAATGTTTTTGCAGGCTGATGATCATAAGAGTTTGTTAAACAAGCTGGATAACCTGTATGTGGTGTTGGTTTTACGTGCCATGCACCCAGATTTTGAGCATGTCCGCGACTAGATTTTAACTAGCCAAGAAGTTCCCACAATAGAGAATTTGATCACTCGTCTTCTGAGAGTTCCTTCCCCTAAATCAGTCTTTGGCTCCCGCCCAAACATAACCGAAGCGTCAGCCATGGTGACCGCTTCAAGGTGTCGTGGTGGACATAGGGGTAGAAGCGGTCGAGGGGGTCATGAAATTCGTCTTCAATGCTCTTATTGTAATAGGACAGGTCATACTCAGGACACATGCTATTCTATTCATGGGTTCCCAGAGAAAATTGTCAATGTCACTC
The DNA here is from genome assembly GCA_029884595.1 of Ormosia semicastrata. Classification (NCBI taxonomy): domain Eukaryota; kingdom Viridiplantae; phylum Streptophyta; class Magnoliopsida; order Fabales; family Fabaceae; genus Ormosia; species Ormosia semicastrata. The sequence goes on from JAQQTO010000063.1 coordinate 137,062,571, forward strand.
AATCTGACTCGGGTCATGAAGAGGAGAGAAAGTCTAAATTTTTATCTGGAAAACAACCCATTAGACTTTCTGAAACCGAGTTCCTGGAGTATCTTCAGTCAAAGGCAGCCAAGCAAACTCAGTCCTCCACTACCACAGTTGCTCTTACGGGTAATCCTATAGTTTGTATCTCTCATACTGGTAATACTCCAAGTCCTTGGATAATTGATTCGGTTGCTTCTGATCATATAGCTGGTAATCGATCCCTTTTTACTTCTCTCTCTACACCTAGTTTTCCACACGTTGTCACCTTGGCAAATGGCTCAAAGGTCACTGCTAAAGGTATTGGTTGTGTTTCACCTACTGAATCTGTCTTTAAAATCCGTCTTGTTCAAGCTTGGATTTCCTTTTAATTTAATTTCTCTTAGTCAACTTACTCGTTCTCTTAACTGTTCAGTAACCTTTGATTCTAATTCCTTTGTTATCCAGGACCGTGGTACGGGATAGACGATTGGCGTAGGGCATGAAGCACATGGACTTTACTATCTCGAGTCATCTCCATCAATGGTTTGCGCTGCGACTGAGTCTCCAAGTTTTCTCCACCAATGCCTTGGTCATCCCAGTCTGTCAAAACTATAGAAGATGGTTCCTAATCTTACAAAGTTAAAGTCTCTAAATTGTGAGTCATGTCAATTTGGGAAGCATGTTAGCGCTTCTTTTTCAAGTCAGGTCAAAAGTCAAACTAAGTATATTTTTTCTCTTATTCATTTTGATGTGTGAGGTCCAAGTCATGTGTCTACCTCTTCAGGTTTTAGGTATTTTGTTACTTTCATTGATGACTTCTCTCATTGTACTTGGTTGTTTTTAATGAAAGATCGTTCTGAGTTATTTTCTATACTTAAATCCTTCTGTACTGAAATTCAAACTCAATTTGGCAAACGATTAAGATACTTCGAAGTGACAATGCAAAAGAATACTTTTCAACTGCTTTTTCATCTTTTATGTCATCTCATGGTATTTTACATCAATCAACATGTCCCCATACACCCCAACAAAATGGAGTAGTAGAAAGAAAAAATTATCATCTTATTGAAACTGCTCGAACTCTGTTATTGTATGCCAATATGCCTTTACAATTTTGGGATGAAGCTGTTTTAACTGCATGTTATTTGATTAATCGTATGCCATCATCTGTCCTACAGAACCAGATTCCTTATTCCATCCTATTTCCCAAGGGCCCCTTATATCATGTTCCTCCCCGTGTCTTTGGATGTACTTGTTTTGTTCATGATCTTTCCCCTGATCAAGATAAGCTATTTGCTCGTGCTATTAAATGTGTCTTTCTTGGGTATTCTAGGTTACAAAAAGGATATCGTTGTTATTCTCCTGTCACTCATCATTGGTACATGTCTGCTGATGTTACTTTCTTTGAAGAAACACTATATTTTACCTCTTCAGTTGAACCAAATGTGGTCTCTGAGGTTTTACATGTTCCTTATTTTGGTCCACCTTTGTCTCTTTTGCAGGAACCATCAACAGATACTCCAGAGTCTCCAGCAGCTTTGTCTAAGGTGCCTTGCCCACCCACCTCAGCGTCCCTTCATTACCTATCAACATCGACCACGGGATACCACTCCTGCACTCGAGATAGTCGTGCATCCTAGTGAGTCATGTCCTACTCCAACACCTCAACCTGCTACGGACCTCTCTGAGTCTGTCACTGATCTTCCTATTGCTCTTCAAAAAGGAACTCGATCTACTAGAAATCCTCACCTAATCTATAATTTCTTGAGTTTTCATCGTTTATCTCCGTCATATTATGCTTTTGTGTCTTCTTTGTTCTCAGTTTCAATTCCTAAAAATACCAGTGAGGCACTCGGTCATCCAGGTTGGAGGCAAGCCATGATTGATGAGATGCTTGCCCTTGAGCATAGTGGTACGTGGGACTTAGTCCCTCTCCCTCCCGGGAAAACTATTGTTGGCTGTTGATAGGTGTATGCTGTCAAAGTTGGAGCAAATGGTAATATTGATCGTCTTAAAGCCCGACTTGTTTCCAAGGGCTATACTCAAATATATGGTCTTGATTACAGCGATACCTTCTCTCCGGTTGTTAAAATTGCCTCCGTTCGCCTATTTCTAGCCATGGCAGCCATCGGTCGTTGGCCATTATATTAGTTGGACATTAAAAATGCCTTTCTTCATTGTAACCTAGAAGAAGAAATCTATATAGAGCAACCACCTGGTTTTGTTGCTCAGGGGGAGTCAGGATTAGTGTGCAAGTTACGACGATCTCTCTATGGGCTAAAACAGTCCCCACGAGCATGGTTCGAGAAGTTCAGTACTGTTGTTCAGAAATTTGGTATGACCCAAAGTGAAGCTGATCATTTGGTCTTTTATCAATATTCTGAACATAGCCGATGTATTTATTTGGTAGTTTATATGGATGATATAGCTATTACCGGCAATGATAATGAGAAGATATCTCAGTTGAAAGAACATCTGTGTAGCCACTTTCAGACTAAGGACTTGGGTAAACTCAAATACTTCCTGGGTATTGAGGTGGCTCAGTCTAGGAGTGATATTGTTATCTCACAAAGAAAGTATGCTTTAGATATATTGGAAGAAACTGGTATGCTGAATTGTAAGCCTATTGACAGTCCTATGAATCCTAACAGCAAACTACTACCAGATCAAGGAGAACCTTTATCCAAACCCTAGTAGATACCAAAGGCTTGTGGGAAAGTTGAACTATCTCACTATTACCAGACCTGATATTTCTTTTCCGGTTAGTGTAGTAAGTCAATTTATGCAGTCTCCACATAATGGTCATTGGGATGCTGTTGTGCAAATTTTCAGGTATATTAAGAAGGCTCCAGGACAAGGGTTATTGTATGAAGATAAAGGGAACACTCAAATTGTAGGATACTTTGATGCAGACTAGGCTCGTTCACCTATTGATCGGCGGTCTACTTCAGGATATTGTGTTTTTGTTGGTGGCAATTTCATGTCTTGGAATAGTAAGAAGCAGAATTTTGTTGCTCGATCTAGTGCAAAGGCTGAATATGATCTATGGCAGCAGCTACTTGTAAGCTAATTTGGGTGAAACAATTGCTTCAAGAATTGAAGTTTGGAAGTATTGAACAGATGAAGTTATACTATGATAATCAAGCTGCCTTACACATAGCATCAAATCCGGTCTTTCATGAGAGAACAAAGCATATAGAAATTAATTGTCACTTTGTCCGAGAGAAGGTACTTTCGAAGGAAATTATTACTGAATTTGTTAACTCAAGTGATCAACTGGCTGACATTTTCACAAAGTCTCTTCGGTGTCCTCGAATTCAGTATATTTGAAACAAGCTTGGTGTATATGACTTATATGCTCTAGCTTGTGGGGGAGTGTTGCGATTATGTATCCCTATAAATCAGGGATTGTATATAATTAGGAGTTGTTGAGATTATGTATCCCTATAAATCAGGGATTGGATATAATTAGGAGTTGAAAATAGGTGATGTAGGTGCTGTAGTGTAGTAGGTGCTATAGTGTAGATTGACTTTAATATAAATATACATCTGCTAAAGAGTTTTTTCCTTAAGCATTCATCATATTTTCCATTCAACGCCTATAATGAGATTCTAATATTGAAATAGAATGCCTGACAGAAGACTTTTTATTAATTGAAGCAAAAAATCTCTTCCCATCATATCCTCTACTAGTCTTATTTGCTGGAAAATCCTAAAGGTTAAGGCTTATACTTGTTATACCTCTCGCTTTTCAATCTGTGGAGTAGTTTAGGTACCATACAAGGAAATTGAGAATATGCAAGGCTTCTGAGTTTATTAGAGAATTCGGTTGCAAAATTTGTCTCTTCAGATGTAGGAAGGTTTTGAATAGAAAGATTTAGAAGGAATATATAGGGACTTGATTTTCTCAGTCCTTGTGGTTTTGAACCTCAAAAATCCAATTGTGGTGGGGTTATCAAAGGGGAAAATAGAGGTGACAAAAGGCCTAGCTACCATAACAAACATGCCTGAAGAAACAGGTACATGATTAGAAGTGAGAAGAACAAGTTGATGTCTGACCAGGAGCAACCGTGATTGCTCTGGCTGGAAATGGTATTGTAATTGTTGCATGAATCTCAACAACAGTCAAGGTGTGATTAGTTACAGCAAAGTAGAGCTCGTCACTGAGAGCTGCATTGATGATTCTAAGCAACTAAGTTTTACCACTCTTAACAATGTAGATGAAAGTATCTGCACACAAATGAAAAGGAACAAAAATGTTAATACTTAATCATCATTGGCCCATGCCCACAGTCCATTGAAATTGCAGACATAGGAGATATTTTCTGCCTTTATGATTTTGAAATGTTTAGCCTTCTTTTCCTTAAGTTTGTTTTTTTTTTTTGGTATAATCCTTAAGTTGTTTTGATCACCGAATGTAGGTAATCCAGGAGAAATTTGTTTAAAAGTTCCAAATTAACTAACTGCCTTTATTTGAACAAGGGTACAGAGGTCCTAGTGAACCATGTAGGAGTAAGCATTAGAACTATTTGGTGTACTTCCATACTTCATTACCTCGTTTTGCCCATTCTTCTACTTGTTAACTAAAAGTTTCCTCACCATTGAGTTGTTGAGAAAGATTAAGGACGAGTGGTTAAACCTAAGTTAGTCATGTACAACACAATCAATGACAGCCTATGTAAAGATAAACTTATAACTGAGACCCATGATTTATATTATGAAATGGTTGTTAGGGGAATTTCTCAGTTAGCAAGCTACGTCAAGTAAATGCAAGCTAATCTATACTATAGGGTGAAGGAAGCAACTAATCAATACAAGTCAATGCAATGCAAAGAAGGAAGCAACCAGTAAAAATAAAAAATAAAAAAAGGAAGGAAGAATGCTATTTTAATCTAAGGAAGCATGTTAGGGGAATTTTTACTAATTTATACTATGAAATGGTTGACAAGTCAATGCAATGTAAAGAAGGAAGCAACCAGCAAAAATAAAAATAAAAATAAAGGAAGGAAGCAACATCATTCTAACCAAAATTTTCACCAATATCTTTAATGGACGAATGATTTTATTGCAAATATACTACTAGTGATTGAGGGCTATGAGTTTCATGCGTTAATAATCAAATTGAGGTTTGCGTCTTGGAGGTTATATGTGTAATTAATTAATTCAAAAATAAAAGTACTAACAAAAAAAATATATTGTACAAGTTTACATCTATAGTTTTTGTACACGAAAGTTATAGAAAAATGTCATATTTTATTTATATATATATATATAAAATTAATAAAAACATAAAAACATATGAAAATGATATAAAAATTTATCTAAGTAGCTTTTTTTTTTTCTAGGTGAAGTACAATTTTCTCCTTATGTGATGTAATAAAAAATTACTTTGCTTCTTGTGATTTAAAAATGTAACACTATGCCCCTTATGATTTTTTTGTTATCACAATCTCATATTTATGATAAAAAAAATTTATAGTCTTAAATTACTACAATTTGTCAACTAAAATTATAATACGTGAACAATATAATCATACATTTTGTTAGATTAAGAATAAGATGAAGAAAGAAATAAATTATGAACGGTCTCCTCATGTTACAAAACAATAATAATTCACTTTTGTCATAAAACATGCATAATCATAATTAAGATTTGACTAATAACATATTTTCAAATTCTAACATACATGCTTCCTTAAAAAATTATATGAAAAAGCCACATTTGTGGGGCAAATCATAGGAAACAAAGTGTCACTTTTTAAACCATTTGGGAACAAAGTTTTTTTTAATAAAACCAAAAGGGGAATATAGGGTGAAATTTTTTTTTTAAAGTATCTTATTTTTATGTCCTATTTTTATCCTACGTTCTCGTATTAACCAAGCATAAGTATCAATATCACTATCTATATCTATCCGAGTTAAGACTCACTAATCTATCATTTTTTACTATAACAAATGTGTTTTAGGCTCACTAGTCACCACCCTATTATTCATATAAGTCATTATATATACACAAGAATTTAATATACACTACTTAGTTTTGTATTCAGGCCTATCTAATTAATGTGACTTCCTTCTTGCAATAAAATTACTTTGTATACTTATACACCACAAGCAAAGAAGCTGGAAGCTGACATTAAAATGACAAGGAAGGAGATAAAACAGTAAGTAGAAGTTGAAGATGAGGCAAGTGAAGGCTTGTTCGAAAGACTGACCATTAAATTCAGAAACAAGCCAAGGTGTGTCATTCATACATCCAATGAGAAATTATTGTAACATTCTTCCCAATGGTCATGAATGGTTGTTTTAAAAACCAGACTAGACCAACCAGTGCCAGTTTGATCAGTTAGACTAGTGATCACATTAACGGTTTGTACTAAACCCCTTAGGTGGCCTAAGATGCTTTTGCAATCAAACAGAATGACCAACAAAAATTGTTATACTGGATGTGGCTTTCAGTCATTGCGAGGGTCAAAAATGTAAATGAAAAATTTACAACAAAAATTCATACAAATGCAGAATCAGATCTTTACAGGCTGACTTACTTCAGACACTCAACTATTGAAACAATTTATTCAAACTAAACAGAGCCTATGTACAAGGGGTAAGGCCAACAATTTTGGATGACTACAATGAGTAGCATTGGCTATATACATAGTAGGGGAGGACAATTACATTGACGCTACAACCACTCAACCTGGGACTTCAACAAGCTTTGAAGTTGGCAAGGACTGGACTGTGAACAGCATTGCTGTGATCTCAAGACATCATCATAGTAGCAAAATCTGTCCTCAAAAAGAGAAATCATGAAGACGGGAAAGTTCACAGCCAGTTTAGAGCCAAAACAAACAGCTCCGAGCTACTTTTAGCATGTCTTAGTTAATATGACCTGAAAATCACAAGCAACAAGTAACTCCACCCTAGCAGCCCTGCTGATATCGAAAGAAATTATTATGTATACAAACTGTATGGAAAGAATATCAATACCTCATTAAGAAAACAGACGATCAAATTAAAACATGAGAGGCATAGCAGACAGAAAAAGAATAAATGTTCACATCTGATTCATACTCTAACGAGGGAGTGGGTGAGGTATTAACTCACATTGTCTATTGTTGTCAACACTCATCCATTGCTTTAATCTCAATTGTGTAAACCCCTCAAAGTTTCTTTGAGCAACAACCAGTAAGGCTTGAGAGTCTTGAAGCAGATGATGAGTAACACTTCATTGACAAGTGGTTCCCCACCAATTGAACACCAAGTGCGGCATTTTAAGACTAAAACTGCGTGAGCTTGACAATCTCAGAGATTGAAAGACAGAAAATGTGAGGACCATTCAACCTTGATTTCCTCTTTGATCTTCAAAATGAGTAAGTTCCCATTCCAGAACCTGTTCCACCTCCTTGGAAATGGTTACCATAGAATCCAAAATGTTAAAGAGAAAAAAGTGTTTTGTGCAGAAGCACTTTTTACAAGCATAAAATCCAGCGGAGGAAAGGGAACAAAAAAGTAAACCTATGTGTGCTAAACAACATCATACAGAAGTATCCACAAATAACTTAATACTATAACAAATTCTAATTAAAGAAAAATATCAATAAATGGTCATAAGTTTAGTAGAAAATATCATCGAGCCATCTAAATAATCCCCACTTCTGTTCATTCTTTTCAAATGGTAAAAGTCAGATGATGATCATTTGAATACAGATTCATCAAGTCATTATTCAAAATAAACAATTGCATTTTAAAATAGCTTCGGTCCATTGTGCATCAGTGACCTCAATGAATATATCAACAAGTATAACACCTAAGGCAACTCATATGGTGAAACTAAAATATGCATGTCTTTAAAAAATTTTCTCAAAATAAATAAAAAAAATACAAGAAACATATAGGAAAAAAGAAATAAACATGATAGGTATCCACCCATGACAAGGGTGTATTTTAAGAATGGTAGGAGGGAAAGCAGGGAATCTGTCCCTTGTGATCACACAGTCAGAGGGGAGAGCATGAGTCAGCAAGGGAAGGAAGCGGATTCTAATTGTTACTGCCTGTCCAAGTGGTAAGTTGTGGATGGTCAGGTTGTTAGCGAGGGTATAGAGAGTAATGAGGGACACCAAGGAGCATTTATATCCAGTGGGAGTAGAGAGTAAAGAAGGGGTAGCAAGGAGCATTTACAGTTAGTGGGAGTTGAGAGAATAAAGAGTTGCAGCAATTAGCATTTAACTAAGGGAGTTATGGCTAATGAATAGGCACTTAGTGGAGAGAATGAATAGTGAAGCGGAGGAGGAGATAAGGCATCCAGGCATTTGAGTAAGGAATTGGGGGCCTTTGGGCAGGGAGGTTAGCAAATCCTCAAAGATCTGCAGGTGTTCTATCTTATTTTTTTGTTTTTCAGTTTAATCAAGAGGGGATTTTCCCTATTGTAAGGAGCTAGGCTCCATTGTTTCTTTCTAAGTAATACCAGTACCTATCAAACCATTAGTAGACTAATTATAGTAATTCAATCTAGTTGGTGGTGAGCAGTAAGTTTTCACTATTACTTGAAAAGGTAATGAAGTTGTAGACCAATGGCACCAGCAAAGTTCAGCAATTCCATTGGACTTTGCAAATTTTTACGTGTTTCAAACATCCCCAATTCCGCATCATAGAATCTAGTATAAGATACATATAATTCTTCGAGTTGTGTTACGTTAAGGCTATTTTAATCATGAAGTAGAAGCAGAAATCTTGAGAATTTCCAATATAAATGAAACTGTAAGGTCTAGATTTAATCATTTAATGGCTTTGTTTACGATGCCAGTCAATTAATAATCATTTCCATTAATTCTTAACTTTCAAATTAATACAATATTTAACTGGCCTTCAATATTACGCTTCTGAGTTTCTTTTATGCATAATTGTGTCCACAGTCCCCACAACCTGTAACATATATAAACTCTGGAAATTTAACAGAGGAAAGTGTTTTAACTGTAATCCATAGGCTGAAACCCAATTTAGGATTCACTTCAACCCCCTTTTTTTAGGTATAGAAATTTTGCCTTTGACATTTATCTAGGATCTTTCAAATTTTTCAGCTACTGAATTCTACTTCCAAATGATGTAGGATTGTAGGCCAGAATCTGTACAATAATAATATGAGATGTACTGCAAAATCCAATATTCTAAGGATCTCTATGCAAAATCCTACATTCTAAGGATCTCCGTGCAAAATCTACAAATATTGGGGAAAAATTGTTTGTTTTCTATGTTCTCTGTTTAGCAGGCTTTGAACTCCAAGCTGTAGGAAGACTAGCATGATCTGCAGTCTAAATCTGCTAGGGAGACGTATGGTAGCAAAGCAAAAGGGCTGCTCTCTTTCTCATTATGAAATATTTCACCAACCAGCTACTGGTTTTTTCCATGTGAAACACTTTACTGAGTATTCAGGGACAAAGGGGAACACCTTTATTGCATATTGGATCAAGGTATTACAATTAATAGTATATAATATATTTTTTATTCAGTTAAATTTTTGTCATTTTTTTAGTGTTAAGGTGGCGTTAAATGCTAGGTTATTGTTCATGGCAACAGCAAGGGATTAGATGAAGGTATGTATTTTTGAAGTTAAGTAGTTTGGTCTACAGAAATCTTTCCTTTATAATTCTATGAATGATTGTATCTCCACTAAGATGGTAAGTAACATCAAGCATGATAATGGCATTTATGCAAAGTTCTTTCCTGAATCTAATTTGTAATAAAAAATGAAAGGTGCCCAATGCATGAAGACTAACATGATACTAGAATTTTAGGCTGAAACCAGAAAATCGTAAGGAAATGTGAACATCCCTCTTTGAGACAACTCACAACACTGACCACTGTACCATTTGTGCCAAAAAATGCTATCTTCTTGATTGTAGAACTAGAAAGTTGATTAAAGATTACCTTTTGATGGCTTCTGAAACCACCTGCTGAAGATGCCTGATTATTGGCCATTTCAGCTATATTTACTATTTTTGTAATATTAGTTATAATGGAGAAGCTGATATAAGAGCAAGAAAAAAATATAGTCAAAAGAGAGTATCAATGTACCAGAAACCTCACAGCAGTGAGTTCTCGTTTGCCCTCATATTAAAGTATCCACAAATAACTTAATACTGCAACAAATTCCAATTAAAAAAAAAGTACCAATAAGGCAATAAACGGTCATAAATTTACTAGAAAATATCATTTGAACCTACCAAAATCCAAATAATCCCCACTCCTTATATCTCTTCAGGTTCATTCTTTTTGGTGGTAAAAGATGACGATCACTTAAACACAGATTCTGGTCATTATCCAAAATCAACAATTGCATTTTAAAATAGCTCCAGTCCATTTTGAACCAATGACCTCAATGAATATATCAGCAACTATAACACCTAAGGCAACTCAGATGGTGAAACTAACATATGCATGTGATTTTAATTTTTTTCCTCACAGTAAAAAGAATACAAGAACCATATAGGCAAAAAGAAATTAACATTAGTAGGCTAATTGTAGAAATTCAATCTAGTTGGTGGTGAGCAGTAAGTTTACGTTAATTACTTGAAAAGGTAAAGAAGTTGCTGACCAACGGCAGCAACATAGTTCAGCAATTCCATTGGACTTTGAGAATAAAATACTTGTATTTTAATTATCCTTATTATAGAATCTACAGTAATATACTTATAATTCTTCAAGATGTGTTACGTTCAGGCTATTTAATAATGAAGTAAAAGTAGAAATCTTGACAAACTGAAGTGGCCAGATTAGTGGCCATCTTAGCTGATTTTGTAACATTAATTATAAGGGAGAAACTGATATAAGAGCAAGAAAAATACATAGTCAAGAGAGTATCAATGGACTAGAAACCTCATAGCAGTGAGTTCATGCATCCCATCATATTTAGCTTCTCTAGTTCTCTCACTTTTCCTCCAACTCTTCGATAAAGCTGTTCTGAATAATTTTCCTAACACCAGTAAAGATACAACAAGCTGTGTTTGTTAGTGTTGGACTGTCGAACTATGCTGGACGGTGCAAAATCCAATATTCTAAGGATCTCTGTGCAAAATCTACAAATATTGGGGGAAAATTGCTTGTTTTCTATGTTCTCTGTTTAGCAGGCTTTGAGCTCCGAGCTGTAGGAAGACTAGCATGCATTGCAGTCTAAAGCTGCTAAGGAGACGTATGGTAGCAAAGCAAAAGGGCTGACTCTCTTTCTCATAATGAAATATTTCACCAACCAGCTAGTGGATTTTTCCATGTGAAACACTTTACTGAGTATTCAGGAAAAAAGGGGAACACCTTTATTGCATATTGGATCAAGGTATTGCAATTAATAGTATATAATATATTTTTTTATTCAGTTAAATTTGTCATTTTGATTAGTGTTAAGGTGGCGTTAAATGCCTAGGTTATTGTTCATGGCAACAGCAAGGGATTAGATAAAGGTACGTATTTTTGAAGTTAAGCAGTTTGGTCCACAGAAATCTTTCCTGTATAATTCTATGAAAGATTGCATCTCCACTAAGATGGTAAGTAACATGACAATGGCATTTCTGCAAACTTCTTTCCTGAATCTAATTTGTAACAAAATATGAAAGGTGCCCAATGCATGAAGATTAACATGATACTAGAATTTTAGGCTGAAACCAGAAAATCGTAGGGAAATGTGAACATCCCTCTTTGAGATAACTCACAACACTGACCACTGTACCATTTGTACCAAAAAATGCTATCTTCTTAATTGAAAACCAGAAAGTTGATTAAAGATTACCTTTTGATGGCTTCTGAAACCACCTGTTGAAGTGGCCTGATTATTGGCCATTTCAGCTATATTTACTATTTTTGTAACATTAGTTATCATGGAGAAGCTGATATAAGAGCAAAAAATAATATAGTCAAGAGAGTATCAAGGTACCAGAAACCTCATAGCAGTGTGTTCTCGTGTGCCATCATATTTCCCTTCTCTAGTTCTTCACTTCTCCAACTCTTCAATAAAGCTAATCTGAATAATTTTCCTAACACCAGCAAAGATACCACGGGCTGTGTTTGTTAGCAGTTAGCACAAGTCAACGCCAAAACAGATCTAGAGAATACCTTAGAACAGGGATAAGTGAATGAGGTGATGGAATCAAGGGGAGAGTAAATTGGTTCTTTCTAATTTAAGAATAATACTAAAGCTATTCAACAGGTCAATCCAACACAAGATAAGAACCTTCCTCTACTTCTACCCAAATAAAGTAACACCAGCTTAATATACAAAACTGATTATACTAAAAGCTCTATACCTCTAGTAAGCTAATTTGTGAAAAAACAGAGTCAATGAAAAATTTGGCACATTGCCATGTAGCTGCAGGAGACTCAACAGGAAGGAAAATCTTCTGGGGGAGGAGGCAGCAAGTACTCAGATACTCAAGATGGCAAGACCCCAAGAAGTGTGCACCTCAAGATGGAAATGCATAAACCACACTCCTGGATTGTATACCTTAAAAACCGAATTGTTGCTCATCACCCCTTTGGAACTTCCACTGCATTCCTCTCTGAAGGATCAACAAGGTTATAATATGCTTGGTCTATTTTAGGTACCAAACCCCTCACCAACAATGAAGTTGTGCCAATGAATGTGAATTGGATGGTTCTCAACATTAAGGAAACCTGTATCCTGCAACAGAATCTCCAAAATTTGTAACGCAAGTCAATGCTAAAAGCTTTGTACAATATTCTGTGTTCATGTTATATGTTAATGGGTCCACACCACCATAATTTGGGTTAAATAGAGTTGACTATAAGAGATAAAGCATTCCAAATAATCATGTCAGTTTCAGCTTGGTTTGTTGTATGATGAAAAGGATTTCACTACAGATTACCACAATTGAAAACTAATATTGCGTCTACCATGAACTGAAACACTAACAATGAGCAGTGACTGAAAATATCCTTAAAAGTAGATAAAGCAGATTGACAGTAAACTGGGTACAAAAAGGATACTCATGTGAAGACTCAAAAAATTCAACCAATGTTATTGATACAAGATCAAAATGAACCTAACAAACATATGACTTTTAATCAAAACATAAGTGATAGAGAGCCTATTGCATAGTCCATCTTTCTGATGTGTAACTATCAAAAGAAATAAACATCAGCTGACCAGTCATACAAATTCAACATTAATGTGTAACTAGAAAACATCTCACCTACTTCTACCCTTACAATAGGCCTCTAGCGATCATTTCACAAAGAAGTTTCTCTGCCTCATCATTCTCATCTTTCTCAAAAAGAGCACGAATAATTATTTCAAAAGTTACAGCATCAAGCATACAACCATTGTCTTCCATTTTTGACATCAAAGCCAATGCTTCGTCAAACAAGCCCTCATTACAGAGCCCATTGATAATAACAGTATATGTCTGGACATTTAGATGATAGCCTTTAATCAAAAGATCCTTAAAAACCTCTTGTGCATCGTCAAGTCTTCCAACTTTGCATAGTCCATCCATAAGAATAGTGTATGTGTGCACATTTGGCTGAATTCCCTGCTCGTCAATTTTCTTGACTAATGCTATTGCCTTGTCAAGATGATGGTTTTTGCATAAAGCGTCCAACAAGGAACTGTAAGTGATTACATTAGCAGGTTGACCTCTATCATGCATCTCATCAACAAGCTCCCAAACATAAGAGATTCTCCCTGATTTGCACAAGCCATCAATAAGAGAGTTGTAAGTTACTGTATCGGGAACCAAATGTTTGCGATCCATTTCTTTAAAGAGATTCATGGCTTCATCCACCATTTTAATCTTGCAGAATCCATTAATCATGATGCTGTAGCTCTGAACATCAGGTACCACTCCCCTTTTGGCCATAGTGTTGAATACATATTTTGCCTTGTTCATTTGATTAACTAAGCAATACCCATCCATTAAAGTATTATAAGTAACAACATCAGGTTTCAAGCCTTCTTTTATCATCATAGCTAACACATTGTTAGCTTCTTTGACCTTTCCTTCTTTACATAATGCATCAACCAATATATTAAAGGTACAAACATTTGCGTTGATGTTTTTCAATACCATTTTACTTAACAAATCAGTTGCTTCCTTCAATCGACCCGCAATGCCCAAACCATAGATTAGGGTATTGTAAGTGACAACATCCGGTAAAATTCCCTTGACAACCATTTCAGAATATAAATCATGGGCCTCAATTATAAGTTTATCTTTGCATAGGCTGTCAATGATTGTGTTGTACATGACTACGTTAGGTTTAACCACTTTTCCTTCAATCTTTCTCAGCAACTGCATGGCAGCTCTTGCCTGTCCTATTTTACACACCCCATTGATCAAAGTCCCGTAACTAACTTCATTTAACAGATATCCTTGTGCTACAACAGTGTCATGAAAGTGCAGTGCTTTTTGAACATCTCCATTAGTACATAGACCTTTCATTATAGTTGTGAAGGTTATAGTATTAGGTTGATAACCTATCTTAAGAATCTTGCCCAACACAGAGAAAGCAAAACCCAACTGACCCACGTGGCAGTAACAATTGATCAAGATGCTCAGATTAACAATGTCTTGCGTAATTCCCCTAAGCTCCATTTGTTTAGAAAGAGAAATAGCAGTGGGGTAATGCTTCATCTTCACGAGGGATCCTAAAATCTTACCAAATTCCACAATGGGTGGGGTAGGACGCAGATGGAGCATGCGATTGAATGAGAGAAGGGCATCGTCAACATTATAATTATCAAGGTTAAGGTTTGGGGGCTGAGAATGAGAGAATAGCCTCGCATTCAAGAGCTGAGATTCGGGGTATGGAAGAAAAGGAGGAAAGTTAGGGATGAGAAAAGGAGCATACCTTAATCTTGACATTGTTGTTGCATTCAACATGTTTCTTTGTTTAAGGATATCTCCCCAGTTCCTCTGCCGAGTGTTGCATTCAATTTGTGTTTGTGTTGGTTTAATGAAACTATGAAAGTGCTTGTGCTTTTGGTTTGTTTCATGTATAATAATAATAATAATAACATTATTATTATTATCATTATTTTTAAATATATATTAATTGTAGCTTAAAAATGATTTTCAATTAGATCTTTTAATATTTGTATAAACTAATTACATAAATAATTATAAATCATGTCTTTTCATAAAAGTAATTTAATATGAAATATAAAATAATGCTATTTCAACCAAAAGTTTTTACTATTTTTTTTTCTTTAGATGAATGATTTTATTGTATATATGCCACTAATAAATAGTAATTAAAGGACTTAATATATTTCATACCGTAACAATAAAATTGAAATTTGAACTTTGTCTTTTGTAGATTATAAGTGCAATTGATGCTTTTTTTTTAAATAAAATTAATAAAAAAATTATACAAGTTGACATCTATAATTCATTTTTTTCACAAAAAATTTAAAAATGACTTATTTCTTTTATATGTCTTTAATAAATTAGTAAAAATATATGACAATGATATAAAAATTTATTTAAGTATTTTTTTATAAATTTTAGTTTACTAAATATTTTAAGTGATCGACTAAATTATGAAGTAATCAGTAGCTTTAAAGGTTAACATTTTACCCACATCTAAGTTTTTAGATAGTAGATATTTTGAATTGAAACATAATATTTTAACGAAAAATTTTAATTCTTTATTACAAAAAATAAAAAAAAAAGTCCAAAAAATCTTAAACTTTTTTTATGTTTGGGTTCGGGTTGGTTGTTTTAAAAATTAAGATAAGAAATTATAATTTAAATTCAATTATAATTTTATTGTTTAAAGGTATGATCTAAAATATTCAAAAAAATTTAAAAATTAAATTAATAAAAATATTCAAGTGTTGCATAGTAATATTTTTATAATGAAATAATAGTCTTTTTTTCATAGATAAAATTTTCATGAATTTTTTAGAAAAAATAAATAGTTATTATAATAATTTTATATAAATATAAAAATAATTTTATATATTAATATAAAATCACATAAATAAATAAATTATGCCTTTTCATCATACATTTAAATGAAAAATAAAATAAGAGAGAATAGTTTTTAATTTTTAAGTTTTATGAAATTAGTAATTTTATTACTTATATGCTAAGTAAATTGATGAAAGGCTTAACTTATTTTATATTAATTAAAATTGAAATTTGAACTTTAAAGGTTTTTTTGATTTTTTTTAAAATAAAACTAATAAAAAAAATTACAATTCATCTATAATTATTTTTCACAAAAAATTTAAAAAGACTTATTCTTTTATAACATAAAAAAATTAATGAATTAAGAGATCTAATTGGATAATTCAAGTTCTAATTTTATCGACTAAATTATTGTGATCACTATGATTTAAAGGTTAACACTTTACCCTTATGGTTTCCTATGTTATAACAATCACATATTTACAAGAACTTTTTATTTAGTCTCAAGTTACTATATTTGGTCTACTAAAATTATAATACTTACACAATATAATCACACTTACAGTTTGATTAAGATGTTGATGGACAAATAAATAAATTATTAATGGTTTCATCATATTATAAAATAATGTTTCACTTATTTTATTAAATAAGCACAATCACAATTGAGATTTGAGTATTAACAAATTTTTAAACTCTGACATATGTATTCCTTTATAAATTAGTTGAAAAAATCATGTTATGTACTAAGGTAGTGAATCATAGGAGACAAAGTGTCTCTTTTTAATTCATTTGGGAATAAAGTGATTTCAAATCAAACCCAAAAGTGAATATTAGGTGATTTTTTTCTTAGATTACTTATTTTTATACCCAAATATTATCTTATTTTCTTATATTTCAATAAAGAGTATCGGTATCACAATCTATAATTTTGTTTATAAAAGTGAGCTAAGATTGAATAACCTTTCATTTTTTATAACATATGTGCTTTAAGCTCACTAGCCTCTCATTTACATGAGTCACTATACGAATTAATATATATACACTAGTACATTCACTCATGCAATGCACGGGTCAAGAAGATCAACTCATGTAATAAATTTTGATTTGACATGGTCCTTCCTAATTTGGGAACCATTTTCCAAATAAAATCGAACTTTTTTCATGGGCAAAACAATCTTCCAAACTAAACAAATCCTTTCTTTTGAATTCAAATTTGAACCTTCAAACATTTGCTGGTTTATGATGGTGACCCATTTCGTCTGTCCTAAAAAAATCTTGTATAGTTACTCAAGTCTCAGGTTTCAAGACTAGCTCGAAATTACTCCTCGAGTCTTTATTTTCGAGCTTTACTCAAAATTACCATTTCTGGTAATTATCAAATTGAAATCATCATTTCGATATAAAAATCAAAATTACTATTTCTGATATACTCGAAGTCATCACTTCGAATATAGAATCAAAAGTACAATTTCTAATAGCAAATCAAAATTATCATTTCGATAACTTCAAGTTTTTATTACAATTTTGACTTTAATAAAGCTAGAGAATGTACAAGAACAAATTCATATTATATAAAAAAATTCAAACAATGCTTGACTGTTTTTAAAAAAGCTTAGAAGATGGTCAAAAGAAGATCATTCATTAAGTCATATAATTTTTTACATCATATAAAGTGCAATGCTTTATATCAATGACACAAACTATTTCTGACATCAAATTAAAACCATCATTTTGATATAAAATCAAAATTATTATTTCTAACATACTCGAAGTCATCACTTCATATATGGAATCGAAAGTACCATTTCTGATAGTAAATCGAAACTATCATTTTGATAACTTCAAGTCTTTATTATAATTTTGACTCTAATAAAGTTAGAGAATGTACATGAACAAATTTACATTATATAAACAAAAATCAAACAATTATTGACTGTTTTTAAAAAAAAAACTCAAAAGATGGTCAAAAGAAGGTCATTCATTAAGTCATACAATTGTTTATATCACATAAAGTGAAATGCTTTATATAAATAGCACAAACTATTTGACATCAAATTGAAATCATCATTTTGATATAAAATTGAAATGATTGTTTCTAACATACTCGAAGTCATCACTTCTGATATGGAATCGAATGTTTCAGTTCTGATATCAAAACGTAACTATAATTTTGATGACTTCAAGTCTTTATTAAAATTTTAACTCTAATAAAGTTAGAGAACATACATGAACAAATTCATATTATATAAAAATCAAATAATGCTTGACTGTTAAAAAAAACTCAAAAGATGGTCGAAAGATGGACATTCATTAAGTCATATAATTGTTTACATCATATAAAGTGAAATGTTTTATATCAATGACACAAACTTTTTGACATCAAATTGAAATCATCATTTTGATATAAAATTAAAATTACTATTTCTGATATACTTGAAGTAATCACTTCTGATATGGAATCAAATGTACGATTTATGATAGCAAATCAAAACTTTTATTTCAATAACTTCAAGTCTTTATTACAATTTTGACTCAAATAAAGTTATAGAATGTATATGAACAAATTCATATTATATTTAAAAAATAAATAATGCTTGACTATTTTAAAAAAAAAACTCGAGGATGGTCAGAAGAAGGTTATTCATTAAGTCATATAATTATTTACATCATATAAAGTGATATGCTTTATATCAATAGCACAGACTATTTGACATCAAATCGAAATCATCATTTTGATATAAAATCAAAATTACTATTTCTGACATACTCGAAGTCATCACTTCTAATATAGAATCGAACGTTCCATTTCTGATAACAAATCGAAACTATCATTTCAATAAAACTATTTGACATCAAATGGACAACATCATTTCGATATAAAATTGAAATCTCTATTTTTTATATACTCAAAGTCATCACTTCTGATATGGAATTGAAAGTTCCATTTTTGATATCAAATTAAAACTATTATTTTGATGACTTCAAGTCTTTTTTTAAATTTTGACTCTAATAAAACTAGAGAAAGTACACAAACAAATTTATATTATATAAAAAAATCAAACAATGCTTGACTGTTTTAAAAATCTCATAAGATGGTTAAAAGATGGGCATTCATTAAGTCATATAATTGTTTACACCATATAAAGTGACATGCTTTATATTAATGGCACAAACTATCTGACATCAAATCGAAATCATCATTTTAATATAACATTAAAATTACTATTTCTGATATACTCGAAGTCATCACTTCTGATATGAAATCGAAAGTATTATTTTTTATATCAAATCGAAACTATAATTTCGATAACCTAAAGTCTATTATAATTTCAACTCTAATAAAGCTAAATAATGTCCATGTTCATGATAGTGAATTTAATTCATAATAAACTTTACAATGCACGCTTGAAATTGTTTGAAATCGAAAAGAGTTATTTTTATACCCAACAGATGCCTCCCAATATTTATTCTCGAAGTATGAGAGATAAATATTATTGTTTCAAGAATTACTTTTCGATATTGTAATGACTAATATGAAATGTATATTTTATGAATTGGTGGTCTATATTGTTTTAAATATTTGTCATTTATCAAAATAATTCATTCATTTGAATTAACAATCGATTAAGCATTTTTTCAGAAAAGACTTTTTCAATTTGATATGGTCCTACCCAATTTGGGGACCATTTACCAAATAACTTTGATCTTTTTTCACAGGAAAAATAACCTTTCAAACTAAACAAATACTTTCTTTTAAATTCAAATTTGAGCCTTCAAACATTTGTTGGCTTCTGATGGAGACACCTTGCATTTGTTTTCAAAAAATCCTACATGTAGTTACTCAAGTCTCGGGTTTCAAGACTAGTTCAAAATTACTCCTCGAGTATTTGTTTTCAAGCTTTACTCAAAATTACCATTTCTTGTAATTATCAAATCAAAATCATCATTTCAATATAATTTTGAAATTATTATTTCTGACATACTCAAAGTCATTTCTGATATGGAATCAAAATTACCATTTCTATCTCCATCTGTTAGTATAAATTTATTGAATAATTATCAATTCGACAACTTCAAGTCGTTATTACAATTTTGAATTTGATAAAGCTAGAGAATTTGCATGTTCATGACAGTGAATTTCATTCATACTAAACTTTACAATCCATGCTCAAAATTGTCTGAAATTGAAAAGTGTTTTTTATACCAACAGATGCTCCCAATATTTATTCTCGAAGTATGAGAGATAAATATTATGGTTCCGAGAATTACTTTTTGATATTATAATTTAAATAATGCTTGACTATATTTTTTAAAAAAACTTAGAAGATGGTCAAAAAATGGTCATTCATTAAGTCATATAATTGTTTACAATAAGTCTATACAAAGTTGCCCAACCTAAACAAACTCAATTGCATCATAATCCTCATTAAAACAAAATATACTTCCTCAAAAGAAGTTGAAGGCTAGAATATTCCAGAGGCATATAATGCGGACCTTGAGCCTCCAAGCTCCCCTCTCAACATAAATTTTGCTCACAAGACCAAATGGAGGTACCATATTAGTCAAATACAATATGTAAAAAAGAAAAAAATAGAACCTTAGCACAAGTTGAAGATCTAAGATCATTATGAAGGTAAGAAGTTCAAGTTGATTGATTGCATACAATCTCGGAGCAATGGCAACCCATATTTATAGGCCTAGAAATTTGAATTTGAATTCAGAAAAAAGGAGGGAAAAACTCATAGTTATTATGGTTCCCATACCGTCGACTTGACATTTATCACCTTTACATAACAGCAAACAAAAAGAAAGGAAACATGTTGACAGCTATAGTGGTAGGAGCATCTCAAATGGTTTGCCATCTCCAACATGCGACTCCCCCACCAACTCCTATATGCAACACACAACTGACTAACAACACTCCACCGCAAAAAACTCTCCACAAAAAACACATATCCTCTCAGCTATACAATTTACCAACCACTCATTTTGACCAACCAAAAAAGTTAACCCCCATGCGTCTCTATCTAGCCAGAGACAGACCACCTAAGCATGTAGATTAGATAAACATTGAAAAGCCAATAGAAACTACATACAATCCACTCAGGGTAATAAAACAAATAATCTTAGTGTAGCATGAAAATGACACATGTTTTTAAATAATGTAGGCACAATGGAAAATAAGGATTTGTATTTGTATCGTGTGTGTGTGTATGTGTATTCTTCATGCCCATTGCTTGAGTACTTTTCTAGTATAGATTCATTTATCACTATTCACTACTTAGTTTTGCATTCGGGCTTATCTAATTAATGTGATTTCCTTTTTGCAGTGAAATTACCTTATATACTTATATATAGGCAAAGAAACTGAAAGTTGGAAGCTTATATTGAAATGACAAGGAAGGAGATAGAACAGTAATCAAAAGTTGAAGATGAGCTCAAGCAAAGGCTTCATCAAATGATTGATAATTAAATTAAAAAAGCAAATTAAGGTGTGTCATTCATACATTCAATGAGAAAATATTGTAATATTCCTACCAATGCTCTTGGATGGTTGTTTTAAAAAATCAGACTAGACTAGTCAGTTTGATGAGTTAGACTAGTGACCACGTCAATAGTTTGTACTAAACCTAGTGATCAAACACATTTAACGTTTGTACTAAACACCTTTACTACTTTTGCAACCGAATAGAATGACCAACAAAAACTATTAAACTGGATCTAGTTTTAAGTAATTGATAGGGTTGAAAATGCAGATGAAAAATTTATAAGAAAAACCCATACAAATTCATAATAAGGCCTTAACAAATTGACTTGTTTTAGACACCCAACTATTCAAACAATTTATTTAAACTAAACAAAGTCTCTGTAAAAGGGGTGAGGCCAACAACTTTGGAGGACTATAGTAAGTTGCATTGGCTATATACATAGAGGGCACAATAACATCGATGCTAAAACTATTCAATCTGGGACTTCAGCAAGCTTTGAAGTCGGCGCAAACACTAGGCTAAGAGCCTGTGAACAATGTTGCTGTGAACTCAAGACAACATAGTAGCAAAATATGCAATGAAAAAGAGAAAACATGAAGATGGGATGAAGATTGCAACTAGTTTAGAGTCAAAATCAGACTTGAGAATCTCAAACAACAAGTAACTACCCTACTAGATGCTGATATCAAAAGAATTATGTATCCAACAAATATCAGTATCTCATCAAGAAAAAATATCAAAAGAATTCAAAATTTATTATTATTATTATATTAAAGAAAAATCCAAGGAAAAATATAAATTGTGAGTTTGTGAAATATTGACATATATGAATTTTTTTCGTAAATAGCCTAAAAATAATTATTAAATGAAATATTATATCATCTCCAAGTTGTGTCAAAAATGTAATTTGGATTTGAATTTGAATTTTATTATTATATCCCATTAAAGAAAAATAAAAATTAATCATTAATGAATATAATAATAAAAATAGATTTTTAGAATAATTTTTTAAAATTGAAAGATTATTCACAACCTTCATTTTTTTAAGTTCAAAACACTCTTTCATTAATCTTTAGAATTTTTTTCAAACATTCTAAAAACTTTATATTTAAAACTTGGTATTTGATGATTTCAAAATGATAAAATTAGTATTTGAACTCCAATGTAAAATTTCCAACTCTACCCTTAATAATTTATTTAAATAGTAAAAAATATTTTTATAGTAATAAATAATTAAGGTATTACATTCAAATATTTTATTTTACTTTTTATAATAACCTCGTACATCGCACATACTATTCTAATTATTATAAATATGAAGTTTAAACAACTCAAAAGATAAGATTACTGTAATATATTTTAGCTCAATAAAAGATAATGATAGTGATGTTAGTTCTCATAACTTTTCCATTCCTTTTCGTTTTTTGATGTGCTGTTATTAGAATTTTAACCTTATGAAGTGTTTGGCAACCTTCCAAAACCAAATATCTACATACAATAGTATTTTTTTGGGACTAAAATAAGATTATTCTAAAATAAACAAGTAAACTTGTATTCATTATTAAATTTTGTGAATGATGTCATAAATACATCTACCAGAAGTTAGAGAAATTATTAGAGAAATTTTAGACTATAAAAGCTAAAATTAGCATCATCATTAAAAGAATTGATAACTTAGTTCATGTTTTAATCCATTAATTTAAAATTAAGTTTTAGGCAGTTAAATAGATTGTCACAAGTTTTGATGTTGATCGACATATAATAAGATACACTCCACGGTCTCATGGAACTAGTTT
Organism: Ormosia semicastrata; assembly: GCA_029884595.1. NCBI lineage: Eukaryota > Viridiplantae > Streptophyta > Magnoliopsida > Fabales > Fabaceae > Ormosia > Ormosia semicastrata. Next base: position 137,085,779 of record JAQQTO010000063.1, read on the forward strand.
TGATTTGTATGTGTGTTGAAACCTGAAAGATGAAATCGTTTATGGATTTGTTGGAAACCGAGACCGTTGAATTGCAAATTGGGCCATTGGATTTGGATACACTTTCTTGACGGATTCAGCAATGATAAGCCAAACACGTGATAACCGCATAGCAAGTTTCATCAACTACACAGAAGTCAGAACAATAACTAAGGTGTCATAGTTCGAGTGAAAGACCTTCAATTATTTCAAATATGTCATCTTGAGTTTAATTTTAAAATTCATGTATGTAAAAATAATAATATTAAAATAAATTTTTCATTTAAATACCTAATCATATTCTAAAAAATAATTTTTTGTTTATCTAGTAAAAAGATATTCTAAAAAAAAATACACAGAATAAGATAGCATATTATTAAATAATTTGGGTCTTTTTAATTAATAGAAAGAATTTGGAATAGCTAACTTGCCCACATGTCTAGCCCACAATTGGATAGCAACCAATAAGGAGATCGGTGGGTGTGAATTGAAAGATAAAGCAACCATAAAAGTTGTATGCATATAACAAAAATACTCAATTCTCAAACACTCAAGTCAAGCTAGTTTATTAAATAACAATTTCCACTTTGAGCAGGGCTCTCTATATATGTCTAACAAAAAAACATAAGTTTCATCATCCATCACTGTCGCGAACGTGATCACGATAGAAGTGGTAAAAAATAAATAATTATTAGAGAATCATCACTAATTTTATTTATTAAGAAAAATTAAAAAATCTAAAAATAGTCTATACTCAAAAATTAAAATTTAAGAGTGTAATTATGCATAAAAAGGATGGACACTTAATCTTACAATACATCTAATACATTCGTCTTAAGACGATTATTTAAAGATAATTGTGTAATTATTTAAAAATTTTAAATATTTATTTTACTCCTTTTAATAAAATAAGATAAAGTAAAATAAGATAAAATAAAATAAAAACTACTAAATGAAGTGAAATTAATTTTTGACTTAATTTACGCACCTACGTATCCCTTACTATAATAAGAAATTCAAAAACATGTAATTCTTCTTTTAGAAAAAACTCGTGTGTTGATTGTTTTTAATTTTAAAAATTAGTTTGATTTTTATTTTATGTTTTTTAAAATCAAATCATCAAATTATTACAACTTATATGATTCTAAAAGTTATAAAATTAATAAGTTATTACAACTCAACTAATCTTATGTTATTCTTCTTAACAAGGCTCAATTATTTTTCACTTTGTTTTGAATGAAAGTAAAAGTAACGTGAAAAAAAATTAAATTAACATACATGGTCTTATGTGAACCTTGCACGTAAAGTCCTACATAAATCCCTTATTTTTTATTCCCATTTATTATCAGATTTAATTTTTTCAAACGTGCCTATTTGTTTGACTTTTCATCATTATTTCATCTGGAGACCATATCACTATCCCTTAATTTTGACTTCTTTCCCCTTTTATTTTCACATTTTCAAAGTAAGAAATGCAAAAACTAGCTAGGAGGTCAGATCGTGTAACTACGCTATGATTCATATTTGCAGATTTCATTCCCACATGATCATCACATCGGGTACACATGTAAAGCACGAATGCTCCAAAAAAAAAAATCAACTACCAATTAACATTGACCATGACTTGAGAAGATCTAAAGCATCCAAAAAAAAAAAATTTCAAGACAAAGGGCCAACTTTGACAAGACTTTAATGAATCCGAGCACATTATCAAGCAGAAATCATTTTCATCAATAGGGTAGTGTGCAACCAACAACTCGTCTTACTAACCCAACTCCTAAGATTACAGTTTCGTGCAATGATTACTGTACCATTAAAATAAGACAAAGAAGTTTAAACCAAGTCAGTTTGTGAATATTCTAAACCAGCAAGCTATGAGCTTCAATTCTGTAATGCATTACTCACATAACAGGCTAAAACAACTTCCTTTTGTATCAACCTAGAGTTACTCTTCTTGAACAAAGTATAAGGGCGAAGATCCAACCAAGAGAAAACAGAACGAGAGAAGCAGTAGTAAAGGATCCGAAATAACTATTTGCAGACATATGCATCATGTCAATTTACCGAAAGGAAAATGCACACCACACATTGTCAAGCAGATAGCATCAAGTTCCCCATCATTACTACAAAGAAACTATGATTAGGTAGGCATATTGGCCAATGACGGCAGATGCTATTGTACACCTGACCATGTTATGGTATACAGTACACTTTTGACATTAACTGTCATTAGAAGGAAAAAAATTTCGTAGCCGGTCATTGTTTTAATATTTATTAACAAAAATTACTGTGAAACAAAATACAATTCGTGGTCACTAAATCAATTGAACAAAGCCCAATCTCTCTTTTGTCATTCGAAGGTCGAATGAAGTGAGTGTTGGGGGTGACAATAGCCTCGCCAGTCGATTTGAATAGACAATAGCAGAGAGGATGGCCTACGTAGGTGTGGAAAAGTGACGAGGGTTCTGTTGCTGGGCTTGGATAGCAGGTCGCGAATTGACAGAGAGCGGTGGTGGTGAACATCGTCATTGCGTTGCTGTGAGGAGTGTGAAGAGGCTTTTGTTGTGCGTCGTTGTGCTTGTAGGTGAGTTTAGTATGTCTTTATTTCTACTATGTGTGTGTAAGATGGATTTAGGGTTTGCAGAATAAGGGAACTAAAAATGGTAAGGCAATTAGGGCTTTTCTTGTGCGTCGTTGTGCTTGTTGATGATTTTTGAAGGTCTCTCTGTCTTTTTATCCCTACAGTTCACCTCTGTTTCAATTAGGCGTTTATTCTTAGAAACCACACTATTGACACTCGTAACTATGAGGCTAATCCGTTCAATCTCAATGTTTCATCATCATCATCGGGGTATTCCTTCTTCAGATCTTAGCAATTTTTTTTTGCCTTTTGATGAGTAATATTAGTAAGTAATATTAGTAGATGAGTAATATTAGTAAGTAATAACACTCGTCACTCAAGCTTGTACCCTATATAAACCCTCCATCCGTCACTCTCTTCGCTTCCATGCCTCTTCTGCGTTCATTTCACACCGGCTCTGCTGCACAGCAAGATCAAAATTTCCAGCTTCATGTCCACAGGTTCCCCCAAGATCTCTTCAAATATGATTTTTGTTTTAAGGCATTCCTCAATTTTTTTTTTATCTTCTGAGTTTTGTGAACTTTCTTCGCTCCTTAGATTTCTGTATTCATTCGTGATAATTTTTGGTTATTTAATTGCGATGATTTTGTTCCTGGAAGCAGAAATTGGACAATCTAGCACTTGCTGATGGTCATAGATTCTACGATCTCGTGAGCCATGAATGCTAGACGGTTAGTGTGGATCATATGTTTAAAAATTATTTTCTCTTCAAGTTTCGATGAATTCATTTATGCTAGGCTAGGCAATATTTGTTTAGTTACTCCAGATCTGTGGATACGCCGTGGTTATAGGATTTGGATTTCAATCTGATCATGACTTCATTGGTATAATAATTGATTGGTAAATAGTAGTTTCAAAGCTGTGATTTTATTTCATTCTGGAACAATTTCATTGTACACATGGTATTTGCTTAATAGGAGTGAAATTGTGTGGAAGGAAGTAGGTGAACTAGAAAAGTAAATAGATAGAGCATAGGTGATCTTATGCATTATGCTTCCCAAACTCCACAATTCACTGATCCTTGCATTCGTCCTATTGGAATAACCTTGATCTGATGACTTGAGTTATCAGTGGCATGTAGTTTCCTATAATAGATATGAGGTGTGGTGTCTGAAGGAGACTGTATTTTGATTTAATTGGTCTCATTTCTTAAGTTGAATCTCACTAGGTATGGTCATTTTTTATGGCTTGAAAATTAGGTTGAGTGTGAGGTTGGCAAATTGCAATCAGATTCCTCTAAAATAGAATTAACTAAACAACTCTTGGTTCCTCGTCTGATAGGATGCTTCATATGCTCCAAGAATATAACTGGTAGTTTACAACAAATTTTTTTTTCATATTTCTATAACAGTTGTTATTAACTTGTTAATTGTTTTGCATTTTGCACACGACTTATGCTGGAAGTGACTTATGAAAGTAATATAGTAAATCTAATTACTAAAATTAGGTGTTTGATAAACTAGTTTGGGTGTTATCTTTATCCTATCCCTCATTTTTGTTTGTGATTTATAATGGACACTGGGGATAATGTTTATTTTTTTTTCTTTTATGGTGATATTTTTTCATGTCAAGTCTGAACAAGTTTTCTTTAGCATAAAACTGCTAGATAAGTGATCTAGTGGGGCAAAGGAGGCTTTGCAATTGCATCTTTAAAGATATACTGTACTAGCCAATAACTCAACCAAACCTTTTCTTTTTTATTAACATGCTTACCAAACGGGTGCAAAAGTAGCAGGGCTATGGCAGAGTCCTCAATTGTTGACTTGATTTACAAATAACACTGTTTTGCTTTGACTGCCACTCACATGTGTCGTATGCTATATGCATATTACCTTATTAATTCTCTTTCATTGCTAATTATTTGCATATTCCTATTGGCAATGCATACAACATTGCTTTCAGCTTTGTGTTGCCTTTCTTCTGCATTATGGCTCTGCTACCTAACTTTTGTTTTGCTGTCTTTAGTTTCTTACTTCCAAACTATATATAGGTTGCTTATTTTCTGACTACTTATACATCTACGCTTTAGAAAATTGCTATCTTTCATTGTTTAATGTTACTGATTTTTCGGTTGTTTCCAGATTGATCTATATCAAGGGAAGAAGAATCATGGGGTTGTTACCATCACAATTGAGGAGGAAGTTCTGGAATGACTGGGAGTTGGATGTTTTGGTTTTGCTTAGTTTGACCTTATAGATGATACTAATATTTTTTAGCAATCATAGAAAATATGTATGTGGAACATACATTAGAATTCTTCTGTGGTGTTCCTATTTGTTGGCTGATTGGATTGCAAGTGTAGCCCTTGGTGAAATTTCAGACAACCTTGGAGATTAGAAATTACCAATAGATTTACCAAAATATGTTTTTTTTAATATTTTTTATTTTTATTTTATAGTGCTTTCATTCCCTTTATTGGGGTTATTATTTGCTTTTGTACTTGTTAAGCAATATTCTTATTGTCACTAATCCACGTAGAAATCATAATTCCAAGTATTTGATATTTAATTTGGTACATAAAGATTGATTATATATAAAAAAATGATATAATTAATCTTCTAATTTTATGCAAATTCTTCTATTTTTTAAATTTATTCTATTTTATTTGCTTTTCATTTGATTATAAATAAAAATATTATATATTTATTTTATTTTATAAAATTTTGTATTGAAATCTCAATTTTACAAATAAATATCCAAAAAAAAATGAATAAAAGAAATTAAATTATTTTATCCAAGTAAAGAATTTAAAATAAAAGAAAATTTAATTATTTTACCCAAATAAAAATTTTAAAATATATATTATAAAACATTTCATAATTTTTATTTTATATTTTTAAAATTTTATGGGTTAATTATATATAATATTTAAATTTATAAATTTTATTTAAATGTCATATTGACCCAATCATGTAAATCATGATTAGGTTGAATTTGTATCTAAAAATTTAATTTAATAAAAATATTAGATCAAATTCAAGTTAAATTAACCTAACTCAACCCAGCTTAAGAGTACCCAAGTTAAAAATTTGAATGCAAGATTAACATAATGAATAAAATCAATAAAGAAGAGTACACAAAAGATATTAAGAGATCTAACATATAGATGAGCAGACAATATGATGTGGCTCAAGGAGTAAGATTTACAGTGTTAATTTACAGGGAGGAATTAGAAAGTTATTGGGATTGAAGACAAGTGATGAGGTTTTAGTTGTCCCACGTGGAAAAATAGGTTCCTTGCATTCCTTTGACCCCAAGACCCCAAAGATGAGGAAACTCATGATCCAAGGACTGTGGTAGAGTTCTATGCTAGTGATTTCACAGGGAGCTTGGTTTTACTTGATAGACAAAGTGATGCAATTTCGTGCCCTATGAACAACAGGCAAGCAAATAATTTACTGGTGATTGCAGCAATAGCAAAACCATGTTATTGCAGATTTTTTTTTCGTTGACCAAAAAAAAAAACCTTCCACCGCCTCCAAGAACAGTCATTCCTCTACGACATCCATGGCTCCTCAACTGGTGATTGTATGAATAGATCTGGCTAAGTTGTCTTCATCACCAGCTGGAGTGAGAAAGGACAAGTCGGGAGCTTCCACTGGTGGGGATACAGAGCCCGATGCTAGTGTCGGTGCCTTACTCTTCACCTTCGCCAGAGTAGAAGTCACTGGAGGAGATGACAGAGGTGTTGGCGTGAGTGCGGGTGGAGGGACAACGGGTGGGGGAACTGCAGGAGGTGGAACTGCTGGTGGGGGTGTCGCTGGAGGAGGGGTTGCCGGAGGTGGAGTAGCTAGAGGAGGAGAAGTAGGAGGAGGGGCTGTCGGGGGAGAAGAGATGCCAATGGGGAAAGGTGGTTGTGCAGATGGTGGCAATGATTGTGGCGGAGAAGAAGTCCGCATCACTGCAACTTGTGAGAAAAAGAGGGGAGAGTGAAATGAACAGTAGAGAGGAAGGAGCTTTCATAAATATTTAATAGATAATGAATTTTTTTATTTAAAATAAAACTTATACAATTAACCAATTTCTCAAGTTCCAAGTAAATAATCTCACCCTTTGATATTATTTAATATTAAATCAATGGTATATATCACAAAGTGTATGGTACGTCTTTTTTACAAGGTTTATATTAGACTATGTCATTCTAGCATTTATAAAAGAAGCACAATGAGAAAACACCAATCAGCACCTTATGTCATTCGGACGAGGATCATCTGTCTCTATTTTCTATTCCCTTCCCTGTCTCTCTACTTAAATTCTGATAAGTGTTCTAAACTTAATTACATGTTTCATTCTTACTTAATTTATTTTACATTTGTCAGAATTTAAGTGGAGAAACAGGGAAAGAGACAAAAAATAGAGGCAAGTGATCTCCATCCATGTCATTCAAGGCAAAATCCAATATTCATTTCGTCCAGTAAAAAGAAACAAAAACAAAACTCAATTACATTCGCGTTGACAGTAGATGAAAAAGGACAAAGTCTGGTGTTTCTGATAAACATGCATCAATGAACCCATTAGTTACAACTTGACAGCAACTTCTTCCCCCCCATTATGAGATGGCAACATCGTATTTTCATTCTAGTGCATTTTTTATCATAAGATTAACACAGCAACAACCTTAAACAAATATGAAATGCCATAGCAAAGAATCCCAAGCCAGCAATCTTCAATCCAATAACAACAATGAAGCAGAAATTGAAATATAACCATGTAAGAGCAAAAAAAAAAATGATTAACTCAAGATGAAGTGCAAGAATCAATACAGAACCATTTAGTCATTGTTCCACATCAATTAAAATGAAAAACTAGTTAACCAGGAACCATAAAAACCCATTACAATTAGCTTATTGTTCAACTGCAGAAACAAAGGAACAAACTCGTTACCTCAAGCTTGGCATGCCCAAGCAAACGATGAAATGCGCATTCAAAACCCACACTTTACACATTATTTCTTATCTGCCATCTAAACATCATAACTAAAGGAAACCTTTGCAAGTTTTACTCTTCATTTCCAAAGGCCAGACAACGTAAAATCATGGCAAATCGTGATCAACTATCAACAAGTTTTATGAGTCAAGTATAACATGTTCTTAATGTTAAATGGCAAGACAAAAGGTTATAGCAAAATGATAAACTAAAGAGAGGAGAATCAAGTGGGCAGAGTTAACCTCTTAGCACATAGATAAACATGGCATCATCAACCAAAACAACTTTGAAGAGTCATTCTATCAAACAGAGAGAAGGCAAAAGAGAACAAAATTAAACTAAAGGGAAAAAATTCATATATCAGAAGCCATCTTCACATTCTGTACAGAATCAGACCAAGAACAAAAATAGGATATTTTTAATTCCTTCAGAATCCTCAATACAACAATGGCAGAAGAGAAAATGAGAAAAATTAAAAAAAAAACTAAAATTACCAGATGGGAATCCTCCCAAGTTCTTGAGAACTGAAACTACTTAGACCAATCTTCGTCTCTCAAATTCTCTTAACACAGTTTTTTTTTCTAAAATCCTCACTAAAAGAAAATTTCTGAACCCCTTTCCTGATTTTCGTCCTCTGTATTTATAGAGGAGAATTCTTTTCTTGACCACAGGAGGGCTTCCTCTGTGTTGTCTTGCAGCCTCCGATGCAGAGCTTGAACCTTGGTGCACCGTATGGAGAGATTACAGAGGTTGAAGCTCGAGTCTCACTCTGATTTCCCTTTTTGTGTTTCGTCTCTCTGCTCCATGTATTCTCTTTCCCCAAGTTCAAATGCTTTCCTTCTTATGCTGTGTGGTAAGGTTCGTCCAAGACGCAGGGGTGGCTGACAGAGCTTTGAGCCTTGTGAAGTAGCAGAGGCTGAACCAGGCTTGAATCTCCTCTAAGTTTCCATTTTCGTGCCCCTTCTCTCTGCTCCATGCAAAATCTTCATTCTACTCCCTGTAATTTACCCAAAATGGGATTCTCGTGGATTGAGCTCTACAGACCACACAGTGGCGGTGATCCGTGCCAAGGTGTTGCAGGAGCTTCAGTCTTTCATATGCGCTCACCCAAGGTGTTACAGTGGTGGCTTGTGAAGTAGAGCTAGGTGTGGCTTAGGGCTTGAGGTGGAGAGGAATGGGGCTAGGATTTGAGATGGTGAGGATTGCAGACCATGGGGCTAGAGAGAAAGAGGGTTGTCGTAGAGATCCAAGAAGCTCTTATGGTTTCTTCTGCGCTTGTTCTGCTTGCTACTTCTGTTTTCCAACCCTCCATTGCAGCTAGGTAAATGCATTATTAATTGTGCAAAAGAGCTAATAGTAAGACTAATCAAAACTTATCTGAAACAGTTTTAAACTTCTAATTAACATTAGTTTGAAACTCAACCAAATTTAAATGGTGATGGCTTGTTTGATTTCCTAAGCATAACAAAGGATGTAGTGAAATATTGACTGGCGCAGAGTTCCTTCCCCTCCTTCTCCACCTCAAGCATGTTGTCCTGTGCCTAGACCAAATATGTTGATGCAAATCCATGAAGAATTAATGCTAAACTCCGTGCAGCTTATATGTTTTTTTCCACTATAAATATAATCACTTGATTATGTACACTGAGGACGAAGTGGTGGCTGGAGTTAATTACCAACAAACCCATGATCAACTACGTAATTAATATCTTCTAAAAAATATGAATGAGGACTCACATAGAGAAAATTGTACAACTGTGTCAATAATACAAGTTAAAATTTATAGGATTTTTAATAATATATATTTAAAAAAAACTTTTACAGACCCACATAGAGAAAATTGTATCAATTCTTTTTTTTTTTCATAAATAACACAAGACATTAATTTTTTTTACTGATTTTAACTAATAATATTTATACACAATAATATTTTTTTAAAAAAATCTTTTAGTTTTTTCTGTGTGTAGTGTAAAAGGTTTTTTAAAAAATAATTTTTAACTGGTTATATTACCATATTTTAATTGATAAAAAATTATTAAATTTTAACAAATAATATTTACACATAATAATATTTTTAAAAAATATTATTTTTTTCATACACAGTTGTGTAACTTAAAAAAATTAGAACAATACAACCTAAAAAAAAGAGAATCGGATGACTTACTATGACTTGCAATAGCAAATATCTTAAGTAATAAACCATACACCCAAACTGAAGATAGTATATAGTAGCATCACCCTTGAATATGTGCTGAAACCTGAAAGATGAAATCGTTTATGGATTTGTTGGCAACTGAGACTGTTGAATTGCAAATTGGGCCATTGGATTTTGATGCACTTTCTTCACGGATTCAGCGATGATAAGCTAAACACGTGATAACAGCATAGCAAGTTTCATCAACTACACAGGACAATAACTAACTGTCTTAATTTGAGTGAAAGACATTTAATTTCTTTAAGTATATAATTTTGGATTTAATTTTAAAATTTATACATATAAATAATACTATTAGAAAGAGTTTTTATTTAAATATTTAACGTATTTTAAGATATTAGACTTTTACTTATATAATAAAAAGATACTTTAAAATAAATACACAAAATAAGATAGCACATTATTAAACAATTCAGGTCTTTTTATCTAATAGAAAGAATTTGGAATAGTTAACTTGCCCACAAGTCTCGCCCACAATTGGATGACAACCATTTTAACAGCTATTCTTTTTCTATTTTTTGTGCTTTTTTGGTCCTTTTGGACCAATAAGGAGGTTGGTGGGTGTGAATTGAAAGATAAAATAACCATAAAAGTTGTAAGTATATAACAAAATACTCAATTCTCAAACACTCAAGTCATTGAAGTCAAGCTAGTTTATTCAATAACAATTTCCACTTTAAGCAGGGCTCTCTATATATGTCTAACAAAAAAATGTAAGTTTCATCATCCATCGCAATTCACAGCCTTGATCTGATGATTGCAGGTTCTTTCTATTCCCCTAGAGATCCATGAAGCTCTTATGGTTTCTTCTGCGCTTGTTCTGCTTGCTACTTCTGTTTTCCAACCCTCCATTGCAGCTAGGTAAATACATTACATGCAATGAGTTATACTTTTAACTAATTCATAATTTAACTAATTCAACTGTTAAATTCGATTTTATTTTTAAAACATTACATGCAATGGGTTATACTTTTAAGCCAAAGATGGTGGCACCATAAATCCCAGCGTATAATAACAAGAACCAATAGTCAATAAGTAAACATCTATTTTCGTTGGGCACATTGCTCATCTATATTGGACAGCAATAAAGTACTTGATATTTTCAAGTTTCAAACAAAATTCCTAATTTAACTTATTATTACTTCTTTTTTCACATTAATTTACTATTATGTTACTTGAGCTTTTGTTAGGGGTGTCAATATTCAAGTTAACTTGCAAATCCGTAAATTTTAATTTAACCAAATTTATAAAATACGAGTTAGGTTAAAGTTGTAGGTTCATAAAAAGTGATATGTGAAAACTTGAAGATTTCATGAAAAGTAAAAGTATTAGACGGAGAAAGCAAAAATGTACTAGAAAAGCAAAAATGACAGCTAGATCAATGAGGAACTATCTTTTACAAGATATCTCTCAAAAGGACAAAGTTTCTTTTTCAAATTTTGTCCCTATACAGCTACAAAAAGAAGGCTGCATGATATAGTTTTCTATAAATGGGTAGCTTCTTAGAGAAGAAAGACACGCACCGACAAAGGAGAAATTCGTAGACTCAAGCTTTCTTTCATCTCATGTAAATATGTAGTCCTTTCCTTGAGCTTTTTGTTTTTTGTTTTTTTCATTTCATGTAATCCTTTCTTTGAGCTTATTTGAGAGAATATACACTAAAGAGTGTTATTTATTTGATTCATTTCTTGGAAAACCCATTGTGGGTGCTTGTTCTAACTCGTGTGTTAGAGAGTTTGGTCCATGAATGACCAAGAGAGGCTAACTCTAAGGTTGAGAGTTGTAGTGTAACTAACTTGAGACCCACGCAATACAATTAGTCTCGGCCATCTGTTGTATGCACAATTAACATAAGAATTTCTTGTATGCAATTCATATTTTAAAAATTGGTTCAACCAAAAAATTAGAGGGTAGTCCATGGTGTAATTGTTGGATGATGCCATGAACACATTTAAAATAAGTTAGATAAAATATACATAATGTTAGACTATATAACCTAAAATTAGCATGGATCATTAAAAATTTGATAACTCAGTTCATGTTTTAATCCATTAATTCAAGCTTAAATTTTAGGTAATTGTGGATGATTGGATTAACTTATTTTGTATTTAAAATAATTTAAAATCAATAACTTTTTAAAAGAAGTTTTGAAAAATAAACTATTATTTTCTCCAAAATATGTTGAACCTGACCAAACATACCATTTTCACTAGTTTTGACGCTGACCATGGACCAATAATAAGATCCACTCCACGGTCTCATGGAACCAGTTTTTGAAACACTGGTTATTGTGTAGGGGCTGAAAGAAGGTATGGTGTATGAATTGAAAATTGGACTATTGGATTTGGATACACTTCACGGATCCAACAATGGTAAGCCCAACACGAGATAATCGCACAGCAAGTTGCATCAATTACACAGAATAAGGTAGCACATTATTAAACAACTTGGGTCTTTTTAATTCTTTAGTAGAAATAATTTGGAATAACTAACTTGCCCACAAGTCTCACCCATAATTGGATGATAGCCATTTTAACAGCTCTTCTTTTTCTATTTTTTGTGTGTTTTTTGTCCCTTTGGGCCAATAAGGAGGTTGGTGGATTTGAATTCAAAGATAGAGCAACCATGAAAGTTGAATGCATATAACAAAAATAAACACTGAAGTCAAGCTAGATTTTTCAATAACAATATCCACTTTAAGAAGCTATATATATGTCTAACAAAAAAAGATTAAGTTTCATAATCCATCACTAGTCACAACCTTCATCTCCTGAATGCAGGTTTCTTTCTTTTCCCCTAGAGATCCATGAAGCTTTTATGGTTTCTTCTGCATTGCAGATAACTAATGTGATATATTTTAGCTCAATAAAAGATAAAGGAAGTGATGTTAGTTCTCATAACTTTTTCATTCCTTTTCCTTTTTTGAAGTGCTGTTATTAGAATTTTAACCTTACGAAGTGTTTGGCAACCTTCAAAAACCAAATATCTAGATACAACAGTGTTGATTTTTTTTATTAAGATTGTAACACCCTCCTTAGGGCATCACATTTCCGACTCCCGACTCATAATCTGAAAAGAAGTTCGCACAAAATTTGAGTTATAAAAGATGGGTTTCAAAATTTCTTCTTTACTGAAAAGTAAATTTACTGAAAATATTAGGTGATATTGAAAATCATATTTCAACTATTCATTATGCAATATTGACACCAATTAATATCACAAATTAAAGAGAAATATAAAATTAACAGACATATTTTTTTTAACAATAGCAAACCCCATGACGGGTCCTACTTAATTGCACGGTACAACACTAATGAGAAACTTTAACATACTTATTCTTTTTTCTGTCTATCTTGATGCATCAGTCATCTGTTCCTTTGTCAACACTGCACACCTTCGAGTCCTAAATGTCTACTCCTTATTGTTGTCACCAATCTCAGAGTATCCATCGCCCGTTATGTCTAAGACAACTCGATCCTTCTATTATTTGATTTTAACAGTACAGATACAACAAAACAATATAACAAAGAGGTGAGATCACCTACACTAATACCAGCATGGCAGCACAGAGATAACACAAACAGCAATATCATACAGATCGATCATACCACAATTATGATCATGTCATCAACATTAATCAACTATCATCATCCAATCATTTATCAATTCAATTATGATAAACAATAATTATGATAATGCCCTCAACATTATCATCATCATCATCCAAGTAATCAAAACAATTATCATAGCCAATATTCCTCAATTAGTATATCATACAGATATAAATGCTCAGATTTATGCATATGCACAAAGACTCAGTTTATCAAAAACAACTCCATGGAGGTTTTCACAATTTCAAGAAGAATGTTCTGGTTAATTGCCAGCCTTAGCCCAAAGGCAATCTCCAGTCGTTGAAAAGAATCGTATTCTTGTCGAGTATCGTCAATGCGTTGTAACGGATCAGACGCTATTTGGCACAAGTGGGCACAGTACTAACTCGCTAACCGTCCACCGGGTCGAGCGCGCGCCTCGACGTCCCCAAGATCCATCATAGACCTCATTATCAATTCTCATTCCCTCTTCAACCACAAGGGCCATAATAGCTATTAGCTATATTTTATACAATACACGAATATATCAGTGCAAGTCCAACCCAAAGGGCCAAATCTTTTCAATTTCATTTGTTCAATGTAATCATATGCTTCAACGCATATTTTTCCAATGCACGTATAATGCACCAAATCCAATCACAGACATATCTTTCCAATGCATGTATAATGCACCAAATGCCAATTACAGACAAAACATGTCATTTTCTCACACAGCATCCATATACTGGTTCTACAGTATTTATACTATATTTTCAATAGAAAAATCATATTATCACATTTTCATAGTTATAAAACTCTTTCGTCGTGTTTTCACAAAATTGCACAACATTTTCATTTCGTTTTCACAATTCCAAAACATTTCTGTTACGTTTTCATAATTCCAAAACATTTTTATTACGTTTTCATAATTCCAAAATATTTCTGTTATATTTTCACAATACCATAACACTTCTTTTACATTTTCACAATACCGTAACACTCTTGTTACATTTTTAAAATTCCAAAACGTTATTATTATGTTTTCAAATATCTAATGCAACTCTTCTTCCATTGCACCTTTAAATCACGTATTAAATTTTTTTTCAACATTTTTTTCAATCACATAAAAATATACGTTTCTCAAATCGCATAATAATTTTTCATCATTCTTAAAATATTTAAAACACTTTTCAAATCACATAAGATTTTTTGTCATATTCACAATTACGTAAAAATATTCTATCATTATTTAATCATGTAGTGATTTTTCAATAATATTTTCAATAGTGTAAAATATTTAAACGCTTTCCAAATTGCGTAGAAATATTTTAACATTTTCCAAATTGCGTAGAAATATTTTACTGTATTTCAAATCATTTTTAAGATACATAAAATATTTTTCAACATTTTACAATTACGTAAAATATTTCTCAATATTCTAAACATTATTTTGGACTTAAATAAATCAATATTAATTTCAACACATTTTTCAAACTGTGTAGCTTAAAAATCACGTTTTTAAGATACGTAAAACATTTTTCATCACAATTTCATTACAGAAAATATTTCTTAGCCTTCGAAAATTCCTTTTTAACTTTTCTCAAAACAATATAACTTTGTATTTTATTTTTCATATTTTCCTTATTCAAGAAAATCTTTTTCCACATTTCTTAATTCAAGAAAATCTTTTTCCAAAATATAATTCACAAAATCACTTTTTCATTGATATAAATCAACGTTTCAAAACTTTACATTTTCTAACGTACTTCAAAACTCAAAATAAGTATATGTTAGTAGATTTTCATAACACAACTATATTCTTTATTTTTCCCAAATCATTTCCAAACACAACCTTCTTCAAAATAAATTGAAATTTGAAAACATTTTCATTTACAAAAACTTAATTTCTCAAGTGATTAAAATGCTCTGATTCCATTTTCAAATTCCTTGTATTAAATCAATTACATTTTCACTTGAAAAATTACTTTGTTTCATCAAAATTTAGGCATTATAAGCCTTCAAAAATGTGGACATGACTATTGAAAATTATCAAAATATTTTTCCTTCTAAATTGATATGGTTTTACACAAACAAAACCATTAAAATTTTATTTTTAAAACCGAAATACCGATGGTTATAAAAACCAAACTCATTTGTTCAAATCCTTTTTCACTTTCTTTACAAATCCTTGTTCACTTTCTTTGCAAATCCTTAAAATCAATGTTTGCCGGTTTCATTCAAAACTCATATTTAGAAAAACACTTAGGATCTTTTTACACAAAATAAATCAATAAAAATTCCTCAAAGACCGTATTCTTGTTCTCTTGAAAAACAAACCCTTTGTTTATTTTTCATACTCTTCAAATCATCCATTTTCATCATTAATGAAATTATTAATTTATGAACACCTATTTAGAGGTGTCTTGGCCGAAATTCACTAAGTTCTAGGGACCAAAAATTAATTCCCTTATTCTTAAAAATTTTCAACATGAACTCTAATTTTTGGGAGCTCAAAATCGTGACCTTCTCTATGGCCTTTGGAGCCAAAATTTCTTGTTTTATCATACTTTCATCGTAATATATTCAATATATCTTCATCATGCATATCATAAGCATACCATATAAGCAAATAAAAATCATACTAAGCATGTATACACAAGTAAATCATGCAAAGCATATCAAGCATAAGCAAATAAATCAAAGCTCATAAACACACATAAATTATTACATGACCATGGATTGGAATCCTCACATAGATTCACCATCCATCAAATATAAGACCATCTCTCACCACCATACTTGGTTGGTGAGATGGATCTCCTTCTTACCTCTTGAAGATCCTCAAAAACTCTTTATTTTGCTTCTCTTTCCAAGTCCTTCACCACCAAGGGCTTCTCAAATACAAAACAAAATACATAGAAATTAGTATACTAAGCTTGATTAAGAGGAACCATGGATCAAACATAGTTTAGATCATGAAAAAGAAGAGAAGAAATGAAGTCTTCTTATACTTCACCTCAAAAACCCAATAACTTTGATCTTGAAGAAAGTCCATGAAGATGAATGATTTAGAGAAAATCTCCAACATGAAAGTTGCTTAGAATATCATGTAGATTCAAGATCTATGGTTGGATGAAATTAAAAGAGATTGGATGGTGGTTTTGAGTGTCTTGACCCAATGGTTTCTCTTGAAGCACAAAGATGGAATTTTTGATTTTTGATAGAAACTTGAAACTTGGATTTGAAGCCCAAGATGAATGATTTTGGAAAAACTCATAACTAGAGATGTTCTTAGAATGGTGTTTAGGTTTAGGAAATGTGTTTAGATGAAATTTTAGAAGCTTGGAGACATGGTTTCTAAGTGTTGACCGAATGGTATTTATTATAGAAGAAAATAGAGTTTTTTTTTTTTTTGTATTTTGCTTTGGAGAAGATGATGAATAGAAAGCAATTATGATACAAATGATAGAAACCAAAAATTTTGGTCTTCTTTGGAGTGCATGGCCGTAGCTCATATGGAGAGAAAGAAAAGAATATATTTTGCTAAGTCTTGCTTTTGAAAAATCAATGAATGATGAAGATTGATCAAGATAGGAAATTAATGGTCTTCAAACTTTTTCTTTGGACTTAAAAAGGCTACTCAAAATTGTCTCCTCCTTCCTATGCATTCTCCAAAACTGTCCCCCCTCTTCCTAATGCATTCATGAAGTTGTCATCATTATTAGTCACCATCTAGAAGCATTTTTAGCCATTGATTAATTCAATGGTTAGGATTTATGTAGACTTTTGATTTGAAGACTTAATCTAAGCCTATGGATCTTTTTCCTTTAAATTCTAACCATTAGATGTGTCTCCAAAATGAAGGTCAAGATTACTCCTTCTTACTTTTAATCCAAGGGTCATAATTAGTCTTTCTACTTTTTAAGACCAAATCTCCACCCTTGATTAATTCTTCATCCAATGGTCATAAATGGTCTTTTTCACTTTTTAAGACTAAATCTCCACCCTTGATTTAATCTAAATTCAATGGTTATAAATGGTCCTTATTACTTTACAAGACCAATTCTACACCGTTGATTAAATTTACGGTTGATATTGAAGCCTTTCTTATTAAGCTTGTCTAGATTAAATCTCTACCATTGATTAGATCAATGGTTAACATCCAATGTTTCTTTATTAAATTTATTTCTCAACCGTTGATTAAATCAAGATCAAGTCTCCACCGTTAATTAAATTAATTGTGGATATCCAAACTACCAATGTTGACTTAAGCAATATAATTTCTATTTTTATCTACTAAAAACCTCATGAAAGAATATATTTACTGTATTTTTATCGCCCGATAATTAAATACAGTACCAAACACAATACAAGAAAATTTCTAAAACTGTTTTCGGATTCAGGTTTAGTAAGATCCCTTGTCTCCATCTAAACAGTACAAATTTTTCTATGCATAGAAAAATTTTCACTTTGCGGGACCCACCTGGGCCCACGTATGGCCCCTTGGGCCCACATACACCCCTGGGCCCACAAACAGTAAAAATTTTCATAATCACACATAAAATCACAAAAATTAAAAAATTCACAAATATCAAATCAGATCATGTAAAATAATTAAAACTTAACGGTAAAAATTAAATTACGTAAAGTTTTTCCTGGCCCGAAAATTTTTATTTTCCTGACACAGTAAATCACTCAAAACGATCAAATACGTTGATTGAAAAATCAAAATAATTTTACAGCATCCAGAAATTACTAAATAGTAAAATTGCATTAGCTGTCAAAATTATCTTGTTTAAGAGATAGAAAATTTTAGGGTGTTACAAGGTAAGATTCTTTTAAAGTCAACAAGTAAAATTATATTTACTATTAAAGTTTGTAGATGATATCACAAATACATTTAAAATAAGTTAGATAAATTATTAGAGAAATTTTAGACTATATAACCTAAAATTAGCATGGATCATCACAAGAATTGATAACTTAATTTATGTTTTAATCCATTAATTTAAGATTAAGTTTTAGGCAGTTAAATAGATTGTCACATGTTTTGACTTTGACCGACATATTATAGGCTTTTTTTATCAAACTGTCCTTGATAGCAAAATTATTTATCAAAATGTCACTATTTTAAAACTATTTAACAAAAATGTTACTCTTTTAAAATCGTATATCAAATTGCCACCCTTTTATCCAGCATGACATTTTTTTTTATTATTTTTGTCCACGTGGATAACGCCAAAGAGGATAGCACATCCACGTAGAAAATGCCAACACGTTTGACATTGTCCTCATGGATGCGCCACCCGGGTGTGGATTCGCCATACACTTTCGCGTTTTAATTGTAAAAACGTCACACCTTTTGGTGTTTTAAGGGTAAAAACATCATTAAGCTTAGCGTTTTCTTCCTATATATTCACACATCTGGCTTTTGCACGAGCCATCCTCTTCATTCTCTCAAATTTCACTCTCTCTCTCTACAAATTTTCTCTTTCTAAACTCTTTCAACTTTTTCCCACCTAATAGATTTGGCAGATTCTTTGGTGGAGGTGGTGTCTTGATCTCCTATTTGATCATATTAAGATATTATTTTTTATATGTAAGTATTTATTATAATGTTTGATTTTTTTATTATTTGTTGGCTATTTTTTATTGTACTAATGTTAATTATATATTTTTGTTAGTTTATACTTATCAATTGTTGTTGTTGTTTAGCATACAATGTGATAGATGACATTTCGTGTAAACCCAGGCTCAGACGACTTGATTTTGGAGTTGTAGAAGTATCATGTTTCTCAACATATATGGCAGGGACATGAGGACCAGCACTTGCATGTTAGACTTGCTCAGAAAACAAAGCATATGACCCCCTGGTGCGAATTCTTCTATATCCGGAGCAGACTGACTTCTTGGGGGTTACCTATATGAGCTATTACAATATTGATCACTCTTTAATTACTGTGTTGGTTGAGAGATGGCGCCCAGAGACACATACATTTCACATGCCTACTAGAGAGTGCATCATAACGTTGAAGGACATTGGTATCATATCGAGTCTTCCTATTGACAACGTTGATGTTACTGGCCTTACATATCAGACTGATTGGATCGATCTATGTGATTAGTTATTAGGGATTGAGCCGACTCCATCATTGATATCTGGTTCATGCATTGATATGACATATCTGTGACAATCAGCTCTTACAGAGCTCACAGAGGATGATGATGACGATTATGTGCAACAACATGCACGACATTACATACTTAGGCTGCATGGGGGTTTCTTATGCCTTGATCATTCTGGAAAGTATGTGCATTTGATGTTCTTTCCACTCTTGGAGGACTTTACTGTTGCCAGGACATACATTTGAGGATTTGTAGTCTTGGTGTACTTGTATAGAGAGCTTTACAAAACTACGGACTACAAGGCATGCAAGATTGGAGGTGCTTGAGTATTGGGCATGGTACAGATTCCCCTGACTTGTCCCTGCACTGGCTAACCATGTTGAACCTGATGTGTTCTATGATACTAATCATGGTCACTTTCATCCATTGGGATAATAGTAAGTTTCTGAATATATCATTTCTGTATATTACTTTGCTCTATTGCTTACTTGTACAAACATAATTAACTTTATCCTCATTCCATTCATAATATATTACTTTGACTTATAAATAGGAGGCATAAGCATAAAGTTTTGAGTAATATTGTAATCGACATACTTGTATATTATCACCGATTCTTTGATTAGCTGAAGAATGAAGTGGTATGTATTATTTTATGTTCATTTGAATTAATTACTTATGTATATGACCTCTTAATTTTCTGTACATATCATTTTGCATATTATATGGCAACCATACACAGATGAAAATGTGGCATTACTTCTACTTTTTTGTGTGGTTGGCAAGGACATAGCGCCAGTAGTGGTCCCTCTTATATTCTTTTCATATTGTTAAATGGCATCAGCCAAACAAGATGATGCATCAGTTTGGTTTCAACTAGCCCATACCAGTGAGACCACGCCATCTTGAGAGTTTGCACTTAATTACACTGGCAGACAGGAATAATGAGAATTGGCCAGCTACATATCTTGTTTACATAGCCACATGGGATATTTGAAGGGAGAAGCTTGTTAGGGGAACCCCATTGCAAGCACCCCTCGCTTTGCTTTTTGAGTACATGCGTTGGTATAAAAGAATTATTAGATGTTGGATTTCTCGCATAGGTGCATATCTTGGGAGTGTGGTAAGCTTTTTATAAATTCACTCGTTATTCTATGTACTTTGTATTAATTGTAATGACAT
Organism: Ormosia semicastrata; assembly: GCA_029884595.1. Lineage (NCBI taxonomy): Eukaryota > Viridiplantae > Streptophyta > Magnoliopsida > Fabales > Fabaceae > Ormosia > Ormosia semicastrata. Next base: position 137,106,477 of record JAQQTO010000063.1, read on the forward strand.
ATGTTATATCTGTTTCTTAGGCGAACATTACAGAGCGGCAATTTGGTTGGACTACTGACGCTACATCAGGTTTTAGTATAGCGGCCCTTTGAGAATTTGCTGACCAGATCTTACATTCATTGCAAGAGCATGATCGCATTACAATGGAACAATTTCGTTCAACTCTAGCAGCAGATAACATTACAAGGCCACTCGATGAGTCCAATGAATAGGGGATGCGACGTAGAAGGAGGACTGGGTTAGCGAGTACTCGAACACGAGTTTAACATCCTGAGGACTCTGATTCTACAAACTAGTACACGACTCGACCTCCTACCACTGCTACTGCTCCGACTGTAATTGCTATATACTCGACATATCAACTACCACCTACATATTACCCACCATACCCTTACTCGCCATATCCTTACCCACCACCGGGTTACCCACCATATCCTTACCCACCACCAAGTTACCCAACATATCCTTACCTACCATCGGGTTACCCACCATACCCATCACAGCCAGGTCCTTCTTCTGATCCCTCTCATAGGCCACCACATTTTGATGCTAGGTCATCTCATTGACGTGCAATATTATATGTCATTAGTGTATTTGAGAATGTTATATTTAGTGGTTTTTGTTATATTACTATTGATGATTTTTTATTGTGATTTTGGTACCTTTGTTGAATTAAACATGTTTGCTTCTTTTCTATTAATGATCTTGGTGCCCTAGTTGAATTAAACATGTTTATGTGCTTTTAGGAATGTCTAATATTTAGGAAAAACTCTGTTAAAATTTTCATAGAATCCGAATGATTGAATTTTGGTTGAATTATATCAAACAAGTTTATTTGGTATGTACTTTTGGAGAGGTCTAACATTTAAGAGAGATTATGTTAGTTTTCATATAAGTGTTGTGTGTGGGAGGTAGTGGAAGCGTGCTTGAGATAGCAAGGGAGGAGACTGCATAGTACAAGCATGCTTCAAAGTTCAAACTTTTTGATATATTATTTGTGTAAAAAATTTTATACTGTTAAAGATCATTACATGTATGACTTTAAAAAAAGTCCGAATAAATATTTTTGTTGGGTTTTGATAATTAAATATTTTTTATGATATGACAATGTATAATTGCATGATAGTATAAGAAACTTTTACATTAATCATGCATCGAAGTTAATTTTTTTTATATCAAGTTACATAATAATAGTTTGATGGGCAAGTCCTAATAAGCCAAAAAAAAAAGTGTGAGTTAAGTGAGTAAAATATAAGCTGGTAAATAAAAGCACCATGAATAATGGTGTTATTGAAAAGAAAGTGCTACATGTGATGACGCTTTCCACGTAATAGCGCCATTTCTGTTGTATCAAGGTGTACATTCTAATATGAGATGTACACCTTTATTGTATATTGGATCAAGGTGTTGCAATTAATAGTATATAACATACTTTATTTTTTTTTTCTGTTAAAGTTTCTATCGCTTTTTCTTTTGTGTTAAGCAGGGGTTAAAGGCTAGGTTATTTTTCACGAGAAAAGCAAGGGATTAGATAAAGGCATGTACTTTTGAGGTTAAGCAGTTTGGTCCTCAGTTTTATCTTTCCTTTTTAATTCTATGAATGGTTGCATCTCCACTAAGATGGTAAGTAACATCAAGCAATGATAACAACTTTGATGTAAAGTTCTTTCCTGAATCAAATTTGTAACAAAAAATGAAAGAGGTACCCATTGCATGAAGACTAACATGGCATAACAATGTTGGGTTTAAGTTGAAACCAGAAAATCATAAGGAAATGTGAATATCCCTCTGAGAAAACTCACACCATTGACCACTGTACCTTCTGTACCAAAAAATGCAATGTTCTTAAATTGCAGAAAAGTTGATTAACGATTAGCTTTTGTTGGCTTCTGAAACCACCCGCTGAAGTAGCTTGATTAGTGGCCATTTCAGCTATATTTGCTATTTTTGCAACATTAATTACAAAGAAGAAACTGATATAAGAGCAAGAAAAAGATATAGTCAAGAGAAAGTATCAATGTACCAGAAACCTCACAGCAGAGAGTTTCTTGCTTCACATCATATTTCCCTTCTCTAGTTCTCTCACTTCTCCAACCCTTCAATCATAATAAAGGTGTTTGAAAAAAAAAAACTGTACCAAGAAAAATGCTGTTTGAAACATAGCATCTGAAATTTTTTCCTAGCACCCGTGAAGATACCACAAGCTGTGTTTGTTAGCAGTTAGCACAGGTGGACCACATGAAAGATCTTGAGAATACCTTAGAATGGGGATTAGTGAATAAGGTGATGGAATCAAGAGGAGGGTAAATTGGTTCATTCTAATTTAAGAATGCTAAAGTAATTTAACAAGTCAATCTAACACAAGATAAGAACCTTCTTCAGCTTCTACCCAAAATAAAGTTACACCAGCTTAATATACAAAACTGATAATACCAAAAGCTCTATAACTCTAATAAACTAAGTTGTAACAAAAAAGTCATTGAAAAATTTCCCACTTTGCCATGTAGCTGCAGGAGACTCAACAGGAAGGAAAATCTTCCAGGGGAGGAGGCAGCAAGTACTCAGATACTGCAGGATCGTCTTTCACTATAAAGCCATGGCAAGACCCCAAGATGTGTGCTCCTAAAGATAAAAATGCATAAACCACACTCTTGATTGTCTACCTTAAACCGAATTGCTGCCCATCACCCCTTTGGAACTGCCACTGCATTCCTCTCTGAAGGATCAACAAGGTTATAATCTGCTGGGTCCTTGTTAATATTTTAGGTACCAAACCCCTTGTCAACAATGAAGTTGTGACAATGAATATGAATTGGATGGTTCTCAAAATTAAGGATACCTGTATCCTGCAGTAGAATCTCCAAATTTTGTAACACAAGTCAATGCTAAAAGCTTTGTGCCAAATTCTTTGTTCACGTTATATACAACACTAAAGTTAAAAGCTTTTGGAGGCTACTCCGGAAAAGCATATGGTTCTACTTTCTATAATTTGGGGTAAATATAGTTAACTATAAGAGATAAAGCATTCCAAATAATCATGTCAGTTTCAGCTTGGTTTGTTGTATGATAAAAAGGATTTTACTACAGATGATCATAATTGAGAACTGATATTTCGCCTGCCATCTAGACATCTGAAACACTAACAATCTGAAAAAATCCATAAAATTAGATAAAGTAAATTGACAGTACACAGGGAAGAAAAAGGATAGTCATGTCAATACTTGAAAAAAATCAATCAATGTCATCGATAAAAGATCAAAATGAATCTAACAAACATATGACTTTTAATCAAAACTCAAGTGATAGTGACACCAATGCATAGTCTATCTTCTTTTTGATGTGTAACTATGAAACAAAATAAACATCAGCTGACCAGTCATACAAATTCATCATTACTTAATGTGTAACTAGAAAGCATCTCACCTTGTTTTACCCTTATAATAGGCCTCTAGCGATCATTTCACCAAGAACTTTCTCTGCCTTATCATTCTCATCTTTTTCAAAGAGAGCACAAATAATTATTTCAAAAGTAATAGCATTAGGGATGCAACCATTATCTTCCATTTTTGACTGCAAGGCCAATGCTTCATCCAACAAGCCCTCTTTACAAAGCCCATTGATCATAACATTAAATGTCTGGACATTTAGATGATAGCCTTTAATCAAAAGATCCTGAAAAACCTCTTCTGCATTCTTAAGTTTTCCACCTTTGCGTAGTCCATCAATAAGTACAGTGTATGTGTACACATCTGGCTGAATTCCCTGGTCTTTAATTTTCGTGAATAATGCAATTGCCTTGTCTAGATGATGGTTTTTGCATAAAGCGTCTAATAAGAAATTGTAAGTGATTACATTGGCAGGTTCACCTCTATCATGCATCTCACCAACAAGCTCCCACGCATAAGAGATTTTCCCTAATTTGCACAAACCATCAGAAACCATAGATTAGAGTATTATAAGTGACGATATTAGGAGAAATTCCCTTGACAAGCATTTCAGAAAATAAATCATGTGCAAGAGAGAGTATCAATGTACCAGAAACCTCATAGCAGTGAGTTCTCGTTTGCCCTCATATTTCCCTTCTCTAGTTCTTTCACTTCTCCAACTCTTCAATAAAGCTGTTCTGAATACTTTTCCTAACACCAGGAAAGATACCACAGGCTGTGTGTTTGTTATCAGTTAGCACAAGTCAACGCCAACACAGATCTTGAGAATACCTTAGAACAGGGATTAGTGAAGAAGGTGATGGAATCAAGGGGAGAGTAAATTTTTTATTTTTTTATTTTTGATAGAAAAAGAAATATTAGTAGAAGAGAGAAGAAAAGTACAAAGAAGGAGGATAAGTAATCCTCACAAAATCATAGATAAAACCTATGAGATTGTATCATGCAACAAAGCAAGCCAATCTCTCTGCATGTCTAACAAAGAAACACCATCAAAGAAACCATGAGCTGAATACCAAAGAGAAGCCAAAAGGAGAATCCCATCCCAAATAAAGTCTAAACTTGAGGAAAGCCCCTTAAAAATTCTAGCATTCCTTTCCAACCATAAACACTACAAAATGGCGAAGATAGAGCACTGCCAAAGGATCTTTGTTTCTTTGTGGGAGCCAAAACCTCTAAACTTAGTTAGAATAAAATGATGCAAATCTTCAGGGCAGACTCGTGCCTCTCCAAAAAAACCAAACAACTTGTTCCAAAGATAATTTGCTGCAGAACAATGCAAAAACAAGTGATCCCCTGATTCTGAAACAGAGCAGCACATTAAGCACATATCAGGAGACAAAGCAGTGAGAGGTCTGTGCTTCTGAATCAAGGGGAGAGTAAATTGGTTCTTTCTAATTTAAGAATAATGCTAAAGCAATTCAACATCTCAATCTAACACAAGATAAGAACCTTCCTTTACTTCTACCGAAATAAAGTAACACCAGCTTAATATACAAAACTGATTATACTGAAGCTCTATACCTCTAGTAAGCTAATTTGTGATAAAACAGAGTCAATGAAAAATTTCGCACATTGCCATTGTCTTACATTAGCAGGTTGACCTCTATCATGAATCTCATCAACAAACTCCCAAACATAAGAGATTCTCCTTGATTTGCACAAGCCATCAATAAGAGAGCTTTAAGTTACTTTATTGGGAACCAAATGTGTGCGATCCATTTCTTTAAAGAGATGCATGGCTTCATCCGCCATTTTAATCTTGCAGAATCCATTAATCATGATGTTGTAGCTCTGAACATTAGGTATCACTCCCCTTTTGGCCATAGTGTTGATTACATATTTTGTCTTGTTCATTTGATTAACTAAGCAATACCCATCCATTAAAGTACTATAAGTAACAACATCAGGTTTCATGCCTTCTTTTATCATCATAGCTAACACATTGTTAGCTTCTTTGACCTTTCCTTCTTTACATAATGCATCAACCAATATATTAAAGGTACAAACATTTGGGTTGATGTTTTTCAATACCATTTTACTTAACAAAACAGTTGCTTCCTTCAATCAACCCACAATGCCCAAACCATAGATTAGGGTACTGTAAAATCACCCAAGAAGCATCATGTAGTTTACACTTGGAATTAGAGAAAGTCCACTGCCTATAGGACAGCGGCTCCCGATAACAAGCACCAAAGCTCCAAACTAGGTTTGACTAATATAGGTTTTAGAACATGCTTTTCAATTTCCAAAACTTACAACTGAGGAACGAGCAACTATGAAAGTGGTAAACTATTTTGAGATAATTGAAAGATATTAAACAATCTCCAAGAAATTGTTTCATACACAATATCTTCTGTTAAGAAAAACATCAGGTGTTATCAAAAAGCTTTAGCACATAATATCAGAGATTTAATCCATATAATTTCTTCTTCTGTTACGAAAGCATCAACTGACTAGCATAATATGACTCGATGTTTTGGAAGGTTAGATGGCTAACTTAATATGCCGCTACTTAGGCCCTGATTTGAATGAACAAAAAGTTGAAAAGGAAAAAGAAAAGAGGGGGCGTTTTAGCAAATGGATTCGTTATGAATGTTGGAAATGAAAACCATTTAGCTTCTGAATGAATCATTAATGCTATGATTGAAGTTTTTTGCCAACAATTTCAGAAAGACAACCTAATAAACCACACCTGCTCATCAAAGTATATCAACAGTCAAAGAAATTAGTGTGGTACTCCTCATATAAATTGAAAGAAAAACAATTAGAACAGCAGAAAGATAACAAAGAATCTATAACATAACGATTAAAAGTCTCATAATCTGGAACCACTGATTTGTCACAACTTTGTAATTTTCAAGGTAAGAGGTGCAATGGATTGGAGATAAAATCATGTGTAATATCTATTCAGTTTCTGCTTGGTTTGTTGCATGATAAAAGGGCCAATATATCATCTCATATGACACTAATCAAGAACTCAGAACTTGAGCCACTATCAAGACATCTTAAACACTAACCCCATAAGCAATGACAGGGAAGATCCTAAGAGTCAATAAAGCAGACTGGGATTACCCAAGGAAGAAGGATAACAGCCATGTCAAGACTCAGAAGTCCACCAATAACACATGTACAAAATTAATTTAATAAATATGAGATAATCAAAACTTCAGCGGCAGTGAGGCCATTGCATAGCGCAACTCCTCTGACCCAAAAGATATAAAATTTAGTAACCATTCATACAAATTCAACAGCAGTAGAAATGTAATTTCAATTGGAACTAAGGTGTTTCACATCCTTTTATCCTTTCAACAAGCCCTTAGCGATCATTTCACGAAGAAGTTTCTCTACCTTATCATTCTCATCATTCTCAAGAAGAGCACGAATAATTATTTCAAAAGTTACCGCATCAGAGATGCAACCATTTTCTTCCATTTTTGACCGCAAGGCCAATGCTTCATCAAAAAATCCCTCTTTACAAAGCCCATTGATCATAACAGTATATGCCTGGACATCTAGATGATAGCCTTTAATCAAAAGATCCTGAAAAACCTCTTGTGCATTGTTAAGTCTTCCAACTTTGCATAGTCCATCAATAAGTATAGTGTATGTGTACACATCTGGCTGAATTCCCTGGTCTTTAAATTTCATGAATAATGCAAATGCCTTGTCAAGATGATGGTTTTTGCATAAAGCGTCTAATAAGGAACTGTAAGTGACCACATTGGCAGGTTGACCTCTATCATGCATCTCATCAACAAGCTCCCAAACATAAGAGATTCTCCCTGATTTGCACAAGCCATCAATAAGAGAGTTGTAAGTTACTGTATCGGGAACCAAATGTTTGCGATCCATTTCTTTAAAGAGATTCATGGCTTCATCCACCATTTTAATCTTGCAGAATCCATTAATCATGATGCTGTAGCTCTGAACATCAGGTACCACTCCCCTTTTGGCCATAGTGTTGAATACATATTTTGCCTTGTTCATTTGATTAACTAAGCAATACCCATCCATTAAAGTACTATAAGTAACAACATCAGGTTTCATGCCTTCTTTTATCATCATAGCTAACACATTGTTAGCTTCTTTGACCTTTCCTTCTTTACATAATGCATCAACCAATATATTCAAGGTACAAACATTTGGGTTGATTTTTTTCAATACCATTTTACTTAACAAATCAGTTGCTTCCTTCAATCGACCCACAATGCCCAAACCATAGATTAGGGTATTGTAAGTGACAACATCCGGTAAAATTCCCTTGACAACCATTTCAGAATATAAATCATGGGCCTCAATTATAAGTTTATCTTTGCATAGGCTGTCAATGATTGTGTTGTACATGACTACGTTAGGTTTAACCACTTTTCCTTCAATCTTTCTCAGCAACTGCATGGCATCTCTTGCCTGTCCTATTTTACACACCCCATTGATCAAAGTCCCGTAACTAACTTCATCTAACAGATATCCTTGTGCTACAACAGTGTCATGAAAGTGCAGTGCTTTTTGAACATCTCCATTAGTACATAGACCTTTCATTATAGTTGTGAAGGTTATAGTATTAGGTTGATAACCTATCTTAAGAATCTTGCCCAACACAGAGAAAGCAAAACCCAACTGACCCACGTGGCAGTAACAATTGATCAAGATGCTCAGATTAACAATGTCTTGCGTAATTCCCCTAAGCTCCATTTGTTTAGAAAGAGAAATAGCAGTGGGGTAATGCTTCATCTTCACGAGGGATCCTAAAATCTTACCAAATTCCATGATGGGTGGGGTAGGACGCAGATGGAGCATGCGATTGAATGAGAGAAGGGCATCGTCAACATTATAATTATCAAGGTTAAGGTTTGGGGGCTGAGAATGAGAGAATAGCCTCGCATTCAAGAGCTGAGATTCGGGGTATGGAAGAAAAGGAGGAAAGTTTGGGATGAGAAAAGGAGCATACCTTAATCTTGACATTGTTGTTGCATTCAACATGTTTCTTTGTTTAAGGATATCTCCTCCCTTCCTCTGCTGAGTGTTGCATTCAAATTGTGTTTGTGTTGGTTTAGTGAATGCTTAAACTGGTTCGCCTTTGGGACTTCTCGTACCTCACGTTCATATGTCTCTCACAATTTGCAAATGGAAAATGCTTATCACCCATCTCATTCTTTCTCACATGTCAGGTGACAAAATTAAAATGTATAAAATATATAATATATAATAAATATATATATATATATATATATATATATACACAAATATAAGATAATGGGCGTTAATTTATAATAATAATAATAATAATAATAATTATTATTATTATTAATTACAGTTCAAAAGTGAATTTTAATTAGATTTTTTAATATTTGTATAAATGAATCATATAAATAATTATAAATTCTACCTTTTATAAAAGCAATTTAATATAAAAAATAAAGTATTATTATTTTAACCAAAAGTTTTTACCAATTCTTTTTTTCTTTAGATGAATGATTTTGTTATCTATATGTCACTAGTAAATAGTGATTGAGAAGATTCACAAGAGTTTATATCATAATAATAAGAGGAAAAAGTTTAGATAAGAATTTTAGTTACTTATGGTGTTATTTTTAATAAAAATATAATGTATATTATTTTTTAATAAAAATATAATATATGTCTTATTTTTTAATTACTTTTTTTATTTTTTTAAGTTTTCACTAATGAATTGTAAAAAATATACACATGTCATAATTTTATTAAAGAATAGTACTACAAGTACTTAAAGAATTTTATTTAAATTTTGTTCCATAATAAAATTGAGATATGAACTTTCTTATGTGGGTTATAAGTGTAATTGATTAATTAAAAAAACAAATAAAAAATTGTAAAAGTTGGCATCTATAATTATTTTTCTACAAAAAAATTAAAAATGACTTATTTCTTTTATATGTCTTTAATAAATTAGTGAAAACATATGATAATGATATAAAAAAATTATTTAAGTAGTTTTTTTTTTTTATAAATTTTAGTTTACCATTTTGTGATCTGATTAAATTATTGCAATCACTATACTTTAATGGATAACATTTAACTCCTATGATTTCCTATGTTATAATAATCACATATTTACAAAAATATTTTATTTAGTCACAAATTACTACACTTGTTCTACCAAAATTATATTACTTGCACAATAGAATCATACTTACAATTGTGTTAAGATGATGATGAACAAATAAATAAATTATTAATGATTTCATCATGTTATAAAATAATGATTCACTTATTTTATAAAACATATATAATCATAATTGAGATTTGAGTAATAACAAATTTTTGAACTTTAATATATGTCATCCTTTAGAAATTAGTTCAAAAAATCTTGTTCTGTACTACAATAATGAATCATGGGAGACAAAGTGTCTCTTTTTAAACTATTTGAGAATAAAGTAATTTCAAATCAAACCCAAAAGTGAATATAAAGTAAATTTTTTCTTATGTGATTTATTTTTATGCCCAATTGTTATCCTACTTTCTCATATTTCAACAAAGAATACTCGTATCACAATCTATATCGTTGTTTATACAAGTTAAGATTGACTAAACTTTTATTTTTTATAATATATGTGCTTTAAGCTCACTAATCTCTCATTTATACGACTCACTATGTGAATTAATATATATATATATATATTCTTCATATTCTTTGACTAAGTACTTTTTTAGTATAGATTTATTTACCACTATTCACTATTTAGTTTTGCATTCATGCTTATCTAATTAATGTGACTTTTTTTTATAGTGAAATTACTTTATATAGTTATACACAGGCAAAGAAAGTGAAACCTAGAAGCTGATATTGAAATGACAAGTAAGGAGATAGAATACTAATCAGAAGTTGAAGATGAACTCAAGTGAAGGCTTCATCAAATAACTGACAATTAAATTAAAAAACAAACTACGGTGTGTCATTCTTACATTCAATGAACAATTATTGTAATATTCCTGCCAATGCTCTTGGATGATTGTTTAAAAAATCATACTAGACTACCCAATTTGATGAGTTAGACTAATGACCACATCAATAGTTTGTACTAAACCTAGTGATCGAACACATTTAACGTTTGTACTAAACACCTTTCCTATTTTTGCAATCAAACAGAATGACCAACAAAAACTGTTAAATTGGATCTAGTTTTAAGTAATTGAAATGATTGAAAATGTAAATGAAAAATTTATAAGAAGAATTCATACAAATTCATAATCAGACCTTTACAAACTGATTGTTTTAGACACCCAACTATTGAAACAATTTATTTAAACTAAACAAAGCCTCTGTACAAGGGGTGAGGTCAACAACTTTGGAGGACTATAGTATGTTGCATTGGCTCCATTCAGAGGGGACAATAACATTGACGCTAAAACTATTCAACCTGGGACTTCAGCAAGCAATGCAGTTGGCAAACACTGGCCAGGAGTTTGTGAACAATACTGCTGTGAACTCAAGACAACATAGTAGCATAATCAGCCATTAAAAAGAGAAATCATGAAGATGGGATGATGATCACAGCTAGTTTAGAGTCAAAATCAGACCTGAGAATCTCAAACAACAAGTAACTACACCGCTAGATGCTGATATCAAAAGAATTAAGTATCCAAAAATTATCAGTATCTCATCAAGAAAAGATAGGATCAAATTAAAGCATGAGTGGTCAAGCAGACTAAAAAAGAATTGATGTTCACATCTTATTCATATTCTAATGAGGGCGTGGGCGAGGTATTAACTCACTATCAATGGTGGTCAACAATCATCAATTGCTTCAGCCCCAATCTTGTAAACCCCTCAGAGTTTCTGCAAGCGACAACTAGTAAGGCTTGAGAGTCTTGAAGCAGATGACGAGCAGCGCTTCATTGACAAGTGGCATACACTTAACAACATTTCTCAACAACTAAACATAAAGAATGGCTATTTTGGACTCAAAAACTGAGCCTGAGTGACAATCACAGAGATTGAAAGACAGAATATAAGGATCATTCGGCCTTGGATTCCTCATTGATCTTCAAAATGAGCAAGTTCCCAATCCAGAATCTTTTCCACTTCCTTGGGAATGAAAAACTTGGAATCCAAAATTTTCAAAAAGAGAAAACAGGGAAAAGAATGTTTTGTGCAAAAGCACTTTTTTACCAGTATAAAATCCTGCAGAGGAAAGGGAACAAAAAATAAACCTAATGTGTGCAAAACAACAACATATTAAAGTATCCACAAATAACTTAATACTGCAACAAATTCCAATTAAAAAAAAGTACCAATAAGGCAGTAAACGGTCATAAGTTTACTAGAAAATATCATTTGAACCCAAAATCCAAATAATCCCCACTCCTTATATCTCTTCAGTTCATTCATGTCAAATGGTAAAAGTCAGATGACGATCACTTAAACACAGATTCCTGATCATTATCCAAAATCAACAATTGCATTTTAAAATAGCTCCAGTCCATTTTGAACCAATGACCTCAATGAATATATCAGCAACTATAACTAAAATATGCACGTGATTTTAAATTTTTCCCTCACAGTAAAAAAAATACAAGAACCATATAGGCAAAAAGAAATTAACATTATTAGACTAACTGTAGATATTCAATCTAGTTGGTGGTGAGCAGTAAGTTTACGTTAATTACTTGAAAAGGTAAAAGTTGCTGACCAGCGGCAGCAACATAGTTCAGCAATTCCATTGGACTTTGAGAATTAAATACTTGTATTTTAATTATCCTTATCATAGAATCTACGGTAATATACTTATAATTCTTCAAGATGTGTTAAGTTCAGGCTATTTCATAGTGAAGTAAAAGCAGAAATCTTGACAAACTGAAGTGGCCAGATTAGTGGCTATCTTAGCTATATTAGGTGATTTTGTAACATTAATTATAAGGGAGAAACTGATATAAGAGCAAGAAAAATACCCAGTCAAGAGAGTATCAATGAACTAGAAACCTCATAGCAGTGAGTTCATGCATCCCATCATATTTAGCTTCTCTAGTTCTCTCACTTTTCCTCCAACTCTTCCATAAAGCTGTTCTGAATTATTTTCCTAACACCAGTAAAGATACAACATGCTGTGTTTGTTAGTGTTGGACTGTGGAACTATGTTGGAGGTGCAAAATCCAATATTCTAAGGATCTCTATGCAAAATCCTACATTCTAAGGATCTATGTGCAAAATCTACAAATATTGGGGAAAAATTGTTTGTTTTCTATGTTCTCTGTTTAGCAGGCTTTGAGCTCAGAGCTGTAGGAAGACTAGCATGCTTTGCAGTCTAAAGCTGCTAAGGAGACGTATGGTAGCAAAGCAAAAGGGCTGACTCTCTTTCTCATTATGAAATATTTCACCAACCAGCTAGTGGATTTTTCCATGTGAAACACTTTACTGAGTATTCAGGAACAAAGGGGAACACCTTTATTGCATATTGGATCAAGGTATTGCAATTAATAGTATATAATATATTTTTTTATTCAGTTAAATTTTTGTCATTTTCTTTAGTGTTAAGGTGGCGTTAAATGCTAGGTTATTGTTCATGGCAACAGCAAGGGATTAGATAAAAGTATGTACTTTTGAAGTTAAGCAGTTTGGTCCACAGAAATCTTTCCTTTATAATTCTATGAATGATTGCTTCTCCACTAAGATGGTAAGTAACATCAAGCATGATAATGGCATTTATGTAAAGTTCTTTCCTGAATCTATTTTGTAACAAAAAATGAAAGGTGCCGAATGCATGAAGACTAACATGATACTATAATTTTAGGCTGAAACCAGAAAATTGTAAGGAAATGTGAACATCCCTCTTTGAGACAACTCACAACACTGACCACTGTACCATTTGTACCAAAAAATGCTATCTTCTTAATTGCACAACCAGAAAGTTGATTAAAGATTAGCTTTTGATGGCTTCTGAAACCACCTGCTGAAGTGGCCTGATTATTGGCCATTTCAGCTATATTTACTATTTTTGTAACATTAGTTATAATGGAGAAGCTGATATAAGAGCAAGAAAAAAATATAGTCAAGAGAGAGTATCAACGTACCAGAAACCTCATAGCAGTGTGTTCTCGTGTGCCATCATATTTCCCTTCTCTAGTTCTTCACTTCTCCAACTCTTCAATAAAGCTGTTCTAAATAACTTTCCTAACACCAGTAAAGATACCACAGGCTGTGTTTGTTAGCAGCTAGCACAAGTCACAGCCAAAACAGATCTAGAGAATACCTTAGAACAGGGATTAGTGAATGAGGTGATGGAATCAAAGGGAGAGTAAATTGGTTCTTTCTAATTTAAGAATAATACTAAAGCTATTCAACAGGTCAATCTAACACAAGATAAGAACCTTCCTCTACTTCTACCCAAATAAAGTAACACCAGCTTAATAAACAAAACTGATTATACTAAAAGCTCTATACCTCTAGTAAGCTAATTTGTGAAAAAACAGAGTCAATGAAAACTTTCGCATATTGCCATGTAGCTGCAGGAGACTCAACAGGAAGGAAAATCTTCTGGGGGAGGAGGCAGCAAGTACTCAGATACTCAAGATGGCAAGACCCCAAGAAGTGTGCATCTGATAAGTATCCAAAGGAAGTATACTCAAGGAGAAAACGTGTGGGTCTTGAAGATGAGAAATGACAAACAAGGCCTTAAGTGTAACTAACTTGCTGAGCTGGAGGGTAGTAGTGGAATGAGTGATTCTGTTGAGGGAAGGGGTATTTCTTCGTGTTGAGGGGGTAAGAGATGAGGTAGGCAAGATTTGGCATGGGAATTAGGAGGGCCTAGACACCCTTTACCTGTCTAGAACTTTTCTTTCTTCTTGTAATCTGTTTTTCTGCATTCTAAGAATACAAAACAAAGAGATATCATACTAATATCTGCTCATTATTCAGTATATTCATCTTTTCTCAATTCTGAATTTATGGGTTCTATCAATTTGGTATGAGAGCTCCACGATCGTGGAGCACAACTGAATGGTTCACACTCGGTTAACCATGGAGTCTCGCATGGACACGATGGAAAAGAGCCTATTGGAGTGGAGAGCGGAGACTCTCTCAATGCAGGAATGACTGGAAGAGTTCATGCAACTGATGAAGTCACGACACAAGGGGAGCTCGAGAGGACGATCACGACGTCGGCATCGTGCTAAGCTGCGTGAAGACGACGGTGGAAGCAAGGAGGAGAAAGGAAGCCAAGGTGGATCGACCAAAACGCGCGATTCACCTCACAAGGATCGTGGATGGTCTTGGGATTCAGAAAGGGAATCTTCAAGGGATAGTCGGCCTCCAAGGTGGAATGAAGGGACAAGGAAGCTCGAAATCCCAATTTTCTCAGGGGATGATGCGTATGGATGGGTGAACAAGGTAGAACGTTACTTCAAGGTAAATGAGATGGAGGAGTGGGAGATGTTGGGGGTGGTGATGGTAGCGATGGAGGGGAAGGCTCCGAATTGGTATCAATGGTGGGAGGAACAAACTCCTTCACCAAGCTGGATGTAGTTCAGGGAGGCTGTGATCAGAAGGTTCCAACCGGGGATTATCCAAAATCCCCTTAAACCATTATTGAGCATCAAACAGTGTTGGGACTGATACTGAATACAGGGAACAGTTTGAGCTAGTGTCTAGACCAGTGAAACACACTGATAAAGCAGTGCTGAAGGGGATTTTCCTGAACGGGTTGTGTGAGGAATTGAAGGCTGAATTGAAGTTATATGATCTACAATCCCTGTCAAATCTCATGGACAAGGCCCAATTGCTTGAGGAAAAAAATTGGGC
Organism: Ormosia semicastrata; assembly: GCA_029884595.1. Taxonomy (NCBI): domain Eukaryota; kingdom Viridiplantae; phylum Streptophyta; class Magnoliopsida; order Fabales; family Fabaceae; genus Ormosia; species Ormosia semicastrata. The sequence goes on from JAQQTO010000063.1 coordinate 137,121,696, forward strand.
ATTAAGAAGAGGAGGGTTGGGAGAGAAAGGAGGAATTTACATGAAGAGGACAAGTACTTCCAAACCTGGGACAGGGGAGGGAGGAACCAGATCCAATATAGGGAATGAAGGAGGGAAAAATGCACTGCCAACACAGAAAACTCAAGGCTTCTATAGACATTCGGTGGAACCAAAACCCCTTGATGGAGTGGGAGAGGAAAAGGAGATGAGGCCGAGGAGATTATCTCAAACTGAATTACAAGAGAGGAGTAGGAAGGGGTTGTGTTTTAAATGTGGAGAGAAATGGGGACGTGAACACATTTGTAAGTTTAAACATTACTAGCTCTTTTTGGTAGAAAGTGAGGAAGAGGAAGGAACTGAATTAGATGAGGAAGTGGAGGACTCTGGTTTGGAGTTGGAGGCTAAATCTCTGCAGATTTCTATGAAGAGCATTATGGGGATGACCTCCAATAAATCCCTTAAACTGTGGGGCAGAATTGGACAGCAGCAGGTCATGGTGCTCATTGACTGTGGGGCCACTAGTAACTTCATTTCAAAGGAGCTAGCGCAGAAGTTAAACCTACTAGTCCAAGACACCTTGGCTTACACAGTGGAAGTGGGAAATGGCTGCAAAATAAGAAGCAGAGGAGTATGCAAAGATGTAAAAGTGGGGATTCAAGGAGTGGAAATTCAGCAAAACTTCTTTCTCTTCGATTTGGGGGGAGCTGAAGTGGTGCTAGGAGTGGATTGGTTGGAAAGTTTGGGGGATAACCAAGCTAATTTCAGAGAACTTGCTCTGAAGTGGGAGAAGGATGGGGTGAAGGTGGCCTTAAAAGGGGAACCATCCCTTTGCAAGGCTCAAGCCTCATACAAAACCATGCTAAAGGCCCTAAGGGATGAAAGGGAGGGTTTTATATAGAGTATCAAGAGTGGCAACCAGAAGAGCAGCAAATGGGGGAGTTGACCGAGGAAATACAAGAGGTCTTGCAGGAGTATGCTGAACTGTTTCAAGAACCACAAGGACTCCCTCCTCAACGGGACCATGATCATGCAATTCACCTCAAGGAAGGAGCTCAAATCCCCAATATCCGTCCTTACAGGTACCCTCACTATCAAAAGAATGCGATTGAGAAGATAGTGGATGAAATGTTGGTTGTTGGAATAATTAGACCTAGCACTAGCCCTTACTCAAGCCTCATGATTCTGGTCAAGAAGAAAGATGGAGGATGGAGGTTTTGTGTAGATTACAGGGCTTTAAACAAACTCACCATATCGGATAAGTTCCCAATCCCAATAATTGATGAGTTACTTGATGAGCTTCGAGGGGCTATTATTTTCTCCAAATTGGATCTTAAATCCGATTATCACCAAATTAGAATGAGAGTGGAAGACATTCCCAAAACAGCATTCAGGACACATTAGAGGCATTATGAGTTCTTGGTGATGCCTTTTGGGTTGACTAATGCCCCCTCTACTTTCCAAGCTTTGATGAATAAGCTGTTAAAAGAAAACCAGCTGTTTGTCAACCAAAAGAAATGCACTTTTGGACAGCAGCAACTTAAATAGTTGGGACACGTCATTTCTGACAAAGGAGTGGCAGTAGACCCTAAGAAAGTGGAAGACATGCTAAATTGGCCCCAACCGAGAGATATTAAAGGATTGAGAGGGATTTTGGGCTTAACTGGTTATTATAGGAGGTTTGTGAAAGATTACGGGAAGATAGCTTGGCCATTGACACAACAACTCAAGAAGGATAATTTTGCATAGGGTTTGGAAGCTCAAGAAGCTTTTGATCAGCTGAAAACAGCCATGACACACTGCCTGTTCTCGCTGTTCCAAATTTTGAGAAGGTTTTTGTGTTGGAAACTGATGCATCTGGAAAAGGAGTAGGTGGAGTACTTATGCAGGAAGGCAAACCAATGGCTTATATGAGTCAAACACTATCGGACAGGGCTCAAAACAAATCAGTATATGAAAGGGAACTTATGGCCATCTTGTTGGCTGTACAGAAATGGAGACATTATTTAATGGGGAGGCACTTCATAGTCCATACAGACTAGAAGAGTCTCAGGTTCTTGACAAATCAACGGATTGGTGGAGAAGAGCAGCAGAAGTGAGTCTCCAAGTTGATGGGATTTGATTTTGAGATAAGATATAAGCCAAGAAAGGAAAAAGGGGCAGCAGATGCCCAATCAAGGAAGCTCCAGTTTGCAGCCATTTCAGCAGTCCAGTTCAATGAGTGGGATGGCCTGGAAGAAGAGGTTCAAAATGATGGAAAACTGAGAGGCATCATACAGGACTTGTTGCAGCAACCAGATTCCCATTCAGGTCACCACCTCAAGAAGGGCAGATTGTTGTATAAGGGCAGAATGGTGATTCCTAGGAGTTCTCCAAAGGTCATAGTGGTGCTTAAAGAATTCCATGATTCAGCTATTGGAGGTCACACTAGATTTTTGATGACTTACAAAAGAATTTCCGGACTGTTATTTTGGGAAGGAATGAAGAAGGACATAAAGAATTTCTGGACTGTTATTTTGGGAAGGAATGAATAAGGACATCCAACAACATGTACAAGCTTGTGAAGTGTGCCAAAGGAACAAATACCAGACCATAACCCCTGGGGGTTTATTGCAGCCCCTACCCATTCCAACCAACATTTGGACTGATTTGGACTGATTTGTCCGTGGATTTCATTGGAGGACTTCCTAAGGCTTATGGGGTTAACACTATCTTGGTAATAGTGGATAGGGTCACCAAGTATGCACATTTTATAGCTCTTGCACACCCCTATAATGCCAAGGAGGTTGCTGAAATTTTCACCAGGGAAGTGGTGAAATTACATGGTCGTCCCTCTTCCATTGTTTCAGACAAAGACAGGGTTTTTCTTAGCACTTTTTGGGCGGAAATGTTCAGACTTGCAGGGACTAAATTAAAGTATAGCTCAGCCTACCATCCTTAATCAGATGGCCAGAGCGAGGTGGTGAATAGATGTGTGGAGACTTACTTGAGGTGTCTCACGGGTACTAAACCCAAACAGTGGCCCAAATGGTTAGCTTGGGCAGAATTTTGGTATAATACCAATTACCATTCAGCTACTAAAATGACCCCATTCAAGGCACTATATGGTAGGGACCCTCCTATACTGGTAAGAGGAGATGGGGCATCATCTATGGAGGAGGAAGTAAACAGATTAGTAGCTGAAAGAAACCAAATGCTGGATGAGTTGAAGGAGCAATTGGTGCGGGCCCAAAACAAAATGAAAACTCAGGCTGACAAACACAGAAGGGAAGTAGAATACCAACTTGGGGATTTGGGGATGTGGTTTACTTGAAGATCCAACCTTACAAACTCAGGAATTTGGCTAAAAGGGCAAATCAGAAACTGAGCCCCAAGTTTTATGGACCTTATGAGATCTTGGAAAAGATAAGTCCAGTAGCATACAATCTTAAATTACCGGAAGGCAGTTTAGTACATCCAGTATTTCATGTTTCATTGCTCAAAAAAGCTATTTCACCTTTAACTACAGTTCAACCTCTGCCTCCTTTTTTAGCAAAAGATTGGGAATTAAAAGTGCAGCCAGCTGAGGTGCTGGAATACAGAGAAAATGCTGAAGGAATAGGGGAGGTGCAAATTAAATGGCAAAACTTGCCTGAATTTGAGAGTTCTTGGGAAACTATGCAGTCAATATAGGAGCAATTTCCTGAGTTTCACCTTCAGGACAAGGTGAGTCTTTTGGGGTGAAGTGTTGATAAGTATCCAAAGGATAAATGGGCTGCAACCAAAGTATACTCAAGGAGAAAACGTGTGGGTCTTGAAGATGAGAAATGACAAACAAGGCCTTAAGTGTAACTAACTTGCTGAGCTGGCGGGTAGTAGTGGAATGAGTGATTCTATAGAGTGATTCTGTTGAGGGAAAGGGTATTTCTTCGTGTGTGGGGGGTAAGAGATGAGGTAGGTAAGATTTGGCATGGGAATTGGGAGGGCCTAGACACCATTTACCTGTCTAGAACTTTTCTTTCTTCTTGTAATCTATTTTTCTGCATTCTAAGAATACAAACCAGAGAGATATCATACTGATAGCTGCTCATTATTCAGTATATTCATCTTTTCTCAATTCTGAATTTCTAGGTTCTATCAGCATCTCAAGATGGAAATGCATAAACCACACTCCTGGATTGTCTACCTTAAAAACCGAATTGTTGCTCATCACCCCTTTGGAACTTCCCTTACATTCCTCTTTTAAGGATCAACAAGGTTATAATTTGCTTAGTCTATTTTAGGTACCAAACCCCTCACCAACAATGAAGTTGTGCCAATGAATGTGAATTGAATGGTTCTCAACATTAAGGAAACCTGTATCCTGCAACAGAATCTCCAAAATTTGTAACACAAGTCAATGCTAAAAGCTTTGTACAAAATTGTGTGTTCATGTTATATGTTAATGGGTCCACACCACTATAAATGATCATAAGTGTGGAAAAACAGAATGAATATTCTGACTAATATTTCTTACTTTCATTGAGATAGTAGTAGGATATATATACATGATACTAAGCACTTAAATTAGGAAGTCAATCAGCCTATTCTAGACTAGAATCCCTTTGAGGGATTTACCCTAATTACAGTCATAAATACAGATTTACAATCATAATCAATCAGCCTATTCTAGACTAGAATCCCTTTGAGGGATTTACCTTAATTACAGTCATAAATACAGATTTACAATCATAACTACAGATTAATACGATATATTTACATTCCTAAAAAGGAATAAAATCCCACACTCCCCCTCAAGCTGGTGAATAGGTATTTGCCATTCCCAGCTTGGATACAAATCCTTCAAATGCTGCACTGCCTAATCCTTTAGTGAGAATATCCGCAAGTTGCCCTTGTGTAGGTACATACGGAGTACATATTAGGCCACTATCCAGCTTCTCCTTGATGAAATGTCTGTCTATTTCAATATGCTTAGTTCAATCACGTTGCACTGGATTGTGTGCTATGCTGATTGCTGATTTATTGTCACAATAAAGCCTCATAGGTTCTTCCCACTTAATCTTCAGATCTTCTAAAATAATTTTAAGCCAAAGGAGCTCACATATGCCTTGTGCCATAGCACGAATTCGCCTCAAGACTAGAACGTGCCACCACACTCTGTTTTTTACTTCTCCACGTCACAAGATTACCACCAAGGAAAGTGCAATATCTGGTAGTAGATCTCCTATCAACAATTGACCCTGCATAGTCAGCATCAAGTATATACTTCAAGATTTATATTCTCATTTCTCTTGAACAAAATTCCCTTCCTGGAGTACCTTTAAGTCTTGTAAAATCCTATGTGCACTGTAAGTGAACTTGTTTTGGACTGTGCATGAATTGGCTAATTAGACTTACTCCATAAACAATATCGGGTCTAGTGTGAGACAAATAAATGAGCCTACCAACCAAACGTTGATACATCTCCTTGTCTACTGCAACATCTTCTTCTGCATTACCGAGTTTTATGCTTAGGTCTACAGGAGTACTAACAGGTTTACATGCTGTTTTACCTGTTTCTTTGAGCAAATCAGTGATATATTTCTGCTGTGAAATAAAAATTCCTTGTCTGGAACGTGCCACTTCAATCCCTAGGAAATATTTGAGTTTTCCCAAGGTTTTTATCTCAAACTCCTTGGCCAAACACTGACGTACAGTTTGCTGTTCCTTCTCATCATCTCCAGTCAATATAATGTCATCCACATACACTAATACCACTGTTACTCCCCCTGAAACAGAATGTTTAAGGAACAATGTATGGTCCCCTTGACTCTGTTTATACCCCAAGGTTGTCATAACTCTAGTAAACCTTCCAAACCAAGCTCTAGGTGATTGTTTCAGCCCATACAAGGCCTTTTTTAACCTGCAAACTGTGTTGGCAGCCACATTCTTGTCATATCCTGGAGGTAATTCCATGTAAACTTCCTCTTCAAGGTCTCCATGCAAGAAGGCATTTTTCACATCCAATTGTTGTAACTCCCAACCATAATTGGCAGCAAGAGACAAAATAACCCGAACTGTATTCATCTTTGCAACCGGGGCAAAAGTCTCCGAATAATCAATCCCATAGGTTTGTGTAAACCCTTTGGCAACCAGCCTAGCTTTGTATCTCTCAATTGACCCATCAGCCTTGTATTTTATTGTATACACCCATTTGCACCCTACCGGCCTTTTTCCTGCTGGTAGAGTAACTAACTCCCAGGTCCTATTCTTCTCCAATGCCTCCATTTCTTCACTCATAGCTTGCTTCCATTTTTCATTAGATAAAGCCTCAGATAGGGAAGTGGGTATAGAGGTAAGGTTTAGGTTCACAAGGAAGGTTTTATGGGCTGGAGAAAATTTTTTAAATGATAGGTAATTTGAGAGTGGGTATAATGGCTGTTTGGTGCATTTTCTGGTTCCTTTCCTAAGGGAAATTGGGAGGTCCAAGTCATTATTTTCAATCTCATCATTTAAAGTTGGAGAATCAGAAATAATTACCTCATTTAAAGGAGACTCTTGGAGCCGTGTAGGTTATGGGATGGCCTTAGATCTTCTAGTATACACCAAACCTTTTCCAAATCTCATATCAAGTTGGTTAGCCTCCTCGGATTCGGATGCAGCTGCTGGTTGGAGAGGAGTTGAATCTGATTCAGCTGGTTTATCTTCCTGTTCAGTAAGGTTAGGGGTTCTAGAAAGGCTAGGGAACTCAAAATTTTCAAAATTTTCCTTATCTTCCCTAAAATTCTCCCCCGGAAGAGAAGTATGAGAGAAAAAAGCTTCTTGTTCATTGAAAGTAACATCCCGTGACACAAAGAACCTTTTTGATGGAGGATGATAGCACTTATACCCTTTTTGAGTGGAAGAATACCCAACAAAAACACATTTTAGAGCCCTAGGATCAAGTTTCCCCCTCTCTTGGCTATGGATATGAACAAAGGACACACACCCAAATATCCTAAGTTTCAAATTACTAGTAGTTGAAATATTTGGATAAAAGGAGGACAAAACTTCCATAGGACTTTTGAACCATAAGAATGTAGAGGGTAGTCTGTTAATTAGGTATGTTGCGGTAAGAGTGGCTTCCCCCCATAAGGTTTTTGGGACATTTTTCTGATACAATAGTGCTCGGGTTTGTGTTAGAAGGTGCCCATTTTTCCTCTCTGCAATCCCATTCTGTTGTGGTGTTTTGACACAAGAAGACTCATGAATGATACCTTCTCTTTGACAAAAAGAAGTAAGGTTCTGGTTAAAGTAATCTTTGGCATTATCAGACCTAAGTTTCTTGATAGTCACCCCAAACTGATTTTTTACCAGAGAGACAAAATTTTGAAAAACAATGCATACTTCAGACTTCTGTTTAAGTAAGAAAACCCAAGTAACCCGTGTACAATCATCTATGAAGGTGACAAACCATCGAGCACCAGACACAGTGGGAATGACAGAGGGACCCCATACATCAGAATGAATAAGATAAAAGGGAATTGTGCTCTTTTCATTACTAATAGGAAAGGGTACACGCTTATGCTTAGCCATTTCACGCACCTCACAATGAAAACTCTCAACATCCAAATTGGTAAATAAAGAAGGAAATAAAGTCCTAAGGGTCCTAAAAGCGGGATGTCCTAGATGATAATGATAAAGAAAAACTTTCTCCTTGTTGGATAGTAGGGAATCTGACATGAATGACTGATGCAAGCAGTCCTTGGCAATTCCATCTGTCTCCTCCAGATAGTAAAGGTCATTCCATTCCCTAGCACGTCCAATCATCGTCCCCAAAACCTTGTCCTGAAATACACAATGATTACTGTAAAAAATTACATTACATGACAAGTCTTTTGTAAGCTTTTGTATAGAGACAAGATTGGTGGATAATTTTGGGACATGGAACACATTGTTCAGGGTTATTGAAGGATTAATGTGGATGTTGCCTAGGCCAGCTACGGTTACAAGGGTTCCATCGGCTGTGGCAATTTTCTTATTACTAGGACAAGGTGAGTATGTGGAAAAGTGTTTAGAGGAGGGTGTCATGTGATCTGTTGCACCTGAATATAGTATCTAAAAATTTTGGGAAGGGGCTTCTGAGACATTTAATCCAAAGGAAAATAGAAGCTTACCGAAGTATGCCAAAGTACAAGTACCTGTTGGTTTTTCCAGACTCATAAGGAAGGCTCTCACCCTGTCTATCTCCTCCTGATTGAGAATGGTAGATTCGGTCTTGCTTCCTTCACCTTTTTCAGCAATAGCAACCTGAGCATGTCCACCCTTCAGTACAGGTTCCCCTTTTTTGCTCCATTCACGAGCAGCAGGCTTCCCATGTAGTCTCCAACACTTCTCTCGGGTGTGGCGTGGCTTGTTGCAATAGGTGCACCACAATGCATCCTTCTTCTTCTCGACGGCATATGCTGGAATGCGTTTAGAATGTTCAGCCACCAATGCTGAACTTTCAATTACTGGGGTATCCAACATCAAACTCCTCCTGCTTTCTTCACCCCGAACCATAGCCACCACTTCATTGAGACATAGGAGATCTGATTTCCCTAAAATCTGAATTCTGACTTGATCATATTCAGGGTTCAGACCAACCAAAAAATCATAGACCCTATCCTGCTCAATGAACTTCTTGTAATAGCTGCATCAACAAGGCAATTGGTTTTGAACACTCTATAATGATCCAGTTCCATCCATAGAGACTTTAAGTGATTTGCATATTCGGTGACTGATTTGTTCCCTTGCTTCGCGGCGACTGTCTTCACCTTTACTTCATAAACCTGAGCTGCATCCTTAGCTTTGGAATAAGTTTGTTCCACTGCATCCCATATCTCCTTAGCAGTATTGAGGAACATACAAGTGTCACTGATCTCTGGAATCATTGTGTTCCATAGCCAAGCCATGATCATAGAGTCCTCTTCATCCCACGCTACAAACTTAGGGTTGTCCTTGCTAGGTCCAGCACCAGTCAGATGACTTATCTTCCCCTTTCCTTTCAGTATTGTACTAACAAGCTGGGACCATTTCAAATAATTTTTTCCATTCAATCTGTATGCAGAATGGATGTTCTGCAATTCTCCTTGCTGTTGAGCATCGCCCTGAACATCTACAGCCTGTTTTTCCTCCTTATCGGCCATTGGTGATGATTCTGACCCCTCTCAACAAAGCAGAAAATCTGCAATTCTGAAACTAGCGACGGTCAACAAAAGTCAACGGCAGTCAAAGAAAGTCAACGAAGGTCAACGAAAGTCAACGGCGGTCAATGGCGGTGGTCAGCGACGGCAGACTGCAATGAAAGCAATCGAATGTAAGGCGCAATGAAGGCAGCCCTGAGGAAATTGCAGCTGCAATTAAGGCGGCCAAATATGGAGACTTTTCTCCTGGATCAAAAACCAAAAACTCGTGATACCATGTGGAAAAACAGAATGAATATTCTGACTAATATTTCTTACTTTCATTGAGATAGTAGTAGGATATATATACATGATACTAAGCACTTAAATTAAGAAGTCAATCAGCCTATTCTAGACTAGAATCCATTTGAGGGATTTACCCTAATTACAGTCATAAATACAGATTTACAATCATAATCAATCAGCCTATTCTAGACTAGAATCCCTTTGAGGGATTTACCCTAATTACAGTCATAAATACAGATTTACAATCATAACTACAGATTGATACGGTATATTTACATTCCTAAAAAGGAATAAAATCCCACAATAAGTAAGCTACAAAACTAAAACCCGAGCCTTCTAAACAAACCCAATTCTTATATCTGTTTTATTCATTCTTTTCAAAAGGTAAATTTTATATGATCACCAGAACACATATTCCTGAAGTAATTACCACCAAAATAAACTATAGCCTTTGAAAAAGCTCCAATTAATTGGGACCTCTAGGAAAATATCAGCAATTAACACCTAAGACAGCTCAGATGAAGCAACCAAAATATGCTTGTGTTTTTAACATTTTCCCTTCTGTAAAAAACCACAACAAAAAAATAGGGGAGAATAAAAAGGAAAGCATCTGGTTCTACTTTCTATAATTTGGGTTAAATAGAGTTGACTATAAGAGATAAAGCATTCCAAATAATCATGTCAGTTTCAGCTTGGTTTGTTGTATGATAAAAAGGATTTCACTACAATTACCACAATTGAAAACTAATATTGCGTCTACCATGAACTGAAACACTAACAATGAGCAGTGACTGAAAAAAACCTTAAAAGTAGATAAAGCAGATTGACAGTAAACTGGGTATAAAAAGGATACTCATGTCAAGACTAAAAAAAATCAACCAATGTTACTGATACAAGATCAAAATGAACCTAACGGACATATGACTTTTAATCAAAACATATGTGATAGAGAGCCTATTGGATAGTCCATCTTTCTGATGTGTAACTATCAAAAGAAATAAACATCAGCTGACCAGTCATACAAATTCAACATTAATGTGTAACTAGAAAACATCTCACCTAGTTCTACCCTTACAATAGGCATCTAGCGATCATTTCACAAAGAAGTTTCTCTGCCTCATCATTCTCATCTTTCTCAAAAAGAGCACAGATAATTATTTCAAAAGTGTCAGCACCAGGGATACAACCATTGTCTACCATTTTTAACATCAAAGCCAACGCTTCGTCCAACAAGCCCTCATTACACAGCCCATTGATAATAACAGTATACATCTGGACATTTAGATGATAGCCTTTAATCAAAAGATCCTTAAAAATCTCTTGTGCATCCTTAAGTCTTCCAACTTTGCATAGTCCATCCATAAGAATATTGTATGTGTGCACATCTGGCAGAATTCCCTGCTCTTCAATTTTCTTGACTAATGCTATTGCCTTGTCTAGATGATGGTTTTTGCATAAAGCGTCCAACAAGGAACTGTAAGTGATTACATTAGCAGGTTGACCTCTATCATGCATCTCATTAACAAGCTCCCAAACATAAGAGATTCTGCCTGATTTGCACAAGCCATCAATAAGAGAGTTGTAAGTTACTGTATCGGGAACCAAATGTTTGCGATCCATTTCTTTAAAGAGATTCATGGCCTTATCCACCATTTTAATCTTGCAGAATCCATTAATCATGATGCTGTAGCTCTGAACATCAGGTACCACTCCCCTTTTGGCCATAGTGTTGAATACATATTTTGCCTTGTTCATTTGATTAACTAAGCAATACCCATCCATTAAAGTATTATAAGTAACAACATTAGGTTTCATGCCTTCTTTTATCATCATAGCTAACACATTGTTAGCTTCTTTGACCTTTCCTTCTTTACATAATGCATCAACCAATATAGTGAAGGTACAAACATTTGGGTTGATGTTTTTCAATACCATTTCACTTAACAAATCAGTTGCTTCCTTCAATCGACCCACAATGCCCAAACCATAAATTAGGGTACTGTAAGTGACAACATCCGGTAAAATTCCCTTGACAACCATTTCAGAATATAAATCATGGGCCTCAGTTACAAGTTTATCTTTGCATAGGCTGTCAATGATTGTGTTGTACATGACTACGTTGGATTTAACCACTCATCCTTCAATCTTTCTCAACAACTCAATGGCAGCTCTAGTTTGTCCTAATTTACACACCCCATTGATCAAAGTCCCGTAACTAACTTCATTAGACAGATATCCTTGTGCTACAACACTGTCATGAAAGTGCAGTGCTTTTTGAACATCTCCATTAGTACATAGACCTTTCATTATAGTTGTGAAGGTTATAGTATTAGGTTGATAGAGTAATTCTTAAGTGAACACAGCCCATCATAGACACTCAAATCATTATTTGACATGTATAAAGTAGTGGAGACCATCATAAAATTACACTAATCATTAACAATACTTTTACACATGTCAAATAATGATTTGAGTGCCTAAGTGATGACATGGTAGACTGTGCTCACCTAAAAATTTCTCTAGGTTGATAACCTATCTTGAGAATCTTGCCCAACACAGAGAAAGCAAAACCCAACTGACCCACATGGCAGAAACAATTGACTAAGATGTTCAAAGTAACGATGCTTAGTGTAATTCCACTAAGCTCCATTAGTTTAGAAAGGGAAACAGCAGTGGGGTAATGCTTCATCTTAACAATGGATCCTAAAATCTTATTAAATTCCACAATGGGTGGTGTAGGATGCAGATGGAGCATGCGATTGAATGAGAGAAGGGCATCGTCAACATTATAATTATCAAGGTTAAGGTTTGGGGGCTGAGAATGAGACAATAGCCTTGCATTCAAGAGCTGAGATTCGGGGTATGGAAGAAAAGGAGGGAAGTTTGGGATGAGCAAAGGAACATTCCTTAACCTTAACCTTAACCTTGACAATGACATTGACTTTGTTGTTGCATTCAACATGTTTCTTTGTGTTGGTTTAGTGAAACTGTGAAAGTGCTTGTGCTTTTGGTCATGTGCCTCGCAGTTCCACTTTCATCTTGTAATGCTTAAACTGGTTCGCCTTTGTGACTTCTCCTACCTCACGTTCATGTCTGTCAGAATTTGCAAATGGAAAATGCTTATCACCTATCTCATTCTTTCTCACATGTCAAGTAACAAAATTAAAAAGCAATTTCTCAGAATATGAAGAATATGAATATTGTATATTCAATCTCAAAAACTGAATATTTACATGGACAGAAATATATATAGGAGCTTCTATACATTAAATCTAGTCCTAGGAAATAAGCAACTAATTAATAAGCTACTAAAAACAATGTCTACACAAACAAACGTGGAATAAGACCAAGAGACCACCGTCCTTAGTGGCCACCGTCCAACACTCTCCCTCAAGCTGGTGAATATACATTCTCCATTCCCAGCTTGGATACAATAGTTTGAAATGCTGGACTATTCAACCCTTTTATAAGTATATCAGCAAGCTGACCATGTGTAGAAACATAAGGTGTACAAATTAAACCACTCTCTAATTTTTCTTTGATAAAATGTCTGTCAACCTCAATATGCTTCATTCGATCATGTTGCACTGGATTATGAGCAATGCTGATTGCAAACTTGTTATCACAATAAAGTCTCATCGGACCATCCCACTTGATCTTCAGATCTTCAAGAATGATTTTTAACCATAGTAGCTCACACACACCTTGAGCCATAGCTCTGAATTCTGCCTCCACACTAGATCGTGCTACCACATTCTGTTTTTTACTTCTCCAAGTCACCAGACTTCCACTAAGAAAAGTACAATATCCTGTAGTTGACCTTCTGTCCACTGGTGATCTAGCATAATCCGCATCAGTATATGCTTCAAGTACCACACCTCCATTTCTCTTAAATAGAATGTCTTTTCCTGGTGTTCCCTTAAGGTACTGTAACACTCGATATGCTGCTCGCAAATGAGATTCTTTTGGATTGTGCATGAATTGGCTAATCACACTAACTGCATATGCTATATCTAGCCATGTGTGGGATAGATAAATAAGTCTTCCCACTAGACGCTGATACATTTCTCTATCAACTGCAGCATCTTCCTCTGCCTGTCCAAGTTTCATATTGGGATCTATCGGAGTAGTTGCCGGTTTGCATGCTGTATAACCTGTTTCTTTTAGGAGATCCATAACATACTTTTGTTGAGAGATGAATATACCTTTCCTAGAATGAGCAACCTCAATTCCAAGAAAGTATTTAAACCTCCCTAATGTTTTAATTTCCAATTCATTGGCTAAGCACTGACTCAGAACATGTTTCTCCTCCTCATCATCTCCTGTTACAATTATGTCATCAACATACACCAAGAGAGCTGTGACTCCCTCTGAAGGAGAGTGTTTAACAAACAGTGTGTGATCCCCTTAGTTTTGTTTGTACACCATAGCCAACATAATTTTAGCAAACCTTCCAAACCACGCTCGTGGTGATTGCTTGAGGCCATATAAGGCCTTTTTCAGCTTTACACACAGTATTAGCATGCAAATTCCTCCCATATCCTGGTAGGACCTCCATGTAGACTTCTTCTTCGAGATCTCCATGTAAGAAAGCATTCTTGACATCAAACTGCTATAAATCCCAACCATAATTAGCTGCTAATGCCAATAATACTCGAACTATGTTCATCTTTGCAACTGGTGCAAAAGTCTTCTGGTAATCAATTCCATAAGTTTGGGTATACCCTTTAGCAACTAATCGTGCCTTATACCTCTCTATGGATCCATCTACTCTATATTTTACAGTATACACCCATTTATAGCCCACACTTTTCTTTCCTGCCGGTAACTGCACTAGCTCCCAGGTTTTATTCTTTTCTAATGCCTTCATCTCCTTACTCATGGCTTGTTTCCATTTTCCATTGGACAAGGCCTCGGGTAGGGTGGTAGGGATGGCAATGGTATTTAAGCTTATAAGGAAAGCTTTATGGGATGATGAAAAATTCTCAAAGGACAAGAAGTGTGAAAGGGGGTATAGTGGCCGTTTTGTGTACTCTCTGGTTCCTTTCCTGATGGCTATAGGAAGAATTTGGTCACTACTATCCATATGAAATTCAGATTCATCTTGCAATAAAGGGTTAGACATTATTACCTCATTCGAAGGCTCCGAGTTAGACTCTTGGGCCTGCACAGGTTCAGGAACAGTCATCTTCCTTCTTGTGAACACCTTCCCTTTGTCATACCTTACATTCTCAAGAGCAGACTTAGTCACTGGGTCAAGAATGGTTTTGGACACAGGTTCAGCATTATTGACTTCAGAAGGAGGATCAGGGACAACAGGAGGAAGGTCAAGAGGAGGACCATGAGACACAGGAAGTAAGGACATGTCAAGCAGGAAATCTTCCTTATCTTCCTTCATTGACTTCTCCCCCTAAAGATAAGGATGGGAAATATAGGGCTCTTCTTCACTGAATGTAACATCCCTGGAGGCATAGAATTTTCTGGATGGAGGGTGATAACACCTGTACCCTTTCTGGGTCGAAGAATAGCCCAAAAAAATACACTTTAGAGCCCTTGGATCGAGTTTCCCCCTGTTTGGACTGTGAATATGGACAAAAGATACGCATCCAAAAATTTTAGGGACAAGATTATTGGAAGTGTGTAGATCAAGATAGAAAGTAGAGAGGACATCCATAGGACTCTTGAACCCCAAGACTTTAGTGGGCAAGCGATTTATAAGATAAGTAGAAGTCAGAACAGCTTCCCCCCAGAAGGACTTAGGGACATTTCTCTGAAATAATAAGGCTCGGGTTTTTTCAAGAAGATGACCGTTTTTTCGCTCTGCTAACACATTCTGTTGTGGGGTATGAACACATGAAGATTCATGGATTATTCCTTCTTTTTGGAAAAAGTGCATAAGAGTCTAATTAAAGTAGTCATTAGCATTATCAGACCTGAATCGTTTAATACCCACTCCAAATTGATTTTTAATCATGGAACAAAAATTTAGGAGAACAATACTAATATCAGACTTGTGTTTGAGCAGAAAAATCCAAGTAACACAAATACAGTCATCAATAAAAGACACAAACCATCTTGCCCCAGAGACATTAGGAATGGAAGAGGGACCCCAAACATCACTGTGAATAAGGGAAAAAGGAACAGAACTCCTTGTATGACTAATTGAAAAATTGACACGTTTATGTTTGGCCAATTCACATACATCACAATAAAATTGTTCAACATCAAAACTTTTAAACAGAGAAGGAAAGAGACTTTTAACAATCAGAAAAGATGGATGGCCTAATCTGCGGTGAGCAAGCCAGATTTTGTCTTTATTGGCAGAAAAAAGTTCAGAGGTAAAGGAATATGGGTGCCCAAATCTGCCCTTGGTCCTATTGAACTGACAAGGTGCTTCAAGGAGGTAGAGACCATCCTGTTCCTTAGCATGTCCAATCATCTTCCCCGAATCCTTGTCCTGAAAAACACAATAATCATCGTAAAAAACCACATTGCAAGATAAATCTGTAATTAATTTCTGGACAAAAACTAGATTTGTGGACAATTTAGGAACATGAAGGACATTTTTTAAGGTCACTAGGAGATTAAGGTGGACAATTCCTACACTAGCTACAGTGGTCAAGGAGCCATCAGCTGTGGATATTTTTTTATTGCTTGGGCATGGAGAATAGGTGGAAAAATTAGTGGGGTTGTTGGTCATATGGTCCGTAGCACCAGAATCTATAATCCAGGAGTTGGTAAAAATTGTACCCGAGACATTGAATCCAACGGAAAAAGATAACTTACTTGAACGAGTCAAAGAACAAGTACCTGAGAGTTTTTCAAAGCTGTGTCGAAGGGATCTCACCCGCTCAATCTCCTCTGGATTGAAAGTCTTTGAGTCTTGGTTGACTTACGACACCGCCACAAAGATTAGCTTTCCCACTGTTGTGTGATTGTTTCCCCTTCTGCCCCCACTCTCGACTTGGGGGTTTTCCATGAAGCTGCCAACACCTGTCACGGGTATGTCGTGGCTTATTACAATAAGTGCACCACAAGTCATCCCGGTTTTTTGACTGACTGGGTTTTTCTCCTTCCAAGGAGAATGTCTTCTCCACCTTTGCTTCTGGCTTGGTAGAACCATGAGCCACCATAGCCGAAGTCTCGCTGATTTTTGGTTCAAGCATCAGCTCTCTCCTGCTTTCCTCACTTCAGATGATGGACACAACCTCATTAAAAGAGGGGACTGTAGATTTACCAAGAATCTGAATCCTCACCTGATCAAATTCTGGATTCAACCCAACAAGGAAGTCGTAAACTCGGTCTTGCTCAATAAACTCCTTGAGCACTACTGCATCCTCAGGACATTTAGTCTTGATCACTCTATAATGGTCTAACTCCAGATACAAGGACTTCAATTGATTAGCATATTCAGTGACCGTCTTGTCTCCCTGTTTTGCAGCCACCGTCTTTACCTTAACCTCGTAGACTTGAGTAGCATCCCTGGCTTTGGAATAGGTTCGCTCAATTGCATCCCATATAGCCTTTGCAGTGTTTAGGAACATGCAAGTGTCACTGATATCCGGAGTCATCGAATTCCACAACCATGCCATAATCATCGAGTCTTCTTCATCCCATGCTTCAAACTTGGGATCACCTGGCTGAGGTCCAGTACCCATGAGATGACTCAGCTTCCCTTTTCCTTTTAGTATGGTGCGAACAAGCTGTGACCACTTAAGGTAATTCTTCCCGTTCAGCCTATACGCAGATTGAATGTTCTGCAATTCACCAGGTGTTTGGGATCGGCTATCATCCAGTGGTTGAGTGGAACTGGAAACCTCACCCATAGTTGACATTTTGAGAGACAAAACAGAAGCAAGGCAGAACAGAGAAGAGTCAAAACGAAGTTGAACAAAACAGAGAAGGTGAGCTAAGGAGCCCACTAGCCAAAGAGCCTTGGAAAGAAGTTCCGGCCACAGAAACAGGAGCAGAGAACGCCGGCGAGGTGAATGGAACCAACGGCGTGGAGCTCCGGTGACCGGAAGGTGGCGCGTGGCCTACACGCGCCGGGAAGTGTGTGCAAGCGTGACGGCGCGTGGGGGCGTCTCTGACGGGGGTGCTCGGAGGAATGGCCGGTCGGATTTGTCTGGTATATCTCGTGACCTTACTTGGATGAAAAACGGAGTAGGTTGCTGTTTGGGTACTGTTCACGGGTGCTGTTTGGGTACTATTCACGAGTGCTGTTTGGGTACTGTTAATCGGTCTATTTAGGGTCTGTTATGGTGCTGTTTTTGGGTAGCAATGAAGGCTAACGAGGAATGTCAGCAAAAGGGCAATGAAGGCCAAAAAATACTTGGGTTGGCAATGAAGGCTGACTGAAAAAAATAGCGAAAAACAAAAACAGTCCCGAATCGGAACTTAATCTGATACCATCTCAGAATATGAAGAATATGAATATTGTATATTCAATCTCAAAAACTGAATGTTTACATGGACAGAAATATATATAGAAGCTTCTATACATTAAATCTAGTCCTAGGAAATAAGCAACTAATTAATAAACTACTAAAAACAATGTCTACACAAACAACCGTGGAATAAGACCAAGAGACCACCGTCCATAGTGGCCACTGTCCAACACAATTTAATATTTGTATAAATGAATCATACTGCCTTTTTATAAAAGCAATTGAATATGAAAAATAAAGTAATATTATTTTAACCAAAAGCTTTTACCATTATTTTTGGATGAATGACTTTGTTGTTTATATGCCACTAGTAAATAGTGATTGAGTGGGCTCACAAGAGTTCATACCGTAATAATAAAAGGATAAAGTTCAAATAAAGATTTTAGGTATTTGTGGTATTATTCTCTTATAAAAATATAACATGTGTCTTATTTTTCAATAAAAATATAATAGGTATCTTTTTTTTTAACCACTTCTTCATATTTTAAAAAATTTTCATTGATGAGTTGTAGAAAAATATACACATGTCGTGTTTTTATTAGAAAATAACACCACAAATACCTAAAGAAATTTACCTAAATTTTGTCCATAATAAAATTGAGATTTGAACTGTCTGCTATGTAAGTTATAAGTGTAATTGATTAATTTAAAAAAAACTAATCAAAAAATTGTACAAGTTAGCATCTATAATTATTTTTCTACAAAAAAATTAAAAATGACTTATTTCTTTTATATGTCTTTAATAAATTAATAAAAACATATGATAATGATATAAAAAATTATTTAAGTAGTTTTTTTTTATAAATTTCAATTTACCCATTTGTGATTTGACTAAAGGATTGCAATCACTGTACTTTAATGAGTAACACTTTACCCTTATGATTTCCTATGTTATAATAATTACATATTTACAAAAAAATTTATTTAGTCCCAAATTACTACACTCGGTCTACCAAAATTATATTACTTACACAATATAATCATACTTACAATTAGGTTAGAGATGATGAACAAATAAATAAATTATTAATGATTTCATTATGTTATAAAATAATGATTCACTTATTTTATAAAACATGCATAATCATAATTGAGATTTGAGTAATAACAATTTTTTAAACTTTAACATATGTCATCATTTAGAAATTAGTTGAAAAAAATTTTGTTCTGTACTACGGTAGTGAATCATAGGAGACAAAGTGTCTCTTTTTAAACTATTTGGGAATAAAGTGATTTCAAATCAAACCCAAAAATGAATATAAGGTGAATTTTTTCTTAGTTAATTTATTTTTATGCCTAATTGTTATCTTACTTTCTCATATTTCAACAAAGGATATCGGTATCACAATCTATATCTTTGTTTATATAAGTGAGTTAAGATTGACAAACCTTTCATTTTTTATAACATATGTGCTTTAGGCTCACTAGTCTCTCATTTACACAACTCACTATATGAATTAAAATATATGTATATTTTTATACCCATTGCCTAAGTACTACTCCAGTATAGATTCATTTATCACTATTCACTACTTAGTTTTGCATTCAGGCTTATCTAATTAATGTAACTTCTTTTTTGCAGTGAAATTACTTTATATAATTATACACAGGCAAAGAAACTGAAAGCTAAAAGCTGATATTGAAAAGATAAGGAAGGAGATAGAACAGTATTCAGAAGTTGAAGATGAGCTCAAGCGAAGACTTCATCAAGTGACTAACAATTAAATTAAAAACCAAGCTAAGGTGTGTCATCCATACATTCAATGAGTAATTATTGTAATATTCCTGCCAATGCTCTTGGATGGCTGTTTTAAAAAATCATGCTAAACTACCCATTTTGATGAGTTAGACTAGTGACCACGTCAATAGTTTGTACTAAACCTAGTGATTGAACACGACGAACACATTTAACGTTTGTACTAAACACCTTTCCTACTTTTGCTATCAAACAGAATGATCAACAAAAACTGTTAAACTAGATCTAGTTTTAAGTAATTGAGAGGGTTGAAAATGCAAATCAAAAATTTATAAGAAAGATCCATACAAATTCATAATCAGACCTTTACAAACAGACTTGTTTTAGACACCCAACTATTGAAACAATTTATTTAAACTAAACAAAGCCTCTCTGTACAAGGGGTGAGATCAACAACTTCGGAGGACTATAGTAAGTTGCATTGGCTATATACATAGAGGGGGCAATAACATTGACGCTAAAACTATTCAACCTGGGACTTCAGCAAGCATTGCAGCTGGCAAACACTGGGTTAGGAGCTTGTGAACAATACTGCTGTGAACTCAAGACAACATAGTAGCATAATCTGCCATGAAAAAGAGAAATCATGAAGATGGGATGAAGATCACAGCTAGTTTAGAGTCAAAATCAGACCTGAGAATCTCAAACAACAACTACACCCCTAGATGCTGATATCAAAAGAATTAAGTATCCAAAAAATATCAGTATCTCATCAAGAAAAGATAGGATCAAATTAAAGCATGACTGGTCCAGCAAACTAAAAAAGAATTAATGTTCACATCTGATTCATATTCTAATGAGGGCGTGGGCGAGGTATTAACTCAGTATCGATGGTGGTCAACAATCATCAATTGCTTCAGCCTCAATCTTGTAAACCCCAGTTTCTGCAAGCAACAACTAGTAAGGCTTGAGAGTCTTGAAGCAGATGACGAGCAGCGCTTCATTGACAAGTGGCATACACTCAACAACATTTCTCAACAACTGAACATAAAGAATGGCAATTTTGGACTCAAAAACTAAGTGAGCCTGAGTGACAATCGCAGAGATTGAAAGACAGAATATAAGGATCATTCGGCCTTGGATTCCTCATTGATCTTCAAAATGAGCAAGTTCCCAATCCAGAACCTTTTCCACTTCCTTGGGAATGGAAAACTTAGAATCCAAAATTTTCAAAAAGAGAAAACAGGGAAAAAATTGTTTTGTGCAAAAGCACTTTTTTACCAGTATAAAATCCAGTAGAGGAAAGGGAACAAAAAATAAACCTAATGTGTGCAAAACAACAACATATTAAAGTATCCACAAATAACTTAATACTGCCACAATTCCAATTAAAAAAAAGTACCAATAAGGCAATAAACGGTCATAAGTTTACTAGAAAATATCATTTGAACCTTCCAAAATCCAAATAATCCCCACTCCTTATATCTCTTCAGTTCATTCTTTTCAAATGGTAAAAGTCAGATGACGATCCCTTAAACACATATTCCTGGTCATTATCCAAAATCAACAATTGCATTTTAAAATAACTCCAATCCATGTTGCAGATTCGTAGGCCTCATAAGGCCCTTTCCCCTGATATGTGTGTTATGTGTGGTACATGTTCAGAATCAGCTCCTCACCTTTTCTTACATTGCTCTGCTGCCAACTCTTTATGGCAGTCTTTGTTTGGCTTTTATGGCGAAGATTGGGTATGTCCTCGATCTTTAGATCAATTTCTGATGGTTAGCTTCTATGGTTTTGGTAGAAGGAAAGAGGCTAAAATTTTGTGGCAATGTGCAATTTATGCTACAATTTGGTGCATCTGGCTCGAGCGAAATTCTCGAATTTTCAAGGGTGTTTCTTCCGTTCTCAACTTAATTAGGGACAAGACTAGGCGGTTGGCGTCTACTTGGTGTAAAGCTCATGGTCTTTTTTTTGGGGTATCCCTAACAGATATGATGAGGGATTGGGACGCTTTGTTACATTGATTCTCTCTTTTTGTTTTTCTATCTGTTACTTTTGTTATAGGAGGATCCCTTATCCTCCATTTTGTTTGTAATTCTCTCTTTTTCTATCTATAAATTTCTTCTTTTATCAAAAAAAAAAAACACCTAAGGCAACTCAGATGGTGAAACTAAAATATGCACGTGATTTTAATTTTTTTCCTCACAGTAAAAAGAATACAAGAACCATATAGGCAAAAAGAAATTAACATTAGTAGACTAATTGTATAAATTCAAACTAGTTGGTGGTGAGCAGTAAGTTTACGTTAATTACTTGAAAAGGTAAAGAAGCTGCTGACCAGCGGCAGCAACATAGTTCAGCAATTCCATTGGACTTTGAGAATTAAATACTTGTATTTTAATTATCCTTATCATAGAATCTCCGGTAATATACTTATAATTCTTCAAGATGTGTTACGTTCAGGCTATTTAATAATGAAGTAAAAGCACAAATCTTGACAAACTGAAGCGGCCAGATTAGTGGCCATCTAAGCTATATGAGCTGATTTTGTAACATTAATTATAAGGGAGAAACTGATATAAGAGCAAGAAAAATACATAGTCAAGAGAGTATCAATGAACTAGAAACCTCATAGCCGTGAGTTCTTGCATCCCATCATATTTAGCTTCTCTAGTTCTCTCACTTTTCCTCCAACTCTTCGATAAAGCTGTTCTGAATAATTTTCCTAACACCAGTAAAGATATAACAAGCTGTGTTTGTTAGTGTTGGACTCTGGAACTATGTTGGACGGTGCAAAATCCAATATTCTAAGGATCCCTATGCAAAATCCTACATTCTAAGGATCTCTATGCAAAATCTACAAATATTGGGGAAAAATTGTTTGTTTTCTATGTTCTCTGTTTAGAAGGCTTTGAGCGCTGAGCTGTAGGAAGACTAGCATGCTTTGCAGTCTAAAGCTGCTACGGAGACATATGGTAGCAAAGCAAAAGGGCTGACTCTCTTTCTCATTATGAAATATTTCACCAACCAGCTAGTGGATTTTTCCATGTGAAACACTTTACTGAGTATTCAGGAACAAAGGGAACCACCTTTATTGCATATTGGATCAAGGTATTGCAATTAATAGTATATAATATATTTTTTTATTCAGTTAAATTTTTGTCATTTTGATTAGTGTTAAGGTGGCGTTAAATGCCTAGGTTATTGTTCATGGCAACAGCAAGGGATTAGATAAAGGTATGTATTTTTGAAGTTAAGCAGTTTGGTCCACAGAAATCTTTCCTTTATAATTCTATGAATGATTGCATCTCCACTAAGATGGTAAGTAACATCAAGCATGATAATGGCATTTATGTAAAGTTCTTTCCTGAATCTAATTTGTAACAAAAAATGAAAGGTGCCGAATGCATGAAGACTAACATGATACTATAATTTTAGGCTGAAACCAGAAAATTGTAAGGAAATGTGAACATCCCTCTTTGAGACAACTCACAACACTGACCACTGTACCATTTGTACCAAAAAATGCTATCTTCTTAATTGAAAACCAGAAAGTTGATTAAAGATTAGCTTTTGATGGCTTCTGAAACCACCTGCTGAAGTGGCCTGATTATTGGCCATTTCAGCTATATTTACTATTTTTGTAACATTAGTTATAATGGAGAAGCTGATATAAGAGCAAGAAAAAAATATAGTCAAGAGAGAGTATCAACGTACCAGAAACCTCATAGCAGTGTGTTCTCGTGTGCCATCATATTTCCCTTCTCTAGTTCTTCACTTCTCCAACTCTTCAATAAAGCTGTTCTGAATAATTTTCCTAACACCAGTAAAGATACCACAGGCTGTGTTTGTTAGCAGTTAGCTCAAGTCAATGCCAAAACAGATCTAGAGAATACCTTAGAACAGGGATTAGTGAATGAGGTGATGGAATCAAGGGGAGAGTAAATTGGTTCTTTCAAATTTAAGAATAATACTAAAGCTATTCAACAGGTCAATCTAACACAAGATAAGAACCTTCCTCTACTTCTACCGAAATAAATTAACACCAGCTTAATATACAAAACTGATTATACTAAAAGCTCTATACCTCTAGTAAGCTAATTTGTGAAAAACAGAGTCAATGAAAAATTTCGCACATTGCCATGTAGCTGCAGGAGACTTAACAGGAAGGAAAATCTTCTGGGGGAGGAGGCAGCAAGTACTCAGATACTCAAGATGGCAAGACCCCAAGAAGTGTGCACCTCAAGATGGAAATGCATAAACCACACTCCAGGATTGTCTACCTTAAAAACCGAATTGTTGCTCATCACCCCTTTGGAACTTCCACTGCATTCCTCTCTAAAGGATCAACAAGGTTATAATTTGCTCGGTCTATTTTAGGTACCAAACCCCTCGCCAACAATGAAGTTGTGCCAATGAATGTGAATTGAATGGTTCTCAACATTAAGGAAACCTGTATCCTGCAACAGAATCTCCAAAATTTGTAACACAAGTCAATGCTAAAAGCATTGTACAAAATTCTGTGTTCATGTTATATGTTAATGGGTCCACACCACTATAAATGATCATAAGTAACCTACAAAAATAAAACCCGAGCCTTCTAAACAAACCCAATTCTTATATCTGTTTTACTCATTCTTTTCAAAAGGTAAATTTTATATGATCACCAGAACACATATTCCTGAAGTAATTACCACCAAAATAAACAATAGCCTTCGAAAAAGCTCCAATTAATTGGGACCTCCAGGAAAATATCAGCAACTAACACCTAAGACAGCTCAGATGAAGCAACCAAAATATGCTTCTGTTTTTAACATTTTCGTTTCTGTAAAAAACCACAACAAAAAAAACAGGGGAGAATAAAATGGAAAGCATCTGGTTCCACTTTCTATAATTTGGGTTAAATAGAGTTGACTATAAGAGATAAAGCATTCAAAATAATCATGTCAGTTTTGGCTTGGTTTGTTGTATGATAAAAAGGATTTCACTACAGATTACCACAATTGAAAACTAATATTGCGTCTACCATGAACTGAAACACTAACAATGAGCAGTGACTGAAAATATCCTTAAAAGTAGATAAAGCAGATTGACAGTAAACTGGGTACAAAAAGGATACTCATGTCAAGACTCAAAAAAATCAACCAATGTTATTGATACAAGATCAAAATGAACCTAACAAACATATGACTTTTAATCAAAACATAAGTGATAGAGAGCCTATTGCATAGTCCATCTTTCTGATGTGTAACTATCAAAAGAAATAAACATCAGCTGACCAGTCATACAAATTCAACATTAATGTGTAACTAGAAAACATCTCACCTAGTTCTACCCTTACAATAGGCCTCTAGCAATCATTTCACAAAGAAGTTTCTCTGCCTCATCATTCTCATCTTTCTCAAAAAGAGCACGAATAATTATTTCAAAAGTTACAGCATTAGGGATACAACCATTGTCTTCCATTTTTGACATCAAAGCCAATGCTTCGTCAAACAAGCCATCATTACACAGCCCATTGATAATAACAGTATATGTCTGAACATCTAGATGATAGCCTTTAATCAAAAGATCCTTAAAAACCTCTTGTGCATCCTCAAGTCTTCCAACTTTGCATAGTCCATCCATAAGAATAGTGTATGTATGCACATCTGGCTGAATTCCCTGCTCTTCAATTTTCTTGACTAATGCTATTGCCTTGTCAAGATGATGGTTTTTGCATAAAGCGTCCAACAAGGAACTGTAAGTGATTACATTGGCAGGTTGACCTCTATCATGCATCTCATCAACAAGCTCCCAAACATAAGAGATTCTTCCTGATTTGCACAAGCCATCAATAAGAGAGCTGTAAGTTACCGTATCGGGAACCAAATGTTTGGGATCCATTTCTTTAAAGAGATTCATGGCTTCATCCACCATTTTAATATTGCAGAATCCATTAATCATGATGCTGTAGCTCTGAACATCAGGTACCACTCCCCTTTTGGCCATAGTGTTGAATACATATTTTGCCTTGTTCATTTGATTAACTAAGCAATACCCATCCATTAAAGTATTATAAGTAACAACATCAGGTTTCACGCCTTCTTTTATCATCATAGCTAACACATTGTTAGCTTCTTTGACCTTTCCTTCTTTACATAATGCATCAACCAATATATTAAAGGTACAAACATTTGGGTTAATGTTTTTCAATACCATTTCACTTAACAAATCAGTTGCTTCCTTCAATCGACCCACAATGCCCAAACCATAGATTAGGGTACTGTAAGTGACAACATCCGGTAAAATTCCCTTGACAACCATTTCAGAATATAAATCATGGGCCTCAATTATAAGTTTATCTTTGCATAGGCTGTCAATGAGTGTGTTGTACATGACTACGTTAGGTTTAACCACTTTTCCTTCAATCTTTCTCAGCAACTGCATGGCAGCTCTTGTCTGTCCTATTTTACACACCCCATTGATCAAAGTCCCGTAACTAACTTCATTTAACAGATATCCTTGTGCTACAACAGTATCATGAAAGTGCAGTGCTTTTTGAACATCTCCATTAGTACATAGACCTTTCATTATAGTTGTGAAGGTTATAGTATCAGGTTGATAACCTATCTTGAGAATCTTGCCCAACACAGAGAAAGCAAAACCCAACTGACCCACGTGGCAGTAACAATTGATCAAGATGCTCATATTAACAATGTCTTGCGTAATTCCCCTAAGCTCCATTTGTTTAGAAAGAGAAATAGCAGTGGGGTAATGCTTCATCTTCACGAGGGATCCTAAAATCTTACCAAATTCCATGATGGGTGGGGTAGGACACAGATGGAGCATGCGATTGAATGAGAGAAGGGCATCGTCAACATTATAATTATCAAGGTTAAGGTTTGGGGGCTGAGAATGAGAGAATAGCCTCGCATTCAAGAGCTGAGATTCAACATGAGGAAAGTTTGGGATGAGAAAAGGAGCATACCTTAATCTTGACATCGTTGTTGCATTCAACATGTTTCTTTGATTAAGGATATCTCCTCAGTTCCTCTGCCGAGTCTTGCATTCAATTTGTGTTTGTGTTGGTCTGATGAAACTGTGAAATTGCCCGTGCTTTTGGTATGCTCACATATAATAATAATAATAATAATAATAATAATAATAATAATAATAATAATAATATTATTATTATATTATTATATATTAATTACAGCTCAAAAGTGAATTTTAATTAGATCTTTTAATATTTGAATAAACTAATCACATAAATAATTATAAATTATGCCTTTTCATAAAAGTAATTTAATATGAAAAATAAAATAATACTATTTTAACCAAAAGTTTTTACCAGCATTTTTTTTCTTTAGATGAATGATTTTGTTGTCTATATGCTATTAGTAAATAGTGATTAAGATGGCTCGATAGATTTCATACCGTAATAATGAAATTGAGATTTGAACTTTTTCTTATGTAGGTTATAAGTGTAATTGATTATTTAAAAAAATAAAACTAATAAAAAAATTGTACAAGTTGGCATATATAATCATTTTTCTACAAAAAATTTAAAAATGACTTATTTCTTTTATATGTCTTTAATAAATTAGTAAAAACCTATGATAATGATATAAAAAAATTATTAAAGTAGTTTTTTTGGATAAATTTCAGTTTACACATTTCGTAATCTTACTAAATTATTGTGATTCATTGTACTTTAAAAGGTAACATTTTACCTTTATGGTTTCTTATGTTATAACAATCACATATTTACAAAAAAAAATTATTTAGTCTCAAATTATTATATTTGGTACACTAAAATTATAATACTTACACAATATAATCATTCTTATAGTTCGATTAAGATGATGATGACCAAATAAATAAATTATTAATGATTTCATCATATTATAAAATAATGTTTCACTTATTTTATTAAACAAGTATAATCACAATTGAGATTTGAATATTAACAAATTTTTAAACTCTAACATATATATTCCTTTATAAATTAGTTGAAAAGATAAAGTTATGTACTAAGGTAGTGAATCATAGGAGACAAAGTGTCTCTTTTTAATAAGTGATTTCAAAACAAACCCAAAAGTGAATATAAGGTGATTTTTTTCTTAGGTGACTTATTTTTATGCTCAAATATTATCCTATTTTCTCATATTTCAACAAAGAGTATCGGTATCACAATCTATAACTTTGTTTATACACATGAGCTAAGATTGACAAACCTTTCATTTTTAATAACATATGTGCTTTAGGCTCACTAACCTCTGTCGCGACCAGGATCGTGTCGAAGAATAGCAACTCACGATTTTAGAAAATGAAAATGAAAAATGAAGTCACTACTAATTTTATTTAAATTAGGAAAAATTAGAAAACTTTTTTTAGAAAATAGTCTTGAAAACTAGATTGGATTCGGGAGTCGGTTTTGCATAGGGAATGGTAGAAACTTAATCCCACAGCATCCCTAACACACCCGTCTTGAGACAATACCTTAGGTCAATTGTACAAATTCTTAATAATCTCAAAATATATTTATTTTACTTCTCTTAAAAACATTGTAACTATTTTTTAAAAGAGATAGAAAAAAGAACAACCAAATTGTGAAAATTTAAACTTTTTAACTTGACAGAATAGAGATTATGCTCCTACGTATCATCAGGTACAATGAAGAACTCAAAGTCATATAGTTCTCTAGAAAACATTTGTGGATTGGTCGATTTTAGTTATAAAAAGGAGAACTCCAAAAGTTCAAATCAAGTTTGATAATAATTGATTGATTTAAATAGAGCAACATGTCAACTGACATTACAGTCAAGACAATAAACTAGATAAATCAGCAAATAGACAAAGATAAATCAAATTCAAGTCAGACCAATCCACAAACATTTTTTGGTTACCTTTTGGCCTTTTTTATTGTTATTTTTTATTTTTTTTCCTTTTTCATTTTTTTTTACTTTTTTCATCTTTCTTGGTATTTTTCATTTTTTGTTTTTTTTTTTGTATTTTTTATTATTATCTAATCCTATGTATTTTGTTCCTACATTATTTTTTTATTTTTTCACTAAGTTTCTAAACTTCTAAACAAACTAACTTTAGCCCAAAATAAGAGAAACAAGAAACTCAACCCACTAATTAAAACGCTCCTCCAATACCAACCTTTTTTTTTGTTTTTAGTTTTTTGTTTTTAGTTTTATTCTTCTTTCTTTTGGTTTTTCTTATGGGCTTCCTATGCTGAAGACCCAAACTTACCCTATGTTTGAATGTTTTTTCATTAATGGAACGGAACGGAATAGGTGAGAATGGAACGGAAAGGAATGGAACATAGTTTTCATCCTCTTTATTTGGAAGTTTCATTAATGGAATGGAATTACCCATGTGTTCCTCCCATTCCCCCTTGATTTTGCGGGGAACAAAAGTTGGGCATTTTAGGGGAAGAAGGGAGAAATGATTCTCCATGTGTTTCGTTTCCTTCCCATGTATTTTAAAATTCCCAAATAAGAGAAGTTATTTCTGTTCCCCTCATTCCTTTTCTTTTCCCCTCATTCCTTTTCTGTTTCCCTCATTACCTATCATCCAAACATAGTGTTAAAGAAACTTAAACTAAAAAAGAGCCAAGCATTTGAACAAAGGAGGACCGTGTGCAGGAGAATGAAACAAAAATGGGAAAAGGGAAAAGTTGTCCACCACTAGCAGAACAGACAGCGGCGTGGAGACAAGGAAGTCGGTGGTGGTTCGCGAGTTGGAGTGGCGGTGTTGCGGTGTAGACCTGGGTCACGCTGTGCGAATGGCGACTGAGACTGAGAGGCTCACCTTTTGCGGATCTAGCATTGCAAATCTATGGGCTAGTGCTGGTCAGCCGGATTTGCAGTGGTTGGGTGCGGAGCAGGGAGGTTCCAACGGTGGTTCGTGTCACGGGTTTCGAGGAGCGACGATGCGATTCTGGTTTGCTCATATCTGGTGGGTTCCAGTGAGTGGAGCAGTTCGAGCGTGTCACGACCGGCGTTCAAGGGGCTTCTGGTTTGACGGCTCGGTTGTGGTTCAAGTTGCCAGAGGTGTGGCTGGGTAGTCGGGCTCAAGTATCATGGTGCAGGTGTCGCGGGTCATGGTCTGACATTTCTGGATCTGGCCGATGGTTCTAGTCTGCAGCAGCGGTGGTCACGGCTTCTCTGGTGGTTTTGTGGAGGTGGTGGTGGTGGTGGTTTTGGGTTTTGGGTGGCTATGGGTGGTTAATGGTTATTGATGGTAGGATTGGGTGATTGTCAATAGTGGGCAAGGTGGTGGGTTTAGGTGGTTCTCTTTTGTTTATTGTTGTTGGTGGTTGTTAATGGTGGTTATGGTTTGTGTATGGCTTTAAGTGGTGAGAGTAAAGGTGGTGGTGAGGGTGGTGAAAGGTGGTGGCTGGTTTGGTGGCCTTGGTGATGGTTGTTTAGCGGTGTTCACGATTGGGTAAGGATGGAGGTGGTGGCTGGTTTGGTGGCCTTGGTGATGGTTGTTTGGTGGTGAAGATGAAAGGTGGAGACGCAGTGGGTGACGGTGGAAGATGATGGCGCGATGATAGGGGTCGATCTAGTGGTCGTGGTGGTTTAGACGTGGAGGTTTCATGTGGGTAGCGTGGCTCAAATCCGGTGAGCATGGAGTTGCTATGGTGGCAGCTGGGTTACAGGTTGTGGCTATGGGTTGACGATGGAGGTGTGTGGGTGAGGTCACGGTTTGGATGGGTTGGTGGTGTGATGGTGAGTTACGGTGATGAATGATGAAGATGAAGGGTAGAGTGTGGTCACGGTTGGGTGGTGGTTGGTTGGAAGAGGCCGTGTGGTTATGGTGAGGGATGATGAAGATGAAGGGTAGAGTGTGGTGGTGGTCACGGTTGGGTGATGGTTGGTTGGAAGAGGTTGTGTGGTTATGGTGAAGAATAATGAAGATGAAAGGCCGAGTGTGGTGGTGTGGCAACAAGGTTGTATAGAGGTTGAAGATGATGAATATGGTTGTTGGTGAGTTTGAAGGTGGTTGGACCTGATTTTGAAAGATGATGGTTATGGAGGTTGAGGTGTGTTAGTGAAGGTGAAAATGAAGGTGGTCGAGATGGTTGGTGGTGGTGAGGGGAGGAGGTTATGGGTTGATGGTGGTGATGGATGAAGATGGTTGTATGTGGTTGATGGTGGTTTTGGATGGGAGGTGATGATGATGGTGGGTTGGATGCTAGAAGGTTAAAGTATGGGATGCTCTTGTGGAGGTTGTGTGTGTGGCTATTGAAGGGATAAAATGGCTTGCTATGTGTGTGGCTATTGAAGGGATAAATGGGTTGTGTGTGTGGGAATGTACGTGAGAATGGAGGGTGAGAATGTGAGTGGGGTGTGTGTGTGTGCAAAGTGCGGTGCAAGTGAGGAATGTAAAAGTGAGTGGGGAGCAAAACAACATTATCTCCTTGGTGGTGGTGTTGTGTATGTTGTAGGTGCCTAAAAGGAAAAAGGAACAAACCAAGAAAAGGCACAATGAGTTCATATTAAAAATGCATAAAACAAAGGGAGAATGCAAGAGGAATGCAATGGCAGCATTTCATTTCTTTTTATTATTATTATTTTATATTATTATTTATATTTTTTTGTAATTTTTGTAATCATAATGGAGTGGGCTAACAAACTTTTGGACTAAAAAAGAATGGGCTAAGAATGTGGACTTGAATTAATTTTTTTAATTTTTTTTAATTTTTTTTGCAACTGGTCAAAATTAGGTGTTCATAACTTTTCATTTACTTGAGTCATTAACTGTTCATAATTGTTCATAACTTTTTATTTTATATTATTATTTATATATACTAGTGCATTCACTCGAGCAATGCACTGGTCAATCAGATTAACTCATATGCAATAAATTTTTATTTGACATGGTCCTTCCTAATTTGGGAACCATTTTTCAAATAGAATCAAATTTTTTTCATAGGCAAAATAACCTTTCAAACTAAACAAATTCTTTCTTTTGAATTCAAATTTGAACCTTCAAACATTTGTTGGCTTTTGATGGTGACCTATTTCATCTATCCTCAAAAAATCGCATGTAGTTACTCAATTCTCAGGTTTCAAGACCAGCTTGAAATTACTACTCGAGTCTTTGTTTTCAAGCTTTACTCAAAATTACCATTTCTGGTAATTAACAAATCGAAATCATCATTTCGATATAAAATCAAAATTATTATTTCTGATATATTCGAAGTCATCACTTCTAATATGGAATCAAAAGTATATTTTTCTGACAGCAAATCGAAACTATCATTTCAATAATTTCAAGTTTTTATTATAATTTTGACTCTAATAAAGCTAGAGAATATACATAAACAAATTCATATTATATAAAAAAATTCAAAAAATGCTTGACTGTTTTTAAAAAAACTTAAAAGATGGTCAAAAGAAGGTCATTCACTAAGTCATATAATTGTTTACATCATATAAAGTGCAATGCTTTATATAAATGGTACAAACTATTTGACATCAAATTGAAATCATCATTTTGATATAAAATCAAAATTACTATTTCTAACATACTCGAAGCCATCACTTCTGATATAGAATTGAACGTTTCAATTTTGATATTAAAATGTAACTATCATTTTGATGACTTTGAGTCTTTATTACAATTTCAACTCTAACAAAGTTAGAGAATGTATATGAACAAAATCATATTATATATAAAAAAAATCAAACAATGCTTGACTGTTTAAAAAAACTCAAAAGATGGATATCCATTAAGTCATATAATTGTTTACATCATATAAAGTGAAATATTTTATATCAATGACACAAACTTTTTTACATCAAATTGAAATCATCATTTCGATATAAAATTGAAATTACTATTTCTGATATACTCGAAGTAATCACTTCTGATATGAAATTGAAAGTATAATTTCTGATAGCAAATCGAAACTTTTATTTCAATAACTTCAAGACTTCATTACAATTTTGACTCAAATAAAGCTAGAGAATGTACATGAACAAATTCATATTATATTAAAAAAAATCAAACAATGCTTGACTATTATTTAAAAAAATACAAAAGATGGTTAAAAGAAGGTCATTCATTAAGTTATATAATTGTTTACATCATATAAAGTGATATGCTTTATATCAATGGCACAAAGTATTTGACATCAAATCGAAATCATCATTTCGATATAAAATTAAAATTACTATTTCTGACATACTCGAAATCATCACTTTTGATATAGAATCGAACATTCCATTTCTGATAACAAACTGAAACTATCATTTCGATAAAACTATTTGACATCAAATGAACAACATCATTTCGATATAAAATCAAATCTCTATTTTTGATATACTCAAAGTCATCACTTCTGATATAGAATCGAAAGTACAATTTCTAATAGCAAATTGAAACTATCATTTTGATAACTTCAAGTTTTTATTACAATTTTGACTCTAATAAAGTTAGAAAATGTACATGAACAAATTCATATTCATTATATAAAAAAAACAATCAAACAATGTTTGACTATTTTTAAAAAGACTCATAAGATGGTCAAAAGAAGGTCATTCATTAAGTCATATAACTGTTTACATCATATAAAGTGGAATGCTTTATATCAATGATGCAAACTATTTGACCTCAAATCAAAATCTTCATTTCAATATAAAATTGAAATTGCTATTTTTGATATACTCGAAGTCATCACTTCTGATATAGAATCGAACATTCCATTTCTGATATCAAATCAAAATTATCATTTCGATAAAACTATTTGACATCAAATTGAAATCATCATTTCAATATAAAATCAAAATTACTATTTCTGATATACTCGAAGTCATCACTTCTAATATGGAATTGAAAGTATAATTTTTTTATAGCAAATCAAAACTATCATTATGATAACTTCAAGTCTTTATTACAATTTTGACTCAAATAAAGCTAGAGAATGTACATGAACAAATTCATAATTTATGAAAAAAATGAAACAATACTTGATTGTTTAAAAAAAAACTCAGAAGATGATCAAAAGAAGGTCATTCATTAAGTCATATAGTTGTTTACATCATACAAAGTGAAATACTTTATATCAATGACACAAACTATTTGACATCAAATCAAAATAATCATTTTGATATGAAATCAAAATTACAATTTCTGACATATACTCGAAGACATCACTTCTGATATGCAAATCAAATGTTGCATTTCTGATAGCAAATCAAAACTATCATTTCGATAAAACTATTTGACATCAAATCAAAATCATCATTTCTATATAAATTGAAATTACTGTCTGACATACTCAAAGTCATCATCCTTATATGGAATCGAAAGTACAATTTCTGATATTAAATCAAAACTATGATTTCGATGACTTCAAGTCTTTATTATAATTTTGACTCTAATAAAGCTAGAGAATGTACATAAACAAATTCATGTTATATAAAAAAATCAAATAATGTTTGACTAATTTTAAAATTAAAAAACTCAGAAGATGGTCAAAAGATGGGCATTCATTAAGTAATATAATTGTTTACATCATATAAAGTGAAATGTTTTATATTAATGGCTCAAACTATTTGACATCAAATTGAAATCATCATTTCAATCTAAAATCAAAATTACATTTTCTGAAATATTCGAAGTCAACACTTCTAATATGAAATTGAAAGTACAATTTTCTAATAGCAAATCAAAATTATCATTTCAACAACTTCAAGTTTTTACTACAATTTCGACTCAAATAAAGTTAAAGAATGTACATGAATAAATTCATATTATATATAAAAAAATCAGATAATACTTGACTATTTTTAAAAACACTCAAAAGATTGTCAAAAGAAGGTCATTTATTAAATAATATAATTATTTACATCATATAAAGTGAAATGCCTTATATCAATTTCGTAAACTTTGACATCAAAACGAAATCATCATTTCAATTTAAAATCAAAATTACTATTTTTGACATACTCGAAGTCACCACTTCTGATATGCAATCTAATGTTCCATCTCTGATAGCAAGTCAAAACTATCATTTTGATAAAACTATTTGACATCAAATTCAAATTATCATTTCGATATAAAATTGAAATTACTATTTCTAACATACTCGAAGTCAGCACTTTTGATATGGAATCGAAACTACAATTTATGATTGCAAATTGAAACTATCATTTCGATAACTTCAAGTCTTTATTTCAATTTTGACTCTAACAAACTAGAGAATATACATGAACAAATTCATGTTATATAAAAAAAAATTAAACAATGCTTGACTGTTTCTAAAAAATAATGTCCATGTTCATGACAGTGAATTTCATTCATACTAAGCTTACAATGCACGCTCAAAATTGTCTGAAATCGAAAAGAGTTATTTTTATACCCAACAAATGCCCCCAATATTTATTCTCGAAGTATGAGAGATAAAAATTATTGTTTCAAGAATTAATTTTTAATATTGTAATGACTAATATGAAATGTGTATTTCATGAATTGTTGGTCTATATTGTTTCAAATATTTGTCATCTATTGAAATAATTTGTTCATTTGAATTAACAATCGATTAAGCATTTTCTAGAAAAGACTTTTTCAATTCGATATGGTCCTGCCTAATTTGAAGACCATTTACGAAATAACTTTGATCTTTTTTTCACAGGAAAAAAAATCTTCCAAACTAAACAAATCATTTTTTTTAATTCAAATTCAAACCTTCAAACATTTGCTGGCTTCTGATAGAGACCCCTTGCGTTTATCTTCAAAAAATCCCAAGCGTAGTTACTCAAGTCTTAGGTTTCATGACCAGCTCAAAATTGCTCCTTGAGTCTTTGTTTTCGAGCTTTACTCGAAATTACCATTTCTTATAATTATCAAATCAAAATTATCATTTCAATATAATTTTGAAATTATTATATTTGACATACTCAAAGTCATTTCTGATATAGAATCAAAATTACCATTTCTATCTCCATTTGTTAGTATAAATTTATTGAATAATTATCAATTTTATAACTTCAAGTCTTTATTA
This sequence comes from Ormosia semicastrata, assembly GCA_029884595.1. Taxonomy (NCBI): domain Eukaryota; kingdom Viridiplantae; phylum Streptophyta; class Magnoliopsida; order Fabales; family Fabaceae; genus Ormosia; species Ormosia semicastrata. The sequence goes on from JAQQTO010000063.1 coordinate 137,157,255, forward strand.
CAATTTTGACTCTGATAAAGCTAGAGAATGTGCATGTTCATGATAGTGAATTTCATTCATACTAAGCTTTACAATGCACGCTTGAAATTGTCTGAAATCAAAAAGTGTTTTTTATACTAACAGATGCTTCCAATATTTATCTCGAAGTATAAGAGATAAATATTATGGTTTCATGAATTACTTTTTGATATTGTAATTTAAATAATGCTTGACTATTTTTTTAAAAAAACTCAAAAGATGGTCAAAAGATGGTCATTCATTAAGTCATGTGATTGTTTAAAATTGGTCTATATGAAGTTGCCCAACCTAAATAGACTCAATTACATCATAATCCCCATTACAACACAATATACTTCCCCAAAAGAAGTTGAAGGCTGGAACATTCCAGAAGCATATAATGCGGACCTTGAGCCTCCAAGCTCCCCTCTCAACATAAATTTTCCTCACAATACCAAATGGAGGTACCATATTAGCCAAGTATAATATGTAAAAAAGAAAAAAGCAAAAATTTAGCACAAGTTGAAGATTTGAGATTACAAAGGTAAGAAGTTCAAGCTGATTGATTGCATACAATCTCAGAGTAATGGCAACCCATATTTATAGGCCCATAAATTTGAATTTGAATTTGAATTCAAAAAAAGGAGGGAAAAACTCATGGTTACTATGGTTCCCATACCATCGACTTGACATTTATCACCTTTACATAGATAGTGCAACAAACAAAAAGAAGGGAAACATGTTAACAACTATAGTGGTAGGAGCGTCTCGAATGGTTTGTCCTCTCCAACATGCGATTCCCCCACTAACTCCTATTTGCAACACACAACCGACTAACAACACTCCACCACAAAAAACTCTCTACAAAAAACACCTATCTTCTCAGCTATACAATTCACCAACCACTCATTTTGACCAAACAAAAAGTAAACCCCCATGCGTCTCTATCTAGCCAGAGACAGACTACTTAAGCATGTAGATTAGAAAAACATTAAAAAGCCAACAAAAGCTACATACAGTGTAGCATGAAAATGACACGTGTTTTTAAACAATGTAGCCATAGTGGAAAATAAGGATTTGTATTTGTATCGTGTGTGTGTGTGTGTGTGTGTGTGTGTGTGTGTGTGTTCTTCATACCCACTCCCTAACTACTTCTCTAGTATAGATTCATTTACTACTATTCACTACTTTGTTTGCATTGAGGCTTATCTAATTAATATGACTTCCTTTTTGCAGTGAAATTACTTTATATACTTATACATAGGCAAAGAAACTAAAAACTAGAAGCTGATATTGAAATGACAAGGAAGGAGATATAGAACGATGAGCTCAAGAGAAGGCTTCATTGAATGACTGACAATTAAATTAAAAAGCAAGCTAAGGTATGTCATTCTTACATTCAATGAGCAATTATTGTAATATTCCTACCAATGCTCTTGGATGGTTGTTTTAAAAAATCAAACTAGACTAGTCAATTTGATGAGTTAGACTAGTGACCACATCAATAGCTTGTACTAAACTTGGTGATCGAACACATTTAACGTTTGTACTAAACACATTTGCTACTTTTACAATCGAACATAATGACCAATGAAAGCTGTTAAACTAGATCTAGTTTTAAGTAATTGATAGAGTTGAAAATGCAGATGAAAATTTATAAGAAAACCTCAGACAAATTCATAATTAGGCCTTTACAAACTGACTTGCTTTAGACACCCAACTATTGAAACAATTTATTTAAACTAAACAAAGCCTCTGTACAAGGGGTGAGGCCAGTAACTTTGGAGGACTATAGTAAGTTGCATTGGCTATATACATAGAGGGGATAATAACATTGTTGCTAAAATATTCAACCTGGGACTTCAACAAGCTTTGAAGTTGGCAAACACTGGGCCAGGAGCCTGTGAACAATACTGCTGTGAACTCAAGACAACATAGTAGCAAAATATGCAATGAAAAAGAGAAAACATGAAGATGGGATGAAGATCACAACTAGTTTAGAGTCAAAATCAGACCTGAGAATCTCAAACAACAAGTAAATACACTACTAGATACTGATATCAAAAGAATTAAGTATCCATAAAATATCATTATCTCATCAAGAAAAAATATCAAAAGAATTCAAATTTTATTATTATTATATTAAAGAAAAATCAAACGAAAAATGTAAATTATGAGTTTGTGAAATATTGACATATATGAAATTTTTCTATAAATAATGTAAAAATATTGTTATAAAATGAAATATTATGTCATCTCTAAGTTGTGTCACAAATGTAATTTGGATTTGAATTTGAATTTTATTATTATATCTTATTAAAGAAAAATCAAAATTAATCATTAATCAATATAATAATAAAAATATATTTTTAGAATAATTTTTAAAATTGAAATATTATTCACAACTTTGATTTTTTTAAGCTCAAAACACTCTTTCGTTAATGTTTAGATTTTTTTCAAACATTTTAAAAACTTTATATTTAAACTTGGTATTTGATGATTTCAAAATGGTAAAATTAGTATTTGAACTCCAATTTAAAATTTCCAACTCTACCCCTAATAATTTATTTAAATAGTATAAATATATTTTTATAGTAATAAATAATTATGGTATTACTTTCAAATATTTTATTTTAATTTTTACAATAACTTCGTACATCGCACGTGTGCTATTCTAATTATTATAAATATGAAGTTTAAACAACCAAAGGATAAGATAAATGTGATATATTTTAGCTCAATAAAAGATAAAGGAAGTGATATTAGTTCTCATTACTTTTCCATTCCTTTTCGTTTTTTGATGTGCTATTATTAGAATTTTAACTTTATGAAGTGTTTGGCAACCTTCAAAAACCAAATATCTAGATATAGCAGCGCTTTTTTTTTTTACTAAAATAAGATTATTCTAAAATAAACAAGTAAAATTGTATCTATTATTAAATTTTATGAATGATGCCATAAATACATTTACGATAAGTTAGAGAAATTATTAAAGAAATTTTAGACTATAAAACCTAAAATTAGCATGGATCATTAAAAGAATAGATAACTTAGTTCATGTTTTAATCCATTAATTTAAAATTAAGTTTTAGGCATTAAAATAGATTGTCATAAGTTTTAACGTTGACCGACATATAATAATAAGATACACTCCACGGTCTCATGGAACTAGTTTTGGTTTGTAAACTTGAAAGATGAAATCATTTATGGATTTGTTGGCAACCAAGACTGTTGAATTACAAATTGGGCCATTGGATTTGGATACACTTTCTTCACGGATTCAGCAGTGATAAGCCGAACACATGATAACTGCATAGCAAGTTTTATCAACTACACATAACAATAACTAACGTGTCTTAGTTCAAGTGAGACCTTCAATTCATTTAAATATATAATTTTGAGTTTAATTTTAAAATTTATGTATATAAAAATAATACTATTAGAAAGAGTCTTTTTTTAAGTGCTTGATTAATTATACTCTAAAATATTAATTTTTTATTTATCTGATAAGATGATACTAAAAAAACAAAAATACACAGAATAAGATAGCACATTATTAAACAATTCAAGTCTTTTTATTTAATAGAAAGAATTTGGAATAGCTAACTTGCCCACAAGTCTCGCCCACAATTGGATGGCAGCCAATAAGGAGGTCGGTGGGTGTGAATTGAAAGATAAAGCAACCATAGAAGTTGTATGCATATAACAAAAATACTCAATTCTCAAACACTTAAGTCAAGCTAGTTTATTAAATTACAATTTTCACTTTAAGCAGGGCTCTCTATATATGTCTAACAAAAAAACGTAAGTTTCATCATCCATCACAATTCACAGCCTTGATTTGATGATTGTAGGTTCTTTCTATTCTCCTAGACATCCATGAAGCTCTTATGGTTTCTTCTGCTCTTGTTCTGCTTGCTACTTCTGTTTTCCAACCCTCCATTGCAGCTAGGTAAATACATATTAACTGTGCAAAAGAGCTAATAGTAAGACTAATCAAAACTTATCTGAAACAGTTTTAAACTTCTAATTAACATTAGTTTGAAACTCAACCTAATTTAAATGGTGATGGCTTGTTTGATTTCCTAAGCATAACAAAGGATGTAGTGAAATATTGACTGGAGCAGAGTTCCTTCCCCTCCTTCTCCACCTCAAGCATGCTGTCCTGTGCCTAGACCAAATATGTTGATGCAAATCCATGAAGAATTAATGCTAAACTCCGTGCAACTTATATGTTTTCTTCCTCTATAAATATAATCACTTGATTATGTAGACTGAGGATGAAGTTGTGCTGGAGTTAATAACCACCATACCCATGATCAACTACGTAATTAATATCTTCTAAAACATATGAATGAGGACATGATCCTCGTCTCTTAAATATAAACCCAACGAATTGTGTTTCTCAATGTTAGATATATAAAACTATTCATGCGTCTTCACCTAATAGTTTAAGTTTTTAACATAGATTATTTATGACATAATGTTAGAGTTTCTATTACCAAATAATGTTACCACCGTTCTCCTAATAAAAAAAGTTGAATTTCAGTAAATAACCTTGTGCATTACCACATTTCAAAGTCAAATGACTCGTGTGTTAACATAAATGTTAGATATATAAAACTATTCACTTAACACCTTAAACTTTTCGTAGAGTTGTTTCATAATACTTACTCTATAAATTGAGTGATAATCGAGAAGTTTTTATTTTTAGAATTAATTTTTTTTCGTAGAGTTACTTTGGTATCATTTTCAATATATAAAAAGAGTTCAAATCCTTGAGTCATCATTTTGGAAAGACTTTACCTAATTACTATCTCTTAACCGGAAATTACAATAACAATTTGTTACAAAATAAAAAAAAATTAAGGATGAATTTTAAATATAATTTTTCATATAAAATCTATCATTGAATTTTATTTACCCTATTTTTAAAGTGACAACCAACTGACCCTTAAAATTGTACAGAAAACTTATGAATTATGATTTGATGTATTCAATTAATTAAGTTTATAATTAAATTATAGTTAAACCAAATATTATTCAAATCAGATATATAATCAACTCATAATCTAACTAATTCAACTATTAAATTTGATTTGATTTTTAAAACATTACATGCAATGAGTTATCCTTTTAAGCCAAAGAAGGTGGCACAATAAATCCCAGCGTATAATAACAAGAGCCAATAGTCAATAAGTAAACATCTATTTTCGTTGGGCACATTGCCCCATCTATATTGGACGAGCAATAAAGTACTTGATATTTTCAAGTTTCAAACAAAATTCCAAATTTAATTTATTATTACTTATTTTTTCACATTAATTTATTATTATGTTACTTGAGCTTTTGTTAAGATTGTCAATGTTCCAGTTAACTTGCGAATCCGTAAATTTTAGTTTAACCAAATCTATAAAATACGAGTTAGATTAAAGTTGCAGGTTCATAAATACTGTTCAACACACAATATGTGAAAACTTGAAGGTTTCATGAATGGTAAAAGTATTAGACGGAGAAAGCAAAAATATATTAGAAAAGCAAAAATGGCAGCTAGATCAATAAGGAACTATCTTTTAGAAGGTATCTCTCAAAAGGACAAAATTTCTTTTTCAAAATTTGTCCCTGTACAGCTGCAAAAAGAAGGCTGCATGATATAGTTTTCTATAAATGGGCAGCTTCATAGAGAAGAAAGACATGCACCGACAAAGGAGAAATTCGTAGACTCAAGCTTTCTTTCATCTCATGTAAATATGTAGTCCTTTCCTTGAGCTTTTTTTTTTCATTTCATGTAATCCTTTCTTTGAGCTTATTTGAGAGAATATACACTAAAGAGTGTTGTTTATTTGATTTATTTCTTGGAAAACCCATCGTGGGTGCTTGTTCTAACTCGTGTGTTAGAGAGTTTGGTCCATGAATGACCAAGAGAGGCAAACTCTAAGGTTGAGAGTTGTAGTGTAACTAACTTGAGACCCATGCAATGCAATTAGTCTCGGCCATATGTTGTATGCACAATTAACATAATATTTTCTTGTGTGCAATTAATATTTTAAAAATTGGTTCAACCAGAAAATTAGAGGGCAGTTCATGGTGTAATCGTTGGTTGATGCCATGAACACATTTAAAATAAGTTAGATAAAATATACATAATGTTAGACTATATAATAGGGATGGCAACGGGGCAGGGCGGGGCGGGGACGGGTAGTAGCCCCCTGTCCCCCGCTCCCGCGAATAATATCCACCTCCGCCCCCGCCTCCATATCTTCAGTGCACTCTGTTTATCTTTCTCCGTGGTAAATGGCGGAGTATCCATGATATCATGGTACCCAATAAATTGTAAAAAATTCAAAAAAATCAAAAAAATAAAATAAAAAAATGAAAAATGAAAAAAAAAGTATAATATTATAATTTTTCAAAATTTATCTAACACAACTTAATCTAAAAATAATGTCAAACACCTAAAATACTTTTGATTTATATAACTTTATAATATTTTAATTTATATAATTAAGTTTTTTAATAATTTTATATAAAATATTTATATAAATTTTTACGGTACCGCGGTAGGGGGGAACCACCTGCTCCGTTTATTAAACGGGGATAACACTAAATGGATATTTATATCCGCAGGAGAAATTTGACGGGTATTACTCGCCCCCGTCACGAGTATTACTCGCGGGGGCGGGTAAAATTGTCATCCCTACTATATAACTTAAAATTAGCATGGATCATTAAAAATTTGATAACTAAGTTCATGTTTTAATCCATTAATTCAAGCTTAAATTTTAGGCAATTGTGAGTGATTGGATTAACTTATTTTGTATTTAAAACAGTTTAAAATCAATAACTTTTTAAAAGAAGTTTTGAAAAATAAACTATTATTTTCTCCAAAATATGCTGACCCTGACCAGACATATCATTTTCACTAGTTTTGACGCTGACCATTGACCAATAATAAGATCCACTCCACAGTCTCATGGAACCAGTTTTTGAAACGCTGGTTATTGTGTACGGGCTGAAAGAAGGTATGGTTTATGAATTGAAAATTGGACTATTGGATTTGGATACACTTTCTTCACGGATCCAGCAATGGTAGGCCCAACACGTGATAATCGCATAGCAAGTTGCATCAACTACACAGAATAGGGTCACATTATTAAACAACTCGGGTCTTTTTAATTATTTAGTAGAAAGAATTTAGAATAGCTAACTTGCCCATAAGTCTCACCCATAATTGGATGGCAACCATTTTAACAGCTCTTCTTTTTCTATTTTTTGTGTGTTTTTGGTCCCTTTGGGCCAATAAGGAGGTTGGTGGGTGTGAATTCAAAGATAGAGCAACCATGAAAGTTGAATGCATATAACAAAAATAAACACTGAAGTCAAGCTAGATTTTTCAATAACAATATCCACTTTAAGCAGCTATATATGTCTAACAAAAAAAATTAAGTTTCATAATCCATCACAAGTCACAACATTGATCTGCTGAATGCAGGTTTCTTTCTTTTCCTCTAGAGATCCATGAAGCTCTTATGGTTTCTTCTGCATTGCAGATAACTAGTGTGATATATTTTAGCTCAATAAAAGATAAAGGAAATGATGTTAGTTCTCATAACTTTTCCATTCCTTTTCATTTTTTAATGTGCAGTTATTAGAATTTAACCTTACGAAGTGTTTGGCAACCTTCAAAAACTAAATATCTAGATACAACATCGTTGATTTTTTTTTTTGTTATTAAGATAAGATTTTTTTAAAATGAACAAGTAAAGTTGTATTTACTATTAAATTTTGTAGATGATATCACAAATACATTTAAAATAAGTTATAGAAATTATTAGAGAAATTTTAGACTATATAACCTAAAATTAGCATGGATCATTAAAAGAATTGATAACTTAGTTCATGTTTTAATCCATTAATATAAGATTAAGTTTTAGGCAGTTAAATAGATTGTTACATGTTTTGACATTGACTGACATATCACTATTTTGAAATTATATATCAATCTATCACCTTTTTGTCCAGCATGATATTTTTTATTTTTTTTTGTCCATGTGGATAACGCCAAAGAGAGTGGCGCTTCCACGTAGAAAACACCAACACGTTTGGCATTGTCCACATGGATGCGCCACCCGGGCTTGGATACGCAATACACTTTGACGTTTTAATTATAAAAATGACATATGTTTTGGCGTTTAAGGGTAAAAGCGCCATTAAGCTTGACATTTTCTTTCTATATATTCCCACATCCGGCTTTTGCATGAGCCATCCTCTTCATTCTCTCAAATGTCACTCTCTCTCTATAATTTTTCTCTCTCTAAACTCTTTCAACTTTCTCCCACCTAATAGATTTGACAGTTGCTGGTGGAGGTGATGTCTTGATCTCCTATTTGATTATATTCAGATATTATTCCTTATATATAAGTATTTATTATAATATTTGATTTTTTTTGTTGGCTATTCTTTTATTGTACTAATGTTAATTATATATTTTTGTTAGTTTATACTTATCAATTGTTGTTGTTGTTTGGCATACAACGTGAAAGATGACATTCTGTGTAAACCCAAGCTTAGAGGATAACTCGATTTTGGAGTTGTAGGAGTATCATGTTTCTCAGCATGTATGGCAGAGACATGAGGACCGACACTTGCGTGTTAGACTTGCTCAGAAAACAAAGCATATGGACCCCCTGGCGCGGATTCTCCTATATCTGGAGTAGACTAGCTTCTTGGGGGTTGCCCATATGAGCTATTGCAGTATTGATCACTTCCTAATTACTACGTTGGTTGAGAAATGACGTCTAGAGACACATACATTTCACATGTCTACACTACTAGAATTTTCAGATTTAGAGACGAAAATTTTTTGTCTCTAAATGTGTAAAATTTTATCTCTAAATATTTAGAGATGGAATTAGAGATGAAAATTAATCCATCGCTAAAAGTGGCATCTCTAATTGTTAGAGACAGAAAAATTGATTCCATCTCTAAATAAATTTTTTTTGCTCTAATAGAGATGAATATTGTTATTTTTAAAAAAACATAATAATGATTAAATTAGAGACGACACTATTCTGTCTCTAAAATTAGAGGCAACATTATTCTGTCTCTAAATATATGAATTTTTTTTAAAAGTAGAGACAAACCTGTTCCATCTCTAATTCCATCTCTAAAATTAGAGATGATACTATTCTGTCTTTGATATTAAAATTTCTGTCTCTAAATATCCAAAATCAGGTTATCAATTTTTTAAAAAAAAATTTAGAGATGAACCTATTTTGTCTCCAAAATTAGAGACGAAAAATAGCAATTTCTAAGTTTTCAAAATTATTTTTAATATACTTTTAATTTTATAACTAACCCTTATGCAATTGACCATCACAATAAGGCATATAACATAAGAAATCATAATTACTTAACATCATCACAAATATTTGTACCAAAATACAAAGTAATAATTAATTATCATTACAAATATTTACATAGTAACTAGAAATATTTAAATTGTCAATGAAAATATAAAAATAAAATTAATCATTGTAAATGACCAGAGTACTACATAAACCAATCCCATCGATACTACATAAACTATGACCAGTACTACATCTAGGTGTTTGTGGCCCTAGTGTAAATCTGCTGACTTGCATGGGCGTTCACCATCCTGATTGAACCTCTAGCCATCAATTCTCTTATAGTCTTCCTTGCAAATGATCCATTAATATGGAAGGTGCATGCAAAATGATGAGAATATTGCCACCAATTTTATTTAAATTAAGAAAAATTAAAAAATCTTTTTTTGAAAATAGTCTTTGAAAACCAAATTAGATTCAGGAGTCGGTTATGGATAGGGAATGGTGGAAACTTAATCCCACAGCATCCCTAACACACCCGTCCTAAAACAGTACCTTAAGTCAGTTGTGCAAAAACTTGATAATATCAAATATATTTATTTTACTCCTCTTTTTAAAAAAGGCAATGTAACTATTTTTTATTTTTTATTTTATTATTATGTTTTATTTATTATTTAAAAAAAAGAAAAAAAGAAAAGAAACAACCAAATTACAAAAATTAAACTTTTTTGGCTTGACATAATAAAACTTTTGCTCCTACGTATTTTCGGATTTAATGAGGAACTCAAAGTCTTCTGTAGAAAATAATAGTGGGTTGGTCATTTTCAATTTTTTAAAAAAATATTTTTATTTTTAAAAATTTATTTGATTTTTATTTTATTTAAAAAATGAATTATCAAATCTATTTACAACTTAGATGACTCTAATAATTACAAGATTAGTAAACTATTACAACTCAATTAATCTCGATTTATTTTCTCAATAAAATTCAATTATTTTATTTTTTACTTATAAAAAGAATATAAAATCAACAACTAATAAAAGACAATACTAATAACGTGATTAAACACAATAACGTATGCAAAAACACAATAAGAGCCAACAAAGGAAAGCTTAAGTGATTTTTTTTGTTATTATCATTTTTTATTTTTATTTTATTATATATGTATTTTTTTCATAAAAAAAATATGCCCAGCCCAAAGAATTATAAAGCCTCTAAAAAAAACTAGAACATTCTACCTAGCCTAACTAAGAGTCCAAAAGAAATAAGGCTAACCCCTCTAAAAAAACCTTTAGAATTATTTCAGCTTTTTAGCTTTTTTTTAAAAAAGGGGCAATTTAAACAAAGAAGAGACATTTAGTCTCAGAAAACAAACACACGAAACAGAGAACAACAAACGAGGGGGGCGTTACAAACGGAGCTGCGTGGTTCACTGGCGCAGGGAGATCTGGTCGAGCATCAGGTGGCGCGACTCGGTGTGCGCGGATCTGGTGGAGCTCCGGGACGCAATGAAGACAGTGGGGACGGTGGTTCGCACGAAGGACGAGCCGCGGGTCTGGGTGCCGATCTGCAAGTTGGCATTGCGAGTCACCGGCGATGGACTAGAGAGTGACGGATGTCGCGACCGGTGACCGCGGCGAAAAATAGCAACTCGAATGGATTTTAGATATGAAATTGAGAAAATGGAGTCGCCACCAATTTTATTTGAATTTGGAAAAATTGGAAAACCTTTCTTTGAAAATGGTCTTTAGAACCAGATTGGATTCGGGAGTCGGTTATGCTTAGGGAAGGGTGGAAACTTAATCCCACTGCACCCCTAACGCACCCATCCTAAGACGGTACCTTAGATTAATTGTGCAAATTATTAACAATCCTTGAAAATATTTATTTTACCCCTTTTTTGCAAACATTGTAACTATTTATAAAAACGAAACCACAAATTATGAAAATTTAATTTTGGCTTGACAGAAATGAAATTCTGCTCCTACGTATCCCCTGGTGCAATGAGGAATTCAAAGTCACGTAGTTCTTTAGAAAATATTTGTGGGTTGATTGATTTTTAAAAATTAAAAATTTGAATTAACAAGCCGTCGCGACTCAGTTAATCAATTTGAATAGGTGAAGCTCGGCGTCACGCTACAGACGTCACCCATTGATTATCGAGTTTGTTACGAAATTTTTATTTAAGATTATCAATTAGCAATTTAACTTAAAAAAAAATGTAAATCATCAAGCTGTCGCAACTCAGATGTTTACAAAATATAAGGGTTAGCAAGCTGTCGCAACTCAGGTAACCCATTTTTATTCCTTTTTAAAAACTTTTAACTATTTCTTTATTTATCATTTTTTAACTCCCAAAATCTAGCCCAACAAACTGATAATAAATGAAATAAAAAGAACAAGGAAACGTAAAAAGAAAACCAAGAAACAGATAATCCAAAACTGGGAGATATAAAATTAAAGATGCAACAGTAAGGACCTCGTTTACGACCAGATTAGCAGGGGAGGGTGGCTGGCTTCTTTGATCCGACGGTCGAATGGAGGTAAGGATGGGATGGATTCGACTCGTTTACGACCAGATTAGCAGGAGAGGGTGGCTGGCTTCTTCGATTCGACGGTCGAATGGAGGTAAGGATGGGATGAATTCGACTGTCGGTTGGAAAGGATCTGGAATTCGACGGTCGGTTGGAAAGGATTTGGAATTCGACGGTCGGTTGGAAAGGATTTGGAATTCGACAGTCGGTTGGAAAGGATCTTGGATCGGTCGGTGAGGGGAGTTTGGATGGGTTGTCAGTGAGGAGTTCGACAGTCGGTGAAGGGCGACCTAGCTGAGGTTCGACGGTCGAGTTGGAGAATGTAGATGGTCTTGCTTTTGGGGTCCGATGGTCGAATTGGACGGAGTTTGGTTGATGGTGTGAAGGTTTGGATGGCTTGTCGGTGAGAGGAGTGGAGCTCACGGTTCGACGGTCGGTGGAGATGAATGTGGGTGGTAAAGTGAAGGATCGGTTTCATGCGGTCCGACGGTCGGTGAGGAAGGTTGATGGATTCGACGGTCGAGTGAGGGGATGGAGTTTGGATGGGTTGTCGGTGAGGTGAAGGTGGTAATCGGGTGTGGTTCGACGGTCGGTTCGGGGATGGATTCGACGGTCGGTTGGGAAGGGTGATGGATTTTGGATGGGTTGTCGGTGAGGTGAAGGTGGTAAGCGGTGTGGTTCGACGGTCGGTTCGGGGATGGATTCGACGGTCGGTTGGGAAGGGTGATGGATTGGTTGATGGTGGAGGTGGATTCGACGGTCGGTTGGAAAAGGGTGATGATTCGACGGTCGGTCGGAAAGAGGTGAGATCAAGTTCGGCTTCTGTGCGGTCCGACGGTCGGTTGAGAGGCTAGTAGTTATCCGACGGTTATGGGTGAGGAGTTGCTGAGAGTGTGGTTGATGATGAAAGTGATGAGAAGTTGAAGGTGCAAGGTAGTTTTGGAGGTGGCAGAGATGGGTGAGGGTGGAAGATGGTCACGGTTGCAAGTTTGGATGGAAGGTGTCGGGTGGGGATTGTTTTTAGGAGGGTCTGTTAGTGAGCTTGAGGGTGAGGGAAATGAAGGCTCAAATTGGGTTCCGCGTTCTGGAGAGTCTTGGTGAAGGTTGGTCTTTGAAAGTTTAATATCAGCCTCCGATGGAGAGATCCCCCCAAAATCTTGAAGTTGGTCCTCTCTTATTAGTTGCTAGCAGCCAGGTGATAATGGAGTGGGTGAATTAGTGAGGGAGTAGGTGCAATTAGTGAGGGAATCTGTTTGTTCAGTAGTGCAAGTGGGAAACTAAGTGGGGAGCAAAAACTGTGCACTGTGGAAAAAAGAGAATGGGAGGCAAAAGTGCTTGTCCCCTGCTGCAGTGGTGATGCTGCATGGCTAAAAAAAATGATTTTTATCTCAACGAAAAACAAATCTTTTTTTTTTTTATTTTTTATTATTTTCTTTTTTTTTCATTTTTTTTTACTTTTTTATTTTATTTTTCATTTTCTATTATATTTTGGGCTTATGTATTTGGGTTAAAAAGATGGGTTAAAAAAGGATAACAAAAATCTTTTTTTTTTTTTTTTTTTTTTTTCTCTTTTTTGATTTTTTTTTATTATTTTCTTTTAGTCCCAGGTCAAAATTGGGTGTTCACATTGCCCTCTTTACTTGTTTCTTATTAGATAAAAAGGAAAATTGTGTTTTTTCATTTTATCGTCAGTAAGAAACGAGTAAAGAAATGAACTCCAATTTTGTCCAACAATGCATGAAAGGATAAATGCAAAACAAAGTAAGAACAATGAAAAGAAATTAGAATGCATGGAGCCGATGCACTCAAAAAAATGGGCGACCGAGTCCCGAATTTAAAAGACAATGGGCAATGCGTCTCCGAAATTTAAAAGACAAGGGCTTGATTTAATTTAAAAAGACAATGGCTTGGCCGTAATTTGAAAGAAATGGGCTTGGCCGAGAATTTGAGAGACAGTGGGCTTGGCCCTAATTTAAGAGACAGTGGGCTTGACCGTAATTTGAGAGACAAATGGGCTTGGCTCTAATTTGAGAGACAAGTGGGCTTGGCCCAGAATTTAAAAGACAGTGGGCTTGGCAGAATTTAAAAGACGTAGGCTTGGCCAGGAATTTAAAAGACGATGGGCTTGACCCAGGAATTTGAAAGACAGTGGGCTTGGCCCAGATTTGAGAGACATGGGCTTGGCCCGAAATTAAAAGACAAAGTGGACTTGGCCCGAAATTTAAGAGACAGTGGGCTTGGCCCGGAATTTAAGAGAAAAGATGGCTTGGCCCGAGACTTAAGAGACAAGTGGGCTTGGCCCAGAATTTAAAGACAATGGCTTGGCCCAGATTTGAGAGAACAGTGGGCTTGGCCCAGAATTTAAAAAGACAGTGGGCTTGGCCAATTTAAAACGATGGGGCTTGGCCAGATTTGAGAACAGTGGGGCAGCCCGGTGAAAACTGAGAGACAGTGGGCTTGGCTGGCACTTGGCTTAATTTAAAGACAAGGGGTTTGGCTTAATTTAAAGAAAAGATGGGCTGGGCTTGGAATTTAAAGACAATGGGCTTGGCCCGAAATTTGAGAGACAGTGGGCTTGGCCCTAATTTGAAAGACAAAGTGGGCTTGGCCTGAAATTTAAAAAGACGTTGGCTTCGCCCGAATTTAAAGACAATGGGCTTGGCCAGAATTTAAGAGACAGTGGGCTTGGCCCAGAATTTAAAAGACAGTGGGCTTGGCCCAGAATTTGAAAGACAGTGGGCTTGGCCCAGAATTTGAGAGACAATGGGCTTGGCCGGCAAATTTAAAAGACAGTGGGCTTGGCCCAGAATTTGAAGGACAGTGGGCTTGGCCCAGAATTTAAAAGACAGTGGGCTTGGTCCGGAATTTAAAAGACAGTGGGTATCTAGTGTCCCGAATTTAAAATGAAGTGGGTATCTGGTGTCCCGAATTTAAAAAGCAATGGGTATCTGGTGTCCCAAAAGCAATGACAGTGGGTATCTGGTGTACCAAAAGTAATGACAATGGGTATCTGGCGTCCCGAAATTTGAAATTACAATGGGCAACTGAGTCCCGAAATTTAAATGACAATGGGCAACTGAGTCCCGAAATTTAAAAGACAATGGGCAACTGCGTCCCGAAATTTAAAAGACAAGGAATAAGCATTTTGATCAAAAAGATTTTTTTTTCTCTTTTTTTTTCATTTTTTTCATTTTCTTTTCTTTGTTTTTCCTTTGCTTTTCTCTCCTTTTCTCTTTTTTTCTTTTTCTTTTTTTTCTTTTTCTTTCTTTTTTTTTTTTCTTTTTTTTTTTTTTTTTTTTTTTCTTTTTTTTTTTTATTTTCTTTTCTAATTTTAAAAAACAATGGGCAATATTCCTAATTTTAAAAGACAATGGGCAACTGAGTCCCGAAATTTAAATGACAATGGGCACTGAGTCCCGAAATTTAAATGACAATGAGCCACTGAGTCCCAGAATTTTAAAAGACAATGGGCAACTGAGTCCCGAAATTTAAATGACAATGGGCCACTGAGTCCCGGAATTTAAAAGACAATGGGCAACTGAGTCCCAGAATTTAAATGATAATGGGATAAGCATCTTGATCAAAAAGATTTTTTTTTTTCATTTTCTTTTCTTTTTTCTTTTTTTTTCTTTCTTTTTTTTTTCTTTCTCTTTATTTTTTCTTTCTTTTTATTTTTTCTTATTTTCAAAATTTTATTTGAAAAACATTTGAACCAAGGACGACTTTGGAAAGCTTTGACCACTCAAACTTTATTCACATGCTTTTCTTCCTTAGATCCTTCGATTTTTCCCTTCTTCTTCTCCTTTCCTTTTTTTTTTTTTTTTTCGCTCTCGGCTCTCCTTTCAAGAAATGAAATGAACCATTGCTTGAGTGATTCCTTGAGAGAAAATTTTGCCTGATGTTTAACCTTGTCTCTCATTTAGTTGATTCCTCGCAACCGCTTAATAACTCGATCCTTGTCTGCGTTGCTACTTCCTTCAACACAACTTCTCCTTAATCCTTCAAAAATTTTGCCCCAAGATGGCCAACTAAATGCAAACAAAACTGCCCTGTGTAGTGATCACACGTAATTCAAAATTGCCCCGGTTTGGGTGCACCCTTCAAGGTGTTTTGTGCCAACTTCCTCTCGAGATTTTGCCCATTCATTTGCCCTAACTTTTGTTTAGACCGATCCTTCAGTTTTCGGACTAACGGGCTCTTTTTCATTTTATTTGTTTTTTTTTTAACTTTTGTTTTGCCGCCCTTTCGGGTTTTCAACCTAACGAGCTTTTTCTTTTCTTTTCTTTTTTTTTTTTTGTTTTTGTTTTTTGTTTTTTTTTTTTTTTGCTCGGGTACCTCCTCTTCCATCAATTGGGATTTCCAAGATCTCTTCGATCTGAATTGGTCAATAAGCAATTACCATTAGATGGTCAAATCATGGTGTTGTACTCATGGTCACTTTACTTGAAGCAATATGTCACATACACTCATGAATTCAAAAAGTACAACAGAAAGAAACGAACAACTTCAGATTGTTCTTAGAAGTTTGACTACAGAAAGGATATTATTTACAACGGTTAAAGACACAAGAAATAAAATAGCAAGAAAATCAAAAGATTTTTTTTTTTCGCTTGAGTCAAGATTCAACAACTGGACATCATTAATTATCAAACACCCCCACACTTACTCTTTTGCACGTCCTCGGGCAAAACAGAAAATAAAACTGACTCAAAAGTTAAACATTCTAAAAGACTCAATTTCTAATAATATTTAAGAATGAAGATCAATTATAATTCAAGTAATCAAACATTCATGAGGCAACACATCTTCACATCTCAAATCAATAAGCAAGGATACTTCAATTGAAAAACATGAGTAAAGAATGATAGATCCTCCTCACGAATTTACTCTCAATCTCTCAAGTGTTTAAAAGGTAGGTGTTTCACTCAATTCGACCCATGAAAATTTCACTACCATATGCTTGCTTATTTTCTACTTCTCCACTACTCGAACACATGTATACACAAATCATGAGGACTTTATTCAAGGTTATAATGGGGTCAAGGTAAAGGTGGAAGTAATATGGATATGTCAAGTTAAATACCAAAGAGAATAGAAGAGCATTATGATACGCTTAGAGTGGAGAAGATGTTTGAGAACATTCAGTCTAACTTTCCCACGATTTTCTTAGTTTTTTTCTCATACGGAACAATGACCAATATCTAACTAATGTTTTGTTAAAGATCAATTGGTAGATTGAATTCCTTTAGGCTTGAACATTCTCCTTCTATTCTCTGTTATTTCCAATCATCCACCCTCATTCTAGGTACGAATATATCACATGGTGCATTCTTTTGATTGTAGCAATAATCAGCTTTCTTTTTTTTTTTTTTATAGAAACATATTTTCTTTTTCCCTTTTTTTTTATATATAACCAATCTGCACATGCACCCCCACACTTGTTCAAGAACTCATCAAATAACAAAGTCAATGCTCTTTTATTCCCTAAGGTTGGGTTAGAACATGGTTTTTCATTTAAGGCACGTAATGAGTTAGAAACAAAGAATGGTCAAATAAGCTCAAAGGGGTTAAGCAAAGGAAAATATGCAAGGTTGGCTATTTGGCTAAACTGGCTAAGAAAGAGGGCCTCAATCATGTTCATGCATGCAAGTGAAACGCAGCCTCAAAAAGAATCAAAGCAAGTTCTAGAGTGATCATTATCATGAGTGAAAATCACACAAGAAAGAAGAGAATGACATAAATGTTGAATCCATCCATTAGGCTCAAGATCTCACAAGATATAGTTCTATCATTCTCAGTCCACCAATTCAACATACATAACCAAACATATGATTTTTAAGAAAGAAGACAATTTACTCAATCATGCGAATTTTCTTGAATTTCAACCGCTACTTCCACACAAACTAATTATCTACCCCAACTAAAATGCGTCTCAAGAGTAAAATTTACTCCCTACTCTGCCATCCTTAACTGGTTTAGAAAATTACTGACAAACATATAAACATATTAATGCATACACACACCTTTTTTTGTTTTTTGTTTTTATATTTAGGCACACAACGATCCTTCCCCCCAACCAGATCATAACATTGTCCTCAATGTGAAAGAGAGATATAGAAAAGAGCAAAACAACCTGATAAGAAGTGAATCAACGCCCAAAGAGAAAAGAAGCACACTGATCAGTCTTTGCATCGGACCACGATAAGAAGTGAATCAAATAATAGAACTTTAGTACTTCCACAATTTAATACTAATTAATTACTACCCTACCACTCCTTACTACTCGCCACCAATTAAGATGCGTCTCAAGATAAAAATTACTCCTTACTCTGCCATCCCTATTTACTTTTGTTGTTAATTGATGACAAACACAACAAACATATTAACAAACACACTTTTTGAATTTTTTTGGTTTTTTTTGTTTTTTTTGTTTTTTTGTTTGTTTTTTGTTTGTTTTTTTTTTTGTTTTTTTTTGTTTTACACAACCATCCTTCCCCCCAACCAGATCATAACATTGTCCTTAATGTTAAAATATAGATGAGTAAAGGATAGAATTACCTGTTGGAGAAAGCGGACACAAATTTAAACAGAAACAAAGTACAATAAAATCAAACCGATTAAAGAGAAAGTGTCAGATCTGGCTTGCTTTTCTTGTTACTTCCTTTTCGCTTCCTCATTGACCAATCTATCGAGCCAATACCTTATCAGGTACATACTCAAAAGCTTCCAATTTATCCATGAGCTCATCAATAGTGGAGGCAGAGATAAGAAGTTGTCTTGTCGAAGGAGTGATAAATTTACTGTTCCAGACTTTGTCAAGAAAAAATAACAAAAGGTCAAAGAAATTATTAACATTCAACAAACCAATGGGTTTATGGTGGATGTTCGATTTCAAATTTCAAGAGACAATTTGAAAAATTTCTTCCAAAGTACCAAAATCACCTGGTAAGACAAGAAATGCATCGCATCAATTGTCAATCATTATTTTCATGCGTCCATGCATGGATGTTACCTGAATTTCTTCTCCAACCTGTCTTGCCAGTGATGTTACTTTCACTAAAGGTTTAGGAATAACACCTAAAACCTGACTGCCTCCTATAAGAGCAGCAAGTGAAACAGCCCCCATTAACCCACGACAACCTCCCCCATATACAAGATGAATATTCCTCGCAGCAAGTGATCGACCAAGAGTGCTAGCTGCGTTTACAAACTCTAATCCCTTCTCATAACTCGACCCACAAAAAATATAGACATTTTTTAGGTTACGAATAGCAGGCCCCATTCTATACCCTTCTTCTCTTTGAGTGTTTCTGAGTTGAAGATGAAGGAGAAAATGGAGTGTTTAAATAAGAAAAAGAATGGAAAGGGAAATAATTGCACCTAGAAGGGTAGGTCGGCTGTTGTCAGAAAAGGTTGAATTTAAGAAACATAAAATCTTTTTTTTTTTAACTTTTTTTTAACTTTTTTTTTTAAAGAAAATTATCAGGGTAAAGAAGTCTAGAAACCCCCGAAGGATCCCATCCAAAAGATCGTCTGTCCAAAACCAAAATTCAACAAAATCATACAAAGATAACAAATGATTACATACCTTTATGTACAAGTTTCATGGCAGATCTTTATATTGCGCGTCATGAGTGCAGTAATACCAAGACGGCTCAGCCAATCCGGGCATTCTTCTCCCTCCCGCTTGTGGGATATTTTGATTGAGCTACAACGCCACTAATTAAAGTGCGTAAATCGACGACTACCACCAACGACCACGGCCGGTGAGAGGTCGCCGAAGAGCCCATGGCATTAAATCACGGGATTCGGCTCGGAGGCATTGTCACGCGAGAATGCAAACACGGACGCTTCTTTTCGTCCATCAACAAGCGAGCCTTTGGTTAAAACAGGAATGCTTGCGCGGCTCTCTGCAGAGCATGGCACACGAACCTTATTTACCGACCGGCGTGCGAAGGTCCACCTGAGTCAATGACGGGTTTGCCACTCCACTGGCAGGGGCTCCTAATCTAATTAAAGACCAAATACAACCGAAGTTTCGCCCTTTTTTTAGTTTTTTTTTAGTTTTTTTTTTTTTTTTTTTTTTTTTTGAAAGATAATATATACATGTTGTTGTGATTGTGACTCACATCTTCTCTCTGGTTTCACGTCCGAAACCGGCTTAAACGCCTTCTATGAGTCGAGGATAAGCTTCCCATCCAATTTTCTTATAAATTGGCAAACAGGGTCTTTTTGAGTCAGATTCCCAAGACTGTAACGCTCTTGTTCGTCCTTGAAGAGATTCCACAAACTAAGAAGTTCACGCTGCACGACTCCACAAGAATGCGTCTCAAGAGTCAATAAGATATTATCTAATGACTCCTTACTCAGTCCATTCTTGATGAAGAATATTTTATCTTCTCTATTTATAGAAACCATCCCCAAAGAGTGACATCGCGTGTTGCAATTCCATCGTGCACACTTGTAACAAACTTTCATTCTTTTTGCTCTTCTCCTTTTTGAAAATGAACTTTTACCGAGACCAGGCATGTATGGGACAAATGAATCTGAAGATTCACCACTAAACGAACCTTTGCTTCGATTATCCAACAGTATATCTTCTCGGGATGCCCTTATACATTAACAATCTCGTCTCTCACACCTAGCTTCATAGACTTTTGTTAGAGCATTTAGAGGAGAGAAGGAAAATATTTTCTTAGATTTGAGAGAATGACATCCATTTTGAAAGGAGAAGAAATCAGTTATTATGGGAAACCGAAAAACAAACCGACTTGAGAGTCACGGAGTACCGTTATCCGCCATTTAACCTAAGACACACGAGAACTCAACAACTTGATGTTCCAGAAATGGTTGAGTCTTGGTCCATTAACTTTAAGCGCATTACCATTCCTAGGATTCTCAATGTCTATGGCCCCACAAGATACACGTGTTTGACAACAAAAGAACCGCGCCTCCTAGATCTCAATTTTCTAAGGAGTAGGTGCGGATGAGAATCTTAAAGCAAAACTTTATTGACCAATTTCCGCAACTTTTGCAAAAGGTGTAACAGACCTTGAATAAAGAAGGCCAATAAAATCCATACTGCAAGATTTTCGCAGTTGTTGTCTCCACATGCTTCCGATAAAGTTTAATGGCACTACCTACCTCATTGTCGGGTACACAGCTGTCTTTTTTTTTCTTCTTTTTTTTATTCATAATGCGGATGGAGAAGGTTCATCACCTCCATTTTTGCATTCTGTGGAAGTTCTTGAAACTGTTTGAGGCGGTGTCTTCTTTCCTTAGTCACGCAATAATTGCCGAACACGGTAACATTATACAAGGAATGTCATGCATAAGATGGGATGAATGAAATGAAAACATTTTCTTTTCAAATGCATGGAATGAAATGCATGATTTATTTTTTTTATATATATATTTTTAGAATGCTAAAGATGCCATACATGAAAATTTTTTTATGAAAATGCTTGATTTATTTATTATTATTATTTTTTAAATGCTAAGGATGGCATGAAAATGCATGATTTTTATTTTTTTTTTTTTTTATTTTTTATTTTTTAAGAATGCTTGGAGTGTCATGAAAATGCGTGTTTTTTTTTTTTTTTTTGAATGCTAGGAATGCATGATTTTCTTTATGCAATGTCATGAAAATGTAAGTTTTTTTTTTTAAGATTATAAAAATGCAAGATGATTCTTTTTTTTTTTTTTTTTTTAAGAATGGATGGCATGAGGAAAGAAGAAGTACGCTCCCTTTGTGTCCTAATGAGGTTGCCTTAAACTTGGGAATTTCATCCTAAGGATCTAAGAGTCTTTCGGTTCGTGATAACTTCCATAGGGTGACTCTTCTATTTTAGAGGTCTCTAGAGCCAAGTCCTATTTCAGAATGTTGACCACGAAATAGTGGGTAAACCAACTAGGTGTGGGACATTCATGAAAAAGGCGCACTCTAGATGAGGTTTTCGCGATAACCAAACAGAAGTACATCCAAAATGGCTACCACTACGCAACCTCTACTTAACTTAAGCTTCACTCGGACCGGCATATAGGGCCCCACTCGATTGTGTGTGCTTTATGTGTAGGTGGTGATGGGTCTTTGGGAGCGTACAAACCTTTACAATCCTAATAGACTACCCATATCCAGGGAACAAAGCAAATACGTAACAAATAAGGTTTCAACAATTACGCATCCAAAAATTTTCTACCCTAAGGTTCAAATAGTACAACAATTAACACTGAAAATAATATATATAAAAAATCATCAAATAATAAAAAAAGGGTAAAACAAACACCTAAAGATCACCAAAAATTTTGCATAACTAACTTTTACAGGCTTGACTCTCCAGCATCCCCAGTGGAGTCGCCATCTGTCGCGACCGGTGACCGCGGTGAAAAATAGCAACTCGAATGGATTTTAGATATGAAATTGAGAAAATGGAGTCGCCACCAATTTTATTTGAATTTGGAAAAATTGGAAAACCTTTCTTTGAAAATGGTCTTTAGAACCAGATTGGATTCGGGAGTCGGTTATGCTTAGGGAAGGGTGGAATCTTAATCCCACTGCACCCCTAACGCACCCGTCCTAAGACGGTACCTTAGATTAATTGTGCAAATTATTAACAATCCTTGAAAATATTTATTTTACCCCTTTTTTGCAAACATTGTAACTATTTATAAAAACGAAACCACAAAATTATGAAAATTTAATTTTGGCTTAACAGAAATGAAATTCTGCTCCTACGTATCCCCTGGTGCAATGAGGAATTCAAAGTCACGTAGTTCTTTAGAAAATATTTGTGGGTTGATTGATTTTTAAAAATTAAAAATTTGAATTAACAAGTCATCGCGACTCAGTTAATCAATTTGAATAGGTGAAGCTAGGCGTCACGCTATAGACGTCACCCATTGATTATCGAGTTTGTTACAAAATTTTTATTTAAGATTATCAATTAGCAATTTAACTTAAAAAAAATATAAATCATCAAGCTGTCGCAACTCAGATGTTTACAAAATATAAGGGTTAGCAAGCTGTCGCAACTCAGGTAACCCATTTTTATTCCTTTTTAAAAACTTTTAACTATTTCATTATTTATCATTTTTTAACTCCCAAAATCTAGCCCAACAAACTGATAATAAATGAAATAAAAAGAACAAGGAAACGTAAAAAGAAAACTAAG
This sequence comes from Ormosia semicastrata, assembly GCA_029884595.1. Taxonomy (NCBI): domain Eukaryota; kingdom Viridiplantae; phylum Streptophyta; class Magnoliopsida; order Fabales; family Fabaceae; genus Ormosia; species Ormosia semicastrata. Next base: position 137,180,305 of record JAQQTO010000063.1, read on the forward strand.
AAACAGATAATCCAAAACTGGGAGATATAAAATTAAAGATGCAACAGTAAGGACCTCGTTTACGACCAGATTAGCAGGGGAGGGTGATGCGTGTGGATGTAGTGATTAAAAATCAGTTGTTAGGCTCACCAGAAAATAAAAAAAAACCTTACAACTAGTTGTAGTTAGTAAGGGTCGATCCACAGAGAACCAAGTTAATTAACACTATCAAGTAATTCCCAATTTAAATTCTAATTAACAATAAACAGTAAAAAAGGGGGGTTTTGATGAATAATGAACAGTTTCAAAGACAATAACAATAAATAAACTGAAAACAACAATATAAGAAAATTGGTTAAGAGATTGAATCCACCACTAGATTTATATGATGATGTAAATCCACATATTATTTTATTCCAACATGCTCAATTATGTTTTTATGCAATTGTGAGAGTAAACCTCTGTTTTCCTTACGTGTTGGCCAATTTAGCAACCGCTCAAATCAACTTCTAATCACCGATTAATCATAAAGCAACCGCTCTTACAATTATCCAACAATTGCATTAAGATTTAGAAAACCAATTACACTAAGATCTAATCACACATGGGGATTAAATTACTTAGAACATATATTTCTCTAGATCTATTACCACAACCGTGCATAATAAACCCAAATCTACCACTTTTATAGCTGCAAATAGCACAAAGATAATTATACCCACATGAACATCATACATCCCATTAGATCTATTACCACAACCGTGCATAATAAACCCAACTCTATCTCATAGAAAGTGGAAACAAGTATAAAAACCTTCATACCAACAATAGATTCGAGAAATATATGAATAAAAACATAACGTGTTGAAATAATCAAATATGCAAGGTTTACAATATCAATACTAGCAGTTTCATCACCCTCTTAACCAAAGGAGGTTTAGTTACACATAGCTAAAAGGAAATCACAAGAAAAATCGAGAAGAAACAAGAAGAAACAAGAAGAAACTATGAGAGAAATGAAGGAGAGTTCAAGTTGGTCTTCCATGATAACCGATGGTGCCCTTTTATAGAAGTCTGGGTAGCAAAATGACAAAGGGAGTGGGTTGGTGAATGGGGTAGTTGAGAGGGTTGGTGAGTGAAGTAGGTGAAAGGGTTGGTGAATGGGGTAGTTGAATGGGTTGGTGAGTGAAGTAGGTGAATGGGTTGGTGAGTGCGAAAATTCCTTGGTCTGACTTGGAAGCCAAAAACGACCGATAATGCTTCGGATTCATGAAAAGTATTCTTCATGAAAGTTTTAGGTCTTTGTCTTGGCTATAACATGCATATCTGGATCGTCCAATTTGGCTTCCTACAGCCCAAGATATGACCCAAATACCGCAGTTGCTCAAACCCAACTTCAGCACCTCTGTTTCGACTTGCAAGCTCAAACTGACCCATTAGACTTCATTATTTCAAAATGTGTTCTTCATGAAAGTTGTTTATTTGGGTCTTGACTATCAGCTATCCAAATTTCAGCCCATCTCCATTATTAAAACTTGATATATGATTTTATGAGTGCACACCGTTCGGATTCTAGTGACAGAACTCGTATTCTGACTTTCATGTACACTTAGGTCCCTTAGACATCTGTTTAAGACTTTGAGCTCTTCATCAAAGTTGTAGATCTCTCTCTTAGCTTTCCTACAAGATAAAATTCATAATTGTCAGATATCAGGAACTCAAGTTATGGCCAAAATACAGAAACAGTGTAAAATCTCAATAATGCTGAAAATATTCAATTAGGACCAATTTGAGCTTAGACTCACAAAATCATACCAAACTCAATCAATTAAGAATATGGATAGTGTGAATGACTAATCATAAGGGTTTCTTAATAAATAAAATATGTGATTATCAAATTCCCCCACACTTAGCTTTTTGCACTCCTGGGCAAAACTCAAGACCAAAACAAGGACATAAGAGATTAACAAAAATTTAAATTCCAACGACATTCAAGAGCCCAAAATTTTACAATCAAGAAGAACAACCAAAGGTTCAAAGGATCAAAACATTCATGAGTTAACAATTCTCCACATCTCAAACCAACAAGCAAGGTATCTTCAATATGAATCGAGAATGATAGATCTTCACAAGATTCCTCTCAATCTCTCAAGTGTTTAAAAAGGTAGGTATTTCACTCAATTCAACCATGAAAATTGCACTACCATAAGCTTGCTTATCTTCTACTTCTCCACTACTCAAAACACATGCATACACAAATCATGAGGACTTTATTCAAGGTTGTAGTGAGGTCAAGGTAATGGAGAAGAGGGTAAAATGGATATGAGAGGATAAATACCAAAGAGAATAAAAGCAAATGAGAGAGTGAGTTCCAATAACAAGCATAAAAGTTCATCCCAACTCTAATGTATAACCCTTTACATATTCATTTCTCAATCCTTTTTTTTTTTTTTTTTTATATATATGAACATAACTATATACATACATTCTTTTTTTTTTTGTTTATTTTTTTTTTTTGGCACTCTTTCCTTTTTCAACAACCATTTTGTACACACACCCCCACACTTGTTCAAAAACTCATTCATTAACCAAGCTAATGTTCTTTTATTCCCTAAGGTAAAATAAGAACACGATTTTCCATTTAAGGTACATAATGAGCTAGAAACAAGGAATGGTTAAATAAGCTCAAAGGGGTTAAGCAAAGGAAAATATACAAGGTTGGCGGGAATCGAGAATTTTCAAGAAGTCAAAAGAGTGCTTGATATCATATTGAAAACAAGGTTGGCTATTTGGTTAAACTAGCTAATTAAGAAAGAGGGCCTCAATCATGTTCATGCATGCAAGTGAAAACGTAGCTTTTAAAAAGAATCAAAGCAAGTTCTAGAGCAACAATTTTATGAGTGAAATTCACACAAGAAAGAAGAGAATGGCATAAATGTTAAATCCATCCATTAGGCTCAAAATCTCACCAGGTATGCATCCATCAAACTCAATTCATTAATTCAATCATCCATCACCAAGCACATCAGTTCAAGAAGGGAGAAAAGTTATTCAATCATGCAATGATTCTTTTTCTTTAAAAACTTTTTTTTTTTTTGAAATTAAGACATTTTTTTTTTGCTAAAATCTCTCCCCCACACTTAATATAACATTGCCCTCAATGTGAAAGAGAGATATAGAAAAGAGCAACACAACCTGATAAGAAGTGAATCAACACTAAGCAGAAAAGAAGCACACTGTCATTGCTGCAACAGACCCTGAAAAGAAACCAAATAATAAAACTTTAGTACTTCCACAATTTAATACTAATTAATTACTACCTAAAAAAACAAGCTCCTTACTCTGCCACCAATTAAGATGCGTCTCAAGAGTAAAATTACTCCTTACTCTGCCATCACTAATTAGTTTAATAAGTCCATGACAATCATATCATACTTTCCAAACAAAACAAAATTTTTTTTTTTAAATTTTTAAATTTTTTTTTTAGGTCAACTATCCTTCCCCCCCAACTAGATCACAACATTGTCCCCAATGTTAAAATATAGATGAGTAAATGATAGAAGATATTACCTGTTGAAGAAAGCTGACACAAATTTAAACAGAAATAAAGTACGATGAATAAAACTAAATATAAAGGAAAGTTATAGATGAAGTGTCAGGTCACACTGTTGTTTCTTGCTGCCTCCCTTGTTGTTGTCTCCCTTGCTGCTGTCTCCTGACCAATCTATCTGGGCTGTCACTGGATCAGGTTCATAAACAAAGGCTTCCAATTTATCCTCATCAACAGTGGAAGCCGAGATAAGGAGTTGTCTTTCAGAAGGTGTGACAAATTTCTGTACCACAGCATGGTCAACAAAAGATAACAAATTATCAAAGAAATTATTAACATTCAACAAACCTATGGGTTTATGGTGGATGTTCAATTGGGCCCAAGAGACAACTTGAAAGACTTCTTCCAAAGTACCAAAACCACCAGGTAAGGCTATGAAGGCATCAGAGTTGTCAAGCATTGCCTTCATTCGTTCATGCATAGATGATACTTGAATTTCCTGTCCAATTGTCTTTCCAACGAAGTTCCTTCGAGTTAAAGGTTCAAGAATGACACCTAAAACTTGACCACCTCTTAGAAATGCAGTTACGGTGATACAGCCCCCATTAACCCAAGGCAACCTCCCCATATACTACACGAATGTTCCTCGCAAGTAAGTGTTCTACCAAGAGTGGTTCTGCGTTGACAAACTCTAAACTCTTCCCATAATGTGTCCCACAAAATACACAGATACTAACAAGTTTACGAACAGAAGAAGAAGAAGCTCCCTCCATCTCTACACTCACACTCTCTATGAATGATTAAGAGTTGTAGGAAAGTGAAGAAAATAGAGTGTTTAAATAGGGAAGAGAAAAAAAAAAAAATAATAGCTCCTATATGCAAGTAGGTTGGTTGTTGTCGAGAAAAGGTTGAAATTAAGAAACACAGAATCTTTTCTTTTCTTTTCTTTTCTTTTTTTTTTTGTTGTTTTTTTTTTTTTGTTTTTTTTTCTTTCTTTTTTTTTTTTTATTCATAATGCGGATGGAGAAGGTTCATCACCTCCACTTCGCATTCTCTCGGAAGTTCATAATAAGGTTTGAGACGATGACCATTGACCTTAAATGTTTTGCCTGAAATTTCACTCCTGATCTCAACTGCACCAAAAGGAAAAACATTAGTTACCACAAATGGCCCAATCCACTTAGAACGCAGTTTACCTGGAAACAATTTGAGTCTTGATTGAAAAAGTAAAACTTTTTGCCCTCTGTGAAATTTCTTTCTGGAAATCAACCTGGTCATGGAATGCCTTAGCTTTAGTCTTATAAATCAGGCATTCTCGAAGGCCTCATTTCTTAATTCTTCCAGTTCTGAATCGGAACTTCCTTTGCTTTCCAGCTCCTTCCAATTCCATATTTACTTGTTTAATGGCCCAAGAAGAGCGATGTTGCAACTCAACGGGCAAATGATGTGGCTTTCCATACACCAACCGAAATGGTGACATGCCAATGGGAGTCTTATAGGCGATCCTATAAGCCCATAAAGCGTCGTCAAGTCGAGTGCTCCAATCCTTTCTTGATGGATTCACTTGTCTTTTCAAGGATTGACTTAATCTCCCGGTTGGACACTTCGGTTTGCCCATTTGTCGTGGATGGTAAGGAGTGGAGATTCTGTGCATAACTCCATATCTTTTCAATAGAGCATCAAAGGTTCTGTTGCAAAAATGAGTCCCTTCAGTCACCGATGATAGCCCTTGGGGTCCCGAACCTGGAGAAAATATGTGTTCTAACAAAATCGCAATGTTTTAGAATCATCGATCGGGTGGCTTTTGCTTCCACCCATTTAGACACATAATCAACAGATAAAAGAATGTATGTGAAACCAAATGAAGGAGGGAATGGCCCCATGAAATCAATACCCCACACATCAAAGAGTTCCACAAAAATGATCGGAGTCTGAGGCATTTGATTACGAGGACCAATATTACCCGTTTCTCGACATCGGTCACAAGACTTACGAGAAGTTGTAAGTGTCTTTGAAAATTGAAGGCCAATAGAAACCACTTTGTCAAGCACTTTGTTGGTCGTCCTTTTTATCGCCAAAGTGTCCTCCACATGCATAGGTGTGGCAAAAAGGAGAGGATGGAGTGTGTCTCGAGAATCGGGAATGCACCTTCTAATGACTTGATCCGCACAATGCTTCCATAAGTACGGCTCATCCCGGATATAGTATTTACAAATACTCCTTAATTTATCTCTTTGGGCCTTGTTCAAACCCTCCAGGAAAGTCCTTAGTAACCAGGTAGTTAACAATGTCAACATACCAAGGATTATGGTGTTGACAACCATCAAATATTCATCAGGAAAAGTCTCCATGATAGGCATTTCTTCCTCTTCGATTACCAATCTACTCAAGTGATCGGCCACCAAGTTTTCGCTCCCTTTCTTGTCTTTAATCTCCAAGTCAAATTCCTGGAGCAATAAAATCCATGAGAGCAATCTAGGCTTTGCTTCTTTCTTTGTTAGAAGATACTTCAAGGTCGCATGATCTGAAAACACAATCACTTTAGAACCAATTAGATATGATCTAAATTTTTCTAAAGCAAATACAACACTAGAAGTTCCTTTCTCGTGGTTGAGTAATTAAGTTGAGCATCATTTAGAGTCCTTGATGCATAGTAAATGGCATAAGGAACTCTATCAACTCGTTGTCCCAAGACACTCCTCGCAAAGTCACGGCATCACACATTAGTTCAAAAGGTAACTCCCGGTTGGGTGGCACGATGATGATAGCGCACATGTTAACAACTTCTTGAGTTTATTGAAAGCTTCCATACATTTCTCATCGAAGTTAAAATTAACATCTTTTTGAAGAAGTCTACAAAGGGCAATGAGACTTTAGAAAAGTCTTTAATGAATCTCCGGTAGAAACCGCATGACCAATAAAAGAACGAATTTCCGCACACTAGTGGGTGGTGGCAAAGAATGCATGAGTTCTACCTTAGCTTTATCTACTTCAATTCCCCTAGCAGAAATTACATGACCTAACACAATACCTTCATTCACCATGAAATGACATTTTTCCCAATTCAGTACCAGGTTAGTGTCAATGCATCTTTTAAGAACCAATGTTAAATGTTCCAGGCAATTTTCAAAATCATTTCCAAAGACACTAAAGTCATCCATAAAAACCTCAATGATGTTTTCAATGTAATCAGAAAATAAACTCATCATGCATCTTTGGAAAGTTCCTGGTGCATTGCAGAGTCCAAAAGGCATTCGCCTATATGCAAAGGTACTAAATGGACAAGTGAATGTAGTCTTGTCTTGGTCTTCTGGAGCTATGGCAATCTGATTGTAACCTGAAAAACCATCCAGAAAACAATAATGAGAATGACCAGCTAATCTTTCTAACATTTGATCAATGAAAGGTAAAGGAAAGTGGTCTTTTCTCGTGGCGGCATTCAACTTCCTGTAATCAATACAAACACGCCACCACATCTCGTAACCTTGTGGGAATAAGCTCATTTTCAGCATTTCTTACCACAAGTAATTCCAGATTTCTTTGGTACTACCGGACTGGGCTTACCCACTTGCTATCGAAATGGGGTAGATCACCCCCACACTTAGGAGCTTTAGTATCTCCTTTTCACAACTTCCATCATGGGAGGATTCAACCTCCGCCGAGGGTCTCTCTGAGTTTAGTATCCTCCTCCATTAATATCCTGTGCATACAAATGGAGGGACTAATACCCTTGATATCGCCTATTGACCAACCAATGGTGTCTTATGTTCCGCAAAACAACTACCGTTTCTCTTCTTGTTCTTGGGTGAGTGACTTTGCAATTATTATTGGAAGGGTGTCCTTCTCTCCCAAGAAGATGTATTTAAGATGATCAAAAGTGCTTTAAGTTCCAATTCAGTGCCTCGCACAAATGAAGGTTGAGGTATATCGGTAGTAACAGTGTAAATCAACAAAAGTTACCTCATGCTCTTCTGGAGTGGAAGAGAGCTCTTTTAAGGCAAGAACAATTTCATTAATGTCTTCACTCCATGGCTCTTCTTCACTCTTCTTCTTTTCCTCTTGTACATCTAAGCTATGAGTTAGAATTGTATCAAGAGCATCAAAATGGTCAGTATCAAAAGCTGCAGAAATTAAAGAATCAAAAGGATCAAAAGAATCAATTAAACAAGCAGAGTGCACATCACTTGGGTATCTCATAGCTTCAAAAATATTGAATCTAATTAATTCCCCATCAAATTCCATTGTTAGAGTTCCCGAGTGCACATCAATTTTTGTCCGCATGTAGTCTTCAAAAATGGTCTCCTAACAAGATAGGAGCAGATTTGGGAGACTCATCCTCTTCCATGTCCAAAACATAGAAGTCTCCAGGAAACACTAATTCATTCACCGCACCAAAACATCTTCAACCACACCCTGTAGGGTATGTATTAGATCTATCACCAATTGAATAACGACACCAAAGAGGTTCCAAAGGACCCAAGTATAAAGATGCATAAATAGAATATGGCATGACATTTATAGATGCACCTAAATCAAGCATTGCCCTTTCAAACCTTGTGTTACCTATAGTGCATGAAATGGTGAATGTGCTATGGTCCTTACATTTGGTTGGGAGTTTTTTTAATTACAATTTGAAACATTTTCTCCCACTTGGACCTTTTCATTTCCTTTTAACTTCCTCTTGTTAGTGCATAATTCTTTCGAAATTTTGCATATCTAGGTACCGCTAATGGCATCTAACAAAGGGATATTAACCTCTACCTTCCTAAAAGTCTCAAGTATTTCTTTTTCTGCTTCTTCTTTCTTGGTTTTAACCAATCTACTAGGAAAAGGAGCTTTAGTAACATATTTAGGAAGGGGTTCGAAATACTTACCTTAGGGGCTTTGGAAGTTTGCCCCTTATCATTTGCTTCTTTGGGTGGTTCATCCGTCTCTTGAGTGATTGGTGGAGGAGATGTAGGCTCATCCATCGTCTTTCCGCTTCTCAACGTGACAAAGACTAGCATTTTCCCTCGGATTGACTTCTTTGTGAGGGTAGTTTTCTGAAGCTTGGCTTTGAAACTTGTTGAATTCCGTGGACACATGCCGCCTCTATCCGATTCGCAAGTTATTGATTGCGATCCTTGTTTCTTGTTGGAACTGCGAATTATTAGTAGCCATTTGCTTCACTAGCTCCTCTAGTGAAGGCTCGGGTTGCTTAGGAGTTTGAACTTTCTGCTTGTCTCTCGAGGGAAATGTGCTTGCCTTTGTTGGAATCCGGAGGTCCATAAGTCGGAGGTTGATTTTGAGGTTGCTTTGCATAGCTAAAATTAGGATGATCCCTCCAACCTGGATTATATGTGTTTGAGTAGGGGTTGTAATTTTTTGAAAGGCCAAGATATCCCCCTACTGCTCTTACCTCCTCATTTGTGTCCTCTTGGAGAGTGGGACACGTATCAGTGGGATGTCCAGATGAACAACAGATCCCACAAGCATGAACCGGTGCTTTACCCGAATCCATTAACCGCCGAACCATAGCATCAATTGAGTCATTTTCGTCTTTGTAGATTTGTTGTCTCTACTTCTTTCATCGCTTCTTACTCCGAGTCATTTCTAGAGTAGAATTGTTGAGTATTGGCACCATTCTTGAGATCAAGTTTCTAGCTTCTTGAGGAGTTTTATCAACTAATGCTCCTCCACTAGCAAAGATCAATCATGTTGCGGTCCATCACTAGCAAACCTTCATAAAAGTGTTGTATCAGAAGTTGTTCACTGATTTGATGCTGAGGGCAACTAGCACACAATCTCTTGAATCTCTCCCAGTACTCATGAAGTGATTCCCCATGTCTTTGTTGGATGCTGCAAATTTCTTTTCTGATGGTGGCGGCCTTTGATGCAGGGAAATATCTGTCTAGGAAAGCCCGAGCCATGTTCGCCATGTCTGAATTGATCAGGGTGGCAAGTAGTACAACCATTCCTTTGCAGAATCCTTTAGGGAAAACGGAAAAGCTCTCAGCTTGACTTGCTCCACTGAAATTCCTGCAGGCTTCATACTAGAACACACAACATGGATTTCCTTCAGATGTTTGTTAGGATCTTCTCCAGCTAGTCCATTAAAAGATGGCAAAAGATGAATGAGACCAGATTTCAACTCAAATGCTTCCTCATTCTCGGGAATTTCTATGCATGAGAGGTTGTTGGTCTAAGTTCGGAGCACCCAACATCCTTAGTGTATTTTCTCGCCATCATCGCTTCTTCAGGTGGCTCGGATATCTCGATGCCGCAGAACCGGAAAGATCTATGTGACGGGCGGCTTCAACGTCACAGTGTGAAGTGGAAATTATCAGGATGGAAGGGAAATTGAGGATGTGAAGTGAGTTGATCAATATAGTTCCTCAAATTTAGCAATCTGCGTCTACCCCTTCAATAGACATCAACACCTACAAAATACTCAGAAAAAAAAAAATTCAAAACTAAAAATAAAAACAAAAATAAAAACGAGTAAAAATAGGAAATAAATTAATAGTGTAATTGAAAAATTGGCTCCCCGGCAACGGCGCCAAAATTCTGATGCGTGTGGATGTAGTGATTAAAAATCAGTTGTTAGGCTCACCAGAAAATAAAAAAAAACCTTACAACTAGTTGTAGTTAGTAAGGGTCGATCCACAGAGAACCAAGTTAATTAACACTATCAAGTAATTCCTAATTTAAACTCTAATTAACAATAAACAGTAAAAAAGGGGGGTTTTGATGAATAATGAACAGTTTCAAAGACAATAACAATAAATAAACTGAAAACAACAATATAAGAAAATTGGTTAAGAGATTGAATCCACCACTAGATTTATATGATGATGTAAATCCACATATTATTTTATTCCAACATGCTCAATTATGTTTTTATGCAATTGTGAGAGTAAACCTCTGTTTTCCTTACGTGTTGGCCAATTTAGCAACCGCTCAAATCAACTTCTAATCACTGATTAATCATAAAGCAACCGCTCTTACAATTATCCAACAATTGCATTAAGATTTAGAAAACCAATTACACTAAGATCTAATCACACAGGGATTAAATTACTTAGAACATATATTTCTCTAGATCTATTACCACAACCGTGCATAATAAACCCAAATCTACCACTTTTATAAGCGGCAAATAGCACAAAGATAATTATACCCACATGAACATCATACATCCCATTAGATCTATTACCACAACCGTGCATAATAAACCCAACTCTATCTCATAGAAAGTGGAAACAAGTATAAAAACCTTCATACCAATAATAGATTCAGTAAATATATGAATAAAAACATAACTGTGTTGAAATAATCAAATATGCAAGGTTTACAACATCAATACTAGCAGTTTCATCACCCTCTTAACCAAAGGAGGTTTAGTTACACATAGCTAAAAGGAAATCACAAGAAAAACCGAGAAGAAACAAGAAGAAACAAGAAGAAACTATGAGAGAAATGAAGGAGAGTTCAAGTTGTGTCTTCCATGATAACCGATGGTGCCCTTTTATAGAAGTCTGGGGTAGCAAAATGACAAAGGGGAGTGGGTTGGTGAATGGGGTAGTTGAGAGGGTTGGTGAGTGAAGTAGGTGAAAGGGTTGGTGAATGGGGTAGTTGAATGGGTTGGTGAGTGAAGTAGGTGAATGGGTTAGTGAGTGTGAAAATTCCTTGGTCTGACTTGGAAGCCAAAAACGACCGATAATGCTTCGGATTCATGAAAAGTATTCTTCATGAAAGTTTTAGGTATTTGTCTTGGCTATAACATGCATATCTGGATCGTCCAATTTGGCTTCCTACAGCCCAAGATATGACCCAAATACCGCGGTTGCTCAAACCCAACTTCAGCACCTCTGTTTCGACTTGCAAGCTCAAACTGACCCATTAGACTTCATTATTTCAAAATGTGTTCTTCATGAAAGTTGTTTATTTGGGTCTTGACTATCAGCTATCCAAATTTCAGCCCATCTCCATTATTAAAACTTGATATATGATTTTATGAGTGCACACCGTTCGGATTCTAGTGACAGAACTCGTATTCTGACTTTCATGTACACTTAGGTCCCTTAGACATCTGTTTAAGACTTCGAGCTCTTCATCAAAGTTGTAGAGCTCTCTCTTAGCTTTCCTACAAGATAAAATTCATAATTGTCAGATATCAGGAACTCAAGTTATGGCCAAAATACAGAAACAGTGTAAAATCTCAATAATGCTGAAAATATTCAATTAGGACCAATTTGAGCTTAGACTCACAAAATCATACCAAACTCAATCAATTAAGAATATGGAGAGTGTGAATGACTAATCATAAGGGTTTCTTAATAAATAAAATATGTGATTATCAGAGGGTGACTGGCTTCTTTGATCCGACGGTCGAATGGAGGTAAGGATGGGATGGATTCGACTCGTTTACGACCAGATTAGCAGGAGAGGGTGGCTGGCTTCTTCGATTCGACGGTCGAATGGAGGTAAGGATGGGATGAATTCGACCGTCGGTTGGAAAGGATCCGGGAATTCGACGGTCGGTTGGAAAAGATTTGGAATTCGACGGTCGGTTGGAAAGGATTTGGAATTCGACGGTCGGTTGGAAAGGATCTTGGATCGGTCGGTGAGGGGAGTTTGGATGGGTTGTCGGTGAGGAGTTCGACGGTCGGTGAAGGGCGACCTAGCGAGGTTTGACGGTCGAGTTGGAGAATGTAGATGGTCTTGCTTTTGGGGTCCGACGGTCGGGTGGATGGAGTTTGGTTGATGGTGTGAAGGTTTGGATGGCTTGTCGGTGAGAGGAGTGGAGCTCACGGTTCGACGGTCGAATTGGAGATGAATGTGGGTGGTAAAGTGAAGGATCTGGCTTCTATGCGGTCCGACGGTCGGTGAGGAAGGTTGATGGATTCGACGGTCGAGTGAGGGGATGGAGTTTGGATGGGTTGTCAGTGAGGTGAAGGTGGTAACTGGTGTGGTTCGACGGTCGGTTCAGGGATGGATTCGACGGTCGGTTGGGAAGGGTGATGGATTTTGGATGGGTTGTCAGTGAGGTGAAGGTGGTAACTGGTGTGGTTCGACGATCGGTTCAGGGATGGATTCGACGGTCGGTTGGGAAGGGTGATGGATTGGTTGATGGTGAAGGTGGATTCGACGGTCGGTTGGAAAAGGGTGATGATTCGACGGTCGGTCGGAAAGAGGTGAGATCAATTTCTGGCTTCTGTGCGGTCCGACGGTCGGTTGAGTGGCTAGTAGTTATCCGACGGTTATGGGTGAGGAGTTCTTTGAGAGTGTGGTTGATGATGAAAGTGATGAGAAGTTGAAGGTGCAAGGTAGTTTTGGAGGTGGCGAGAGATGGGTGAGGTGGAAGATGGTCACGGTTGCAAGTTTGGATGGAAGGTGTCGGGTGGGGATTGTTTTTAGGAGGGTCCGTTAGTGAGCTTGAGGGTGAGGGAAATGAAGGCTCAAATTGGGTTCGCGTTCGGGAGAGTCTTGGTGAAGGTTGGTCTTTGAAAGTTTAATATCGCCTCCGATGGAGAGATCCCCCAAAATCTTGAAGTTGGTCCTCTCTTATTAGTTGCTAGCAGACAGGTGATAATGGAGTGGGTGAATTAGTGAGGGAGTAGGTGCAATTAGTGAGAGAATCTGTTTGTTCAGTAGTGCAAGTGGGAAACTAAGTGGGGAGCAAAAACTGTGCACTGTGGAAAAAAGAGAATGGGAGGCAAAAGTGCTTGTCCCCTACTGCAGTGGTGATGCTGCATGGCTAAAAAATGATTTTTATCTCAACGAAAAAACAAATCTTTTTTTTTTTTTTTTTATTATTTTTTTTTTTTCATTTTTTTTACTTTTTTATTTTATTTTTCATTTTCTATTATATTTTGGGCTTATGTATTTGGGTTAAAAGATGGGTTAAAAAAGGATAACAAAAATCTTTTTTTTTTTTTTTTTTTTTTTTTTTTTATTATTTTCTTTTAGTCCGGTCAAAATTGGGTGTTCACAACGGATTTGACGGCTCGTGGTGGTGCTGAGGATGCGGATCTGCAACGCACGGTGACAAAACGAGTTGCGATTCCCGTACTGGGTCGCAGTTCATGTGATGGGTCGCGGTTCGCAAGTGGTGGCTGCGATGTGGCGAGGTCGCGCGGTTCTGCGTGTTCGACGGTGGAGCACGGTGGCTAGACCGAGGTTGACAGAGCGCGGTTTGGTGTGTTGAGGGCTGTGACGCGGGGTGCGCAGGTCTGGCCGAAACATAGGACGGTGGTTGGGGGGAAGCTTCACAGATCTGGTTTTTTGGTGGATGGCACGAGGTGGGAGTGGTGAGAAATCATGGTGTTGGGCGACGACGGCTTAGAAGATGCGGCTGGGTGGATGCTGGGTCGTGTGGGTGGTCAGGTCGTGGCATGGTTGAGTGGCTTCTGTTGGGTGGTTTTTGGTTAGGCGTGGTGGTTGTTGAATGGTGAGGTGAGGTTGAAGATGATGAGGATGAAGTGGTGGTGTGGGTGTTTTTGGTAAGATGATGAAGGTGAAGTGAGGTTGAAGATAATGAGAATGAAGGTGACGAAGTGGTGAGGATAAAGAGGGGTGGTTATGAAGGCTTGGTTTAATAGTGGTTTTGGTTGTAGGTTGAAAATGAAGTGGTAATGGGTGAGATGGTGGTTGTTTGGTTGAAGGTTGAAGATGACGTGGTGGTGGAGGTGAAGGGAAGCTTGGTGATGAATGTGTTGGTGAGGGTTGTTGAAATGGTTGTAATGGTGGTGAGGTGAAGGGAGGCCGTGAATGGTTGAAGGTGATGAAGGTTGATGGTTATGGTGGTTTGTGGGCTGTACGTGGAGTGGGTAAGGATGTAGTGTTGTGGTGCTTTTTGTGGTTTTGTGGGTGTTGGTATCTTGTTAATGGGAGGTGGAAATGGTGAAGTGAGTGATGACTATGAGGAAGATGGAGAGAGGTTGGTGGTTATGGTGGCTTCGATGGGAGGGGATGATGATGGTCAGGAAGGTGAGATGAAGGATGGTGGTGAAGGAAAAAAATGGTTATGGTGAAAACAGGGTGAAAGTTTTGATGGTGTGGGGTTGATGATGATTCAAGGTGCAGAGTATTTTTCTCAGTGAAAATGGTTTTCTCAACAAACGTTGAACTCTCTCTCCTTTCTAGTTCTGATCTACTTCCTCTCTTGTAAGCAGAGATGTTCCTCTGTAGCCCCTTCCCCGTAAAATCATCTTAGATAGAATGGCTGATTGCAACAATTGTCAACTTCTCATGCTTCACATCTTTGCAAATTTGCTATTTTTTGTGCTGCATTGATCCTTGATTTTGCAAGCTTGCAACATTGCAGCAAATAACGTAAACATGCAACAATTTTTCATTTTCATTTTTTTTAGACCATCATCATCCATTTTTTATTTTTATATTTTTATAATTTTTTTACATTTAAAATAAAATAAAACAAAGTGATAAAATAAAATGGACTAAGACATAATTGGAGGATTTTGTTAAGAAAGTGGACAATTATTAATTTTTTCATCTTTTCTTTTTTTCTTTCTCTTTTTTTATTTTTTTTAATTTTTTTCAAAGCTCAGACAAAATTGAGTATTCACACTCATGAATTGACAATCATCCATAATAAAAATCAAATAAAAGATAAGAAATAGAAGATGTTGTTAATTACGAGTCATCACTGCATATAGTTCTTGTATATATATGTGCATGTACAAGAGAACATAACATAAAAGTCAAAGTAAGACATTGTTGCAATTGAAATTAAGCGTCAAGTAAGAAAGACAGTCCTAAATTATACAAAAGGTAGGAGAGTAAGCAGAGACACAGACAGGGAATGCAGCTTGATAAATCCTAAGTTTAAAGCTTGAATGTGACTTAGATAACACACGAAATTGACGAAGTTTCAAATATATTAGAGTTGAAGTTGGACATCTGCTGCAAAGAGGCCAAGAAAGAAGACGAGAGAACAGAATAGCAATCATATTCTCTAGATAATACTAATCAATCTAGGAATGCAGATCTTATACAAGACAACCAATTAAGTAACAACTGTAATTGACTCCTTAATAGAATGCCCAGGTTTACTCACATCATAACTCTTATCATTCTCAATTTAATTTATACAACTACAAAATACAGAACATGCATCAAAATACCACTAACACAAAAGCTATCATCAATATGAAATTATGAATATTCCTTTAAAATGTAAGGAAAGGGAGGGGGAATAGAAGAGGTACCCTCAAACAATAAGAGAGAATGGAATGAGTGATAAGCTTGTATTTGGGTGCCTCAAAGAGGAGCTTGTCATAGGTGGCCTGATCGAATAGCACCATGTTATTCACTTTCTCCTTCTGCTTTCCCTTGCTCCACTTTTGTTAAAACATAAATTTGACTTTAATATCACACACAACACACCAATTTCTCATATCAATTACATTACCACAAAACTAAGCTCTAGTGTTGCCCAATCAGTAAAGTGACAATTACTTATAGAGTTCATACAAATAATAGCCAACGAACCAAATATCCAATGGATGATCATATGGTAAGCCAAGTACTGCATAGAAACATTCAAAAGCCCAACAGTTGGCAACCATATGATATTCAACAAGAAAAAAGAGGTTAGGAATGATGAAATCATAAGTATGATGAATGGAACTTACTTATTTCTGGGGCACGATAAAAACGACTCACAAGATATGGTGTAACTTTATTCTTACCAGCAAACATGGCATTACCAAAGTCACAAAGCTTCAGCACATTTTTAGCCTCGTTCACCTTGTGAAAAAAGGAAATTGTTACAAATAAAAGGTCAAAACTCAGAAGAAAATGGATACTTCTTCTTGAGAAGAAACAAACTAACCTTTGAAAAGAAAGAATCTAAACACAAAATAGTATTTTAGGCATACCAACATATTATCTGGCTTTATATCGCAATGGAGAACACCACACTTCCAGAGATGCTTCAGTGCAATAAAAAGTTATATTGCGACCAAACTTCTTTAAAACCTCACGCAAATTCATATTAAGAGATTCAAAAACTAAACAAAGGTGATTCCTGTACTTAAAACTTGAAAGGAAACGAACACAATGATGCTTATCGACTGGATCTGCACCTACTGATATCTTTGAAAAAAAGGCACTCCACCAACTTACATGGCATAGATTGACTAAGATGATTAAAATCTTTAGTGTGTAGATTTTTGGAGATATATGTAGCCTGACCAGCATAGCATAAAACAAGAAGTGGATAGATCAAGCATATAAATGTAATCTACAATAAACACATCATGCACAAGTTAGTAATAATTTTCAATTACAACTAATATATGAAGAAAATACTAGATCCATTTAACATCCTTATGAAGAATTGGTTCGTGAAATCCGCAAGTGTACGGTTTCGTCGTCAAGTAATAAAAAGATCGAATCCACAGGGACTGTGTCTATGAATACCAATTAATTAATTAACTCAATTAAATTAAACAAAAGAGAGTATGATTGTTGATAAAGAAGAACGTAGTAACAAAACAATTAAATAAAATTAAGAAAACAATTCAAAACAAAATTAGCAAGTAATCAAGAAAGGGGTTTTGATTCAAGAAAGCTTCCAAGATTGGGATACCACAATGATACAAGATAAATCCTAATTGACAACCCTTTTATTAAATGAAATTCAATTGAAGGTGAATTACCCAAAATTAGTTAATGTTCTCTTTCAAGATACAAGATCGTGCCCAATTAAACCAATTCCTACTCGTGGTAATTGAATTTAAATTGAACCCATTACGCTTTGTGGTAATTCATTGAATCCTCGAAAGGCTAAAACTACTCTCGTGATTTAGACCTTAAGTTCAATTCTTATGGTTCCAACACCTAGGTTCACCTCTCAGTACGTCCCTAATTGCCTATGAGATGCAAATAAGTGGCCAGCAAATTTACATGAATAAAAGCAATAAGAATTGAATCAATGAACAATCAAGATTAATAAAAGGGGAAACAACGTCAATTCATCATTATCAATGTATCAAAGGGCATTGCCCAATCCTAGAAACAAAAGTAACTACTCAGACATAGAGAAGAAGGAAACATAAAACATGTTCATAAACATCCCAAACCCGTAACAATGGAAGAAGAAGAAGAAGAAGATGAAGAACCCAAGCCTCCTCTTTGCCTCCTTTAGAACTAGGTTTGAATCAAATCTAGAATTAGGTTAGAAGCCCCCCTCATTCTATTCAGAACATTTATTTATAGTCTAGGGTTTTCATGGGCTAAAAAGCCCCAAAAGAAATAAAAACAGAAAACTAAAATCTGCTGCGCGCCCCGAACCACGGCCGTGGTGGCAACCACGGCCAGGCCGTGGTTGGTTCTGAGATGAAGGATTCATTGCTGCTGTCTTCAAACCACGGCCGTGGTGTAGACCACGTCCAGGCCGTGGTTGGTTCTGGAATGGCCTTCCAAGCTCAATATGACCCATTAGACCTCGGAATCTGGAAAAGTGCTCAACATGAAAGTTGTAGATTTGGATCTTAGCTATCAACCATCAAAATTTCAGCTCATTTGACAACTTGTAGCTCGAGATATGTCATGAATAGTATACAAAGGTCAAGCTGTCAGGATCAAGCACCCTAGTTCTTGCTTCAACTCCAATTTGAGTTATCCAAACGTGTGATTGGGCCTTTGAGGTCTTCATGAAAGTTGTAGATAATTGTCTTATCTTTCCCTAAATTAGTTCCATAAAGCTCCAACTTCAATCATGCAAGCTTCCATTCATTCCAAGGCCAATTTAGCACCAATCCTACACAATAACACCACAAACACCGCAGTTATCCGAACTAAGGAAAAACAAACCAAAAAGGCAAACTAAAATGCCTAAAATGCCTAAGAATGCATGCAAAACAAGAACAAAATATGATGTTGTTTCACACACATCAAATCCCCCCAAGCTTTAGACTTTGCTTGTCCCCAAGCAAAAATTAAAGTCAAACCAAGAAGTGGGATCAAAAGACAATAAAGAATAAGGAACCCGAGGAAACAATATCCAAGCAATAGGCTAAGGTAAACAAAGAATCTGAGAGGTAATCAAAATCAAGTCCAATTAGAGGCTAAGTTCTCAGAAATCATGCATCCTCACTGATTGAATTCAGTTCACTCCACTAACCACACTCAAAGTGTTTAAGGGTGAAAACAATACACTCAAAATCCTTCAAAGAAAATGCACTACCATATGCTTAATAAGAAACCAAATTTCCACTAATAATCAAGCATGCATGCAAGAATCAAAAGGTCTTTCAAGGGTTGTAATGGGGCCATGGGAATGATGATAGGTAAGGTAGAGAAAGGAAGGTTTGCACAAATGGCTCATTAAGATTTTCAATAAACACAAGAAATCCACTAGAACATAAATGGAGCAAAGACAATTTTTTCAATCTAAAACGTAACTCCACATTTCAAAGAATTTTCTTCCTTACTTTTCCTTCTCTTCTTTCTCCTTTTTTTTTTGTTTTTTTGTTTTTTTGTTTTTTTTTTGTTTTTTTTTGAGAAAGAGAAATGTCATTCACAAATGATTCCCAATACACTTTTCACAACTTTTTTTTTTGAGAAAGAGAAATGTCATTCACAAATGATTCCCAATACACTTTTCACAACTTTCAAACCCAATTTGCTCCATTTAATATTCTAAATGATGACCAATAATATATCATCATAGGCATCAAGAAAATTAAATATGCAATAAGCTCAAATTGGGCAACTAGTGGATGAAAGTGTAACAAATTCAGAAGGCCAGAAAAATACCTAAGATGCCTTAATCATATTCAAGCATGCAACCAAAATTTTTGCCTCAAAATGGTTTCAAATCAAGTTCTAGAGCACAAGATCAATGAGGAATATCACTCAACACAAAGAATGGGAACAAAAATCATACAATGCATAAGTCCCAAATAGGCTCAAAACTCACATTTAGAGGTTTAAAAATCAATGAGAAGCATAAATTTAAAGATCATGTGCTAATTATCAACTATCAAAAGATCACCTCTACTATCAATTAAAATAATGCCTGTAGCCTATCACAAGAATCAACAAATTGGGTTCCAAATTAATACCATCTCAAAATCCTCAAAAGAGAGGGGCACAAGTTCAACCAAAAATCGAAGAGATATGATGGTGTGAAAATGCAACATGAAAATGCAATGCAAAATAAGACATGAGAATGCATGAGACTAATGAAAATGAAAATATGAAAATGAAAATGAAAATACCCGAATCCCCCCCAAGCTTAGAACTTACATTGTCCCCAATGTAAAAATCTTCAACTAGAGAAGGGATAAAAGAAAAGAACTCACTGCGGTGGTGGAAAATCGTCTGGTGTTCAATCCATGGGTTTGGTGTGGGAACCTTCTGACTTCACTTCTTCTTCTAAATTTAACTTCAAAAAGGGTCAAACCTAAACAAAATCCAAAAGACAAACATCAAAACAACAATCTAACATACAAAATTAAAAGAAAAAGATGAAATTAAAACAGAAAAATAAGAAAACTTGGGTTGCCTCCCAAGAAGCGCTTGTTTAAAGTCATTAGCTTGACTTTGGTCTAGTTTTTGTACTCAGATGATGTCAATGGAGTAATTACCTGCAGAGAGTCAAAGAGAAATCAAGAACGTAAGAACCAAATAAAAGAAAAAGGTTTAAAATAATTAAATTAAAAATTAAATTAGTATTCAAGAAAACACAGTCCCCGGCAACGGCGCCAAAAACTTGGTGCGTGAAATCCGCAAGTGTACGGTTTCGTCGTCAAGTAATAAAAAGATCGAATCCACAGGGACTGTGTCTATGAATACCAATTAATTAATTAACTCAATTAAATTAAACAAAAGAGAGTATGATTGTTGATAAAGAAGAACGTAGTAACAAAATAATTAAATAAAATTAAGAAAATGAATTCAAAACAAAATTAGCAAGTAATCAAGAAAGGGGTTTTCAGATTCAAGAAAGCTTCCAAGATTGGGATACCACAATGATACAAGATAAATCCTAATTGACAACCCTTTTATTAAATGAAATTCAATTGAAGGTGAATTACCCAAAATTAGTTAATGTTCTCTTTCAAGATACAAGATCCGTGCCCAATTAAACCAATTCCTACTCGTGGTAATTGAATTTAAATTGAACCCATTACGCTTTGTGGTAATTCATTGAATCCTCGAAAGGCTAAAACTACTCTCGTGATTTAGACCTTAAGTTCAATTCTTATGGTTCCAACACCTAGGTTCACCTCTCAATACGTCCCTAATTGCCTATGAGATGCAAATAAGTGGCACAAATTTACATGAATAAAAGCAATAAGAATTGAATCAATGAACAATCAAGATTAATAAAAGGGGAAACAACGTCAATTCATCATTATCAATGTATCAAAGGGCATTGCCCAATCCTAGAAACAAAAGTAACTACTCAGACATAGAGAAGAAGGAAACATAAAACATGTTCATAAACATCCCAAACCCGTAACAATGGAAGAAGAAGAAGAAGAAGATGAAGAACCCAAGCCTCCTCTTTGCCTCCTTTAGAACTAGGTTTGAATCAAATCTAGAATTAGGTTAGAAGCCCCCCTCATTCTATTCAGAACATTTATTTATAGTCTAGGGTTTTCATGGGCTAAAAAGCCCCAAAAGAAATAAAAACAGAAAACTAAAATCTGCTGCGCGCCCCGAACCACGGCCGTGGTGGCAACCACGGCCAGGCCGTGGTTGGTTCTGAGATGAAGGATTCATTGCTGCTGTCTTCAAACCACGGCCGTGGTGTAGACCACGTCCAGGCCGTGGTTGGTTCTGGAATGGCCTTCCAAGCTCAATATGACCCATTAGACCTCGGAATCTGGAAAAGTGCTCAACATGAAAGTTGTAGATTTGGATCTTAGCTATCAACCATCAAAATTTCAGCTCATTTGACAACTTGTAGCTCGAGATATGTCATGAATAGTATACAAAGGTCAAGCTGTCAGGATCAGCACCCTAGTTCTTGCTTCAACTCCAATTTGAGCTATCCAAACGTGTGATTGGGCCTTTGAGGTCTTCATGAAAGTTGTAGATAATTGTCTTATCTTTCCCTAAATTAGTTCCATAAAGCTCCAACTTCAATCATGCAAGCTTCCATTCATTCCAAGGCCAATTTAGCACCAATCCTACACAATAACACCACAAACACCGCAGTTATCCGAACTAAGGAAAAACAAACCAAAAAGGCAAACTAAAATGCCTAAAATGCCTAAGAATGCATGCAAAACAAGAACAAAATATGATGTTGTTTCACACACATCAAATCCCCCCAAGCTTTAGACTTTGCTTGTCCCCAAGCAAAAATTAAAGTCAAACCAAGAAGTGGGATCAAAAGACAATAAAGAATAAGGAACCCGAGGAAACAATATCCAAGCAATAGGCTAAGGTAAACAAAGAATCTGAGAGGTAATCAAAATCAAGTCCAATTAGAGGCTAAGTTCTCAGAAATCATGCATCCTCACTGATTGAATTCAGTTCACTCCACTAACCACACTCAAAGTGTTTAAGGGTGAAAACAATACACTCAAAATCCTTCAAAGAAAATGCACTACCATATGCTTAATAAGAAACCAAATTTCCACTAATAATCAGCATGCATGCAAGAATCAAAAGGTCTTTCAAGGGTTGTAATGGGGCCATGGGAATGATGATAGGTAAGGTAGAGAAAGGAAGGTTTGCACAAATGGCTCATTAAGATTTTCAATAAACACAAGAAATCCACTAGAACATAAATGGAGCAAAGACAATTTTTTTCAATCTAAAACGTAACTCCACATTTCAAAGAATTTTCTTCCTTACTTTTCCTTCTCTTCTTTCTCCTTTTTTTTTTGTTTTTTTGTTTTTTTGTTTTTTTTTTTTTTTTTTTTTGAGAAAGAGAAATGTCATTCACAAATGATTCCCAATACACTTTTCACAACTTTTTTTTTTGAGAAAGAGAAATGTCATTCACAAATGATTCCCAATACACTTTTCACAACTTTCAAACCCAATTTGCTCCATTTAATATTCTAAATGATGACCAATAATATATCATCATAGGCATCAAGAAAATTAAATATGCAATAAGCTCAAATTGGGCAACTAGTGGATGAAAGTGTAACAAATTCGAGAAGGCAGAAAAATACCTAAGATGCCTTAATCATATTCAAGCATGCAACCAAAATTTTTGCCTCAAAATGGTTTCAAATCAAGTTCTAGAGCACAAGATCAATGAGGAATATCACTCAACACAAAGAATGGGAACAAAAATCATACAATGCATAAGTCCCAAATAGGCTCAAAACTCACATTTAGAGGTTTAAAAATCAATGAGAAGCATAAATTTAAAGATCATGTGCTAATTATCAACTATCAAAAGATCACCTCTACTATCAATTAAAATAATGCCTGTAGCCTATCACAAGAATCAACAAATTGGGTTCCAAATTAATACCATCTCAAAATCCTCAAAAGAGAGGGGCACAAGTTCAACCAAAAATCGAAGAGATATGATGGTGTGAAAATGCAACATGAAAATGCAATGCAAAATAAGACATGAGAATGCATGAGACTAATGAAAATGAAAATATGAAAATGAAAATGAAAATACCCGAATCCCCCCCAAGCTTAGAACTTACATTGTCCCCAATGTAAAAATCTTCAACTAGAGAAGGGATAAAAGAAAAGAACTCACTGCGGTGGTGGAAAATCGTCTGGTGTTCAATCCATGGGTTTGGTGTGGGAACCTTCTGACTTCACTTCTTCTTCTAAATTTAACTTCAAAAAGGGTCAAACCTAAACAAAATCCAAAAGACAAACATCAAAACAACAATCTAACATACAAAATTAAAAGAAAAAGATGAAATTAAAACAGAAAAATAAGAAAACTTGGGTTGCCTCCCAAGAAGCGCTTGTTTAAAGTCATTAGCTTGACTTTGGTCTAGTTTTTGTACTCGAGATGATGTCAATGAAGTAATTACCTGCAGAGAGTCAAAGAGAAATCAAGAACGTAAGAACCAAATAAAAGAAAAAGGTTTAAAATAATTAAATTAAAAATTAAATTAGTATTCAAGAAAACACAGGTCCCAAGAACGGCGCCAAAAACTTGGTTCGTGAAATCCGCAAGTGTACGGTTTCGTCGTCAAGTAATAAAAAGATCGAATCCACAGGGACTGTGTCTATGAATACCAATTAATTAATTAACTCAATTAAATTAAACAAAAGAGAGTATGATTGTTGATAAAGAAGAACGTAGTAACAAAATAATTAAATAAAATTAAGAAAACAGAATTCAAAACAAAATTAGCAAGTAATCAAGAAAGGGGTTTTCAGATTCAAGAAAGCTTCCAAGATTGGGATACCACAATGATACAAGATAAATCCTAATTGACAACCCTTTTATTAAATCTGAAATTCAATTGAAGGTGAATTACCCAAAATTAGTTAATGTTCTCTTTCAAGATACAAGATCCGTGCCCAATTAAACCAATTCCTACTCTCGTGGTAATTGAATTTAAATTGAACCCATTACGCTTTGTGGTAATTCATTGAATCCTCGAAAGGCTAAAACTACTCTCGTGATTTAGACCTTAAGTTCAATTCTTATGGTTCCAACACCTAGGTTCACTCTCTCGACGTCCCTAATTGCCATGAGATGCAAATAAGTGGCCAAAGCAAATTTACATGAATAAAAGCAATAAGAATTGAATCAATGAACAATCAAGATTAATAAAAGGGAAACAACGTCAATTCATCATTATCAATGTATCAAAGGGCATTGCCCAATCCTAGAAACAAAAGTAACTACTCGCATACATGAGAAGAAGGAAACATAAAACATGTTCATAAACATCCCAAACCCGTAACAATGGAAGAAGAAGAAGAAGAAGATGAAGAACCCAAGCCTCCTCTTTGCCTCCTTTAGAACTAGGTTTGAATCAAATCTAGAATTAGGTTAGAAGCCCCCCTCATTCTATTCAGAACATTTATTTATAGTCTAGGGTTTTCATGGGCTAAAAGCCCCAAAAGAAATAAAAACAGAAAACTAAAATTCGCATACCGAACCACGGCCGTGGTGGCAACCACGGCCAGGCCGTGGTTGGTTCTGAGATGAAGGATTCATTGCTGCTGTCTTCAAACCACGGCCGTGGTGTAGACCACGTCCAGGCCGTGGTTGGTTCTGGAATGGCCTTCCAAGCTCAATATGACCCATTAGACCTCGGAATCTGGAAAAGTGCTCAACATGAAAGTTGTAGATTTGGATCTTAGCTATCAACCATCAAAATTTCAGCTCATTTGACAACTTGTAGCTCGAGATATGTCATGAATAGTATACAAAGGTCAAGCTGTCAGGATCAGCACCCTAGTTCTTGCTTCAACTCCAATTTGAGCTATCCAAACGTGTGATTGGGCCTTTGAGGTCTTCATGAAAGTTGTAGATAATTGTCTTATCTTTCCCTAAATTAGTTCCATAAAGCTCCAACTTCAATCATGCAAGCTTCCATTCATTCCAAGGCCAATTTAGCACCAATCCTACACAATAACACCACAAACACCGCAGTTATCCGAACTAAGGAAAAACAAACCAAAAAGGCAAACTAAAATGCCTAAAATGCCTAAGAATGCATGCAAAACAAGAACAAAATATGATGTTGTTTCACACACATCAAGAATCACTTCAAACTAATTTATAGCAAGACAAGATTCAAATCAAAATAGCAAAAAGTTAAGTTCTAAACCAGGTTTCATAAAAACTCAAGATTAAGCAGACCAATATTTTGTCAGTAAGACACTAAATAATCTATAAGAGTGAAACTAAATTTGATTAACACAAATATGTCTAAATGAATTCTGCAAAACAAAAATGTGCTTACAGTGTTGACCATGCAAGAATTTCTGGAAAGCAATTAATTTTACCTTAACCTCATCAAAGATTGTAACAGGATGCAGTTGAGGATCCATTATCAGGCAGACACTAGGATAAGCAAAACATAAAATTTGAAGTCTAAGTGGAAAACAAAGTTATGAGAAAAAAAGAAAATGACAGCAATATGAATGGCCAGAGATTCAGACAATGCTTCAGACTCAAATTAGAATGGGGGTAATCATGAAAGCAAGAAAGGAGTGTTATGAAGATAAACATAGATTTTCCTTTTTGCTTAAGTGGAATAGAGCCAGGGAATTAAACAATATTTGTTATCTTGAAGAGAAGACACACAACACACTATTTTTCCTATGATTGTCAGTGGAGTAAGAGAAAGTAAGGTATTACACATTACAGAAGAGATAACAAACAACAGAGTTTTTATTTTCTGTGTTTCATTACGTACATACTACAATATTAGAGGAGAACCCAGATCATAAAAAACCATCAAAAGTTTAAAAGAATCTAGAATATTTAGCAAAGAAAAAATTAAAAGCAATAGCAAGGTCAGGCACTTCAAAACTATGGTTTTCATATTGCATCAAAACAAACAACCCAAGACACAAAGGCATGAGACTCACACATGCATCTAAGGACTGCTGTCAAAATACTCTTTCTAGCAGATTGTTGATCAACCAAAATTTTGCCTTAAGTAGTTTTCCACAGACTCAACATAGAAAATAACATTTATGAGAACTTTAAAACTAATATTTAAAAATAATATTTCAAAAACTATAATTGTATCCAGACAAAATTTAATACCACATCCATAATTAACATAACCCCATAATCTCCATTGCCCTGAACATCTACCTTATGTTTCTAGCTAAGATCAATCATATTTCAAGGAGTGTTCTTCCTAGTTTTAGAAGTAGCAACTTTGCCTAAGGAGCCACCAATTATAGACATTCTGTAATGGGAACAAACAACCAAACAAGAAAGTTTTATTTAAACTTAAAATAACCTAGAGGCAGCCTATGAACCAAGTCAACCAACAATTTACAATTCACAATAACAATCAAATGAGGGAAAATTTGCTATAAATAAGGAGGAAATTATCAATAATTAACACAATTGTTAAGGTTGTTCTCTTGGATTTTGAAACCCCATATACTACATCAAATGAAATAGCAATATCTAGACCACTTCCCTCCTCCCTCTCCAAAACAGATATGTACGAGGTAATGTAATTGTAGAAGTTGGAAGTTTTATTCTTATTTCCTGTCTACAAAACAAGAATAACTCCTCTGCTTAGATTTATCTCAGTATTTGACTCATAAGACTCTTGTCCTAGAGTTGCATTTAAAGGAACATAAGTTGTTGCATGATGGACTAGCAATTGGAGAAAAAGAATGGAAGTGGCTTGAAAACAAGAAAAGCATGGATAATTATATTGCTGCAGTGAAATTAAATTCAGAGGTTGGGGCCTCGAAGTTATAGAATAAATTAAATTTTCAATTAACTGCGATGGAAATTGGATGTTTCAACTACTTTTTATATTTAAAACTGGAAAAACTAAGCTAAAAGGTACTGGTAATTTAGCCTAAAATAATTGAAATGGATATGATGTTTATTTTAGGCCTAAAAAGTACTAGCAATTTACTCAGAGTAAAAAAATCGACTAATCTCATAAACAAAAATAAGCTAATGGATTCACTCATTTCCAAGTAGGAACTTAACAAAAATGTAGAAGAAAAGAAAAATCCCATTGATATCAATATATAAGAATATATTTACTTCTATATCACAGAAATTGCATATAGGTTATCCCTGCTCCCTAGCATCCTTCCATGTACACTATATTGAGTTGCAAGCAATCCAATAATAATTACAAAGATATGATTCCATTTAGCAAAAAGCAAACTTAATATACTCAAGCTCCACGAATAAGCATAGAAACATAATACTTGCAAATATGCAGCAAAACTACAATGACTTAGTACAAAGTTTTGGAAGGAGGGGGTGTAACACCCTGGCTCTGGTACTAACCAATTGTAACACCCTAGCTAGGGCATCACATTTCTGACTCCCGACTCATAATCTGAAAATAAGTTCGCACAAAGTTTGAGTTATAAAAGATGAGTTTTAAAATTTCTTCTTTACTGAAAATATTAGGTAATATTGAAAATCATATTTTAACTATTCATTATGTAATATTGACACCAATTAATATCACAATTTAAAAAGAAATATAAAATTAACAAATTTTTTTTTTGACAGTAGCAAACCCCATGACGGGTCCTACTTAATAGCACGGTACAACACTAACGAGAAACTTTAACATACTTATTCCTTTTTCTGTCTATCTTGATGCATCAGACATCTGTTCCTTTGTCAACACTGCACACCTTCGAGTCCTGAATGTCCACTCCTTATTGTTGTCACCAATCTCAGAGTATTTATCGGCCGTTATGTCTAAGACAACTCGATCCTTCTATTGTTTGATTTTAACAGTACAGACACAGCAAAACAATATAACAAAGAGGTGAGATCACCTACACCAATACCAACATGGCAGCACAGAGATAACACAAACAGCAATATTATACAGATAGATCATACCATAATCATGCTATCAGCATTAATCAACTATCATCATCTAATCATTTATCAGTTCAATCATCATCCAAGTACTCAAAGCAATTGTCATAACCAATAACCAATATTCCCCAATTAATATATCATACAGATATAAATGCTCAGATTTATGCATATGTACAAAGACTCATTTTATCAAAAACAACTTCATGGAGGTTTTCACAATTTCGAGAAGAATGCTCTGGTCAATTGTCAGTCTTAGCCCAAAGACAATCTCCCAGTCGTTGAAAAGAATCGTGTTCTTGTCGGGTATCGTCAATGCGTTGTAACGGATTGCATCGCAAGTGGCACAGTGGTACTCGCTAACCGTCCATTGGTCGACCGCCGCTACTTGACGCCCCAAGATCCATCATAGACCTCACTATCAATTCTCATTCCCTCTTCAACCACAAGGGCCATAATAGCTATTAGCTATATTTTATACAATGCACGAATATATCAGTGCAAGTCCAACCCCAAAGGGCCAAATCTTTTTCAATTTCATTTGTTTAATGTAATCATATGCTTCAATGCATATTTTTCCAATGCACGTATAATGCACCAAATCCAATCATAGACATATCTTTCCAATGCATGTATAATGCACCAAATGCCAATCATAGGCAAAACATGTCATTTTCTCACACAGCATCCTTATACTGGTTCTACAAGATGTTATATTGTATTTTCAACAGGAAAATCATATTTTCATAGTTATAAAACTCTTTCGTCGTGTTTTCACAAAATTGCACAACATTTTCATTATGTTTTCACAATTCCAAAATATTTCTGTTACGTTTTCAAAATATCGTAACACTTCTGTTACGTTTTCAAAATTCTGAAACGTTTCTGTTATATTTTCACAAAACCGTAAAAATATTCTATTACTTTTAAATCACATAGTGATTTTTCAACAGTACGTCAAATATTTAAACTCACGTAAAATATTTAAACGTAATTCAAATCACGTAAAAATATTTTAACATATTTTAAATCGCATAGGAATATTTTACTATATTCTAAATCATTTTTAAGATACGTAAATCATTTTTCACCACAATTCTATTACGAAAAATATTTCTTAACCTTCAAAAATTCCATTTCATCCTTTCTCAAAATATTATGACTTTGTACTTTATTTTTCACATTTTCTTACTCAAGAAAATCTTTTTTCACGTTTCTTTACTCAAGAAATTCTTTTTCAAATATAATCCACAAAATTACTTTTTCATTGATATAAATCAATGTTTCAAATCTTAAAATTTCCAAACGTACTTCAAAACTTGAAAATAAGTTATACTTGAGTAAATTCTCAAAATACCATTATATTCTCCATTTTTCCCCAAATCATTTCCAAATTAACCTACTTCAAAATAAATTGAAGTTTGAAAACATTTTCGTTTACAAAACTTAATTTTTCAAGTGAGTAAAATACTCTGATTCCCTTTTCAAATTTCTTGTATTAAATCAATTATATTTCCACTTGGAAAAATTACTTTGTTTCATCAAAATCTAGGCATTACTATTTGAAAAATTATCAAAACATTTTTCCTTTTAAATTGATATGGTTTTACACAAACAAAACCATTAAAGTTTTATTTTCAAAACCAAAGTACCGATGGTTATAAAAACCAAACCCATTTGTTCAAATTCATTTTCACTTTCTTTGCAAATCCTTTTTCATTCTTAGTCAAAAATCTTTTCCTTAATATATATTTTCTCAAAATCACTTTTTATTGATCTAGTCCTACAAAATCATATTGAGTTGTTTTAATTATTGTTTCTTAACTTTAAATTTCCTAACATTTTCCAAAACCCAAATAAATTCTTCGTGAGTAAATTTAAGTTACAAACATTTTCTTTTATATTTCTAAATCACTTCTAAAAATTGATTCTTTTTAAATTAATTTGAAGTTCAATACTTTCAATCTTCTTTTTCTTTTATTTATGAAAATTCCACTTCACTTAATTTATAACACTTAATTCCCTTTTCAAAAATCCTTATTTGAAAGTTCTTGTATTTTATAGCATCAAAACATTTTTTCTAAATTATCAAAACCTTATAGATGGCCATTGGAACCATGAAATATTTTTCTTCTAACTTAAATAAATTCCATTCTTGTTTCTACACAAAATAAATCAATAAAATTTCATTCTAAAATTTGTGTTCATGTTTTCTTAAAAAAAAAAAAAACAAACCTTTAGTTCATTTTTCATACTCCTCAAATCAATCCAATTTTATTCTTCCATAAACATATTAATTTGTAAACACCTATTTTGAGGTGTCTTGGCCGAAATTCTCATTGTTCTAGGGATCAAAATTTAATTTCCTTGTTCTTGAAAAATTACAACATTGACCCTCATCAAGGGCATCAAAACCGTAGCTCTTCCTTGGCCATTGGAACCAAGATCAATTTTCTTTCCATCCACACATCATGGCATACATATATATATTTCATCATAAATGTCACAAACATGCCATATACTCATCATGCATATTATAAGTATACTATCAAAGCCATATAATCATGCAAAGCATATTAAGCATAGACAAAATAATTAAGGCACAAGAAAATAAAGCAAAGCTCATAAACACACAATTAATTATTACATGACCATGGATTGGAATTTTCACATGAATTCACAATCCATCAAATATAAGACCATCTCCCACCACCATAATTGGTTGGTGAGATGGATCTCCCTCTTACCTCTTGAAGATCCTCAAAGCTTCTTGATTTTGCTTCTCTTTCCAAGTCCTTCAACACCAAGGGCTTCTCAAATTCAAAACAAAATACATAGAAATTAGTATACTAAGCTTGATTAAGAGGAACCATGGATCAAATATGGTTTAGAACATGAAAAAAAAGAAGAGAAGAAATGAACTCTTCTTATACTTCACCTCAAAAACCCAATAACTTTGATCTTGAAGAAAGTCCATGAAGATGAGTGATTTAGAGAAAATCTCCAACATGAAAGTTGCTTAGAATATCATGTAGATTCAAGATCTATGGTTGGATTAAATTAAACAAACCATAGAACAATCATGGCTTAGAAAATCATAAACATGAATTTAAACCATAAAAACCAAAGTTTACCTCTAGGAAAGTAAGGTAAAAGTGGGATTTTGAAGCACTTAGAGTGGGATTTTGGGAAAACTTTCTAAATGAAAAGTGTTTAGAATGGTGTTTAGCTTTAGAAAATGATGAGAGTGAAAATTATAGGTGATGGATAGTGTATTTGGGTGTAGAGACCGAACCAATGGAGAGAAAATGGAAGGAAAAATGGTTGCTTGGTTCTTGGGATTTTGAGAGAATAAGATGGAGGCTTTTTGGTGAAGTAGAAAAATGAATATGGAGAGTGTGACCAAAGGTGCTGCTGCCGTGGGAGTGAAAGAATGGAGAGATATGAATTCATTTGGCATAATTGAAGGCTATCACATGATGCACAAAGTCTTCCACTTTGTCATCTTTTTCTTTGGCCTAAAAAGGTTATACAAGCATGTCTAAACATGTCTCCTCCTTCCTAACACTCCAAAACCGTCCCCCTTCATCATGCACTCCAAAGTTATCATAATTACTTGCTAATTGATTAGTTAATTCATTAGATTAAGTTTCCTAATCAATCTTAACTAATTTTCTAATTACATAACTAATTAATTAGACATATTATTTCATATATTATAATCTCTAATTAAAATTAGGATATCTAATTAAGAATTAGATTATAACAATTTAACATTTAATTTAGTTTACTTGACTTGTTAATTAGGCCATTATTTGAAGCATTTCTAGCCATTGATTAATTCAATGGTTAGGATTTAGGTAGGCTTTTGATTTTTAGAAGACTAAATCTAAGTCATTGGATCATTCTCCTTTAAATTCTAGTCATTAGATGTGTCTCCAAAATAAAGGGTCAAGATTGCTCCTTCAAACTTTAAATCCAAGGGTTATAATTAGTCATAACCTTTTTAGAAGACCAAATCTCCACCTTTGATCAATTCTTCATCCAATGGTCATAAATGGTCCTTGTTACTTTACAAGACCAAATCTCCACCCTTGATCAATTCTAAATCCAATGGTTGTAAATGGTCACTTTATATAATCAATTTTACACCGTTGATTAAATCTACGGTTGATATTGAAACTTGCCTAATTAAGTTTATTCTCACACCATTGATTAAATCAATGATGATTATCTTATGTTTCTTTATTAAATTTATTTCTTAACCGTTAATTGAATCAATAGTGGATATCCAAACCACCAATGTTGACTTAAGCAATATAATTTCTATTTTTATCTACTAAAAATTACATGAAAGAATATATTTACTGTATTTTTATCTTCCGATAAATAATACAGTACAAAACAAATTTTCTAAAATTGTTTCTGGATTCAGGTTTAGTAAGATCCCCTGTCTCCGTCTAAACAGTACAAATTTTTCTATGCGTAGAAAATTTTTTCACTTTGCGAGACCCACCTAGGCTCACGTATGGTCACCTGGGCCCACAAACACCTCGTGGGACCCACAAACAGAAAAAAATTCAAAATCACACATAAAATCACAAAAATTAGAAAATGTATGAAAATCAAGTGAGATTGTTAAAAATAATTAATAGTCAAGAGAAATAAATACAGAAAGATTTTCCCTGACCCGAAAATTATTATTTTCCTAACATGGAGTAAATCACTCAAAACGATCAAATACGCTGACGGAATAAATAAAATAATTTTACAGTATCCAGAAATTACTAAACAGTAAAATTCTGTTAGCTGTCAAAATTACTGTTTATAGGATAGAAAATTTTGGGGTGTTACAGGGGGCATGGCAGAAACTTGAAATTTTCATTTAATTAGAAGCAATGACACTTAGCATATGCTACAAATAGACTTAGCCAACCAAGGTGTTGAGCTACCTGAGTAGAAGTCAATGACAAAATACCACAACCAGCACCAACATCAACTACTACACTTGTGGTTCTATTGAGTGTATCTTGAATTTTAGGTGACTTGCTCCATGGCCAAGTCAGACAATTTTGTATGGATTTCCTTGGATTACTTTTCTACTCTTTCCCCTCTTTTACTTATTCTATACCCCACAACATTCACAAATCCTCAAGTCTTGAAAGCTCTCCACTCAATCCCCCGCATCAAATCAACTATTACCTCACATTCATAACAACCCAAATTAAAAAGTTATGCTTATGAGACCAATTTAAGTAACCGGATCAGTCAACTTATTAACAACTATAACAAAACCTAAAGAAATTTACTGAGATTTCAAAATCACAATCAGCAAAGTTGATAATTCAAATTCCTACATGTAATAGTAAGACATAGCCAATTGTCAATATAAGATGAATAAAGCAATAAGTTAATTTTTTTAAAAAGGAATAAAATATGGATCAGACACTAAAATTAGGGATATGATGAACACAAATTTGGTGACCATGAGTCAATCACTCACTATTCACAATGGTCGCAACAAATTTGTTGGATTGAAATAAAAGGAAAAGATAGGGAAAGAAAGCTAGCAATACCTAGGATTAGGAATCGAAGCAAGGGGAAGAGTGAGAGAGATGGAGAAGAAAAGTAGAGGCAGTCAGTAACGTTGTTAACAGAGTTAGTTGTCGATAGCTATGAAATCCAAAAGAAGGATGTGGTGTGGGGTGAGAAAGTAAAAGAACTTGGAGTTCAAGCACAATGACTGGTA
The DNA here is from genome assembly GCA_029884595.1 of Ormosia semicastrata. Lineage (NCBI taxonomy): Eukaryota > Viridiplantae > Streptophyta > Magnoliopsida > Fabales > Fabaceae > Ormosia > Ormosia semicastrata. The sequence goes on from JAQQTO010000063.1 coordinate 137,214,052, forward strand.
AGCATTGTGAGGGCTGGGTGAGAACGATGACTTACCCAGATATGAGAAAAATGGTGGCCGGAGGCAAGGGTGGTGAGAACAGTGGTGCACGACTGGGTGAGAATGGTGAGGGCTCACGGTGACTTACTCATATCTGAGAAAAAGGATGGCCAACGACAATGGCGAACGAGAACGGTGGTGCACAGCGGGGTGAGCACGGTGAGGGCACGGCGAGGTGAGTATGGTGAGGGCTGGGTGAGAACGGTGAGGGCTGGATGAGAAGGAAACAACCATTGGGGAGAAATGGGAGGTTCTGAAATTGGGAATAAGGGTTTCTGAAATGGTTTTATTTTGAAGAGATTAGAGACAGAAACAATCTGTCTCTATATTATAAAAAATTATTAATTAAATTATATAAATTAGTTAAAGACGAAAAAGAAAGGTAATTAGAGATGGAAAATTCAAAGATGGATAAATTTTATCTCTAAATTTTGTCTCTAAACATATTTATTTTTTTAAAATATAACATTGACCGAATAGAAATGGAATTAGAGACGAAAAAACTTGAGACATGTAAATTTCATCTCTAAATTCCGTCTCTAAGTATATTTGACTTTAAATTGATCAAATAGAGATGAAAAATTCTGAGATGGATCATTTTCATCTTTAAATTCTATCTCAAATTTTTAAATTTTATTTTTCCTTTCTAATTCATCAATTCTATCTCTGTTTTCGTCTCTAATAGAGATGAAAAAAATTTCATCTCTAAATCAAAATTTTTTAGCAGTGCTACTAGAGAGTGCACCATAACGTTGGAGGACATCGGTATCATATCGAGTATTCCTATTGACAGCATTGTTGTTATTGGCCTTACCCATCAGACTAATTGGATCGATCTATGTGATCAGTTGTTAGGGATTGAGCTAACTCTGTCATTGATATTTTGTTCATGCATTGACATGACATATCTGTGGCAAACAGCTCTTACAGAGCTCATGGAGGATGATGATGACGATTATGTGCAACAACGTGCACGACATTACATACTTAGGTTGCTTGGGGGTTTCTTATGCCCTGATCATTCTAGTAAGTATGTGCACTTGATGTTCCTTCCTCTGTTCGACTTTGCTATTGTCGGGACATACAGTTGGGGTCTGTAGTCTTGGCATACTTGTATAGAGAGCTTTGCAAAGCTACGGACTACAAGGCACGCGAGATCGGAGGTGCTTGCATCTTATTGCAGTATTGAGCATGATACAAATTCCCCTAGCTTGCCCGTACACTAGTTGACCATGTTGAACCTGATATGTTCTATGATACTGATCGTGGTCACTTACGTCCATTAGGATGATAGTAAGTTTTTGAATATATCATTTTTTTATATTACTTTGCTCTATTGCTTACTTGTACAAACATAATTAACTTTATCCCTATTCCATTCACAATATAATACTTTGACTTATAAATAGGTGGCGTAAGCATAAAGTTTTAAGTGATACTGTAACTAACGTACTTGCATATTATTGCCAGTTCTTTGATCAGTTGAAGAATGATGTGGTATGTATTATTTTACATTCATTTGAATTAATTACTTATGTATATGAATTCTTAATTTTGTGTACATATCATTTTGCAGACTATTTGACAGCTATACATAGATGAGAATGTGGCATCACTTCTACCTTTTTGTAAGGGTGATCACGGGTCGAGTGGGGTCGAGTCGGGTTTGAGAATTTTTTCTGAGTAACCCGGACCAAACCAACCCGATTACAATCGGGTTAGTTTGGGTTGGGTAATCGGGTTAATTGGGTTGGTCAGGTCACTGGGTTGGGTTATGAAAATTAAATAAAATAATGGTTGAATTTAGGTAAAATGACGTCGTTTCACGGGTCATGAGGTCGGGTCATCGGGCCGGTCACTTAAAACCCGTAATCCGAACCAATGAGAGGTCAGGTTTATTTGGGTCAACCTGAACTGACCTGAACACCCGAACCAACCTGGATATTTGTAATCGAGTCGGGTCAGATCACGGGTCGACAGTTCGGGTTGTGCAGCCCTACCTTTTTGTGTAGCTGGTAAGGACATAGTGCTAACAATGGTTCCTTTTATATTTTTTTCACATTGTTAAGTGGCACCAACCAGACAAGGCGATGCGCCAGTTTGGTCTCAACCAGCCCATACCAGTGAGACCGCGTCAGCCTGTGAGTTTGCACTCAATTACACTAGCAAGTAAGAATGATGAGAATTGGCCAGCTACACATTTTGTTTACATAGCTACATGGGATATTCGAAAGGAGAAGCTTGTTAGGGGAACCTTATTGCAAGCACCTCTCACTTTGCGTTCTGAGTACATGCGTTAGTATAAAAGAATTATCAGACGCTGAATTTCTCGCACCGGTGCATCTCTTGGGAGTGTGGTAAGCTCTTTACCAATTCACTATTTATTGTATATATTTTGTATTGATTATAATGACATATGTTATATATGTTTCTTAGGCAAATATTACACAGCAGCAATTTGGTTGGATTACTAATGCTACATCATATTTTAGTATGGTAGTCCTTCGAGAATCTGCTGAGTCATGTTCCCATTTACTTGTGGGGTGAAGCTTTGAATTTGATAGTCTACTTAATAAACCGTACGGCATCCAGTGTTCTTAATTTTCGAAGACCATTGGATGCCCTTTATGATGATTGCACTCTTCCACTGGTAGTACTTTTGGCCCCACAAATTTTTGTGTGTGTAGTTTATATTCATTTGCATCTGCGCCAACGATCTAAGTTTGAGTCTCGTGCTTTGAAGTGTGTTTTTGTGGGTTATGGGAACAATAAAAAAGGCTACAAGTGTTATGATCCAAAAACTCAGAGGCTTTATGTTTCCATGGATATTACCTTCCATGAGACCAAACCTTTTTACTAGGTGCCAACTCCTAATTTACCATTTCAGGGGGAGAATTCAGATGAAGTGATATATTATGAAGAACTGGAGGCATTTTTTACTAAAAATTCAGAAAATATTTATTCGTCTGGAGATTCTTTAGGACAGGGTGAATTTTCATATGAAATGGAAGAGTTATCGGTTGTTGAACTAGAGACTTCTCATATTGAAGATAATACTCTTCATGATAGTACAATGCCGCCCAATAATTCAATACAACCACTGAGCCAGTCTTATTCTGAGATTCCTTCAAAGGTATCCACTAATCCTAATTCCACTTGTAGTGATGATCTTTTTTTCTGAATCTCAAGTGTCTCAATTTCTTCTTCCATCTCGTTCTAACCGTGGTGTACCACCTATTAAATATGAACCTGATCCTAAATCCAAAGTTAGATACTCAATTAGTAATCATGTGTCTTATCAAAAACTATCCAACTCATATGCGTCTTATGTGCTACAATTATCATTTGTTCCTATTCATAGTAATATGCAGGAAGCTCTAGTAGATGATAGATGGACTCAAGTCATGGCAAAAGACATGGCAGCGGTTGAAAAAAAAGATACTTGGGAGCTTGTGACTTTACCGAAAGGAAAAAAGACTGTGGGATGTAGATGAGTCTTTTTGGTCAAGCATAAAGTGGATGGGACAATTGAGAGGTATAAAGCTTGATTGGTTGTGAAAGAATATACGCAATCTTATGGGGTTGACTACCAGGACACTTTTGCACCAGTTGCCAAACTTAATATAGTTAGAATGCTCTTGTCTTTGGCAGTGAACCGAGATTGGCCACTTCTTCAGCTTGATGTAAAAAATGTTTTTTTATATGCAGATCTTATAGAGGAAGTGTATATGGATCGCCCTCCATGTATGGAAAAATACTCAGATGTTACAATGGTGTGCAAACTCAAAAAGGCATTGTATGGGTTAAAATAGTCTCCAAGAGCTTAGTTTGGTAGATTTACCAAGTCTATGAAGAGTTTCAGATATAAACAAAGCAACTCAGACCATACTTTGTTTAAAGCATCGAATGGGTAAGGTTATTGCTTTGATTATATACGTTGATGACGTGGTGATGACAGGAGATGATCAAGAAGAAATTGAGATCTTACAACGACATTTGGCCTTAGAGTTTGAAATAAAACAACTTGAAGATTTAAAATACTTTCTTGGAATCGAGGTAGCCCGCTCAAAGAATGGTATTTTCTTATCTCAATGAAAATGCATTCTTGATTTGTTAACTGAAACAGGTATACTTGGATGTAAGCCTGCGAATATCCCTACTGAACAAAATCACAAGTTGTTTGAGTGTTTGCATACAACTTTTACCGATAAAGCAAGGTATCAAAGACTTGTGGGAAAATTAATTTATTTGTCCCATACTAGGCCAGATATTGCTTATTCAGTATGTGTAGTGAGTCAGTTTATGCATGATCCTGGTAAACCTCACATGGATGTTGTGGAACGCATATTGCGATATTTAAAGTCTGCTCCGGGTAAAGGACTGTTATTCAACAAGAATAATCACTTGAAGGTAGAACGTTACACTGATGCAGATTGGGCTGGTTCATCTGACGACAAAAAATCTACATAAGGATACTTTACTTTTGTATGGGGCAACCTTTTGACTTGGAGGAGTAAAAAATAACTAGTGGTAGCAAGGTCAAGTGCAGAAGCTGAATATAGAGGCATGACTTTTGGAGTATGTGAGTTACCATGGTTGAGGAACTTGCTTAAGGATTTGGGTGTTCACTCTCAGGAGGCAATGAAGTTGTATTGTGATAACACTTCTGCTATAGAGATTGCTCATAATCTAGTCCAACACGATCAGACGATGCATGTGGAAATTGATAGACACTTCATTAAGGAAAAACTTGAAGTCAGAATCATTATTTTTCCATTTGTGAAGTCAGAAGACCAACTAGCCGATGTCCTTACCAAAGCTGTTGTCAGCACTGTTTTCGGTCACTCTTTAGACAAGTTAGGCATGTGCGATATACATGCTCCAACTTGAGGGGGAGTGTTAAAATTAAGGATATAATTTGGCCAATATTTGATGATAAAATTAAGGATATGATTTGGTTAATATTTGATGCTAAAATTAAGGATATGATTTAGTCAATATTTGATTTGGTCAACATCCTTAATTGTGTAATCTATTTTTATTCCGTAGTTGTAAGATTTTTTTTGTAATATTTTATTCTTTTCTTGTTAATGTTTATACTATATATATTGAACAACAACGATGAATGGAATTATCAAAAAATTATTTCACAATTGTGTTTATTTGATAAATAATGCATCAAAGTTTTTTTTTTTATATCAACTAATATAATAATAGTTTGATGGGGTAGCCCGAATAAGCCAACAAAAAGTACGAGTTGGGTGAGTAAAAATAAGCTGGTATATAAAAGCGCCACATATAATGGCGCTTTCTTTTTTATAACGTCATTACACGTGGCGCATTATTGATGAAAATGCTAACCTCTTTGGTGTTATCTGCGTGGACCAAAAAAAAAAAATATCATGTTAAATAAAAATGTGATAATTTGCAGTATATAATTTAAAAATATATATATTTTAATAAATAGTTTTAAAATAATAATATTTTGATAAATAATTTTAACATCGAGAATAATTGGTAAAAAAGCCAAAAAAAAGAAGGAAAGTTGAGGATGGAAACAGAAACAAGACCTTGTCCTTAACATTGACAACGACATTTTTGTTGCATTCAACATGTTTATTTCTCTTATTCCTACGCTGAGTGCTGTGTTCCTGTTTCGGGGGTGGCAGCTAACAGTTGTGTTTGTATTGGTGTATACTGTTGTTTTTATACTCAAAATATGGCATCCAATTTATAACTCTATTACGTTTATGTACGATGCGTCTATTTCGCTTTAAGATAGTATATATTTTAATATCCATCCCCACTTGTCTATATATAGTGTTTATACACAATATCAAATTTAGTATTATACAAGATATTTATCTTTAATGTTAGGGTGAAAATGAAAGTGCTTGAGCTTTGTGTTGCTCATAAGAACTGTATTGCTCATAAGATACCACGTGAGTGAGTCCAAGTTCTCATACAGCTTTTTTACGCAGCATTTACATTTATTTTTCAATGTAAAGCTCCTTCTAAGTTATTTCTCAATATGTGTTTGTTCTTAAATCGATTTCTTAATGTGAAAATTGTTGTTTTTTTTAAAGATAATATTGAGATGTTAGTTTAAGAAAAATCAATTTCTCAACACCATGAAACAAATTTTGTTTACAACACCTATATGGAGTCGGTTCCTTAAAGATCAACTTCTCAACAAGATTTATTTTTTTATTATTTGATTTAAAAAATTCTAATTAATTTTTTTAACCTTTTATTTTATTTTTTTATTATTAACATTTTCATGTGTGATCTTAGTTTATAAATAATTTCTTATCCATAGTTTATAATAATATATTTGATTATTTATATTATAATTTGAATATAATAATATAAATAACAATTTGCTTTTTATCTAATTAACTAGAATTTTGTTTAATATGGGTTTTTATGTTAAACATAGTTTTTAACACTTCATATTAAAATAAATAAAGTGATAAGCATGCATAATTAGTGAAGCATGCACATTAATGATATATGTTTAACATAAAAACAAATTAATTATCAGATGCTAAACAATTGATTAAACTTGAACAAAACTTTATTACTTAATATCATGCATGGTTTTTAATTAAAATACAATATTACAAAATATGCAAGCATAGCAGTAGATATTACTGTTGATGCGAGCTCTATCCAGAAGTGCCACCATATTAGGACACTTTAGACGGATATGACTTTCATTTCTGCATAATCCACGCCATTCTTTATTTGGCCTTTCTTTCTAAAGTCCATCTCATTACTAATACAATTAGATTGTAGCCGACCTTTAAGATCTCTCCACATTTCTAGATTATGACATAAATCTGGACCATGATATATTGAGATCAATATCCTTCATTTCCCACTAATTGGAACTCATGCCGGTAAACATTAAACATGTTTTCTAACTTATAGACTTGGTTGACAAATTGCATGCAATCTAAATGAATTGATGCACACTCAGCAACTACATGTGAACAATAATTTATTTAATCTAGTTTCTTAAATCTAAATACTATGCAATTTGTTATCATAATCAATTTATAATATAAATAACTAAATTATATTATTATAAAACTATGGATAAAAGAATTATTTATAGACAAAAGGTGTAAAAATGGAAATGCTAGTAATAAAAAAAGAAGAAAATGTTAACAAAAAAAATTAAGAAGAGTTTTAAATTTAAATTATATTAAATAGAACAGAAAACCTGTTGAGAAGTCGGTTTCTAATGGGAGATAAAAAAAAATATTGTTTCATGATTAAACCGATTTCTCAACACCATATTAAATATGGATGAGGATCACTTGTCCCCATTTCCTGTCCCCTTCCTTATCTCTCCACTTAAATTCTGACAAGTGTTTTAAACTTAATTACATGTTTCATTCTCACTTAATTCATTTTACACTTGTCAGAATTTAAGTGGAGGGACAGGGAAGGGGACAGAAAATAGAGACAAGTGATCTCCATATATTAAATATATATATATATAGGTTGTCATGTGAGAACTGACAACCTTCTCATACCTCTTTCCTGAGATTTGAACTCATGTCTCTTGGGGAGTCAATATTACTTACCACATCGACTCATCCTTTATAAGTCTCTTTCATTTACACTTAAATTATTAAACATTAAAATCAAACTAACAATTGAAATATCTGTAGTTTTTAAAAGATTGCAAAGGATCTTAATCCTGCTTCTTCACTTACTTTTGTCAGAAGAGTTAAGATTGAATATTTTCAATTAGAATTTTTAATATTCATAGAAATTTAGTACATAAAGTGTTTCCAACAAAGCAATGCAATAAAAGGAAGGAAGTAATGCTATTTTAACCAATATTTTCACCAAATTATGGATGAATGATTTGCTGCCTAGATGCCACTAGTAATTGAGGACCATGAGGTTTCATACGTTAATGTAATAAAATTAAGATTTGAGCCCTGTACGTTATAAGTGTAATTACCATTAAATTTTTTTTGTACAGGTTTGCATCTATATTTTTTTTTGTACACACAAGTTTTAAAAAATGAATTTTTTTCTTTTGTGTTTAATAAATTAATAAAAACATATGAGAATGGATATAAAAAATTATTTTAGTAGCTTTTTTTCTTGGTAAAGTACAGTTATTTACTTATGTGATTTGACTAGAAATTACTTTGCTCCTTGTGGTTTAAAATGTATCACTTTGCCCCCATGCTATATTTTATGTTATCACAATCACATATTTATGAAAAATTCTTTTGTACTGTTAAATTATTACAATCACTCCACTAAAATACATGTTATTGGATTAAGAAGAGGATAAACAAATAAATAAATTAGCAATGATCTCCTCATGTTACAAAATAATAATTCACTTTTGTTATACAACATGCATAATCATAATTGAAATTTGGCTAATAATATATTTTCGAACTCTAACATGTGTCTTCCTTTAAAAATTAGATGAAAAGACCACATTATATACTAAATAGGCAAATCATAGGGACAAAGCTTCACTTTTTAAGTCATTTGAGAACAAAGTAATTTTACATCAAACCAAAAGACGAATATAGGGTGAAATTCTTTTTGAAGTATCTTATCTTTATGTCCTATTTTTATCCTACATTCTCGCATTTCAACCAAGTTTATCAGTATCACTATCTATATTTATCCAAGTGAAGTAAGACTCATTGATCTCTCATTTTTTTACTATAACAAATGTGTTTTAGGCTCACTACCTTCTCATTTATGTAAGTCATTATATAAATAAAATACGAAGAGTGTTAGGAACACATTCTCTATCACACTCTCTTATATTAGGTCAAGTTACACACTAAAATACAAACTTAAACTTGATTACACGTTAATCAATGTTGAGCGGTGTGTACTTTAATATGTAATATGACCTAATAGAAGAGAATGTGTTAAAAAGAATGTAATAGAAAATGTATTTTTAACATTTCTCATAAAATATTTACTATACACTACTTAATTTTGCATTCAGACCTGTCTAATTAATGTGACTTTTTGCAATAAAATTACAAAACTATCTTTATTGCATTGATAATAAGTGATTTCCTTGAATAATAGTGCGAAGGGAGAGGGGGGTTTAAATCTAAACTATCTTTAGTTTGAAAGTAAAGAGTTCATACTGTTACACATTATATGAAAAAACATTTTTTTTTCCTTTGGTAAAAAGAAATTATTCTTGGCTGATATAAGATGGTGAATTACTGAAGTACCTTGGAAAATGTTGTTATATTGGAGAGAAAATATACGAAACTGGAGCAGGTCATTTCTCAAAACCAAAATCGATGGAAAACTCCATTTCTAAGGTACCAATTCCTGATTCAAAAGCCAAATCAATTGGCTTTATCCCCGTTTAACTTAAATGATGCTTTTATTTTCCTTCAGTTTTCCTTTATTCTCTTCTTTTCCCCTGGATTGTGTCTTGGAACAAAGTTTTGGCTTCGGAAGCACGTCACGTGGCCTCATCACCTGTTTTATATTGCAATACTTATTCATAAATTAAATTTTGCTATGCTTTTTTCAACAAGACTAGCACTTTTCTTTATTAAAAAAAGTCAAGGCTATCAGTATTTCATCTTTCATTTTCCTTCTTCAACTTTTATTCTCACCTGAAAGATGATGGGATACCTCAAATCATATATATAAATATAACAAGGAGATTATAGTTGTGAATTTCCATATATTCCTTTTGAACTTTATTAGGTCAATCTCTTATTTTAATTTTTACTTGTCTTTTAGGGCCATTATTTGAAACATCTTATTACCTCCTACAAAAGCGTATATACTGTTTGACCGTGAACCTTAGTATACCTCAATCAAGATGGTGGCGAGCAGTAAGTTGTCACCAATGAAGCACAGACGCGCCATTTATGAGGTGTGTCTGACACTCGAATATGTATTCATATCAGACATACACAGATACTTGTACGATATACATATCTTGCGTGTTAGAATATATTTGATTAAAAAAATTATTTTTTTCAATTTGGACATGTCTCAGATACACTTGGACATATCTCGGACACACTTAGATACATTCTGGATACGTTTGGACAAGTTTAGAACACAACTTGGACACGACTCATTAATATATATTTTAAAAAAAAATTAGTTTCCATAATTAACGTTCAATTAGTAAACCTATAACCCACTTAAACTCAATCACATAACTAACGTCTCAAGCCACTATTTTCACATATCAATATTTTAAGTTTTATCTTTTCACACATCACTATTAGACTTTTAAGTTTAATCTTTTCACACACCACTATTTTCATCTACTCCTTCTACCTTTGCTCGTAGCAAATCGTCCACTTCATCATCACCGAAACTTGCTTCACACCAACATTCCCTCTAGTTAATTTTTTTTTTTTTATATACATGTGCTCGTACATGATTAATTCTATTAAGAGAAGTTGGTTTAAGAGATTTTTTATAATATATCAATAGCAATTATGCTACATATTTTTTAGAAATGACTTATTAGGTAGTAAATATTGACATATATGATATATAGTAAGATATTATAAATCTTCAAGCTTATAGAAATTATATTAATGAATTATGAATCTTTTTACTTAAATTTTATAATTATATATATATATGCTGTATCCGTGTCCTATAATTTTTAAATTTGGTGTGTCTTCGTGTCCGTATCCGTGTCGTGTCTCATGCGTGTCCGTAATCGTGCTTCATAGGTTGTCACTTTTCACTGAGGAAAATGTTAGTCTTATACATTATATTATTATTTATACTATTTTTAAAAATTGTGATTAAGGGATAAAAAGTAATAGAAAAAAAATATACATAATTAATGATATGAGAAGGGATATAAAAAGCGATGTGAAAGAAAAAATAATAAAAAAATCAGAGTTGTTTCACTAATTATTTGAAAAGGTAAAGAAGTTGTTGGCCAGCGGCAGCAACAAAGTTCAGCAATTCCGTTGGACTTTGAAAACTTAAACTTGTATTTTAATTATCCTCATCATAGAATCTAGTATAACATACATAAAATTCTTCGAGTTGTGTTACGTTCAGGTTATTTTAATCATGAAGTAGAAGCTGAAATCTTGAGAATTTCCAATATCCATGAAACTGTAAGGTCTAGATTTAATCAGTTAATGGCTTTGTTTACGATGCAGGCTAATAAAATAATCATTTCCATTAATTCTAAAGATCCAATTTAAGACAATATTCAACTGGCCTTCAATATTTTATGCTTGTGAGTTTATTTTATGCATAACTGTGACCACAGTCCCCACAGCCTGTAAAATATATAAGCTCTGGAGCTTTAAGAAAGGAAAGTGCTTTGACTGTTATCCAGGCTCAAATCCATTTTAGACTTCACTGGATCACTTCTGCCCCTTTTTTATGTATAGAAAATTTTCCTTTTACTGTGTTATCTAGGATCTTTCAAGCTTTTCTGCTACTGAATTCTACTTCCAAAGGATGAAGAATTGTAGGCTAGAATCTGTACAATAATAATATGAGATGTACTGCAAAATCCTATCATCTAAGGATCTCTATGCAAAATCCTACATTCTAAAGATCACTGTACAAAATCCACTAATATTGAGCTCCGAGCTGTAGGAACACTTGCACGCTTTGCAGTCTAAAGCTGCTAAGAAGACGTATGGTAGCAAAGCAAAAGGCCTGACTCTCTTTCTCATTATGAAACTTATATTTCATCAAGCAGCTAGTGGTTTTATCATGTGAAAGCCTTTACTGCATATTCAGGGAATAAAAAAGGGGACACCTTTATTGCATATTGGATCAAGGTGTTGCAATTAATAGTATATAACATACTTTATTTATTTATTTATTTTCTGTTAAAGTTTCTATCGCTTTTTATCTTCTGTTAAGCAGGGTTAAAGGCTAGGTTATTTTTCACGAGAAAAGCAAGGGATTAGATAAAGGTATGTACTTTTGAGGTTAAGCAGTTTGGTCCTCAGTATTATCTTTCCTTTTTAATTCTGTGAATGATTGCATCTCCACTAAAATGGTAAGTAGCATCAAGCAATGATAACAGCATTGATGTGAAGTTCTTTCCTGAATCAAATTTGTAACAAAAAATGAAAGAGGTACCCATTGCATGAAGACTAACATGGCATAACAATGTTGGGTTTAAGTTGAAACCAGAAAATCATAAGGAAATGTGAATATCCCTCTTTGAGAAAACTCACGCCATTGACCACTGTATCTTCTGTACCAAAAAATGCTATCTTCTTAATTGCAGAAAAGTTGATTAACGATTAGCTTTTGTTGGCTTCTAAAACCACCCGCTGAAGTAGCTTGATTAGTGGCCATTTCAGCTATATTTGCTATATTTGCAACATTAATTACAAAGAAGAAACTGATATAAGAGCAAGAAAAAAGATATAGTCAAGAGAAAGTGTTAATGTACCAGAAACCTCACAGCAGAGAGTTTCTTGCTTCACATCATATTTCCCTTCTCTAGTTCTCTCACTTCTTCAACTCTTCAATCGTAATAAAGCTGTTTGAAAAAAAAAACTGTACCAAGAAAAATGCTGTTTGAAACATGGCATCTGAATTTTTTTCCAAACACCCGTGAAGATACCACAAGCTGTGTTCGTTAGCAGTTAGCACAGGTGGACCACATGAAAGATCTTGAGAATACCTTAGAATGGGGATTAGTGAATAAGGTGATGGAATCAAGAGGAGGGTAAATTGATTCATTCTAATTTAAGAATGCTAAAGTAATTTAACAAGTCAATCTAACACAAGAACCTTCTTCTGCTTCTACCCAAAATAAAGTAATACCAGCTTATTATACAAAACTGATAATACTAAAAGCTCTGTAACTCTAATAAACTAAGTTGTATAAAAAAAGTCATTGAAAAATTTCGCACTTTGCCATGTAGCTGCAGGAGACTCAACAGGAAGGAAATTCTTCCGGGGGAGAAGGCAGCAAGTACTCAGATACTGCAGGATCATCTTTCACTATAAAGCCATGGCAAGACCCCAAGATGTGTGCTCCTAGAGATAAAAATGCATAAACCACACTCTTGATTCTCTACCTTAAACCGAATTGCTGCCCATCACCCCTTTGGAAATGCCACTGCATTCCTCTCTGAAGGATCAACAAGGTTATAATCTGCTGGGTCCTTGTTAATATTTAAGGTACCAAACCCCTTGTCAACAATGAAAGTTGTGACAATGAATATGAATTGGATGGTTCTCAAAATTAAGGAAACCTGTATCCTGCAGTAGAATCTCCAAAATGTAACACACGTCAATGCTAAAGCTTAGTACCAAATTCTGTGTTCATGTTATGTACACCACTGTTGAATTAACTTTCGGTAAGTGCACCGAATAGCTACAAGTAATATAATAGTGGGAAAAAAATGTATCATCTCCACAGGGATTGTAATCAATTATCAACACAAGGAAAGTTGCTTCTACTTGAACTGGAAATATGAATTTGTAACTTTAAAATGTATTGATTTTAAACAAGTAAACAGAAATGTAATAGAAACAGAACAATTAACAAATTAAAGAATATTTTTGAATTTGTAAGAAGGAAAAAATTTATCAAGAAAAGTGGCTAGAGTTCGAATCCTATTGTTTACTCTCTTATGCTACTGGTTAACTCTCAAAAGTAGTAATAATCATGCATTTGAAGTTCCATCAACAAAATTAGACAAAAATCAATCCCTTGATTCAAAGCACCTTTAACCCAAATCACAACTCCTAATTCCTTAGGTAATTGATGATTCAAATTAAGCATTAATGACAGTGATCTCATGGAACACATAATTATAACAATATATCCCTATATTCCATCATAATCATGACAACCCAACTCAATTCCAGCATTAAAACTAATCTTCCAATTATAAGAAATGCCCACATTCAAACCAATAGTGAACAAGTATTGATTAGCATTAAGTAAATAGTAGAGTGCTCAAACACATGAAATTAACTTGTAAAAAGAGTACAAACCGAATCACATAAGAGTATCTACAATGTTTATCTAACCCTAGCCTAAAAGGATTTAGCTACTCATGATGAAAGAAGAAGAGATGAGAAAGATCAAACAAATGGAGGAAGAAGAAGCCATAGATCCTTCAAATTCTTGTTTCCAAGCTTGAACAATCAATGGAAATGGAAGAGGATGAAAACTCCACGCTCTGGATAACACTCCGAACTACAAATTAGAAAAATGAATCAAAAGCCCACTTCAGAAACGTTTCCTCGGCTATTTAAAATTAGTTGCATATTATCGCCTCGCAATGGCCCATGAACAAGGTTCAGCCCACTGCAGTCTGGAAATCCCTTCCATTAGTCATATCGCCTCGCGATGAATGCTCCTCGCTAGGCGATGGAACGCGTGAAATTCGCCTCGCGATGGATGATCCTCGCCAGGCGATGACACGCTTGAAAAACATCTCTTCTTCCTTCTAAATTCAATTCAAACCTGTTTCAATCAAAAATTTTAATCCCATTAGCCATTGAACATAAAAAACCTAAAAAACTCTTAAACAAATAAAACTTATTTAATTTCTATCTAAATTCTTTGATTCTAACACTGATTTAATAACAAAAACTTACTCATGTTAGAGATTCAACAACCGCTAAAGTTAAAAGCTTTTGGAGGCTACTCTGGAAAAGCATATGGTTCTACTTTCTATAATTTAGGGTAAATATAGTTAACTCTTAGAGTTTGAAAAATATGAACACTGTATATTATTGCTTATCATTTACAAAATGTTTACAATAAAGATTATATAGAGGTAGCTACTATACATTAAAAAACTAATACCTAGAGAATAAGCAACAAATTAATAGAACACTAAAAATAATATTTACACTAAAAACCGTGAGAACACCATCCATAGTGGCCACCGTCCAACAGAGGCCACCGTCCAACACTCCCCATCAAGCTAGTGAATATGCATTCTCCATTCCCAGCTTGGATACAATCATCTGAAATACTGGACTACTCAACCCTTTTGTAAGTACATCAACAAGCTGACCTTGTGTAGACACATAGGATGTACAGATTAAACCACTCTTTAATTTTTCTTTGATAAAATGTCTGTCAACCTCAATATGCTTTGTTCGATCATGCTGTACTGGATTATGAGCTATGCTGATTGCAGACTTGTTATCACAATAAAGTATCATCGAACCATCCCACTTGATCTTCAGATCTTCAAGAATAATCTTCAACCATAATAGTTCACACACACCTTGAGCCATAGCTCTAAATTCTGCCTCCATACTAGATCATGCAACCACATTTTATTTTTTACTTCTCCAAGTCACCAGATTTCCACCAAGAAAAGTGCAATATCCTGTAGTTGACCTTCTGTCCACTAGTGATCCAACATAATCAGCATCAGTGTATGCCTCAAGTACCACACCTCCATTTCTCTTAAATAAAATGTCTTTTCCTGGTGTTCCTTTAAGGTATTGTAACACTCGATATGCTGCTCACAAATGAGATTCTTTTGGACTGAGCATGAATTAGCTAATCACACTTACTGCATATGCTATATCCGGTTGTGTGTGAGATAGATAAATAAGCCTTCACACCAGACTCTGATACATTTCTCTATCAACTGCAGCATCTTCCTCTGCCTGTCCAAGTTTCATATTAGGATCCATAGGAGTACTAGTTGGTTTGCATGTTGTATGACCTGTTTCTTTTAGGAGATCCATAACATACTTTTGTTGGGAGATGAATATACCTTACTTAGAATGAGTAACCTCAATTCCAAGAAAGTATTTCAACCTTCCTAATGCTTTAATTTCCATCTCCTTGGCTAAGCACTGACTCAGAATATGTTTCTCCTTAGCATCATCTCTTGTTATTATTATGTCATCAACATACACCAAGAGAGCTGTGACTCCCCCTGAAGGAGAGTGTTTAACAAACAATGTGTGATCCCCTTGGCTTTGTTTGTACCCCATAGCAACATAATTCTAGAAAACCTTCCAAACCATGCTCACGGTGATTGCTTAAGGCCATACAGGGCCTTTTTCAACTTACACACAGTATTAGCATGCAAATTATTCCCATATCCTGGTGGAACATCCATGTAGACTTCTTCTTCGAGATCTCCATACAAGAAAGCGTTCTTGACATCAAATTGCTGTAAATCCCAACCATAATTAGCTGCCAATGCCAATAATACCTATATTGTGTTCATCTTTGCAACTGGTGCAAAAGTCTCCTGGTAATCAATTCCATAAGTTTAGGTATATCTTTTGGCAACTAATTGTGCCTTATACCTCTCTATGGATCCATCTGCTCTATATTTCACAGTATACACCCATTTACAACCCACAATTTTCTTTCCTGCTGGTAACTGCACTAGCTCCCAAATCTTATTCTTTTCCAATGTCTCCATCTCCTCATTCATGTCTTATTTCCATTTTCCATTGGACAAGGCCTCAGGTAGAGTGGTAGGGATAACAATGGTATTTAGGCTTATAAGGAAGGCTTTATGGGATAGTGAAAAATTCTCAAAGGACAAGAAGTGTGAAAGAGGGTATAGTGGCCGTTTTGTGCACTCTCTAGTTCCTTTTTTGATGGCTATAGGAAGTATTTGGTCATCCATATGAAATTCAGTTTCATCTTGCAATAAAGGGTTAGATGCTATTACCTCATTCGAAGGCTCCGAGTTGGACTCTTGGGCCTGCACAGGTTCAGGAACAGCCATCTTCCTTCTTGTGAACACCTTGCCTTTGCCATATCTTACATTCTCAAGAGCAGACTCAGCTACTGGGTTAGGAATGGTTTTGGACACAGGTTCAGACACAAGTTCAGCAGTGACTTCAGGAGGAGGATTAGGGATAACAGGAGAAGGACTATTAGACACAAGAAGTAAAGACAAGTCAAGCAAGAAATCTTCCTTATCTTCCCTTATTGACTTCTCCCCCTGAAGATAAGGATGGGAAAAATAAGATTCTTCTTCACTGAATGTAACATCCTTGGAGACATAGAATTTTCTAAATGGAGGGTGATAACACTTGTACCCTTTCTGGGTCAAAGAATAGCCCAAAAAGATGCATTTTAGAGCCTTTAGATCGAGTTTCCCCCTGTTTGGACTGTAAACATGGATAAAAGATACACATCCAAAAATTTTAGGGTCAAGATTATTGGAAGTGTGTAGATCAAGATAGAAAGTAGAGAGGACATCCATAGGACTCTTGAACCCCAAGACTTTAGTGGGCAAGCGATTTATAAGATGAGTAGCTGTCAGAACAACTTCCCCCCAGAAAGACTTAGGGACATTTCTCTGAAACAATAAAGCTCCGGTTTTTTCAAGAAGATGATCATCTTTTCGCTCTACTAACCCATTTTGTTGTGGGGTATGAACACAGGATGATTCATGGATTATTCTTTCTTTTTGGAAAAAATGCATAAGAGTCTGATTAAAATAGTCCTTAGCATTATCAGACTTGAACTGCTTGATACCCATCCCAAATTGATTTTTAATCATGGAACAAAATTTCGAGAGAACAGTACTAATATCATACTTGTGTTTGAGCAAAAAAATCCAGGTAATATGAGTACAATCATCAATAAAAGACACCAACCATCTTACCCCAGAGATACTAGGAATGGAAGAGGGATCCCAAACATCACTATGAATAAGAGAAAAAGGAACAGAACTTCTTGTACTACTAATTGGAAAATTGACACGCTTATGTTTGGCAAGTTCACATACTTCACAATGAAATTATTCAACATCAAGACCTTTAAACAAAGAAGGAAAAAGACTTTTAACAATAAAAAAGGATGGATGGCCTAATCTACGGTGAACAAGCCAAATTTTGTCTTTTTTGGTTGAAAGAAGTTTTGAGGTAAAAGAAAATGGGTGTCCAAGTCCGCTCTTGGTCCTGTTTACCTAGCAAGGTGCTTCAAGGAGATAGAGGCCATCCTGCTCCCTAGCACGTCCAATCATCTTCCCCGAATCCTTGTCCTGAAAAACACAATGATCATTGTAAAAAACCATTTTGCAAGATAAATCTTTAATTAATTTCTGAACAGAAATCAGATTTGTGGATAGTTTAGGGACATGAAGGACATTTTTTAAGGTCACTAGGGGCTTAGTTGGACATCTCCTACACCGGCTACTGTGGTCAAGAAACCATCAACTGTGGATATTTTCTTACTGCTTGGACATGGAGAATAGGTGGAATATATAGTTGGGTTGTTGGTCATATGGTCTGTGGTTCCTGAATCCATAATTCAGGAGTTGGTAAAAATTGTACCTGAGACATTAAATCCAACAAAAAATGGTAACTTACCCGAATAAGTCAAATAACAAGTACCTGAGAGTTTTTTAAGGCTGTGTAGAGAGACATTTGAAACCTCACCTTTGGTTGACATCGTGAGAGACAAAATAGAACCGTTGGAGTAACAGAGTCAAGGCAGAACCGTAAAAGACGTCGGAGAAGGTGAACCAACTATCCAAACAGCTTTGAAATGGAGCTCCGACCACTGAAATAGAAGCAGAGGACGCCGGCGAAGTAGGCGGAACAAACGGCGTCGCTTTCCGGTGACCTGAAAGTGGCGCGTGACTCCCACGAGCTGGGAACTCCAAAAGCTTTTGGCGGTGCGTGACAGGGTCTCCGGTGGTGGCGCTCAGGTGGATTGCTGGTCGGAGGTCTCTGAGATGCCTCGTGGTCTTACTTTGACGGAAGATCGGCTATAAAGGCCAGTTGGCAATGAAGGCCACTATTTGGGGCAATGAAGGCCAAGAAAAAAAAAAGAGTTTGGTTGGCAATGAAGGCCGACCGAAAAAAAAGGCTCAACGAAAAACAGAGACAGTCCCAAATCGGAACTACTCTGATACCATTTTAGAGTTTGAAAAATATGAACACTGTATATTATTGCTCATCATTTACAAAATGTTTACAATGAAGATTATATAGAGGCAGCTATTATACATTAAAAAACTAGTACCTAGAGAATAAGCAACAAATTAATAGAATACTAAAAATCGTGGGAACACCATCCACAGTGGCCACCATCCAACAAAGGCCACTGTCCAACATTAACTATAAGAGATAAAGCATTCCAAATAATCATATCAGTTTCAGCTTGGTTTGTTGTATGATTAAAAGGATTTCACTACAGATGATCATAATTGAGAATCGATATTTTGCCTGCCATCTAGACATCTGAAACACTAACAATAAGCAATGACTGAAAAAATCCATAAAATTAGATAAAGCAAATTGACAGTACACAGGGAAGAAAAAGGATAGTCATGTCAATACTTGAAAAAAATCAATCAATGTTGTTGAAAGAGAGAAAAAGTGAGAGACATATGAGGAAACTATGTGTTTCAACTACACAACGGAGGCTGAATATATACTCAATAAGTAATAAATAATTACACAATTTACATGATGTGGGACTAACTAATTACACCTAATTATATACAGTTTCCAACACTCCCCCTCAAGCTAGAGCATATAAGTCATATGCTCCAAGCTTGTTACAAATATAGTTTACTCGAGGACCTCTCAAAGACTTGGTGAAAACATTTGCCAGTTGATCATTTGAATTGACAAAGCTGGTGGTGATGTCTCCAGACAAGATCTTCTCTTTAATAAAGTGACAGTCTATTTCAATGTATTTGGTCTTCTCATGAAACATTGGATTGGAAGCAATATGCAGTGCAGCTTGGTTATCACAAATAAGAGTCATTTGCATAACGTTTCCAAACTGAAGTTCTTTAAGAAGCTGTTTTAACCAAATGAGCTCACAAGTGGCTGAGGCCATGGCACGATATTCTGCTTCGGTACTTGATCTTGCAACCACATTTTGTTTCTTACTTTTTCAGGATATCAGATTACCCCCAATGGATACACAATAACCAGAAGTGGATCTCCTATTAGTAGGAGAACCTGCCCAATCAGCATCTGAGTATCTAACAATCTGAGTGTGTCCTTTGTCTTCATAGATAAGGCCTTTTCCTGGAGCTCCCTTAATATATCTGAGAATACGAGTCACTGCATCCCAATGTCCTTCACAAGGTGAGTTTAGAAATTGGCTTACTACACTCACCACAAAGGAGATATCTGGACGGGTAATAGTAAGATAGTTAAGTTTTCCAACCAATCGTCTATATCTTCCTGGGTCTGAAAATGGCTTCCCCTGATCCGGTAAAAGTTTAACATTGGGATCCATAGGAGTGTCAACTGACTTTGCATTCAATAGTCCTGTTTCTTCAAGAATATCCATAGCATACTTCCTTTGTGAGATAACTATGCCATCCTTGGACTGTGCCACTTCAATTCCCAATAAATAACGAAGTTTGCCAAGATCTTTGGTCTGAAAATGATGATAGAGATGCTGTTTTATCTGAGTTATACCTTGGTGATCGCTGTCTGTGATAACAATGTCGTCTACATACACAATCAAATAGATACAGCCTCAGATTGTATGGCGATAGAAGACAGAGTGGTTAGCTTCACTGCTAGTCATACCAAACTGCTGAACAACAGTACTGAATCTCCCAAACCAAGCCCGAGGAGATTGTTTGAGACCATACAAAGACTTGTGTAGACGATAAACGGGCCAGAAGACTCCCCCTGAGCAACAAACCTGGGAGGTTGCTCTATGTAGACTTCTTCTTCCAGATCACCATGGAGAAAAACATTCTTGATATCCAGCTGATGAAGGGCCAATGGCGAATAGCGGCCATAAACAGAAAAAGTCGAACATAAGCCATCTTCGCCACTGGTGAGAAAGTGTCCCCATAATCCAAACCAAATATCTGGGTATACCCTTTTGCCACCAGACGAGCCTTGAGGTGATCAAGAGCACCATCAGGGCCAACCTTGACCGTATAAATCCACCTACAACCTACAACAGACTTCCCAGAAGGAAGAGGAGCAAGTTCCCAAGTACCACTGCTCTGAAGAGCACACATTTCATCAATCATTGCTTGGCGCCACCTAGGATGGGATAAAGCTTCACCTAGAGATTTAGGAATAGACACAGAAGACAAGGTGGAAAGACAAGCATAATGTAATGAAGAGAGATGATGGTAACTTAAAGTAACATAGTGAGGAGAAGGGTTGCGAGTGGATCGTATACCTTTTCGAAGAGTAATGAGAAGGTCAGGCACGGGAGGCAGTTCCGGAGCTGGTAAAGGAGGTGGAGCCGGAAGGGAGTCCAAAGGGGCCTCAGTAACTTCTACAACCTCTGATGGTGGTGGCAGTGGCTGTGGCCGGCGATGATAGACCTGGATGGGGCGAGTAGTAGGAATCAGGTTACCAACAGGAGAAGGTGATGATGGAGCAGGGTCAACTAGAACAAAAGGAGGAAAAATAGGGAGGACCTCAGTAAAGGGTGGAAGAGGCAGGTCATGAGACTCAAAGAAAGGAACAGACTCGAAGAATGTGACACCGACAGAGACAAGATAACGCTTAAGAGTGGCTGAAAAATACTGATAACTCTGTTGAGACCGATGGTAACCAAGAAAAACACATTTTATAGAGCGAGCAGACAGTTTGTCAAGACCTGGAGTAACATCATGGACAAAACATATCGACCCGAAGACATAAGGTGGAAGAGAATAGAGGAGTTGGTGAGGGAACAAAACAGAATGAGGTACCCGGTTATCAAGCACAGAAGAGGGCATACAGTGAATCAAATAGAAGGCAGTGAGAACCGCATTGCCCCAAAAACGGAAAGGAACACGACTATTGATAATCACATATTTTATTTATTAAGAAACCCTTATGATTAGTCATTCACACTCTCCATATTCTTAATTGATTGAGTTTGGTATGATTTTGTGAGTCTAAGCTCAAATTGGTCCTAATTGAATATTTTCAGCATTATTGAGATTTTACACTGTTTCTGTATTTTGGCCATAACTTGAGTTCCTGATATCTGACAATTATGAATTTTATCTTGTAGGAAAGCTAAGAGAGAGCTCTACAACTTTGATGAAGAGCTCGAAGTCTTAAACAGATGTCTAAGGGACCTAAGTGTACATGAAAGTCAGAATACGAGTTCTGTCACTAGAATCCGAACGGTGTGCACTCATAAAATCATATATCAAGTTTTAATAATGGAGATGGGCTGAAATTTGGATAGATGATAGTCAAGACCCAAATAAACAACTTTCATGAAGAACACATTTTGAAATAATGAAGTCTAATGGGTCAGTTTGAGCTTGCAAGTCGAAACAGAGGTGCTGAAGTTGGGTTTGAGCAACCGCGGTATTTGGGTCATATCTTGGGCTGTAGGAAGCCAAATTGGACGATCCAGATATGCATGTTATAGCCAAGACAAAGACCTAAAACTTTCATGAAGAATACTTTTCATGAATCGAAGCATTATCGGTCGTTTTTGGCTTCCAAGTCAGACCAAGGAATTTTCGCACTCACCAACCATTCACCTACTTCACTCACCAACCCATTCACCTACTTCACTCACCAACCCATTCAACTACCCCATTCACCAACCCTTTCACCTACTTCACTCACCAACCCTCTCAACTACCCCATTCACCAACCCACTCCCCTTTGTCATTTTGCTACCCCAGACTTCTATAAAAGGGCACCATCGGTTATCATGGAAGACACAACTTGAACTCTCCTTCATTTCTCTCATAGTTTCTTCTTGTTTCTTCTTGTTTCTTCTCAGTTTTTCTTGTGATTTCCTTTTAGCTATGTGTAACTAAACCTCCTTTGGTTAAGAGGGTGATGAAACTGCTAGTATTGATGTTGTAAACCTTGCATATTTGATTATTTCAACACAGTTATGTTTTTATTCATATATTTTTGAATCTATTGTTGGTATGAAGGTTTTTATACTTGTTTCCACTTTCTATGAGATAGAGTTGGGTTTATTATGCACGGTTGTGGTAATAGATCTAATGGGATGTATGATGTTCATGTGGGTATAATTATCTTTGTGCTATTTTCCGAGTTATAAAAGTGGTAGATTTGGGTTTATTATGCACGGTTGTGGTAATAGATCTAGAGAAATATATGTTCTAAGTAATTTAATCCGGTGTGTGATTAGATCTTAGTGTAATTGGTTTTCTAAATCTTAATGCAATTGTTGGATAATTGTAAGAGCGGTTGCTTTATGATTAATCGGTGATTAGAAGTTGATTTGAGCGGTTGCTAAATTGGCCAACACGTAAGGAAAACAGAGGTTTACTCTCACAATTGCATAAAAACATAATTGAGCATGTTGGAATAAAATAATATGTGGATTTACATCATCATATAAATCTAGTGGTGGATTCAATCTCTTAACCAATTTTCTTATATTGTTGTTTTCGGTTTATTTATTGTTATTGTCTTGTTGAAAGCTGTTTATTATTCATCAAAACTCCAAAACCCCCTTTTTCTTGTTTATTGTTAATTAGAGTTTAAATTGGGAATTACTTGATAGTGTTAATTGACTTGGTTCTCTGTGGATCGACCCTTACTAACTACAACTAGTTGTAAGGTTTTTTTTATTTTCTACGGTGAGCCTAACAAGCGATTTTTAATCACTACATCCACCACCATCGAATTTTGGCGCGTTCTTGGTGAGCCAATTTTTCAATTACACTATTAATTTATTTCCTATTTTTACTCTGTTTTTATTTTTGTTTTTATTTTTAGTTTTGAATTTTTTTTTTTTTCGAGCATTTTGTAGGTGTTGATGTCTATTGAAGGGGTAGACGCAGGATTGCTAAATTTGAGGAACTATATTGATCAACTCACTTCACATCCTCAATTTCCCTTCCATCAGGATAATTTCCACTTCACACTGTGACGTTGAAGCTGCCCGTCACATAGATCTTTCCGGTTCTGCGGCATCCGAGATATCGAGCCACCGAAGAAGAAGTGATGGCGAGAAAATACACTAAGGATGTTGGGTGCTCGAACTTAGACCAACAACCTACGTGCATAGAAATTCCGAGAATGAGGAAGCATTTGAGTTGAAATCTGGTCTCATTCATCTTTTGCCATCTTTTAATGGACTAGCCAGGAGAAGATCCTAACAAACATCGAAGGAAATCCATGTTGTGTGTTCTAGTATGAAGCCTGCAGGAATTTCAGTGGAGCAAGTCAAGCTGAGAGCTTTTCCGTTTTCCCTAAAGGATTCTGCAAAGGAGTGGTTGTACTACTTGCCACCCGGATCAATTCAGACATGGCAGAACATGGCTCGGGCTTTCCTAGACAGATATTTCCCTGCATCAAAGGCCGCCACCATCAGAAAAGAAATTTGCGGCATCCAACAAAGACATGGGGAATCACTTCATGAGTATTGGGAGAGATTCAAGAGATTGTGTGCTAGTTGCCCTCAGCATCAAATCAGTGAACAACTTCTGATACAGTACTTTTATGAAGGTTTGCTAGTGATGGACCGCAACATGATTGATGCTGCTAGTGGAGGAGCATTAGTTGATAAAACTCCTCAAGAAGCTAGAAACTTGATCTCAAGAATGGCTGCCAATACTCAACAATTCTACTCTAGAAATGACTCTGGAGTAAGAGCAGTGAAAGAAGTAGAGACAACAAATCTACAGCAGCAAATGACTCAATTGACTGCTATGGTTCAGCGGTTAATGGATTCAGGTAAAGCACCAGTTCATGCTTGTGGGATCTGTTGTTCATCTGGACATCCCACTGATACGTGTCCCACTCTCCAAGAGGACACAAATGAGGAGGTAAGAGCAGTAGGGGGATATGCTGGCCTTTCAAAAAATTACAACCCCTACTCAAACACATATAATCCAGGTTGGAGGGATCATCCTAATTTTAGCTATGCAAAGCAACCTCAAAATCAACCTCCAACTTATGGACCTCCAGATTCCAACAAAGGCAAGCACATTTCCCTCGAGAGACAATGAAGCAAGTTCAAACTCCTAAGCAACCGAGCCTTCACTAGAGGAGCTAGTGAAGTAAATGGCTACTAATAATTCGCAGTTCCAACAAGAAACAAGGACTGCAATCAATAACTTGCAGAATCAGATAGGGCAGCTGTCCACGGAATTCAACAAGTTTCAAAGCCAAGCTTCAGGAAAACTACCCTCACAGCCAGAAGTCAATCCGAGGGAAAATGCTAGTGCTGTCACGTTGAGAAGCGGAAAGACGATGGATGAGCCTACATCTCCTCCACCAATCACTCAAGAGACAGATGAACCACCCAAAGAAGCAAATGATAAGGGGCAAACTTCCAAAGCCCCTAAGGTAAGTATTTCTGAACCCCTTCCTAAATATGTTACTAAAGCTCCTTTTCCTAGTAGATTGGTTAAAACCAAGAAAGAAGAAGCAGAAAAAGAAATACTTGAGACTTTTAGGAAGGTAGAGGTTAATATCCCTTTGTTAGATGCCATTAAGCGGTACCTAGATATGCAAAATTTCGAAAGAATTATGCACTAACAAGAGGAAGTTAAAAGGAAATGAAAAGGTCCAAGTGGGAGAAAATGTTTAATTTGTAATTAAAAAGAAACTCCCAACCAAATGTAAGGACCCGGCACATTCACCATTCCATGCACTATAGGTAACACAAGGTTTGAAAGGGCAATGCTTGATTTAGGTGCATCTATAAATGTCATGCCATATTCTATTTATGCATCTTTATACTTGGGTCCTTTGGAACCTACATCGGTGTCGTTATTCAATTGGTCGATAGATCTAATACATACCCTAAGGGTGTGGTTGAAGATGTTTTGGTGCGAGGTGAATGAATTAGTGTTTCCTGAGACTTCTATGTTTTGGACATGGAAGAGGATGAGTCTCCCAAATCTGCTCCTATCTTGTTAGGGAGACCATTTTTGAAGATCAAGCGCGGACAAAAATTGATGTGCACTCGGGAACTCTAACAATGGAATTTGATGGGGAATTAATTAGATTCAATATTTTTGAAGTTATGAGATACCCAAGTGATGTGCACTCTGCTTGTTTAATTGATTCTTTTGATCCTTTTGATTCTTTAATTTCTGCAGCTTTTGATGCTAACCATTTTGATGCTCTTGATACAATTCTAACTCATAGCTTAGATGTACAGGAGGAAAAGAAGAAGAGTGAAGAAGAGCCATGGAGTGAAGACATTGATGAAATTGTTCTTTGCCTTAAAAGAGCTCTCTTCCACTCCAGAAGAGCATGAGGTAACTTTTGTTGATTTACCTGTTACTACTGATATACCTCAACCTTCTGTTGTGCAGGCACCTGAATTGGAACTTAAAGCACTGCCTGATCATCTTAAATACATCTTCTTGGGAGAGAAGGACACCCTTCCAGTAATAATTGCAAAGTCACTCACCCAAGAACAAGAAGAAACCGTAGCTGGCAGAACATAAGACACCATTGGTTGGTCAATAGCTGATATCAAGGGTATTAGTCCCTTCATTTGTATGCACAGGATATTAATGGAGGAGGATACTAAACCTGTGAGAGACCCTCAGCGGAGGTTGAATCCTCCCATGATGGAAGTTGTGAAAAGGAGATACTAAAGCTCCTAAGTGTGGGGGTGATCTACCCCATTTCTGATAGCAAGTGGGTAAGCCCAGTCCAGGTAGTACCAAAGAAATCTGGAATTACTGTGGTAAGAAATGCTGAAAATGAGCTTATTCCCACAAGGTTACAGACAGGGTGGCGTGTTTGTATTGATTACAGGAAGTTGAATGCCGCCACGAGAAAAGACCACTTTCCTTTACCTTTCATTGATCAAATGTTAGAAAGATTAGCTGGTCATTCTCATTATTGTTTTCTGGATGGTTTTTCGGTTACAATCAGATTGCCATAGCTCCAGAAGACCAAGACAAGACTACATTCACTTGTCCATTTGGTACCTTTGCATATAGGCGAATGCCTTTTGGACTCTGCAATGCACCAGGAACTTTCCAAAGATGCATGATGAGTTTATTTTCTCGATTACATTGAAAACATCATTGAGGTTTTTATGGATGACTTTAGTGTCTTTGGAAATGATTTTGAAAATTGCCTGGAACATTTAACATTGGTTCTTAAAAGATGCATTGACACTAACCTGGTATTGAATTGGGAAAAATGTCATTTCATGGTGAATGAAGGTATTGTGTTAGGTCATGTAATTTCGCTAGGGGAATTGAAGTAGATAAAGCTAAGGTAGAACTCATGCATTCTTTGCCACCACCCACTAGTGTGCGGGAAATTCGTTCTTTTATTGGTCATGCGAGGTTTTCTAAGGAGATTCATTAAAGACTTTTCTAAAGTCTCATTGCCCCTTTGTAGACTTCTTCAAAAAGATGTTAATTTTAACTTCGATGAGAAATGTATGGAAGCTTTCAATAAACTCAAGAAGTTGTTAAGCTCATTGCGCCTATCATCGTGCCACCCAACCTGGGAGTTACCTTTTGAACTAATGTGTGATGCGGTGACTTTGCAGTAGGAGTGTCTTGGGACAACGAGTTGATAGAGTTCCTTATGCCATTTACTATGCATCAAGGACTCTAAATGATGCTCAACTTAATTACTCAACCACGAAAAGGAACTTCTAGCTGTTGTATTTGCTTTAGAAAAATTTAGATCATATCTAATTGGTTCTAAAGTGATTGTGTTTTCAGATCATGCAGCCTTGAAGTATCTTCTAACAAAGAAAGAAGCAAAGCCTAGATTGTCTCGATGGATTTTATTGCTCCAGGAATTTGACTTGGAGATTAAAGACAAGAAAGGAGCGAAAACTTGGTGGCCGATCACTTGAGTAGATTGGTAAGCAAGAGGAAGAAATGCCTATCATGGAGACTTTTCCGGATGAATATTTGATGGTTGTCAACACCATAATCCCTTGGTATCTTGACATTGTTAACTACCTGGTTACTAAGGACTTTCAGGAGGGTTTGAACAAGGCCCAAAGAGATAAATTAAGGAGTGATTTGTAAATACTATATCCGGGATGAGCCGTACTTATGGAAGCATTGTGCGAGATCAAGTCATTAGAAGGTGCATTCCCGATTCTCGAGACACACTCCATCCTCTCCTTTTGCCACACCTATGCATGTGGAGGACACTTTGGCGTAAAAGGACGACTAACAAAGTGCTTGACAAAGTGGTTTCTATTGGCCTTCAATTTTCAAAGACGCTTACAACTTACGTAAGTCTTGTGGACCGATGTCGAGAACAGTAATATTGGTCCTCGTAATCAAATGCCTCGAGACTCCGATCATTTTTGTGGAACTCTTTGATGTGTGGGGTATTGATTTCATGGGGCCATTCCTCCTTCATTTGGTTTCACATACATTCTTTTATCTCGTTGATTATGTGTCTAAATGGGTGGAAGCAAAAGCCACCCGATCCGATGATTCTAAAGCATTGCAGATTTTGTTAGAACACATATTTTCTCCAGGTTCGGGACCCCGAGGGCTATCATCGGTGACAAGGGACTCATTTTTGCAAAGAACCTTTGATGCTCTATTGAAAAGATATGGAGTTATGCACAGAATCTCCACTCCTTACCATCCACAGACAAATGGGCAACCGAAGTGTCCAACCGGGAGATTAAGTCAATCCTTGAAAAGACAAAGTGAATCCATCAAGAAAGGATTGGAGCACTCGACTTGACGACGCTTTATGGGCTTATAGGATCGCCTATAAGACTCCCATTGGCATGTCACCATTTCGGTTGGTGTATGGAAAGCCCTGTCATTTGCCCGTTGAGTTGCAACATCGCTCTTACTGGGCCATTAAACAAGTAAATATGGAATTGGAAGGAGCTGGAAAGCAAAGGAAGTTCCAGTTACAGGAACTGGAAGAATTAAGAAATGAGGCCTTCGAGAATGCCCTGATTTATAAGACTAAAGCTAAGGCATTCCATGACCAGTTGATTTCCAGAAAGAAATTTCACAGAGGGCAAAAAGTTTTACTTTTTCAATCAAGACTCAAATTGTTTCCAGGTAAACTGCGTTCTAAGTGGATTGGGCCATTTGTGGTAACTAATGTTTTTCCTTTTGGTGCAGTTGAGATCAGGAGTGAAATTTCAGGCAAAACATTTAAGGTCAATGGTCATCGTCTCAAACCTTATTATGAACTTCCAGAGAATGCAGAAGTGGAGGTGATGAACCTTCTCCATCCGCATTATGAATAAAAAAAAAAAAGAAAAAAAAAACAGCTGTGTGCCCGACAATGAGGTAGGTAGTGCCATTAAATTTTGTCAATCAGAAGCATGTGGAGGTCATTTTTCTTCAACGACAACAACTGCGAAAATCTTGCAGTATGGATTTTATTGGCCTACTTTATTCAAGGTCTACTACACCTTTTGCAAAAGCTGCGGAAATTGGTCAAAAAGGTTCTGTTTTGAGATTATCATCCGCACCTACTCCTTAGAAAATTGAGATCAAGGAGGCGCAGTTCTTTGGTTATCAAACACGTGGGGCCGTAGATAATGGGATCCTAGGAATGGTAATGCGCTACGGTTAATGGACAAAGACTCAACCATTCTGGAAAACCAAGTTCTTAAGTTCTTTTGTGTTCTTAGGTTAAGTGGCGGATACGGTACTCCGTGACTCTCAAGTCTGTTTATTTTCGGTTTCCCAAAATAACCGAACTCTTCTTCTCCTTCAAAATGGATGTCATTCTTTCAAACCGAGCAAATATTTTCCTTCTCTTCCTCAAAATGCTTTGAGAACAATCTACAAAGTTCGAGTTGAAAGATGAGGAAATTTGTTAATGCACAAAGGTATGCCGAGAAGATATACTGTTTGGATAATTGAAGCAAATGTCCGATTAGCGGTGAGTCCTCAATTTCATTTAACTCATATATGCCTCGGTTTTGGAAGAAGTTCATATTCTAAAAAGAAGAAGAGCAAAAGGTTACAAGTTTGTCACAAATGTGGACGATGGAAGCGTAACAAGCGATGTCGTACTTTGGGGATGGTTTCCGCAAATAGAGAAGATAAAATTTTCTTCATTAAGAATGGACTGAGTAAGGAGTCATTAGATGATATCTTGTTGACTCTTGAGACGCATTCTTGTGGATTGGTGCATCGTGAAATTCTTAAATTGTGGAATCTCTTCAAGGATGAAGAAAAACGCTACAGTCTTGGGAATCTGACTCTAAAAGACCCTGTTTGCCAATTTATAAGAAAATTGGATGGGAAGCTTATCCTCGACTCATAGAAGACGTTTAAGCCGCATCGGACGTTCAACCAGAGGCGGATGTGAGCCATATCCACAAACAATCAGACGTATCATCTTCTTCTTCTTCTTCATGTCATCTTTCAAAAAAAAAAAAAAACAAAACAAAACAAAACAAAAAAAAAAAAAAAAAAAACAAAAAACAAAAAACAAAAAAAAAAAAAAAAAAAAAAAGAAAAGAAAAGAAAAGATTCTGTGTTTCTTAATTTCAACCTTTTTCGACAACATGACCAACCTACTCATATAGGAGCTATTATTTTTTTTTCTCTTCCCTATTTAAACACTCCATTTTCTTCACTTTCCCGCAACTCTTAATCATTCATAGAGAGTGTGAGTGTAGAGATGGAGGAGCTTCTTCTTCTTCGTTCGTAAACTTGTTAGTATCTCGTGTATTTTGTGGGACACATTATGGGAAGAGTTTAGAGTTTGTCAACGCAAAGCAACCACTCTTGGTAGAACACTTACTGCGAGGAACATTCGTGTAGTATATGGGGAGGTTGCCTTGGGTTAATGGGGATCTGTATCACTATCTCGCATTTCTAAGAGGTGGTCAGGTTTTAGGTGTCATTCCTGAACCTTTAACTCGAAGGAACTTTATTGGAAAGACAATTGGACAGGAAATTCAAGTATCATCTATGCATGCACGAATGACGGCAATGCTTGAAAACTCTGATGCCTTCATAGCCTTACCGGTGGTTTTGGTACTTTGGCGAGAAGTTTTTCAAATTGTTTCTTGGGCCCAATGAATATCCACCAAAAACCCATAGGTTTGTTGAATGTTAATAATTTCTTTGATAATTTGCTATCTTTTGTTGACCATGCTGTGGAACAGAAATTTGTCACACCTTCTGCAAGACAACTCCTTATCTCGGCTTCCACTGTTGATGAGTTAATTGATAAATTGGAAGCCTTTGTTTATGAACTTGATCCAGTGACAGCCCAAATAGATTGGTCAGGAGACAGTAGCAAGCGAGACAACAACAAGGGAGGCAGCAAGAAACAACAGTGTGACCTGACACTT
Source organism: Ormosia semicastrata (assembly GCA_029884595.1). Taxonomy (NCBI): domain Eukaryota; kingdom Viridiplantae; phylum Streptophyta; class Magnoliopsida; order Fabales; family Fabaceae; genus Ormosia; species Ormosia semicastrata. The sequence goes on from JAQQTO010000063.1 coordinate 137,245,259, forward strand.
CATCTATGACTTTCCTTTATCTTTAGTTTTATTCATCGTACTTTGTTTTTGTTTATATTTGTGTGAGGTTTCTCTTTTCCGTAATTGCAGTAACAGGTACTATCCTCTATCTTTTTCCTTTCTATTTTTTTTTAACATTGAGGACAATGTTATGATCTAGTTGGGGGGGAAGGATAGTTGACCTAAAAAAAAAATTAAAAATTTAAAAAAAAAATTGTTTTGTTTGGAAAGTATGATATGATTGTCATGGACTTATTAAACTAATTAGTGATGGCAGAGTAAGGAGTAATTTTACTCTTGAGACGCATCTTAATTGGTGGCAGAGTAAGGAGCTTGTTTTTTAGGTAGTAATTAATTAGTATTAAATTGTGGAAGTACTAAAGTTTTATTATTTGGTTTCTTTTCGAGTGGTCTGCGGCAAAGAATGACGGTGTGCTTCTTTTTCCGCTTAGTGTTGATTCACTTCTTATCGGGTTGTGTTGCTCTTTTCTATATCTCTCTTTCACATTGAGGGCAATGTTATATTAAGTGTGGGGAGAGATTTTAGCATAAAAAAATGTCTTAATTTCAAAAAAAAAAAGTTTTTAAAGAAAAAGAATCATTGCATGATTGAATAACTTTTCTTCCTTCTTGAACTGATGTGCTTGGTGATGGATGATTGAATTAATGAATTGAGTTTGATGGATGCATACCTGGTGAGATTTTGAGCCTAATGGATGGATTTAACATTTATGCCATTCTCTTCTTTCTTGTGTGATTTTCACTCATGTTAATGATCACTCTAGAACTTGCTTTGATTCTTTTTAAAAGCTACGTTTTCACTTGCATGCATGAACATGATTGAGGCCCTCTTTCTTAATTAGCTAGTTTAACCAAATAGCCAACCTTGTTTTCAATATGATATCAAGCACTCTTTTGACTTCTTGAAAATTTCTCGATTCCCGCCAACCTTGTATATTTTCCTTTGCTTAACCCTTTGAGCTTATTTAACCATTCCTTGTTTCTAGCTCATTATGTACCTTAAATGGAAAATCGTGTTCTTATTTTACCTTAGGGAATAAAAGAACATTAGCTTGGTTAATGAATGAGTTTTTGAACAAGTGTGGGGGGGGTGTGTGTACAAAATGGTTATTGAAAAAGGAAAGAGTGCCCAAAAAAAAAAAAAAAAAAAAAAAAAAAAGAATGTATGTATATAGTTATGTTCATATATAAAAAAAAAAAAAAAAAAGGATTGAGAAATGAATATGTAAAGGGTTATACATTAGAGTTGGGATGAACTTTTATGCTTGTTATTGGAACTCACTATCATTTGCTTTTATTCTCTTTGGTATTTATCCTCTCATATCCATTTTACCTCTTACATTACCTTGACCTCACTACAACCTTGAATAAAGTCCTCATGATTTGTGTATGCATGTGTTTTGAGTAGTGGAGAAGTAGAAGATAAGCAAGCTTATGGTAGTGCAATTTTCATGGTTGAATTGAGTGAAATACCTACTTTTTTAAACACTTGAGAGATTGAGAGGGAATCTTGTGAAGATCTATCATTCTCGATTCATATTGAAGATACCTTGCTTGTTGGTTTGAGATGTGGAGAATTGTTAACTCATGAATGTTTTGATCCTTTGAACCTTTGGTTGTTCTTCTTGATTGTAAAATTTTGGGCTCTTGAATGTCGTTGGAATTTAAATTTTTGTTAATCTCTTATGTCCTTGTTTTGGTCTTGAGTTTTGCCCAGGAGTGCAAAAAGCTAAGTGTGGGGAATTTGATAATCACATATTTTATTTATTAAGAAACCCTTATGATTAGTCATTCACACTCTCCATATTCTTAATTGATTGAGTTTGGTATGATTTTGTGAGTCTAAGCTCAAATTGGTCCTAATTGAATATTTTCAGCATTATTGAGATTTTACACTGTTTCTGTATTTTGGCCATAACTTGAGTTCCTGATATCTGACAATTATGAATTTTATCTTGTAGGAAAGCTAAGAGAGAGCTCTACAACTTTGATGAAGAGCTCGAAGTCTTAAACAGATGTCTAAGGGACCTAAGTGTACATGAAAGTCAGAATACGAGTTCTGTCACTAGAATCCGAACGGTGTGCACTCATAAAATCATATATCAAGTTTTAATAATGGAGATGGGCTGAAATTTGGATAGATGATAGTCAAGACCCAAATAAACAACTTTCATGAAGAACACATTTTGAAATAATGAAGTCTAATGGGTCAGTTTGAGCTTGCAAGTCGAAACAGAGGTGCTGAAGTTGGGTTTGAGCAACCGCGGTATTTGGGTCATATCTTGGGCTGTAGGAAGCCAAATTGGACGATCCAGATATGCATGTTATAGCCAAGACAAAGACCTAAAACTTTCATGAAGAATACTTTTCATGAATCCGAAGCATTATCGGTCGTTTTTGGCTTCCAAGTCAGACCAAGGAATTTTCGCACTCACCAACCATTCACCTACTTCACTCACCAACCCATTCACCTACTTCACTCACCAACCCATTCAACTACCCCATTCACCAACCCTTTCACCTACTTCACTCACCAACCCTCTCAACTACCCCATTCACCAACCCACTCCCCTTTGTCATTTTGCTACCCCAGACTTCTATAAAAGGGCACCATCGGTTATCATGGAAGACACAACTTGAACTCTCCTTCATTTCTCTCATAGTTTCTTCTTGTTTCTTCTTGTTTCTTCTCAGTTTTTCTTGTGATTTCCTTTTAGCTATGTGTAACTAAACCTCCTTTGGTTAAGAGGGTGATGAAACTGCTAGTATTGATGTTGTAAACCTTGCATATTTGATTATTTCAACACGTTATGTTTTTATTCATATATTTCGAATCTATTGTTGGTATGAAGGTTTTTATACTTGTTTCCACTTTCTATGAGATAGAGTTGGGTTTATTATGCACGGTTGTGGTAATAGATCTAATGGGATGTATGATGTTCATGTGGGTATAATTATCTTTGTGCTATTTGCCGAGTTATAAAAGTGGTAGATTTGGGTTTATTATGCACGGTTGTGGTAATAGATCTAGAGAAATATATGTTCTAAGTAATTTAATCCCGGTGTGTGATTAGATCTTAGTGTAATTGGTTTTCTAAATCTTAATGCAATTGTTGGATAATTGTAAGAGCGGTTGCTTTATGATTAATCAGTGATTAGAAGTTGATTTGAGCGGTTGCTAAATTGGCCAACACGTAAGGAAAACAGAGGTTTACTCTCACAATTGCATAAAAATATAATTGAGCATGTTGGAATAAAATAATATGTGGATTTACATCATCATATAAATCTAGTGGTGGATTCAATCTCTTAACCAATTTTCTTATATTGTTGTTTTCAGTTTATTTATTGTTATTGTCTTGTTGAAACTGTTCATTATTAATCAAAACTCCAAAACCCCCCTTTTTACTGTTTATTGTTAATTAGAGTTTAAATTGGGAATTACTTAATAGTGTTAATTGACTTGGTTCTCTGTGGATCGACCCTTACTAACTACAACTAGTTGTAAGGTTTTTTTTTATTTTCTGGTGAGCCTAACAACTGATTTTTAATCACTACATCCACCACCATCAACTATGATGCAAAAGGGTCCGGGTGGTTTTAATAAGATGTCTATTTTTGCGCTCAGCAACCCCATTTTGTTGTGGGGTATAGGCACAAGATGTTTGGTGAAGAATTCTGTTAGATGCCATAAAAGTTTGAAAATTGTGAGATAAAAATTCACGGGCATTGTCACTACGCAAAATACGAATTGGAACACCAAACTGAGTTTTTATTTCATGATAAAAGGTCTGAAAAATTGAAAACAACTCGAATCTATTTTTCATTAAAAATAACCAAGTACATCGAGAATAATTATCAATAAAAGTAACAAAGTATTTAGACCCAAAAGTAGACTCAATACGATTAGGACCCTAAATATTAGAATGTACTAAAGCAAAAGGAGACGCAGCTCGACGACACATTCTATCGGGAAACGGATTGCGGGTGTGTTTCCCAAGTTAACATGACTCACAAGGTAAACTAGATAACTTAGAAAAGTGTGGCACCATTTGCTGTAATTTGGCAAGGCTAGGATGACCTAACTTAGCATGGATGGTGAGAGAGGAATCTGTAGTAGAGCATACACGAGATGTGGCAGAGAGCTGGTAAAGGCCATTAGACTCACATCCGACGCCAATCATCCGTCCCGAACTCCGGTCCTGCAAAATGACAGAGTCTTTAGTGAAACTAATGCGACAATCTAAAGAACGGGTCAAACGACTAATGGACAGTAAATTAAAAGGACATCCAGGAACATAAAGAACAGAATCAATAGACAGAGAAGGGAGGGGATGGACAGTGCCAATCCCTTGGGGCCATGTTTGAGAACCATTTGCTAAAGTAATCATAGATAAATAGTCAGAGTTAGAAAGTTTGGAGAAAGTACTGTGTATTCCGGAGGCAACCCATACAAGGCCATGAGCATGAAGAAGGTGCTGCGTTGCTCGAGTTCTTTTGCTGGGGTAGCAGCAGGAGGTAGCAACTCATTGAAATCATAGAGAGCAGCATGAACCTTTCCCAAGTAAGCAGACATAGGGCCATCAAACTGTCGAAGAGCAATAACACTCATGAGATTGTGACAAACCCCATATAGCCGCTGAGTGTCATTAGTGTAAATAACCTTGGCCTACTCCCAAACAGAAGCACAAGTGGTCTGAGCACGGAAGATCTACTTAAGGGACGAGTGAATGGTGGACTTGATGACAACGCACAACTGTTTATCAATCTTCTTCCACTTGGGTTGTTCTTCCGCAGGCACAGAGGCAAGGTTGGTGGTGAGATGGTCTTCATATCCTTGACCCTCAAGCCACAACTTGACGTATGAGGCCCAAGTATCATAGTTGCTGCCATCCAATTTATTAGCGGAGATAGGAACATTGAGGTAACTTGTGAACATAGGAGGCTCGGCCTTTTGGTTGTCTTTAGAACCATCTAGGGAGGTAGAACTAGCCATGGGTCAGACTACAAAGTGTGAAAAAAGTGAAACCACAATGTACCTGAGAGTCCAAACGCAAGGGAACAAGGGGATAGAGATGTCTGATGGAGGATCCGAGGGCAGATCGGCGTAGAGGAGACAGAGACGAGTGAGATGAGAGGAGCGGTGGTCGGAGAGGCTGTCGGACGGGCCGTCACGCGCCGAAAAAAGGGGTCGCGCGGTGGCTGTTTGGCAGCGACGATGGGCGACGCGTGGGGGCACGTGCCGGCGGCGCTGGGGGACAGCCGATCGGTGGGAGACGACACCTGTGGTGTGGTCGCCGGCCAGAAAGGAGGCGGCGGATGGCGGAGACAGCGGCGGAGAAAGGAGAAAAAAGGGCCGGAAAGACGTCACGGCACGGGAGAAAGGTTGGCAAACTGGCATGGAAACATGGTTGGCCGGAAAAAATTTCACCGGAGAGCAGTGGGCTCACCGGGCGTGCATGGTTCTAGGATTGCCTCTCTTTAAACTCTTGATACCATGTTGAAAGAGAGAAAAAGTGAGAGACATATGAGGAAACCGTGTGTTTCAACTACACAACGGAGGCTGAATATATACTCAATAAGTAATAAATAATTACACAATTTACATGATGTGGGACTAACTAATTACACCTAATTATATACAGTTTCCAACAAATGTTATCGAGACAAGATCAAAATGAATCTAACAAACATATGACTTTTAATCAAAACTTAAGTGATAGTGACACCAATGCATAGTCTATCTTCTTTTTGATGTGTAACTATCAAACAAAATAAACATCAGCTGACCAGTCATACAAATTCAACATTACTTCATGTGTAACTAGAAAGCATCTCACCTTGTTTTACCCTTATAATAGGCCTCTAGCGATCATTTCACCAAGAACTTTCTCTGCCTTATTATTCTCATCTTTTTCAAAGAGAGCACGAATAATTATTTCAAAAGTAATAGCATTAGGGATGCAACCATTATCTTCCATTTTTGACTGCAAGGCCAATGCTTCTTCCAACAAACCCTCTTTACAAAGCCCACTGATCATAACATTAGACGTCTGCACATTTAGATGATAGCCTTTAATCAAAAGATCCTGAAAAACATCTTCTGCATTCTTAAGTTTTCCACCTTTGCGTAGTCCATCAATAAGTACAGTATATGTGTACACATCTGGCTGAATTCCCTGGTCTTTAATTTTCGTGAATAATGCAATTGCCTTGTCTAGATGATGGTTTTTGCATAAAACGTCTAATAAGGAATTGTAAGTGATTACATTGGCAGGTACACCTCTATCATGCCTCTCATCAACAAGCTCCCATGCATAAGAGATTCTCCCAAATTTGCACAAACCATCAATAAGAGAATTATAAGTTACTGTACTGGGAACCAAATGTTTGCTATCCATTTCTTTCAAGGGATTGATGGCTTCATCCACCATTTTAATCTTACAGAATCCATTAATCATGATGCTGTAGCTCTGAACTTGAGGTGACATTCCCCTTTTGGCCGTAGTGTTGAATACATATTTTGCCCAAACCATAGATTAGAGTATTATAAGTGACGATATTAGGAGAAATTCCCTTGACAAGCATTTCAGAAAATAAATCATGTGCATTAGTTACATGACTATCTTTGCATAGGCTATCAATGATTGTGCTGTAAATTACCACGTCAGGTTTAATCACTGATGAAGGTCGCATAACTAACTACATTTAAATAGTATCCATGTGCCACCGCATTGTCATGAAAGTGCAGTGCTTTCTTAACCTCACCCTTAAGACAGAGACCCTTCATAAGTGTTGTCAAAGTTATGGTATTTGGCTGATAACCTATTTTGAGAATCTTGGCCAATACAGAGAAAGCAAAAGCCATTTGACCTGGGTGGCAGTAACAATTGATCAAGATGCTCAAAGTAACAATGGTTGGAGTAATTCCCCTAAGCTGCATTTGTTTAAAATGGGAAATAGCATTAGCTTAATAATTTTCATGGAAACCACAACAAATTGAAATATAATAACATATAAATATATAAAAAGATACATAAACCACTACAGTTAAAAGCTTTTGGAGGCTACTCGGGGAAATCAAGGGATTATCCACGGGGTATTGAGTTTCCTATAACGAGATTCTAATATTGAAATAGAATGCGTGACAGAAGACTGTTTATTAATTTAAGCAAAAAATCTCTTCCCATCATATCCTCTGCTAGTCTTATTTGCTGGACAATCCTAAAGGTTAAGGCTTATATTTGTTATACCTCTCGCTTTTGAATATGTGGAGTAGTTTAGGTACCATACAAGACATTGAAAATATGCAAGGCTTCTGAGTTTATTAGAGAATTCTGTTGCAAAATTTGTCTCTTCAAAAGTAGGAAGGTTTTGAATAGAAAGATTTAGAAGGAATATATAGGGACTTGATTTTTCTCAATCCTTGTGGCTTTGAACCTCAAAAATCCAATTGTGGTGGAGTTGTCAAAGGGGAAAATAGAGGTGAAAAAGGCCTAGCTACCATATCAAACATGCCTGAAGAAACAGGTACATGATTAGAAGTGAGAAGAACAAGTTGATGTCTGACCAGGAGCAACCGTGATTGCTCTGGCTGGAAATGGTATTGTAATTGTTGCATAAATCTCAACAACAGTCAAGGTGTGATTAGCTACAGCAAAGTAGAGCTCATCACTGAGAGCTGCATTGATTATTCTAAGCAACCAAATTTTACCACTCTTAACAATGTAGATGAAAGTATTTGCACACAAATGAAAAGGAACAAAAATGTTCGGACTTAATCATAGTTGGCCCATGCCACAGTCCATTGAAATTGCAGACATAGGAGATATTTTCTGCCTTTATGATTTTGAAATGTTTAGCCTTCTTTTCCTTAAGTTTTTGTTTTGGGTATAATCCTTAAGTTGTTTTGATTACCGAATGTAGGTAATCCAGGAGAAATTTGTTTAAAAGTTTCAAATTAACTAACTGCCTTTATTTGAACAAGGGTACAGAGGTCCTGGTGAACCATGTAGGAGTAAGCATTAGAACTATTTGGTGTACTTCCATACTTCATCACCTCATTTTGCCCATTCTTCTATTTGTTAACTGAAAGCTTCCTCGCCATTGAGTTGTTGAGAAAGATTAAGGACGAGTGGTTAAACCTAACGTAGTCATGTACAGCACAATCAATGACAGCCTATGTAAAGATAAACTTATAACTGAGGCCCATGATTTATATTATGATATGGTTGATAGGGGAATTTCTCAGTTAGCAAGCTACGTCAAGTAAATGCAAGCTAATCTATACTTTAGGGTGAAGGAAGCAACTAATCTTTCAATTAACAAGTTACATCAATACAAGTCAATGCAATGTAAAGAAGGAAGCAACCAATAAAAAAAAAAAGGAAGGAAGCAATGCTATTTTAACCGAAGGAAGCATGTTAGGGGAATTTTTACTGATTTATACTATGAAATGGTTGACAAGTCAATGCAATGTAAAGAAGGAAGCAACCAGTAAAAATAAAGGAAGGAAGCAATGCTATTTTAACCAAAAATTTTAATGGACAAATGATTTTGCTGCAAATATACCACTAGTGATTGAGGGCCATGAGTTTCATGCGTTAATAATCAAATTGAGGTTTGCACCTTAGAGGTTATACGTGTAATTAATTAATTCAAAAATAAAAGCACTAACAAAAAAAAATTGTACAACTTTGCATCTATAATTTTTGTACACAAAAGTTATAAAAAAATGTCTTATTTTCTTTATATATATGTTTAATAAGTTAATAAAAACATATGAAAATGATATAAAAATTTTTGTAAGTAGCCTTTTTTTTCTTGGTGAAGAACAATTTTCTCCTTATGTGATGTGATAAAAAATTATTTTGCTCCTTGTGATTTAAAAATGTAACACTTTGTCCCTTATGATTTTTTTGTTATCACAATCTCATATTTATGATAAAAAAAATTTATAGTCCTAAATTACTACAATTTGTGAACTAAAATTATATAACACGTGAACAAGATAATCATACATTTTGTTAGACTAAGAATAGGATGAACAAATAAATAAATTATGAACAATCTCCTCATCTTACAAAACAACAATAATTCACTTTTGTTATGAAACATGCATAATCATAATTAAGATTTGACTAATAACATATTTTCAAACTCTAACATATATGTCTTCCTTTAAAAATTAGATGAAAAAGTCACATTTGTGGGGCAAATCATAGGAAACAAAGTGTCACTTTTAAAACCATTTGGGAACAATGCATTTTTTAATAAAACCAAAAGGGGAATATAGGGTGAATTTTTTTTTTAAAGTATCTTATCTTTATGTCCTATTTTTATCCTACATTCTTGTATTAACCAAGCATAAGTATCAATATCACTATCTATATCTATCCAAGTGAGTTAAGACTCACTAATCTATCATTTTTTACTATAACAAATGTGCTTTAGGCTCACTAGTCACCACCCTATTATTTATATAAGTCATTATATATACACAAGAATTTACTATACACTACTTAGTTTTGCATAATGTGACTGACTTCCTTCTTGCAATAAAATTACTTTGTATACCTATACACCACAAGCAAAGAAGCTGGAAGCTGACATTGAAATGACAAGGAAGGAGATAAAACAATAATCAGAAGTTGAAGATGAGCTCAAGTGAAGGCTTGATCGAAAGACTGACCATTAAATTCAGAAACAAGCCAAGGTGTGTCATTCATACATCCAATAAGAAATTATTGTAACATTCTTCCCAATGGTCATGAATGGTTGTTTTAAAAACCAGACTAGATCAACCAGTGCCAGTTTGATCAGTTAGACTAGTGATCACATTAACAGTTTGTACTAAACCCCTTAGGTGGCCTAAGATGCTTTTGCATTCAAACAGAATGACCAACAAAAACTGTTATACTGGACGTGGCTTTCAGTCATTGCGCGGGTAAAAAATGTAAATGAAAAATTTATAACAAAAATTCATACAAATGTAGAATCGGGTCTTTACAGGCTGACTTACTTCAGACACTCAACTATTGAAACAATTTATTAAACTAAACAGAGCCTATGTACAAGGGGTAAGACCAACAATTTTGGATGACTGCAATGAGTAGCATTGGCTATATACATAAGGGAGGACAATTACATTGACGCTAAAACCATTCAACCTGGAACCTCAACAAGCTTTGAAGTTGGCAAGGACTGGACTCCGAACAATACTGTTGTGATCTCAAGACATCATCATAGTAGCTTAATCTGCCCTCAAAAAGAGAAATCATGAAGATGGGAAAGTTCACAACCAGTTTAGAGCCAAAACAAATAGCTCAGAGCTACTTTTAGCATGTCTTTGTTAATAACTTAATATGATCTGAAAATCGCAAGCAACATGTAACTCCACCCTAGCAACCCTGCTGATATCGAAAGAAATTATGTATACAAAACTGTATGGAAAGAATATCAATACCTCATTAAGAAAACAGACGATCAAATTAAAACATGAGTGGCCCAGCAGACAGAAAAAGAATAAATGTTCACATCTGATTCATACTCTAACGAGGGTGTGGGTGAGGTATTAACTCACATTGTCTATTGTTATCAACACTCATCCATTGCTTTAATCTCAATTGTGTAAACCCCTCAAAGTTTCTTTGAGCAACGACTAGTAAGGCTTGAGAGTCTTGAAGCAGATGATGAGTAACACTTCATTGACAAGTGGTTCCCCACCAATTGAACACCAAGTGCGGCATTTTAAGACTAAAACTGCGTGAGCTTGACAATCTCAGAGATTGAAAGACAGAAAATGTGAGGACCATTCAACCTTGATTTCTTCTTTGATCTTCAAAATGAGTAAGTTCCCATTCCAGAACCTGTTCCACCTCCTTGGAAATGGTTACCATAGAATCCAAAATTTTAAAGAGGAAAGAGTGTTTTGTGCAGAAGCACTTTTTACAAGCATAAAATCCAGCAGAGGAAAGAGAACAAAAAGTAAACCTATGTGTGCTAAACAACATCATACAGAAGTATCCACAAATAACTTAATACTATAACAAATTCTAATTAAAGAAAAATATCAATAAATGGTCATAAGTTTAATAGAAAATATCATCTGAGCCTTCTAAATAATCCCCACTTCTGTTCATTCTTTTCAAATGATAAAAGTCAGATGATGATCATTTGAATACAGATTCATGAAGTCATTATTCAAAATAAACAATTGCATTTTAAAATGGCTCTGGTCCATTGTGCATCGGTGACCTCAATGAATATATCAGCAAGTATAACACCTAAGGCAACTCATATGGTGAAACTAAAATATGCGTCTTTAAAATTTTTCCTCAAAATAAAAAAAATACAAGAAACATACAGGAAAAAAGAAATAAACATGATAGGTATCCACCCATGACAAGGATGTATTTTAAGAATGGTAGGAGGGAAAGCAGGGAATCTGTCCCTTGCGATCACACAGTCAGAGGGGAGAGCATGAGTCAGCAAGGGAAGGAAGGGGATTCTAATTGTTACTGCCTGTCCATGTGGTAAGTTGTGGATGATCAGGTTGTTAGTGAGAGTATAGAGAGTAGTGAGGGGCAGCAAGGAGCATTTATAACCAGTGGGAGTAGAGAGTAAAAAGGGAGTAGCAAGGAGTATTTACAGTTAGTGGGAATTAAGAGAATAAAGAGGTGCAGCAATTAGCATTTCACTAAGGAGGTTATGACTAATGAATAGGCACTTAGTGGAGAGAATAAATAATGAAGTGGAGGAGGAGATAAGGCATCCAGGCATTTGAGTAAGGAATTGGGGGCCTTTGGGCAGGGAGGTTAGCAGATCCTCAAAGATCTGCAGGTGTTCTATCTTATTTTTCTATTTTTCAATTTAATCAAGAGGGGATTTTCCCTATTCTAAGGAGCTAGGCTCCATTGTTTCTTTCTCAGTAATATCAGTACCTATCAAAACATTAGTAGACTAATTATAGTAATTCAATCTAGTTGGTTGTGAGCAGTAAGTTTTCACTATTACTTGAAAACGTAATGAAGTTGTAGACCAGTGGCACCAGCAAAGTTCAGCAGTTCCATTGAACTTTGAAATTTTTTACCTGTTTCAAACATCCCCAATTCCGCATCATAGAATCTAGTATAAGATACATATAATTCTCTGAGTTGTGTTACGTTAAGGCTATTTTAATCATGAAGTAGAAGCAGAAATCTTGAGAATTTCCAATATAAATGAAACTGTAAGGTCTAGATTTAATCATTTAATGGCTTTGTTTACGATGCCAGTCAATTAATAATCATTTCCATTAATTCTTAACTTCCAAATTAATACAATATTCAACTGGCCTTCAATATTTTTACGCTTCTGAGTTTCTTGTGATCACACAGTCAGAGGGGAGAGCATGAGTCAGCAAGGGAAGGAAGGGGATTCTAATTGTTACTGCCTGTCCATGTGGTAAGTTGTGGATGATCAGGTTGTTAGTGAGGATATAGAGAGTAATGAGGGGCAGCAAGGAGCATTTATAGCCAGTGGGAGTAGAGAGTAAAAAGGGGGTAGCAAGGAGTATTTACAGTTAGTGGGAATTGAGAGAATAAATAGGGACAGCAATTAGCATTTCACTAAGGGGGTTATGACTAATGAATAGACACTTAGTGGAGAGAATAAATAATGAAGTGGAGGAGGAGATAAGGCATCCAGGCATTTGAGTAAGGAATTGGGGGCCTTTGGGCAGGGAGGTTAGCAGATCCTCAAAGATCTGCAGGTGTTCTATCTTATTTTTCTGTTTTTCAATTTAATCAAGAGGGAATTTTCCCTATTCTAAGGAGCTAGGCTCCATTGTTTCCTTCTCAGTAATATCAGTACCTATCAAAACATTAGTAGACTAATTATAGTAATTCAATCTAGTTGGTTGTGAGCAGTAAGTTTTCACTATTACTTGAAAACGTAATGAAGTTGCAGACCAGTGGCACCAGCAAAGTTCAGCAATTCCATTGGACTTTGAAATTTTTTACCTGTTTCAAACATCCCCAATTCCGCATCATAGAATCTAGTATAAGATACATATAATTCTCTGAGTTGTGTTACATTAAGGCTATTTTAATCATGAAGTAGAAGCAGAAATCTTGAGAATTTCCAATATAAATGAAACTGTAAGGTCTAGATTTAATCATTTAATGGCTTTGTTTACGATGCCAGTCAATTAATAATCATTTCCATTAATTCTTAACTTCCAAATTAATACAATATTCAACTGGCCTTCAATATTTTTACGCTTCTGAGTTTCTTTTATGCATAACTGTGTCTACAGTCCCCACAACCTGTAACATATCTAAGCTCTGGAAATTTAACAGAGGAAAGTGTTTTAACTGTAATCCATAGGCTGAAACCCATTTTAGGATTCACTTCAACCGCTTTTTTAGGTATAGAAATTTTGCCTTTGACATTTATCTAGGATCTTTCAAATTTTTCAGCTACTGAATTCTACTTCCAAATGATGTAGGATTGTAGGCTAGAATCTGTACAATAATAAAATGAGATGTACTGCAAAATCCAATATTCTAAGGATCTCAATGCAAAATCCTACATTCTAAGGATCTCTGTGCAAAATGTACAAATATTGGGGAAAAATTGTTTGTTTTCTATGTTCTCTGTTTAGCAGGCTTTGAGCTCCAAGCTGTAGGAAGACTAGCATGATTTGCAGTCTAAATCCGCTAGGGAGACGTATGGTAGCAAAGCAAAAGGGCTGCTCTCTTTCTCATTATGAAATATTTCACCAACCAGCTAGTGGTTTTTTCCATGTGAAACACTTTACTGAGTATTCAGGAACAAAGGGGAACACCTTTATTGCATATTGGATCAAGGTATTACAATTAATAGTATATAATATAGTTTTTTATTCAGTTAAATTTTTGTCATTTTTTTTGTGTTAAGGTGGCATTAAATGCTAGGTTATTGTTCATGGCAACAGCAAGGGATTAGATGAAGGTATGTATTTTTGAAGTTAAGTAGTTTGGTCCACAGAAATCTTTCCTTTATAATTCTATGAATGATTGTATCTCCACTAAGATGGTAAGTAACATCAAGCATGATAATGGCATTTATGTAAAGTTCTTTCCTGAATCTAATTTGTAATAAAAAATGAAAGGTGCCCAATGCATGAAGACTAACATGATACTAGAATTTTAGGCTGAAACCAGAAAATCGTAAGGAAATGTGAACATCCCTCTTTGAGACAACTCACAACACTGACCACTGTACCATTTGCACCAAAAAATGCTATCTTCTTAATTGTAGAACAAGAAAGTTGATTAAAGATTAGCTTTTGATGGCTTCTGACACCACCTGCTGAAGAGGCCTGATTATTGGCCATTTCAGCTATATTTACTATTTTTGTAACATTAGTTATAATGGAGAAGCTGATATAAGAGCAAGAAAAAAATATAGTCAAAAGAGAATATCAATGTACCAGAAACCTCACAGCAGTGAGTTCTCGTTTGCCCTCATATTTCCCTTCTCTAGTTCTTTCACTTCTCCAACTCTTCAATAAAGCTGTTCTGAATAATTTTCCTAACACCAGTAAATATACCACAGGCTGTGTTTGTTAGCAGATGTCAACGCCAAAACAGATCTTGAGAATACCTTAGAACAGGGATTAGTGAATAAGGTGATGGAATCAAGGGGAGAGTAAATTATTTGTTTTGATAGAAAAAGAAATATTATTAGAAGAGAGAAGAAAAGTACAAAGAAGGAGGATAAGTAATCCTCACAAAATCACAGCTAAAACCTATGAGATTGTATCATGCAACAAAGCAAGCCAACCACTCTGTATGTCTAACAAAGAAACACCATCAAAGAAACCATGAGCTGAACACCAAAGAGAAGCCAAAAGGAGAACCCTATCCCAAATACAGTCTAAACTTGAGGAAAGCCCCTTAAAAATTCTAGCAATCCTTTCCAACCATAAACACCACAAAATAGCGAAGATAGAGCACTGCCAAAAGATCTTTGCTTCTTTGCGGGAGCCAAAACCTCTAAACTTAGTTAGAATAAAATGATGCAAATCTTTAAGGTAGACCCATGCCTCTCCAAAAAAACCAAACAACTTGTTCCAGAGATAATTTGCTGCAGAACAATGCAAAAAGAGGTGATCTCCTGATTCCGAAGCAGAGCAACACATTAAGCACATATCAGGAGACAAAGCAATGAGACGTCTGCGCTTCTGAATCAAGGGGAGAGTAAATTGGTTCTTTCTAATTGAAGAATAAGGCTAAATCAATTCAAAAAGTCAATCTAACACAAGAACCGTCCTCTACTTCTATTGAAATAAAGCAATAACACCAGCTTAATATACAAAACTGATTATACTGAAAGCTCTATACCTCTAGTAAGCTAATTTGTGAAAAAACAGAGTCAATGAAAAATTTCGCACATTGCCATGTAGCTGCAGGAGACTCAACAGGAAGGAAAATCTTCTGGGGAAGGAGGCAGCAAGTACTCAGATACTCAAGATGACAAGACCCCAAGAAGTGTGCACCTCAAGATGGAAATGCATAAACCACACTCCTGGATTGTCTACCTTAAAAACCAAATTGTTGCTCATCACCCCTTTGGAACTTCCACTGCATTCCTATCTAAAGGATCAACAAGGTTATAATTTGCTCGATCTATTTTAGGTACCAAACCCCTCGCCAACAATCAAGTTGTGCCAATGAATGTGAATTGGATGGTTCTCAACATTAAGGAAACCTGTATCCTGCAACAGAATCTCCAAAATTTGTAACACAAGTCAATGCTAAAAGCATTGTACAAAATTCTGTGTTCATGTTATATGTTAATGGGTCCACACCACTATAAATGATCATAAGTAAGCTACAAAAATAAAACCCGAGCCTTCTAAACAAACCCAATTCTTATATCTGTTTTACTCATTCTTTTCAAAAGGTAAATTTTATATGATCACCAGAACACATATTCCTGAAGTAATTACCACCAAAATAAACAATAGCCTTTAAAAAAGCTCCAATTAATTGGGACCTCCAGGAAAATATCAGCAACTAATACCTAAGACAGCTCAGATGAAGCAACCAAAATATGCTTGTGTTTTTAACATTTTCCTTTCTGTAAAAAACCACAACAAAAAAAAAACAGGGGAGAATAAAAAGGAAAGCATCTGGTTCTACTTTCTATAATTTGGGTTAAATAGAGTTGACTATAAGAGATAAAGCATTCCAAATAATCATGTCAGTTTTGGCTTGGTTTGTTGTATGATAAAAAGGATTTCACTACAGATTACCACAATTGAAAACTAATATTGCGTCTACCATGAACTGAAACACTAACAATGAGCCGTGACTGAAAATATCCTTAAAAGTAGATAAAGCAGATTGACAGTAAACTGGGTACAAAAAGGATACTCATGTCAAGACTCAAAAATATCAACCAATGTTATTGATACAAGATCAAAATGAACCTAACAAACATATGACTTTTAATCAAAACATAAGTGATAGAGAGCCTATTGCATAGTCCATCTTTCTGATGTGTAACTATCAAAAGAAATAAACATCAGCTGACCAGTCATACAAATTCAACATTACACTATGTTTGGATGATAGGTAATGAGGAGAACGGAAAGGGAATGGGGGGAACGGAAATAACTTCCCTTGTTTGGGAGTTTTAAAATGCATAGGAACGGAACGGAACACATGGGAAATCATTTCCCCCCTCTTCCCCTCAAATGCCCAACTTTTGTTCCCCCCAAAATTGAGGGGGAATGAGGGGAACACATGGATAATTCCGTTCCGTTAATGAAACTTCCAAACAAAGAGAATAGAAATTATGTTCCATTCCATTCCTTTCCTTTCCATTCCATTCCTATCTATTCCGTTCCGTTCCGTTAATGAAAAAACATCCAAACATAGGGTTAATGTGTAACTAGAAAACATCTCACCTAGTTCTACCCTTACAATAGGCCTCTAGCGATCATTTCACAAAGAAGTTTCTCTGCCTCGTCATTCTCATCATTCTCAAAAAGAGCACAAATAATTATTTCAAAAGTTACAGCATCAGCGATATAACCATTGTCTTCCATTTTTGACATCAAAGCCAATGCCTCGTAAAACAAGCCCTCATTACACAGCCCATTGATAATAACAGTATATGTCTGGACATTTAGATGATAGCCTTTAATCAAAAGATCCTTAAAAACCTCTTGTGCATCCTCAAGTCTTCCAACTTTGCATAGTCCATCCATAAGAATAGTGTATGTGTGCACATTTGGCTGAATTCCCTGCTCTTCAATTTTCTTGACTAATGCTATTGCCTTGTCAAGATGATGGTTTTTGCATAAAGCGTCCAACAAGGAATTGTAAGTGATTACATTAGCAGGTTGACCTCTATCATGCATCTCATCAACAAGCTCCCAAACATAAGAGATTCTCCCTGATTTGCACATGCCATCAATAAGAGTGCTATAAGTTACTGTATCGGGAACTAAATGTTGTTTACGATCCATTTCTTTAAAGAGGTTCATGGCTTCATCCACCATTTTAATCTTGCAGAATCCATTAATCATGATGTTGTAGCTCTGAACATCAGGTACCACTTCCCTTTTGGCCATAGTGTTGAATACATATTTTGCCTTGTTGATTTGATTAACTAAGCAATACCCATCCATTAAAGTATTATAAGTAACAACATTAGGTTTCATGCCTTCTTTTATCATCATAGCTAACACATTGTTAGCTTCTGTGACCTTTCCTTCTTTACATAATGCATCAACCAATATATTAAAGGTACAAACATTTGGGTTGATGTTTTTCAATACCATTTCACTTAACAAATCAGTTGCTTCCTTCAATCGACCCACAATGCCCAAACCATAGATTAGGGTACTGTAAGTGACAACATTAGGAGAAATCCCCTTGACAATCATTTCAGAATATAAATCATGGGCCTCAGTTATAAGTTCATCTTTGCATAGGCTGTCAATGATTGTGTTGTACATGACTACGTCAGGTTTAACCACTTTTCCTTCAATCTTTCTCAGCAACTGCATGGCAGCAGTAGTCTGTCCTATTTTACACAGCCCATTGATCAAAGTTCCATAACTAACTTCATCTAACAGATATCCTTGTGCTACAACACTGTCATGAAAGTGCAGTGCTTTCTTAACATCACCACTAAGACAGAGACCTTTCATTAGTGTATTCAAGGTTATGGTATCTGGCAGATAACCCATTTTGAGAATCTTGCCCAACACAGAGAAAGCAAAACCCAACTGACCCACATGGCAGTAACAATTGATCAAGATGTTCAGAGTAACCATGTCTTGCGTAATTCCCCTAAACTCCATTTGTTTAGAAAGAGAAATAGCAGTGGGGTAATGCTTCATCTTCACAAGGGATCCTAAAATCTTATTAAATTCCACAATGGGTGGGGTAGGACGCAGATGGAGCATGCGATTGAATGAGAGAAGGGCATCGTCAACATTATAATTATTAAGGTTAAGGTTTGGGGGCTGAGAATGAGAGAATAGCCTCGCATTCAAGAGATGAGATTCGGGGTATGGAAGAAAAGGAGGAAAATTTGGGATGAGAAAAGGAGCATACCTTAATCTTGACATTGTTGTTGCATTCAACATGTTTCTTTGTGTTGGTTTAGTGAAACTGTGAAAGTGCTTGTAATGCTTAAACTGGTTCGCCTTTGGGACTTTCTCGTACCTCACGTTCATATGTCTCTCAGAATTTGCAAACGGAAAATGCTTATCCCCCATCTCATTCGTTCTCACATGTCAGGTAACAAAATTAAAATGTAAATATAAAAAAATTATGTATATATATATATATATATATATATACAAATATAAGATAATAGGCGTTAATTTATAATAATAATAATAATAACAATAATAATAATAATAATAATCATTATTATTATTATTAAATATATATTAATTACAGTTCAAAAGTAAATTTTAATTAGATTTTTTAATATTTATATAAATGAATCATATAAATAATTATGAATTCTACCTTTTTATAAAAACAATTTAATATAAAAAATAAAGTAATGTTATTTCAACCAAAAGTTTTTATTAATTTTTTTTGGATGAATGATTTTGTTGTCTATATGTCATTAGTAAATAGTGATTGAGAAGATTCATAAGAATTCATTCGGTAACAATAAGAAGATAAAGTTTAGATAAAGATTTTAAGTATTTGTGGTATTATTCTACAATAAAAATATAATGTATTTTATTTTTCAATAAAAATATAATGTGTCTTATTTTTTAACATTTTCTTCATTTTTTAAAGTTTTCACTCATGAATTGTAGAAAAATGTTTACTTGCCTTGTTTTTATTAAAGAACTTTACTTAAATTTTGTTCGTAATAAAATTGAGATATGAACTTTCTTAAGTAAGTTATAAGTGTAATTAATTAATTTTAAAAAACAAATAAAAAAATTGTAAAAGTTGGCATTCATAATTATTTTTCAACAAAAAAATTAAAAATGACTTATTTCTTTTATATGTCTTTAATAAATTAGTTAAAATATATGATAATGATACAAAAAAATTATTTTTAGTTTTTTATATAAATTTTAGTTTACCCATTTTGTGATCTCGACTAAATTATTACAATTATTGTACTTTAATGGGTAACATTTTACTCCTATGATTTCTATGTTATAATAATCACATTTACAAAAACATTTTATTTAGTCTCAAATTATCAGTCTTTCGATCTACCAAAATTATATTACTTACACAATATAATTATACTTACAATTGGGTTAAGATGATGATGAACAAATAAATAAATTATTAATGATTTCATCATATTATAAAATAATGATTCACTTATTTTATAAAATATGTAAAATCATATTTGAGATTTGAGTAATAACAAGTTTTTAAACTTTAACATATGTCATCCTTTAGGAATTAGTTGAAAAAATCTTGTTCACTACGGTAGTGAATCATAAGAGACAAAGTGTCTCTTTTTAAACTATTTGAGAATAAAGTGATTTCAAATCAAACCCAAAAGTAAACATAAGGTGAATTTTTTCTTATGTGACTTATTTTTATGCCCAATTGTTAGCCTGCTTTTTCATATTTCAACAAAAAGTTCTTGTATCACAATTTGCATCTTTATTTATACAAGTAAATTAAGATTGACTAACTTTTTATTTTTTATAACATATGTACTTTAGACTCATTAACCTCTCATTTACACGACTCATTACATGAATTCATATATATATATATATATATATATATATATATATATATATATATATATTCTTCAAACTCATTGCGGGAATACTTCTCTAATATAGATTCATTTATCACTATTTACTACTTAGTTTTGCATTCATGCTTATCTAATTAATGTGACTTCTTTTTTACAGTGAAATTACTTTATACATCGGCAAAAAAACTGAAAGTTAGAAGCTGATATTGAAATGATAAGGAAAGAGATAGAACAGTAATCAGAAGTTGAAGATGAGTTCAAGTGAAGGCTTCATCAAATGACTGACAATTATATTAAAAAATAAACTAAGGTGTATCATTCTTACATTCAATGAATAATTATTGTAATATTCCTGCCAATGCTCTTGGATGACTGTTTTAAAAAATCATACTAGACTATCCAGTTTGATGAGTTAGACTAATGACCACGTCAATAGTTCGTACTAAACCTAGTGATCGAACACATTTAACGTTTGTACTAAACACCTTTCTTACTTTTGCAATCAAACAGAATGACCAACAAAAACTGTTAAATTGGATCTAGTTTTAAGTAATTGAGAGGGTTGAAAATGTAGATGAAAAATTTATAAGAAAAATTCATACAAATTCATAATCAGACCTTTACAAACTGATTGTTTTAGACACCCAACTATTGAAACAATTTATTTAAACTAAACAAAGCCTCTGTACAAGGGGTGAGGTCAACAACTTTGGAGGACTATAGTAAGTTGCATTTGCTGACAATAACATTGACGCTAAAACTATTCAACCTGGGACTTCAGCAAGCATTGCAGTTGGCAAACACTGGGCCAGGAGCTTGTGAACAATACTACTGTGAACTCAAGACAACATAGTAGCATAATCAGCCATGAAAAAGAGAAATCATGAAGATGGGATGAAGATCACAGCTAGTTTAGAGTCAAAATCAGACCTGAGAATCTCAAACAACAACTAACTACACCGCTAGATGCTGATATCAAAAGAATTAAGTATACAAAAAATATCAGTATCTCATCAAGAAAAGATAAGATCAAATTAAAGCATGAGTGGTCCAGCAGACTAAAAAAGAATTAATGTTCACATCTGATTCATATTCTAATGAGGGCGTGGGCAAGGTATTAACTCACTATCAATGGAAGTCAACAATCATCAATTGCTTCAGCCTCAATCTTGTAAACCCCTCAGTTTCTGCAAGCATCAACTAGTAAGGCTTGAGAGTCTCGAAGCAGATGAGGAGCAGCGCCTCATTGACAAGTGGCATACACAACAACATTTCTCAACAACTGAACATAAAGTATGGCAATTTTGGACACAAAAACTGAGTGAGCCTGAGTGACAATCGCAGAGATTGAAAGACACAGAATATAAGCATCATTCGGCCTTGGATTCCTCAATGATCTTCAAAATGAGCAAGTTCCCAATCCAGAACCTTTTCCACTTCCTTGGGAATGGAAAATTTAGGATCCAAAATTTTCAAAAAGAGAAAACAGGAAAAAAAAAAAATTTTGTGCAAAAGCACTTTTTAACCGGTATAAAAACCTGCAGAGGAAAGGGAACAAAAAATAAACCTAAGGTGTGCAAAACAACAACGTATTAAAATATCCACAAATAACCTAATACTGCAACAAATTCCAATTAAAAAAAAGTACCAATAAGGCAATAAACGGTCATAAGCTTTCTAGAAAATATCATTTGAACCTTCCAAAATCCAAATAATTCCCACTCCTTATATCTCTTCAGTTCATTCTTTTCAAATGGTAAAAGTCAAATGACGATCACTTAAACACAGATTCCTGGTCATTATCCAAAATCAAAATTGCATTTTAAAACAGCTCCAGTCCATTTTGAACCAATGACCTCAATGAATATTTCAGCAACTATAACACCTAAGGCAACTCAGATGGTGAAACTAAAATATGCACGTGATTTTAATTTTTTTTTCTCACAGTAAAAAGAATACAAGAACCATATAGGCAAAAAGAAATTAACATTATTAGACTAATTGAAGAAATTCAATCTAGTTGGTGGTGAGCAGTAAGTTTACGTTAATTACTTGAAAAGGTAAAGAAGTTGCTGACCAGCGGCAGCAACATAGTTCAGCAATTACATTGGACTTTGACAATTAAATACTTGTATTTTAATTATCCTTATCATAGAATCTTCTGTAATATACTTATAATTCTTCAAGATGTGTTACGTTCAGGCTATTTAATAATGAAGTAAAAGCAGCAATCTTGACAAACTGAAGTGGCCAGATTAGTGGCCATCTTAGCTATATTAGCTGATTTTGTAACATTAATTATAAGGGAGAAACTGATATAAGAGCAAGAAAAATACATAGTCAAGAGAGTATCAATGAACTAGAAACCTCATAGCAGTGAGTTCTTGCATCCCATCATATTTAGCTTCTCTAGTCCTCTCACTTTTCCTCTAACGCTTCGGTAAAGCTTTTCTGAATAATTTTCCTAACAGCAGTAAATATACAACAAGCTGTGTTTGTTAGTGTTGGACTGTGGAACTATGTTGGACGATGCAAAATCCAATATTCTAAGGATCCCTATGCAAAATCCTACATTCCAAGGATTTCTGTGCAAAATCCACAAATATTGGGGAAAATTTGTTTGTTCTCTATGTTCTCTGTTTAGCAGGCTTTGAGCTCCGAGCTGTAGAAAGACTAGCATGCTTTGCAGTCTAAAGCTGCTAAGGAGACGTATGGTAGCAAAGCAAAAGGGCTAACTCTCTTTCTCATTATGAAATATTTCACCAACCAGCTAGTGGATTTTTCCATGTGAAACACTTTACTGAGTATTCAGGAACACAGGGGAACACCTTTATTGCATATTGGATCAAGGTATTGCAATTAATAGTATATAATATATTTTTTTATTCAGTTAAATTTTTTTCATTTTGATTAGTGTTAAGGTGGCGTTAAATGCCTAGGTTATTGTTCATGGTAACAGCAAGGGGTTAGATAAAGGTATGTATTTTTGAAGTTAAGCAGTTTGGTCCACAGAAATTTTTCCTTTATAATTCTATGAATGATTGCATCTCCACTAAGATGGTAAGTAACATCAAGCATGATAATGGCATTTATGTAAAGTTCTTTTCTGAATCTAATTTGTAACAAAAAATGAAAGGTGCCCAATGCATGAAAAGTAAAGTAATGATGCACGGATACGGGTACCAGTATCCGGTACGACATGGGTATAGTACTGGGATACGATATTTTTTAAAAGATTAGGATACGGGTACGATAAGATACGGTAAAACATATACATGTATATATATACCCATAATTTCATAAAATATAAAAAAAGCATATAAAATCATTATAAAAAATTATAAAACATGTTATTTGAAATAACTGGAGCTGCCAAAGTGCCAATTGCCAAATAAAACTTTGAATTAGTCAAAAAACAGAATAATATAATAAAAAAATCACATTATGCCAATTAACAAATAAGATAAAAGTCACTTATATAATGTAATAAAAGATCTAAGCTGCCCATTGCCAAATAAAACAAACAAAAGTCATCTATATA
This sequence comes from Ormosia semicastrata, assembly GCA_029884595.1. NCBI lineage: Eukaryota > Viridiplantae > Streptophyta > Magnoliopsida > Fabales > Fabaceae > Ormosia > Ormosia semicastrata. The sequence goes on from JAQQTO010000063.1 coordinate 137,269,065, forward strand.
ATATTAATATTCAATGGGTGAACAGTATCCAATCTCTTTCTCGTCTTCGTAATTTCAAATAATACGCACAGTAAATTATCGTGGGCAACAAAAGCAAAAAGAGTAAAGATGAGCAACGATACAGCGGCACGGCTCACCATCTCAGGCGTCGCAGACTCGCAGCTGGATCTCGTTGCTCATTGTCTCAAGCATTGCACACGTTTTCTTCCGTTTAGTACGGTACCCGTACCTGAAACGCACCCGACACGGGTACGGCGGCCTGAGGGCCGTACCGGTGCATCATATTGAAGACTAACATGATACTATAATTTTAGGCTGAAATCAGAAAATCGTAAGGAAATGTGAACATCCCTCTGTGAGACAACTCACAACACTGACCGCTGTACCATTTGTACCAAAAAATGCTATCTTCTTAATTGCAGAACCAGAAAGTTGATTAAAGATTAGCTTTTGATGGCTTCTGAAACCACCTGCTGAAGTGGCCTGATTATTGGCCATTTCAGCTATATTTACTATTTTTGTAACATTAGTTATAATGGAGAAGCTGATATAAGAGCAAGAAAAAAATATAGTCAAGAGAGAGTATCAACGTACCAGAAACCTCATAGCAGTGTGTTCTCGTGTGCCATCATATTTCCCTTCTCTAGTTCTTCACTTCTCCAACTCTTCAATAAAGCTGTTCTAAATAATTTTCCTAACACCAGTAAAGATACCACAGGCTGTGTTTGTTAGCAGCTAGCACAAGTCAACGCCAAAACAGATCTAGAGAATACCTTAGAACAGGGATTAGTGAATGAGGTGATGGAATCAAGGGGAGAGTAAATTGGTTCTTTCGAATTTAAGAATAATACTAAAGCTATTCAACAGGTCAATCTAACACAAGATAAGAACCTTCCTCTACTTCTACCGAAATAAAGTAACACCAGCTTAATATACAAAACTGATTATACTAAAAGCTCTATACCTCTAGTAAGCTAATTTGTGGAAAAAAAGAGTCAATGAAAACTTTCGCACATTGCCACGTAGCTGCAGAAGACTCAACAGGAAGGAAAATCTTCTAGTGGAGAAGGCAGCAAGTACTCAGATACTCAAGATGGCAAGACCCCAAGATGTGTGCACCTCAAGATGGAAATGCATAAACCACACTCCTGGATTGTCTACCTTAAAAACCGAATTGTTGCGCATCACCCCTTTGGAACTTCCACTGCATTCCTCTCTGAAGGATCAACAAGGTTATAATTTGCTCAGTCTATTTTAGGTACCAAACCCCTCGCCAGCAATGAAGTTGTGCCAATGAATGTGAATTAGATGGTTCTCAACATTAAGGAAACTTGTATCCTGCAACAGAATCTCTAAAATTTGTAACACAAGTCAATCTTAAAAGCATTGTACAAAATTCTGTGGTCATGTTATATGTTAATGGGTCCACATCACTATAAATGATCATTAGCTACAAAAATAAAACCCGAGCCTTCTAAACAAACCCAATTCTTATATCTGTTTTATTCATTCTTTTCAAAAGGTAAATTTTATATGATCACCAGAACACATATTCCTGAAGTAATTACCACCAAAATAAAGAATAGCCTTTGAAAAAGCTCCAATTAATTGGGACCTCCAGGAAAATATCAGCAACTAACACCTAAGACAGCTCAGATGAAGCAACCAAAATATGCTTCTGTTTTTAACATTTTCCTTTCTGTAAAAAACCACAACAAAAAAATAGGGGAGAATAAAAAGGAAAGCATCTGGTTCTACTTTCTATAATTTGGGTTAAATAGAGTTGACTATAAGAGATAAAGCATTCCAAATAATCATGTCAGTTTCAGCTTGGTTTGTTGTATGATAAAAAGGATTACACTACAGATTACCACAATTGAAAACTAATATTGCGTCTAACATGAACTGAAACACTAACAATGAGCAGTGACTAAAAAAAACCTTAAAAGTAGATAAAGCAGATTGACAGTAAACTGGGTACAAAAAGGATACTCATGTCAAGACTCAAAAAAATCAACCAATGTTATTAATACAAGATCAAAATGAACCGAACAAACATTGTCATCCATTTTTGACATCAAAGCCAACGCTTCATCAAACAAGCCCTCATTACACAGCCCATTGATAATAACAGTATATGTCTGGACATTTAAATGATAGCCTTTAATCAAAATATCCTTAAAAATCTCTTGTGCATCCTTAAGTCTTCCAACTTTGCACAGTCCATCCATAAGAATATTGTATGTGTGCACATTTGGCTGAATTCCCTGCTCTTCAATTTTCTTGACTAATGCTATTGCCTTGTCTAGATGATGGTTTTTGCATAAAGCGTCTAGCAAAGAGTTGTAAGTAATTACATTAGCAGGTTGACCTCTATCCTGCATCGCATCAACAAGCTCCCAAACATAAGAAATTCTCCCTGATTTGCACAAGCCATCAACAAGAGAGCTGTAAGTTACTGTATTGGGAACCAAATGTTTGCGATCCATTTCTTTAAAGAGATTCATGGCTTCATCCACCATTTTAATCTTGCAGAATCCATTAATCATGATGCTGTAGCTCTGAACATCAGGTACCACTCCCCTTTTGGCCATAGTGTTAAATACATATTTTGCCTTGTTCATTTGATTAACTGAGCAATACCCATCCATTAAAGTATTATAAGTAACAACATTAGGTTTCATGCCTTCTTTTATCATCATAGCTAACACATTGTTAGCTTCTTTGACCTTTCCTTCTTTACATAATGCATCAGCCAATATATTAAAGGTACAAACATTTGGGTTGACGTTTTTCAATACCATTTCACTTAACAAATCAGTTGCTTCCTTCAATCGACCCACAATGCCCAAACCATAGATTAGGGTACTGTAAGTGACAACTTCCGGTAAAATTCCCCTAACAACCATTTCAGAATATAAATCATGGGCCTCAGTTATAAGTTTATCTTTGCATAGGCTGTCAATGATTGTGTTGTACGTGACTACGTTAGGTTTAACCACTTTTCCTTCAATCTTTCTCAGTAACTGCATGGCAGCTCTTGTCTGTCCTATTTTACACAGCCCATTGATCAAAGTCCCGTAACTAACTTCATTTAACAGATATCCTTGTGCTACAACAGTGTCATGAAAGTGCAGTGCTTTTTGAACATTTCCATTAGTACAAAGACCTTTCATTAGTGTATTCAAGGTTATGGTATCTGGCAGATAACCCATTTTGAGAATCTTGCCCAATACAGAGAAAGCAAAAGCCATGTGACCCAAGTGGCAAAAACAATTGATCAAGATGTTCAGAGTAACAATGTTTTTCATAATTCTGTTAAGTTCGGTAGCTTTCTTGTTAGAATAAAGACTAATTAGTCTTTATTAGTTAGTCTGTTAGTTGCCTTTCTTTTCTGTTAGTTAGTTACTCTACTTCCCAAAGTGTAGCTATATTCGATGTATATGAGCTTTAGTGATCAACTATTCGGTTTATTCATCTTTCACCTGGTTTAACATTTTGGCATCGAGCTCCTCCGGGGCCGACAAAAAAGTTGCGTTGAGAATGGCAAATGAAGGAAATTTTGTGCAACCTGCAATTCCCCGGTTCGATGGTCACTATGATCATTGGAGCATGCTAATGGAGAACTTTCTGAGGTCCAAGGAGTATTGGAGCCTTGTCGAAACAGGCTTCACAGAACCAGAGAAAGGGCATGTGTTGAATGAAACGCAGCAGAAGAAACTCGATGATTTAAAGCTGAAAGATCTCAAGGTGAAGAATTATTTGTTTCAAGCAATAGATAGGACAATCTTGGAGACAATCTTGCAGAAGAACACCTCAAAGGAGATTTGGGATTCAATGAAAAGAAAGTATGAAGGAAATGTACGGGTAAAGCGATCCATTCTTCAAGCATTGAGGAAAGAATTTGAGGTTCTTGAGATGAAGACAGGTGAGACTGTTACTGACTACTTCTCTAGAGTTATGAGTGTAGCAAATAAAATGAGAATATATGGAGAGAAGATGGAAGATCTTACCATTGTTGAAAAGATCCTTAGATCCTTAACTGACAAGTTTAACTACATTGTTTGTTCTATTGAGGAGTCTAAGGATATAGATATGCTGTCTGTTGATGAACTGCAAAGTTCATTGATAGTCCATGAACAAAAGTTCCACAAGAACCATGGAGAGGAGCAAGCCTTAAAGGTCAGTTCTGAAGAAAGAAATGAGTTTGGAGGCAGAGGAAGAGGTGGCTATAGAGGAAGAGGAAGAGGAAGAGGAAGAGGAAGACAAAGTAGAGCCACGGTTGAATGCTTCAAATGTCACAAGATAGGGCACTACAAGTATGAATGCCCAGACTGGGATAAGGAGATGAACTATGCAGAATTTGATGAGGAGGAAGAACTGTTGTTGATGGCTTATGAGGAGAAACATGATGTGCAAAGAACAGATGCTTGGTTCTTGGACTCTGGATGCTCAAATCACATGTGTGGAAAGAAATCTTTATTCTATGAATTGGATGAAAGTTTCGAGCAACAGGTGAAACTTGGTAATAACACAAGGATGGATGTGACTGGAAGAGGAAGTGTGAAGCTGAGCATGAATGGAGTTACACATGTGATCTGTGATGTGTTTTTTGTGCCTGAGCTCAAGAACAATCTCTTGAGTATAGGACAGTTGCAAGAAAGAGGGTTAACTGTGATGTTCCAGTCAGGAAAGTGCAAAGTGTATCATCCTGAGAAAGGTCTAATTCTTGAGACCAGAATGACAACAAACAGAATGTTTATTCTGCTTGCTCAATCTCCCATCAAGAAGGGTTCTTGTTTCCATACCAGTGCACAAGATCTTCACACTTGTGGCATTGTAGATATGGACACTTGAGTCATAAAGGGTTAAGAACTCGCATAGAAATTGACCTCAAAAGTTGTATGCAAAGTATGAAAGGAAAGCAGCATCGAGACCCAATTCCTAAGAAAAGTCAATGGAGAGCAACTCAGAAACTGGAGCTAATTCATGCAGACATTTGTGGTCCTATCACCCCAGCTTCTAACAGCCAAAGGGTTATGTGAAGCAGGGCAGTGAATACAAAGTTTATAAGCTACATAAGGCTTTGTATGGACTAAAACAAGCCCCAAGAGCTTGGTTTAGCCGTATAGAGTCCTATTTCATTAGTGAAGGTTTTCAAAGAAGCAAGAATGAGCAGACACTGTTTCTAAAGTACAGCAAGGAAGGAAATATTCTCATTGTCAGTGTTTATGTTGATGATCTCATTTACACTGGTAATGATGAATATTTAATGGAATCTTTCAAAAGCTCAATGCAGAAGGAGTTTGAAATGACAGATTTGGGAAAAATGAGATTTTTCCTTGGGATTGAAATTCTACAAGAGGATCATGGAATTTATATATATCAGAGGAAATATGCCATGGAAGTTTTGAGGAGATTTGGCATGTCTGACAGTAACTCAGTCGGAATTCCTATGGTTCCAGGACACAAGCTACACAAAGATAAAAATGGAGAAAAGGTAGATGAGACATATTACAAACAAATAGTAGGAAGTCTCATATACATTACTGCAACTCGACCCGATATGATGTTTGCTGTAAGTCTTATCAGCAGATATATGAGCAAACCAACTCAATTGCATTTTCAGGCTGCTAAAAGAATCCTAAGATATCTGCAAGGAACTGTAAATTTTGGCATTCTATATAAGAAGGGAGGGAATGAAAGATTTATGGCTTACACAGACAGTGATTATGCTGGTGACTTGGAAGATAGGAAGAGCACATCAGGATATGTTTTCTTACTAAGTAGTGGAGCAGTTGCTTGGACCTCTAAGAAGCAGCCCATTGTCACACTCTCCACTACGGAAGCAGAATTCATAGCAGCAGCAGCTTGTGCATGTCAAGCTGTTTGGATGAAAAGAATTCTGAAAGAGTTAGAATATGTGGAAGGATCATGCACCACTCTGCTATGTGATAACATATCAGCCATAAAGTTATCCAAGAACCCTGTGATGCATGGCAGAAGTAAGCACATTGATGTGCGTTTTCACTTCCTGAGAGATCTTACTAAGGAGGGTATCATTGAGATGGAACATTGTGGAACAAAGGATCAACTTGCAGATTTGATGACCAAGCCTTTAAAGTTGGACATTTTTCTCAAGTTTCGTGAACAGCTAGGAGTATGTGAAGTACCAAAATTAAACTAGTTGCATTTTTCAGAAAAGAATAACTTCTGACATGCAATAGTTTAAGGGAGGGAATGTTAAGTTCGGTAGCTTTCTTGTTAGAATAAAGACTAATTAGTCTTTATTAGTTAGTCTGTTAGTTGCCTTTCTTTTCTGTTAGTTAGTTACTCTACTTCCCAAAGTGTAGCTATATAAGAACTGATGTATAACAGCTTTAGTGATCAACTATTCAGTTTTATTCATCTTTCACCTGGTTTAACAAATTCCCCTAAGGTCCATTTGTTTAGAAAGAGAAATAGCAGTGGGGTAGTGCTTCATCTTCACAAGGGATCCTAAAATCTTATTAAATTCCACAATGGGTGGGGTAGGACGCAGATGGAGCATGCGATTGAATGAGAGAAGGGCATCGTCAACATTATAATTATCAAGGTTAAGGTTTGGGGGCTGAGAATGAGACAATAGCCTCGCATTCAAGAGATGAGATTCGGGGTATGGAAGAAAAGGAGGAAAATTTGGGATGAGAAAAGGAGCATACCTTAATCTTGACATTGTTGTTGCATTCAACATGTTTCTTTGTTTAAGGATATCTCCCAGTTCCTCTGCTGAGTGTCGCATGCAAATTGTGTTTGTGTTGGCTTAATGAAACTGGGCCATTTCTAATATATACTCATTGCGTTGAAAAACACATGCTATGATAAATATTTTGTAATTTGCTGATTCATTATTTTTTTAAATAGTACTTTATCAGTTAAAATTTATAATATTTTTAGCATGTATAGTTATGATTTTAGGGGAAAAAATAATATATTTTTTTAAAAATTATAACTGTTAAGTGTTTGTGCTTTTGGTTTGCTCATATATAATAATAATAATAATTTATTATTATTATTTTTAAATATATATTAATTACAGTTTAAAAGTGAATTTCAATTAAATCTTTTAATATTTGTATAAACAAATCACATAAATAATTATAAATTATGCCTTTTCATAAAAGTAATTTAATATGAAAAATAAAATAATGTTATTTCAATCAAAATTTTTAATTTCTCAATTTTTTTAAAGAAATTTTTATAAATATTTGTTAGACTTACAAATTCAACTCAACCGAATTCACTCATGAATAGATCGAATTAAGTCAAGTTTAGAAAAAAATTTCTTTAACTTAACTAAATTTAATCCACTACTTTAATGAATAGATTAAATTAAAAATGCTACATAATCTACTCAACCAGCATACACCTTTTGTAATCCAATACATCTCTTATATAAAATTAAATTTCTGATTAGTTGGTTCCGATACGTATAGTGTGTAAGGGACCCATTTGCACTATTGACTATGGAGCTATGGCCACTTGCAGTTTGAATTGAAGTCCAGCAGGCGCAAGTTTGTGGTTCTTCTGGGACCATTGTCTGTATCCATTGGTTACAAACTTGATGCTAATTAATTATTCTCCCAAACACAATACTCTTTCTGACTGTTATTTTTCAAGTAACAGTTGTTAGAGTCCAGCATACACAGGGTTGTGGTACTGATCATCAACTACTCATTGATCCGATGAGAAATTAATGGGAAATTGTCTTTCGGGAGGGCTCCAGTGAATATTAAAAAAATAATAAGAAAAAACATATAATAAGAATTATTCGTTGGATGGATATATCACGTAAATATAAAAAAAAAATTTAATAAATCATAAAGTAAAAGAATTGTCATCTATTAAATATTTTGACATGCCATCTATTGAATTTGAATGAACGACTATTAGGACTTTTCCCAAAAAGAAAAACCCTAAAGTGATATAAATCGGTTCAAAAGGTTTTATATATATATATATATATGAAGACATCTCTAGTGAGATAAATTTTTATTGTGAGAGAGTGAAAAAAGTAAATTTTAACCATACAACCATACATGTATAGTCAAGATTAATAGTTATTTAAAAGTCATATGACTACTTAAAAATGTTACATGTATTTATCTTTTAATCTTGATCATTCATGAAAAATCTAATGATCAAGATTCACTCTTCTTACCTCTCACAATAAACACTCCTCTCATCAGATACACTCCATATATATATATATATATATATAAAATCACGCGGAGCATGGCAAAGCCAAATTGTCCACTTCTCCATTAGTGAATACTGCACATTTGGAGATCAACAAAAAGGTGAAGATGAAGCTACTCAAGTCATGGTTTCTTCTGCGCTTGATCTGTTTGCTGCTTCTTTTATTTGGATACATTGTTGTTGGGTATGTCAGATCAGATTTCCCAAATCCATTAGTTTCTAATTACTATGTTAGATTAGATGAGAGCTTTTGATTCTTGGTAACAAATATTATGTTATTTTGGTGAAACAGAGTTGAAGGTAGAGGAAGGCTGCGGGACAGACCAATTCCTTCTCCTCCGCCACCCACTGCTCCTACTCATCATCATCCATAGAAGATTCCCATGCTCCAGACCAAGCAATTAATTAAGTATTAAATAAAAAATAAAGTCTTCTTGAATTCTCAATACATTGAATGTATATTTTTCATTTAATACTTACTATTTTTTTTATTCCTTTAGCTGTTCCCTAAAGGGCATTGTTAGACAAATCCATTAATTAATGATGTTCCATTTTCGTGTCCTGCCTAGCTACTTGCTCATGTTCACCCATGTATTGGCTCAATGTTCTGTTTATAATTGTACTAATGCAATGACCTGTGTAATACTCGGGTAAACATATTCAATTCATATTTTAATTATCTATTTATACTTATTATCATAATTGACTTCAGGTTTAGTAGTATTATTTTTGTAAGTACAAATCAATCTCATTAAAAACTTTCAACACATATATTTAATTATAAAATATATGCTAATTTAAGGTACAAACAACAGATTGAAGAAAACTAATATAAAATGATTCATTTACTTTAGACCATACCATCCCAAGTATTCCATCAAAGTTATTAAGGTATACCCATTGAATGTCATTTTTTATAACTGAGTTGTAACAGAATAAGCGAATAATTCTACTAACATTATTGCTTTGTGATTGCTTGACTATATAGTAATGCATATAAATCTTCATTTTTAAAGAAGATTTATATGCAAACACCCGTGCTACCCACAAGGCAATATAATTAAATGGTTAAGATATATTATTTAGCACACTGTCACATACATATTAGTTGGAATATAATTGAACGATCTGGACATTCCAGGTGTGGTGAACATTTTGATAAATCAAGAAATCTAGAATTTTGAATAATGAATATGCAGTTATATACTTTCTAAAGTTATATCACGGAACATAAATAAGAATCTCAATTTGAATCTATCTGCATATTTTTTTTTCAAGCTTGTGCTACTAAATAATTATTGTTTTTAGAGCATTATCATTTTATAAAAGCAAAATCAAGAATGACACAAATGACACACGGTATGTTGGCCAACTGAGAGATGAGGTGGAGGAGACAGCCTTGTTATACAACAGCAAGGATATAATCATATGCATCTACTAAGAATGAAATTGCATATGCAGTGTTTAATAGCTTTTATCAATATATCAAGTACTACCTTAAGTGTGCAGCAAATATTCTCCGCATTAACGTTCTTTATTTTTTACAAAAGGTGCTAAACATCTAGCTTGAAGTCAATATGAATTTCATCACAGGATAATTTATTTTCTCCTTAGGCTGAAAAATCATAAGCAAATTTGGTTATAGGTTCAGGATACTTGAAGGGTGATAGGTCTTTTAAGGTAAGGAAATCACCCCAATTCTTTTTTTCATATTGAAATGTTCCTGTTTTTATGTGCATTATCAAAAAATAAAAAATTCTCAATTAATAAGAAAAGAATCCACATAGAAAATTCAAATTTATGCAACCAATATATCGAATGGTGGCACCAAAGGACATGGGATAGCCCCTTGAAACTTGGAAGTAACCCCTTAATGGGGGCTTCTCCACCACCACAGTTGTTTTGGTCCCATTCCCATTGCCAGCAACGAACCACCATGCCTCATCCACTGGTGTAGAGGAGGAAGAGAAAGAAACCCAACAAAGGAACAAATCAACAATTAGGACAACAAAATTTAAAACTACATATCACAAAAATAGTCATATATAAGAATAGAACTAAGAATAAAAATTCTTCAACACTAAGTGCTGCAAGTACTTGCTGAGGTACATGTCGAAGAAGATAAGAAGCAATGTCAACTTGGCAGCTAGAAGTGACTGCTGCAAGGGCAAGGTATGCTCGATGTCTCAGCAACTCCACTGCACAAACCACTCAACAACCTGCATGCAACCCATCTCAGCAGCAAAATATATTGAAAAGAGGGGAGAAGGAGGTTGACAATTTGAGGGAAAAATGAAAGTACTGTATGATGAACTTAACAACAAAACTTTAAATATGCCAAACCCTTACAATTCCCAACACAATGCAAATTGTACAATACAACTATCCTCACTGTTATCACAATCAGTCATTAATCTTCTCACAAATTTAGAATCTTGACATATAGTCACATACACATGCACAAAGTTGTAGCACATACCAGTGGTTTTTTTTTGTGAGAACTCCAGCAAGATAACAGCAGATCTTACAGCCAATCACCCAATTACTCACCACAGCTCAAAGTTCCTCATAGGTATCCAACATTTTTTCTGAACTGTAGAAGATAGAATAATGAGAAAACAGTCAAAACTTTTAACATGATTCAGCATATCATATTTTTTAGGATATATAATTTAAATATGAAAATTGACATTATTGGGTCCCTTCAAATACTAAACACAATATAAATGTAGACAGGTAGCATAAACATGTCTGACAGATTCAACAGATGACATACATAGGGGTCCTAAGCCACCCCTCTGACTACTCAGGTTGTGAAAGCTAAAGTCAAGGCTAAACAGGAAAGAAGAGGGAACTAATGATACATATACATGCATATGTAGCAAGAAAATTATACATAAGGATAGAATGAAGTTACAATACATAATGGCTTTTTCCATATCATTTTTTAAAACCTTCTTTTGTTTGGAGAGAGTTCCTATAAAAGGCATTGAAAAACAAAAATTGGCACATAAGGTCGTGGAGTCATAATTTACTTCGAAGAAATTAAAAAAGAAATCCTTTTTTATTTCAAATAATAACCTTTTTAAAACTTAAATAGAAACCTTACTATTTATTTGTTTAAAAGTTTCTTCAGTGTCCTTGCACAAAAAACTCTCCCCAATTTTTATCTCTGCCACTGGATGGTAAGGACCACTTATTGTAATTTTTGAATCACTGGCACAAAAGCACACATGTTCACATGCTCACATACACATAAAAAATAAAAAGTATGAAAGAATGTTTAAGTTTCACATTTCAAATACTACCACTCCAACAATATGATTATAAACTTGACAGAAAAGAATAAAACAATAAACATATACATTATACTAATAAGCCAATTCATGAAGATTTTTCACCTAAAAGCCAAAAAAGAGCCTTGGTTCCTACTAGAAAGGATAACACATTTATAACCTTCAAACCAAGTCTTTAAAGAATGGTTTCCTGAAAAGGAGCATAATGAGTTGGTAATCATTATTAAGTAATCATATAAAAACGCTACTCCAAAAATGTGTTATACACATTTTTTTTTTTAAAAGGAACTTTAACTCATGAAACTAACATAAATACACAATAACCTTGCAATGGTAGTCATGATGACATCCTATTCTTATCCAAATATAAGTATATACTTCAAAGACAATAAAAGCATAAACTTATAACATCAGAGCTTATAGATGAACTTTCAACCTTTCTCTATTGACTTTTAGTATACATCCTATTCATATAATAAATTGACAATAGAAGAAAAAACAACAGTTGCCCGTATGAACTACCATCTTGGAGATTAATGTTTAGGCAATTGAACCTCATAAGCTTTCCTGTCAATGTATATGGCTGTAATAGTCACCGGTAATTAATTTCCATGTACACAATCACTTCAATGCTCAAGCCATTAGTAAATTAGACATGGTAGAGATCAACGGAAAACTAAAGTACACAAACCTTTCCATCAACTGAAAGTTAGCACATGGAGGAGAGCCAAGTACCAAGTAAACACTCCCACTTCAATTGAACAATCTTGCATAGTCAAAAAGCTTTGAGATAAAAATGTATATTAAAGTACAATGCCTAAAAATCCAATAATATTAAAGACATCCTAAGTATCCATAGATCTAAGAATCACAAACATGTTCAAGCAACCTACAAGACAAACTTGAGGATCAGAGAGAATGTAGCAAATAAGTTCTGAACCTACGAATACAATTATCTTTAAAAAAAAATATTATACAGACCCCATAATTTAGTACATTAGCACTCAATATTTTCTAATGATTATATTTCTTTCTCAATATCAGTTTGCTTCAATTCTTCTACCAATTTAAGTTTTTTAAAGTTTGTTAATTCTATTTAAACACCTTAACAAACTAATCCTTATCTTCATTTAGCTTGCTAGACAATGGACGTAAAGGACAACAACACCATTCCTTATCACCATAATGCATTGAGTGTCACCTATATGAGTTTCCAAATGACACGTTCCAAAATCTGAATCTAATTATAAAGTGCATCTCAAGCACAAATATTATGTGTCTAACTTAACCAAATAATTTGCATGCATCAAGACATGTCTAAAAACCCATTTTAGTTCCACTTTAAATTAATGCACACCATGACATATATGGATCCAAAATACTGGAGATTGAGGGTAGTACTGAGGAGCCTAGTGCCAATATCAAATTATAGGATACGATTCTAATGAATAGCCTACTCCCAATATCATTGTAACTCATTTTGTGTGTAGTGTTTATGAAACAGCTTCTTCAATGTTGTCTCCGTGCAAAACTAACCAAACTTCAAATAAAACACAACAAAAGATAAAATAACCTCTTTTTTTCAACTTCAAGATAAAATCACTTTTACTTATTAATATATAAAAACATTACAAGAGAAGTTTTTTAAAAAAGATTTACATAATTTCAGTACCATATAATCATAATCTACACTAAGAGAAGATTGAATCCTTCTCTATGACATAAGGAAAGAGCAAAAATTTGAAAACATTTTCCTGTCCTTCAACCTTTTTGAAGAGAAAAACGTCTCTGGCCTTCACCTTATAGTCAGTGCATATAATTGTATACACATGGGACCAAGTATGGAAATGGGATTATAGAACCACATTCAATAAGGACATTCATAGCATGTTCAATTGGTAAGCCTCTACTATATATGAATTTTGGAATGCAACAATTTAATGCAAATCATGGGGCAGAACCATTGCTTACTCCATGAAATCTTGATAAAGGATTTATGCCAAGAGTCAATGTGAGTGGTAATTCTGAGAGGATATTTCGTCCTCCAATCAATACCTATCAGTTATCACAATTAACTGGATAGCTAAAGTTTCTTAAATCCAAGTCTAGACGTGAATGGTGCCTATTATGGTTTTCAGAACAACATTGAAGTCATATATGATTTATCACATGCTGGCAATCATGTATGCGTTGTACTACTTAATTCCTTATTTTCTATTCATAAACGTTGATATATAGCACATATCCTTAAATTTCACCTAATTCTAAATAAGCAGATATATACTTGATCATATCTAATGGATTGTTGATACTAAATGAAATTTAGTCTTTTGCACTGAAAAAGATCAAATATAAACACCGTATAAAAGTCATAACAACTTGAGTCAGCCACAATGTCAATCGTGGACCACCGTATAACATACACAGGCTCACCAAGCACCATCCCTTACAACTCCTTACTACACCATCAACTCATTCCCCTTAAAACAACTACAGAGCCCTTATCTCCCACATCAAGCCACCATGAGTTAGGGGTTTCCAGAAACAGAGCATTGGAAGACCCATCAAAACCAAAATCACAAGGAGAAGCAAAATTGGAGAAGAAAAAAAATAATCTTCAGAGAAAACAAAACCTGAGAATGAGAATAGAAGGTGAGTATTATTTCATGCAATCACCATTAGTTCTAGTTCTAATACCTCCATCCTCAGCATGGGTTCCTTCCTCTCACTGTGCCATTTGAGAAGCACGTCTCGAAGCTTCCACAGGTAAAATGCAGAACCAGTGATCACGATTTAACTCATAGCAAATAAAAGCAAGAAAATTGAAGAAGAAGAAGAATAAGAAAGAAGGGGGAAAAATCTACCTGGATGAAGGGGCTCAAGGCCATCGTTCAACCACTTCTGCAGCAACCTTGACCTCGCCCAGCTTCAAGTTCCAATCCAGTTCCACCAGGGGCAGGGGGCACAAAGTGAAAAATAAACCCAAAAGCATAAAAAGAGAGGAAATCAGACTAAGAGAGAAATAAAAAATACATAAAGGAAGAGACACTGAAAATCGGTATGAGGTAGCCCCAAATCAACCACCACTTTCGAGATCATCGTATATTCCATTGGTCGAATTCAACCATTTGTGCCAGTGTCTCAATCACCATCAGCAGATAGAGATAACACAGTGCCAAAGGAGGAAGGAAATAAAAACCCAACACCTAGCTGAAGTCCATCTGAAACGAAAGGAAAGAGGAACAAAAGTTGGTTGAAGCAATTTTTAATTTCTAGAAGGAAGATGAATGATCAGCCAACGAAATGAGGTGAAGAAGAATGAAGGAAATATATCCCAGTGGAAGTGAAGGGGCATAGTTTACTTAGCTGAAATTCAACGTTGTTGAGGAGGAAGAACAATTTTATTGCTAAGATTGTCCCAGTTGAGAGAGAAATAAGAGTTTCCTCTCCCAAGTAGGTATTTGTATGCTACTCAATCTTGAATTCGGAAAGAAGTGGGATCGGATCTGTGGTGTCCCGGGGCCGACGAGGGCGGGGAGTGATCGCCGGTGCAATGAAGCACGGACAAGGAGCGGCTCCTGGCAGGCTTCTAGGCGGAGGGTCTATATGAATGAACTGAATACGCACCGGAATGAGAGGGATTCAGAGACTGTGCAGGTATGGGACTGCATAGTTGAGGATGGCTTAAAGGAATTGATTTGGTGTAGCCATATCAACAAGTTGCAATTTTTTTCGGGAACCTAGAACATAAGAATTATATGATTAAGCGTGCTTGACCCAGGAGCTTGATTGTGGGATGGGTGACCTCCTGGGAATTTTCTTAGGATGCGTGTGAGTGAGACAAAGACGTTGAAAAGACCGTGTTGGTTTGTGGAGACACTCATCAATCTTGCGAGGCATCCGGGTCGTTACATTAATGGTATCAGAGACGGGACCTCTCCCAGTACGGTGTGGTTCGGGGACGAACCAAGCGGAAGTTGGTAGGCATGTGGTGTCCCGGGGCCGACGAGGGCGGGGAGTGATCGCCGGTGCAATGAAACATGGACAAGGAGCGGCTTCTGGCAGGCTTCTAGGTGGAGGGTCTATATGAATGAACTGAATACGCACCGGAATGAGAGGGATTCAGAGACTGTGCGGTATGGAACTGCATAGTTGAGGATGGCTTAAAGGAATTGATTTGGTGTAGCCATATCAACAAGTTGCAATTTCTTTTCGGGAGCTTAGAACATAAGAACTCCATGGTTAAGCGTGCTTGACCCGGAGCAATTGTGGGATGGGTGACCTCCTGAAAATTTTCCTAGGATGCGTGTGAATGAGGACAAAGCACGTTGAAAAGAAAAGAAACAATCATACAAAGAACAATCACAAACCCTTCATGACCAACTAAGAAAGAAAATCAGCTAGAAAGCAACTGAGGTTATGCACTTTGAAAGTAATGGACACAAAATGGGGAGGAAGATGAACACTACAAAATAAATAAATAAAAAGGAAAAGAATGGGAGGAGGAGCAAGCGTCTTCAGAAAGAACAGTAATCACTAATGACTTAAGGGTCTCAGTAGCGTGGAGTGTGGTACACGCCTCTATCAATTTTTTTCTCATTTATCAAATATGCAAATTTTTTGTTCTCCCTCTAAAAGCAATGAAAACCTGTTGCAATTGATGAGAAAGTGACACGTGCAAATGAACATAAAAGGGAATAGTGGAAGTAAAGCTTCACTAGTTGTATCGTTTATACATAGAAGTTGAGTCCTGTACTTCTGGGCCTTTTTGTTCATCACTGTTATTCACTAATCTACGTAATGCGAGAAATTAAAAAAAAAAAAGCAATGTTGGATATTGATATTTTTAAAATTACATGTAGTATTGGAAAATTCTTGTGGAACGTTTTTAGATTGTAGCCGCACCTGTGGAACTCGTGTAAGACCCACGCAGTGCAATTAGTCATGGTCATCTATCGTATACACAATGAACGTAAGAATTTTTTGTATGCAATTAATATTTTAAAAATTGGTTCAACCAGAAAATTAGAGATGAAGAAGGTAGTTCATGGTGTAATCGTGGATGATGCCATAAACATTTTGATAACACAATTCATGTTTTAATCCATTAATTTAAGCTGAAATTTTAGGCAATTGTGTATGATTGGATTAACTTATTTTATATTTAAAACAGTTTAAAATCAATAACTTTTTAAGAAATTTTTTAAAAAATAAACTATTATTTTCTCCAAAATATGCTGAAACTGACCAAATATACCATTTTCACAAGTTTTGACGCTGACCAATAATAAGATCCACTCCGTAGTCTCATGGAACCAGTTTTTGAAACGCTGGTTGTGTTGTGTAGGGGCTGAAAGAAGGTATGGTTAATGAATTAAAAATTGGACCACAGGATTTGGATACACTTTCTTCACAGATCCAGCAATGGTAAGCCCAACACATGATAATCGCAAAGCAAGTTGCATCAACTACACAGAATAGGGTAGCACATTATTAAACAACTCGGGTCTTTTTAATTATTTAGTAGAAAAAAATTGGAATAGCTATAAATTTGGAATTTTTAATTATACTATGTAATAGTAGATAATAACATTTACACTAATTTTATTAGTAATTTATTCACATTAGTCAATCGCCTTCCCCTTTCTGTGAATGTGCAATGCTGACTAGATGAAAACAAAGAAAATGAATACAGAATTGAACTGTACTAGAGGTACTATACGTAGTATTGAAAAGTAAACGACTGAAACTTTCGAAAACAACTTTCAAGTAAAATATATTGATACCAAGCAATGTGCTCAACTTCGGTGGAATTTAACTAGAGCTTCAAAGATTTACAAAGAAGTGGATAATTAAGGTATTTTTTAAGAGGCAATTTGCATGACTGATGCCTTCCCCTGTCTTCAACGATCCTCTTATAGACTTTTTATTCTTCCAAACTTAAACGTGTTTGAAATCAGCGGAATTCAATATATATATATATATATAGCATCACGCGAAGCATGGTAAAGCCAACTAGTTCAGTTCTCCACTAGTGACCATTACTGCACATTCGTAGAAAGGGGAGGAAAGTGGTTAACAAAGGTGAAGATGAAGCTACTCAAGTCACGGTTTCTTTTGCGCTTGAGCTGTTTGCTGCTTCTTTTATTTGCATGCATATTTGTTGGGTATGTCACATTTCTTAAATCATAACAAAGTTCTAATCACTGAGATGAGAGCTAATTTTTATTCTTAATTTTCTTTCTTCACAAATATTATTATTTTGGCATAGCGGAGTTGAAGGGGCTGTCTTTTTACTATTACGTCCTTACGGTGGCAGGAACGCTTACAGGCCAATACCCTCTCCACCGTCACCCGTTTCCTCTACTACTCATCGTCCATAGAATATCTCAAGGTCCAAGCCAATCAATTATGCTGTTCCATTTTCTTGTCTTTGCCTACCTACTTTCTCACGTTCACATGTCATATGGCCTACTATTTTCTTTTTACTTTTTCCCTCATCACTCAATGTAATGCTATAAAAATATGATGTTGGATTGATATTCTTGAAAAATATGTTAAGAAAAAAAGTATACTATATTCTTAGGCACATATATATATATTTTTTATCAAAAAATAATAATAATATATGTATCTAAGAATATACTATATATGGACTATGGTTGTATATATCATGGTACATATACAAAACATTATAGAAAATTTTTGATACATATATCGATGTATATATCATGATTGTAAATTGTGGTTACAGTAGTATAACAATTATAGAAATTTTTGTAGACAAATTGTGGAATACAATTGATGCGGCTATGGCTGCGTTGCAGATTGCAGTTGCAGAGACCTCTAAACTGTGATATTACAATCTCAATTATGATTGTGAATCATAATTTAAAACCTTAGTATATGCATATGGAAAAAAATTATTGGAAAAATTCTATCCTACTGCTAATCGAAGCGGTAAGAATACCCCAACTAATGTACATGACATAAGGAATGATTAATTCAGTTGTATTAGTAAATTATATCATGAATCGAAGCCTTCGAAGAATCATAATTAGAAGATTACAAGTTCTTGGAGATTCATAAATTTTGTTGAGCATACAATATGTGAAGACTTGGACATTTCATGGAAAGTAAAAGTATTAGATGGAAAAAGCAAAAATGTACTAGAAAAGCAAAAATGACAGCTAGATCAATGAGGAACAATCTTTTAGAAGATATCTCACAAAAGGACAAAGTTCCTTTTCAAATTGTGTTCCCGTACAGCTGCAAAAAGAAGGCTGCATGATATAGTTTTTTATAAATGAGCAGCTTCTTAGAGAAGAAAGACATGCACCGATAAAGGAGAAATTCATAGACTCAAGCTTTCATTCATCTCATGTATTTGAGCTTGTTTGAGAGAATGTACACTAAAGAGTGTTATTTATTTCATTCATTTCTTATAAAAACCATTGTGGGTGCTTGTTCTAGCTTGTGCGCTAGAGAATTTGGTCCATGAATGACCAAAAGGCTAACTCTAAGGTTGAGAGTAGTAATGTAACTAACTTGGAGAGGTGTTTATGGTAAATTTTTGTCTAAGGACAAATTTGATTTCGGACTTCAATTTAGAGAAGAAAATCGCTTCTTCTTGTGATTCTCTAATTCCCATACTTATTTTTAAGCAAGAACATCAAAGGTTAATTTTGAATAAAATACAAAATTGTGTAAATCAAAATCGAAATATTAATACGTAAGAAATAACTTAGTAAAATAATGGTAAATGAGTGAAACAATGACAAGATGAATGAAAAGAACTTTGTTTTGAAAAAGTAAAATTCGCTTTTAAAAGTTGAGAAAACAATAAAGAGAAAGCAAATAAATGGCATGAAATGTAAATGACAAAGAAATAAAGTGTGATGAAGTAATTAAACTTGACAGGTAATGTAAAATACAGAAGTTTAAAGAACATGATCTGAAATAAAGCAATGTAAAAGAACTATGAAAAATAAATTTACAGGTATGTAAATTAGTGTAGAAAAGTAAATTTACAGAAAGTGAAGACTAAAAATGTAAATGAAACTATAATTAAATTTGTATTGAAATTGTAAATGATACAGAAAGGAGATTGGATGGAAACATACTAAACTAAACTTGTGTGACTTGCTCGAGATGTCAAGGACGTGAGAGTATGTTTACAAGTGTTTGTGAGTATAGAATTTTCAACCCCAAGTGTTTCTATCCTTTTGGTATTTATAGACATTTTAAGTAACTACTCTTTTTACAAGATCTTGACATGTGTATAAAATAAATATAACCGCCTAATGATTATTAGTGATCCTTGTTAAATAACCACCAGATCTTTATCAATAATTCTCGTGCTACAATTAACTGCTCAATCTCTATCAGCAATCCTTGTATTGTCTTGGTCTTGTACTTACAACTGCTACTAACTTCTATTTCAAATTCAAATCCTTTCTTTTGAATTCAAACTTGAATATTCAAACATTTGCTGACTTTAGGTCAAGACCCTTGTTTCTGTTTTTATAATTTTTTTAAATGTAGCTACTCTTCGAATCTCAATTTTGAGACTAACTCAAAATTATCACTCTTGATATGAAATCGAAATGACCTTTCCTAATTTCAAATTGAAACTATCATTTCGATAACTTTGAGTCTTTACTACAATTTTAACTCTAATAAAACTGAAGTCGAAGGTCTCAATGTTCGAGACCTACTCGAAGTCACTACTTATGGTATGAAGTTGAAAGTATCATTTTTTATATCAAATCGAAACTAATACTTGATAGTTTCAAGACTTACAATTTCAACTTCAACTACCATTTTTCGATACCAAATCGAAATTACTATTTTGGTAACTTTCAAATCAAAAATATTATTTTGATAACACTTTTGATTCTAATAAAATCGTGTAAATTCTCGAAGTAAGTCTTCAACTATACACATCGAAATCACCTGAATCAAAAAGTGTTATTTTTTATACCAACAAGAGGGTAAAGGATTCAAATCAAAGGCTATTATTGAAACTTACAGCAAGAATACATTCCTCCATTTTAAGTAACCACGGGGCAAGACAACATTTGTTGAGTCAGCAAGAAGGCAAAGCTTCAATCTTCAGGAGGGAGGTTACATTCTTTGACTCCAAGTTCATGTGAGAGATTGTGATTAGCCATACATATATAGGTTTTTTTTATATCATAAAACAAATAACTTAACATGTCAAAATTAATAATTTCATATTAAAAAAAATTAGTCAAAAGTTATTTTTAAAATATTTTGATTATATAAACTTTTCTAAAAAGTAAAACAAGTTGGCCCAAGAACTGGAGAATTAATTAATTTCTCTAAATATTACGTGTTAGAAGTGCATCCTCAAGATTGCTTGCGTTGGATTTATTAATTAGTTTCAATTGATGCAAAGTTGATTAAAAATAAAGTACAAAACAAGCTAATTCAAAGTTTCAAATACATACTTGATATTTGTTTTTAAAATTAAAAATTAATTGTTATAAATATGAAATTTAATTTAACAAGCTAGTCCAAAAGTTGAAAAGTTAATTAGTTTCTCTAAATGTACCAAATCTGATGTCAAAGGTGTGTCATCAAGATCATGAGATGAATTTACTACTTAGTTTTAACTGTCACTAATACAAATTGAATTCAAATTTTATTATTACTCTATTAAAGAAAAAAAAAAGAAAAAATGTAAATTATGAGTTTGTGAAATATTGACATATGTCATTTCTAAGTTGTGCCACAAATGTAATTTAGATTTAAATTTAAATTTTATTATTATATCCTATTAAAAAATCAATATTAATCATTAATCAATATAATAATAAAAAGATATTTTAGAATAATTTTTAAAAATTGAAAGATTATTCACAACCTTAATATTTTTTAAGCTCAAAACATTCTTTCGTTAATCTTTGGAATTTTTTTCAAACATTCTAAAAACTTTATATTTAAACTTGGTATTTGACGATTTCAAAATGATAAAATTAGTATTTGAACTCAAATGTAAAATTTCTGACTCTACCATTGATCATTTATTTAAATAGTATAAATATTTTTTATAGTAATAAATAATTATGATATTACTTTCAAATATTTTATTTTAATTTTTACAATAATCTAGTGCATCGCACAGGGCTATTCTAGTTATTATAAATAAGAAGTTTAAACAACCCATAGGATAAGATAACTAGTGTGATATATTTTAGCTCAATAAAAGATAAAAGTAGTTTTGTTAGTTCTCATAACTTTTCCATTCCTTTTCATTTTTTGATGTGTTGTTATTAGAATTTTAACCTTATGAAGTGTTTGGCAACCTTCAAAAACCAAATATCTAGATACAACAGCGTTAGTTTTTTTTTTTTATTATTAAGATAACATTCTTTTAAAATGAATAAATAAAGTTATATTTACTATTAAATTTTGTAGATGATATCACAAATACATTTAAAATAAGTTAGATAAATTATTAGAGAAATTTTAGACTATATAACCTAAAATTAGCATGGATCATTAAAATAATTGATAACTTAGTTCATGTTTCAATCCATTAATTTAAGATTTAAGTTTTAGGCAGTTAAATAGATTGTCACATGTTTTGACGTTGACCGACATATAATAAGCTTTTTTACCAAACTGTCTTTGATAGCAAAATTATTTATTAAAATATCACTATTTTAAAATTATTTAACAAAATGTCACTATTTTGAAACTATATACTAAATTGTCACTTTTTTGTCCAGCTGGCCATATTTTTTATTTTTTTTTGTCAACATGGATAATACCAAAAAAGATGGCACATCTACGTAGAAAATGCCAACATGTTTGGTGTTGTCCACATGGATACGCCACCCGGGTGTGGATACGCCATATACTTTGACATTTTAATTGTAAAAACATCATACCTTTTAGCATTTTAAGGGTAAAAGCATCATTAAGCTTGACACTTTTCACCTATATATTCACACATCGGGCATTTGCACTAGTCATCCTATTCATTCTCTCAAATTTCAGTCTCTCTTTGTAAATTTTCTCTCTCTAAACTCTCTCGACTCTCTCTCACCTAATAGATTTAGTAGTTGCTAGTGAAGGCGATGTCTTGATCTCCTATTTGATCATATTAAGATATTGTTTTTTATATGTAAGTATTTATTATAATGTTTGATTTTTTTATATTATTTGTTGGCTATTTTTTTATTCTACTAATTTTAATTATATATTTTTGTTAGTTTATACTTATCAATTGTTGCTATTGTTTGGCTTACAATGTGACAGATGACATTCTGTGTAAACCTAGACCCAAAGGACGACTCGATTTTGGAGTTGCAGGAGTATCATGTTTCTCAGTATGTATGACAAGGACATAAGGACCGACACTTGCATGTTAGACTTACTTAGAAAACAAAGCATATGGACCCCCCGGTGCGGATTCTTCCATATCTGGAGAAGGCTGATTTCTTGGGGTTTGCCCATATGGGTTATTGCAGTATTGATCACTTCTTAATTACTGCGTTGATTGAGAGATGACATTCAGAGACACATACATTTTATATTTCTACTGGAGAGTGTACCATAATGTTGGAGGACATTGATATCAAATCGAGTCTTCCTATTAACGGTGCTGCTGTTACTGGACTTACCTATCATACTAATTGGATCGATCTATGTGATCAGTTATTAGGGATTGAACTGACTTCATCATTGATGTCTGGTTCACACATTGATATGACATATCTGTGGTAGTCAGCTCTTACAGAGCTCACGAAGAATGATGATGACGATTATGTGCAACAATGTGCACGACATTACATTACTTGATGTTCATTTCGCTATTGGAGGACTTTGCTATTGCTGAGATATACAGTTGGGAGTTTACAATCTTGGCGTACTTGTATAGAGAGCTTTGCAAAGCTACAGACTATAAGGCACGCGAGATCGGATGTACTTGCATTTTATTACAATATTGGACATGGTACAGATTCCTCTAGCTTGCTCATATACTAGTTGACCATGTTGAACTCAATGTGTTCTATGATGCATACTCAGCAACTACATGTGAACAATAATTTATTTAATTTAGTTTCTTAAATCTACATACTATGCAATTTGTTATCATAATCAATTTATAATATAAATAACTAAATTATATTATTATAAACTATGGATAAACTAAGGTGTAAAAATGGAAATGCTAGTAATAAAAAAAAAAGAAGAAAATGTTAACAAGAAAATTAAGATGAGTTTTAAATTTAAACTATATTAAATAGAAAAAAAAAACCTGTTGAGAAGTCGGTTTCTAATAGGAGATAAAAAAATATTGTTTCATGATTAAACCGATTTCTCAACAGCATATGAAAAAAAATATAAGTTGTCATGTTGAAACCAACAGCCTTCTCATATCTCTTTCTTAAGATTTGAACTCATGTCCCATGGGGAGTCAATATTGCTTACCACATTGACTTACCCTTTATAAGTGTCTCTCCTTTACACGTAAATTATCAAATATTAAAATCAAACTAATAATTGAGATTTCTGTAGTTTTTAAAATATTGCAAAGGATCTTAATCCTGCTTCTTCACTTGCTGATGTCAGAAGAGTTGAAGATTGAATTTCAATTAGAATTTTTAATATTCATTTAAATTTAGTACATAAAGTGTTTCCAACAAAGCAATGCAATAAAAAGAAGGAAGTAATGCTATTTTAACCAATATTTTCACCAAATTATGGATGAATGATTTGCTGCCTATATGTCATTAGTAATTAAGGACCACGAGGTTTCATACGTTAATGTAATAAAATTAAGATTTGAGCCTGGTACGTTATAAGTGTAATTACCTCTAAATTTTTTGTACAGGTTTGCATCTATATATTTTTTTGTACACACAAGTTGTAAAACATGACTTATTTTCTTTTATGTGTTTAATAAACTAATAAAAACATATGAGAATGATATAAAAAATTATTTTAGTAGCCATTTTTTCTTGGTAAAGTACAGTTATTTACTTATGTGATTTGATTAGAAATTATTTTGCTTATTGTGGTTTAAAAATGTATCACTTTGCCCCCACACGATATTTTATGTTATCACAATCACATATTTATGAAAAATTCTTTTGAACTCTTAAATTATTACACTCAGTCCACTAAAATACATTCTATTGGATTAAGAAGAGGATAAACAAATAAATAAATTGTCAATGATCTCCTCATGTTACAAAATAACAATTCACTTTTGTTATACAACATGCATAATAATAATTGCGATTTGGCTAATAATAGATGTTCAAACTCTAACATGTGTCTTCCTTTAAAAATTAGATGAAAAAACCACATTATGTACTAACTGGGCAAATCATAGGGGCAAAGTATCACTTTTTAAATCATTTAGGAACAAAGTAATTTTACATTAAACCAAAAGAGGAATATAGGGTGAAATTCTTTTTGAAGTATATATCTTATCTTTATGTCCTATTTTTATCCTACGTTCTCGCATTTCAACCAAGCTTATCAGTATCACTATCTATATTTATCCAAGTGAAGTAAGACTCATTGATCTCTCATTTTTTTACTACAACAAATGTGCTTTAGGCTCACTTTCCTCTCATTTATGTAAGTCATTATATAAATAAAATATGAATAGTATTATAAACACACTATCTTTCACACTCCGTTCAACACAATCTCTTTAATTAGGTCACGTCACACACTAAAATACAAAATCAAATTTGATTACGTACTAATCGAATTGATTACACGTTAATCGAGATTGAGTGTGTGTTTTAGTGTGTGACATGATTCAATAGAAGATAGTGTGTTGAAAGGAGTGTGATAGAGAGTGTATTTCTAATATTTCTCATAAAATATTTAGGAAAAAGAGTATAGAGTCATTCTGAACATTTACCATTTTGCAAATTACCATCATAAACTTAAAAATCTTCTTAATTAATCCATAAATTTTAACTAATAACCTAATAAATTTTTCTATTAACCATATGTTAAATAACTAATGGAGATGTCACGTGACATCATCCTATCCATCCAAACTCATTAAATATAGGCCGTTGATTTTTTTATTTATTAAAATCTCATTTTTTTAATTATATTTTACTCTTAAAAAATAAAATATAAAAATTAAATTATTTTAAAACAAAAAGTGATGGTTAATGGATAAAATAATTTATTTTTTATTCATTTTTTATTTTCTTTTAAAATAATTTAGTTTTTTTATTTAATTTGTTAAGAGTAAAATATAATTAAAAAATGAGATTTTAATGAATAAAAACAATCAACAATCCATATTTAATGAGTTTGAATAGGTAGGATGATATCACGTAACATCTCGTTAGTGATTTAACAATTAGTTAATTAAATGATTTATTGAGTCATTAGTTAAAATTTAGGAATTAATTAAGAAAATTTTTAAATTTATGGTGATGATTTGTAAAAAGATAAAATTCAGAGCAACTCAATACTCTTTTCCTAAATATTTATTATACACTACTTAGTTTTTGCATTCAGGCGTGTCGAATTAATGTGACTTTTTGCAATAAAATTACAAAACTATCTTTATTTCGTTGATAATAAGTGATTTCCTTGAATAATAATGCGAAGGGAGAGTGGGGTTTAAATCTAAACTATCTTTAGTTTGAAAGTAAAGAGTTCATACTGTTACACATTATATGAAAAATCATTATTTTTTTCTTTTGGTAAAAAGAAATTATTCTTGGCTGATATAAGATGGTGAATTACTGAAGTACCTTGGAAAATGTTGTTATATTGGAGAGAAAATATACGAAACTGAAGCAGGTCAATTCTCAAAACCAAAATCGATGGAAAACTCCATTTCTAAGGTTAGGATGGTTATAATGAGATTTTACTCTATTTCTAAGTTGATTGATAAAAAGAGAATTTGCAAAGAGGGGTACCAATTCCTGATTCAAAAGCCAAATCAATTGGCTTTATCCCCGTTTAACTTAAATGATGCTTTTATTTTCCTTCAGTTTTCCTTTATTCTCTTCTTTTCCCCTGGATTGTGTCTTAGAACAAAGTTTTGGCTTCGGAAGCACGTCAGGTGGCCTCATCACCTGTTTTATATTGCAATACTCATAAAATAAATTTTGCTATGCTTTTTTCAACAAGACTAGCACTTTTCTGTATTAAAAAAAGTCAAGGCTGTCAGTATTTTCATCTTTCATTTTCCTTCTTCGACTTTTATTCTCACCTGAAAGATAGTGGGATACCTCAAATCATATATATAAATATAACAAGGAGATTCTAGTTGTGAATTTCCATATATTCCTTTTGCTATACTTTGACTGTTATCCAGGCTCAAATCCATTTTAGACTTCACTTGATCACTTCTGCCCCTTTTTTATGTATAGAAATTTTTCTTTTTACTGTGTTATCTAGGATTTTTCAAGTTTTTCTGCTACTGAATTCTACTTCCAAAGGATGAAGAATTGTAGGCTAGAATCTGTACAATAATAATATGAGTTGTACTGCAAAATCCTATCATCTAAGGATCTCTATGCAAAATCCTACATTCTAAGGATCTCTGTACAAAATCCACTAATATTGAGCTCCGAGCTGTAGGAAGACTTGCACGCTTTGCAGTCTAAAGCTGCTAAGAAGACGTATGGTAGCAAAGCAAAAGGCCTGACTCTCTTTCTCATTTTGAAACTTATATTTCATCAAGCAGCTAGTGGTTTTATCATGTGAAAGCCTTTACTTCATATTCAGGGAATAAAAAAGGGGACACCTTTATTGCATATTGGATCAAGGTGTTGCAGTTAAGGCTATGTTTGGTGCGTCGTATAAGGAGGATATGATAGTATAAGTTAATACTATTAGACTTTATGTAGATGATAAAGCCTTTATCCTACTCTAATAAGATAACACTATCCTCCTTATGACCCGTGATATAACCCGATAAGATTTTCCTCCCACCACTACCTTCCACTTTTAATATTATTAAATTCGTAATTATTATTATTATTATTATTAAATTCGTAATTATTATTATTAAATTCGTAATTATTATTATTATTATTATTAAATTCGTAATTATTATTATTATTATTAAATTTGTAATTATTATTATTATATTCCTAATTTTATTATTATTATTATTATTATTATTATTATTATTAAATTCGTAATTATTATTATTATTATTATAATTATATTCGAAATTATTATTAATATTATTAATTCGTAATTATTATTATTATTATTAAATTAAAGTAAGTATTATTATTATTATTAAATTAGTAATTATTATTATAATTATATTCAAAATTATTATTAATATTATTAAATTCGTAATTATTATTATTATGATTATTAAATTCGTAATTATTATTATTATTATTAAATTAGTAATTATTATTATAATTATATTCAAAATTATTAATAATATTATTAAATTCGTAATTATTATTATTATTATTAAATTAGTAATTATTATTATTATTAAATTAGTAATTATTATTATAATTATATTCAAAATTATTAATAATATTATTAAATTCTTAATTATTATTATTATTAAATTCGTAATTATTATTATTATTAAATTCGTAATTATTATTATTATTATTTCATTAGTAGTTTAACAAGCAAAAGGTGATGGTAAAAAATGTTAAGGATAATATAGTCATAGTAAATAATTATATATACTATCAAGTTATTTATACTAAATGCATCAAACGCTTGATAGTATAAGACTTATCACTTGTTTATACTATCAGAACTTATCTTATTCTCTTATACTATCATGCTTTATACTATCAGGTGTACCAAACGCAGCCTAATAGTATATAACATACTTTATTTATTTGTTTGTTTTTTCTGTTGAAGTTTTTATCGCTTTTTCTTTTGTGTTAAGCAGGAGTTAAAGGCTAGGTTATTTTTCACTAGAAAAGCAAGGGCTTAGATAAAGGTATGTACTTTTGAGGTTAAGCAGTTTGGTCCTCAGTTTTATCTTTCCTTTTTAATTCTATGAATGATTGTATCTCCACTAAGATGGTAAGTAACATCAAGCAATGATAACAGCATTGATGTAAAGTTCTTTCCTGAATCAAATTTGTAACAAAAAATGAAAATGTACCCATTGCATGAAGACTAACATGGAATAACAATGTTGGGTTTAAGTTGAAACCAGAAAATCATAAGGAAATGTGAATATCCCTCTTTGAGAAAACTCACACCATTGACCACTGTACCTTCTGTACCAAAAATTGCTATCTTCTTAATTGCAGAAAAGTTGATTAACGATTAGCTTTTGTTGGCTTCTGAAACCACCAGCTGAAGTAGCTTGATTAGTGGCCATTTCAGCTATATTTGCTATTTTTGCAACATTAATTACAAAGAAGAAACTGATATAAGAGCAAGAAAAAAGATATAGTCAAGAGAAAGTATCAATGTACCAGAAACCTCACAGCAGAGAATTTCTTGCTTCACATCATATTTCCCTTCTCTAGTTCTCTCACTTCTCCAACTCTTCAATCATAATAAAGCTGTTTGAAAAAAAAAACTGTACCAAGAAAAATGCTGTTTGAAACATGGCATCTGAAATTTTTTCCTAACACTCGTGAAGGTACCACAAGCTGTGTTTATTAGCAGTTAGCACAGGTGGACCACATGAAAGATCTTGAGAATACCTTAGTGGGGATTAGTGAATAAGGTGATGGAATCAAGAGGAGGGTAAATTGGTTCATTCTAATTTAAGAATGCTAAAGTAATTTAACAAGTCAATCTAACACAAGATAAGAACCTTCTTCTGCTTCTACCCAAAATAAAGTAACACCAGCTTAATATACAAAACTGATAATACTAAAAGCTCTGTAACTCTAATAAACTAAGTTGTATAAAAAAAGTCATTGAAAAATTTCGCACTTTGCCATGTAGCTGCAGGAGACTCAACAGGAAGGAAAATCTTCCGGGGGAGGAGGCAACAAGTACTCAGATACTGCAGGATCATCTTTCACTATAAAGCCATGGCAAGACCCCAAGGTGTGTGCTCCTAAAGGTAAAAATGCATAAACCATACTCTTGATTGTCTACCTTAAACCGAATTGCTGCTCATCACCCCTTTGGAACTGCTACTGCATTCCTCTCTGAAGGATCAACAAGGTTATAATCTGCTGGGTCCTTGTTAATATTTTAGGTACCAAACCCCTTTGTCAACAATGAAGTGGTGACAATGAATATGAATTGGATGGTTCTCAAAATTAAGGAAACCTGTATCCTGCAGTAGAATCTCCAAATTTTGTAAAACAAGTCAATGCTAAAAGCTTTGTACCAAATTCTGTGTTGATGTTATATACACCACTAAAGTTAAAAGCTTTTGGACGCTACTCCAGAAAAGCATATGGTTCTAGTTTCTATAATTTGGGGTAAATATAGTTAACTATAAGAGATAAAGCATCCCAAATAATCATGTCAGTTTCAGCTTGGTTTGTTGTATGATAAAAAGGATTTCACTACAGATGATCATAATTGAGAACTTATATTTCGCCTGCCATCAAGAGATCTGAAACACTAACAATAAGCAGTGACTAAAAAAGTCTATAAAATTAGATAAAGCAAATTGAGAGTACACAGGGAAGAAAAAGGATAGTCATGTCAATACTTTGAAAAAAAATCAATGTTATCGATATAAGATCAAAATGAATTAACAAACATGACTCTTAATCAAAACTTAAATGATAGTGACACCAATGCATAGTCTATCTTTTTTTATGATGTGTAACTATCAAACAAAATAACATCAGCTGACCAGTCATACAAATTCAACATTACTTAATGCGTAACTAGAAAGTATCTCACCTTGTTTTACCTTTATAATAGGCCTCTAGTGATCATTTCACCAAGAACTTTCTCTGCCTTATCATTCTCATCTTTTTCAAAGAGAGCACGAATAATTATTTCAGAAGTAATGGCATTAGGGATGCAACCATTATCTTCCATTTTTGACTGCAAGGCCAATGCTTCATCCAACAAGCCCTCTTTACAAAGCCCATTGATCATAACATTAAACGTCTGGACATTTAGATGATAGCCTTTAATCATAACATTAAACTAACTGCATTTAAATGGTATCCATGTGCCACCGCATTGTCATGAAAGTGCAGTGCTTTCTTAACCTCGCCCTTAAGACAGAGACCCTTCATAAGTGTTGTCAAAGTTATGGTATTTGGCTGATAGCCTATTTTGAGAATCTTGGCCAATACAGAGAAAGCGAAAGCCATTTGACCCAGGTGGCAGTAACAATTGATCAAGAT
The DNA here is from genome assembly GCA_029884595.1 of Ormosia semicastrata. Classification (NCBI taxonomy): domain Eukaryota; kingdom Viridiplantae; phylum Streptophyta; class Magnoliopsida; order Fabales; family Fabaceae; genus Ormosia; species Ormosia semicastrata. Next base: position 137,299,897 of record JAQQTO010000063.1, read on the forward strand.
GCTCAAAGTAACAATGGTTGGAGTAATTCCCCTAAGCTGCATTTGTTTAAAATGGGAAATAGCATTAGCTTAATAATTTTCATGGAAACCACAACAAATTGAAATATAATAACATATAAATATATAAAAAGATACATAAACCACACTAGTGGATTGTCTACCTTAAACCGAATTGCTGCCCATGGACTCTTCTCTGAAGGATCAACAAGATTATTATTTGCTGGTCTTTCTTAATATTTTAGGTACCAAACCCCTCGCCAACAATGAAGAGGTTGTGGCAATGAATATGATTATGATGGTTCTCAACATTAAGGAAATGTGTACCCTGCAATAGAATCTCCAAATTTGGTAACATAAGTCAATGCTAAAAACTTTGTACCAAATTCTGTGTTCATGTTATATGTTAATGGGTCCAAACCACTATAGTTAAAAGCTTTAGGAGGCTACTCTGGGAAATCAAGGGATTATCCACGGGGTATTGAGTTTCCTATTGTTGAGATTATGTATCCCTATAAATCAGGGATTATATATAATTAGGAGTTGTTGAGATTATGTATCCCTATAAATCAGGGATTGTATATAATTAGGAGTTGAAAATAGGTGCTGTAGGTGCTGTAGTGTAGTAGGTGCTATAGTGTACATTGACTTTAATATAAATATACATCTGCTAAGGAGTTTTTTTCTTAAGCATTCATCATATTTTCCATTCCACGTGGTATCAAGAGCAGGTTGATCTTGGGGCTGTCAAACCCTAGATCACCCATCACCCATCACAGTCACCGTCAAGGCTGAGTCACAACCACCGTCAATGCTAGACTATTGAGCAAGTGAAGACATAGGTGGCAGTGGAATGCCGGTCCGGTGAAAAATTTTTCCGATGACTTTTCCAACGACCGATGACTTTTTCGGCAATCAGCGACTTTTCCGGCGACACCAGTCAGCTCGTCGGCACTCCCTGAGTGGGTTCTGGTGGTCGTCAGCTTCAATCACACACTGCAGGTTGTGTTTTTTGAGTACTCATGGTCACACCTCCTACTGTTTACGTGAAACAACCCTTGTTTCTTACTCCTGTTCTTGGTAAAATGTCTTCCGCTACTTCTGAATCTGAAATACCAACTCCAAGTCATTCACAGTCCTCTTCTGGTGCAAAAGGCTCTTCCGGTAATGTTCCTATTACATATGCTTTTTCTGGTTCATCCACAATCACATCGGAAAAGCTAAATGGTAAGAATTATTTGGCTTGGTCAGCTTCTGTGGAACTTTGGTTTTTAGGTCAGGGACTTGTTGATCATTTGGAGAAATTAGCCTCTGATATTTCCCCAAAACATAGGAGTTAATGGGAGAAATTTGATTATCAATTATGTGCTTTACTATGGCAATCTGTGGAGCCAACTATTTTGGCTAATTTCAGAACTGTTAAAACTTGTTTTACTTAATGTGTTTGCTAATGATATACAGCGCCTATATGACTCAGCTCAAAAGTTGGCATCTCTTAAGCAATCTGATCATGACATGATGGCCTTTGTCACTCAGGCACAGGCTGTAGTTGAGGAATTGAAAATGTTTTTGCAAGCTGATGATCATAGGAGTTTGTTAAACAAGCTGGATAACCTGTATGTGGTGTTGGTTTTACGTGCCATGCACCCATATTTTGAGCATGTCCACGACTAGATTTTAACTAGCCAAGAAGTTTCCACAATAGAGAATTTGATCACTCGTCTTCTGAGAGTTCCTTCCCCTAAATTAGTCTCTGGCTCCCACCCAAACATAACCAAAGCGTCAGCCATGGTGACCGCTTCAGGGTCTCGTGGTGGACGAAGGGGTCGTGGAAGTCGTCTTCAATGCTCTTATTGTAATAAGACAGGTCATACTCAGGACACATGCTATTCTATTCATGGGTTCCCAGAGAAAACTGTCAATGTCACTCAATCTGACTCGGGTCATGAAGAGGAGAGAAAGTCTAAATTTTTATCTGGAAAACAACCCATTACACTTTCTAAAACCGAGTTCCTGGAGTATCTTCAGTTAAAGGCAGCCAAGCAAACTCAGTCCTCCACTACCACAGTTGCTCATATGGGTAATCCTATAGTTTGTATCTCTCATACTGGTAATACTCCAAGTCCTTGGATAATTGATTCGGGTGCTTTCGATCATGTAGCTGGTAATTGATCCCTTTTTACTTCTCTCTCTACACCTAGTTTTCCACACTTTGTCACCTTGGCAAATGGCTCAAAGGTCGCTGCTAAAGGTATTGGTTGTGTTTGACCTATTGAATTTGTGTCTTTAAAATCCGTCTTGTTCAAGCCTGGATTTCCTTTTAATTTAATTTCTCTTAGTCAACTTACTCGTTCTCTTAACTGTTCAGTAACCTTTGATTCTAATTCCTTTGTTATCCAGGACCGTGGTACGGGATAGATGATTGGCGTAGGGCATGAAGCACATGGACTTTACTATCTCGAGTCATCTCCATCAATGGTTTGTGTTGAGACTGAGTCTCCAAGTCTTCTCCACCAATGCCTCGGTCATCCCAGTCTGTCAAAACTATAGAAGATGGTTCCTAATCTTACAAAGTTAAAGTCTCTAAATTGTGAGTCATGTCAATTTGGGAAGCATGTTAGCACTTCTTTTCCAAGTCAGGTCAAAAGTCAAACTAAGTCTATTTTTTCTCTTATTTATTCTGATGTGTGGGGTCCAAGTCATGTGTCTGCCTCTTCAGGTTTTAGGTATTTTGTTACTTTCATTGATGACTTCTCTCATTGTACTTGCTTGTTTTTAATGAAAGATCGTTCTAAGTTATTTTCTATACTTAAATCCTTCTGTACTAAAATTCAAACTCAATTTGGCAAAACGATTTAAGATACTCCGAAGTGACAATGCAAAAGAATACTTTTCAATTGCTTTTTCATCTTTTATGTCATCTCATGGTATCTTATATCAATCAACATGTCCCCATACACCCCAACAAAATGGAGTAGCAGAAAGAAAAAATTGACATCTTATTGAAACTGCTCGAACTCTGTTATTGTATGCCAATATGCCTTTACAATTTTGGGATGATGTTGTTTTAACTGCATGTTATTTGATTAATCGTATGTCACCATCTGTCCTATAGAACTAGATTCCTTATTCCATCCTATTTTCCAAGGGCCCCTTATATCATGTTCCTCCCCGTGTCTTTGGATGTACTTGTTTTGTTCATGATCTTTCCCCTGGTCAAGATAAGCTATCTGCTCGTGCTATTAAATGTGTCTTTCTTGGGTATTCTAGGTTACAAAAAGGTCATCGTTGTTATTCTCCTGTCACTCATCGTTGATACATGTCTGCTGATGTTACTTTCTTTGAAGAAACACTATATTTTACCTCTTCAGTTGAACCAAATGTGGTCTCTGAGGTTTTACATGTTCCCTATTTTGGTCCACCTTTGTCTCCTTTGCAGGAACCATCAACAGATACTCCAGAGTCTCCAGCAGCTTTGTCTAAGGTGCCTTGCCCACCCACCTCAGCGTCCCTTCATTACCTATCAACGTCGACCACGGGATACCACTCCTGCACTCGAGATAGTTGTGCATCCTAGTGAGTCATGTCCTACTCCAACGTCTCCACCTGCTACGGACCTCTCTGAATCTGTCACTAATCTTCCTATTGCTCTTCGAAAAGGTACTCGATCTACTAGAAATCCTCACCTAATCTATAATTTCTTGAGTTTTCATCGTTTATCTCTATCATTTTATGCTTTTGTGTCTTCTTTGTTCTAGTTTCAATTCCTAAAAATACCAGTGAGGCACTCAGTCATCCAGGTTGGAGGCAAGCCATGATTGATGAGACGCTTGCCCTTGAGCACAGTGGTACGTGGGACTTAGTCCCTCTCCCTCCCGAGAAAACTATTGTTGGCTGTTGATGGGTGTATGCTGTCAAAGTTGGGGCAAATGGTAACATTGATCGTCTTAAAGCCCGGCTTGTTATCAAGGGCTATACTCAGATATATGGTCTTGATTACAATGATACCTTCTCTCCGGTTGCTAAAATTGCCTCCGTTCGCCTATTTCTAGCCATGGCAGCCATCGGTCGTTGGCCATTATATTAGTTGGACATTAAAATTGCCTTTCTTCATTGTGACCTTGAAGAAGAAATCTATATGGAGCAACCACCTAGTTTTGTTGCTTAGGGGGAGTCAGGATTAGTGTGCAAGTTACGACGATCTCTCTATGAGCTAAAACAGTCCCCACGAGCATGGTTCGGGAAGTTCAGTACTGTTGTTCAAAAGTTTGGTATGACCCAAAATGAAGCTGATCATTCGGTCTTTTATCAATATTCTGAACATAGCCAATGTATTTATTTGGTAGTTTATGTGGATGATATAGCTATTACCGGCAATGATAATGAAAAGATATCTCAGTTGAAAGAACATCTGTGTAGTCACTTTTAGACTAAGGACTTGGGTAAACTCAAATACTTCCTGGGTATTGAGGTGGCTCAGTCTAGGAGTGGTATTGTTATCTCACAAAGGAAATATGCTTTAGATATATTGGAAGAAACTGGTATGCTGAATTATAAGCCTATTGACAGTCCTATGAACCCTAACAGCAAACTACTACCAGATCAAGGAGAACCTTATCCAGACCCTAGTAGATACCGAAGGCTTGTAGGAAAGCTGAACTATCTCACTATTACCAGACCTGATATTTCTTTTCCGGTTAGTGTAGTAAGTCAATTTATGCAGTGTTGAATTGGAAGGTTTTAGGTAGGAAAGAGAAAATGAATACTCAAAATAAGAAGACTATATTGATATTAGTGTGATGATATTGTGATACAAAAGACAAACCCAATAGTCCTATTTATACTAATACTAAGATATTAATCCTAATTAATAAGGAAATAAATCAGAAAATATAATAAATAAGAAATAAATCCTAAGAGATCCTATGAGATACCCTAAAATATTTCAAGATACAATAAAGATATTTTAAGATATTTTTCAGATATTCTAACACTCCCCCTCAAGCTAAAGCTTACTAAGCTTTAAGCTTGTTACAATTACACCTTAAAGAAAACAAACTAAAAACATAATGCTCCAAACAGGTGTGAAAGGGCAAGGTGCAACCGAACGGGATGGAGACAAGGCCAATGCATCTGGGACTAAGACAGACAGGGCCAGTGCATCTGGGGCAAAACTGGGGGCTGGTGTGAGTCAAAACCAATAAAAGTCACCATCGGAATGATCGTCGATGGGAAGAAAAATCACCACTAGCATGATTCATCTGTGGGAGAGAAGTCACCACCGAAATAATCGTCGATGAGAAGAGAAGTCACCACTAGTATGATTCATTAGTGGAAAAAGAATGGCATGACAAACACCGGCATTAAAGTATATGTTGAGATGATGTGGTGAGGCAAACAAATGGCGGAAGAGCCCGGAAAGAGGGTGAAACAGCCATGAATCAGTGTATAATGACCAAAAACAGAAAGTACAAGGTACCTGAAAGTCTCAACGCAAGTGAACAAGGGGATAGAGATGTCAAATGAAGGATCTGAGGGCAGATCTGTGTAAAGGAAGCGGAGACGAGTCAGGAAAGAATAGTGGCGGCCGAAAAGGTGGCTGGACAGCGGATGCAGCGGAGATGGGAGATGAGATGCCTGAAAGACGTCGCGGTAAGGGAGAAAGGCTGACAAAACCGAAATGGAAACACGGTTGGCCGAAAAAGATATAGAAAGAGGGTCTTGATGGGAGAAGTTGGCAACTAGAGGCGGCTAATCGGAGTTCCAGATCTTTGGGAACTCAACAGCAAAAGTGATGGGACAGGTTATGGAGAATGGTACCGCTCTGATACCATGTTGAATTGGAAGGTTTTAGGTAGGAAAGAGAAAAAGAGAGAAAATGAATACTCAAAATAAGAAGACTATATTGATATTAGTGTGATGATATTGTGATACAAAAGACAAACCCAATAGTCTTATTTATACTAATACTAGGATATTAATCCTAATTAATAAGGAAACAAATCAGAAAATATAATAAATAAGCAATAAATCCTAAGAGATCCTATGAGATACTCTAAAATATTTCAAGATACAATAAAGATATTTTAAGATATTTTTCAGATATTCTAACATGCAGTCTCCACATAATGGTCATTGGGATGCTGTTGTGCAAATTTTGAGGTATATTAAGAAGGCTCTAGGACAAGGGTTGTTGTATGAAGATAAAGGGAACACTCAAATTATAGGATACTCTGATGCAGACTGGGCTCGTTCACCTATTGATCGGCAGTCTACTTCAGGGTATTGTGTTTTGGTTGGTGGTAATTTAATGTCTTGGAATAATAAGAAGTAGAATGTTGTTGCTCGATCTAGTGCAAAGGCTGAATATCGATCTATGGCAGCAACTACTTGTGAGCTAATTTGGGTGAAACAATTGCTTCAAGAATTGAAGTTTGGAAGTATTGCACAGATGAAGTTATACTGTGATAATCAAGCTGCCTTACACAGCATCAAATCTGATCTTTCATGAGAGAACAAAGCATATAAAAATTAATTGTCACTTTGTCCGAGAGAAGGTACTTTCGAAGGAAATTATTACTGAATTTGTTAACTCAAGTGATCAACTGGCTGACATTTTCACAAAGTCTCTTCGGTGTCCTCGAATTCAGTATATTTGTAACAAGCTTGGTGTATATGACTTATATGCTCCAGCTTGAGGGAGAGTGTTGCGATTATGTATCCCTATAAATCAGGGATTGTATATAATTAGGAGTTGTTGAGATTATGTATCCCTATAAATCAGGGATTGTATATAATTAGGAGTTGAAAATAGGTGATGTAGGTGCTGTAGTGTAGTAGGTGCTATAGGTGCTATAGTGTAGATTGACTTTAATATAAACATACATCTGCTAAGGAGTTTTTTCCTTAAGCATTCATCATATTTTCCATTCAACGCCTATAATGAGATTCTAATATTGAAATAGAATGCCTGACAGAAGACTTTTTATTAATTGAAGCAAAAAATCTCTTCCCATCATATCCTCTACTAGCCTTATTTGCTGGAAAATCCTAAAGGTTAAGGCTTATACTTGTTATACCTCTCGCTTTTCAATCTGTGGAGTAGTTTAGGTACCATACAAGGAAATTGAGAATATGCAAGGCTTCTGAGTTTATTAGAGAATTCGGTTGCAAAATTTGTCTCTTCAGATGTAGGAAGGTTTTGAATAGAAAGATTTAGAAGGAATATATAGGGACTTGATTTTTCTCAGTCCTTGTGATTTTGAACCTCAAAAATCCAATTGTGGTGGGGTTATCAAAGGGGAAAATAGAGGTGAAAAAAGGCCTAGCTACCATAACAAACATGCCTGAAGAAACAGGTACATGATTAGAAGTGAGAAGAACAAGTTGATGTCTGACCAGGAGCAACCGTGATTGCTCTGGCTGGAAATGGTATTGTAATTGTTGCATGAATCTCAACAACAGTCAAGGTGTGATTAGTTACAGCAAAGTAGAGCTCGTCACTGAGAGCTGCATTGATGATTCTAAGCAACTAAGTTTTACCACTCTTAACAATGTAGATGAAAGTATCTGCACACAAATGAAAAGGAACAAAAATGTTATACTTAATCATCGTTGGCCCATGCCCACAGTCCATTGAAATTGCAGACATAGGAGATATTTTCTGCCTTTATGATTTTGAAATGTTTAGCCTTCTTTTCCTTAAGTTGTTTTTTTTTTTGGTATAATCCTTAAGTTGTTTTGATCACCGAATGTAGGTAATCCAGGAGAAATTTGTTCAAAAGTTCCAAATTAACTAACTGCCTTTATTTGAACAAGGGTACAGAGGTCCTAGTGAACCATGTAGGAGTAAGCATTAGAACTATTTGGTGTACTTCCATACTTCATTACCTCGTTTTGCCCATTCTTCTACTGTTAACTAAAAGTTTCCTCACCATTGAGTCGTTGAGAAAGATTAAGGACGAGTGGTTAAACCTAAGTTAGTCATGTACAACACAATCAATGACAGCCTATGTAAAGATAAACTTATAACTGAGACCCATGATTTATATTATGAAATGGTTGTTAGGGGAATTTCTCAGTTAGCAAGATACGTCAAGTAAATGCAAGCTAATCTATATTATAGGGTGAAGGAAGCAACTAATCAATACAAGTCAATGCAATGCAAAATAGGAAGCAACCAGTAAAAATAAAAAATAAAAAAAGGAAGGAAGAATGCTATTTTAATCTAAGGAAGCATGTTAGGGGAATTTTTACTAATTTATACTGTGAAATGGTTGACAAGTCAATGTAATGTAAAGAAAGAAGCAACAAGCAAAAATAAAAATAAAAATAAAGGAAGGAAGCAACATTCTAACCAAAATTTTCACCAAAATCTTTAATGGACGAATGATTTTATTGCAAATATACTACAAGTGATTGAGGGCTATGAGTTTCATGCGTTAATAATCAAATTGAGGTTTGCGTCCTGGAAGTTATAAGTGTAATTAATTAATTCAAAAATAAAAGTACTAACAAAAAAAAATATTGTACAAGTTTATATCTATAGTTTTGGTTCACGAAAGTTATAGAAAAATGTCATATTTTCTTTTATATATATATATATATATATATATATATATATATATATATATATAAAGTTAATAAAAACATATGAAAATGATACAAAAATTTATCTAAGTAGCTTTTTTTTTTTTCTTGGTGAAGTACAATTTTCTCCTTATGTGATGTAATAAAAAATTACTTTACTCATTGTGATTTAAAAATGTAACACTTTGCCCCTTATTATTTTTTTTTTGTTATCACAATCTCATATTTATGATAAAAAAATTTATAGTCTTAAATTACTACAATTTGTCGACTAAAATTATAATACGTGAACAATATAATCATACATTTTGTTAGATTAAGAATAAGATGAAGAAATAAATAAATTATGAACGGTCTCCTCATGTTACAAGATAATAATAATTCACTTTTGTTATAAAACATGCATAATCATAATTAAGATTTGACTATAACATATTTTCAAATTCTAACATACATGTCTTCCTTAAAAAACTATATGAAAAAGCCACATTTGTGGGGCAAATCATAGAAAACAAAGTGTCACTTTTTAAACCATTTGAGAGCAAAGTTTTTTTTAATAAAACCAAAAGGGGAATATAGGGTGAAATTTCTTTTTAAAGTATCTTATCTTTATGTCCTATTTTTATCCTACGTTCTCGTTGTTACCAAGTGACTTCCAGTACTCAAGAGGGGGGGTGAATTGAGTATAAAACCTTTTCACAAAACCTCTTTTTAACAAAAACAAATATTAAAAACTTAATAAATAAATGCACAGAAGGGATGAGAAGAAGAAAAGAAACAATATAAACAGCGAAAAATAAATATGCAGTAAATTAAAATTGCATAAAATAAAGAGATTAAGAAAAAAGAAGTAGGCACAGTATTTATCCTGATTCGACCACTTAACCCACTTGTGGTCTACGTCCAGTCCTCGAAAACAGAGATTTTTCACTAAGTATACAAGCTTCAATAGGTGCTTGCTACCGTTACACAAAAAAGCATTTTTCACACACAGGGAAACTCTACCCTTGTGCTAAAGTCTCAACCTGCAGGGATACCCCACCCTTATACAAACCTTGAGGGATACCTCACCCTCAAAACAGAATAAAAGAAAGTAGATGAAGAGACACTCTCACTCAGAGTAAATTATACAAATTGAAGTACTATAGAGCTCTCTAAGAATATCTCAAAATTTTACCAAAAGAGCACAGAGAGAAAGAGAGAATTATGTAAACAGCGTTTTAGCACAGCCAAAAATAATTTCAAGGATTCGTGTGTTTCAGCTGTGAGGCAAGGTCTCTATTTATAGAGCCTTTGATCAGAAAATATCGTTGAGAGAATTAATAGCATAATAAATGCAAATCCGTTTGCGTATCAAATTCAAAAACCAGAAGCAGAAACTCGTGGGTTATTCGAATACCTTATTGTGGTATTCGAATACCACTGATATCAATATATAAAAAACAGTTTAAACTTAGGTTATTCGAATACCATTATGAGGTATTCGAATACCTCTGATATCAGTATATAAAAAACAGATCAGACCCACGTTATTCGAATACCATACCAAGGTATTCGAATACCACTGTTTGAAACTCATTTGTAAAAGCCTTTTTAAAAGGGTTGTATTCGAATGCCTCTAATGGTATTCGAATACCTCTGCTAAAATTATGAAAAAAGCTTCTATGAACCAGATTATGTAAGATTAGAAAAACCACAAACTCTTTGATTATCAAAACCTCATTAAAACTTTAATTTGGTTTGTAGAATAACATGTTCTTAGATCTTTTGAGTTAAACACTGAGATATCTTATGAGAGCTCTGTACAAGAGAGATCCTAAGTCCTAAAGCTAAACTTGAAGAACTTGGACTTGATCTTCTCATCATCTCCATATTTTTTATCATCAAAACTCATCATCAATATTGCATGGTAATCACATTCTCCCCCTTTTTGATGATGACAAACTATCATTGAGAAAAGCATTAGTTCGTATAAATTGAAATTTCAAAAAGATAGGAAACTTACTCTCAGAGGTAATTTAATAACAAAACAAGCATATTCTCTTCCTTTCTTTTGGAATCTAAGAGCCTGTCTTTTCTCAAATGAGATTGATTATTTTTCTCTCCCTTTTGACATGATCAAAAAGGATGCATTCATTCAATAAAGCATAGTGATAAATATGCATGAGATAAACAAAAAAGCGATTGTAATTGACAATAGATTAATGAAAATACTCATTGCATTAAATGAAAGTGGCCAAGTGCATATACAATTGTAATTAAAAGGCAGTCAATACAATAAACAGCCAAAAACATAATAGAAGCAACAGATCCTAAGACTAAGCAAGCCCTAGAAATAGGCATCAGGTGGTGGAGGAGGAGAGGCAGGGTCGTTGCCAGACAGCAGAGCTCGAAGGGCAGCCTGTTCACGCTCAACACCAGCGATTCTGTCAAATAGAATAGTGAAGGTGTTCTCCATGTAGGTTCTGTTATCCAACAGAGTAGCCAGGATTTGCTCATTCGTGACAGGAGCAGGAGCAGGGATATCAGCAGCAGCAGCAGCAGCAGCAGGAACGCCTTGAGGGTCATCCTCATCATCATTAACTTCCACTGAGAACACCCAGCCTTCATCGGTCCTGATCATCTTCATTTTGTTAAGGGTAAAGGACCCAAAAACGTGATGATGGGTTAGCGGGGTTGCTCGCTCGGTTTCCAGAATATGTGGATACTTGCCTAAGAAGGCAGTAACGATCACGCCGTAGGGAAGTTCATACCGCTCTTTACCTCTTGCCCTCATCATGTGCTTCATAATGAAGACGGGCCAGTTAATCTGATGGCCTTGCTTTAGAATCCACAGCATGAACACATCATCTTCACTCAAGTAGGCGTAGTTCCCACCTCTAGGAGCGAGGATGTGGGCATAAGCATAGTGGAGGAGCCTATCCTGGCTCTTCATCATGCCCCCTTTGACTCCCTTTTGAGTCGAAGGTAAAGCCAACCCAGGGCGAAGAACATCTTCAATTGCTTTGTTCTTGTCGAAGAGCTGGAGCAGTGAATCTTCTTCAGCAAAGCGGCCAGTTGAGTGCAAGCCAAACATCTGAACCCAATCGCTTGGTGTGATCACAATGTTTTGATCGCAGACACTGGAGTGTAGCTCCTGACCTTCAATCTTCAGGTTGTAATAGAACATCTTGACCAGGTCGGGGTACAGAGCTGCTGAGAAAGAGCAGAAGCAAAGTACGCCTTGATGATTTAGTCGGTTCAGAAAGTCAAAACCACCTTCTCTTTCGAAGAACCCCAAGTCGAGGTACTTTGGATGCACCAAGTTACGCTCTCGAAAGTGTGTGACGAAACGCCCAAGCCGTTGCTCATTGGAGGAAAGCCTGCAAAGATCCAGCGGGTTATTGCATGGAGCCGTCTTTGTACGAGGACGCTTAGAGTGAGAGGAGGATGAGGCCATGGAAGGGAGTAGAAGGAGAGAGGAGGGGTGGAGACCGTGAGAAAGGGAGGTTTTTGGAGGAGGGAAAGCAAGGAGTTTTTGAAAGTGAAGAGAGGAGAGAAGGGTGTATTCGGATACGCAGGGAAAGGGTGGGGTATTTAAGAAAAGCCCAGATCTTATTCGAATACCATGAGTAGGTATTCGAATACAGTGTTTGGGAAAGCTCAAAGGACGCAGCCTTCAGACAGAGGGTATTCGAATACCCTACCAGGTATTCGAATAGATTGCCAATTTAGGCTTGGCTGCCAAACGATGGTATTCGAATGCTTTTGACAGTATTCGAATGCTCACAGAGAAAGAAGAGAAGGCCAGAGGAGCAAGTATTCAAATACTTTATAATGGTATTCGAATACTCCAGAGAAGCTGAGTGAAAACTGAAAAAGATCAGCCTCAGGGTATTCGAATGACCCTGATGGTATTCGAATACTCCAGAGCCCAGTGAGAGAAACTGAAACAGAAAGCCTCTGGTATTCGAATAACCCTGATGGTATTCGAATGCCTTAACAGAAAAAAAAAAAACACAAGTTTTCTCATATAGCAGTAAGGGTATTCGAACGCCTTATGGAGGTATTCGAATAACTAAACAAAAAAACACATATATATGTCCAGAAAATGCATTTTTGAGAGACAAAAGCGTACCTGTTGATGGAGTACCTGCAAAAAGAATTTCGGGATAACTCCGACGCTCAAGTTAGTAATAATTTAAGAAGGATTAAAAACAAATTTAAGTAAATATCAAGCAATTATATGTTGGATTGATCAATTATGCCTAATTCTTCTCTTATATAAAAGAATGCTTCTTTTGCTAGGGGTTTAGTGAAGATATCTGCAAGTTGCTTAGATGTTTCAACAAATTCAAGCATGCAATCCCCTTTTTGTACATGATCTCTGATAAAGTGATGTCTTATCTCTATATGTTTTGTTCTGGAATGCAGAATGAGATTCTTAAAGATATTTATTGCACTAGTGTTATCACATCTTATCGGGATGTGATCAAGCTGAAGACCGTAGTCTAAAAGTTGTTGCTTCATCCATAGGATTTGAGCACAACAACTCCCGGCTACAACATATTCAGCCTTAGCGGTAGACAAAGCCACACTATTTTGTTTCTTGCTATGCCTAGAAACTAAAGAACTACCAAGCAAGTGACATGTCCCACTAGTACTCTTTCTGTCCAATTTGCACCCAAAGAAAATCGAGTCGAATAGCCTATTAGGCTACATGAGGCACCCTTAGGGTACCACAAGCCCATTTGTGAAGTGTCTACAAGGTATTTCATTATTCGTTTAACAGCACTTAAATGAAATTCCTTAGGGTTTGCCTGATATCTAGCACACATGCATACACTAAACATAATATCTGGCCTACTAGCAGTAAGATAAAGAAGAGATCCAATCATATCTCTATATTTCGTTATTTCTACTGATTTACCTCCTTCATCTTTGTCCAAGTAGCAAGAAGTGCTCATCGGAGTGGCCATGTGTTTAGCGTTTTCCATTTCGAATCTCTTGAGCAATTCCTTGCAGTATTTGGTTTGACTTATAAATGTCCCTTCGTTCGTTTGTTTGATTTGAAGTCCGAGAAAGAAATTTAATTCTCCCATCATCGACATTTCAAATTCATTACCTTTAGATACATCACCGATAATCTGATCAAGGGAGTGATATTTTGAAGTTCGCCATTCTTTGGGAAGTTCCAAAGCTTGCGAATCTTCTTGTCTTTGTTTATCCTCTTGCTCCTTGATTTCTTTGTCTTTATTATCCAAATGTGTTTCCGCCAAGACCTCTGCAATATCATCAATAACAAGATCCTTTCTCGATCCATTTGGGTCAGTTTCATCAAATGTAACATGTATAGATTCTTCAATAGTCATAGTTCTTTTATTATATATACGAAAAGCTTTACTATGATTTGAATAACCAAGAAATATACCTTCATCAGACTTAGCATCAAACTTGCCTAAGTTATCTTTTTCATTATTTAAAACAAAACATTTGCAACCAAAAACATAAAAATGTGAGACATTAGGCTTTCTTCCCTTATACAATTCATATGAGGTTTTCTTTAAAATAGGCCTTATAAGGGCCCTGTTCATTACATAACAAGCTGTACTTACAGCATCCACCCAAAAGTATTTAGGAAGAGCAGCCTCATTAAGCATAGTTCTCGCCATTTCTTCTAAAAAACGGTTTTTCCTTTTTACAACTCCGTTTTGTTGTGGAGTTCTAGGGGCAGAGAAATTATGATTAATGTCATGTTCATCACAGTAATTTTCAAAAACATTGTTTTCAAATTCGCCACCATGATCACTTCTTATAGAAGAGATTTGAAAACCTTTTTCATTTTGAATAACTTTGGCAAGTCTTTTAAAAGCTAAAAATATATCATTTTTATTTGCAAGAAATAAAGCCCATATAAACCTAGAAAAATCATCCACAATCACTAAAGCATAGTAATTCCCACCAAAGCTCATAGTTCTAGAAGGTCCAAATAGATCCATGTGCAAAAGTTGTAAAGGTCTAGTAGTTGAAACTATATTTTTTGCTTTAAAAGAGACCTTTATTTGTTTACCCTTTTGACATGCATCACATAACTTATCTTTTATAAAATTAAGCTTGGGTAGTCCAATTACTAGCTCTTTAGAAACCAACTTCTTTAAGTGATCCATGTGAATGTGTGCAATTCTCCTATGCCATAACCATGAATCATCATTCTTACTTAAAAGGCATTTCGCATCATTTGGAGATATATCATCAAGACTAATCATATAGATGTTGTTTACTCTATGACCAATGAATTTAACATGCTTATCATTTTTATCTTCGATTATGCAACAGTTTGAATCAAATATTACCTTATTTCCTTTATCACATAACTGACTAATACTAAGCAAGTTATGTTTCAAACCTTCAACAAGCAGTACATTTTCAATAGAGGAGTTAGGGTTCTTACCGACTTTGCCGATTCCAAGAATTTTTCCCTTGTTGTTATCACCATAAGTAACGTGTCCATGATTCTTGGGAATAAGCATGGTGAATTTTGAGTCATCCCCGGTCATGTGCTTGGAGCAGCCGCTATCAAGATACCAATTTGAACTCCTGACTTTCAAGCATACCTACAACACATGTTTAGTTTTTAACTTTTGGTACCCAAATTTTCTTGGGTCCTTGTGTGTCAGTTTTGGGTATAGTACCCTTGGGAACTCAAACCATTTTTATTCCAATTTTTGTATTTATGTTTTTCCTTGCAGTACATGTTGATGCACTATGTCCTTTCCTTCCACAGTAAAAACATTTAATAAAAGGACTGCTTGAAACACTAGAATGCACAAACAAATTTTTATAGAGTTTTTGTTGATTTTTCGGGTTATAACCTATCCCGACTTTTTGAAAAACCACTCTTTGTCTTCCTAATAAAATATTTAAGTTATCTCTTCAAAAGGTGAATTTAGAAAGAGTGTTCTTTAAGTCTTCGATTTCTTTTTCAAGCGTATGACATGAAGAGCAAGATGAAGAAGTAGAAGCATGTGAAGAATGATTTGTGCATGCATCAATGATTCCTAAGGTTTCATTTTCAATTTTCAATTCTTCTATTTCTTTATTTAAAACAATAATTTGATTTTCTAAAGAAGAGATTGTTTTCTTAGAAGAAGAAATAACTTTTGTGAGTTTTAAGGACTCTTCATATAATTCTTCAAAAGCATCTTGTAACTCATCGTAAGAAGGCAATAGAGTAGTATTAGAACTTACCTCATTTTCGCTTTCTTCTTCTTCTCCTTTGGCCATGAGACATAGTTGAGCTTCCTCACTATCTGAGCTGTCAGTTGAATCCAAGTCGTTTTCATCCCATGCTATATAGGCTTTTCTTCCTTTTCTTTCCTTAAAGGGCTTCTTTTCAAATTTCTCCTTCTTCTTTTGGTAAACTGGGCACTCCATTTTCATGTGACGAGGTTTGCCACATTCATAGCAAGTTGGAGTCGATGAAGCTCCTTCACCTTTGTAATGATTCTTCTTCGGAGGGAAGGGAGGTCTTCTTTGCGTTCCCTTTTTCCTGAGAAATTTACCAAACTTTTTAACTAACAAACTAAGATTTTCTTCGCTTACCTCGATGTTCTCTGAGCTTTCTTCATTTTCTTCATCATCATTGTCAAATGTTGGGGAAGTGGCTTTGAGCGCTATCCCCTTTTTCTTTTTATCGTTTTCTTCGCTTTGACTTAATCTGCTCAGTTCCAGTTCGTGCTCATGAAGTTTTTCAAAGAGGGTAGCTAGAGTCATTGTGGACAAGTCCTTCGATTCTGAAATAGCTGTTACCTTAGGTTGCCAAATCCTGCTAAGACATCTCAAAACCTTGTTAATCAAATCTTTGTTAGAAAAACTTTTGCCTAAAGATGCAAGATGATTAAATATGTGGGTGAACCTCTTTTGAATTTCCTGAATGCTTTCTCCTTGGTTCATTCTGAATAGTTCATATTCACGAGTTAGAGAATTGATTCTCGACCTCTTAACTTCACTAGTACCCTCATGGGTAACTTGCAAAGTGTCCCACGTTTCTTTAGCAATTTTGCAATTTGAATTTCTAAAAAACTCATCATATCCCAAAGCAGTAGTAATAATATTTTTGGCTTTTAAATTAAATTAAACTTTTCTTTTATCTTCATCAGACCATTTATTTCATGGTGTTTCCGTCCTTACACCATCGACCTCATGTGTGGGTATAAAAGCGCCGTTTTCGACAGCATCCCATACATCTAGATCAATAGCTTCGATGAAGATTTTCATTCTTTCCTTCCAATATGCATAACCATCCCCATTGAAAAAGGGTGGTCGGTTTATGGAAGATCCTTCTGAAAAACCATTTGAAGAAGCCATATTCTCTTGAAGCTGGTAAGCTCTTTATACAAGAGTGTATCTCTGATACCACTTGTTACCAAGTGGCTTCCAGTACTCAAGAGGGGGGTGAATTGAGTATAAAACTTTTTCACAAAATCTTTTTTTAACAAAAACAAATATTAAAAACTTAATAAATAAATGCACAGAAGGGATGAGAAGAAGAAAAGAAACAATATAAACAGCGGAAAATAAATATGCAATAAATTAAAATTGCATAAAATAAAGAGATTAAGAAAAGAGAAGCAGACACAGTATTTATCCTGGTTCGACACTAACCCACTTGTGGTCTACGTCCAGTCCTCGAAAGCCGAGATTTTTCACTAAGTATACAAGTTTTAATAGGTACTTGCTACCGTTACACAAAAGAGCATTTTTCACACACAGGGAAACTCTACCCTTGTGCTAAAGTCTCAGCCTGCAAGGATACCCCACCCTTATACAAACCTTGAGGGATACCTCACCCTCAAAATAGAATAAAAGAAAGTAGATGAAGAGACACTCTCACTCAGAGTAAATTATACAAATTGAAGCACTATAGAGCTCTCTAAGAATATCTCAAAATTTTACCAAAAGAGCACAGAGAGAAAGAGGCAATTATGTAAACAGCGTTTTAGCACAGCCAAAAATAATTTCAAAGATTCGTGTGTTTCAGCCGTGAGGCAAGGTCTCTATTTATAGAGCCTTTGATCAGAAAATATCGTTGAGGGAATTAATAGCATAATAAATGCAAATCCGTTTGCGTATCAAATTCAAAAACCAGAAGCAGAAACTCGCGGGTTATTCGAATACCTCATTGTGGTATTCGAATACCACTGATATCAATATATAAAAAACAGTTTAAACTTGGGTTATTCGAATACCATTATGAGGTATTCGAATACCTCTGATATCAGTATATAAAAAACAGATCAGACCCACGTTATTCGAATACTATACCAAGGTATTCAAATGCCACTGTTTGAAACCCGTTTGTAAAAGTCTTTTTAAAAGGGTTGTATTCGAATGCCTCTAATGGTATTCGAATACCTCTGCTAAAATTATGAAAAAAGCTTCTATGAACCAGATTATGTAAGATTAGAAAAACCACAAACTCTTTGATTATCAAAGCCTCATTAAAACTTTAATTTGGTTTGTAGAACAACATGTTCTTAGATCTTTTGAGTTAAACACTAAGATATCCTATGAGAGCTCTGTACAAGAGAGATCCTAAGTCCTAAAGCTAAACTTGAAGAACTTGGACTTGATCTTCTCATCATCTCCAAATTTGTTATCATCAAAACTCATCATCAATGTTGCATGGTAATCACACTCGTTTTAACCAAGCATAAGTATCAATATCACTATCTATATCTATCCGAGTTAAGACTCACTAATCTATCATTTTTTACTATAACAAATGTGTTTTAAGCTCACTAGTCACCACCCTATTATTCATATAAGTCATTATATATACACAAGAATTTAATATACACTACTTAGTTTTGTATTCACGCCTATCTAATTAATGTGACTTCCTTCTTGCAATAAAATTACTTTGTATACTTATACACCACAAGCAAAGAAGCTGGAAGCTGACATTAAAATGACAAGGAAGGAGATAAAACAGTAAGCAGAAGTTGAAGATGAGGCAAGTGAAGGCTTGTTCAAAAGACTGACCATTAAATTCAGAGACAAGCCAAGGTGTGTCATTCATACATCCAATGAGAAATTATTGTAACATTCTTCCCAATGGTCATGAATGGTTGTTTCAAAAACCAGACTAGACCAACCAGTGCCAGTTTGATCAGTTAGACTAGTGATCACATTAACGGTTTGTACTAAACCCCTTAGGTGGCCTAAGATGCTTTTGCAATCAAACAGAATGACCAACAAAAATTGTTATACTGGATGTGGCTTTCAGTCATTGCGAGGGTCAAAAATGTAAATGAAAAATTTATAACAAAAATTGAAACAAATGCAGAATCGAGTCTTTACAGGCTGACTTACTTCAGACACTCAACTATTGAAACAATTTATTCAAACTAAACAGAGCCTATGTACAAGGGGTAAGGCCAACAATTTTGGATGACTACAATGAGTAGCATTGGCTATATACACAGGGGAGGACAATTACATTGAAGCTAAAACCACTCAACCTGGGACTTCAATGAGCTTTGAAATTGGCAAGGACTGGACTGTGAACAACATTGCTGTGATCTCAAGACATCATCATAGTAGCAAAATCTGTCCTCAAAAAGAGAAATCATGAAGACGGGAAAGTTCACAGCCAGTTTAGAGCCAAAACAAACAGCTTCGAGCTACTTTTAGCATGTCTTAGTTAATATGACTTGAAAATCACAAGCAACAAGCAACTCCACCCTAGCAACCCTGCTGATATCGAAAGAAATTATTATGTATACAAACTGTATGGAAAGAATATCAATACCTCATTAAGAAAACAGACGATCAAATTAAAACATGAGTGGCCCAGCAGACAGAAAAAGAATAAATGTTCACATCAGATTCATACTCTAACGAGGGTGTGGGTGAGGTATTAACTCACATTGTCTATTGTTGTCAACACCCATCCATTGCTTTAATCTCAATTTTGTAAACCCCTCAAAGTTTCTTTGAGCAACAACCAGTAAGGCTTGAGAGTCTTGAAGCAGATGATGAGTAACACTTCATTGACAAGTGGTTCCCCACCAATTGAACACCAAGTGCGGCATTTTAAGACTAAAACTGCGTGTGCTTGACAATCTCAGAGATTGAAAGACAGAAAATGTGAGGACCATTCAACCTTGATTTCCTCTTTGATCTTCAAAATGAGTAAGTTCCCATTCCAGCACCTGTTCCACCTCCTTGGAAATGGCTACCATAGAATCCAAAATTTTAAAGAGAAAAAACAGGAGAAAAAAGTGTTTTGTGCAGAAGCACTTTTTACAAGCATAAAATCTAGCAGAGGAAAGGGAACAAAAAGTAAACCTATGTGTGCTAAACAACATCATACAGAAGTATCCACAAATAACTTTATACTATAACACATTCTAATTAAAGAAAAATATCAATAAATGGTCATAAGTTTAATAGAAAATATCATCCGAGCCATCTAAATAATCCCCACTTCTGTTCATTCTTTTCAAATGGTAAAAGTCAGATGATGATCATTTGAATACAGATTCATGAAGTCATTATTCAAAATAAACAATTGCATTTTAAAATAGCTCCGGTCCATTGTGCATCGGTGACCTCAATGAATATATCAGCAAATATAACACCTAAGGCAACTCATATGGTGAAACTAAAATATGCATGTCTTTAAAATTTTTCCTCAAAATAAAAAAAAATACAAGAAACATACAGGAAAAAAAGAAATAAACAAGATAGGTATCCACCCATGACAAGGGTGTATTTTAAGAATGGTAGGAGGGAAAGCAGGGAATCTGTCCCTTGCGATCACACATGAGGGGAGAGCATGAGTCGGCAAGGGAAGGAAGGGATTCTATTTTTTCGCTGTCCATGTGGTAAGTTGTGGATGGTCAGGTTGTTAGTGAGGGTATAGAGAGTAATGAGGGGCAGCAAGGAGCATTTATAGCCAGTGGAGAGAGTAAAGAGGGGGTAGCAAGGAGCATTTACAGTTAGTGGGAGTTGAGAGAATAAAGAGGGGCAGCAATTAGCATTTAACTAAGTGGGTTATGGCTAATGAATAGGCACTTAGTGGAGAAAATGAATAGTGAAGTGGAGGAGGAGATAAGGCATCCAGGCATTTGAGTAAGGAATTGGGGGCCTTTGGGCAGGGAGGTTAGCAGATCCTCAAAGATCTGCAGGTGTTCTATCTTATTTTTCTGTTTTTCAATTTAATCAAGAGGGGATTTTCCCTATTGTAAGGAGTTAGGCTCCATCGTTTCTTTCTCAGTAATACCAGTACCTATCAAAACATTAGTAGACTAATTATAGTAATTCATTCTAGCTGGTGGTGAGCAGTAAGTTTTCACTATTACTTGAAAAGGTAATGAAGTTGTAGACCAGTGGCACCAGCAAAGTTCAGCAATTCCATTGGACTTGGAAAATTTTTACGTGTTTCAAACATCCCCAATTCCGCATCATAGAATCTAGTATAAGATACATATAATTATTCGAGTTGTGTTACGTTAAGGCTATTTTAATCATGAAGTAGAAGCAGAAATCTTGAGAATTTCCAATATAAATGAAACTGTAAGGTCTAGATTTAATCATTTAATGGCTTTGTTTACGATGCCAGTCAATTAATAATCATTTCCATTAATTCTTAACTTTCAAATTAATACAATATTTAACTGGCCTTCAATATTTTTACGCTTCTGAGTTTCTTTTATGCATAATTGTGTCCACAGTCCCCACAACCTGTAACATATATAAGCTCTGGAAATTTAACACAGGAAAGTGTTTTAACTGTAATCCATAGGCTGAAACCCATTTTAGGATTCACCTTTTTTTAGGTATAGAAATTTTGCCTTTGACATTTACCTAGGATCTTTCCAATTTTTCAGCTACTGAATTCTACTTCCAAATGATGTAGGATTGTAGGCTAGAATCTGTACAATAATAATATGAGATGTACTGCAAAATCCAATATTCTAAGGATCTCTATGCAAAATCCTACATTCTAAGGATCTCTGTGCAAAATCTACAAATATTGGGGAAAAATTGTTTGTTTTCTATGTTCTCTGTTTAGCAGGCTTTGAGCTCCAAGCTGTAGGAAGACTAGCATGATTTGCAGTCTAAATCCGCTAGGGAGACGTATGGTAGCAAAGCAAAAGGGCTACTTTCTTTCTCATTATGAAATATTTCACCATCCAGCTAGTGGTTTTTTCCATGTGAAACACTTTACTGAGTATTCAGGAACAAAGGGGAACACCTTTATTGCATATAGGATCAAGGTATTACAATTAATAGTATATAATATATTTTTTTATTCAGTTAAATTTTTGTCATTTTTTTTAGTGTTAAGTTGGCGTTAAATGCTAGGTTATTGCTCATGGCAACAGCAAGGGATTAGATGAAGGTATGTATTTTTGAAGTTAAGTAGTTTGGTCTACAGAAATCTTTCCTTTATAATTCTATGAATGAATGTATCTCCACTAAGATGGTAAGTAACATCAAGCATGATAATGGCATTTATGCAAAGTTCTTTCCTGAATCTAATTTGTAATAAAAAATGAAAGGTGCCCAATGCATGAAGACTAACATGATACTAGAATTTTAGGCTGAAACCAGAAAATCGTAAGGAAATGTGAACATCCCTCTTTGAGACAACTCACAACACTGACCACTGCACCATTTGTGCCAAAAAATGCTATCTTCTTGATTGTAGAACTAGAAAGTTGATTAAAGATTAGCTTTTGATGGCTTCAGAAACCACCTGCCGAAGATGCCTGATTATTGGCCATTTCAGCTATATTTACTATTTTTGTAACATTAGTTATAATGGAGAAGCTGATATAAGAGCAAGAAAAAAATATAGTCAAAAGAGAGTATCAATGTACCAGAAACCTCACAGCAGTGAGTTCTCGTTTGCCCTCATATTAAAGTATCCACAAATAACTTAATACTGCAACAAATTCCAATTAAAAAAAAAGTACCAATAAGGCAATAAACGGTCATAAGTTTACTAGAAAATATCATTTGAACCTTCCAAAATCCAAATAATCCCCACTCCTTATATCTCTTCAGTTCATTCTTTTCAAATGGTAAAAGTCAGATGACGATCACTTAAACACAGATTCCTGGTCATTATCCAAAATCAACAATTGCATTTTAAAACAGCTCCAGTCCATTTTGAACCAATGACATCAATGAATATATCAGCAACTATAACACCTAAGGCAACTCAGATGGTGAAACTAAAATACGCACGTGATTTTAATTTTTTTCCTCACAGTGAAAAGAATACAAGAACCATATAGGCAAAAAGAAATTAACATTAGTAGACTAATTGTAGAAATTCAATCTAGTTGGTGGTGAGCAGTAAGTTTACGTTAATTACTTGAAATGGTAAAGAAGTTGCTGACCAACGGCAGCAACATAGTTCAGCAATTCCATTGGACTCTGAGAATTAAATACTTGTATTTTAATTATCCTTATTATAGAATCTACGGTAATAAACTTATAATTCTTCAAGATGTGTTACGTTCAGGCTATTTAATAATGAAGTAAAAGCAGAAATCTTGACAAACTGAAGTGGCCAGATTAGTGGCCATCTTAGCTGATTTTGTAACATTAATTATAAGGGAGAAACTGATATAAGAGCAAGAAAAATACATAGTCAAGAGAGTATCAATGAACTAGAAACCTCATAGCAGTGAGTTCATGAATCCCATCATATTTAGCTTCTCTAGTTCTGTCACTTTTCCTCCAACTCTTCGATAAAGCTGTTCTGAATAATTTTCCTAACACCAGTAAAGATACAACAAGTTGTGTTTGTTAGTGTTGGACTGTCGAACTATGCTGGACGGTGCAAAATCCAATATTCTAAGGATCTCTATGCAAAATCCTACATTCTAAGGATCTCTGTGCAAAATCTACAAATATTGGGGAAAAATTGTTTGTTTTCTATGTTCTCTGTTTAGCAGGCTTTGAGCTTCGAGCTGTAGGAAGACTAGCATGCATTGCAGTCTAAAGCTGCTAAGGAGACGTATGGTAGCAAAGCAAAAGGGCTGACTCTCTTTCTCATAATGAAATATTTCACCAACCAGCTAGTGGATTTTTCCATGTGAAACACTTTACTGAGTATTCAGGAACAAAGGGGAACACCTTTATTGCATATTGGATCAAGGTATTGCAATTAATAGTATCTAATATATTTTTTTATTCAGTTAAATTTGTCATTTTGATTAGTGTTAAGGTGGCGTTAAATGCCTAGGTTATTGTTCATGGCAACAGCAAGGGATTAGATAAAGGTACGTATTTTTGAAGTTAAGCAGTTTGGTCCACAGAAATCTTTCCTGTATAATTCTATGAAAGACTGCATCTCCACTAAGATGGTAAGTAACATGACAATGGCATTTATGCAAAGTTCTTTCCTGAATCTAATTTGTAACAAAAAATGAAAGGTGCCCAATGCATGAAGACTAACATGATACTATAATTTTAGGCTGAAACCAGAAAATCGTAGGGAAATGTGAACATCCCTCTTTGAGATAACTCACAACACTGACCACTGTACCATTTGTACCAAAAAATGCTATCTTCTTAATTGAAAACCAGAAAGTTGATTAAAGATTACCTTTTGATGGCATCTGAAACCACCTGCTGAAGTGGCCTGATTATTGGCCATTTCAGCTATATTTACTATTTTTGTAACATTAGTTATAATGGAGAAGCTGATATAAGAGCAAAAAAATATATAGTCAAGAGAGTATCAAGGTACCAGAAACCTCATAGCAGTGTGTTCTCGTGTGCCATCATATTTCCCTTCTCTAGTTCTTCACTTCTCCAACTCTTCAATAAAGCTGATCTGAATAATTTTCCAAACACCAGTAAAGATACCACAGGCTGTGTTTGTTAGCAGTTAGCACAAGTCAACGCCAAAACAGATCTAGAGAATACCTTAGAACAGGGATTAGTGAATGAGGTGATGGAATCAAGGGGAGAGTAAATTGGTTCTTTCTAATTTAAGAATAATACTAAAGCTATTCAACAGGTCAATCTAACACAAGATAAGAAACTTCCTCTACTTCTACCCAAATAAAGTAACACCAGCTTAATATACAAAACTGATTATACTAAAAGCTCTATACCTCTAGTAAGCTAATTTGTGAAAAAACAGAGTCAATGAAAAATTTCGCACATTGCCATGTAGCTGCAGGAGACTCAACAGGAAGGAAAATCTTCTGGGGGAGGAGGCAGCAATTACTCAGATACTCAAGATGGCAAGACCCCAAGAAGTGTGCACCTCAAGATGGAAATGCATAAACCACGCTCCTGGATTGTCTACCTTAAAAACCGAATTGTTGCTCATCACCCCTTTGGAACTTCCACTGCATTCCTCTCTGAAGGATCAACAAGGTTATAATATGCTCGGTCTATTTTAGGTACCAAACCCCTCGCCAACAATGAAGTTGTGCCAATGAATGTGAATTGGATGGTTCTCAACATTAAGGAAACCTGTATCCTGCAACACAATCTCCAAAATTTGTAACACAAGTCAATGCTAAAAGCTTTGTACAAAATTCTGTGTTCATGTTATATGTTAATGGGTCCACACCACTATAAATGATCATAAGTAAGCTACAAAAATAAAACCCGAGCCTTCTAAAAAAACCCAATTCTTATATGTGCTTTACTCATTCTTTTCAGAAGGTAAATTTTATGTGATCACCAGAACACATTCCTGATGTAATTACCACCAAAATAAACAATAGCCTTTGAAAAAGCTCCAATTAATTGGGACCTCCAGGAAAATATCAGCAACTAACACCTAAGACAGCTCAGATGAAGCAACCAAAATATGCTTCTGTTTTTAACATTTACCTTTCTATAAAAAAACACAACAAAAAAACAGGGGAGAATAAAAAGGAAAGCATCTGGTTCTACTTTCTATAATTTGGGTTAAATAAAGTTGACTATAAGAGATAAAGCATTCCAAATAATCATGTCAGTTTCAGCTTGGTTTGTTGTATGATAAAAAGGATTTCATTACAGATTACCACAATTGAAAACTAATATTGCGTCTACCATGAACTGAAACACTAACAATGAGCAGTGACTGAAAATATCCTTAAAAGTAGATAAAGTAGATTGACAGTAAACTGGGTACAAAAAGGATACTCATGTGAAGACTCAAAAAAATCAACCAATGTTATTGATACAAGATCAAAATGAACCTAACAAACATATGACTTTTAATCAAAACATAAGTGATAAGAGCCTATTGCATAGTCCATCTTTCTGATGTGTAACTATCAAAAGAAATAAACATCAGCTGACCAGTCATACAAATTCAACATTAATGTGTAACTAGAAAACATCTCACCTAGTTCTACCCTTACAATAGGCCTTTAGCGATCATTTCACAAAGAAGTTTCTCTGCCTCATCATTCTCATCTTTCTCAAAAAGAGCACGAATAATTATTTCAAAAGTTACAGCATCAGGGATACAACCATTGTCTTCCATTTTTGACATCAAAGCCAATGCTTCGTCAAACAAGCCCTCATTACACAGCCCATTGATAATAACAGTATATGTCTGGACATTTAGATGATAGCCTTTAATCAAAAGATCCTTAAAAACCTCTTGTGCATCCTCAAGTCTTCCAACTTTGCATAGTCCATCCATAAGAATAGTGTATGTGTGCACATTTGGCTGAATTCCCTGCTCGTCAATTTTCTTGACTAATGCTATTGCCTTGTCAAGATGATGGTTTTTGCATAAAGCGTCCAACAAGGAATTGTAAGTGATTACATTAGCAGGTTGGCCTCTATCATGCATCTCATCAACAAGCTCCCAAACATAAGAGATTCTCCCTGATTTGCACAAGCCATCAATAAGAGAGTTGTAAGTTACTGTATTGGGAACCAAATGTTTGCAATCCATTTCTTTAAAGAGATTCATGGCTTCATCCACCATTTTAATCTTGCAGAATCCATTAATCATGATGCTGTAGCTCTGAACATCAGCTACCACTCCCCTTTTGGCCATAGTGTTGAATACATATTTTGCCTTGTTCATTTGATTAACTAAGCAATACCCATCCATTAAAGCATTATAAGTAACAACATTAGGTTTCATGCCTTCTTTTATCATCATAGCTAACACATTGTTAGCTTCTTTGACCTTTCCTTCTTTACATAATGCATCAACCAATATAGTAAAGGTACAAACATTTGGGTTGATGTTTTTCAATACCATTTCACTTAACAAATCAGTTGCTTCCTTCAATCGACCCACAATGCCCAAACCATAGATTAGAGTATTGTAAGTGACAACATCGGGAGAAATTCCCCTAACAACCATTTCAGAATATAAATCATGGGCCTCAGTTATAAGTTTATCTTTGCATAGGCTGTCAATGATTGTGCTGTACATGACTACGTTAGGTTTAACCACTTTTCCTTCAATCTTTCTCAGTAACTGCATGACAGCTCTTGTCTGTCCTATTTTACACACCCCATTGATCAAAGTCCCGTAACTAACTTCATCTAAATGATATCCTTGTGCTACAACACTGTCATGAAAGTGCAGTGCTTTTTGAACATCTCCATTAGTACATAGACCTTTCATTAGTGTATTCAAGGTTATGGTATCTGGCTGATAACCCATTTTGAGAATCTTGCCCAACACAGAGAAAGCAAAAGCCATGTGACCCGCATGGCAGTAACAATTGATCAAGATGTTCAGAGTAACAATGTCTTGCGTAATTCCCCTAAGCTCCATTTGTTTAGAAAGAGAAATAGCAGTGGGGTAATGCTTCATCTTCACAAGGGATCCTAAAATCTTATTAAATTCCACAATGGGTGGCGTAGGACGCAGATGGAGCATGCGATTGAATGAGAGAAGGGCATCGTCAACATTATAATTATCAAGGTTAAGGTTTGGGGGCTGAGAATGAGAGAATAGCCTCGCATTCAAGAGCTGAGATTCGGGGTATGGAAGAAAAGGAGGAAAGTTAGGGATGAGAAAAGGAGCATACCTTAATCTTGACATTGTTGTTGAATTCAACATGTTTCTTTGTTTAAGGATATCTCCTCAGTTCCTCTGCTGAGTGTTGCATTCAAATTGTGTTTGTGTTGGTTTAGTGAATGCTTAAACTGGTTCGCCTTTGGGACTTCTCGTACCTCACGTTCATATGTCTCGCACAATTTGCAAATGGAAAATGCTTATCACCCATCTCATTCTTTCTCACATGTCAGGTAACAAAATTAAAATGTAAATATAAATAAATAAATAAATATATATATATATATATACAAATATAAGATAATGGGCGTTAATTTATAATAATAATAATAATATTATTATTATTATTATTATTATTATTAATTACAGTTCAAAAGTGAATTTTAATTAGATTTTTTAATATTTGTATAAATGAATCATATAAATAATTATAAATTTTACCTTTTTATAAAAGCAATTTAATATAAAAAATAAAGTAATGTTATTTCAACCAAAAATTTTTACTAATTTTTTTTTCTTTGGATGAATGATTTTGTTGTCTATATGTCACTAGTGAATAGTGACTAAGAAGGTTCACAAGAGTTCATACTGTAATAATAAGAGAAAAAAGTTTAAATAAGAATTTTAGTTACTTGTGGTGCTGTTTTCTAATAAAAATATAATGTGTCTTATTTTTTAATAAAAATATAACATGTATCTTATTTTTAATCACTTTTTCATATTTTTTAAATTTTCACTGATGAATTATAAAAAAATATACACATGTCATTATTTTATTAAAGAATAAGACTACAAATACTTAAAGAATTTTATCTAAATTTTATTCCATAATAAAATTGAGATATAAACTTTCTTATGTAGGTTATAAGTGTAATTGATTAATTAAAAAAACA
The DNA here is from genome assembly GCA_029884595.1 of Ormosia semicastrata. NCBI lineage: Eukaryota > Viridiplantae > Streptophyta > Magnoliopsida > Fabales > Fabaceae > Ormosia > Ormosia semicastrata. The sequence goes on from JAQQTO010000063.1 coordinate 137,328,379, forward strand.
AATAAAAATATTGTAAAAGTTGGCATCTATAATTATTTTTCTACAAAAAAATTAAAAATGACTTATTTCTTTTATAGGTCTTTAATAAATTAGTAAAAACATATGAAAATGATATAAAAAAATTATTTAAGTAGTTTTTTTTATAAATTTTAGTTTACCATTTTGTGATTTGACTAAATTATTGTGATCACTGTGCTTTAATGGATAACACTTTACTCCTATGATTTTCTATGTTATAATAATCACATATTTACAAAAACATTTTATTTAGTCTCAAATTACTACACTCGGTCTACCAAAATTATATTACTTGCACAATATAATCATACTTACAATTGGGTGAAGATGATGATGAACTAATAAATAAATTATTAATGATTTCATCATGTTATAAAATGATGATTCACTTATTTTATAAAACATGTATAATCATAATTGAGATTTGAGTAATAACAAATTTTTAAACTTTAATATATGTCATCCTTTAGAAATTAATTGAAAAAATCTTATTCTGTACTACAATAGTGAATCATAGGAGACAAAGTGTCTCTTTTTAAACTATTTAGGAATAAAGTAATTTCAAATCAAACTCAAAAGTGAATATAAAGTGAATTTTTTCGTATGTGACTTATTTTTATGCCCAGTTGTTATCTTACTTTCTCATATTTCAACAAAGAATATTAGTATCACAATCTATATCTTTGTTTATGAAATAAACTAAGATTGACTAAACTTTTATTTTTTATAATATATGTGCTTTAAGCTCACTAGTTTCTCATTTATACAACTCATTATATGAATTAATATATATATATATATATATATATATATATATATATATATATATTCTTCATACTCTTTGACTAAGTACTTTTTTAGTATAGATTCATTTATTACTATTCACTATTTAGTTTTGCATTTATGCTTATCTAATTAATGTGACTTCTTTTTTATTGTGAAATTACTTTATATAGTTATACACAAGCAAAGAAAGTGAAAGCTGGAAGCTGATATTGAAATGACAAGGAAGGAGATAGAATACTAATCAGAAGTTGAAGATGAGCTCAAGTGAATGCTTCATCAAATGACTGACAATTAAATTAAAAAACAAACTAAGGTGTGTCATTCTTACATTCAATGAGCAATTATTGTAATATTCCTGCCAATGCTCTTGGATGGTTGTTTTAAAAAATCATACTAGACTATCTAGTTTGATGAGTTAGACTAATGACCATGTCAATAGTTTGTACTAAACCTAGTGATCGAACACATTTAACGTTTGTACTAAACACCTTTCCTACTTTTGCAATCAAATAGAATGACCAATAAAAACTGTTAAATTGGATCTAGTTTTAAGTAACTGAGAGGGTTGAAAATGCAGATGAAAAATTTATAAGAAAAATTCATACAAATTCATAATCAGACCTTTACAAACTGATTGTTTTACACACCCAACTATTGAAACAACTTATTTAAACTAAACAAAGCCTCAGTACAAGGGGTGAGGTCAACAACTTTGGAGGACTATAGTAAGTTGCATTGCCTATATACATAGAGGGGACAATAACATTGACGCTAAAACTATTCAACCTGGGACGTCAGCAAGCATTGCAGTTGGCAAACACTGGGCCAGGAGCTTGTGAACAATACTTCTGTGAACTCAAGACAATATAGTAGCATAATCAGCCATGAAAAAGAGAAATCATGAAGATGGGATGAAGATCACAGCTAGTTTAGAGTCAAAATCAGACTTGAGAATCTCAAACAACAAGTAACTACACCGCTAGATGCTGATATGAAAAGAATTAAGTATCCAAAAAATATCAGTATCTCATCAAGAAAAGATAGCATCAAATTAAAGCATGAGTGGTCCGGCAGACTAAAAAAGAATTAATGTTCACATCTGATTCATATCCTAATGAGGGCGTGGGCGAGGTATTAGCTCACTATCAATGGTGGTCAACAATCATCAATTGCTTCAGCCTCAATCTTGTAAACCCCTTAAGAGTTTCTGCAAGCATCAACTAGTAAGGCTTGAGAGTCTTGAAGCAGATGACGAGCAGCGCTTCATTGACAAGGTGCATACACTCAACAACATTTCTCAACAACTGAACATAAAGTATGGCAATTTTGGACTCAAAAACTGAGTGAGCCTGAGTGACAATAGCAAAGATTGAAAGACAGAGAATACAAGGATCATTCGGCCTTGGATTCCTCATTGATCTTCAAAATGAGCAAGTTCCCAATCCAGAACCTTTTCCACTTACTTGGGAATGGAAAAAGAATCCAAAATTTTCAAAAAGAGACAACAGGGAAAAAAATGTTTTGTGCAAAAACACTTTTTAACCAGTATAAAATCCTGCAGAGGAAAGGGAACAAAAAATAAACCTAATGTGTGCAAAACAACAACATATTAAAGTATCCACAAATAACTTAATACTGCAACAAATTCCAATTAAAAAAAGTACCAATAAGGCAATAAACGGTCATAAGTTTACTAGAAAATATCATTTGAACCTTCCAAAATCCAAATAATCCCCACTCCTTATATCTCTTCAGTTCATTCCTTTCAAATGGTAAAAGTCAGATGACGATCACTTAAACACAGATTCCTAGTCATTATCCAAAATCAACAATAGCATTTTAAAATAGCTCCAGTCCATTTTGAACCAATGACCTCAATGAATATATCAGCAACTATAATGCCTATGGCAACTCAGATGGTGAAACTAAAATATGCACGTAATTTTAATTTTTTTTCTCACAGTAAAAAGAATGCAAGAACCATATAGGCAACAAGAAATTAACATTATTGGACTAATTGTAGAAATTCAATCTAGTTGGTGGTGAGCAGTAAGTTTACGTTAATTACTTGAAAAGGTAAAGAAGTTGCTGACCAGCGGCAGCAACATAGTTCAGCAATTCCATTGGACTTTGAGAATTATATACTTGTATTTTAATTATCCTTATCATAGAATCTACGGTAATATACTTATAATTCTTCAAGATGTGTTACGTTCAGGCTATTTAATAATGAAGTAAAAGCAGAAATCTTGACAAACTGAAGTGGCCAGATTAGTGGCCATCTTAGCTATATTAGCTGATTTTGTAACACTAATTATAAGGGAGAAACTGATATAGGAGCAAGAAAAATACATAGTCAAGAGAGTATCAATAAACTAGAAACCTCATAGCAGTGAGTTCATGCATCCCATCATATTTAGCTTCTCTAGTTCTCTCACTTTTCCTCCAACTCTTCGATAAAGCTGTTCTGAATTATTTTCCTAACACCAGTAAAGATACAACATGCTGTGTTTGTTAGTGTTGGACTGTGGAACTATGTTGGAGGTGCAAAATCCAATATTCTAAGGATCTCTAGGCAAAATCCTACATTCTAAGGATCTATGTGCAAAATCTACAAATATTGGGGAAAAATTGTTTGTTTTCTATGTTCTCTATTTAGCACGCTTTGAGCTCCGAGCTGTAGGAAGACTAGCATGCTTTGCAGTCTAAAGCTGCTAAGGAGACATATGGTAGCAAAGCAAAAGGGCTGACTCTCTTTCTCATTATGAAATATTTCACCAACCAGCTAGTGGATTTTTCCATGTGAAACACTTTACTGAGTATTCAGGAACAAAGGGGAACACCTTTATTGCATATTGGATCAAGGTATTGCAATTAATAGTATATAATATATTTTTTTATTCAGTTAAATTTTTGTCATTTTCTTTAGTGTTAAGGTGGCGTTAAATGCTAGGTTATTGTTCATGGCAACAACAAGGGATTAGATAAAGGTATGTATTTTTGAAGTTAAGCAGTTTGGTCCACAGAAATATTTCCTTTATAATTCTATGAATGATTGCTTCTCCACTAAGATGGTAAGTAACATCAAGCATGATAATGGCATTTATGTAAAGTTCTTTCCTGAATCTAATTTGTAACAAAAAATGAAAGGTGCCCAATGCATGAAGACTAACATGATACTATAATTTTAGGCTGAAACCAGAAAATCGTAAGGAAATGTGAACATCCCTCTTTGAGACAACTCACAACACTGACCACTGTACCATTTGTACCAAAAACTGCTATCTTCTTAATTGCGAAACCAGAAAGTTGATTAAAGATTAGCTTTTGATGGCTTCTGAAACCACCTGCTGAAGTGGCCTGATTATTGGCCATTTCAGCTATATTTACTATTTTTGTAACATTAGTTATAATGGAGAAGCTGATATAAGAGCAAGAAAAAAATATAGTCAAGAGAGAGTATCAACGTACCAGAAACCTCATAGCAGTGTGTTCTCGTGTGCCATCATATTTCCCTTCTCTAGTTCTTCACTTCTCCAACTCTTCAATAAAGCTGTTCTGAATAATTTTCCTAACACCAGTAAAGATACCACAGGCTGTGTTTGTTAGCAGCTAGCACAAGTCAACACCAAAACAGATCTAGAGAATACCTTAGAACAGGGATTAGTGAATGAGGTGATGGAATCAAGAGGAGAGTAAATTGGTTCTTTCTAATTTAAGAATAATACTAAAGCTATTCAACAGGTCAATCTAACACAAGATAAGAACCTTCCTCTACTTCTACCTTACAAAAAGTAACACCAGCTTAATATACAAAACTGATTATACTAAAAGCTCTATACCTCTAGTAAGCTAATTTGTGAAAAAACAGAGTAGGAAGGAAAATCTTCTGGGGGAGGAGGCAGCAAGTACTCAGATACTCAAGATGGCAAGACCCCAAGAAGTGTGCACCTCAAGATGGAAATGCATAAAGCACACTCCTGGATTGTCTACCTTAAAAACTGAATTGTTGCTCATCACCCCTTTGGAACTTCCACTGCATTTCTCTCTAAAGGATCAACAAGGTTATAATTTGCTCGGTCTATTTTAGGTACCAAACTCCTCGCCAACAATGAAGTTGTGCCAATGAATGTGAATTGGTTGGTTCTCAACATTAAGGAAACCTGTATCCTGCAACAGAATCTCCAAAATTTGTAACACAAGTCAATGCTAAAAGCATTGTTCAAAATTCTGTGTTCATGTTATATGTTAATGGGTCCACACCACTATAAATGATCATAAGTACGCTACAAAAATAAAACCCGAGCCTTCTAAACAAACCCAATTCTTATATCTGTTTTACTCATTCTTTTCAAAAGGTAAATTTTATATGATCACCAGAACATATATTCCTGAAGTAATTACCACCAAAATAAACAATAGCCTTTGAAAAACCTCCAATAAATTGGGACCTCCAGGATCAGCAACTAACACCTAAGACAGCTCAGATGAAGCAACCAAAATATGCTTGTGTTTTTAACATTTTCCTTTCTGTAAAAAACCACAACAAAAAAAACAGGGGAGAATAAAAAGGAAAGCATCTGGTTCTACTTTCTATAATTTGGGTTAAATAGAGTTGACTATAAGAGATAAAGCATTCCAAATAATCATGTCAGTTTTGGCTTGGTTTGTTGTATGATAAAAAGGATTTCACTACATATTACCACAATTGAAAACTAATATTGCGTCTACCATGAACTGAAACACTAACAATGAGCCGTGACTGAAAATATCCTTAAAAGTAGATAAAACAGATTGACAGTAAACTGGGTACAAAATGGATACTCATGTCAAGACTCAAAAAAATCAACCAATGTTATTGATACAAGATCAAAATGAACCTAACAAACATATGACTTTTAATCAAAACATAAGTGATAGAGAGCCTATTGCATAGTCCATCTTTCTGATGTGTAACTATCAAAAGAAATAAACATCAGCTGACCAGTCATACAAATTCAACATTAATGTGTAACTAGAAAACATCTCACCTACTTCTACCCTTACAATAGGCCTCTAGCGATCATTTCACAAAGAAGTTTCTCTGCCTCATCATTCTCATCTTTCTCAAAAAGAGCACGAATAATTATTTCAAAAGTTACAGCATTAGGGATACAACCATTGTTTTCCATTTTTGACATCAAAGCCAATGCTTCGTCAAACAAGCCCTCATTACACAGCCCATTGATAATAACAGTATATGTCTGGACATTTAGATGATAACCTTTAATCAAAAGATCCTTAAAAACCTCTTGTGCATCCTCGAGTCTTCCAACTTTGCATAGTCCATCCATAAGAATAGTGTATGTGTGCACATCTGGCTGAATTCCCCGCTCTTCAATTTTCTTGACTAATGCTATTGCCTTGTCAAGATGATGGATTTTGCATAAAGCGTCCAACAAGGAATTGTAAGTGATTACATTAGCAGGTTGACCTCTATCATGCATCTCATCAACAAGCTCCCAAACATAAGAGATTCTCCCTGATTTGCACAAGCCATCAATAAGAGAGTTGTAAGTTACTGTATTGGGAACCAAATGTTTGCGATCCATTTCTTTAAAGAGATTCATGGCTTCATCCACCATTTTAATCTTGCAGAATCCATTAATCATGATGTTGTAGCTCTGAACATCAGGTACCACTCCCCTTTTGGCCATAGTGTTGAATACATATTTTGCCTTGTTCATTTGATTAACTAAGCAATACCCATCCATTAAAGTACTATAAGTAACAACATCAGATTTCACGCCTTCTTTTATCATCATAGCTAACACATTGTTAGCTTCTTTGACCTTTCCTTCTTTACATAATGCATCAACCAATATATTAAAGGTAAAAACATTTGGGTTGATGTTTTTCAATACCATTTCACTTAACAAATCAGTTGCTTCCTTCAATCGACCCACAATGCCCAAACCATAGATTAGGGTACTGTAAGTGACAACATTGGGAGAAATTCCCCTAACAACCATTTCAGAATATAAATCATGGGCCTCAGTTATAAGTTTATCTTTGCATAGGCTGTCAATGATTGTGCTGTACATGACTACGTTAGGTTTAACCACTTTTCCTTCAATCTTTCTCAGCAACTGCATGGCAGCTCTTGTCTGTTGTATTTTACACAGCCCATTGATCAAAGTCCCGTAACTAACTTCATCTAACAGATATCCTTGTGCTACAACAGTGTCATGAAAGTGCAGTGCTTTTTGAACATCTCCATTAGTACATAGACCTTTCATTATAGTTGTGAAGGTTATAGTATTAGGTTGATAACCTATCTTGAGAATCTTGCCCAACACAGAGAAAGCAAAACCCAACTGACCCACATGGCAGTAACAATTGATCAAGATGCTCAGAGTAACAATGTTTTGCGTAATTCCCCTAAGCTCCATTTGTTTAGAAAGAGAAATAGCAGTGGGGTAATGCTTCATCTTCACGAGGGATCCTAAAATCTTACCAAATTCCATGATGGGTGGGGTAGGACGCAGATGGAGCATGCGATTGAATGAGAGAAGGGCATCGTCAACATTATAATTATCAAGGTTAAGGTTTGGGGGCTGTGAATGAGAGAATAGCCTCGCATTCAAGAGCTGAGATTCAACGTGAGGAAAGTTTGGGATGAGAAAAGGAGCATACCTTAACCTTAACCTTGACATTGTTTTTGCATTCAACATGTTTCTTTGTTTAAGGCTATCTCCTCGGAGAAAAATTACTTTAAGTTACATGTTACAATCTTTGTTTTATTTTTTAATTATTTAATTATTATTTTTAAAATTTTTATTAAGAGCATATTATATTTTTATTAAAGACAAATCTACAAAGACCAAGAAACCTTAAATTTTATCTATCTCCTCAGTTCCTCTGCCGAGTCTTGCATTCAATTTGTGTTTGTGTTGGTTTAATAAAACCGTGAAACTGCTTGTGCTTTTGGTTTGCTTGTAATAATAATTATAATAATTATAATAATAATAATATTATTATTATTATTATAAACTGCCGAGTCTTGTATTCAATTTGCCACTCGTGAAAAGTGATTGAGAGGGTTCCATCGATTTTATACCATAAAATAAAATTGAGACTTGAGCTTTATCTTATGTATGTTATAAGTGTAATTGATTATTTAAAAATAAAATAAAACTAATAAAAAATTATACAAATTGGCATCTATAATTATTTTCCTATAAAAAATTTAAAAATGACTTATTTCTTTTATATGTTTTTAATAAATTGGTAAAAACATATGATAATAATATAAAAAAATTATTTAAGTAGTTTTATTTTTGTATAAATTTTAGTTTACCCATTTTGTGATTTGACTAAATTATTATGATCATTATACTTTAATGGGTAAAACTTTACTCTTATGATTTCCTATGTTATAACAATCTCATATTTATAAGAATTTTTTATTTAGTCTCAAATTATTATATTTGATCTACTAAAATTATAATACTTACACAATATAACCATACTTACTGATTCGATTAAGATGTTGATGAACAAATAAATAAATTATTAATGATTTCATCATATTATAAAATAATGTTTCACTTATTTTATTAAATAAGCATAATCACAATTGAGATTTGAGTATTAACAAATTTTTAAACTCTGGCATATGTATTCCTTTATACATTAGTTGAAAAAATCATGTTATATACTAAGGTAATGAATCATAGAGATAAAGTGTTTCTTTTTAATTCATTTAGGAGTAAAGTGATTTCAAATTAAATCCAAAAGTGAATATAAGGTGATTTTTTTTCTTAGGTGACTTATTTTTATGCCCAAATATTATCCTATTTTCTCATATTTCAACAAAGAGTATCAGTATCACAATCTATAATTTTATTTATATAAGTGAGCTAAGATTGAATAACTTTTCATTTTTTATAACATATGTGCTTTAGGCTCACTAACCTCTCATTTACATGAGTCACTATATGAATTAATATATATATATATATATACACACACACTGGTGCATTCACCCATGCAATGCACGGATCAAGAAGATCAACTCATATGCAATAAATTTTGATTTGGCATGGTTCTTCCCAATTTGGGAACCATTTTCCAAATAAAATCAAACTTTCTCTATGGGCAAAATAACCTTCCAAACTAAACAAATCCTTTCTTTTGAATTCAAATTTGAACCTTTAAACATTTGTTGCCTTATAATGGTGACCCATTTCATCTGTCCTCAAAAAATCCTTTGTAGTTACTCAAGTTTCATGTTTCAAGTTTCAAGACTAGCTCGAAATTACTCCTTGAGTCTTTATTTTCGGGCTTTACTCGAAATTACCATTTATGGTCATTATCAAATCGAAATCATCACTTCTAATATGGAATCGAAAGTACAATTTCTGATAACAAATCGAAACTATAATTTTGACAACTTCAAGTCTTTATTACAATTTTAACTCTAATAAAGCTAGAGAATGTATATGAACAAATTCATATTATATAAAAAAAAATATTCAAACAATGCTTGATTGTTTTTAAAAAACTTAGAAGATGGTCAAAAGAAGGTCATTCATTAAGTCATATAATTGTTTACATCATATAAAGTGCAATGCTTTATATCAATTCCACAAACTATTTCTGACATCAAATCAAAATTATCATTTTGATATAAAATTAAAATTATTATTTCTAACATACTCGAAGTCGTCACTTCAGATATAGAATTGAAAGTATCATTTCTGACAACAAATTGAAACTATCATTTTGATAACTTCAAGTCTTTATTATAATTTCGACTTTAATAAAGTTAGAGAATGTACATGAACAAATTTATATTATATAAAAAAATCAAACAATTCTTGACTGTTTAAAAAAACTGAAAAGATGGTCAAAAAAAGATCATTCATTAAGTTATATAATTGTTTACATCATATAAAGTGAAATGCTTTATATAAATGATACAAACTATTTGACATCAAATCGAAATAATCTTTTTTTATATAAAATCAAAATTACTATTTCTAACATACTCGAAGTCATCACTTCTGATATGGAATTGAAAGTTTCAGTTCTTATATCAAAACGTAACTTTCATTTTGATGACTTCAAGTCTTTATTATAATTTCAACTCTAATATTGTTAGAGAATATACATAAACAAATTCATATTATATAAAAAAAAATCAAACAATGCTTGACTGTTAAAAAAAACTCAAAAGATGGTCAAAAGATAGACATTCATTAAGTCATATAATTGTTTACATCATACAAAGTGAAATGTTTATATCAATGACACAAACTTTTTGACATCAAATTGAAATCATCATTTTGATATAAGATTAAAATTATTATTTTTGATATACTCGAAGTAATCACTTCTGATATGGAATCGAAAGTACAATTTCGATAGCAAATCAAAACTTTTATTTTGATAATTTAAAGTCTTTATTATAATTTTGACTCAATTAAAGCTAGAGAATGTATATGAATAAATTCATATTATATTAAAAAAATCAAAACAATGTTTAACTATTTTTAAAAAAACTCAGAAGATGGTCAAAAGAATGTCATTCATTAAGTCATATAATTATTTACATCATATAAAGTGATCTATTTTATATCAATGGCACAAACTATTTGACATCAAATCGAAATCATCATTTCGATATAAGATCAAAATTACTATTTCTGACATACTCGAAGTCATCACTTCTGATATGAAATTGAACGTTCCATTTTTAATAACAAACTGAAACTATCATTTCGATAAAACTATTTGACATCAAATGGACAACATATTTCAATATAAAATCAAAATCACTATTTTTTATATACTCAAAGTCATCACTTATGATATGGAATCGAAAGTACAATTTCTAATAGCAAATCAAAACTATCATCTTGATAACTTCAAGCCTTTATTACAATTTTGACTCTAATAAAATTAGAGAATGTATGGTACGCGTAAAATATACTAAGAGCAAGTGCACTTTATCTCCAAGTAATATAGGACTTAAGTCTCAGTTATCGATCTCAAAAGGAATAATTGATAATTACTAGATTCACAAAACCCTTTGTTATCCAGACAATCAAAAGTGTATGAAGAAATTCAAGATAAGATCAAAATAAACAAATAAAGAAAAATAATGAAAAATTAAACAAAAAAAATAGATAATCACTAAGAGAGAAACTAGGGCGCAAGGTTCATTTGAATCTAATTATTTAAATTTTCTTTCATTTATGATGTAAGGTATTTCTTTTACCAATATTATTTTACCTGCTATTGAATCCCAATGGTCATGGATGAAACAATATTCTATTCCTAAATTAAATCACCTATTTGGTCATTTAGTTGAATTAATTAGAAATGCATTAAGCTTCAATTCGAGAGATGAATCAACATACCTGTCAATTCCATTGGTAGAAAAAATTGATGTTTGGTCATTCACCAATCTAATCCGAGGCTTACCATATAGATCCACTCATTGAATGCGGATGGTCACTAGTCAAACAATGAATTAACACATGCCAAAAGTGATCAGGTTATGACAGGAATGCAAATAATATGATAAACCCTAAAGAAATTACCTTAATCAAATTAGAAATCAAACTCAAATAATTAGGAAAACAAGATCTCTCATAACATTAGCTATGGATTTAGCTACTCATGTTCAATATAAACAAACTCATATCAGAATACAAATTCATGAAAAGAAAACTCAAAGAAAAGGGAAACTAGAAAGAAAGAGAAATCAAAAACTCCTTTAATGGAGATTATGATCTTCAAGCCTTCAAGAATCGAATCTTCCTTCGAAGCCGTCCTCCAAGGTCTGCTACTGCAAAACAACTCTCTCAGGGTTAAGGATTTTCTGTGTAATGTGCTCTATGTCTTTCTGTTTCTATCTGTGTTATAACTTTTCCCATTTATTGAAAATTGCGTATTCTGTTACGCAACCAGCGCCTAGGTGCTCAGTTCTGAGTGCTCAAGCGCTCAGCCACTTAAGTCCAGATGTGTGCTGCTACCTCCTGGGCGCTCAGGCGCTCCTCACCCAACGCTCAAGCGCTGTGGGCGCTCAAGCGCTCAACTCTGAGAGCTCAAGCGCTAGACACAAAATTCTTCTTTTCTTTTACTTCTTCGAACATCCAGTCTTCTCCATGAATAATTACCTGAAAAAAATATACAAAATACTTAATAAAAACACAATCAAACAATACTAAAAATATAACAAAACTTACGAATAAAATTTATTAAAAATAAAAAAATATGAAAAATCAAGGAATTGAACCGTAAAAATATGAAATATTGACGGTTCATCAATGTACATGAACAAATTCATATTATATAAAAAAACAATCAAATAATGTTGGACTATTTTTAAAAAGACTCAGAAGATGGTCAAAAGAAAGTCATTCATTAAGTCATATAATTGTTTACATCATATAAAGTGAAATGTTTTATATCAATGACACAAACTATTTGACATCAAATAGAAACCATCATTTTGATATAAAATCAAAATTATTATTTCTGACATACTCGAAGTCATCACTTCTAATATGGAATTGAACACTCCATTTCTGATATCAAATCAAAATTATCCTTTCGATAAAACTATTTGACATCAAATTGAAATCATCATTTCGATTAAAAATTTAAATTATTATTTCTGATATACTCGAAGTCTTCACTTCTGATATGGAATTGAAAGTACAATTTTTGATAGCAAATCAAAATTATCATTATGATAACTTCAAGTCTTTATTACAATTTCGACTCTAATAAAGCTAGAGAATATATATGAACAAATTCATATTTTATGAAAAAAAATCAAACAATGCTTGATTGTTTTTTTTAAAAAAACTCAGAAGATGGTCAAAGGAAGATCATTCATTATGTCATATAATTGTTTACATCATACAAAGTGAAATACTTTATATCAATGGCACAAACTATTTGATATCAAATCAAAATCATCATTTCGATATGAAATCAAAATTACTATTTCTCATATACTCAAAGACATCACTTTTGATATGCAAATCGAACGTTCCATTTCTGATAGCAAATCAAAACTATCATTTCGATAAAACTATTTGACATCAAATCAAAATCATTATTTCGATATAAAATTGAAAGTATTGTCTAACATACTCGAATTCAACACTTCTGATATGGAATCAAAAGTACAATTTCTGATAGCACATCAAAATTATCATTTCAATAACTTCAAATATTTATTACAGTTTCGACTCTAATAAAGCTAGAGAATGTACACAAAAAATTCATATTATATATAAAAAAAACCAGACAATGCTTGGCTGTTTATAAAAACACTCAGAAGATGATCAAAAGAAGGTCATTCATTAAATAATATAATTGTTTACATCATATACAGTGAAATGTTTTATATCAATTCCACAAACTTTGACATCACAATGAAATCATCATTTCGATTTAAAATCAAAGTTACTATTTTTGACAAACTCAAAGTCATCACTTCTGATATGGAATCTAACGTTTCATCTCCGATAGCAAATCAAAACTACCATTTTGATAACTTTAAGTCTTTATTACAATCTCGACTCTAATAAAGTTAGAGAATGTGCATGAACAAATTCGTATTATATAAAAAAACCAAACAATGATTGACTATTTAAAAAAAAAAACTCAAGAACATGGTCAAAAGAAGGCCATTCATTAAGTCATATAATTGTTTACATTATATAAACTGAAATGCTTTATATCAATGGCACAAACTATATGACATCAAATTAAAATCATCATTTCGATATAAAATCGAAATTACTATTTCTGGCATACTCGAAGTCATCACTTCTGAAATAGAATCGAACGTTCCATTTCTTCTAGCAAATCAAAACTATCATTTCGATAAAACTATTTGACATGAAATCAAAATCATCATTTTGACATAATATTGAAATTACTATTTTCGATATACTCAAAGTCATCACTTCTGATATGGAATTAAAAGTATAATTTCTTATAGCAAATCAAAAAAATGATTTTGATAATTTCAAGTCTTTATTACAATTTCAACTCTAATAAAACTAGAGAATATGCATAAACAAATTCATATTATATAAAAAAAAATCAAACAATGCTTGATTATTTTTTTTTAAAAAAAACTCAGAAGATGGTCAAAAGAAGGTCATTCATCAAGTCATATAATTATTTACATCATATAAAGTGAAATGTTTTATATCAATGGCACAAACTATTTGACATCAAATTGAAATAATCATTTTGATTTAAAATTGAAATTACTATTTCTGACATACTTGAAGTCATCACTTCTAATATGGAATCAAACATTCCATTTCTGATAGCAAATTGAAACTATCATTTTGATGACTTCTAGTTTTTATTACAATTTTGACTCTAATAAAGTTAGAGAATGTGTATCAATAAATTCATATTATATTAAAAAAATCAAACAATGCTTGATTATTTTTTAAAAAAACTCAGTAGTCAAAAGACGGTCATTCATTAAGTCATATAATTGTTGACATCATATAAAGAGAAATGCTTTATATCAATGGAACAAACTATTTGACATCAAATTGAAATCATCATTTCGATATAAAATCGAAATTACTATCTGACATACTCGAAGTCATCACTTCTGATATGGAATTGAAAGTTCTATTTTTGATATCAAATTAAAAATATCATTTTGATTACTTCAAGTCTTTTTTTTTTCAATTTTGACTCTAATAAAACTAGAGAAAGTCATAAACAAATTTATATTATATAAAAAAAATAAAACAATGCTTGATTGTTTTAAAAATCTCATAAGATGGTCAAAAAAGATGGGCATTCGTTAAGTCATATAATTGTTTGCATCATATAAAATGAAGTATTTTATATCAATGACACAAACTATCTAACATCAAATCGAAATCATCATTTCGATATAAAATTAAAATTACCATTTCTAATATACTCGAAATCATCACTTTTGATATGTAATTGAAAGTATCATTTCTGATATCAAATCGAAACTATCATTTTGATAATTTCAAGTCTTTATTATAATTTCGACTCTAATAAAGCTAAATAATGTTCATGTTCATGACAATGATTTTTATTCATACTAAGTTTTACAATGCACGCTCGAAATTGTCTGAAATCAAAAAGAGTTTTTTTTATATCCAACAAATACCTCCCAATATTTATTCACGAAGTATGAGAGAAAAATATTATTGTTTCGAGAATTCACTACAACAAATTCAGTCTCTGGCAAGGGCTAAAAAACATTGCCATAAGTCTGAAACCGTTGCCTAAAATCTATGGCAACGCTCTTCAGACCTTACCAAGCCCTTGCCTCTTTTGTCGTACACTTTTGGCAACACTTCAAAAAAAAAGTGTTGCCTGTTCTTATCTTCTAACAACACTTTTGAGAAGTTATCCGTAGATGGTGCTAGTAACATTTTTGACATGTTGGTTATAGGTACTGTTTTAGGCAACGCTTTAGTGTTGTTGCTTTTATGTACGCCATAAGGCAACATGAAAAAAGTGTTGCCTATAAGTTAAGGTTTTGACGACATTTTCTACACATTGATTATAGGTCCTGCTTTAGGCAATGCTTTATTGTCGTTGCTTTTAAGCACGCCATAAAGCAACTTGTAAAAAACATTGCCTATAAGTTAAGGATTTGACAACGTTTTTTTTACATGTTGACTATAAGTACTGTTTTAGGCAACACTTTGTGGAATAAGCTTGCCCCAAATGGTTTAATATGTTAAGTTTTGATGATGACAAATACAAGTCAAAAAGAATGATGCTTATGCTTAATAGATGTGCTTTATAGATAACAAATGCATCACAAAAGAATATTGATCATGTTACATAAATGTGCTAAATGAGATATATTGCATCATGCATGATTATGTACTTTATCTAGTTATATTTCACTTAATAATCATGCAATGAGATATATGTAACATTCATCATATAATATATCCAATAATATTTTATATGAGTTATAAATGAATTAATATTGGATATGTCTATGAAAGTCTTATATGCATGCTAGACTAACTAGAGTTATACATTTATGAATCATGCATATGAAGATATTGAATTCTGAATTTGGACTAACTATGTTTGATTAAGTGAACAATACTTTTAGGATAGTCCAAGTACTTAAGAGTGAGCATTGCAACAAGAAAGCAAAAGATCACAACTATGCTCAACTCAAGAAGGATGAAAATAATAAAGATGTTCCAAGCTTGTGCAAGACATGAAGAGAAGAAAACATCAAAAAGCTTGGATTACATCGAGAATTGATGGAAGTGCAAAGATCAAGTCCCAAGACTCTTCAAGCTTAGCCTATAGGACTTAGATCTTGTGTAAAGGTAAAAAGGAATCACACTAAGCTCAAACAAGTTTTAAACATATTTATAAGTGTTTCTAAAATGTTTAAATGCCCAACAAATTGTTTTTGGAAAGCTAGTCTTGGTAGTATTTCAAATCTATGAAAAATAGTCAAGTTTGTGTTTTGCAAAACTAACATATACTTACTCTTTTGATCATAACTTTTAAAATACTTTGAGTTTTACTTTGAAACTTATCTCATTTGAAAATAGACTCAAAGATCTTTCTAATGACTGGTCATTTGCTTTAAACGGATAAGAAACGAAAAAGTTATGACCAATTAAAGTTTGAGTTTTGAAAATATGACCTTTGGTTACTATTTTGATCATATCTTTCAAAATACTTTGAGTTTTGTTTTGAAACTTCTTTCATATGAAAATAGACTCAAAGAGCTTTCCAATGAGTGGTCATTTGCTTTAATTGGATAAGAAATGAAGAAGTTATAACCTTTTAAAGTCGGTTTTGAAAACCAGAAATGGCGTAATCGATTACACAAACCATGTTCGATTACAACGTCGAAACAAAGCCGTGTAATCTATTACAGTATGTAATCGATTACAAAGTGCTTGCTGGAAAGCTTGTAATCGATTACACATGCTATGTAATCGATTACAAAGTGCCCAGGAACGTTTCTAACGGCTATAAACGGCTAGTTTTCATAGAAAAACATTATAAAACACTACCAAAGGCTATTTTATCACTTGGGCTCTATATATAAGTGTTGTATGAAGCTTATACACCTCTTGAACACTAGAATTTATCCTTGAATCATCAAAATCATATTTTGAGCTAAGTGTGTAAATCCTTTATACCCATTGAGCTTCAACTTGTATTATCTACTCTTGAGAGAGTTTTCTATCATCTACTTTGTTCTTGAGTTGTATATTTTCTTGTACACATTCTTTCTATTCACCTTGAAATAGGTATCCTCAAGAGAGAAAATGGTGAGGTATCCCTTTAGTGAGAGGCAAAGGGTGAGGTATCCCAAAGGTGTTGTGAGTGCTCTTCATTGTAAAGGTCATCAAGCACTGTGAAGCTTGAAGAATTGGAGGCTCTAGCACAAGGGTGAGGTATCCCGAGGTGTGAGGAGTGCTCTTGTATGTACAAAGGTTTTCTTGTAAAGTCTAGAAGATAGTGAAGAAAATCTCAAGTTAAGCTTGGGGATTGGATGTAGGCCACAAGTGGTTGGTGGCTGAACCAAGATAAATTCTTGAGTTTAATTCTCTCTTCCCTACACTCTTTAAATTCAGTATTTAGTGAAATATATTTATCTATTGCATATCTTGATGTTTTGGTTGTTACAACTTGATATCTAGCTTATTCACTTAGTTCATCATATATCCCAAGTTGTATTTGAGTAATCCTCAATAGTTGTACATTTATTAGACTTATTCCGCTGCATTTATTTATTGAGTGATTTAAAATACATAGTTTGTCAAAGTTGCATTAAAACTAGTCATCACCCAATTCACCTCCCCTCTTGGGTAATGGTTGCCATGGCTAACACACTTTAGTTTTGTTGCTGTTAAATACACTATAAGAAAACTTGTATAAAATGTTGACTATAGGCTTTTTTTTTTTGAAATATTGTCTATGCATATCTACTTTTAGGCAACACTTTTTACCTGTGTATTAAAAAAATCACATATTAAAAAATTAATAATGCATTAAAAAACTAATTTTTCTCAAAGAAAGGACATTCAAGTATTATTAACAAAAATAAATAAAATATACTAAATTATGTAGGTGTTTACTGTTTACACCAAAACCAAGAAAAAAATCATTTACTATTGTTGTGAGTACAAAAGTAGTGCGATTGTTCCTAATCACATAACACAAATGACAAAACAAAAAAATTAAAGCTGAATATCTTTGGCAAATCTCTATAATTATATCTACATGCAGGATGCCTTTGTTTCACTTTATCTAGTAGATTCTCAGTGCAAAAAAAAAAAAGAAGCAATAAATATATGTAAATAAATATTCTAAAACACATAAGTATTCCTCCTAAGGCAGGGTATGAAAAATTACTCTAATATTGGATAGGGTGTGGTTTGAGTTCCCATACCAAACAGTGGTATATAAGCATATAATAAGCTTTTTCATCCCATTATGACAAGCTATTATTCTAAAGGTATAGCAAATAAAATTTCACTAATTCACACCAAAAAACTAACACCAAATTATGCACATTTTGATTGAGGAGCAAAATGGAATGCCAACTTGCATAGCACATATACTATCAAATGAAATACCTTTATATAGAACATACCCAATCTAGAATACCCATTTCAATTAAAGGTAATCCATCACTTGCATAAGTTGCCTGTCGCGACCGGGATCGCGGTAAAAAATAACAACTCATTAGATTTTAAAATATGAAAATAGTGTCGCCACCATTTTTATTTTAACTTAAGAAAAATTAGAAAACCTTTCTTTGAAAATGGTCTTTGGAAACAGATTGGATTCGGGAGTCGGTTATGGATAGAGAAGGGCAGAAACTTAATCCCTAAGCACCCCTAACACACCCGTTCTAAAACGGTACCTTAGGTCAATTGTGCAAATTCTTAATAATTCTTAAAAATATTTATTTTATCCCTTTTACAAAATATTGTAACTATTTATAAAAAAGATCCTCAAAATTATGAAAATTTAATTTTGACTTGACAGAAATGAAATTCTGCTCCTACGTATCCCCTGGTGCAATGGGGAACTCAAAGTTATATAGTTCTTTATAAAATAAGTGTGAGTTGATTGATTTTAATTTAAAAAAAGATTTTTGAAGAGGAATTTTATTTGAAAACAAAATCATTCTTGCACAAGGTTTAGCACCAGGCTACTCAATAAACCCTTATGATTCAAATGATATTGAAGATAGCATCCGTTATTCAATCATCATCATTGATCATTGCATTGATTAAAAGATTTTTTTTTATTTTTTTTTATTTTTTTTATTTGTCATTTTTATATTCTTTTACCTTTCTCTTTTTTTTTTACCAAAATGTATCATTATTGCCTTAATGTGAAATGGGCAGCAGCCCACGTGATTCAATCTCAAACTCAAAAAGACAATCAACAATTCAATTTAAAGAAATAAAAGTTTGGAGACTTTGGCAACAATAACAGAGTACACACCAAGGGACGTTTCGGGAGGAATCTGGTTTCTGAGGTCCGACGGTCGGTGCAGGGGGAATCTGGTTTCTGAGATCTGACGGTCGGTGCAAGGGGGACCTGGTTTCTGAGATCCGACGGTCGGTGCGAGGAAGGATCTGGTTTCTGAGATCCGAAGGTCGGTGCGGGGAAGGATCTGGCTTCTGTGAAGTCCGACGGTCAGTGCAACGGGGGATTTGGTTTTGTGAGGTTCGACGGTCGGTGCGAGGAGGGATTTGGTTTTGTGAGGTTCGACGGTCGGTGAGGGGAAGGATCTGGCTTCTGTGAGGTTCGACGGTCGGTGCGAGGAGGGATTTGGTTTTGTGAGGTTCGACGGTCGGTGAGGGGAAGGATCTATCTTCTGTGAGGTCCGACGGTCGGTGGGGAAGGATCGGCTTCACGTGAGGTTCGACGGTCGGTGCGAGGAGGGATTTGGTTTTGTGAAGCTGATGAAGCTGTTATTTTGGTGGAAGAGGAGATGATGAAGGTTAGTGAAGGATGGTTCACGGTTTGGGGAGAGCGACGGGGTAATGGTGGTTTCTTATAGGGGTGTGTGTGTGTGGTTGGAGGTTGATGGTGAAGATGGTTAGAGTCTGTTTTGGGCTTGCGGGGTGGTCACCGTTTGGTGAGGTTGGTGATGGTTGTTATGGAAAGGTGATGGAGGTTTCTCACGGTTGGGAGAAGTGAGTATTGGTGAAGTGAATGTTGAGTCGTGGACGTTGGGTGTGATGGAGTGGAGATGAACTTGATGATGAAGTTGATGATTAGTGGTGGTAGTGAAGTGGGGGAATAGTGATGAAGATGGTTAGAGTCCTTCACAGTTAGTGATTTGTGGGGTAAAATGGTGGTTTCACGGTTTGGGTTGGTCTGCTCCTTGATCGTAGCTGTGGTGAGGTTATGGCTTAATGATGAAGGTGTTGTGTTGAGCTTCTGAGAAGATCTTTTCTCTCCAAACTCCCAGCTCTCCAGTGGCTTTTTCCTTTCAATTCTCCCCCCCCCTCCAGCAATCTCCAAAAATCCCCCTGCCAAATACTTAGCTTCCTCCTTTTATATCATTCCCCGTATCCAAGTTCCTCCCTTTTTTCCATTTTTTCAACGGTGACATTTTCTTCTTTTTCTCCTTTTAAGTAAACCACTCCCTATCTTTTCTACACATTGAGTCCTTCACTGCTTCATCTAGCAGAACTTTTTCTCCTTCTATCCCTTCATCCTCTCTTCTCTTTGCTTATGCAGCCTTAATGCATTTAATGCATTGTTATTTTATCATTTTCTTTTACGTGTGCAGGCACCAAACAGTAAATGCATTGCCCTTTTCCCCTTTTTTTTGTTTTTTTTTGTTTTTTTTTATTTTTTATTTTTATTTTTAATTTGACTTTTTTTTAGCCCGGTCAAAATTGGATGTTCACACTGCCTCAAATAGATTAAGCTACACATGCTTTTAATCTATACACTCACAAGTGATGCTACCTTGAAAACAGATTCACACTCTTCTATAAAATCCTATAGTGCAAATTTTTTTGTCAAATACTGTAGACTATAAACCAAGCAACACAGAGAGAAAAGGAGGGAATCATACTCAGCATTTAATTAAACAAAATTGACCCACTTTGCAATATAAATATGACATTTATTTATTCCCAGCGGTGGGCGGCTTTAACTTAAGCATCACATGACTATCATGCATTGTTATTTTCCCAATCCTAAATGAACCGCATTGCTAGGATCAACATTCTAAATCAACATGTGTTATTACCTTTTCCTAACTTGGAATATGCATTGATGTAGAAGAGTAGTGTGGAAGACCATTTGTATCCATGTTAGGTGCACTATTCGCATCATCTGGAGATGAATGCAATAAGGACTCCAAGTCTTCCAAGTTCACACTTGGGCTAGCTCTTTCAAGCAAAGCCTTCACAAGATTTTCTAATCTCGCCACTTGATTCTTATGTTATTCATCTGATTGGCACCCTTTTTTTGTTGCTTTCTCCTTGTTCATTTTGTTTCAAAGTAGAGATTTTAATCTGCAAAATTGGCAAACTGAAATTCATTAGCTTATAACTTTACATTTTCCAACTTAAGGGAAGAACAAGCAAAAGCATGCAAAATAAAGAATAGTAGATTCTGTGGATTGAATAAATTGCACCAAAATGGATTGGCAATACAAGACATAGTAACAATATAATGTCAGATACAAAGAAGGAATTGCTATCATCTGGCCCATAATTCCAATGAATAAGGAGCTCCATGAAAGTCTATCATTCTGCTTTACTATTAGCTAAGACCATATATTTATATGGTACAATGTAAATATAAAGGGTGTCAGAACCACAATTTTTGCAGGACTTTCCTGAACTTTAAATGAAAACTGGGAATGATATGTAATTTTAAAAATCATGAAATTTTAACCACATCTAGCCTTATATTGTAGTTTTCAAAAGAAAAAAGTAGCAAGCAAAAAGGATTCCTACAGCTCTAGGTACGCAGCTGAAATTGCAAGTTGTCAAGATTCTGATTTCTGCATAATTAAGGTAATTTTCAAATGAAAACTGGCATTGATTGGGAAGGGTATAAATTCTAGAAATTTTATCAATTATAGTATTTCATCTTAGCTTTCAAATGAAACAAGAAGTGAGTCAATTGATATAGTACAACCAAAGTTATGTAGATAATATAGGGACTGTTAGAGCAGTGGTTCAATATAACTAAGCAATCTATTTTTACACTGGTTAATTATGCTATAGGACTTCAAAATTTCTAATATTTCATATAGAAATAGTATTATGCCTTATCTAACAAAAATAAAAAAGAAGAAGTAGGTCATTTGGACCACTGTAACCCAAAAAAGGCAAATTTTTCTCATCACCCTCAGGGTTGGTACCATTGCACTAAGTTTTTTGCATAAGTTGCTAGGGGTCACTTCCTAGCCTTGATTCATGCATTCATGCAAACACATTGAAATTTAACACATATGTCTTGCATCCTAAAAAACAAATATGTTGGACCTTTATAGCCCAAGTTTTGCAACTGTGCAAATAGGCTGCCAGAATACCTTTCTTGCAAAAATAGATCTGTCTTCAAATAAAAAATAGTATTAAACCAGCCATGTAAAATTCATGAAATTTTAACACAAATTAAATCCATCCCTTAGCTTTCCAACCGAACAAACCTCATGTAATTCAGATTCCTATAGTTCAAGTTATGCAGACTTGAACAATTACTGTTAGGACCCCAAATTCTGCAAAAAAAAAAAAAAACAGCCTATATTCAATTTAACCTAGCACCAAACCAGACGGGTAAAATTTTTGAAATTTTAACTGGAAATAACTTAATCTCCTAGTTTTATAATGGCAATGATTTCATGTCAATAGGTGTCCTAAAGCTCAGGTTCTACTCAAAACAGTACAAGCTATTCAGAGTAGAACAAATTATGGTCGTTATGCTTTTCATTTTGGCTGAGCTTACAAAAAAAGATGTGATCTCTTGTTTATTTCCTTGACAATCACCTAAATATCCCCCACAACAAATTATTCTTTTCACTAGTGAATTACAAAATTGATCTCATCATTTTCTCAGACTATATACATATGCTATTTTTGATGAAGCAATATATATTCAAACTGTTATGTGAGTTTTTATTTCATCCTATCTAAGACATATTATGTGATTTTATATCAATCCTTTCTTTATGACAGAACTTGTATATATTTCCATACTATGTTCCTGTTCTAGTTTGGAACATTGCACTTTGCATACAGTATGAGAAAAAGGAAGTAGTGAAAAAGGTATTCTGGTGAGGACAATCGGGGTAAATTATAATGAATTGTTTGGGTGCTTTTTGGGCTATTATAAATGAGTATTGTTCATATTACCATATGGACAAGTACTGTTTATACTACTGTAGCACATGTACTGTAGCAGTGGCATCTTATATTAAGACTTTCAGCTTCTTTTTATTCATGTTCTTCAGACGGCTATGATTAGATCTATTCTAAGGGTTAGAATTTGTTTTTAATTAGGGTTTATATGTTATACAAAGGGGTTTAATGGCTGTAACAGGAGATAGTTCTAATTTTTTCAATAACAAAAGCTTTTCTTCTATTTCCTGAATGTTAACCAGAAGGCAAGTCATCTTTGGCTGTGTTTTAGATCTGCTTGCCCGTCATTTTTCCTCTGTAAATTGCTTTTGTGCCACAACTCTACCATAGGCCTTTTTACCTTACACCATATTCCCTTGTTGGTTCATATACAGAACAGCAAAGTCCTTACACCCACAAAAACAACAAAGAAATCATTGACAAAGTCTAAAAGCTAATTAAGTAATAGTGAGATAAGCAACAAAAGCAAGACATATGCAATAAGTGAACAAATCATAATAGTATTTGGCCATAAAAAGCATTTTGAAATAGTAGTATAAGCATACCCAATTCTAAGCAGAAGGTAACAGATTACCAACTGTATGCCTAGAAGACATTCTAGAACACTTTGTTCTCTATGTTGTTTGAGGAAGCAAGGAAAATATCTAAATTCCAAGGACCACATTACTGCAATTTCCATTTATCCTCCTACTAGGCCAAACAAAAGAATAAACTCCTTGCTGATAAACAACTACACAACATTAAATCCTAATACCATGATGAAAGTGATGACATTTATGCCTTATATGGTTGTTATCACTGCAAAATGCCAACCTTAGAACAAACTGAAAA
This sequence comes from Ormosia semicastrata, assembly GCA_029884595.1. Lineage (NCBI taxonomy): Eukaryota > Viridiplantae > Streptophyta > Magnoliopsida > Fabales > Fabaceae > Ormosia > Ormosia semicastrata. The sequence goes on from JAQQTO010000063.1 coordinate 137,352,438, forward strand.
TGCAACAAAAGATAAAAAGCAACAATATGACTTAACTCAAGTTACCAATTTTCAATAGTCAAAATTAAATGGCAGTCTGAATAACGAAGACAAATTATTCAGGAAAAAAAATAAAAATTGATCACAAGTTGAAGGTAAGTATAGTCATGGTGAAACATATACCTAACAACATATGTACCATTACATTTTATAATACACACATATTGATAGTTTTAAATTATATTTTGAACTGTAAATATTTTGCTACACACATATGTTGCTATATTATGTAAGTAAGGTATGCATTAAGCAAAGTTGATGATGAAACCTTTGTGCTCATCAGATGCATCATGGTACTCCTCCTGCTCCTCCTCGGGTACAGGGTGAAGCTCCACAGCTTCCCCAACCATCCCTCTACCCTCAACCTCAGTCTAAGTGCCACCCTTACCATCCTTATCATCGGGGTACCTCACAACCACAACAGGGCACACACAATGTTGAACACAATAATCACTAACACTTCCAAGCTTCTAAAATATAATAAATACACCATATCAGGTATTTAATAACATCCTCAAATATCAGTTTTAGCTTTCACAAAATCAAAAAATTGAAAGGGCATTGGTTACCTTGATATAATAAGCCTTCTGGATCTCTACAGCGTGGTTACATACCAGATGCTGAGGGGGTTTGAGGATGAACAATGCTTAAAACTCAGTTGACGATATTCACGCACAACACAGGGGTTTGGGTCAATTTTTTGAGAAAGAGCGTGAAATGTGTTTAGAGAAGACAGACAGAACTTGTTATAGTGAGGGGCAAAATGCACAAAATCAAAGAGAGAGAGAGAGAGAGAGATAGACAGGGAAATGTGTTCCGAGAGAGTGTGATTGATTACGATCATCTGCTTAGAGCTCGTTCTTCGTCTTCTTCATCACTCCCAGGAAGAACGCCTGCAGTAGAATCAGAAGTTATGTTCGAAGAAGTTAGGGCTCAAAAATTTCTGGAAATAAATGTTTAGCTTTATCTCAGAAAATAATAATGAAAAAATTGTGTGCATATAATTAGTGGGAAAATTAAAAGATTGGAAAGTTTAGCCGGAATTGAAAATACAGGATACAATTTTTAAGTGTAGCATATAAAATTTTTTAAGACCACCCTTGGTAAGCATTGCTTATTAAGCTTTAGGCAACACTTTTTAGGTGTTGTGTCAAAAGATTTGCTTGAACATGTTCACATTTAGAGATCGACTATAAAAGGTTACCTATATTTGTTATCACATCGTTTCGTAAACGTTGCCTGAAATACATGGCCTAAAGTTATAATTAAAAACAACTTGCAAAAAATGTTGCTTATATAAATTTAGGCAATGCTTTTTAAGCCTTGCGAGAAGCTAAAATTGTTGTAGTTATTACTTTTCGATATTGTAATGACTAATATGAAATGTGTATTTCATGAATTTGTGGTCTATATTGTTTCAAATATTTATCATTTATCCAGATAATTCGTTCATTTGAATTAATAATCAATTAAGCATTTTTTAGAAAGGCTTTTTCAATTCGATATGGTCCTACTCAATTTGGGAATCATTTACTAAATAACTGTGATCTTTTTTTCATGGGCAAAATAACATTCCAAACTAAACAAATCATTTCTTTTGAATTCAAATTTGAACCTTCATACAATTGGTGGCTTCTGATGGAGACTCCTTGAGTTTGTTTTAAAAAAATCCCAAGTGTAGTTACTTAAGTCTCAGGTTTTGAAGACCAGCTCAAATTTGCTCCTCGAGTCTTTGTTTTCGAGCTTTACTCGAAATTATCATTTCTTGTAATTATCAAATCAAAATCATCATTTCAATATAATTTTGAAATTATTATTTTTGACATACTCAAAGTCATTTATGATATGGAATCAAAATTACCATTTATATCTCCATCTGTTGGTATAAATTTATTGAATAATTACCAATTCGATAACTTCAAGTCTTTATTACAATTTTGACTTTGATAAAGCTGGAGAATGTGCATGTTCATGACAGTGAATTTCATTCATATTAAGCTTTATAATGCACGCTTGAAATTGTCTAAAATCGAAAAGTGTTTTTTTATACCAATCGATTCTTCGAATATTTATTTTCGAAGTATGAGAGATAAATATTATGGTTTCGAGAATTACTTTTCGATATCATAATTTAAATAATGCTTGACTATTTAAAAAAAAACTCAGAAGATAGTCATTCATTAAGTCATATAATTGTTTACAATGGGTTTATACAAAGTTGCTCAACCTAAATAAACTCAATTGCATCATAATTTCCATTACAACAAAATATACTTCCTCAAAAGAAGTTAAAGGCTTGAACATTCCAAAGACGTATAATGCGGACCTTGAGCCTCCAAGCTCCCCTCTCAACATAAATTTTGCTCATAGGACCAAATGGAGGTACCATATTAGCCAAGTACAATATGTAAAAAAGAAAAAATAGAAACTTAGCACAAGTTGAAGATCTGAGATTATGAAGGTAAGAAGTTCAAGCCGATTGATTGCATACAATCTCAGAGTAATGGCAACCCATATTTATAGGCCCAAAAAATTTGAATTTGAATTCAAAAAAAAAAGAGAAAAAAAACTCATGGTTACTATGGTTCCCATACCGTCGACTTGACATTTATCACCTTTACATAGCAGCAAACAAAAAGAAGGGAAACATGTTGACAGCTATAGTGGTAGGAGCGTCTCGAATGGTTTTCCGTCTCCAACACGTGACTCTCCCACCAACTCCTATCTGTAACACACAACCGACTAACAACACTCCACCACAAAAAACACTTGTCCTCTCAGTCATGCAATTCACCAACCACCCATTTTGACTAACCAAAAAAGTTAACCCCCACGTGTCTCTATCTAGCCAGAGACAGACCACCTAGGCATGTAGATTAAATAAACATTGAAATGCCAACGGAAGCTACATACAATCCACTCAAGGTAATAAAACAAATAATCTTAGTGCAGCATGAAAATGACACGTGTGTGTGTGTGTGTATGTGTGTGTCCTGGGACTTCAGCATGCATTGCAGCTGGCAAACACTAGGTCAGGAGCTTGTGAACAATACTACTGTGAACTCAAGACAACATAGTAGCATAATCAGCCATGAAAAAGAGAAATCATGAAGATGGGATGAAGATCACAGCTAGTGTAGAGTCAAAATCAGACCTGAGAATCTCAAACAACAAGTAACTACACTGCTAGATGTTGATATCAAAAGAATTAAGTATCCAAAAAATATCAGTATCTCATCAAGAAAAAATATCAAAAGAATTCAAAATTTATTATTATTATATTAAAGAAAAATCAAAGGAAAAATGTAAATTATGAGTTTGTGAAATATTGACATATATGAAATTTTTTCCGTAAATAGCATAAAAATATTGTTATAAAATTAAATATTATGTCATTTTCAAGTTGTGCCACAAATGTAATTTGGATTTGAATTTGAATTTTTTTATTATTTCCTATTAAAGAAAAATCAAAATTAATCGTTAATCAATATAATAATAATAAAAGTTTTTTGGAATAATTTTTTAAAATTGAAAGATTATTCACAACCTTGATATTTTTTAAGCTCAAAACACTCTTTCATTAATCTTTAGAATTTTTTCAAACATTCTAAAAGCTTTATATTTAAACTTGGTATTTGATGATTTCAAAATGATAAAATTAGCATTTGAACTCCAATGTAAAATTCCAACTCTACCCCTGATAATTTATTTAAATACTATAAATATATTTTTATAGTAATAAATAATTATGGGATTACTTTCAAATATTTTATTTTAATTTTTACAATAACTTCATACATCGTACGTGTGCTATTCTAATTATTATAAATATGAAGTTTAAACAACCCAAAGGATAAGATAACTGTGATATATTTTAGCTCAATAAAAGATAAAGGAAGTGATGTTAGTTCTCATAACTTTTTCATTCCTTTTCGTTTTTTGATGTGTTGTTATTAGAATTTTAACCTTATGAAGTGTTTGGCAACCTTCAAAAACTAAATATCTAGATACACCAGCGCTTGTTTGTTTGTTTTTTTTTTACTAAAATAAGATTATTTTAAAATAAATAAGTAAAGTTGTATTCATTATTAAATTTTGTGAATGATATCATAAATACATTTACGATATGTTAGAGAAATTATTAGAGAAATTTTAGACTATAAAACCTAAAATTAGCATGGATCATTAAAAGAAGTGATAACTTAGTTCGTGTTTTAATCCATTAATTTAAAATTAAGTTTTAGGCAGTTAAATAGATTGTCACAAGTTTTGACGTTGACCGACATATAATAAGATACACTCCACGGTCTCATGGAACTAGTTTTAGTTTTCATGTGAGTGTTGTCTAATATACACTTTTTGTAAGGTGTATGGTGCACCGCGTGATCATAATCATTGATTGTGTTAAAAAATATATGAACGGCTATGATGAATAACATGTAACCTAATGATCTTTTTTTTTTTGGTTGCATTGTTACTTTTTTTCATGTTGCACAGTTTATTTTTTTTAGGTTGTACAACAGTGTAAATAATGCTAATTAAAATTTATAGAGTTTTTAATAATATATATTTTTTAAAAGAAACCCTTATAGACCTACATAGAGAAAATTGTACCAGTCTTTATTTTTTTTATAAATAAGCGTGCATATTAAAAATTTTATAAATTTTAACTAATAATATTTATACACAATAATATTTTTTAAAAAAAAATCTTCTAATTTTCTCCATGTTGTGTAAGAGGTTTTTTAACAAATATTTTTTAAGCGATAATATTATCATATTTTAATTGGTAAAAAAATTATTAAATTTTAACAGATAATATTTACATATAATAATATTTTTAAAAAGATATTTTTTTATACACTGTTGTGTAACTTAAAAAAATAGAACAATACAACCTAAAAAAAAAGATCGGATGACTTGCTATGACTTGCAATAGCAAATCATCTTAAGTAGTGAACCATACACCCAAATTTAAGATAGTATACAGTAGCATCACCCTTGAATATGTGCTGAAACCTGAAAGATGAAATCGTTTATGGATTTGTTTGCAATCGAGACTGTTGAATTGCAAATTGGGCCATTGGATTTTGATACACTTTCTTCACGGATTCAGCAATGATAAGCCAAACACGTGATAACCGCATAGCAAGTTTCATCAACTACACAGAACAATAACTAACGTGTCTTAATTTAAGTGAAAGACGTTTAATTTATTTAAGTATATAATTTTGAATTTAATTTTAAAATTTATGTATATAAATAATACTATTAGAAAGAATTCTTATTTAAACGTTTGATCGTATTTTGAGATATTAATTTTTTACTTATCTGATGAAAGGATATTCCAAAAAAAAACACAAAATAAGATAGCACATTATTAAACAATTCAGGTCTTTTTATCTAATAGAAAGAATTTGGAATAGCTAACTTGCCCACAGGTCTCGCCCAGAATTGGATGGCAGCCATTTTAACAGCTCTTCTTTTTCCATGTTTTGTGCTTTTTTGGTCCCTTTGGATCAATAAGGAGGTTGGTGGGTGTGAATTGAAAGATAAAGTAACCATAAAAGTTGTATCCATATAACAAAAATACTCAATTCTCAAACACTCAAGTCAAGCTAGTTTATTCAATAACAATTTCCACTTTAAGCAGGGCTCTCTATATATGTCTAACAAAAAAACGCAAGTTTCATCATCCATCACTATTCACAACCTTGATCTGATGATTGCAGGTTCTTTCTATTCCCCTAGAGATCCATGAAGCTCTTATGGTTTCTTCTGCGCTTGTTCTGCTTGCTACTTCTGTTTTCCAACCCTCCATTGCAGCTAGGTAAATACATATTAATTGTGCAAAAGAGCTAATAGTAAGACTAATCAAAACTTATCTGAAACAGTTTTTAACTTCTAATTAACATTAGTTTGAAACTCAGCCAAATTTAAATGGTGATGGCTTGTTCGATTTCCTAAGCATAACAAAGGATGTAGTGAAATATTGACTGGCGCAGAGTTCCTTCCCCTCCTTCTCCACCTCAAGCATGCTGTCCTGTGCCTAGACCAAATATGTTGATGCAAATCCATGAAGAATTAATGCTAAACTCCGTGCAGCTTATATGTTTTCTTCCTCTATAAATATATATAATCACTTGATTATGTAGACTACGGACGAAGTTGTGGCTGGAGTTAATTACCAACATACCCATGATCAACTACGTAATTAATAACTCCTAAAAAATATGAATGAGGACATGATCCTCGTCCCTTAAATATAAACCCAATGAATTGTGTTTCTTACTGATAAATATATAAAATTATTCATATGTCTTTACCTAACAATTTAAGCTTTTGACAAAAATAATTTATAACATAGTATTAGAATCTCTGTTACTAAATGGTGTCACATCCATTCTTCTAATAAAAAAGGTTGAATTTCAGCACAAAGTATGTAAGCCTATGTATTATCTGCACTTCAAGGCCAAATGACTCTTGTGTGAACAGAAATGTTAGATATATTAAACTAGTCGTGTATTTTTGTTTAACAGCTTAAACTTTTCGTAGAGTTGATTTATGACACTTACTCTATAAGTTGAGTGATAATCGAGAAGTTTTTATTTTTGGAATTATTTTTTTTTCTTAAGTTACTTTGGTATCATCTTCAATATGTAAAGAGTGCAAATTTTAGAGTTATTATTTTAAAGAAATTTTACTTAACTACTACTCTTGACCCAAAATTAAGAGAGCGATAATTTGTTACACCAAAAAAAATAAAAATTTAAGGATGAATTTTAAATACAATTTTTTATATAAAATCTATCATTGAATTTTATTTACCCCATTTTTAAAGTGACAACAAACTGGGACCCTTAATATATAGACTATCATGACAAACTTCACTACAATTCCGCAAATGGGTGGTCTTGCTACATGTTCGAAGTTTACCCTAAACTGCAAGACCTGGTTAACTAAAATATATAAACACTAGTTATGTTACAGCTATTCACCATGAAGTTTAGTTAAACAAACACGTGGAGCCATAATTAAAAAGATGAATTTATATGGGTGTAAAATAAATTAGATAATTTTCAATATGAAATTATTACTGTATATATTTCGCCCAGAAGGCAACTTCTACACAGAAACACTCTTGTTGGCATTAGCATGGTTGCTGTTGCTTCCCTTTATATCATCCATGATGATCCTGTTAGCATGCAGCTGATGATTCAAATCTGGCTTTACGTACGCATACTTTATTTATATCGTACCTAGTCTTTTATCTCCCAAATAGGATATGTTTTTTCTCAATAAAAGATAAAGGAAGTATTTATGATGTTCGTATTCATAACTTTTCAATTCGTTTTCATTTTTGGATGTGCTTTTATTAGAATTTTAATTGGTAAAATATCATATTGACGAAAGATGTTTGGTTATCAATTAAATTTTAAGAAATTGATTCTTATCTAAAATTTGAAGTAAAACTGGCTCTTTCCAAGGTAGGTAAGGCATTTTTAATCTTGTCTATACTATCAGCTCTCCCTATATACACTATGCCATGTATGTTTCCGATTATCAGATGTTGTTTGTGATGATATCCAATAGCTTATACCAATAAATTCTGGTGGAAGAATTTTGTTGATTCTGTGACTGTACACTAGGTCAGGAAAAACGAAGGTTAGCAGGCCTAAATGCGAGGGGGTACTTGGATTTAAGGACATATAGGCAATGAATATGGCCCTTCTAGCTAAACAAGGGTGGCGGCTAGTGGTAAATCATATTTCCCCTTTTTACATAGTGTACAAAGACAGGTACTTTTCATATTATTCCTTTCTAAATGCCCAATATGGGTCCAATCCATCTTGGCCTTGGCAAAGCATATTATATGGAAGGCAGGTTTTGCAAGATGGGGCTGGATGGGAAGTGAAAAGTCACTCATTTCTAAACATTTATAATGATCCATGGATTCTTATTGAACTTTTTATTTTGGTCACCAGACCCTCAAAACAGTCCACATGAGCCTTGTTTGCTTACACAATTGATTGTTGGTCACTTGAGAATGTGAAAGACCAGATTTTTTTCAATTTTAATGACAGTTTGGCAGAGATCATACTTAATATTCCAATTCGAACTAATCATGACAAGATGCGATGGCATTATCACTCTTCTAGAAAATATCATGTCCAGTCTGGTTATCGAATTGCTAGACATCTTCTTGACAATGAAATTGACCACTGGGAGAGGGAGAAGTTGTGGAAACGGAGGACCACCTATTCCTCCATTGTCCGTACTCCGTGGCAGTGTGTGGGAACAAATGCTCCTTATATTTTCTTCTTATGGGATCCATTCTACCATCAGAAATCGAGTGGGTGAGTTCATTCGTTCAGTATTAGAGAGGAGGCCGTCATGCAGGTAACATTGAATTAGCTATGTGGCTGCTTTGGCAACTATGGGAATCTAGGAATGCAAAAGTATTTTCATCGTAGTACCCGTCACCATTAGAAACTTTCATTATTGCTCAGTTGGTTGGGCCGAACCGGCCTGCATCATTCTTTTTTTTTTTAATTTCAATACTTTAACAAATTATTCTTATGTTTCAATTTTTTTATAATTTAATTCTTATCAAATATCAAATAAAATTATTTTTATGAAAAAATATTAATTTAAATTAAAAAATAAGAATAAAATTTTTATATATAATATAAATTACATAATAATATCTTAATTAAAAATTAAATATTAAGTTTGCAAGTTGACGTATTCAAACTAAATTTCTAGTTCACATCAAATTTTTTTGACCTAACAAATCTTTTTTATTGGACTGGATCGACCCATTTTAACATTTTTATTGCTATAGAAAGGAAAATGGAGTATTTAAATGTCAATAACCATTGATTTCCTTTTTTCCATTTATTTGTTTGGCCATTTGGCCTGTCTCTTGTATTTCTTGGAGCGTTATGCTCCTTTCATTTTGAGCAATGACATATTTATCTTTGACAAAAAAAATGATTCTTTGAAAGTTTAACTCAAAGTTTGTTTTTTTCTAATGTAAATTTTTTTAAACTCCCTTTCATTCCTTTTTATTTTCTCTTTCTTTTTAATTTATTTAGATTAAAGGATGATTGTTGGATAAGTTAATTTTTTATTATGAGCGGATAAGTTAAGGTGATATAGTGTTATAGACTATTATTCATTCAAAAGTCAATAAGTATGTCAACTCATTTTATAATTTTTTAATATTATAATTAATTTTTTATGTAACTAAGCTTAATTTTGAGCTATTATATTTTATATGAGCCTATGAAATTGGCTCTATCTTAACAAATTTTAAACTAGTTTTGAAATTTTTCAAATATCTCCTTATATAATATACATATTGTACCAACTTTATTTTAGTTTTACCCATTGTCTAAGATGAAAATAAAAAAAAAATTACTGAACTATGTTTTTTCTCAAAAAAATAAGATTAAAATAAAAAAGGAGAAAATCAGAAATTACTTTGTATCCTCTTATTTTCTTTCTATGTTTCTCTGATTAATTTCATTTATAATTTATTTCTTTCAACGTCATTTCTATCGTCCGGTCAAGATAATACCTTAATGACTTTTTAAACAAGTGACCCTTCTTAATTTGTCAACTCAACAGGAACTAAGAAGTAGTATGTCCTGATCACATATATGGGCAAGCAAATAGATTTTTGGTTGAGAATTTTTTATTTTAGATACGTAAATAAGCTTTTAATATATGTAAAATTATGTTAGTTATATTAAAAATAAATATATTTTTATTAAAATTATTTTATATATGTCAAAAATTGATTTGCAGATTTAAAATAAGAAATTTTTATGCAAAAATTTTCTTTGGTGACAGGATATTCCTGCATACTACCCAAACTGATGATAACGGACTTATTTTTAGTGACTTAGAATTATGACTCTTATAAGATTAATTTATGTTATTATTCTTTGCTTTCTTATTTGGTTTTTTTTATTAAAAAAAAAGGAAAATGACGATGGAGATTGCTTCTGACTTGGTTCGACTAAGAGGTAGTTATTATAAATAAATATTAACAATTATTTTGACTTAATCTTACCCTACTATAGGATAAAATGTTGTAAAATGTTGTTTTATGAATGTAGATTGCCAATTAAGTCACACATTTTATAAGAAGCACTTTATGTTTTCAAAAGTAGTATATATTCGGATACAAAATCCCAATTTACAAGTCTATATTTCTAGTCCTTTTGTTTTTTTTTTTCTTGTTTTTTGGTTTTTTTGTTTTGGACTAAGAAATTTCTAACAGTCTGACCCTAAGTAATTAATTGTTATAGCTATAATTAAAATATATAATTGTATGATTACCCTTACATCACTATGCTTATCTATTAACAAACCAACCCTTAGGGTTGACAATTTTAATTTAGAAATGCTTATAATTTCTATGAAAACAAAGTAATTTCTATATTTTTATATAACAATGATAAATTTTTTCACTTTTTTTCTTATATTATGTAATAGCAAATCATAATATTTATACTAACTTTATTTTGAAACCACGAGGTATCTCCACTAGGAATGTTCATGGGATGAGTTTATCTTGACCCAAACCCATCCCGATATCTTGACTAGGCCAATTTTATTGGACCCTGACCCAGCCCGATCATGGTTCATCAAATGACCAAGTAGTATTGGGTCAACTCGATAATTAAATAAATTGTACAAATTTGAACATTATATATAGCTAATTCATAAAATTATAAAAATATGTGACTAAAAGTAAGAGATGTTTTACAATATATATTTCAAAATAAATTATATCAACATAAATATATTATGATGTTTATGCAAAATGTGTTAATTTAAACCAAGAAATTTCATTGTTTAACACTTAGTATAAAAAAAATATATAAGTTTTAAAATACTGTGAAACACCGGGTCAGGTTAGGACAACTCGAAGCGTAACCCGAACCTGACTCGAAAATACACCAGATCTATTTTCGTAGAACTCGAACCCATCTCAATTAGCTTTGAGTTAGGTCAAACCAAGTTATTAGGATGCGTTAAGTTTTGAACGCCCCTAATCTCCACAAGTTTGACTCATTAAACCATCCATGAGATTAATCATCATTTGACTTGGGGAGCACGAGAGTTATGTAATCTCTCCACAATAATTATTTTCTTAAGATTTAAACTCGTGTCATCATCTTAAAAAGTCAAGATTGTTTATCACCTGAACCCAACTTTTGTGGGTATAATATTTATTCTAATTTTATTTTATTAGTAATATATTCACCTTAGTCAATCACCTTCCTATCTGCGGATTTTCAACTTGGGTGGTATTTAACTAGAGCAGGCGGCAGGCTTCAAAGATTTACAAAGAAAAGTGGATAATTAAGGTTTTTTAAGAGGCAACTGCATGAGTGATGACCAATGCCTTCCCCTATCTTCAACTATCCTCTTTGGATCCATTTGGATAGCGAAATTAGAATTGAAATATAGAATTTTAATTTTAATTTTAATTCTTTCAGAATTAGAATTAGTTCAAAATTTTAAATTTTATATTTAGAGTTGTCAAATAATTAAGATAAAAAATTATAATTTTAAATTCAATTATAATTTTATTATTTAAAAGTATGATCTAAAATACTTAAAAATATTTTCAAAAATTAAAATTAATAAAAATATTCATATAATAATATTTTTATAATAGTCATTTTTTTCATAAATAAAATTTTCATGAATTTTTTTAGAAAAAATAATTATTATAATAATTTTTATATAAAAATAAAAATAATTTTTATATAAATATAAAAATAATTTTTATATAAATATAAAAATATTTTTTTATATAAATATAGAATCTTAATAAATATAATTGTTCATAAATAAATGTGGAGAGAGAGAGTTTAATTTTTAAGTTATAAAATTGGTAATTCTTAAAGTATATGCTAAGAATTAAGAAAGATTTAATTTAGTTATTTTTCAATTTCATAGAATTGGTCCATGGAATTACAATTTCAATTTTAAATGATATTTTAAACATAAAAATTAAAATTAAAAGATCTAATTTTAATTTTAAATTTTAATTTCATGCTCAATTTTTGAAGCCAAACAGACATTTATGGACTTTTGACTATTCCAAACTTAAACGTGTTTGAAATCAGTGGAGTCCAAATCATTTTAAACTTTCATTATTGAAAATTCGTGGAGAGTGCTAAGCTATATCCAAATTGAATTTTTGAAATCAGAAAAGTTCCTATAGCTATATATATAGCATGGTAATGGGAAAATGAAAAACTGAATTCATTGATTGAAAAATACAATACACACAACTTCGGTATTTATAGATGAGTCTAACTGTAACTAACTAACTGAGTAGTATAACTAACTAACTAACTCTCTAACACCCCCCCTCAAGCTGGAGAGTGTATATTAAGCACTCCCAGCTTGGAAAGAAAGGTGGAGAAAGCCGCGGGTTCCAACGGTTTAGTGAAGAAGTCAGCCAGTTGATTAGAAGAAGAGATAGGCAATAAATGAAATAAACCCGAATGCAGCTTTTCACGCACAATATGACAGTCAATGTCGATGTGCTTAGTACGTTCATGGAAGCTGGCATTGGAGGCAATATGCAGGGCAGATTGACTATCACAGTATAAAAGTGCAGGAGTAGTGAAGGGAATGGCAAGATCTTGAAGAAGATATGTCAGCCATTGAAGCTCGCAAGTGGTGGAGGCTAAAGCTCTATATTCAGCTTCAGAGGACGAGCGAGACACTGTATTTTGTTTCTTTGAACGCCACGAAATAAGGGAGGAGCCAAGGAAAATACAGAATCCCGTAATAGATCGTCGGGTAGAGAGACACGAGGCCCAGTCAGAATCACTGAATCCTTTAAGTTGAAGAACAGAATTAGAGGGAAAAAATAATCCCTGGGCTGGAGCACCTTTGATGTATCGAATTATACGATTGGCAGCTTCAAAATGATTAGTGGTGGGGGCTTGCATAAATTGACTTAGTTGCTGAACAGCAAAACTAATGTCAGGACGCGTAGTGGTGAGATAAAGTAAGCGACCAATGAGACGACGATATGCAGAGGGATCATGAGGTGGAGCTGATGTATCAAAGAGCAACTTTGAATCTTTAATCATTGGGGTGCTGCAGGATTTGGCAGCAAGAAGACCAGAATCAGAAAGTATGTCCAAGGCATATTTTCTTTGGCAAACATGAATCTCGTTGGTTGTGCGAGAAACCTCTAAACCGAGAAAATACTTAAGATCACCAAGGTCTTTGATTTTAAATGTGGAATGCAAGAATTGTTTCACTGAATCGATAGCAGCAATAGAATTTTCAGCAAGAATCACATCGTCCACATAAACTAATAAAGCCGCGAAAGATGAGCCTTGTTGCTGAATGAAGAGAGAGTGATCATATTGGGAGTGTTTGAAGCCAAGTGACACCAGAGCAGTAGACAATTTAGAAAACCATTGGCGGCTAGCTTGTCGTAAACCATATAAAGACTTGGTGAGACGACAAACTTGATTGGGTTTGGTGGGAGTAAGACCTGGGGGTAGCTCCATATATACTTCCTCATTAAGGTCACCATGAAGGAAAGCGTTATCAACATCTAGTTGCTTTAGAAACCACCATTGAGAAGCTGCTACTGCAAGAAGAAGTCTCACAGTGGTTAATTTGGCCACTGGTGAAAAAGTATCAATGAAATCAACCCCCTCTTGCTGGGTATAACCTTTGGCAACTAGGCGTGCCTTGTATCGTTCAATTGTGCCATCGGCTTTGTACTTGATCCGGTAAACCCACCTGCAACCAATAGGAGTTTTGTCTTGTGGCAAATCAGTTAGATACCAAGTGTGATTAGCTTCAAGAGCCTGCAACTCAGCCTTCATAGCATTCACCCAATCAATAGAGTTAACATCCTGACTATAGGATTTTGGTTCAACATTATTTGATATGGCCAAGGTATACTTGAGATGAGAAGGGGAAAGGGAATGGTATGAAAGGACAGAAGATAAAGGATATGTGACAGTACCTGCATGGGAAGATGAGTTGGAACTTGCTGATTGAGAACAATGGCAATGGAATTCTTTGAGATATGCAGGAGCCTTGCGGATTCTGGTGGATTTCCTAACACTGGAATCTACAGTCTCATGTATTTGAGATTTTGAGATTGGGAAAATTGGGGTAATGGTTCAAGCAGAAAATGAAACTCATCAGAATCTATGTGATCAGTTTCAGAATGATGTAAGTGTGGAGGTTGTGAATAAGGAAATATATTTTCATGAAAAATGACATTTCGAGAAATTAGAAGGTCTCTGGTGTTCAGATCAAAAACCATGTATCCTTTGGTTCCATTTTTGAATCCAAGGAAGATGCATTTTCTTGATCTAGGATCAAGTTTGGTTCTGTGTTGTTCCAATGTTGAAGCAAAACAAAGGGAACCAAAAACCTTTAAGTCTAATAATGTGGGGGGTGTGGCATGAAGTAGCTCAAATGGTGATTTGTTTTGAAGAGATGATGATGGAAGTCTGTTAATAATGTGTACAGCATGTGCAATAGCAAATGACCAAAAACATTTGGGCAAATGAGCATGAAATAACAAGCCTCTTGCAACATTTAGAATATGGCCATGTTTCCTTTCAACCACAGAATTTTGTTGAGGAGTCTCAACACATGAAGTTTGATGCACAATACCAAAATGTGCATAAAAATCAGTGTATTGAAATTCTGTGCCATTATCTGATCTGATTGTTTTAATGCAGACTTGAAACTGTGTTTTAACAAAAACAACAAAATCATGCATTAATTTTCTGGTTTCAGATTTGGTTTTCATAAGAAACAACCATGTATGTCGTGTATAATCATCAACAATAGTGAGAAAATACTTGTGACCATGTAAAGAAGGAGTGGCAAGTGGCCCCCAAATGTCAATATGAATTAAATCAAAAGCATGATGTGTGACAGATGTGCTAGAGGAAAATGGCAACTTATGCTGTTTTGCAAAGTGACAAGAATCACAAACTCTATTATTGATGTATTTGACATAGGGAAAATTAGCACAAATGTGATCCATCACCTTATTCGAAGGGTGGCCTAGTCTGAAATGCCAAAGATCAAAAGGAAAGTTTACAGTTTTGAAATGAGCAACATTTACAGAAAAATGTGAGGGAACAAGGGGAGCTTTTGGTTTCTTGAGATGATATAGTCCATTGTGTAAATCAGCAAGCCCAATCATCCTCAATGTAGGCACATCCTGAATGTGACAAACAGAATCAAGAAAGGTTAATTTGCAATTTAAGCTAAGTATCAATTGTTGAAGATATGATATTGAAACTAAATTCTGCTATATATAGAACATTAAAGAGTTGAAACTGATTGGAAAAACAAATTGTTCCTGAGTATTTGGCAACGGTGACCATGGATCCATTTGGTAGAAACACACTAATGGGTTTTATACTGTGAAAACTAACAAAGTAAGACTTGCTATGTGTGACATGATCAGTGGCACCCGTATCAAGAATCCATAAATTTGAACTTGATTTGGAGTTACCTGAGTTATTTATTGCTTCTTGTTGTTGAGTAAATGACTCACCAACAAAGGAAGGACTAATTTGATTCATGCTGTTAACACTATGATGTTGAGTTAATTGAGATTGTTGCAGTAAATTGAGCAATTGCTGCACTTGCTCAGGACTGAGTTGGTTTTGCTTGGCATCATTCTGAATCACTGAAAACAAATTCCTTTCAGCTGCCTGTGAGTTTGAACCTTCATTAGTAGCAAAGTTGTTGACAGTGTGAAATTTTGGCTTGTATCCAGGAGGAAATCCATGTTTGAAGTAGCACTGCTCTACTGTATAACCAAATTTATTACAGTGTGTGCATTGTTTCATAGGTCCACGACCTTGATATTTACCTCTCCCTCTTCCTCCAAAGCCTCCATTACCTCTTCCTTGATACTTCTGATTTTCAAAGATAATTATTTAATTTTCGAGTTGTCCAAAGGACTAGCAGTGAGTTGTCCTTCTTGCTGCAAGACAAGGGAAAACACTTTGTTGATTGATGGCAATGGTTCCATTAATAGTATCTATGATCTAACTGTGCCATATACTTCTCCAAGGCCTTTCAAGAAACATATCACATATTTAGATTCCCTTTGCTGTTTAACTGTTTCGATAGTGCTGCAACATTTGCATTTCACAGTACAAGAACAATCTGGAATGGGTCCGAGAGCCTCCAAAGATTTAAGTCTTTAATTCAGTAAAGAAATCAGATACTGACCTTTCTCCTTGCTTGATGGAATGAACTTCTTGAAGAAGATCTGAAACTCGAAAATGACCTCCTTTGGTGAATCTTTCTTTCAGATCTTCCCAAAGAGTCTTTGCATTGTCAATATAGACAACACTTTGTGCGATTTGAGGGTTGAGGGTTCTGCCAATCCATGAAACCACTATGCCATTGCATCGCTCCCATGCTTCAAAATTCACATCACTTTCATTTGGAATCGGCAATCCGCCATTGATGAACTTCAGCTTATTCTTTGTCAACAATGCCCTTTTCATGGCTCTACTCCATGAGTGATAATTGGATCCATTGAGTTGTGGCGAAACAAGAATAGTACCAGGATTCTCTCCTGGATGCAGATAATAGGGAGAAGAAGGGTTTTGTGTTTGATCGCTTCTGCACAACATTTTCAGAACTGGCCATGATCGTCGAATTGAAGAACACGAGGAAGAAGAAGATAGAAGTTGTAAAACCAAGAACATGATCAAGAAGAACTCAGAGTATGCGCGGAAGCAGAGCGGGATTTACCCGCTCTGATACCATAATGGGAAAATGAAAAACTGAATTCATTGATTGAAAAATACAATACACACAACTTCGGTATTTATAGATGAGTCTAACTGTAACTAACTAACTGAGTAGTATAACTAACTAACTAACTCTCTAACACATGGCAAAGTCCAAATTATAGTGTTGAATCAGCAAGAAGGTAAAGCTTCAGATCATCAGGTGGGAGGTTCCATTCTTTGACTCCATGTTGTAGGGTTTTTATAACATAAAACAAGCAACTTAACATGCCAAAATTAATTATTTTAATTTTAAACATATAAACTTGTCTAAAAACAAAACAAGTTGACCCAAAAGTTAGGGAATTGATTAATTACAAATACCAATGTTAGAAGTGTGGAATGATTTTCATTAAAATATTAAAATATTATAATATTAAATATTAATTTATTAAGTAATTTTAATATTTTAATCATAAAATAATAAAATATTTTAGTATTAAAAATATTAAAAATACTTTAATATTAAAATATTATTATTTTTATATTTTCTTTAAAAATTATATATTTTTTTTATTTTTATATTGCTATAAGCACTTCAATACAGTTGATGATGACAATTAAGAGTGTTTGTTCGACGATTTTGACTTGATCCAAACTTAACTTAATATATAGTTTGACCGAGCATTTTCTTTAGACCCGAATTCGAATCAGTCTTTGCCTAACATTAACTGGGTAAACCTAACATGTAAACATAATATATAAATTTAAATATTATACATAACTAAGTCATAAAATTATAGAAGTAAAAAATTAAAACTAATGTATATTTTATAATAGATATTTAAAAAATGATAGTATTAATATAAATATATTATTATGTTGTGCAAAAAATAATCATATAAGTCAAGAGTCTTTTTATTTAATATTTTTAACTAATTATAAATAAAAGTATAAGTTTTGAAATAATATGAGGTATCGAGCCGGGTTAGGACGATCCAAGGTACAATTTAACCTTGATCTAAAAATACTCTATGTCTAATTTCTAGAACTTGAACACGTCTCGATTAACTTTGAGCTGAGACTAGTTATTACAACTGGCCAAGTCTTTGAAAACTCCTAAATTGACAATATTGTTATCGTTACATTTTCAAGATAAATTACTATAATTTTGGTTTAATATCTTTTGTACTATTATTTTAGAATAATACAAGTTTATGAATTCTTTGTCTTGATTATCTTCTAAATAAAATCTGATTCTTTTGACAATGTGTTAAAGTTTTTAAATTATTTTGGTATTAAATAAAGTATAAAATATAGAGAGCCATGTATTGCTAGAATTTAATCATTTCGTATCTTTCTAGTTACTAAGTGTATATTTTATAGTGATAATTGCCTCTTCAATTAAATAAATAAATTACAACTTCTCATTAAAAGTGATGTTAGTGTTTTATATTTAAGTATTTTTTATTCACGTTAATTAAATTAATAACTTTATATACAAAAATATTAATATCTACCTGAACTATAATATTTTATAAGAAACTATAGTAAAATTAATTCAAATAAAATTTATTATAAAAAACTAAATTAATTAATTATATTTTTAAATTACTATATTTATTCATATATATATATATATATAGTTGTTCTATAATATTTAAAAAATTATTTAGATATATATAGTTGTTCTATAATATTTAAAAAACTTCAACATATACATTGCATTGAAATAAAAATTAAATAAATGTAATCAACTAAAAAACTATTAAGTGTATTTTTCAAATTTTTCATTCATATATATAATATATAATATTTAAATATCTTATATTTATATTTCATGAGATTGGAAATTTTACATAAAAATATATTAATATTTATATCTATGAAATAAAAACTTTACAAGAAATCATGATAAAATCAATTGAAAAGTATAGATTTATAATAAAGTTTATTTAGTAAGATCACTTCAATGTGACTGATCGAACAAAACCTGTATCATGTAATATTAAGGTTTTATTGATATTTTGAATGAAATTATTTGCAGTAATTGAGATAGTTACTATGGACAAGTAAGACAATAAATTGATCTCAATTGGAGTATTGATGGAGTAGATGTAATGAGCAAGCTATAGTTGTAGGTCATATTGAAATATATTGGATCTGTGAAAGGGAATAAGATATTAAAAAAATAAAAAGTCATACGTCAATTGATTGACTTAACTAATGTGTTATTTTATTTAGTTTATTTAAATTGTGTAAACTAAAAGTATAGGTTACAAAATATTAAGTTAATTTGAATGTATTGGGTATCATTTAGTTATATTGTTATTGACTATTTTAATTTTTGGTAGATTTTCTTTGTATATATTATTGTAATATCTATTAATCTAAAATTATTTTATTGGTATAATTTGAAATTCAGATACTCATACTCTTAATAATAAAGTGATAAAACATGCAAATGAATAAATACATAAAAATTAATATTAAAAGTAAAAAACTATAAAATTTAAAATTGAAATTGGTTATAATTATATAGAATAAATATTTTTTTAACCTTTCTTTTAATTATCTCATACATTGCACGAGTAAATAACTCTAATTATTATGCATAATGAACCAACTCTATTTTAGTTTTATCCATTGTCTGAGAAAAATTAAAATAAATTACTGAATTATATTTTTTATAAAAAATATTAAAAAAAGAGAGAGAGAAATTAATTTTTATTTTCTTATTTTATTTTTCTATTTTCTAATTAATTCCATTTATAATATATTTCCTTCAATATCATTCCTGTTCTCGGGTAAAAGTGACCATTTTAATGGGTAAATAACACTCACCACCTCCGAGTTGGTGAACTCCACAGGAACCAAGATCTATGTCCTGATTACATATATTGTTTTGCATATATTCCTGCAAACTACCCAAATGAGAAATTGTTGATCAATGGCTCATTTTTAGTGACTTAAAATTATATCTCTTGTAATATTAGTTTATGTTACTTATTCTTTGCTTTCTTAGTTTTTTTTTTTTTAAAGGGAATGACGAAGGAGGTTGCCTCTGTCTTGGTTCGACTAAGATGTTGAGATTATAAACAAAGTATTAACAATTTTGTTGACTTATTCTTACCTACTAATTAAGGGCAAAACTTGAATTACGATTGTAACTAGTGACTAGAATCATAACTGCATATTATGCCATCAACAAATGTTTAAAAGCAATTGTAAAAATGTTGTTTTATGAATGCAGATTACCGATTAAGTCACACATTTTATAAGAAGCACTCTGTTTTCAAAATTAGTCATTCTGTGTTTTGTTTTGGTAAGGACTAGGAAGTATTTTGCCGAACCTTAAGTATTTGGTACAGCTAACATTAAAAAATGTAATTATATGGTAGATAATAATACTTTCAAATACATCGCATGTTGAATTACCACTAATCTAATATCTTAAGATTTATCTTTTTTAATTTACAAATGCTTATAATTTTTTGTAATGGTAAATAATAATATTTACACTAATTTTATTAGTAATTTATTCACCCTAGTCAATCTCCTTCCCCTTTCTTCGAATGTGCAATAAAACAAAGAAAATGAATACATAATTGAACGGAAATAGAGATACTATACATAACATTGACAAGTACATGTGTACCAAAAGAATAAAAAAAAAACGACTCTATAATATATTTCTAAGTGATAACTTTATCTCAAGTAATGTGATATAAAGAATCATTAATTCTGTTACATATTATTTTTAATACTTATGTAGTATAATTATTATATAATTGAGTAATCATATTTTATGTCACATTATTTAAGAGTACAAATATTTTTTAAGGACATGTAGTTTTACCAAAAAAAATAATTAAAAATACACGTACAGAAACTTTCAAAAAGAAATTACTAGCAATTAACTGAATTTTATTATATCTTTTTAAAAGTTTTTTATAATAATCTTCTTAATACTAATAAAAAATATTTAATAAAAAAGTAAATATATTTAATATTTTAAAAATATAAAAAATATTCAATATTTTTTTATTTAATAATTAAAAAAAGATTAATAAAAAAATTATGTAAGAGAATTTAGAATTATTCTAACTATATTTACCAAGCAGGGTGTTCAACTTGGGTGGTATTTAATTAGAGCAGCCTTCAAAGATTTACAAACAAAGTGGATAATTAAGGTTTTTAAAAGAGGCAATTGACGCGAGTGATGCCTCTCCCAGTCTTCAACTAATCCTCTTATAGACTCTTGAGTTTTCCAAACTTAAACGTGTTTGAAGTGGAATCTAACTCATTTGAAACTTTCAAAATTGAAAGTTAATAATTAATATATATACGAGACATATTTAATGAGAGAAATTTTTATTATGAGAGTGTGAGAAAAGTAAATTTTGATCATACAACTATATATAGATAGTCAAAATTAAAAGTTATTTAAAAATCATATGACCACTTAAAAAAATTACATGCATTTATGTTCTAATCTTGACAATTCATATAAGATCCAATGATCAACATTCACTTCTCTCATCTCTTATAATAAACACTCTTCTTACCAGAATAAGATCTTATCTATATATATATATGTGTGTGTGCAATTGACGCGAGTAATGCCTCTCCCAGTCTTCAACTAATCCTGTTATAGACTTTTGAGTTTTCCAAACTTAAACGTGTTGGAAGTGGAATCTAACTCATTTGAAACTTTCAAAAGTTAATAATTAATATATATATATATATAGCATCATGCGGAGCGTGGCAAAGGAAAATAGTCCAATTCTTGCAGAAAGTGGAAGAAGGTGATTAACAAAGGTGAAGATGAAGGTACTCAAGTCAAGATTTCTTCTGTGCTTGAGCTGTTTGCTGCTTCTTTTATTTGCATGCATATTTGTTGGGTATGTCACATTTCCCAAATCAATAACAAAGTTCTAATTACTGAGATTGAGAGCTAATTAATTTTGATTCTTAATTTTCTTGCTAAAAATATTATTATTTTGGCATAACAGAGTTGAAGGGGCTAGAACTACCGTTGTCATTCGTACCGCATCAGGCAGGATCGGGGACAGACCAGTACCCTCTCCACCGTTACCCTCTACCCCTTCTCCTCCACATCCATAGAAACTCTCGAAGGTCCAACCCAACCAATTATGCTGTTCCATTTTCCAGTCTTTGCCTCAGCAAAATGTTCTTTTGTATTTTGGGTCCCCCCCCCCCCCCCTTTTTTCCCCATCATTCAATGTAATATGAGAAATAAAAATATAATGTTGGATTAATATTTTAAAAATTATGTAAAAAAACCGAGTAAATTAGAAACTTAATCCCTAAAATAATTTTTTATTTGTAATTCAATTCTTAAATTTAATTATTGTATAAATTAATTCTTAAATTTATAAAACTTGTATCAATTTAATCTTTTTTTATCTCACTTTAATATTTAAGAAAGACTAACTTGATATAAATTTTGAAAATTTAGAGAATTAACTCGCAAGATAATTAAATGCAGGGATTAAATTACAAGTTAAAAATAATTTTAAGGACAAAGTTACTAATTTATCAAAGAGAGAAAGCATTATAGTATATTCTTATATATATATATTGACGTATATTTCATGATTTTAAATTGTAATCGCAGTTGCGTTACAATGAGAGAAAATGCATACAATTATAAGAAAACAAATTTAATGCAGTTGCCTATTATTATGAAGGTGTAAAACTCTTTTTGGATTAATTTATTTTTTCATAAGACTTGAGCTCAATACTTTACTTAAAAAAGAATAAATAGCAAGCCAATTAAACCAACCAAACGATAGTGGTCGCGGAGACTTTCAAACAACTGTATTGCAACCAAAATTGCTATTCCAAAACGTAATTTAAATACATATGGAACGGTTTTTTATCGGAGGAATTCTATTTTACTACCCGAAGTGATAAGAATACTCCAAAGTAATGTGACATGTAAAATGATTAATTCAATTGTATAAGTGATTAATCACATTAGTACAACGTAAATAAATAATTAGATAAATAATTAATTTATGGTTAATTATAAGTAAAAAAGTAATTAATTCAATTTAAAAATTAATTAAAAGATAATTTAATCCTACCCCTTGAATGTAGGGTAGTGCAACCCTGTTCCTGTGGAACTCGTGAGACCCACAGGTAAGGAGCCATATGTAGTCTGTGCAATTGATTGTAAATAAGAGTTCCTTGCAAGGAATGATTTGAAAATAGAAAATGTTTGTCTTACATTCCTTTTTAGGGATGTAGGATTACTCACACCTATTTTAATGGATATAATTGAGTGAGAAAAACTAATTGAAAAAAATATGTATAATAAATAGTATTAGATTATATGTGAAAAAGAGTGTATGTATTATTTGAGATAAGAATATAAGAGTTGTTTAAAAATAAGTTACAATACTGCATCTTTATATATATTTTTTAATAATTTAAAAAAATAGATTTTAACATGTGCGATGATGCACGGGCCTAATGAAGTATTATTATTATTCTTACCATTTTTTATCTTATTATTAAATTAAATGATTTATTAATTAATATATTATCTTATATTATGTTTATTCATTCAAATTAAACTATTTTTTTTGGGTACATTCAAATTAAAATTTAAAAGTATCTCATCACAACAAAATTTAACTTTAGCTACAGGCACTCTAGGAATACACACACATACAAAAGAACCTTAAATTGTTTAAGAATACTTCCAGCCCTGCCCGTACTCTATGATGCTCTTTGTCAGTGACCACAACATTAGTAATTTTCAGCTTAGGAGGAACCCTTAAAGGCTTAGTGTGATAACTTTGATGACTTTCTTCCATCAAGAGAAATCAAAACTTGATTTACTTTAGATTGATTTTCAATCAAAAGAGTTAAGGACTTGATCAACTCAATGCACTTTTTGACACAACGTAGCGCTTCTACAAGATGCACTTCTTTATACAGCCTGATACCCCATCATATCACCTGAGTATATGAGGTGACACAGTCACTTGAATAAAAACATTGAATAAAAATGTAACAAAAAAAAGAAAAAATTTGAATAAAAATGGGAGAAATGGCCTTATCATGCCAAAATTGATAAAACAAGGCAGAGAGGCAAAATATAATACCCGTCTCCTTTTCGACAAAAATAAAATTCATAACTAAAAAAAGAACCTTTGCTTCTTGTCTATTTTTTTTCCTCATTCATAAGCCTTCTCCCATTCATCTATTACTTCAGAAACTTCTGCTGCATCCAAGTTTCCTCCATGCTGCCCTTCTTCATTTGAGCCACCAGCATGAGACTCCAACCTTGAGATAGCCCCAATTTCAGTGTGTTTCCCAAAAACTTCAGTTCTACCGGTTGTAAAAGATGAACTTGAACTTGATTCCTGGTCTGAAGACATTCTAATGATTTAATGAAGCAAATGTTGGTGCTTCTTTCTTCCAAATAGATGGCTGGATATTAGCAGAACCTGTACCCCACTTTTCAATATTGCCCCAAGAATCTTCTCTCCAACCAGGCTTTTGAACCACATCCCTTTTCCATGGATTATCTTTCAATGCTGACAATGCTCCTCTTTCTTTCATTGTCCCAGCTCTTCCCCATGCATTGATAGCTGAATATGCCACTGATGCCCCATTAATTGGGACAACCAAAACAGCTCCCTCATAAACAGCCAATGCATTTTTATCATTTAACCAAACAAGTTCACACTCACCACCAAATCTCAACACCAATGCACTAATATCTGCATCCCTTGGTAAGTCTGAAAAAGAGACAACAAGTCGAGGATCCATGTCTACCAAAGGATCAAATGCAGGAGGAAGGGGCACATTTACAGTTGTAGTACCCTTAACCCCAAGCACACGAGCTGGAGCCTTTGATTTTGGGGTAACATGAACAACTATAAAACGCTTTGGCTCCCAACCAGCAGCATTCACGGCAAGCTTCCATCTCTCAGCAATCACCCTCACTGCATCTCTTTCATCCTTCAGCATCAAGGTTGTCAAACTCAAGATTTTTAGATAAACTTGTTGAGCTAGCCTTCATAAACTGGAATCGTAAACTCGCCAGAGTTTACATACTTTAAAAAAATATTATATAAAGAACATATCTTAGTAATCAAACATAATTAAATAATATTTATGATTAATATTGAAAATTCCAACTTCATAACAAAACAAATGGAAGAAATAAAGGAAAAACATAACTCAATACTTAGAGCAAATCATTATACTATACTTAGCTTCATACTAATACCGTTTTGTAGTTTGACAAAACAGAAACGATAACATAAAATTATGTTCATAAACCCAATACATATTGAATAACACAAGCAACTCAACTCAAGTACCCAACAAAGTGACAAAATTGTGCATTTTGAGGGCAAAATCACATGTAAATTCAAATTCATAAATTTGTTAATAGAATCAAGAGTTTATTGATTTTCTCATAATTTGAGAGTTTGCACACAAGTTAATTTCAATGTGGAAGACCAATAAAGTGTATAGAATTTTTTAATGACAGTTTGGCAGAGATCATACTTAATATTCCAATTTGAACTGGTCATGGCAAGATGCGATGGCATTATCACTCTTCTAGAAAATTGTGGGGTCCAGCCAAAGAAAAACTTGCACCGAAGGTGCAAGATTTCAAAGCAAAGTTTGAAATCAAATGCATAACTTTTGACATTTCCCAATTGCCAGCAATTATAGGACGGCTTTTGGTGCTGAAATTTCTGAAATTATGGACAACAGCTTGATTTACACTTCTATAAATAGAAGTGTTTGTAGACAAAGGAAAATCAGATCAAAGAAGCAGAAGCAGCTTCTTGAGAGAAGTGAGACATCCTCCTCACAGAGAGAAAAATAGTGAAAGAAAAATAGTGAGCCTCATAGATGTTGGTGTGAGCTGTCAATCAAGGAAGGAAGGAAAGAAATAATAGGCATGAGCTGTCTTTAAGGAAAAATCAGATATGCTTTATTACTGAAATCCCTCCTTCCAAGGGTCAATCGTGATATTAGCCATAGAATGAGAATAGCCTAGAATAGTCTCCTAAATTTACTCTTTGTACAGATTATATATATGTGCATGTATTAGCAAAAAAAATAATAACAGAAAAAGTATTCTCTTTTTAAACATAGTATCAGAGCCGAGATCCTAGGGTTTCTGCTCTGCTCCTGTCGACTCCTGCCTTGGCTATAAAAAAAAACCATGTCTGAATCAGATAACGAAGTGCAGTCTAGTAGGAACAAGAATGGAGCAGATAATGATGTGCAGTCCATCCTAGAAGACTTGACAACAAGGATGACACAAGTCCTTACTCAAAACCAGATCCAGACCCACACCCCAAATGTCGACTCTTTCGCAGCGCAGATCGGCATAAAGTTGGACGGCACCAATTATGCACTATTGTCTCAAATTATTGAGATGTCTATCTCTGGCAAAGACAAGTTGGGATATATTAATGGAGACCTTCCACAACCTTCATCAACAAACCCAAGTTTTCAAAAATGGAGAACTAAAAATGCAATTGTGAAGGGGTGGTTGATCAATTCCATGGACACATCTCTGATTAGCAATTTCATTCGCTTTCCAACTGCAAAAATGGTATGGGATTCTATTGCTATAACTTATTTTGATGGTACTAACACTTCTCAAGTATATGATTTGAAGAGGCGGGTGACTAAAATAAAGCAGGCTGGAGGATCCATTGAAAAATATTACAGTGATCTTCAAGGTTTGTGAAGAGAAATTGATTTTCGCTGTCCTAACCCAATGGAGTGTCCCGTTGATATACAAAAATATAACTCAATCAGCCAGAAAGATCAAGTGTATGTCTTCCTCGATGGATTGGATGACCGACTAGATAAAATCCGGAGTGATGTACTACAGCTACGAATGTTTCCTACTATTGAACAGGCCTATGCTCATGTACGAAGGGAAGATATTAGACAGGCAATAATGATAATAGGAGCAGAGAACAATACTGGTGCTATCATGGCCTCCAGAGGAGTCAAGATTGGAAAACAACCATCACTATCACTTCAAATGTCTTTGTCCATTGAGGTCAAAAAGCCGAGTGTCTCCTCTAAGACCAAGGTACCATCAGAAGGTGAAGGATGCATTCATTGTGGAAAGTTGAAACATACTCATGAAACTTGTTTCAAGATACATGGGTACCCAGAATGGTGGAATGAATTCAAAGCAAGGAAGTAATGTGAAGCTAAAGGAGGGTCAAGTCAAGCTGCTCTAGTGAATGCAGAACCTCAGTTATCTTTCATGCCATAAGTAGAACCTTCAAACACTGAAAATACACATAATCAACAAGGTAACTGTGGTTATGCATTACTTAGTTCTAAGCAGGGTAATGATAGTGGATGGATAATTGACTCGGAGCAACGGACCACATGACTTTTGATCTTAGTGAATTTATCAAAATCACTCAACCAAGGCGGACTAGCGTTGCTAATGCTAATGGGGTTACATATCCAATCATAGGGACTGAAACTGTTTCTTTATCTCCCTCACTTTCTCTATCTAATACTTTACTTGTTCCATCACTCTCAAATAAATTGATATCTGTACGCCAAGTCACTGAAGAGTTAAATTGTGTTGCACTAATTTATCCTACCTTTTGCCTTCTTCAGGATATTCTCACCAAAGAGATCATTGGGCGTGGTACTAAGAGAGGGGGGTTGTATTACATGGATGATTTCAGTCCTGACAGAGCTAATAATATGTAGCATACAACCAGTGTTAAGGAAAGGCAAATCTGGCTATGTCATCATCATTTGGGGCATCCGTCATTTAGTTATATGAAGTATTTATTCCCTGATTTATTTTCACATTTACACGATACAGATCTAAAATGTGATACTTGTATCTTATCCAAAAGTCATCGTGTATCTTATCCAATGAGCTTGAATAAAAGTAGTATTCCATTTGTACTCATTCACTCTGATGTTTGGGGGCCTTCCCTTGTAGCCACTTCTTATGGTGTTCGTTGGTTTGTGGTATTTGTAGATGATTGCACTCGAATGACTTGACTTTACATGTTTGATGCGTGAAATCCGCAAGTGTACGGTTTCGTCGTCAAGTAATAAAAAGATCGAATCCACAAGGACTGTGTCTATGAATACCAATTAATTAATTAATTCAATTAAGTTAAACAAAAAGGAATATGATTGTTGATAAAGAAGAACGTAGTAACAAAACAATTAAATAAAATCAAGAAAACAGAATTCAGAACAAAAATAGCGAATTATCAAGAAAGGGGTTTTCAGATTAAAGAAAGCTTCCAAGATTGGGATACCACAATGATACAAGATAAATCCTAATTGACAACCCTTTTATTAAATCTGAAATTCAATTGAAGATGAATTACCTTAAATTAGTTAATGTTCTTTCTCAAGATACAAGATCCGTGCTTCAATTAAACCAATTCCTACTCTCGTGGTAATTGAATTTAAATTGAACCCATTACGCTTTGTGGTAATTCATTGAATCCTCGAAAGGCTAAAACTACTCTCGTGATTTAGACCTTAAGTTCAATTCTTATGGTTCCAACACTTAGGTTCACCTCTCAGTACGTCCCTAAATGCCTATGAGATGCAAATAAGTGGCCAGCAAATTCACATGAATAAAAGCAATAAGAATTGAATCAATGAACAATCAAGATTAATAAAAAGGGAAAACAACGTCAATTAATCATTATCAATGTATCAAAGGGCATTGCCCAATCCTAGAAACAAAAGAAACTACTCAAACATAGAGAGGAAGAAAACAGAAATCAAACTTAAAAACATCTCAAACCAGAAACAATGGAAGAAGAAGAAGAAGAATGAAGAAACCAAGCCTCCTTTGTGCCTCCTTTGTGCCTCCTTTAGAACTAGCTCCTCCTCCAAGGAGTTGTAGTTGCTCCTCTAGGTCAGAACACCCCCCAAAACGTGCTAAGAATGTCAATAAATAGGCCCCCAACACAAACTTCGCATAGAAGTTTCAATAATTCTTGTCTCAAGGCTCCGAACCACGGCCGTGGTGGCCACCACGGCCAGGCCGTGGTTGGTTCCGAGTCGAGGGATTTCACCGGCAGCTTCAAACCACGGCCGTGGTGTAGACCACGGCCAGTGCCGTGGTTGCCTCTGATAACTTACTTCCAAGCCTAAAATGACTTATTAGACGTCCAAATCTTGAAAAGTGCTCAACATGAAAGTTGTAGATTTGGATCTTAACTATCAACCATCAAAATTTCAGCTTATTTGACAACTTGTAACTCGAGATATGTCATGAACATTACACAAAGGTCAAGCTGTCAGATCAAGCACCCTAGTTCTTGCTTCAGCTCCAATTTGAGTTATTCAAACGTGTGATTGGGCCATTGAGGTCTGCATGAAAGTAGTAGAGAATTGTCTTATCTTTCCTTTATTGTTATCCATTAAGCTCCAACTTCAATCATGCAAGCTTTCCATCCATTCCAAGGCCAATTTGGCACCAATCCTGCACAAGAACACCAAAAACACCGCAGTTATCCGAACTAAGGGAAAAACTAACCAAAAAGGAGAACTAAAATGCCTAAAATGCTCAAGAATGCATGCAAAACAAGAATAAAACATGATGTTGTTTCACACACATCAATGTTGCAACATAAAGATGATGTCCTTAGTGTTTTTCAATCATTTCATGCAATGATTCAAACATAATTTTCAACTAAAATTCAGATTCTTCATTCTGACAATGGTGGAAAATATGTCAACAAGGAATTTCAAGCTTATTTCCAACTTCATGGGCTTATCCATGAAACTTCTTGTGCTTAAACACCACAACAAAATGGGGTTGCGGAATGGAAGCATAGACATATCCTAGAAACAGCCCGTGCTCTCTTGATTGGTGCTCATATGCCTCGTAGTTACTGGACTGATGCAATAGTTACAGCGGTGCATTTGATAAATTGTATGCCTTCCAAACCACTGAATTTTAAGACTCCAATTCAAGCCCTTTCTGAGCATGTTCCATTACCTATAGTTTTGATGATCCCTCCAAGAGTCTTTGGATGTGTTGCCTTCATCCATCTCCACAAAAATCAGCGCACTAAGCTTGATCAGTGTGCTGTTCGATGCGTTTTCTTGGGATATGGCCCCCACAAGAAGGGATATTGTTGTTACAATCCTATAACAAAACGGACCTACATCACTATGGATGTTACTCTTGTGGAATCTAAATATTTTTTTTCCTTGCTAGTATCCAATTCTCCTCTTCAGGGGGAGACACAAGATGAAGAGCATAATTAGCTAAATCTGCCACCATTTGAAGTTGGCCCTATAAGTGAAGAAATGAGGATAGATGTAGATGTGCTACCATTTGATGAAGAGCAAAAAAAAAAAGGAAATAATTCTAACACTGTACAGATAGCTGAAACTGAACTTGAAGATGAGCCAAATCACGAAGCCCCTTGCTCCTTAGTACTCGAAGACCCGTCTCCTGAGAATATTCCTGAGGTAAGCATTCCTACTGCACTTTCCTCCTTTGATGATTTAGATACTTTTGCTGGCTATAACTTACCTTCCAGACATAATCGTGGTAAACCACCACAAAGGTACTCTCTAGATTATGACAAAAAGGGGTCGAGATATCCAATTGCAAATTATATGTCTTCTCAAAGATTATCAGAACCTCTTAAAGCATTTGTGCATACTTTGTCCTCTTGTCATGTTCCTAGTGGAATACAAGAAGCCTTAATAGATCCAAAGTGGGTACAAGCTATTAAAGAGGAAATAAATGCCTTACAGAAGAATAAAACATGGACTCTAGTTTCATTACCAAATGGAAAAAAGACAGTAGGGTGCAAATGGTTTTCTCTATTAAACACAAAGCCGGTGGATCCATTGAACGATACAAGGCAAGACTTGTGGCAAAAGGATACACTCAAACATATGGCATAGATTATCAAGAAACTTTCTCACTAGTGGCAAAACTAAATATTATTCGAGTTCTGTTATCATTGGCAGCAAATTTAGATTGGCCTTTACATCAGTTTGACGTAAAAAACTCCTTTCTTCATGGAGATCTCGAAGAAGAAGTCTACATGGACATTCCACCAGGGTACAATACAATTGCAAAAGTTGAATTTGTGTGTAAGTTACAGCGAGCATTATATAGACTAAAACAATCACCCCATGCATGGTTTGGTTGTTTTAGTTTAGCTATGAGAAAATATGGTTTTCAATAGAGTAATTCAGATCATACTCTATTTCTGAAACACCGATTGGGAAAGGTAACAGCTCTAATAATATATGTTAATGACATGATCATTACAGGAGATTATATGGAGGAAATCTCAAGACTCCAAGAACAATCGGCAACTGAATTTGAGATGAAGAATCTTGGAGGACTTAAATATTTTTTGGGCATTGAAATAACTAGAACAAAACAAGGTATATTTCTTTCTCAAAGAAGATATGTGCTAGATTTGTTGTCTGCAGTTGGATTGTTGGATTGTAAACTTGTAGACACTCCAATTGTTCAAAATCATAACCTTGGAAAGTGTACAACTCAGGTTCCAACTAATAAAGAAAGATATCAAAGACTAGTAGGCAAGCTAATTTACTTATCTCATACTCGCCCAGATATTGCTTATGTGGTGAGTATAGTAAGACAATTTATGCATTATCCTAGTGAAGACCACATGGATGCAGTTATTCAGATTCTTCATTATTTGAAGTCCTCTCCTGGGAAAAAGGGCTTATGTTCTCCAAGAATAATCATCTAAATATTGATGGTTATACAGATGCAGATTGGGCAGGTGATACTCATGACAGGAAGTCCACATCAGGTTACTTCACCTTTGTAGGAGGCAATCTAGTCTCATGGAGGAGTAAGAAACAAAAGGTAGTGGTACTATCAAGTGCTGAAGCTGAGTTCAGAGGAATGTCCAAAGGTCTTTGTGAATTACTTTGGCTTAGGAGATTGGTAACTGAAATTGGCTTTCCTCCTGATGTTGAAATGAATCTATTTTGTGATAACAAGGCTGCTATACTAAACACGTGGAGGTGGATCGACATTTCATCAAACAAAATCTTGAAGCCAAAATAATTCGATTTCCTTTTGTTAAATCTAAAAACCAGTTGGCAGACATACTTACAAAGGCAGTCTCTAGCAAAACATTCCATAGCTCACTTAGCAAGTTGGGCATTAGCGATATCTATGCACCAACTTGAGGGGGAGTGTCGATGTGAGCTGTCAATCAAGGAAGGAAGGAAAGAAATAATAAGCATGAGCTGTCATTAAAAGAAAAATCATATATGCTTTATTACTGAAATCCCTCCTTCCAAGGGTCAATTGTGATATTAGCCATAGAATGAGAATAGCCTAGAATAGTCTCTTAAATTTACTCTTTGTACAGATTATATATATGTGTATGTATTAGCAAAAAAAATAATAACAGAAAAAGTATTCTCTTTTTGAACAATAGGGAGTTTTTGAAGAGAAAAAAATAGTAAGCTAATTTGTGAGAATTCTATTCACAAATTAAAGATACAATATTATTATATTTTTATATTCTCATTATTTTTATAATAAAAGTTTAAGTGACTTACGGATCCCGTAATTTTTTCTTACTCACATTGAGAAGGTTTTTCACGCTAAATTTTTTTATGTTATTACACTTGTTTTACGTTTCTGCATAGTATTTATTTTTGAGTTCACATAAGAGAAAAATTATGCTGGTATTTCCCAATAAAAATATCATGTCCAGTCTGGTTATCGAATTGCTAAACATCTCTTCTTGATAATGAAATAGACCACTGGGAGAGGGACATTCCTGGGAAGAAGTTTTGGAAGATAAAACTACACTCTAAAGTCAAGTATTTCCTCTGGCGTCTACTCAATAATGCTTTGGCTATGACAAGTTACTTAAAAAAAAGAGGTATCACGAACAATGATCCAAATTGTCCACACTGTGGAGTGTGGACAACATCAGGAGACGGAGAACCACCTATTCCTCCTTTGTCCATACGCCGTGGCGGTGTGGGAACAAATGCTCCTTATATTTTCTTCTTATGGAATCCATTCTACGATCAGAAATCGAGTAGGTGAGTTCATTCGTCAGTATAAGAGAGGAGGCCGTCATGCATGTAACATCGAATTAGCTATGTGGCTGCTTTGGCAACTATGGGAATTTAGGAATGCAAAAGTATTTTCATCTCTGTATTGCTCAGCAGGGTTTTCAAAACGGGTAGGTCAGCATTGGGCTAAAGAAATTTCAGGCTGGGTCAGGAATAATGCAGGCTTGTAAATTCTTAACCCACGCCGACGTTATGCGAGTCCGGGTTGGACTGAGCCAACTCGCTAACTAACATCATCTTTTTTTTAGTTATCAATACTTAAGAAAATTTATTTTTATATTTTAATACTTTTTTTATAGTTTAAATCTCATCACATATTAAATAAAATTTTTATATAAAAAATATTAATTTAAATTAAAAAAAATCTTTATATATCATATAAATTATATAATAATATCTTAATTAAATATTAAATATTAAACTTGTAGATTAGTATACTTGGGTCAAATTTTAATTTTACATTAATTTTTTTAGCTCAATTCATTTATTTTATCAAACTATTTAGTTCAATTCATTAAACTCGACGTATTTTGATACTCCTATTGCTCAGGAAAGAAAAATGAAGCATTTAAATATTAATAACCATGGATAGTTTCGTGTATTTTTTGGAGTGTTGTGCTCCTTTCATTTTAAGAAATGACTAGCTATCTTTAATCGAAAAAAAAATCAATTATTCAAAAGTTTAACTCAAAGTTAGTATTTCTCTAATGTAAATTTTTTTAGAGTCTCTTTCATTCCTTATTGTTTTATCTTTCTCTCTAATTTATTTAGATTAAAGGATGATTGTTGGATAATTTTTTTTATGAGCGGATAAGTTAAGGTGATATAGACTACTCATTCATTTAAAAGTTAATAAGTATATCAACTCATTTTATAAAAATTTCTGAATATTATAATTAATTTTAAACCTGACTAAGCTTAGTTTTGAACTACTTTATTTTATATGAGCCTATGAAATTGGCTCTATCTTAACAAATTTTAACCTAGTTTTGAAATTTGTCAAATATCTCCATATATATTATACATAATGTACCAACTTTATTTTAGTTTTACCCATCGTATAAGATTAAAATAAAAAAGATTACTGAACTATGTTTTTTCGCAAAAAAAATAAGTTTAAAATAAAAAAGGAGAAAATCAGAAATTACTTTGTATCCTCTTATTTTCTTTCTATATTTCTCTGATTAATTCCATTTATAATTTATTTCTTTCAACGTCATTTCTGTTGTCAGGTCAAGATAATACCTTAATGACTTTTTAAACAAGTGACCCTTTTTAAATCTCTACAGGAACCAAGATGCATTATGTCCTGATCACTAAGCAGATAGATTTTTGGTTGAGAAATTTTTATTTTGGGTATGTAAATTAGTTTTTGATATATATAAAATTATATTGGTTATATTAAAAATACACATATTTCTATTGAAATTATATATATATATATATATATATATATATATATATATATATATATATATCAAAAATTGACTTATATATCTAAAATAAAAAAATTACCCAAAAATCTCCTTTGGTGACGGTATATTCCTGCATACTACCCAAACTGTTGATAATTGACTCATTTTTAGTGACTTAGTGTATGTTTAGTTTGTCCCAAAAGTCTGTTTGTCAATCTAAATGGATGTTTGTCATTTTTTATAGTTGTTTGGTTGGCTGTTAAAAGTCATCATTCAAACTTGATTTTGGTTTTCAATGAGAGTATGATCCAAAGTAACTTCTTTTTTATTTATGTGTTTAGCTTCATCCCAAACTCACTTTTAAAATAAAAAATTTTAAATATAAATCACGTTATTACAAACTCATTTTTAGTTAAACTTAAGTTTATAAAATTAATTTGATTCAAATTTAAATTTATCAATTCTAATCTAAACATACTTAAAACTATGACTCTTGTAAGATTAATTTATGATACTTATTCTTTGCTTTCTTAGTTTTTTTTTTCATAAGAAAACAAAAAAGCAAAATGACGATGGAGATTGCCTCTGACTTGGTTCGACTAAGAGGTAGAGGTTATAAAAAAATATTAACAATTATTTTGACTTAATGTTACCCTACTATATAGGGTAAAACTTGAATTACGATTGCGACTAGAACCATAACTACATATTATGCCATCAGCAAATGTTTAAAAGCAATAGTAAAATGTTGTTTTATGAATTTAGATTACCAATTAAGTCACACATTTTATAAGAAGCACTCTATGTTTTCAAAAGATAAAATTTTTAGTTGTACATAAATATAATACATTATTTTTATATTTACTCATAAAAAATTAAAGAGAGAATAATTTTTTATTATGAGTGAATTTAATAATACTTATTTTTTCTCAAACATTTTATTTCTTTTGTGTAAAAATGATGTATTACATTTATATACAATATAACAATATCTCTTTGAAAAGTAGTATATATTCGGATACAAAATCCCGATTTACCAGTCTATATTTTTAGCTTTTTTGTCTTTTTTGTTTTTTATTTTTTTGCTTTGGACTAAGAAATTTCTAAGGATCTGACCCTAAGTAATTTATTGTCATAATTATAATTCAAACATATAATTGTGTGATTACCCTTACTTCACATACTCATCTACTAAGGAACCAATCCATCTAGTAACAAACCAACCCTTAGGGTTGACAATTTTAATTTAGAAATGCTTATAATTTCTATGAAAACAAAGTAATTCCTATATTTTTATGTAACAATGATAAATTTTTTCAATTTTTTTTTGTTATATTATGTAGTAGCAAATAACAATATTTATACTAATTTTTTTTTTAAACCACAAGGTATCTCCACTAGAAATGTTCATGGGACAAGTTTATCTTGACCCGAACCCAACCCGATATTTTGATCAGATCAGTTTCTTAAACATTGACCCGACCCGATCATGGTCTAACAAATGACCGGGTCAATACTGGGTCAACCCGATAATTAAATAAACTGTATACATTTAAACATTATATATAGCTAATTCATAAAATTATAGAAATATAAGATTAAAAATAAGAGATGTTTTACAATATATGTTTCAAAATAAATATATTATGATTTTATGCAAAAGATGTTAATTTAAGCTAAGAAGTTTCATTGATTAACACTTATTGTCAAAAAGACTATAAGTTTTAAAATATTATGTAACACCGGGTCAAGTTGGGACAATCCGAAGCTTGACTCGAACCCGATTCGAAAATACACTGGGTCCATTTTTGTAGAACTCGAACCCGTCTCAATTAGTTTTGGGCCAAGCCGGGCCAAGTTATTAGGATGAGCCGGATTTTGAACACCTCTAGTCTCCACATATTCGATTCATTGGACCACTCATGGGATTAATCCTCGTTCGACCTAGGGAGCACGAGAGTTATATAGTCTCTTCACAAGAGTTATTTTTCTAAGATTTAAACTCATATTATCATTTTAGGGAATCAAAGTTGCTTATCACCTCGATCGAGCTTTTGTGGGTATAATATTTATATTAATTTTATTTTTTTAGTAATATATACACCTTAGTCAATCACCTTCCCCTTTCTGTAGATTTTCAACTTGGGTAGTATTTAACTAGAGCAGGCAGGCTTCAAAGATTTACAAAAAAAAAAAAAAAGTGGATAATTAACGTTTTATAAGAGGCAACTGCATGAGTGATGAGCAATGCCTTCCCCTGTCTTCAACTATCCTCTTATATACTTTTGACTATTCCAAACGTAAACGTGTTTGAAATCAGTGGAATCCAAATCATTTGAAACTTTCAGAATTGAAAATTGATGGGGAGTGCTAAGCTATATCCAAATTGAATTTTTGAAAGCAGGAAAGTTCCTATAGCTATATATATAGCTTGGCAAAGTCAACTAGTCCAATTCTCCTGTAGTACTGATCAGCACTGCACATTTGTAGAAAGTGGAAGAAGGTGATTAACAAAGGTGAAGATGAAGGTACTCATGAAGTCATGGTTTCTTCTGCGCTTGAGCTGTTTGCTGCTTCTTTTATTTGCATGCATATTTGTTGGGTATGTCACATTTCCCAAATCCATAACAAAGTTCTAATTACTGAGATTGAGAGCTAATTAATTTTTATTCTTAATTTTCTTGCTAACAAATATTATTATTTTCGCATTGCAGATTTGAAGGGACTACCGGTCAATTTCGTAACAGAGGCAGGTTCGGTGACAAGCCAATACCTTCTCCACCGTCACCCGTTTCCGGTACTTCTCGACATTTTCTATAGAAGATCTCCTAGGTCCAACCCAAGCAATTATGCTGTTCCATTTTCTTGTCTTTGCCTAGCTAGCTACTTACTCTCGTTCATCATGTCTCAGCAAAATGTTCTTTTGTATTTTGGTTCCCAGCCTTCTGTTTTTTTTTTTTTCCATCATTCAATGTAATGCAAGAAATAAAAATATAATGTCGAATTGATGAAATAAAAAGCAGAAAAGTATATTTTTAGGTACATGTACCTAGCTAAGAATATAATGGTATATACCTTGGTACATATAGAAAAGATTTCAAAAATTCAAATGTACATATCTTGATGTATATACCATGGTAGTAAATTGTGGTCAGAGTTGTGTTATGATTCAAGAAAATTTTTCGGATAATTGTAGGAAAATGTAAATGATGCAGCTGCATTGCGAACTATGGTTGCGAAGACCTCCAAACTTGATGCAATATTATGGCTTCAATTGTGATAGAGGACAATAATTTAAAACCTTGGTGTATACATATGGAACAGGTTTTATTGGGGAAATTCTATCCTACTCCTACCCTGAATGGTAAGAATACCTCAAGTAATGTACATGACATGTGGAATGATTAATTCAGCTATATAAGTAGTTAATTATATCATGATTTGAAGCCTACATAGAGTTATAATGGGAAGATTACAAGTTCTTGGAGATTTCTAGATATTGTTGAAGACATAATATGTGAAGACTCGAAGATTTCATGAAAGGCAAAAGTATTAAATTGAGGAAGTTAAACAATGAAGAAAAATAGAAGTCTCATGATGTTGATATTAGTTGCTGACAAGCTTCTGTTGTGAGCTACTCGATGAAGGGACCAGGTTCATCTGCAGTTCTGACAAAATTGCATGGGCAGCAGTTATAAATCTAAAGGTTTCATATTTTTTTTAATTTTATTTGCAATTTTTTTTGTCAGATTGTAAAACATTTTTTAAGGCTAAGATCTTATGTAGTTCTAAAAGTAACTCCAAGTGATCCTATTCCTTTGACGAAGACTATGAGACTCTTGATGCTGATGCGAAAGATCTCAATCAAAATGAGTCCAAAACCCTGTGAATATTCCTAAGGGTCCAACAGAGTTTAGCATGCTCACCAGTATATTGAGATGACGAACAGAGGTTAGCAAGCTCTCCATCATTTTGCTGCATGTTTATGACATTTAATTACAGATTAATTGTTCATTTCCTTTCCTCAAGGTGCTTCCACCGCCTCAGAACATCCAAGGGAAATATTTATGCAACCTCACCACCATACCACTACAATTCATCACACAATTTCATACTCTCATTATACTAATCAAGGTTACCAAAATCTCAAATCAAATTATTTTTTAAAATTTGATTCCAAATTTTCAAAGAAGCATTCACAATCAGAATTGATGCTAATGTAATTTTGGTTCCTAAACAGTGGGGGGAGGGAGGGGAGGATTTTCATAACTAATCAACGCTGACAACTGCAGTAAGTATCCACACTCCTTTGACTTGGTGAGTATGTTAAAAGGACCCTTTAAAAAAAAAAAAAAACCTCTGAAATGTGCAGATGTTATACTAGAAAAGCAAAAATGACAGCTAGGCTAATGAGGAGCCATCTTCTAGAAAATATCTCACAAATGAGCAAATGTTCTTTTCCAAATTTTGTCCTTGTACAGCTGCAAAAAGAAGGCTGTATCATCACTTTTCATTTTCTATAAATGGGCAGCTACTTGCATGAGTAGAAACTAGAAAGGCATGCACTGAAAAAAGAGCAATTTATAGACTTAAGCTTTCTTTCATCTCTTGTAATCCTTTCTTTTGAGCTTTATTTAAGATAATATACACTAGAGAGTGTTCTTTCTTTCCTTCATTTATTGTAAAACCCATCGTAAGTGTTTGTTCTAGTTTGTGTACTAGGAAATTTGGTATGTGAATGACCGAGAGGCTATAAGGTTTGATAGGTGTAGTATAACTAGCTTAGAGAGGTTAAAAGATTCAAAGACTATTATTGAAACTCACAGCAAAAATACCTCCCTCCATTTTAAGTAACTACGGGGCATGACAACCCGTGTTGAATCAGCAAGAAGGCAAAGCTTCAGATCTTCAGGAGGGAGGTTCCATTCTTTGACTCCATGTTCTGGGTCATAAAACAAGTAACTTAACATGTCAAAATTAATTATTTCATATTTTAAAAAATTTTATTCAAAAGTTATTTTTAAAATATTTTTATTATATGAACTTTTCTAAAAACAAAACAAGTTGACCCAAAAGTTAGGGAATTGGTTAATTATTAATACCAATGTTAGAAGTGTGGAATGATTTTCATTAAAATATTATTATATTTTAACATTATAATATTATAATATTATAATATTCAATATTAAAGTATTTTAATATTACAATATTAAAGTGTTTTAATATTAAATTATTAAATTATTTTAATAGTAAAATAATAAAATATTTAAGTATTAAAAATATTAAAATACTTTAATATTAAAATATTATTATTTTAATATTTTATATTCTCTTTGATAATTACATTTTTTATTATTTTTATATTGCTATAAGCACTTCAATATTGTTAAGTAGAATAAGAATCTAATAAGATTGTTATCTCTTATAATTATCTTCTCTATTTATGAGAGATATAATTAATTCTTTTATCTATGAGAAATTTTGTTAGAAATTTAGGCTGCGTTTGATGGACAGGATAAGGAGGACCTGATAGTATTAGTTAATATTATCAAGTCTTATCAAGTGTTGATGGTTTAACCTGATAGTATAGTTAAATCAAGTCAAACATTTTTATCCTATTCTAAGTTAATTATTCTATCATCTCTCCCACCCTCTGATTAGACCTAATAAGATTTCTCTTCTCACTCTACCCCTCAACTTCATCTCTCTCACTCTAAGCCTCTCATTCTCTACCAAGAACCCCATCCCCACCACTGTTACCCCTGCAATCCGAGCTCTAATCCAAACGACCCAGCACTGCCGTCCATACAGCAATGTCCTCGAGCCTCTGTGCACAACCTTACCATTGTTGAACTCGTTGTCAGTCGTCATCTCTTGTCAATCCACAAACCTGCCACCTAACTCGCACCACCGGCATCGCTCCATCGTTGCCATCGCGTCAGCCACACCCCCACTCTACTGTTGTTGATGCCCCTGCCAGCACTGCCTCTCGCTGCCTCGTTGCGCTGTTGCTCGCGTCGTACTCCACACGCAGATCAGCTCACTAAGTCGTCATTCCTCCACGTGCCACCAGTCCACCTTGCCGTCGTCCAGAGCCGCCCAGATCACCACCTCGCTATCGCGTCACCGCTGGATAACTCCGTCCAGATCCCAACCACTCTCCACCGCCTCACACCACTGCCAAAGTCGCGCCACCATATCTAGTGGAGTAGCCACCACCTCATTTGGGTTGGAGTTCGGATTGTAGTGGTAATTGGAAATTTTTATTAAAGGGTAATTGCAGGAGTAGCCACCACCAGATCTAGTTTATTTTTTATTTTTTTATATTAAAGGATATTATAGACATGTTAAATAATTATTATACTATCATAATTCTTGTACTATTGAGCACCAAATGTATGATTGTATAAGAGTTAATCATGTCCTTTATACTATCAGTCTTTATCTTATTGTCTTATATTATAAGGTCTTATACTATTATATGTGCCAAACACAGCCTTATTCCTTATAAATAGACTTATTTACTTATCTAATAACGCTAAAAAATATATGATATCCAATTTTAGCGAGTTGGGTTACTCCTAAACCACTAACTTTGAATCCAGTCCAAAAAAAATCAATTGAAAAATATTGATTTATAATAAAATTTATTTAGTATGATCACTTAAATGTGTCTGATTGAACAAAATCAGTATCATATAATATTAAAGTTTTATTAATGTTTTGAGTGAAATTATTTGCAGTAATTAAGATAGTTACTATGGACAAGTAAGGCAAGAAATTAACCTCAATTGAAGTATTAATAGAGTAGATGTAATGGGCAAACTATTGTTGTGAGTCATATTAAAATAGATTAGATTTGTGAAAGGAAACGAGATATTAAAAAACTTGATAAGAAGTCATATGTCAATTAATTGACTTAACTAATATATTATTTTTTTAGTCTATTTAAATTATGTAAACTAAATGTATAGGTTACAAAATGTTAAATTAGTTGAATGCATTAATATCATTTGGTTATATTGTTATTGATTATTTTAATTTTTGGTATTTTCTTAGTATTTATCATTGTAATATCTATCAATGTAAGATTATTTCGTTAGTATAATTTGAAATTCAAGATCAGCTTGGTATACTCATATTCTTAATAATAAGGTGATAAAACATGTAAATGAATAAACATATAATTTTAATGAATAAACATGTAAATATGCTTGTAATTTTAATGAATAAACATATAATTTTAATGAATAAACATGTAAATGAATTAATAATATAGATGTTTTTAATTGCACAGGTACGAAACGTGACTTTTTTTATCATAATATAGATGTTTTTTTAGTTTATTTATCATTCTACCATACTTTTTAGATTATATATCAAAATATACTTGTTTTATAACATGTTCAGAAGTTATCATCTTTGACTTGTGTAATTTTTTTTATTAAGTAGTTCAGAAGCCGCTACTAGTGATGATGACTTTTTACTTATACATTTATTTATATTTTTTGTTAAGTAACTTAAAAGTCTCCATGATTTTATGGCAATTTTTACATATTATATTTTTTTAAAAAAATAACATTTTGTTCACAAATGCCTCCATCCATAAGGACGACTTTTATGCATATAATAAAAAAAAATGTTCATAGAAACTGTCATTGTTCATGATGGTTTTGTAAAAAATAAAATTAAAATGAGTATAATTTACCGTATAGCATGTTTCTTGAAAATCTTGATCATACAACCATGACGAGTAGGATAGGATGGGATAGTGTAACCCATTTTACCATCTTTAATATAGTCTATTTTTTGATTTTTTTTTTTGGTAATATCTTTGTTTTGATTCTTTATTACTATTGATCTTTGTCTCACTAAAAAGCATTATTCGCACTTATACATCCACAAAACATGATGTGTATTTAAATTAACTTAATTTGTGTTTAAAATAACTTATAGTTATATTCAAGTGCCAACCCAATGACCAAACAATAGGGTTGAAATAACTTCCCAATTTTATTCAATTTAGTAGTCATCCTTGCAGTTCCGACCATGTGTATTATTATATTTCATAAAGTTTTTAAACCAATATAGTTCAATAGAATTTGTTTTAATTAAAGGCTACATGAATATATATATATATATATATATATATATATATATATATATATATATATATATATATATATTACATTCTAATTAAAATAGAACTAAATAAGTTCTTTTAGAAAAGAAAGATCCTCTTTTAAGTAAAATTATGACAGTGTTAGTTAAGTGAATACCGGAAAGAAATTTATATTCCTCAATTTTTTTTAACTTTGTAATGGCCTTCGACTTCGAAGATAAAAATATATTTTGCTCATCCAAAATTTTCAATAAAGTTCTGTCGTTGCACTTATGCATTAGATTTTTTATGAATCTGTAATTTATTTTTAACTTTCAAATAATAAATTATGAGTTTAACTTCTACCAAAAAAAAATAAGTATACCATATGTTGTTAATAATTATATATTAATGAGTGTAAAATTATAATGTACAAATAATAATTATTAATTTCTAAACGATTTATGAAGTATTATTTGTTACTGTGAATGATCTCTCCAATAATACAAGTTTTTATGTCAATGATCA
The DNA here is from genome assembly GCA_029884595.1 of Ormosia semicastrata. Lineage (NCBI taxonomy): Eukaryota > Viridiplantae > Streptophyta > Magnoliopsida > Fabales > Fabaceae > Ormosia > Ormosia semicastrata. The sequence goes on from JAQQTO010000063.1 coordinate 137,395,439, forward strand.
AGGGAAGTGGAATCTGGCGGTGGTGGCTAATCTTTTGCCATCAAATATTGTGAATAGAATTTATGCAATGGTTGCTCCATGGAATGGAAATGTTGCAGACTGTATTGTTTAGAAGCCAACTTCTGATGATATTTTTTCTATTGGGTTTGCTTATGCCTCCATGCAACGTTTTGAAGTCCATCCTCACAAGAATTTGTTCACTGTTATGTGGAGGTGGAAGGGTCAGAGAGCATTAAAATGTTTCTTTGGAAGGTAGCTCATAAGGTTTTGCTTACTAATGAGAGGAGACATAGATGTAACATGTCCTCTACAAGTTCATGTGACCTGTGTGGTAGTATGGTTGAGGATCATTTTCATGTGTTTAGAGATTGTGATATGGTTAGATGTGCTTGGTTACAACTTTTACCTGCTGACTCCTCGCCATTTTTTACGTTTCAAGCTTGGGAGGAGTGGCTATATAAAAATCTGGTAAATGAAGATATCTTGCATGGTTTTCGATAGAATTTGATTTTTGGAGTGATGTTGGATAAAATCTGGTGGTGTAGGAATGACAAATTTTTTAATAATAATGGTTGGACTACCACTCAGTTGTTGACTAAAGCTAGGCATGCGGTGGAGACAATAACTGTGGCCTTCCAGCATGATACCCACATGCAACGTAACATGCCTATTTCAACAGATAGTGATATTAGGTGGATCCCTCCCCTTCTTGATGAGCTAGCGTTAAATGTTGATAGTTCTGTGGTTTAAACTGGAGCTAAAGGAGCTTGTGGAGGTGTGGCTAGAGATCATGAGGGAATTTTCTTGCTTGCTTTTTCTATGAATCTTGGCTCTTGTTCGGTGCTTGAAGTAGAACTATGGACAATTTTTCATGGTCTTACTTTTGCTTGGAGTAGGGGATTTAAAAGGATTCGTGTGTTATCGGACTCTAGAGTGGCCTTGGGTCTTATTACTAATGGTTGTAGTAGAACCCATTATTGTTATTCTCTAGTCTTAGCCATTCACAATGTCACCAATAGTTCTGGTTTTATCTATTGTCAACATATTTTCAGGGAAGCAAATCAAATTACGGATGTTCTTGCCAAATTTGGCCTTTCTTTGGAAGTTCATGTTAGAGTTTTTGATTTCCCTCCTAGTTTCATTGTTAATGCCTTAAGGATAGATGCTTCTTGTATTTCGTTTCCTAGGGACTTTTAGCCTTGTTTTGTTTGAGATTTAACCCCTTTTGTTCATAAAAAAAAATTGAAAACTTAAATTTTTTATAATAAATCAATTAAAGGACTCAACTTTTATTATTACAATTAAAGATTTAGATTTTATTAAAATATATTTTTATTAATGAATTTTTTAAAAATACAAAAGTATCTAACTTAATAAATAAAAATAATTTATAAAATAAACAAAACACATGATATAAATATCTTAATTTGTTTTCAAATTGATAAATATTATTAAGATATTTTTTATTTGAGTTGAAATCTTTAATTAGTATAGTGAAAATAAACTTTAAATCCTTAATTAATAAGTTATAAATTTGATGTCTTAAATTGTTCATCACAATAATGATGAAATCCTTCAACAAATTTTATTACAGTCCATTTATTCGTCCAACTAAAATACGTTCAATTTGTCTAACACACTCACAAAATTATTCGATATGTCACAGGAATACTACAATCGCATACGAGATAATTTAACATTTTAAACTAATTTAACATACAATATAAAAATGATAAACATATTTAATTGTACACGAAACATTTTTCTTTTCCAATGCAGTGTAAGCGATTATGAAGTGAAGAAAGATACAGAAAACTTAACATATATCTTTATGGTCATTAAAGGCTTGTTTGACATGTCATATTAGGTATGATATGATAAGTTAATACAATATATTATGACCTTATCAATTGTTTGATGTAAACATTGTATTGTATAAGTTTATTTATTAAACTCCTCTTATACATTAAAATGATGTATAACTTAATCAAGTCTTGGAGGGAGAGATTAAACTTGATAGAGTTTTAATGTATAAACTCTTATAAAGATTTTTTTATTACAATTCTAAACACATCAATATCTTCAATCCTTATGTATTATGCTTTATACTATCGTCTTATACTATCAGCCTTTTATCTTATCAATGTTTCTAATACTTATCGATCTTATCTTATCATTAACTGCCAAACGGACCTTGAATGGTTAACAACCTTTTAAGTATAAAATATGTGATTTGTTGTTTATGCCATTTGATACTTATTAGTTTATTTTATTTTATTTTAAATTTATATTAACTTAATAAAACTTGTAAAATTTATTTAATTTATTTAAAATTTATTATATTTATGTAAAATTAGTTATGTAATTTTTATTTATTTTAAACAATGTTGAATTAAGGCGTATTATATAGGTTTCTAATTTCGTATTTAATTTTTTTAACAAGATAATATTTTTTAATGAATATTAGACTCACACACTTGACCTAATGCAACTCATTCCTAAGTTTGATTGGGTTGCGTCTGATTAAAGAAAAAAGTTCCTACAGTCTAACTCTAACCTACTAGTTTAATAAACAGGATAAGTTAAAAAATATTACAAAATTTGATTTTTATTGACATCAGTTCTATTATTCAGTTAATTTTTATATGTATAATTTTTTTAATTTATTCATAAATTTATTCTATAAAAATATTATAATTACATACAAATTAATTTGATATTTTTCTCATCAATAACAATTAAGTCTTCTCATTAATAGTAATTAAGTCTTTTCTCATTAGGTGAAATCAATTACATAGAATCAAACGACGTATTGTATTATTATAATATTTTTCTCATATTAATATATTAATATATGATATAAATATAATTTATATATAAAAATTAGAGGTAAAATATTTCTCAATTCTGATATTTTTATTATAAATAATATATACATTTTTTTATATTTTATTTAATATTATTTATTATATTTATTATTATTTTTTCAATTATATATACTCTTAAAATATATATATATATATAATACTTGCACATTTTTTTAAAAATATAAAATCATTTTTTTCAATATTTCCCGATTTACACCCTTTGTGGTCCCAAATCCCAATAGTATTCATTTAATTATTTATACACCATTGCCCATTGGACAGATAGAAGAAAAGACATACATGCATTATATTTTATTATATGCAAAAGATGCTATCACAATCTACCAGAAAGCTCACAGAACTTATCCGGGGACTTTTGCAAAGAAGACAAATTAAATAGGGAGGGTACAATTGTTGGCCGTACATTAAATGCGAGCATCCAAAGCTTGTGTGGCATTTTCAAGAGTAACAACTGTGTGTCATTACTCGTTGATGCGTTTTATGGCCCAGAAATTAATAATCCAATACTTGCAGCAAACATTCGATGACAATAAAGTAAGATTCACTACTGAAAATTTTTGATTTAATGATAAAATTTAAAAATATTTTTTTTTATCTTTATTAGAGATAGAAATAAAAACAGATTTTATAAAATAGAAAAAATAAAATTTAAAATTTAAAGATAAAATTTATCTATCTCAAAAATTTTTATTTCTAATTATACCTTTATTTAAATAATTTAAAATTAAATATATTTAAAAATAAAATTTAAAAATAAAATTTATTATCTAAAATTTTTTCATCTCTAATATTATTTCTATTCAATAATATAATATTTTAAAAAATTAAATATATTTAAAAATAAAATATAGAGACATAATTTATTTGTTTCTAAATTTTTTATCACTAATTCTATTTTTATTTACTCAATTTTTTGTCACTAATTTTATCTTTATTTACTTAAATAAATAATTTAAAAAAATCAAAATATATTAGAGACAACTTTGTTTCGTCACTAAATTATATATTATTTAATTAATAATATTTTTATAAAATAGAGACGAAGTGTTGTTTTCATCTCTAATATTTCTAATTAAATCCTTAATTCTAAGTCAGATCCCCAATTCTCTCGATCTCTCATCTCCGTCTCTCAGCTCGTTCCCTCATCTCCATCTTTGAGCTCGTTCCCTCATCTCCATCTCTGAGCTCGTGCTGGTTCGTTCTCCCTCTATCTCTGAGCTTGTTCTGGTACGTTCTCGTTCCATCTCTGACCTCGTTCTCCTTCATTCCCGCTCCATCTCTCACCTCGTTGTCGCTCAATCTCTCAGGTCATTCTCGCTCCTTCTCTTACCTCGTTGTCGCTCAATCTCTCAGGTCGTTCTCGCTCCATCTCTCAAGTCGTTTTGTTCTGGTACGTGATGTTTTTTTTTTTTTTTCATTTTTCTTTTACCTAAATCATTGTTCATTTATTATTTTCTATTATTATTATTATTATTATTATTATTATTATTATTTTTATTTTTATTATTTTTGTTGTTTATCTTTGCTGTATGACTTAATTGAGAAAATATTTTAATTTCGTTTTCAATTGATTTTCTTTTTTTCTTTTTAATTCAGCTAATACTGCACTTTCTGTGGTAGTTTTGTGAAGTTTTGGTGTTTACAGTTACACATAAAAAAATTTGTGCTTGTGAGTTGTGATAGAAGGTTGTGAGGTATTGGAGATGGAAGTAACTGAAAAGCAATTCATTTCATGTTTTTATTTTATGCCTTATGAAATGACGCAAGCTGCAGAGTGTGAAATTCATGGTTTTGTAAGAAAGTTGCAATTTTGCAGATTACTTGACTGAAAAAACAGTTGTGGAAGAGAGATGGATTTGGCTTTGTTTATGCATATGATTATGAATTTCTCTGTTATCTGTCTTCTTAACTGTGTGTGCTTAAAAGTTATGTGCTTAAGAATGTTATCACTTAACTGTAACTTCATTAATTTCATATATTATATATACACAATATATAAACAATTATCTTTGTTCAGCAGTTGTATAAACAATTATCATTCTCAGTAAGAGAAAAATAGTGAAAAAAAAATAGAGAGTCTCATAGAAAGTTTTTGAAGAGAAAAAAATAGTGAGTTAATTTGTAAGAGTTCTATTTACAAATTAAAAATACAATATTATTATATTTTTTATTCCCATTATTTTTATAGTGGAAGTTTAAGTGACTTACGGATCCCGTGATTTTTTCTTACTCACATTGAGAAGGTTTTTCACGCTAAAATTTTTTGGTATTATTACACTTGTTTTACACTTCTGCATAATATTTATTTTTGAGTTCATAGAAGAGGAAAATTATGCTGACATTTTCCAACAAAAATATCATGTCTAGTAGAGGTGACAAAACGGTCAACTCGCCCCGCCCCGCCTTCAACCCGTCAAAATGTGGGACGGGACGGGTTGACCCATTTTGAAAAATGAGTTGGAAGAGTCAACATACCCCGTTTTAGGATGGATTGGTGGGTTGATCCGCATAAAAAAAATGAAAAAAAATAGGCGGGTTGGCGGGTCAACTTGCCTAACCCACCTAAAAAACAAAAAAAAATATAAAAAACAAAAAAAATCCACAAAAATTTAAAAAAAAAAAAAATTATAATTTATAGAGACTAAAAAAATAAAAAAACAAAATAAAATTAGTGTAATACCTATAAAAGTACTGCAAATATAAATAAAAAGATTCATTTATAATACTTAAAAAAAACTCAACCTAACAGGTCAACCTGCCCCCGTCCCGTTTAACCTGCGAGTTATGTGGAACTAGTTATGCGGGTTAAAAAAAGTAAATTAAAAACTTGAACCTAACCCACCAAAAAATAATGGGTTAACGAGTTAACTCAACGAATTGAACTCGTTTTGTCACCTCTAATGTCCAGTCTGGTTATCGAATTGCTAAACATCTCTTCTTGATAATGAAATAGACCACTGGGAGAGGGACATTCCTGGGAAGAAGTTGTGGAAGATAAAACTACCCTCCAAAGTCAAGTATTTCTTCTGGCGTCTACTCAATAATGCTTTGGCTATGACAAGTAACTTTAAAAAAAGAGGTATTACTAACAATGATCCAAATTGTCCACACTGTGGAGTGTGGACAACATCAGGAGACGGAGAACCACCTATTCCTCCATTGTCCATACGCCGTGGCGGTGTGGGAACAAATGCTCCTTATATTTTCTTCTTATGGAATCCGTTCTACGATCAGAAATCGAGTAGGTGAGTTCATTCGTCAGTATAAGAGAGGAGGCCGTCATGCATGTAACATCGAATTAGCTATGTGGCTGCTTTGGCAACTATGGGAATTTAGGAATGCAAAAGTATTTTCATCTCTGTATTGCTCAGCAGGGTTTTCAAAACGGGTAGGTCAGCATTGGGCTAAAGAAATTTCAGGCTGGGTCAGGAATAATGCAGGCTTGTAAATTCTTAACCCACGCCGACGTTATGCGAGTCCGGGTTGGACTGAGCCAACTCGCTAACTAACATCATCTTTTTTTTAGTTATCAATACTTAAGAAAATTTATTTTTATATTTTAATACTTTTTTTTATAGTTTAAATCTCATCACATATTAAATAAAATTTTTATATAAAAAATATTAATTTAAATTTAAAAAATCTTTATATATCATATACATTATATAATAATATCTTAATTAAAAACTAAATATTAAACTTGTAGATTAGTATACTTGGGTCAAATTTTAATTTTACATTAATTTTTTTAGCTCAATTCATTTATTTTATCAAACTATTTAGTTCAATTCATTAAACTCGACGTATTTTGATACTCCTATTGCTCAGGAAAGGAAAATGAAGCATTTAAATATTAATAACCATGGATAGTTTCGTGTATTTTTTGGAGTGTTGTGCTCCTTTCATTTTGAGAAATGACTAGTTATCTTTAACTGAAAAAAAATCAATTATTCAAAAGTTTAACTCAAAGTTAGTATTTCTCTAATGTAAATTTTTTTAGAGTCTCTTTCATTCCTTATTGTTTTATCTTTCTCTCTAATTTATTTAGATTAAAGGATGATTGTTGGATAATTTTTTTTATGAGCGGATAAGTTAAGGTGATATAGACTACTCATTCATTTAAAAGTTAATAAGTATATCAACTCATTTTATAAAAATTTCTGAATATTATAATTAATTTTAAACCTGACTAAGCTTAGTTTTGAACTACTTTATTTTATATGAGCCTATGAAATTGGCTCTATCTTAACAAATTTTAACCTAGTTTTGAAATTTGTCAAATATCTCCATATATATTATACATAATGTACCAACTTTATTTTAGTTTTACCCATCGTATAAGATTAAAATAAAAAAGATTACTGAACTATGTTTTTTCGCAAAAAAAATAAGTTTAAAATAAAAAAGGAGAAAATCAGAAATTACTTTGTATCCTCTTATTTTCTTTCTATATTTCTCTGATTAATTCCATTTATAATTTATTTCTTTCAACGTCATTTCTGTTGTCAGGTCAAGATAATACCTTAATGACTTTTTAAACAAGTGACCCTTTTTAAATCTCTACAGGAACCAAGATGCATTATGTCCTGATCACTAAGCAGATAGATTTTTGGTTGAGAAATTTTTATTTTGGGTATGTAAATTAGTTTTTGATATATATAAAATTATATTGGTTATATTAAAAATACACATATTTCTATTGAAATTATATATATATATATATATATATATATATCTCAAAAATTGACTTATATATCTAAAATAAAAAAAATTACCCAAAAATCTCCTTTGGTGACGGTATATTCCTGCATACTACCCAAACTGTTGATAATTGACTCATTTTTAGTGACTTAGTGTATGTTTAGTTTGTCCCAAAAGTCTGTTTGTCAATCTAAATGGATGTTTGTCATTTTTTATAGTTGTTTGGTTGGCTGTTAAAAGTCATCATTCAAACTTGATTTTGGTTTTCAATGAGAGTATGATCCAAAGTAACTTTTTTTTTATTTCTGTGTTTAGCTTCATCTCAAACTTACTTTTAAAATAAAAAATTTTAAATATAAATCACGTTATTACAAACTCATTTTTAGTTAAATTTAAGTTTATAAAATTAATTTGATTCAAATTTAAATTTATCAATTCTAATCTAAACATACTTAAAACTATGACTCTTGTAAGATTAATTTATGTTACTTATTCTTTGCTTTCTTAGTTTTTTTTTCATAAGAAAACAAAAAAGCAAAATGACGATGGAGATTGCCTCTGACTTGGTTCGACTAAGAGGTAGAGGTTATAAAAAAATATTAACAATTATTTTGACTTAATGTTACCCTACTATGTAGGGTAAAACTTGAATTACGATTGCGACTAGAACCATAACTACATATTATGCCATCAGCAAACGTTTAAAAGCAATAGTAAAATGTTGTTTTATGAATTTAGATTACCAATTAAGTCACACATTTTATAAGAAGCACTCTATGTTTTCAAAAGATAAAATTTTTAATTGTACATAAATATAATACATTATTTTTATATTTACTTATAAAAAATTAAAGAGAGAGAATAAATTTTTATTATGAGTGAATTTAATAATACTTATTTTTTTCTCAAACATTTTATTTCTTCTGTGTAAAAATGATGTATTACATTTATATACAATATAACAATATCTCTTTGAAAAGTAGTATATATTCGGATACAAAATCCCGATTTACCAGTCTATATTTTTAGCTTTTTTGTCTTTTTTGTTTTTCATTTTTTGCTTTGGACTAAGAAATTTCTAAGGATCTGACCCTAAGTAATTTATTGTCATAATTATAATTCAAACATATAATTGTGTGATTACCCTTACTTCACATACTCATCTACTAAGGAACCAATCCATCTAGTAACAAACCAACCCTTAGGGTTGACAATTTTAATTTAGAAATGCTTATAATTTCTATGAAAACAAAGTAATTCCTATATTTTTATGTAACAATGATAAATTTTTTCACTTTTTTTTTGTTATATTATGTAGTAGCAAATAACAATATTTATACTAATTTTTTTTTTAAACTACAAGGTATCTCCACTAGAAATGTTCATGGGACAAGTTTATCTTGACCCGAACCCAACCCGATATTTTGATCAGATCAGTTTCTTAAACATTGACCCGACCCGATCATGGTCTAACAAATGACCGGGTCAATACTGGGTCAACCCGATAATTAAATAAACTGTATACATTTAAACATTATATATAGCTAATTCATAAAATTATAGAAATATAAGATTAAAAATAAGAGATGTTTTACAATATATGTTTCAAAATAAATATATTATGATTTTATGCAAAAGATGTTAATTTAAGCTAAGAAGTTTCATTGATTAACACTTATTGTCAAAAAGACTATAAGTTTTAAAATATTATGTAACACCGGGTCAAGTTGGGACAACCCGAAGCTTGACTCGAACCCGATTCGAAAATACACTGAGTCCATTTTTGTAGAACTCGAACCCATCTCAATTAGTTTTGGGCCAAGCCGGGCCAAGTTATTAGGATGAGCCGGGTTTTGAACACCTCTAGTCTCCACATATTCGATTCATTGAACCACTCATGGGATTAATCCTCGTTCGACCTAGGGAGCACGAGAGTTATGTAGTCTATTCACAAGAGTTATTTTTCTAAGATTTAAACTCATATTATCATTTTAGGGAGTCAAAGTTGCTTATCACCTCGATCGAGCTTTTGTGGGTATAATATTTATATTAATTTTATTATTTTAGTAATATATACACCTTAGTCAATCACCTTCCCCTTTCTGTAGATTTTCAACTTGGGTAGTATTTAACTAGAGCAGGCAGGCTTCAAAGATTTACAAAAAAAAAAAAAGTGGATAATTAACGTTTTATAAGAGGCAACTGCATGAGTGATGAGCAATGCCTTCCCCTGTCTTCAACTATCCTCTTATATACTTTTGACTATTCCAAACGTAAACGTGTTTGAAATCAGTGGAATCCAAATCATTTGAAACTTTCAGAATTGAAAATTGATGGAGAGTGCTAAGCTATATCCAAATTGAATTTTTGAAATCAGGAAAGTTCCTATAGCTATATATATAGCTTGGCAAAGTCAACTAGTCCAATTCTCCTGTAGTACTGATCAGCACTGCACATTTGTAGAAAGTGGAAGAAGGTGATTAACAAAGGTGAAGATGAAGGTACTCATGAAGTCATGGTTTCTTCTGCGCTTGAGCTGTTTGCTGCTTCTTTTATTTGCATGCATATTTGTTGGGTATGTCACATTTCCCAAATCCATAACAAAGTTCTAATTACTGAGATTGAGAGCTAATTAATTTTGATTCTTAATTTTCTTGCTAACAAATATTATTATTTTCGCATAGCAGATTTGAAGGGACTACCGGTCAATTTCGTAACAGAGGCAGGTTCGGTGACAAGCCAATACCTTCTCCACCGTCACCCGTTTCCAGTACTTCTCGACATTTTCTATAGAAGATCTCCTAGGTCCAACCCAAGCAATTATGCTGTTCCATTTTCTTGTCTTTGCCTAGCTAGCTACTTACTCTCGTTCATCATGTCTCAGCAAAATGTTCTTTTGTATTTTGGTTCCCAGCCTTCTGTTTTTTTTTTTTCCATCATTCAATGTAATGCAAGAAATAAAAATATAATGTCGAATTGATGAAATAAAAAGCAGAAAAGTATATTTTTAGGTACATGTACCTAGCTAAGAATATAATGGTATATACCTTGGTACATATAGAAAATATTTCAAAAATTCTAATGTACATATATTGATGTATATACCATGGTAGTAAATTGTGGTCAGAGTTGTGTTATGATTCAAGAAAATTTTTCGGATAATTGTAGGAAAATGTAAATGATGCAGCTGCATTGCGAACTATGGTTGCGAAGACCTCCAAACTTGATGCAATATTATGGCTTCAATTGTGATAGAGGACAATAATTTAAAACCTTGGTGTATACATATGGAACAGGTTTTATTGGGGAAATTCTATCCTACTCCTACCCTGAATGGTAAGAATACCTCAAGTAATGTACATGACATGTGGAATGATTAATTCAGCTATATAAGTAGTTAATTATATCATGATTTGAAGCCTACATAGAGTTATAATGGGAAGATTACAAGTTCTTGGAGATTTCTAGATATTGTTGAAGACATAATATGTGAAGACTCGAAGATTTCATGAAAGGCAAAAGTATTAAATTGAGGAAGTTAAACAATGAAGAAAAATAGAAGTCTCATGATGTTGATATTAGTTGCTGACAAGCTTCTGTTGTGAGCTACTCGATGAAGGGACCAGGTTCATCTGCAGTTCTGACAAAATTGCATGGGCAGCAGTTATAAATCTAAAGGTTTCATATTTTTTTTTAATTTTATTTGCAATTTTTTTTGTCAGATTGTAAAACATTTTTTAAGGCTAAGATCTTGTGTAGTTCTAAAAGTAACTCCAAGTGATCCTATTCCTTTGACGAAGACTATGAGACTCTTGATGCTGATGCGAAAGATCTCAATCAAAATGAGTCCAAAACCCTGTGAATATTCCTAAGGGTCCAACAGAGTTTAGCATGCTCACCAGTATATTGAGATGACGAACAGAGGTTAGCAAGCTCTCCATCATTTTGCTGCATGTTTATGACATTTAATTACAGATTAATTGTTCATTTCCTTTCCTCAAGGTGCTTCCACCGCCTCAGAACATCCAAGGGAAATATTTATGCAACCTCACCACCATACCACTACAATTCATCACACAATTTCATACTCTCATTATACTAATCAAGGTTACCAAAATCTCAAATCAAATTATTTTTTAAAATTTGATTCCAAATTTTCAAAGAAGCATTCACAATCAGAATTGATGCTAATGTAATTTTGGTTCCTAAACAGTGGGGGGAGGGAGGGGAGGATTTTCATAACTAATCAACGCTGACAACTGCAGTAAGTATCCACACTCCTTTGACTTGGTGAGTATGTTAAAAGGACCCTATAAAAAAAAAAAAAACCTCTGAAATGTGCAGATGTTATACTAGAAAAGCAAAAATGACAGCTAGGCTAATGAGGAGCCATCTTCTAGAAAATATCTCACAAATGAGCAAATGTTCTTTTCCAAATTTTGTCCTTGTACAGCTGCAAAAAGAAGGCTGTATCATCACTTTTCATTTTCTATAAATGGGCAGCTACTTGCATGAGTAGAAACTAGAAAGGCACGCACTAAAAAAAGAGCAATTTATAGACTTAAGCTTTCTTTCATCTCTTGTAATCCTTTCTTTTGAGCTTTATTTAAGATAATATACACTAGAGAGTGTTCTTTCTTTCCTTCATTTATTGTAAAACCCATCGTAAGTGTTTGTTCTAGTTTGTGTACTAGGAAATTTGGTATGTGAATGACCGAGAGGCTATAAGGTTTGATAGGTGTAGTATAACTAGCTTAGAGAGGTTAAAAGATTCAAAGACTATTATTGAAACTCACAGCAAAAATACCTCCCTCCATTTTAAGTAACTACGGGGCATGACAACCCGTGTTGAATCAGCAAGAAGGCAAAGCTTCAGATCTTCAGGAGGGAGGTTCCATTCTTTGACTCCATGTTCTGGGTCATAAAACAAGTAACTTAACATGTCAAAATTAATTATTTCATATTTTAAAATTTTTTATTCAAAAGTTATTTTTAAAATATTTTTATTATATGAACTTTTCTAAAAACAAAACAAGTTGACCCAAAAGTTAGGGAATTGGTTAATTATTAATACCAATGTTAGAAGTGTGGAATGATTTTCATTAAAATATTATTATATTTTAACATTATAATATTATAATATTATAATATTCAATATTAAAGTATTTTAATATTACAATATTAAAGTGTTTTAATATTAAATTATTAAATTATTTTAATATTTTAATAGTAAAATAATAAAATATTTAAGTATTAAAAATATTAAAATACTTTAATATTAAAATATTATTATTTTAATATTTTATATTCTCTTTGATAGTTACATTTTTTATTATTTTTATATTGCTATAAGCACTTCAATATTGTTAAGTAGGATAAGAATCTAATAATATTGTTATCTCTTATAATTATCTTCTATATTTATGAGAGATATAATTAATTCTTTTATCTATGAGAAATTTTGTTAGAAATTTAAGCTGCGTTTGATGAACAGGATAAGGAGGACCTGATAGTATTAGTTAATATTATCAAGTCTTATCAAGTGTTGATGGTTTAACCTGATAGTATAGTTAAATCAAGTCAAACATTTTTATCCTATTCTAAGTTAATTATTCTATCCTCTCTCCCACCCTCTGATTAGACCTAATAAGATTTCTCTTCTCACTCTACCCCTCAACTTCATCTCTCTCACTCTAAGCCTCTCATTCTCTACCAAGAACCCCATCCCCACCACTGTTACCCCTGCAATCCGAGCTCTAATCCAAACGACCCAGCACTGCCGTCCATACAGCAATGTCCTCGAGCCTCTGTGCACAACCTTACCATTGTTGAACTCGTTGTCAGTCGTCATCTCTTGTCAATCCACAAACCTGCCACCTAACTCGCACCACCGGCATCGCTCCATCGTTGCCATCGCGTCAGCCACACCCCCACTCTACTGTCGTTGATGCCCCTGCCAGCACTGCCTCTCGCTGCCTCGTTGCGCTGTTGCTCGCGTCGTACTCCACACGCAGATCAGCTCACTAAGTCGTCATTCCTCCACGTGCCGCCAGTCCACCTCGCCATCGTCCAAAGCCGCCCAGATTACCACCTTGCTATCGTGTCACCATTGGATAGTTCCGTCTAGATCCCAACCGCTCTCCACCGCCTCACACCACTACCAAAGTCGCGCCACCAGATCTAGTGGAGTAGTCACCACCTCGTTTGGGTTGGAGCTCGGATTGCAGTGGTAATTGGAAATTTTTATTAAAGGGTAATTGCAGGAGTAGCCACCACCAGATCTAGTTTATTTTTTATTTTTTTATATTAAAAGGTACTATAGATATGTTAAATAATTATTATACTATCATATTCTTATACTATTGAACACCAAATGTATGATTATATAAGAGCTAATCATGTCCTTTATACTATCAGTCTTTATCCTATTGTCTTATATTATAAGGTCTTATACTATTATATGTGCCAAACACAGCCTTATTCCTTATAAATAGACTTATTTACTTATCTAATAACGCTAAAAAATATATGATATCCAATTTTAGCGAGTTGGGTTACTCCTAAACCACTAACTTTGAATACAGTAAAAAAAAATCAATTGAAAAATATTGATTTATAATAAAATTTATTTAGTATGATCACTTAAATGTGTCTGATTGAACAAAACCAGTATCATATAATATTAAAGTTTTATTAATGTTTTGAGTGAAATTATTTGCAGTAATTAAGACAGTTACTATGGACAAGTAAGACAAGAAATTAACCTCAATTGAAGTATTAATAGAGTAGATGTAATGAGCAAACTATTGTTGTGAGTCATATTAAAATAGATTAGATTTGTGAAAGGAAACGAGATATTAAAAAACCTGATAAGAAGTCATATGTCAATTAATTGACTTAACTAATATATTATGTTTTTAGTCTATTTAAATTATGTAAACTAAATGTATAGGTTACAAAATGTTAAATTAGTTGAATGCATTAATATCATTTGGTTATATTGTTATTGATTATTTTAATTTTTGGTATTTTCTTAGTATTTGTCATTGTAATATCTATCAATGTAAGATTATTTCGTTAGTATAATTTGAAATTCAAGATCAGCTTGGTATACTCATATTCTTAATAATAAGGTGATAAAACATGTAAATGAATAAACATATAATTTTAATGAATAAACATGTAAATATGCTTGTAATTTTAATGAATAAACATATAATTTTAATGAATAAACATGTAAATGAATTAATAATATAGATGTTTTTAATTGCACAGGTACGAAACGTGACTTTTTTTATCATAATATAGATGTTTTTTTAGTTTATTTATCATTCTACCATATTTTTTAGATTATATATCAAAATATACTTGTTTTATAACATGTTCAGAAGTTATCATCTTTGACTTGTGTAATTTTTTTTATTAAGTAGTTCAGAAGCCGCTATTAGTGATGACGACTTCTTACTTATATATTTATTTATATTTTTTGTTAAGTAACTTAAAAGTCTCCATGATTTTATGGCAATTTTTACACATTATATATTTTTTTAAAAAATAACATTTTGTTCACAAATGCCTCCATCCATAAGGACGACTTTTATGCATATAATAAAGAAAAAAAATGTTCATAGAAACTGTCATTGTTCATGATGGTTTTGTAAAAAATAAAATTAAAATGAGTATAATTTACCGTATATCATGTTTCTTGAAAATCTTGATCATACAACCATGACGAGTAGGATAGGATGGGATAGTGTAACCCATTTTACCATCTTTAATATAGTCTATTTTTTGATTTTTTTTTTTTTTGGTAATATCTTTCTTTTGATTCTTTATTACTATTGATCTTTGTCTCACTAAAAAGCATTATTCGCACTTATACATCCACAAAACATGATGTGTATTTAAATTAACTTAATTTGTGTTTAAAATAACTTATAGTTATATTCAAGTGCCAACCCAATGACCAAACAATAGGGTTGAAATAACTTCCCAATTTTATTCAATTTAGTAGTCATCCTTGCAGTTCCGACCATGTGTATTATTATATTTCATAAAGTTTTTAAACCAATATAGTTCAATAGAATTTGTTTTAATTAAAGGCTACATGAATATATATATATATATATTACATTCTAATTAAAATAGAACTAAATAAGTTCTTTTAGAAAAGAAAGATCCTCTTTTAAGTAAAATTATGACAGTGTTAGTTAAGTGAATACCGGAAAGAAATTTATATTCCTCAATTTTTTTTAACTTTGTAATGGCCTTCGACTTCGAAGATAAAAATATATTTTGCTCATCCAAAATTTTCAATAAAGTTCTGTCGTTGCACTTATGCATTAGATTTTTTATGAATCTGTAATTTATTTTTAACTTTCAAATAATAAATTATGAGTTTAACTTCTACCAAAAAAAATAAGTATACCATATGTTGTTAATAATTATATATTAATGAGTGTAAAATTATAATGTACAAATAATAATTATTAATTTCTAAACGATTTATGAAGTATTATTTGTTACTGTGAATGATCTCTCCAATAATACAAGTTTTTATGTCAATGATCAAGGGAAGTGGAATCTGGCGGTGGTGGCTAATCTTTTGCCATCAAATATTGTGAATAGAATTTATGCAATGGTTGTTCCATGGAATGAAAATATTGCAGACTGTATTGTTTAGAAGCCAACTTCTGATGATATTTTTTCTATTGGGTTTGCTTATGCCTCCATGCAACGTTTTGAAGTCCATCCTCACAAGAATTTGTTCACTGTTATGTGGAGGTGGAACAGTCAGAGAGCATTAAAATGTTTCTTTGGAAGGTAGCTCATAAGGTTTTGCTTACTAATGAGAGGAGACATAGATGTAACATGTCCTCTACAAGTTCATGTGACCTGTGTGGTAGTATGGTTGAGGATCATTTTCATGTGTTTAGAGATTGAGATATGGTTAGATGTGTTTGGTTACAACTTTTACCTGCTGACTCCTCACCATTTTTTACGTTTCAAGCTTGGGAGGAGTGGCTATATAAAAATCTGGTAAATGAAGATATCTTGCATGGTTTTTGATAGAATTTGATTTTTGGAGTGATGTTGGATAAAATCTGGTGGTGTAGGAATGACAAATTTTTTAATAATAATGGTTGGACTACCACTCAGTTGTTGACTAAAGCTAGGCATGCGGTGGAGACAATAACTGTGGCCTTCCAGCATGATACCCACATGCAACGTAGCATGCCTATTTCAACAGATAGTGATATTAGGTGGATCCCTCCCCTTCTTGATGAGCTAGCGTTAAATGTTGATAGTTCTGTGGTTTAAACTGGAGCTAAAGGAGCTTGTGGAGGTGTGGCTAGAGATCATGAGAGAATTTTCTTGCTTGCTTTTTCTATGAATCTTGGCTCTTGTTCGGTGCTTGAAGTAGAACTATGGACAATTTTTCATGGTCTTACTTTTGCTTGGAGTAGGGGATTTAAAAGGATTCGTGTGTTATCGGACTCTAGAGTGGCCTTGGGTCTTATTACTAATGGTTGTAGTAGAACCCATTATTGTTATTCTCTAGTCTTAGCCATTCACAATGTCACCAATGGTTCTGGTTTTATCTCTTGTCAACATATTTTCAGGGAAGCAAATCAAATTACGGATGTTCTTGCCAAATTTAGCCTTTCTTTGGAAGTTCATGTTAGAGTTTTTGATTTCCCTCCTAGTTTCATTGTTAATGCCTTAAGGATAGATGCTTCTTGTATTTCGTTTCCTAGGGACTTTTAGCCTTGTTTTGTTTGAGATTTAACCCCTTTTGTTCATAAAAAAAAATTGAAAACTTAAATTTTTTATAATAAATCAATTAAAGGACTCAACTTTTATTATTACAATTAAAGATTTAAATTTTATTAAAATATATTTTTATTAATGAATTTTTTAAAATACAAAAGTATCTAACTTAATAAATAAAAATAATTTATAAAATAAACAAAACACATGATATAAATATCTTAATTTGTTTTCAAATTGATAAATATTATTAAGATATTTTTTATTTGAGTTGAAATCTTTAATTAGTATAGTGAAAATAAACTTTAAATCCTTAATTAATAAGTTATAAATTTGATGTCTTAAATTGTTCATCACAATAATGATGAAATCCTTCAACAAAATTTATTACAGTTCATTTATTCGTCCAACTAAAATACGTTCAATTTGTCTAACACACTCACAAAATTATTCGATATGTCACAGGAATGCTACAATCGCATACGAGATAATTTAACATTTTAAACTAATTTAACATACAATATAAAAATGATAAACATATTTAATTGTACACGAAACATTTTTCTTTTCCAATGCAGTGTAAGCGATTATGAAGTGAAGAAAGATACAGAAAACTTATCATATATCTTTATGGTCATTAAAGGCTTGTTTGACATGTCATATTAGGTATGATAGGATAAGTTAATACAATATATTATGACCTTATCAATTGTTTGATGTAAACACTGTATTGTATAAGTTTATTTATTAAACTCCTCTTATACATTAAAATGATGTATAACTTAATCAAGTCTTGGAGGGAGAGATTAGACTTGATAGAGTTTTAATGTATAAGCTCTTATAAAGATTTTTTTATTACAATTCTAAACACATCAATATCCTCAATCCTTATGTATTATGCTTTATACTATCAGGTCTTATACTATCAGGCCTTATACTATCAAGTCTAATACTATCAGATCTTATCTTATCATTCGTACCAAACGAACCTTAAATGGTTAACAACCTTTTAAGTATAAAATATGTGATTTGTTATTTATGCCATTTGATACTTATTAGTTTATTTTATTTTATTTTAAATTTATATTAACTTAATAAAACTTGTAAAATTTATTTAATTTATTTAAAATTTATTATATTTATGTAAAATTAGTTATGTAATTTTTATTTATTTTAAACAATGTTGAATTAAGGCGTATTATATAGGTTTCTAATTTCGTATTTAATTTTTTTAACAAGATAATATTTTTTAATGAATATTAGACTCACACACTTGACCTAATGCAACTCATTCCTAAGCGGGATTGGGTTGCGTCTGATTAAAGAAAAAAGTTCCTACAATCTAACTCTAACCTACTAGTTTAATAAACGGGATAAGTTAAAAAATATTACAAAATTTGATTTTTATTGACATCAGTTCTATTATTCAGTTAATTTTTATATGTATAATTTTTTTAATTTATTCATAAATTTATTCTATAAAAATATTATAATTACATACAAATTAATTTGATATTTTTCTCATCAATAACAATTAAGTATTCTCATTAATAGTAATTAAATCTTTTTCATTAGGTGAAATCAATTACATAAATCAAACGACGTTATTGTATTATTATAATATTTTTTCATATTAATATATTAATATATGATATAAATATAATTTATATATAAAAATTAGAGGCAAAATATTTCTCAATTCTGATATTTTTATTATAAATAATATATACATTTTTTTATATTTTATTTAATATTATTTATTATTATTTTTTCAATTATATATACTCTTAAAAAATATATATATATATATATAATACTTGCACATTTTTTTAAAAATATAAAATATTTTTTTCAATATTTCCCGATTTACACCCTTTGTGGTCCCAAATCCCAATAGTATTCATTTAATTATTTATACACCATTGCCCATTGGACAGATAGAAGAAAAGACATACATGCATTATATTTTATTATATGCAAAAGATGCTATCACAATCTACCAGAAAGCTCACAGAACTTATCCGGGGACTTTTGCAAAGAAGACAAATTAAATAGGGAGGGTACAATTGTTGGCCGTACATTAAATGCGAGCATCCAAAGCTTGTGTGGCATTTTCAAGAGTAACAACTGTGTGTCATTACTCGTTGATGCGTTTTATGGCCCAGAAATTAATAATCCAATACTTGCAGCAAACATTCGATGACAATAACCCTCCCTACGTTTGTATGTTTTTTCATTAACGGAACAGAACGAAATGGAATAGATAAGAATGGAATAGAAAGGAAAGGAATGGAATAAAACATAATTTAATGATAAAATTTAAAATTATCCATGTATTTCATTTTTAAATTTTCAAAAGTTTTTCAGAAATGATTTCCATGTGTTTCGCTCGTTAGCATTTTAAAACTCTCAAAAAGAAGTTATTTTATCATTACCTATCATCCAAAATAAAAAAGATTCACTACTGAAAATTTTTGATTTAATGATAAAATTTAAAAATCTATTTTTTTTATCTTTATTAGAGATAGAAATAAAAACAGATTTTATAAAATAGAAAAAATAAAATTTAAAATTTAAAGATAAAATTTATCTATCTCAAAAATTTTTATTTCTAATTATACCTTTATTTAAATAATTTAAAATTAAATATATTTAAAAATAAAATTTATTATCTAAAATTTTTTCATCTCTAATTTTATTTTTATTCAATAATATAATATTTTAAAAAATTAAATATATTTAAAAATAAAATATAGAGACATAATTTATTTGTTTCTAAATTTTTTATCACTAATTCTATTTTTATTTACTCAATTTTTTGTCACTAATTTTATCTTTATTTACTTAAATAAATAATTTAAAAAATCAAAATATATTAGAGACAACTTTGTTTCGTCGCTAAATTATATATTATTTAATTAATAATATTTTTATAAAATAGAGACGAAGTGTTGTTTTCATCTCTAATATTTCTAATTAAATCCTTAATTCTAAGTCAGATCCCCAATTCTCTCGATCTCTCATCTCCGTCTCTCAGCTCGTTCCCTCATCTCCATCTTTGAGCTCGTTCCCTCATCTCCATCTCTGAGCTCGTGCTGGTTCGTTCTCCCTCTATCTCTGAGCTTGTTCTGGTACGTTCTCGTTCCATCTCTGACCTCGTTCTCCTTCATTCTCGCTCCATCTCTCACCTCGTTGTCGCTCAATCTCTCAGGTCATTCTCGCTCCTTCTCTTACCTCGTTGTCGCTCAATCTCTCAGGTCGTTCTCGCTCCATCTCTCAAGTCGTTTTCGTTCTGGTACGTGATGTTTTTTTTTTTCATTTTTCTTTTACCTAAATCATTGTTCATTTATTATTTTCTATTATTATTATTATTATTATTATTATTATTATTATTATTATTATTATTATTATTTTTATTATTTTTGTTGTTTATCTTTGCTGTATGACTTAATTGAGAAAATATTTTAATTTCGTTTTCAAGTGATTTTTTTTTTATTTAGCTAATATTGCACTTTCAGTGGTAGTTTTGTGAAGTTTGTGTGTTTACAGTTAGACATAAAAAAATTTGTGCTTGTGAGTTGTGATCGAAGGTTGTGAGGCATTGGAGATGGAAGTAACTAAAAAGCAATTCATTTCATGCTTTTATTTTATGCCTTATGAGATTATGCAAGTTGCAGAGTGTGAAATTCACGGTCTTGTAAGAAAGTTGCAATTTTTGCAGATTACTTGACTGAAAAAACAGTTGTGGGAGAAAGATGATTTAGCTTTGTTTATGCATATGATTATGAATTTCTCTGTTATCTTTCTTCTTAACTGTGTGTGCTTAAAAGTTATGTGCTTAAGAATGTTATCACTTAACTGTAACTTCGTTAATTTCATATATTGTATATACACAATATATAAACAATTATCTTTGTTCAGCAGTTGTATAAACAATTATCATTCTCAGCTCTCCATCTCTTAGGTCGTTCTAGCTCGTTCTTAGCTCTCAATCTCAAAGCTCTCTCTCAATTTTACACCTACAGCTCAGATAAGCTCTCAATCTCATAGCTCTCTCTCAAATTTTACATAGTATGCTCTCAATCAAAATTTTTATTTGGCTTCTCCTGGTTGCCTTGCAGTTGCAGTTTAAGGGGATTCTGGATTTGGATTTAGTGCTATTGAAGTTGAGGTATATGCTATACTCATGTCTATGCTTCTTGCTATACATTCTAATCTAAACTCGAGAGTGTGTATGTGTTTGTCTATGATATGATATGAGTAATTAGTTCATGGTCTATGGTTCTATTTATGTTTTTAATTAATGGGAGATGTCTTTGTTCTATTTGATGAATTGCCTCAATAGAATGAAGCTGAATTAGATTATGTAACAATGTGAAAATTTATTCATTTCTTTGGTTAATAATGCCATGTTACTATGTATTTTTACCTCTGAATAAAATAAATGGTTAAGTATGTGTATATGACAAGATATCTATTTCCCTTGTGTTTTTGACTTTTAAGAGATATTTTGAATCCTATTTCTGATCATCACCCCAAAACCAAACTCAAAACTTAGTATATGATTTGATTAGATTCAAATGAAAGGAAAATTGGCCTGCAATGGTGATTAATAAAATATTTTCGTTATCTATTTCTTTCTTTTTTTGGTTGTGTTTTACTATCTATTTAGTCTCCACCACATTTGAGTAAAAGATATGATGCTTATTTTCGTTTTAGTTAGATATGAATATGAATTTCCATATGCATAGCCATACAAATCAAAGAAAGACATTATGAATTAGTATTAACAGTGATATATCAATTTAAGAAAATAGTCTACAACAATTTTTTTTTATTCATTATTTGTGAGGCTCACGATAAATTTTACAAATCACGCAAAGAATCAGGAGAGAATTATTGAAAATTGATTCTACATAATGTAATATATATTTAAATTATAGTATTCTTTGCCTAATATGTTTTATAATGAAGTTCAATTTTAGCTGAATAGATTATAGTATGTTTATATTTAAATCACTTCCAAACTAACAAGAAGTGATTTCTTCATAAAGGTCTGGAGAAAATAAGAATTGAAATAATATGAATAGCAAAAACAAGGTGTCTAAAACATTGACTAGATGTCTGCCATGATCTAACTTTCATTGAGTTGAGTACTTGAGTTCTGATGTGGCCTTGTGGGTGTGTGGGATCTTGTTTTTATAGCCAACTACTGTAGGTCTTACACTTGAATTACTCTTAAATTTCTTTAATGGTTCTGGAGCGGGCTTATGTGGTTCAATATAGGTAGGACTATACTAATCTTTTATCACCTAATGTTCTCTAAAATTGAGAGTTCTGAACCAAGTTATATTCCTTAAATCTGTTAGCATAGAACCAGGTAGGAATATGAATCTAAGTGAAGAACACAATTAATCCATCATGAAAGTTGGGATAGGTCTATGTTGCCTTGGGGTGCAAAAGTTGAGCTTTTCTCTTGTCTAACCCAGAAATGATATTGATAGCTCCCTTTTATGTTGCCATGTAACTCTGATTCATTTCTTCAGTAAAGTGTCTGTGTCCGTCTTTTGAGTTGCTTAGTGTGCTTCCACGTGTGTAGTGCATATAAGGGCATGCTCTCTTTACTAAGTGTGAGTGTGCTGTTACTTGCTAGATAGTTCCACATCTTGTTGAGGGAAAATTAAAATGGGATCTGGCAATGAGGTTCACTCGGTAGCCATTTGGAGAAGCTGGCACTCTGGTGTTTGTTGAGGTTTCTTCTTTTTCTTTAATTTTACGTATATTTTTTGGCTATTTTTTTTAATTCCCTTTTCACTGTTTGTGTTTATTTTCCTGTTTGATTGATAAATTTAAGATTTTTGTGGATTTTATAGCAATCTAATATTGGTTTGTGTGTTTTGTTCAATTGAATTCTATAGATTGTGTATGATCGCATCACGGATAGAAGCAGAGGATTTGCATTTGTTACAATGGGGAGTGTTGAGGATACTAATGAAGCAATTCGAATGTTTGATGGCTCTGTAAGTCTCATACATTAGCCTGGTACATAGTTTGATTCATTTATGCCATGTTCATAATGATAAAGGGTTACTTTCCGTCATAAACAGCTGCTATTCTAGTCCGTTAATTTGCTTTGTACTACTGCCACTGATCTAGATAGTGTTAGTCATTCCCAAGTGTATGTTCTGTTATACCATTACTGATTTATCAAAGGATGATGAAGTCCTCAAGGAGGGTGCTCTTTCATTTTGCTACTATTTGTACTAATCTTTATCTATCGACTAATATAATATGGCAAAACATGGGTTTGGTGTACAAACTTTATCCTTAAAAAAAAGGGAAGATGTTGGTTAACGGGAAGTTATTTGAAAGTTTCCATCAGTTTCTTTTTATTATCTAAATGAAAATTAAATAAAAATTAACATCCATCTCAATATTAGTCTCTAATTAGAGATGAAATTTTTTAATTTAAAGACAGAATGTTTCCGTCTCTAATTTAGAGATTGAATTAATTTTTCGGTCTCTGGCAATTAGAGACGTCACTTTTAGAGATAAATCACTTTCCATCTCTAATTCTGTCTCTAAATATTTAGAGACGGAATTTTATACATTTAGAGACGGAATTTTTTCGTCTTTAAATCTGAAATTTGTGGTAATGACTCAATAAGCTTGTAATTTGCTGCTTGTTTCCTCCTTCCTCTCATTTCAACAGAACCGGGTGCAAGTTTTGCCTTATTGTTTATTAAATCAATTGCAACTATTGTTTAATTAGTCATGGTACTCATGGTATATAGATTAATGTTTGTCAACTTCAATTTTAAATTATCTTGTGATCATTGCAAAGAGAAATATATATTAAAGAAAAGAGTAAATTACTTTTTCCATGTGAGTCAAGATAAATTTATATTATCCTATTTCACATATACACATTTTTATTTTTTGGATTTTTATGTTGAAAACTCATAACTTTACCAGGAGAGGAAGGAACCGGGCATGGCCAATTTGCTTGAAAGACTAGAAACAACCAGTTGCGGCTTCATGATCAAATTAAAAATGTCAAGAAAGTCTGAGTATCTTTGGTATGCACTAGTATGCACCCTCCCTAAGATCCTGAGCAAGTGTGCAATTGGTTCATCTCTCAAGACTCAAGATGTCATACAGCATTTCTAATTCTCAGGACCACACACCTTTGGTATCTATATATCATTGTTACTTACAAGTTATAAAATTAGCATTTACAATGCCATAATGCAATTTGAATTTTGATCCTTGGTCAAGAAAGCAACCAAATCCATGTTACACAAACCAAATGCCACATTCGGTTATTATTGTCCAATTCCCCATATAGAAGATCTACACTACACAAACTCTCTCTCTCCCTGCGGCAAAATTTATTTGCATCATACCAAGGAAATCGAGTCATGCTGATAACTTTAAATAATAAAATGCTGATATCCATTTTTGCATAATCTTTTTTTACTCTATTTTGTTTAAGGAATGATGTCACTTTTATTGCTGTTGAAAGCAAATATTATATAAAACTTTCTTTTCATGGTTGCTATTTCTTCAAGTCACGCAACTTATTGTGAGAAATATCTTGGAAGATACTTTTTTACGGCTTTATGGTTATTAATATATACATATATATAAAGTCACTAAGTTTGAACTAGTGGTGAGGGCTTAAATAATATGTATGAAGTTATTAGTTTAACTTTTATTATTATCATTGTATTACAATATTAACAAAGAAGTTTGAACCATACAATAATAACAATGCGATTTGAATTTATGACCTCTTACAAATTATTCAAACCTTTATCATTAACCTAAACTTAATGACTTTATATATATATATATATATATATATATATATATATATATATATATATATATATATATATATATATATATATATTATATAATTTCTAAAAATAGTCCATTTTGCTAAATTTGAAACTTATTTATTTATTTATTTACAAATTTAAAACTCTAGTCACCTAAACTTACGATATTTATTCGCACAATTTTAAATGCTCACGACAATTTTTTTCTGAGACTACAAGATGAGACTAATATTTTTCTCGAGCATAGGCACTTATTTTAGTCACAGAATGTTCTTGGTGAAATTGCTCACAATAAATTTATTATAATATTTACGAATACTTCTAGCAATTATAGAAATTAATTTTTTTCTTTTTTGGGTACGATGATAAATCATGTTTTCTAATTAAATATTGACAATTAAATAAAAAAATTATTAACTAATAAGAAGTATTACCAATTAGGAGAAATGTATTTTTGTTTAATTATAATTTTTTTTTACCGTAGAGTTAAGATTAGAGATAAAAAAAAAATGAAACAAAATATTCAAGTTTAATTACGATACAATTCACAACTACTTTTATTTATTAAAACTGTATTGTTACGCACTTTCGACACCAATATTTGCTCAATACCTACCATTCCATAGCTTTCCAGAAAGTGATAAAACATTAATTTGATTTGTTAAGTTGGACTTTTATCTTAAAATTAGTTTCACAATGTGTGGTGTACAACATAATAATAACAAATAATTCTAAAATTATAGTTTAAAAGATAATACGATTAATTCATGGTGAACAAGTAATATAATGAAGTAAATTCAATATAATAATTTATTTAATAAGATAAAATACAATAAACATCAATTGTACATTAAGATATGGGACGCTCTTTATACATAAATTTCACATTTTTAAAAAAAAAAACGTATATTGTTACTCCTATTGACATTTTTGTTTAATTAATTTTTTATCATTAATTTTTCTAAAATACATTTTTTAAGTTAGTTAATATGTTAGATTTAACTTTCTATTTAATACAAGGCATTTTAAGAAAATGATAAAAAGAAAATTAGCTGAAGAAAAATAATAATAGACAAATAAGAGTAATAATAAAATATTATTTTTTAAATATAAAACTATATTTATGTATTTTAATATTTAGGTGTTACAATTTGACTAGTCAAAATTATAGGGTGGGATTATTGGTGTTCTTTTTTGTCTATTAGTACTCATTTTAATTACTTAAAACTTTAATTATTTAAATTGACTTTCATTAATTTATATATTTAATAATTCAAACTTTCTACTACTTTTACCAAACTATTTATACATTTATAAATTTAAATATTTATTTAATTTATTAATTAATCTTTAAAATCTTGACCATGAAATGAAGCAATCTCTCCACCCCAAACTCTTAAACACACAAAAAAGGTATTATTATAGAAATATGTTTTTAATTCAAGTTTTTTACTATTTATATTTTAATTATGCATATATTTTATAAATTTAATATATACTTATTTCATTCTTGTTATTATAATTATAATATACTTACATATAAAGGCAATAACTACTTCTAAAAAATCATAAAAATAAGCAAAATATTAAAATTGAAAAAGGGAATTATAAAAAATAAATATTAGTTATATTAAAAGATCGTGACATGAGAAATTATTTTAAATATGTACCTATTTGAAAAATTTTAATATTAGTAATTTTTCTTATACAATAAAGATTTATTTTAAGGTTGCAAATTATATTAAAAAATATTTTTATAACTGTTACTTAAATTATTGAAGAGTATTTTTTTATATTTTATCAATATGTTACAAGAAACAATCGAAAAAAAAACCATCTTTCATATATGAAAATATTGAATATAACTTTAACAATAAAATTAAGAAGATTAAAAATATAAACATATTAAAATGATTTTTGTTTTACTTAAATATAATATATCATAAAAGTGATTTTTATCTTTACTTTTGATATCACTATTATCGGTGAAAAGTAAAAAGAAATTAAACATATTGTTAACTAAGTAAATTAAAAGTGAAAATGAATATAAAAAATAAAAATAAAGAGAAATTTTTATAATAAAATAAGTATATGTTAAATTTATAAAGTATATATATAATTAAAATATAAATAGTAAGAAGTTTGAATTAAAAATATTTTTGTATAATAATATTTTTTTTGTGTTTAAGAGTTTAGGGACAAAGAAATTGCCTCATTTCATGGTAAAGATTAAAAAATTAATTAATGAATTAAATAAATTTTATAAATTTTATAAATATAGAAATAATTTGGTATAAGTATTAGAAGGTTTGAATTGTTAAATATATAAATTAATAAAAGTTAACTCAGGTAATCAAAATTTTAAATAATAAAGAAGAAGTGTTAATAAGTAAAATGGAGTGTCAATAACTTCACAAATTACATTTCTACTAAAATTTAAGAGAAAAAAAAAAGGCACAATCACTTATGCTGTATACCAGATTACCAATAGGTTGCAATTACATATCAAAAGGAGGATAAATCCTTTTGAAAAAAAGGGATAAATCCTTATTAGATTAGGATATATTAAAGTTCAGCAAATAAAAAAATACGAAAATGCAAATCCTTATTATTATTATTATTATTATTATTATTATTATTATTATTAGATAAATAATGTTTCCCTAAGACTTTGAGCTGGCATCATGAACGGTCGCCACCGCATAAACAGTCCACATATAGGAGCGTACACCGAACGAAAATACGGGAGAAAAAAATACCTAAGGCATTAAATTCTTTCAACTTTTTATAAAGTTTAAAATATGGAAAAGGTTAATAACTTACTACATATAACGATGAAAATTTCGAAAAAGTTATGCATATAGACTAATATAACCCATCATTAAAATTAAGGCTGTGTTTGAATAATGTAATTTCAAAGTTCAAAGAATTTTAAATTACAGCAATTCAAAATACAATAATTTAAACCACAGAATTTATAAAATATCCTATTTGGTTACAGTATGTAATTGAAATACTCCAAAAACTGAAACTCCCATTCATTGTAACGTTGTGAAACCAGAATCTAACTACTGATTCAAAGAATGTGTCGATGCACTCCATCTATGGCCCTAATTGTGAGAAAGTTCAACCATCTTTGAAGAAATGTTGCAGGAAATTCTACAATCATTAGAAACCGAGGCTTGAAAGTTCTTATTGATGTTCTATCATTTGAATGAGAGATCTGATGGAAGAACCTTTGAAGCATGATGGTCTAGGGATGAGTGAGAAGCAAGACTAATCTTGAGAAAGACAGATTATCTAGGAATTTTAAAATTCTATCTCAAGAGGTGTCATTTGAAATCATTCCATAAAATCATCACTTAAAATTCTCCAGAATTTCAAATTTCTAAATTCTGGCAAGTGATTACCCAAACGCAGTAATCTTTGTTAATGGATTTTAAATGATGGCTGAAAATTAATTACTTGATAAAATTAACTTATCCAAACACACACTAAAAGTATTTTCTCCTTTCAATTAATGATGAGTCATTTTAAAAACAGTTTGATTCCGGGATTGGGTACTCCTTTTTTTTAGACAATTATGTTCCTTTATTTTTTAAAGAGAGGTCTTTTTACATATATTTAATCTTTTTTGTACAATATGTTTAATTTAATTTAACATGGACAAAGTCAATTTAATTTAATTTAATTTCATTATTTTTACATGAAAAATTATGTATAGATTTTTGTATGTATTTTACATTTAGATTAGTGATTTTTTTAATTTGAAAATAGTGCTTTTTGTATACACAGTGATTTGTTAACTTTTTATTATCTTAGTTAAAAAAATATTTTCTCCCATTCCACACTTGAGTCTTAAACTTCTTTTTAAAAAAATGCTTATTGCACATACTTTCATATATATCTGCTCATTTCTCATGTGTAACTGGTAGAATAAGATTGTAGGTATATAAAATTTAAGTAAAACCAACTGCAATAATACGGTGAATTGTTATGTTATAGGGATGTTTACAGGTTGATTTAGTTCAATTTTAAAGGAAAATGCCATCTAAATTAAATTAATCAATTTCAATTTTTAATTAATTTAATTTGGTTCAATTAAATTTTTATCAAATACATTTTTTTCAAAATAAACTCAAATTTTTTTTTTGGTATTAGGATCAAATGATAGTCTAAAATCAATTTGTATATACCTTAATTAAATTTTTATCAAATACATTTTTTTCAAAATAAACTCAAATTTTTTTTTTGGTATTAGGATCAAATGATAGTCTAAAATCAATTTGTATATACTTTAATTAATTCATCCTGATGGTCTGTAATTTGCCTTTGACTGATTTGAAAAGACAAATACACTAACCTGACCCATACATCACTTAATTACAATAAAAAAAAATATTTTATCGATGTTGTTGGTATTTTTTTTTTTAAAGAAAACCATTGGCTAATATCATTATGAGGCTTTAGGTGAAGATAATGCTTTTGACTAACCGTCACATTGCAATCATCACCTACCATTCATAATTTCTTATAATTGAACCTTCCCACCCACCCCAAATTACGCTTCATTGAATTCCATTTATGAAATCAAATTTATTATTCTTTTTTTTAGAAAAAAAATTAAAATATCACTATTTTTATTCCAAAATCCAAAATTCAACTCATCATTAAAAAAAAAAAAAAAAGACTCCAAACACATAGAAGCATGTCTCTGTAGTCTTCACACCACTGACTTTTCTTATAAAAAGGGTATATTAGACCAAACACAGTTTCTCACCCTATCAAAGCCAGAGTTTGAACTCTTGTTGGCTACCATTTGTTCCTCTCACACTGTTCTTCCTTCACAAGTAGCCATGTCTTTGCTTTCAGATCTCATCAACCTCAACCTCTCAGAAACCCCAAAGATTATTGCTGAGTACATATGGTGAGCTCTCACAAATCTTAATCCATTATGTAAACCTTATGAAACAGGGGATTCAGTGTCCTTAAAAACAGGGGACTCTGTTTTGTTTTCTGTTTATGAAATCTTTGACCAAAGAGTTACTCCAAAAATGTAACCCCTTTGTGGATATATTATTCTTTCTGATTCTGGGTATATTTTAATGGGAGTGATCCTTTTGGAACCTTTCTTCCTTTGACATGTTGTTGCAGCTTCCTCCTTTTAGCACTATGGCTTTTTGGTGGATCAAACACATAAAAAGCAAAGAATTTTTCTTTTCTTTTTCTTTTTTCTTTGATGGCTGAGTTCTACAACCCTGTTCTTGGGTTGATCTATTTCCTTAAAAAAGCATAGGAAAATTATTTAATGTTTTTTATGTACTGATAAATAGGATTGGTGGATCTGGTATGGACCTCAGAAGCAAAGCCAGGGTAATTTTTTTTTTTCTTCATCACATGTGATATATAATTATGTAAACCTTTTCATGTTCACTATTTTAACTTTTTTTTTTAATTGTCTTTCTAATTCTGAATCAGACTCTTTCTGGACCAGTTAGTGACCCTTCAAAACTTCCCAAGTGGAACTATGATGGTTCTAGCACAGGTCAAGCTCCTGGGGAAGACAGTGAAGTTATCCTATAGTATGATCCATTCCCTTGCTGTTCTCTCCCTTTTGTTTTCTTATTATTTTCACAAAAAACTGATGAGTGGAATTTCACTTTTGTTTGGTATATTTATTTTAAAAAAAAAGTCCACAAGCTATTTTCAGGGACCCATTTAGGAGAGGCAAAAATATTCTTGTAAGTTTTTTCAATTTAAATAATTGGGTTATAATTAAGTAAGCAATTGTTTTTTTAGTTCATCAAAATGTATACTATTGTAAGTCAACTGTTCACTTTCTGCTAAAAAACTATAGGTGATTTGTGATGCTTACACCCCAGCTGGAGAGCCAATTCCAACAAACAAGAGGTACAATGCTGCCAAAATTTTCAGTCACCCTGAAGTTGCTGCTGAGGAACCATGGTATGCATTGCTTAATATCCAATTTTGGATTCGAAGTATTTTCAATCATTATGCTTCTAAATTCTTGAAACCATTTTTAGGTACCACTTTTTACATGATGATGCATACATGAAGTTCTTATAAATTTAATCAAAATTACTCTCTATTGATTTATATTAACAGGTATGGTATTGAGCAAGAGTATACCTTATTGCAGAAAGATATAAATTGGCCACTTGGGTGGCCGGTTGGTGGGTATCCTGGACCACAGGTATGAAATGTGCCATTTTCCTTTTCATATACATTTTTTTCCCCTTTGTGTTCTTGTTTTGGATTTGTCCCAATTCCTAAATGCTTCAAACAGTTCTATGATACCATGCTTTTGGATTTTCATAGTAGACATTTCAAGTTAACATTGTATCTATCACAAATTTGATTGTACGATATTGCAGTACAACAATGCTATACATACACTTATACACACATCACTTCACACAATTTTTACCATCGGATTACAACTGTATTTACCTCGTTTTTTTTTTTTGCACATCTACACTTTAATTCTGCTACATAGGCAGATGTGAGAGAAATATGTGTGATAATGTCACTAGCATTTTTAATTGTCAATGGTAACTTAAATTTGGCATCAATTTTTTAGGAAGTGGTTTAGCTGATTACGTAAGATTGTGGTCCATTTAATTCAATACCTTTGAATATGGTTTACTATTCTGTAACTGTCAAAATTTATGTTTCGGTTACATTGACCCTTATGTTATAAATCAAGGTCAAAGAAAAAATGCAATGCCAATAACTCTTTTGTTGAAATTTTGGTTTTGCAACCATAAACTCTACCCTTATAGCGCATGCACTTGAATCTGAACCTTCTGCCTTAATGTTTCTTGGCAAATAATATTTTTACATCATTTTCTTGCATATATCAATTTTTCTTACATCACATTCTTGCACGTGAATTGGGTCCTGTGCAAAATATGCAAAATCCACAAGCTTGTGGCCCTCTGTGTAGGAAATGTATCAATTCCTGTGTATGAATTAGTGGTGTAAAATTGATGTTTAAAAAAAAAAAGTTAGTGTGCAAATATTAGCATTCATGTTTCTTCAGTTAACTATTTCCTGCATTCTTCTCAATTACACAGTAACCCTGGCCTCTTGAAAGCTTATAAAAAGAGCCAAGTAAAGCTACTATTTATTTTCCTAATTTTTTTTTCCTTTTTCCTTTTATCTATGCTTTCCTTTATAACTTAATTAATATTTGTTTGAACAGGGTCCATACTACTGTGGGATTGGCGCTGATAAAGCCTATGGCCGTGATATTGTAGATGCACATTACAAAGCTTGTATTTATGCTGGCATCAACATTAGTGGCATCAATGGAGAAGTTATGCCAGGCCAGGTATAAACATTATACAACATTTAAATTTGTTTTTTTTTGGTCTTACTACTATCTTATTGGCTTGTATTAATATTTCTGAATTCTGTTCCAATTTTGTAGTGGGAATTCCAAGTTGGCCCTGCTGTTGGTATCTCTGCTGGAGATGAACTATGGGCTGCTCGCTACATACTGGAGGTAATTTAAAGTTAAATTTTTTTTTGAGGGGTTATATATGATTAAGATAATTAGAGAAATTCAATGAAAATATAAATATTGATGAGATGTTTATTCATTACAGAGGATTACTGAGATAGCTGGAGTAGTTGTTTCATTTGATCCTAAGCCTATTCAGGTTAGAAATGTCCTTGACATTTTTTCAATTTCTTGAAAACTTTGTCTTAGTTGAAGACTTGAATTATAAAGAATGATTGATCGTATTATTATTTTGTTTCACTTCATTGTTTTGCTTTGAATTTTAACTTCAATGGATACATTGTTGTTATCAGGGAGACTGGAATGGTGCTGGCGCTCACACAAACTACAGGTAATACAGCCTCTATGTATTTATTGCCTTCTTTGGCTTATTCGTTGTGATGTTTTCATCTTATGAGATTTGCAATGGTGATTTCAGCACCAAGTCCATGAGAAGTGATGGAGGTTATGAGGTCATCAAGAAGGCCATTGAAAAGCTTGGATTGAGGCACAAGGAGCACATTGCTGCTTATGGAGAAGGCAATGAGAGACGTCTCACTGGAAGACATGAAACAGCAGACATCAACACCTTCTGTTGGGTAAGTGGAAAATCAAAAGGGCTAACAAGAAAAATCAATGCTACATCTTTTCCTTAATGAACATTTTAAACAACTTGTGGAAATAATAAGAATTTTCTCATATTGGTAATTAAGTACACTAGAAAACATGTCACAAAAAAATAATAATTTTCAATGACCAAATAGGATCTTTAGTATATCTTTAAGGCTCTTGATGTTTCATATTGGCAATTTCTTAACCTAAAAATTAATTTTTGTTTTTTTGGATAGGGTGTGGCAAACCGTGGAGCCTCAATTAGAGTTGGAAGAGACACAGAGAAAGATGGTAAAGGTTACTTTGAGGACAGAAGGCCTGCTTCTAATATGGATCCCTATGTGGTCACCTCCATGATCGCAGAGACTACCATCCTCTGGAAACCATGAAGTCACAGTATTTTGTCTTGAGATTTAGACCACCATATATTGTGTGTTCATCATCCCATTTAATTCTAATTCATATCTGCAAGGTGGTGTTTCATCAGTAATTGCCTAGTGGTCTTTTAAGCAAAGCATTTGGACCATGTGCCCTATGTTTGGATTACAATAATTTTATCATTAATAACAAGAAATACTTTATATCACTCTTTAGATTGATGGATTAATATTGGAATGGTTCATTGTCCAATGTCATTTCCCGTGTGCTGCTTACTCCGGAAAAAAGTGGACCATCGAAATGTCCTTATAAATAGAGTTGGAAATAGCTCTGGTGTTCTGTAAGAAATTTATAACTTATACTTATTTAAGGTTTAACTTTTGACTTATTTAAAGTTTAATCTAGTTTGATTCGTTTAATAAAAAGATTAAATTAAGATGTTTTAAAAAGTTTATTTATAAGTTTTGGGTTTTTGAAAAAAAAGTTTAGACTTAGTAGGTTAATTTATTTAATTATATATATTACTATTTTTTGTATATTATAAATATTTATATTTATATAATATAATTAATTTAATAAATAATATAATATTTTAATAATTTAAATTTGTTAGTTTATATAAAAATTTAAGTCTATTAATTTATTTTATTAACTTATTTAAAAATATATTTATTAATTTATTTAAAAGTTTTATTATAAAATAAGTTTTTAAATAAGTTTTTAAATAAATTTTTAAATCATATTAAACTTTTAAAAATGTTAAATCAAATCTTAAAAATTAATTTATATTACATAAATAAATTAAATTTAGACTTTATATTTAAAAAATAAATTAAACTCATTTATAGCAAAATTTAACCTGACCTATTTTCAATCATACTTAGCACATCATCTCCTATGCTTTATGACAAAAAAATCACAATGCTCTTTATATCACTATTTAGACTGGTGGATTAATAGTGGAATGGCTCATTGCCTAATGTCATATCCCTTGTGCCGCTGAGTCAGGAAAAAAGTGGACCACCGAAATGTCCTTATCACATCATCTCCTCTGCTTTATGACAAAAAAATACAATGTCCTTGCCCTTTGGCCATAGAATAATGCTTCGTGTAAATAAGAATTAAGTACATCACTTTATATTTGAGGGGGAAAAATCAAAGTATAAATATACGAAGAATAAAGTTGAAATAGTTATAATTAAATAATAAAATTTATGTAGATATAATATAATATAATACATATATAAATATATTTAAGTAAAATTATTTAATATTTTGGGCAATGGACAATTGACCACAGTACCATAAATGGCAAGGCAAATACATTATAGATTTGAAGTCTGACATGCATGAATTTGTATAGAATTGAAACAAAGCTGCACTAAAGATCACTTTTTCTTTCTCTTTTTCTTTTGAGTGTAAAAACGGGTGAAATGGGCTCACAAATGAAGTTATTGAAAATAGTGACTGATTCAAAAATTTCTGCATCCATTTTGGCAGTGTTCTCATTGAGAGAGAGGTGCAAGCGTCATGTGATGATATGTAGTAGTATTGAAGTGATAAATCACTGTCAGATATATAATCTTGTGCATGTGGGCACGATGGATGCCAGTGAACATTTTTGTCTCTTTCCACATAAAAACAGAAAATCAGTGGCATCGGATCAGTATCTCCACTAAAAATAGTTGTGTTGTGTTGTGTTGTGGCTGAAGTAAGAGGCGGTGTTTACGGTGCATCTTGTACTCAAAGGTGCAACGGTGCTCCTATTAATATTAGTCATTATTTATATTATTTTTATATCAATGGTAGATATTCATTACCTGTAACTTGTTAAGTAGGTTATAATTATTTTTATATCTCTGGTGGAAGTTTTTTTTTTTTTTTAAATTGTTTCTATTGGATCGGAGGTGGAGAATTGTGATGCTTTTTGTTCTTTGTTTGGTTGATTGGGATTTGGTGCCCAGAGGATGAACTTGCAGAGAGATGGCCTGGTCTAATCTCTTAATTTTTTGAGTAAATTATACTCCACTACCTTGAGGTTTGTATATATAACACTAAACTCCAAACTTGCATAAATATTACACTCCACCCCATTTGTATAAGCTTACTAACATAATTTTTAACAGAAGCTAACAGAATATTCTATCTAACCATGAGTAATAGGTTAGTTAGCATTAAACAAAATGTTAATTGCATCATATTTGTAATTTTTCCTTTCTTTTCATAATTCATTGAGTAAATTACATTCATTCTCTTCCAAGTTTGATGATATAATACTTAACCCCATTCTTTTTCAAAAATAACACCCACTCCTAATTAATTGATCAAGTTGCATAATTGTATAAACATTATCAATTAAAATCTATAGAGTTTCATCATTTATAGTTATTCATAAAAAAATATATTTTTTTAAAAATATTATTGTAAAAAATTATGTATACTAAAAATAACTGTATATAATAAAAAACTTACAAATTTTAATTTTAATATTTATATATAATAATATTTAAAAAAATTTACAATTTTCTCTGTGTGGATGTATAAGGAGTTTTTAAAAAAATATATACATTTTTTAACTAGTAATATTATCAAATTTTAATCGACAAAAAATATTATCAAATTTTAACTAGTAATATTTATATATCTGTGTATATTGAAAAAATATTATTGTGAAAAAATTGTGTATACTTGAAAATAATTATGATATCTTGAAAATCTTATAAATTTTAATTAATAATATTTATATATAATAATATTTTTTAAAAAAAAAACTTCTACAATTTTTTCTGTATGAGTGTATAAGTAGTTTTTTAAAAAAAATATATTTTTTTAACTAGTAATATTATCAGATTTTAATTAATAATATTTATACACAATAATATTTTATAAAAAAATATTTTTTTATTATAAATAACTGTGAGTTCTTCCCCTTATCCCACTAAAATAGGTGGATAACTATGGCCATGTGTTAAGATTTTGTGTGGGGTTAGATTAACATTTAATTTGCAAATAATGGGTGTTTAACAGAAATTTTTAAAATGTTCTATTAGTCAGCTCATAAAATGGGGCAAGGTGTAATATTTTGGGATGTTTGGAGTTTAGTGTTATTTAAGAAAACCTCAAGGTAGTTAACTATAATTTACTCTAATTTTTTTATAGATAAATTTTAGTTTTAAGAGGTGCGGATGATAAAAAAAAATGATGGGTCTTGCATTCTTGCTGTTACTACAGTCACAAATGAACCAATAAGCCACTGCATCATTGGGATAGTCCAACAATATACCAGCTTTGTTTGAAAGAGTTATTAGTCCAACAATGGAGATGGAGACTTTGACTTGGTCAAAATTTGGAAAAAGATTAAAATTAAATTTATAATATCTGTATTGCTTAAATATAAATAAATCAGTGTAGCATGTTTTAATTGAGAATACCAGTGATATCAAGGAGCACCGGTGCACCGTAAACGCCACCGAAGTAAGATGCCGTATATTTCTGGGTTTTCAAATTTTGGCAGAACAGATTCTGAAGTTTTGTGTTACCATCTCTCTGCCACTAACATGAATTTCTACAAATAGGGGTTTATTTTGTCTCATATATGAACCCCCAATTGAATGGAGCTCTATCTTCTTAAGGAAAGAAGAGATTTAGACAAAAAAAAATGATTATCTATTGCTTCATAATATATCCTAGCTTTTTTTGGTGCCCATAATCTAATCCTAGTTGATTAAAATAATAATAAAAAAGAACTGTACACAATCCTTTTTAATTTTTGAGTTCTGATAAATAGATTTTTATTTTACTTTTGATAATTAGTCAGTTTTTCTTTTTTCCTTCGATAATCTTTCTGTGTACAAAAGAATTTTTTTTTAAAAAAAAATTCAACAACCTTACATGAGAATTATCCCCTAAACGTTTAATCACCAAAAGTAAAGTGTTGTTTAAGGATCTATACATTTTGTGATGAACCAATAAGAGACTAAATTTTCATAGTTACTAATTAAAGACTTCAATTTCATTAAAATATATTTTTATTAATAAAAATATTAAAAAATAATCTTATTTAATAAATAAAAATAATTTATATTATTAACATAACACATAACATATATGTCCTAATTTTTTCAATTGATAAATACTATTGAAATATTTTTTATTGAAGTTTAAGTCTTTAATTGATAATGAAAATAAAATTGAGATCCTTAATTAATTATCACACTACTACAGTTATTCTATAATACTTTTCTCAAGTGGTATTTATGGAATTCTTCTTTATAATATCTCCTTATAATAAAGAATCAAAGTATATGATGATATTTATAACTAATTTTCCTTTTATTTTCATACAGGAGATATTCCCCCCCCCCCCCCGCATAATGCATGATTTACACTATTATAAGAAAAAATTACAATATTTATTTCTTCTATCAAGCAAGATTCGAGAATTGAAAATAAATCTTAGAAGTCAATTGCTTTGAGCTTTGCTTGAAGAAACATATTTTGTTTTCACATTGTTCACCTTTTCTTCCGCACGTAAGAAAAACCTATAAATGAAGAGAGACTTACAAAACAAGCTAGTTATTTGTTACATTTCTCCCTATGATTTATTGTTTATACGAAAACAAAATGAGAGAGAGGACTAATAAAACTCCAAACCAGAATAGAAGAAGCAAACAATTAATCAACAAAGAAAGTGTTCATGAAACGTTAAAGAAGCCTTTTCACTTTTCAGATTATATTTAGGTCTAAAACCTAAAGGGCTCATGAATTGGCACAATGCAATAAGGAGTTGGAGCCCTTTTTCTTCCAAAACAAGACATGCTAGTGGCCATTACAAAGGCCACTTTTCCCAAACAAGACATGCTAGTGGCCATTACAAAGGCCACTTTTCCCAAGCTGCAGCTATGATTTCATTTTTCACGTGAAGGTTACATGGTAAGCACGTCTCTCTTAACTTGAAATAAGATCAATCTCTTTTTCTTGTTGATATATGCTACTGCTACAATAATATATAATAACAAAATTCGATGTGGGACCTAAGAAAAACCAATATGGAGAAAGTAACATCCTTAATTCATGAATGATGAGTCCAAAAATATTGCCTCACCAACCTGATCTTTTTTTTTATCCTTCTTTTCTTTCTTTCGATCGGTTAATGTTTTTTTTTTTTGTTGGTTCAACGGGGCAATGCTCCTTGAATTTTACTACGTACGAATTGTCAAAAAAAGAAAAAAAAATCTATACGTATCATCATTTAAGTTTTTTTTTATCTGATCATTTAAGTTGTTGGAAGAACTAATTACTCTTAAATTTTTTTTTATTTTTACTATAAGTTAAAATTGTGATTTTGTT
This sequence comes from Ormosia semicastrata, assembly GCA_029884595.1. Lineage (NCBI taxonomy): Eukaryota > Viridiplantae > Streptophyta > Magnoliopsida > Fabales > Fabaceae > Ormosia > Ormosia semicastrata. Next base: position 137,434,507 of record JAQQTO010000063.1, read on the forward strand.
TGATAAAAAATTAGTTTTATTTTATTTTGTAGAAAAGTTTTACATTATTAAATAAGGTAACATTATATAAATAACACTTTATACATATATATAACAATTATATCTATTTTTATATTATTATATCTCTAAATCTGTTTAGTATAGTTTATCAAAAAATATTTTACATACCTTCATGTTTAATTTAATGGCTCTACAAATTCGTATTTAAAACTTACTCACAGACACGAAAGAAAAATTTCTTCACAAGTCATTTGATAACCTATAAATTTGGTTAGCACACTGCTAAAGATGAAATGACCTGTAAAGTGTTTTTCTTTTTGTATGTTTTATGTGCGTGTCTAATAAAACTCCCTTGATGCTTTAAAAAAAAAAGATGAAAAAGCACATGCCACTTTCAAAAGCAACCCTTGCTTTTAAAAATATTTCACAAAAAAAAAAATGGCTCACGTCCCGTTTTTCTTGTTGTGTGGACTTTAGATACATAGTGCCATGGCTTTCATCATAAAGATATATAGTGCCATGCTTATGCTTAAAGCACTAAACACACTCCACAATTTCCTTTTCTTCATCTTGCGGAACATGTGAGCCTCTTCTGCAAATGGTTTTAACTCATTAATTTCTGTCATTTCAGTGGCTTGATTTTTGGAATAGTGGACAATAGCCCATCATTTTGGTGCCTAGTTGAACTGGACAAAAGTCCATTTAGGTTGCACCGTGACAACCACTAGCAACTTGAGTAAATGCATTCGGTGGCAAGTTTTTTGCATGGTGCCCATACCTTTTCTGACATTGTTGAAGTCACATTAATGGTATATTAGATTATGATTGAGTTAGAGAAGTTCACCAGCTTATAAATAGCAATCGGTTCTTGGCATTTGACAACACAACACTCGCAGAGAAGAACCAATTTCGTATTGGTCTGTAACACAGCTTCTCTTTGTTGTAGAGTGTAGAGTGCATATATCGGTGAGAAAATAATGAGGTATTTTGGGTGTATTTGGAATTTATATTTTGAGTAGACAGTGACCATTTTTGTATTTTATATCATATTTTCTTAGTGATATATTTGATTGTCACTTTTGCTCCAGGATGTCGGCTATAAGCCAAACCATGTAAATGTAAATTTCTTGTGTCATTTCTTGTTAAGCTTCCCCATTATTTCTATGCTACATTCTTCTTTACCTCTGGGCACACCATATCACAACAATTTCTATATACAATACATAATTAAGCTATATACCAACTTGAATCGATCTAATTGTCAGTCACATAAAACCAACCTGGAGTCTGTGGAGTGCTTTAGAAAAACATTATTAAGTGTTTGTAGCAAATGGTAAGAGTGTTGGGAATTTAAATGTGAGTGAAATGTAAGTAAAAGAAGTCTTATATTAGAAAGAAATGAATAAGTTAAAAACTATATAAGTGGAAAAAAAATCATAGGCTTAATGCTTTAAGGGTTTTGATTAAGAAGTGTCAAATTCACTTATGTGATTCTTCTCTTAATATATTGGATGCAGATCTCTTAAGTGTTTTAGATTCCTCCAATCCTATCAGGTAGTATCAGAGCTGGTAGTTCGGCTAAGACGAGTATTGGAGAGACACCAGTGATTGGTAAATTCATGTGTCGAGTTCTTTGTCTCAAAAATCTTCATGTAAATAACGGCGATACTAGTATGAAGAGTTAAAGGATATATAAGTGAAAAAGACTCGTAGACGTAATGTATTAAGGTTTTGAGTCAATATATAATGTCAAATCTAGTTATGTAGTTCTAATTCGCTTAGTTTATTAAATGCAAATCTCTACGGTGTTTTTGACTCCTCCATCCTAACAAAGAGATCCAAAATCAAAAGTTTGTTTCACATGGTTGAGGCAATTTGAATTCAGCTCTAGTAATGAGTAGATTTAGAGTTTGGTGTATGTATATATATATATATAAGAAAATCTGTTAAATAAGCAGTTCTGTAGCATTGAGAATTCATTAGAGGCGTGAAATCTTGTCAAGTGAATCTATTAGTGCTAAAATGAAATCAAAGACTAATAACTCTATTAGTGCTTAGATCAGGCAATGGCAAATATTATTAAATACTTGTTATATTATAAAACAGGTAAATTACCCTTCCTTCATGATTTGATTTAATCTTACTATCTCATCGTCTTAAAACTTAAAAGGGAGTTTTGTTCTGCAAGCTCATAACCCAAAGGTAATTTTTTGTGTCCGTATTATGTATGGAAATCATGTAACAACTTTCTCACATGATGATTTTTTTTTTTTTTCAAACTTATTAGATATATATGTGTGTGGAATTGTTTTGCACGCATGAGATTTTAAAACTGAAACAAAAGTTTGGGGCCATTAACTTAGACAACTTAAACAAAAGCTAGCTATAATCACAAAGATAACTTTTTTTTTTTGTCTTTGACTAGGTATCCTTATAGACATTAATATGAGACTAATCTTTGAACATTATCGTTATTAAAAAGCCGTCTTAACAATTGTTTTCTTTAAGGATTTAAAATTTAATTCTCTCTTTTGAAATGCAGCTCGCTTATCGTAGCATTCAATCTTTGTTGGTATCACAAAGATAATTTTAAGACTTTTGATATCAATATTATTATTTTTGGATTTCCCAAGTATCTCCACATCATTTGGATATGAGACTAATCCTTTTAAGCAACTTAGCATTCAAGTCTTTAAACTTTTATCTTCTCATAAGAATGTCGTTCGCTTATCACTGCGTTCAACACATACACCTTATGGATCAGAGATGGATCCAGATAGTAAAGAGTGGGTATTCATGCCCCCACTTACTTGGAAACTTTTCTTTTTGATCTTTTATATATATATTTGTCCTCTTTATCTTTTTGTATGTATAATTTTGTCTCCATACAAATAAATTAGTAAATTTATAGTCAAAGAAAGTAAAATCTATTTTTTTTAATATTATTTTTCAAAACATTCCACCGTCTCCATATGATTTAGGGTCATTAGAGTATCAAAGTCTGTCAAAATATTCAAAGCACTAAAGTCTTTTCTCACTTCTTTCTCTTCACTGTTACGCTTTAATGATACTTCTCATATTTCTCAAGCTTTTTTTTATTTAACCATTTATTTTTCACCCTATAATAAATATCATAAAAAATTGACTATATAATCGTATGAGAGATGAGTGATTAAATAATTGTTTGGTTACATATATAGAAAGGGAAATGTGCGATAATATTAATAATGAAAAGATTATTCAATATTTTTAAAATATGAAAATACAAAAAAAAATTATAAATTAATCTTTCATAATTTGATATTAATATAGTTTTTGGATATATAAATATAATTATTAAAACTTTTTTTTTATGTTGATGTATTGATATCATTACTTTTATCTCCATCGCCTAAAATCTCTAGGTCCGTAACTGTTATGGATAATTTCAAGATTATTACTTATCTACGGCATATTATGTATGTCTATGCAATTCTCTTTTATGCACATCGGGGTAGCCAGGTCCCTAAACAACACAAGACTCAAAAACTAACTTATTCCACGTTAGAAACCAACCCCAGATACGTCATCCCAAAGATTGTCCACAAGGCAAGCCGCAGGAGCCATGAAAAAATTGGGAACCCCAGATCAACATTGATTTTTTATCCCAAAGATTTTTATTTTATATTTTAATATTTAAAATATTTATTAATTTTAAATTAATATTGTTGGATAAGAGATAACGGTGTAGGCAAGCCGCTTGGAGACAAATGAAAAAATTGCTCCCCAAAGGCCAAAATCAGGAGAATGACTACATGAGCTACACGATCAGCCGCTCTATTACCTTTCCTATATGTATGGGAGATAATCACCGTCCAACCCCTCTCCAACAAGGAGTTAAGCTCACGAACAATGGTAAAGGCAGGGGGGCAAAATTAAGGATTTACACTCACTACGAACCTTCAGTTTATTTTTGTGTGCACAAACTCATTTTTTAATTTGTTTCTTATTAAGTCTAAATCATAAGTTGATATATAAAATTTTCTAAAATTATACTTTTAAGCAATATAAGACTTTATTCTTTTAAAAAATATACTCTTTTCGCAACACTTGCAACTTTAGGTGAGAAAGATGACACTTTGAGAGTCAAAATCAAGCTTTGCCTTTCTTTTAATTTAGTCAAAAACTCAAATAAAGTTGTAAGATTGAAGTAAAAATTTTGAGTTGATCAAAATGAAAATCGTCTAAGGAGAAATTTGACTATCCATGTTACATATTTTCTATCTTCTACTTTCAATTTACTAATCTTATGATTTCATCAGTTTTTGACTGTCAACTTAGGCAGAACAACAGAAACCGTTGGGTACAAAAGATTAAGTCATAAGCAACTCAAGATAACAAAATTGAAATATCACCTGCTAAATAATTTAATCAAGGTTTCTAATTATGTACAATCATTAATCCAACAGTTGTTGGTCTGAAAATGGACTGGATCCAGGCGAATCAAACCTGCTTGCAAAGATATCTTAGTCAAAAATAAAAAAAAAATATATACAATCATTTGAGACTTTTTCTTTTTGTTTCCACTGCAAGATTTTAAATCACTTGTTCAAGAAATATGATCGAGGCATTGGTGAAGGGGCTAATAGCCAATGGCTATGATTATGGTATTGCTCTAAAAAAAAAAGCTTGAAATTTTGGGTAAGAGGAGGTTCTCTCTATTATAAGATTAGGACAAACTATTAATTTAAGTGAAATTTTATATAAAATTACAAATTGCTTATGAAATCTCAAAATTCAAACTTAAATAATACAATTGTCATAAATAAAAGATTGACTAACAAACAGGTTGGCCAACCCAGTTGAAAAAGAAAAAAACATGAATGTGAATCATGTAATTAGAATTTTATGCATGTTCTTGTGTAATTAAGAGCCAAGGTCTTAGGCCAGTAGGTATAGCTTCCCCCAATGCCTTGTTTCACCTCGTTGCTCTCCTCAACCAGACACCCACCCACCACTCCATCCAAAGTCCAAATGCTAATAATGGTTGGCGTGACATGAACATAAAGATTAAAGAACAAATCATCTTGGGTCCTACTATTATAATACTGCTTAGCCTTATGTTTCCAGTGTTGATTGGCGAATACAAAACCATTATTCTTGCCTGATATCCAACGTATCTTTAATTTAAATTCAAATTAAACATGGATTACTCATTGAGAGAATATCACACATACGCACATAAAAAATAAAAATAAACAAATACCCCTCCTAGAAGGCCAGAGCACCCAAATTAGGGCTATGGAAGACTTCAAAATAAGGGATCGATTGATGTCAACAGAGTATGGTTTCAAAATGGATAAATTAGTAATTTATTCTTTAAAATTAATTTCAACCAACAATTAAGTTCATGAATTAGTACGGTTTCAAAATGGATAAATTAGTAATTTATTCTCTAAAATTATTTTCAACCTACAATTAAGTTCATGAATTTAAGTATTGTACAAGTTAATACCTAAATTTACAAAATTCATATTAAGTTTGTCCTTCTTAAAGAGTAAATTGAGAATAAATAAAAAAGATAAATTAATACAAGTTTAAGAAATTTAAAAACTAACTTGTACAAGTTTTCATAGGTATATCGTGAAAGGAAAATGGTTGCAGATTGGCTTTCAAACCATGCTCTGAATTTACCAATTGGGCTGCATGTGTTTGAACAACCTCCTATAAGGTGTAGTGCTATATTGTTAGAGGATGCTGTTGGAGTTGTTTTTTCTCGTAGTGTAGTTTCATAGGGTTGTTCCCTCCTCCATATACCAAAAAAAGAAAATATTAACTCGTACAGTACTTAAATTTAAGAACTAAATTATAAGTATAGAATAATTTCATGCACTAAATAGCTATTTTACTCATTTGAAAATACCTGCTAGTTCTCAACAAAAACGCCATGGAAGATTTCAAAATAAGGGAATGAATCGGCAAGCAACTGACATCGAACCATTCCTTTTTTTTTTTTAAGAACTGACTGAACCATTCAAAATTGAGGAAACCCTGAAAGACCAGTTTCCCAAGCCCCACCAATCAACTTGAGGAAACATATCAAAACTGAGAATCAAATGCCAAAGGCTATAAAAATAAATAAATAAATAAAACACCATATATCTAATAATACTATTATTACTATTTACAAAATTTAACAAAAAAAGAAAAAGAAAATTTAGAATATAGCTAAATGCCTAAATATTCTCTGTTAAAAAACAGAGCAAAACAGAGACAGAGCAGGGGAAGCAAACAAATCCTCCCTCTGCTATCTGCATACATCAATATACTAATCCAAAAACTCTGCACCATATTCTGATCCTATGATTCACCAACCGAAATGGGTTGGCCGGAGATTCCCAACGGCGACCGGGAAATCTGCCGAGATATCTCCCGGAGAACAGGCCTGATCTCAGCCTGGCCAGGGGACCAGTCAAGGATTTTCTCTGATTCCTGCTTGATCTTTAGAACTTGGCTATGAACTGGCACACCCTTTTGGATAAAGCTATCATCTTTGTTGATCTTCATGTTCTCCATGCTCTGACTCAAAAAAAGCTTCAATTTTTATCTTCAGACAAAGTTTCCAAGCTACCCCTCCAATTCTGTTGTTTCTGCCTATGCCAATCTAGAAGGGACACAACCACTACTTCATGTACATATATATGCGTGTGTGCGTGTATATATGGATACAAATACACAGAGGGAATTCAAGATTGAAACGTAAGGGGGAAGAGAATATAGAGAAGTTTGGTGGGAAAGCTCTATCCTTTTGGGATCAGTTTGAAGATGACTAAAATTGGACCATGTCGTTGACACATGCAGTTCTATAACATATGTGCCACCCCACTGTATCTTTTGCTAAGGTTTTGCTGCCGTTCATTGTCTTGATTTGGTCAATCATGTGGCAGCTCACACTATAAACTGTTTGATTGAATTCTCAGCTGAAATGGAACATTTTATTATTCTAATCTTATAGATTTAATTTTTATGTCATGTTATTATAAATTTGATTGGATTTATACATTATACATGAGTTTATTTTTTTTTAAACGTTACATTATGAGTTTTGTTGAACAACAGAAAAGATATCTTTTATTTCTGTTGCTTATTCGTATCATTTTTCTCATACATATATCTTTTTTTTCCTCATATTTTTGTGAAGGGATATTGATGTTGTATTTATGGCAATAAATCAAATGGATAATTATCAATATATTCATTTGGATTTGATGCTCTCTTTTACCAAGTTGCCAAATTGGACAACGACTGAGAATAATGACACGCGTGGTGAATCTTTTTTGGGCAGTAAATGATAGTGAGCGGTGGATATTGTATTTTAGATTATATTATAATATATATTATAATAATAATAATTAAGGTGCATGCGAATATCGGCTGCAACTACAAATGCTATTATTTACTATTGGATGTGTGTGAACGATGAGATAATTGAATATTTGAATGTCCGTTCATGGCTATGGTCAAAGCTTGATCAAGTATCTCTATTTATTTATTTGTCTCTGAGCAGAAGGATCAACCAAATGCAAAACCTCCTAAACCTGAAGACTTCTTCGTATATTGACTAGTGGTTTGACGCCGGAATTAGATAGGTATTTAATTAATTAACCACAGATTTGGTTTTTGGTGCTATTAACCATAGATTTTAAGTATATGAAATCACCCTTCAACCAATATAAAAAGATTTATTGGTTTATCCACTTACTTTATAGAATGGAAGTAGTTTCTTTTTACTTCTTTATTTTTTAAAAGTAAAATTTAATCATAAGCTTTTTATATTTGTCATCAAGAGCAACGGTATAGAGCTATGTAGCCTGGGTTGAGTAAGGACAAAGAAACCAAAAGCTTCAACCCTCAACGATGAAATTCAACATAGGGACTACATCTTTAGGTACATGATGAGTTGACAGCAAATTTACAACACTTATTTCACTATTGAAGTAGTTTTGTTTTTTCAAAAAAAAATTATTGCAACAGTATTATAATATAATTAATAAAATTAATTTTAGTTTTTACATAAAATTTAATGTATTATAAAAATTTATTTTTTATAATGTTAAAAATTAAATCTTATGATTTTAATTTATAGATTATTTCTTACACTTTGAGATATAAACATCATTTTATCTCAATCAAATAAATATTTTATTATTTGATATATATTTTAGTAATTTAATGCATAAAAACGATTCTTTTTAATACCATCCAAATGAAACAGATTGGCTTAAAATCACATTTCAACTAATATATCCAAACATAAAAATGAATCGATTATAATCGATTATAACAAAAAAACTTTTATACAATAATCAATTATTGAAATAATCAAGTTTTCACAATTATCTCAAATATACACATTAAGTGACATTTTTATCTACTCATTTTTTAACTAGTTTGTTTTATTGCGTTCAAGTGGTGTCCAAGTCACTTTGCGTGCACATCGACTAATCCACCCCTTTGAGCAAACCATTCACTCCGAGATTAAAGAATTTACAAGAATAATCCTTGTGATTTGGTCAAATTAGCTTGTTGAGTTAAGTGACATTTTTATCTACTCATTTTTTGTGTGAGTATTACTATAAAGTGAATTTTTCACTTTGATGTTTAATTTTTATTTTTTTCAAAATTATTATTATTAATTAATCATTTAAAAATAAATATAAAAAGATAAAATTGTAAACACATTTTATTACTTATTTAAAAATTTAAAAATAAATATAAAAAACGGGTAGATTGATCCATTTTTGCTATCCTATATTGCTTGGCAACTTCCACACAGATTGGGTGAAGGCTTAGAATGATGGATTTGTTTTGGATTCATCCTTTGCTTCTTGTGGTGGCTTAATTCAGGATGCCTTTGGTGTTGTGCTTGGTGACTTTGCTTTCAATCTAGGTTGTACCTCGATCACAACTGCAGAATTATGGGGAGTTTACCATGCATTGGATCTTGCTTGGAGGCTAGGTTGTCTAAAACTTTGCATGGAATTGGACATGTCCTGTGCAATATCGCTAATTAGATCATGTAGAGATAAGAAGCACCCTGCTTACTCCTTGGTGAACAACATCTCTGATATACTACAAAGGGTGTGGTCTATTGAACTATGCCATTCTTATAGAGAGGTAAATCGAGCAACATATTGCATTGCTAAATGGGGTCACACCAAAAGTTTTGGAATGACCTACTTTTGTGAGCCTTTGATGCGTGAAATTCGCAAGTGTACGGTTTCGTCGTCAAGTAATAAAAAGATCGAATCCACAGGGACTGTGTCTATGAATACCAATTAATTAATTAATTCAATTAGATTAAACAAAAGGGAATATGATTGTTTATTAAGAAGAACGTAATAACAAAACAATTAAATAAAAATCAAGAAAACAGAATTTAGAACAAAAATAGTAAGTAATCAAGAATGATATTCAGATTCACGAAAGCTTCCAAGATTGAGATACCACAATGATACAAGATAAATCCTAATTGACAACCCTTTTATTAAATCTGAAATTCAATTGAAGGTGAATTACCCTAAATTAGTTAATGTTCTTTCTCAAGATACAAGATCTGTGCCCAATTAAACCAATTCTTACTCTCGTGGTAATTGAATTTAAATTGAACCCATTATGCTTTGTGGTAATTCATTGAATCCTAGAAAGGCTAAAATTACTCTCGTGATTTAGACCTTAAGTTCAATTCTTATGGTTCCAACACCTAGGTTCACCTCTAAGTACGTCCCTAAATGCCTATGAGATGCAAATAAGTGGTCAGTAAATTCACATGAATAAGAGTAATAAAAATTGAATCAATGAACAATCAAGATCAATAAAAGGGGAAACAACGTCAATTAATCATTATCAATGTATCAAAGGGCATTGCCCAATCCTAGAAACAAAAGAAACTACTCATACATAGAGAAGAAGAAATCAAGAAATCAAATTTAAGAACATCCAAACCCGTAGCAAAGAGAGAAGAGGGGAGAAAGATGGAGATCAAGAGCCTCCAAGAGTGCCTCCTTCTAACCAAATTAGAACTCCCCTCATTCTATTCAGAACATCTATTTATAGCCTAGGGTTTTCATTGGCTAAAAGGCCCCAAAAGAAATAAAAATAAAAACTAAAATTCTGTTGCGCGCTGTGAACCACGGCCGTGGTTCATTCCACGGCAAGGCCGTGGAACTTACTGTCAGAATTCCATGGGGCCGTGGATCATTCCACGGCCAGGCAATGGTTCTCTCTGTCACAGGCCAATTTTGCATGCTGTTGAGTTCCACGGCCAGACTGTGGAACTCTCTGGAAGTCTCTTTTTGCACCTTTTTGCTATCCATAAAGCTCCAACTTCAATCATGCAAGCTTCCATCCATTCCAAGGCCAATTTAGCACCAATCCTACATAATAACACCACAAACACCGCAGTTATCTGAACTAAGGGAAAAACAAACAAAAAGAGAAACAAAAAATATCTAAAATGCCTGAGAATATATGCAAAATAAGAACAAAACATGATGTTATTTCACACACATCAAATCCCCTCAAGCTTAAGACTTTGTTTGTCCCCAAGCAATAACTAATGTCAAACCAAGATGTGGGATTAAAAGACAATAAAGAATAAGGAACCCGAGAAAATAATATCCAAGCAATAGGCTAAGACAAACAAAGAATCTGAGAGGTAATCAAAATCAAGTCCAATTAGAGGCTAAGTTCTCAGAAATCATGTATCCTCACTGATTGAATTAAGTTCACTCCACTAACCACACTCAGAGTGTTTAAGGGTGAAGACAATGCGCTCAAAATTCCTCAAAGAAAATGCACTTCCATATGCTTGATAAGAAATCAGATTTCTACTAATAATCAGCATGCATGCAAGAATCAAAAGGTCTTTCAAGGGTTGTAATGGGGCCATAGGAATGATGTTAGGTAAGGTAGAGAAAGGAAGGTATGACAAAGGGCTAATCAAGATTTTCAATAAATACAAGTAATCCAATAGAACATAAATGGAGCAAAGACAATTTTTCAATCTAAAACATAACTCCACATTTCAAAGAATTTTCTTCCTTACTTTTCCTTCTTCTCTTTCTCCTCTTTTTTTTTCTCAAGCTTCTTATGATTTTCTTTTATTTGCACTTTTTTTTTAGAAAGAGAAATGTCATTCACATATGATTCCCAACACACTTTTCACAACTTTCAAACCCACTTTGCTCCATTTAATATTCTAAATGATTACCAATAATATATCATCATAGGCATCAAGAAAATTAATTATGCAATAAGCTCAAAATGGACAACTAGTGGATGAAAGTGTAACAAATTCAGAAGGCTAGAAAAATACCTAAAATGCCTTAATCACATTCAAGCATGCAACCAAAAATTTTACCTCAAAATGGTTTCAAATCAAGTTTTAGAGCACGTGATCAATAAGGAATATCACTCAACACAAAGAATAGGAACAAAAATCATATAATGCATAAGTCTCATATAAGCTCAAAACTCACATTTAGAGGTTTAAAAATTCAATGAGAAGCATAAATTTAGAGAACATTATGCTAATTATCAACTATCAAAAAATCACATCTACTATCAATTAAAACAATGCCTATAGCCAATCACAAAAATCAACAAATTGGGTTCCAAATCAATATCATCTCAAAATTCCCAAAAACCCAAGAGATATGATGGTGACAATACAACATGAAGATGCAATGTAAAACAAGACATGAAAATGCATGAGACTCTAAATGAAAATACTAATGAAAATGAAAATATGAAAATATCCCCCCAAGCTTAGAACCTACATTGTCCCCAATGTAAAAATCTTAAACTAGAGAAGGGATAAAAGAAAAGAACTCACTACGGTGGTGGAAAAACTTCTGGTGTTCAATCCATGGCCATGGAATTTTCCATGGACTGGGTGTGAAACTTTCTGACTTCACCCTCCTTCTAATTTAAGTTTCAAAAAGGGTCAAACCTAAACAAGATACATGAGATAAAAATCAAACCAGTAATCCAACACATAAAATCAAAAAGAAAAAAAATATTTAAAGAAAAAAATAATAAAGAAACTTGGGTTGCCTCCCAAGAAGCGCTTGTTTAAAGTCATTAGCTTGACTTTGGTTTGGTTTCTGTGCTCAGGTGATGTTAATGGAGTAGTGCTCAGTCCCCACTCCTTCAAAGTGTTTCACTCTCTGGCTATTTATCATGAAAGACTTATGACCTTCTTTCTTCACCTCAAGCACACCGTAGGATAGAACTCGAACAATCTCATATGGTCTTGACCATTTCGACCATAACTTACTAGGACAGAAACGTAGAAGTAAGGTATTAACAAGAACTTTATCCCCGATTTTAAATTCACACTTCTCGACACACTTGTCACTATGCTTCTTAGGTCCTTCCTTGCAGGGCATAGCATCAATCACTGATTCTTGTATACCTGAAAACACAACACTATCCACAACTTTAGTAGCATCAATGCGATTACATGAATTTAAGGAATTAGAATTATTTTCAGATTTAAAAACATAAAAAACTACTTCCTCATTATTCAATCGCAAAGTCAATTTTCCTTCATGGATATCAATGATAGCCCTTCCAGTGGTAAGGAATGGACGCCCAAGTATGATCGGCATTGTAGCATCAGCTTCCATGTCAAGCACAACAAAATCCACCGGCATGTAAAACTTACTAACCTTAATGGGAACATCCTCCAAGATGCCTATGGGGTACTTGACAGACCGATCCGCCAATTAAAGTGGGATAGTTGTGGGTTTCAGCTCACCCACTTCCAACTTCTTACACACAGAAAGGGGGTATAAGACTAACACTAGCCCCCAAGTCACACAGAGCTTTATCAAAATTCGTGTTGCCAATCAAACAGGGAATAGAGAAGCTACCTGGATCTTTTAACTTAGGAGGCAATTTATTTTGAATTAAGGCACTACACTCCTCAGTTAAAGTTACTGTCTCATATTCCTCGAGCTTCCTCTTATTAGACAATATGTCCTTAAGAAACTTAGCATAGGTAAACATCTGTTTCAAGGCCTCAGTGAAGGGTACATTAATGTACAATTTCTTAAGTACCTCTAAGAACTTCCCAAACTGCTTATCTAACTTCGCCTTAGCCAATCTTTGAGGGAAGGGAACTGGGGGTTGGTAAGGTTCAGGGGGTATATACTTAGACACCTTCTCAGTGATTTCCTCCTCTTCTAAAGGTTGTGCCTTAGTCTCTTTTTCCTCACTCCCCACATCTTTGTTACTCTCCCCATTACCCCTAGGATCCTCTAACCTCTTTCCACTCCTCAAACTCACAGCCTTACAATGTTCATTGCCTGAGTTGACTTCAGGTTGACCAGGAAACTTACCTTGCTGCCTAAGAGAAGTGCTTGCTTGTTGGGCAATCTGGGTTTCTAACATCTTATTATGAATGGTTAAATTGTCAACCTTAGCTGACAACTCTCTAATGGCCTCAAAAACAACTTGCCCATGGTGTCTAAACTCCTCATTCTGCTTAGACTGGCTCTCAACAAAATTCTCAAGAAGAGACTCAAGTCTAGATTTTTGTACTTGTTGAGATCCAGAAGAGGGTTGAGCACTACCTTGCCCAGCTTGATATTGACTATTCCGGTAAGAGAAGTTAGGATGTGACCTCCAACTGGGGTTATAAGTTTGGGAATACGGATCATTCCTTCCCTTTTGGTTGAAGTCATGAAAATTGTGGCATGATTCCACTTGCTCCACCGGTGCACCATGTAAAGATCCCAGTCCAACTTGGCATTCAGCACCTATATGTCCCTGTGCTCCACAAATCTCACAAAAATTGTTAGAGGCACCTATGACATTTACATGAGCTTTCTCAAGCATGTCAAAACGTTTATTCAAAGAATCAAACTTTGACATAATTAAATTAACACCATCTACCTCAAACTTACCTCCTGAGAGCTTTCTCGGGTTGTGCCCTCTTTCATTGGCCCATTGGTGATGATTTGAAGCTACACTCTCAATTATCTCATAAGCCTCTGTAAGCCTTCTATTCATCAGAGCTCCACCAACTGCGGAGTCAAGAGACACCTTCGAAGAATATTCTAAACCATTGTAGAAGGTGTGGACGATCAACCACTTCTCTAACTTAGGTGGTGTGGGCAGGCTTCAGCAAAGCCTTATATCTATCCCAAGCTTCTGATAATGACTCGCCATCTTTCTGAACAAAGCTTGTGATTTGGGTCCTTAGATGAGTAGTCTTGGAAGGTGGAAAGAATTTATCCAAGAAGGCTTGCTCCAATTGGTCCCAAGTGGTTATCGTCTCAGCAGGAACAGACTTCAGCTAAGCTCTAGCTCTATCTCTCAATGATAGAGGAAACAGGCAGAGACGAATAGCATCAACAGAGGCGCCTTCGATCTTGAGGGTCTCACATAACTCCAAGAACATATCCACATGATCATTAGGATCCTCTGACGGCAATCCTCCAAACTGATTCTGCCTTATCATAGAAAGTAGGGCAGGAGGTATGGTGAAGTGCCTGGCTTCAATGTCTGGCCGAGCAATTCCAGATCACAAACCCCGAGCATTAGGGGCTGCATACTCTTTTAACGGTTTATTATCCTCAGCTGCTGCCATGACAAGTGTTGGTTCAGATATTTCTCTTACTCTTTGCCTTTGTTGTCTTCTCCTTCTACGTAAAGTCCTTTCAATTTCAGGATCTGCTTCAATAAGAGTCCCAGAACGTCTAATACTTTGCATAAATAAGAGAAATTACCTGTAGAGAGTCAAAGAGAAATCAAGAACGTAAGAACTAAATAAAAGAAAAAGGTTTAAAATAATTAAATTAAAAATTAAATTAATATTCAAGAAAAAACACAGGTCCCAAGTGGCGCCAAAAACTTGATGCGTGAAATCCGCAAGTGTACGGTTTCTTCGTCAAGTAATAAAGAGATCGAATCCACAGGGACTGTGTCTATGAATACCAATTAATTAATTAATTCAATTAGATTAAACAGAAGGGAATATGATTGTTTATTAAGAAGAACGTAATAACAAAACAATTAAATAAAAATCAAGAAAAAAATTCAGAACAAAAATAGCAAGTAATCAAGAATGGTATTGATTCAAGAAAGCTTCCAAGATTGGGATACCACAATGATACAAAATAAATCCTAATTGACAACCCTTTTATTAAATCTGAAATTCAATTGAAGGTGAATTATCCTAAATTAGTTAATGTTCTTTCTCAAGATACAAGATCCGTGCCCAATTAAACCAATTCCTACTCTCGTGGTAATTGAATTTAAATTGAACCCATTACGCTTTGTGGTAATTCATTGAATCCTCGAAAGGCTAAAACTACTCTCGTGATTTAGACCTTAAGTTCAATTCTTATGGTTCCAACACCTAAGTTCACCTCTCAGTACGTCCCTAAATGCATATGAGATGCAAATAAATGGCCAACAAATTCACATGAATAAGAGCAATAAGAATTGAATCAATGAGCAATCAAGATCAATAAAAAGAGAAACAACGTCAATTAATCATTATCAATGTATCAAAGGGCATTGCCCAATCCTAGAAACAAAAGAAACTACTCAGACATAGAGAAGAAGAAATCAAGAAATCAAATTTAAGAACATCCAAACCCGTAGCAAAGAGAGAAGAGGGGAGAAAGATGAAGATCAAGAGCCTCCAAGAGTGTCTCTTTCTAACCAAATTAGAACTCCCCTCATTCTATTCAGATCATCTATTTATAGCCTAGGATTTTCATTGGCTAAAAGGCCCCAAAAGAAATAAAAATAAAAACTAAAATTCTGCTGCGCGCTGCGAACCACGGCCGTGGAACTTACTGTCAGAATTCCATGGGGCCGTGGATCATTCCACGGTCAGGCCGTGGTTCTCTCTGTCACAGGCCAATTTTGCATGCTGTTGAATTCCACGACCGTGTTTGGTTCCACGGCCAAGCCGTGAAACTCTCTGGAAGTCTCTTTTTGTACCTTTTTGCTATCCATAAAGCTCCAACTTCAATCATGCACGCTTCCATCCATTTCAAGGCCAATTTAGCATCAATCCTACACAATAACACCACAAATACCGCAGTTATCCGAACTAAGGGAAAAACAAATAAAAAGGGAAACAAAAAATGTCTAAAATGCCTAAGAATACATGTAAAATAAGAACAAAACATGATGTTGTTTCATACACATCAGTCTTTTGCTTGTGTTGCTCAGAATTTGAGAGAAGACTTATCCTGGGTTGCTTTCCCCATATTGGTGTCTTAGTATGCTTCTTTTGGGTGCTTGTTTGCCCTGTTATTTACCTGTTCAGAATTGACTTTTGAGAGTTATCTGGGAAGGTAAGCAATAGTGGATTTTTATGTGGCACAACAGCGATGATTTGAGGAGCGTGGGGTGGGTACCTGCAAAAGATATTCTTACACTCAAGTCAGTGGCTGCACAAGGAGAATAGTTTGTAATAGAATTAATGTGTACCTTTGTCCTCTTGTTGAGCCTTTATATAGAGATGTATGAGCGTGTAAAAAGTGTAGGAAGTTTGAACGTATCAGTGAGTATTGCACGCTGCCTCCTTGTAGTGCGAAAAAACGTTATTTCGTATTATCTGTCCCTTCCATCCTAGTGGAGTGGTGTCTCCTATTTTCTGTCAGGGGGGCATACTTAGTGGATGAATGATTTTCTATGCATTACACGTTTGAGGACCAGCTTGGTGGGTCGGGTTGCTCCAGCTTTATAGGCCCATACCCGGTCCAGAACAGTTGCCTTTAGCTTGGCTCTTGGATGAGTCAGTTAAGTGTCAAGATACATGTTCAACTGGAGCACATGACACACAATGGATAAAGGGATTCGAGTCATAGTGTTTTATACTAAATCTAGTGATGTTCTCTCAAAGGGTCACGACTTTGGTCTTGGATTTTTTTATTGATTGGACCTGAGGGGACCCTTTTCTTGTAAGGATATCTTGAATGAGTCTGCCATTTTTTTAAAGGCTATGTTACGTATCTCGTCTTGTGTATTTTTCTTTTGTATTCTCCTTTTTGCATGAACGAACTTGTCTAAATGCGATAACACTCTTCTTTTTGCCTGCAAAAAATATGGCTCCATCCTCCAAACTTCAGTGCCTAGCTAAAATATTGGCGGCAAAGAGCGGAGAGGCATTAAGGTCCGGTTGTTGCTCAAGGAGTAATTGTCGTTGTCCCTAATCCTCTGAGCAATATGGTTCCTCCACCTGAGGCTATGGGCCTCTCCACCTCCCTCGTTCGTTGGGGCACGAGACGTTGAAGTGAACTCTCTTGTACAGCCATTGCGACACAGAAAAGGCAAGCTAAGGGTAACATGGATGACAGAGGAAAAAGACTGGCCATTGAAATTATTCCAGAGTGTCTTGAGGTGTTCGAAGCCCCTATTGGCAGGGAGTTTGATAGTGCTCTCCTTAGACTTCCGTCGATGTTGGTTTAGCATCATGAGGTTGATCCTTTTGGCTTTATCAACAGCACCTTATACAATTAGATCGAGGTCAAGGCGTTAGTTCAACTTGACATGCCAGAGTTTTTTCGTAAGGCTCAGTGAGGGGTTGTGCTTGTCTCTTTTCTTCGGCTCATGGAGGAAAATTGGGGTTCCTCCTAGAATGTTTCTAGTTTAGAGAGGGCGCTCAACACCCTCTGAAGTGACAAGCAAAAGCTATAACTGGATCTTGGTGAGAAAAGTAGGTTGTTCGACCTGGCTGTCATAGAGGCGACCCAGAAGGATGGGCAGCTCAAGTCGCTCAGCACTGAGGTTGATAAATTGTAGGGCGAGGTTAACCACCTAACCGTGAATGCTTCAGTTATCCCCTCTCTCCATGCTCGAGTTACTGAGATGGAGCCACTCTAATTCAAGGCTGCCGAGGCTGATAAGCTTCGGGCTTAACTCATTCAGGCGAAAACTTGAGAAGATGAACTAAAGAAAAACCTGGCCTTGTCTGAGTCCTCCCTTGTCGATGCCCGAGTTCGATATGAGCTTCTAAAGAGGGAGTTCAATTGGACCATGGATGATTGGTCAACAACGTCCGTGAAAGAGACATTTAAAAATACCTTTAGCTAACTCTGCCTTTTAATCCCAAACTTAACGAGGAGGGGATCAGCGTGTTGAAGGAAGTCTGGGATGGCCAGATTGTGGACATGATCACTTTAGAGGCCGTCCTTGGTAATCCAGCGGGTCACAAGGTGGAAGACGGTGAAGGGACAAAGATGGTGTTGGATGTTGGCCAAGATGTGGGCAGGATGAATGCGACTGAGGTGATGCAGATTGAGGCTGGGCAGACTGAGGCAGTGGTGGAGACCCTAGAAGATCAAAGCGTCATTTTTTTATACCTTTTTTTTTGTAATTTTGTTGCCCCCTTTATGGGGTTTTATTCTTGTACTTAGACAAGTCCCGACCTCAGACACTCTTTAATTGAGTAGTTGATAATTTATGTATGTTCCTTTATTTCTATTGTCGAGATGAGTCCAATGATCCATCTCGGCACTGCCTTCATGCTTATCAAACTTTTGCCTTTGCTAGATCGAGATGGGTTAGACATTCAATCTTGGTGTTGGCTTTATATTTGAGTAGTTTTGCTTGTGTAACTCACCGAGGTGGGTCCAACACTCGATCTTGGTGGTAAGGCTTTGGATTTGACGCCTTTTAGGCAGCTTTTGTTTTGCGATTCTTAACAGTCTCTGCTTGCTTGGGAACCACTACTTTGGATTTATTGGGAGTTAAGAATTCTTTAATGACCACAGTAGTTTTCTGCTCTATTCCTCAACTGTGTGTTGCCCTTGTGGCCAATCATAAGGGAGGAGCAATTAATCGTGGCTTTGATCGTGTAACCAGTTCACCTTCTTCATGGACCAATCAAAATACGTTACTCCCTCTATAAATAGGGAATGCTTGTAGTGATGTTGTTACATGTTCCCTTTGTCTTCTAGTTATAACGAGCATGGGTATTCTCTAAAGAATAGTCTATTTCTTACTTTTTGTGAGCGTATGGAGGGTCATGCCCTTCTGAGGCTATCTTTTGGTTCTTCCCCAAATTCTTAAAGGTTTTTCCTTTTTGGTTGGCATGTTTTGGAGGCTTTTCTTTCCTAGCATAGTGGCCTGGTAAGGACCAAGTTGCTTGGCACAACTTGCTCCGGCCATCTCTCAGCAACAAATGACCTTTTTCTTTCAAACGTGTGTAGCGGTGGGGTATGGTTCCGCTTCCATTGGAAAGACTTGGGACTTTTGTCTATAGTTCCTGTGAGGTGTGGATAGGTTCCACCGCACTCTTCCTTTGCTCCCATGATCATTGCCTTATCATGGGCGTGCTGGGGTGGTTAGGAAATGTAGGGCTACAAGACTTATCTTCACTATGATTAAGGAAAAAATGGTTGCTCTCATCTTGAGCAACAATTGTAGTGGGTCGTGCAGGTTGGTACTTGATTATCACCATCATTTCATCAGGCTACCTACTTGGTTGTTCTAAAAAAGGCAGTCTTTGCACGAGGGTGACTTGGTGGCCCTTCTTGCAAGAGAATAGCTTCATTTTTTGTAAAGTAGACTAAAATAGATGATGTCTGGAATAAGAATAAGACTTATTTTTTCGAATATTTTGCTACTCACTGTGTTGTTCAGTTGAACTGTCACTATATTGTGTAGTTATTTTGGTAGTTCTGATATTAGTCCAATGCCAAGTTTTGATGCATGCTTGAATAACAAACACTTGCTTTACTTGACTGAGGTGAGTAAAAAACTCGACCTTAGAGGTAGGGTTGTTTGATTAGACGAACATTCACTTTACCAACTAAGATGAATACATAACTTGACCTCGGTGGTAGGGTTGATTTGATTGGATGAACATTCACTTCACCAACCGATATGAATACGAAACTCGACCTCGGTGGAATGGTTCGTTTGATCAGATGAACATTCACTTTACCAGCCGAGATGAATACGAAACTCGACCTCAGTGGTAGGGTTCATTTGATTGGACGAACATTCACTTCACCAACCGAGATGAATACTAAACTCAACCTCGGTGGTGAGGTTCATTTAATTGGACAAACATTCACTTCATCAATCGAGATAAATACAAAACTCGACCTCGGTGGAAGGGTTCGTTTGATTGGACATAGTAATCCTGTGGCATGGATTCCACTATTCCGGGCTACGGTCGATTATCCTTAACCACTGCAAACCACATCAGTTGGTGGCTAAGGTGCGGCTCAAATGGGCATGAAATAAGACCCTTGATCGCGTTGCTTGACCTCGAAGGGTGTTCAAGTGGCTCTCCCCAATTTGGCCATCTTACGTAGATGTCAGAATAGCTGATCCTTTTCGGCCTTTGTATTACTTGGATCTCGCCAAGGCGTGGTGACCTTGGGGGATATAGCACACCGGGGTACTTGTAGACTTGAGTTCATGACTGAAGTATTGGTTTCAAATAAGAAAACAGTTAGAAAGAGTTAGTTCATTGTTATCCAAAGATGTTTACACCATTGAAGTAGTAATTACAATATATTATATGATCGTCCGAGTTACTTCAGCGTAGTGGCGACCATATTCCTAGTTGTCACATCGAGGTTGAACCGTGTCTTAATTTAGGGCATTAACCCGAGGTGATCGTGGGCTAGGATTCTCATTCCTGGTTGGGGAATGTCTTCTTTGGTAAAAAAGGAGAGGGACTCTAGGAGCTGTGGTTCCATTTCCTATGGTGGCCTTCTCTCCAGTCGTTGTTGTGGTTTTGGCACACAAATTAGCCCAGACGTCTATCCGGGATGAGGGACTTGATGACATCGTGGAGGTTGATACAATCCTCTATGTTGTGACCATGGCTATGATGTCAAGCGCAGAACTTGGATCTGTACTTTGGCCTCTTTATAGGGGGAGGCCTTTGCACACCGTGGAGCTTGGTGTTCATGGCCTCCTGGTAAATATGAGCCCGGGGGGTGTTGAACGGGATGTAACTCTCGAACTTCCCCTTGAGGTGCGGTCTCAAATTTTGGCCCTATTGATTGGATTGTTTTCCAAGTTTAGGTTTGACATCTTCTCTTTCGAGGTGCTTCCTAGCCTGGAGAACATCTTCAATATTGATGTATTTGTCGGCGTGGGCACTAAACTCGTCCATGGTCTTAGGCTCGTTTTTTGCTAGTGAAAATGAGAAGTATACTGGATGAAGTCCTTCTCTGATATAAAACAATCTAAGTCTTTCATCTTAATCTCGTATGTTTACGATCTCCTTGTTAAATCAGGATATAAAGTCTCGCAAGGACTCCTCATTTCCTTACTTAACCTAATGAGACAGAATATGGATTTAGGTTGTACTTTGCTGGTGGTGAAGTGCAGCAAAAATCTTGAGAATAGGCTTTCCTAGTTAGCGATGGACCTTGGGGCTAAAGTGGTAAACCATCTCAGGACGGCTTTCTTTAGTGACAGGGGGAAAGTTTTGCACATAATCGAGTCACCACCCCCAATGAACAAGAGTGCGGAAAATGTAAACATCCAGATGTTCCTGAGGGTCAGAGGTCCCATCGTAGGGTTCAATATTCATGGGATACTTGAACTGCTTGGGGATCTCGTACGCCATCAATTCATAGGAGAATGGCTGGTTTTGAGAAATCGAGCTTCTGACTTTCAATTCCTACTCTATTGCCTAGGTTTGCCTAATGTTGTGACCGGAATCCGTGATCCTTGAATTTTCTGGAAGGCAGTCATCTGTATTGAGTCTTTTGTCATCTCCATGATCCTTTCTAAGAGATTGGTTTTCGCCGCCCTGGTCTTGGTTGGTTATTCACACCAAGTTGCAGAGTTTTTCATATTGGCACTGGATCCACTCATCATGGAGTATGACCAGGGAGAGTAGTTATGCCCTTAACATCTCCTAGTGGTTGATTCCAATAGGGCGGGACTGAGTTTCGTTGTCCATACGATCGCCAAGACGGTGTAACACAAATATTCGTTGTCTGGCATCTTCAGAAGGTGCCCTTTGTAGACCGAGGAGTTGCTACGCTAAAACTCTCTAGGGGGATGGGGAGATTCTCTCTAGTGAAAGAAGTCTTGCGTCTGTCCTGCCCGTGTTTCGGTCGAGGTATGTCTAGTTCATGAGCAGCAGGGACTGATGCTGGATGGCGGTTTATTGTGAGGGAAGCGCGCATTGTAGAGGCTTGATTCTGGTTTATTGGAATCTGTCTCCTTATTGTGTTCACCATTGTGGCGGTGGTAGGTGGAGTCTTGAGAGTGGTGTTGGGAGTAGAAATTTATCTGTTCCCTACAGACGACACCAATGTTTAGAATTGAGTTCTGAGAGTTACCTGAGAAGGTAAACAACGGTGGATTCCTCCGTGGCGCAGCAACGACAATTTGAGGAGAAAAAGGGTGAATACTTGTAAAAGGCACTTCGATGTTCAAGTCAGTGGCTGCACAAGGAGGATAGTGTGTAATGGAATTAATGCGCACCTTTGTCCTCTTGTTGAGCCTTTAAATAGAGACGTATGAGCATGTAAAAAATGTAGAGAGTTTGAGCATATCAGTGAGTATTGTGCGTTGCCCTCTTGTAGTGCAAGAAAACGTTATTTTGTATGATTTATTCCTTCCATCTAAGTGGAGTGGTGTCTTATCTTATCTGTCGGGGAAAGGGGAGATGTTTAGTAGACAAGCAGTTCTCTCCGCATTGTACATCTGGGGACCAGTCTGGCAGATCGAGTTGCTCCCAGTTTTATGAGCTCATACCTAGTTCAGAACATTACCAAAATAAATAAATACAAACAATTAACATCTTATTAACTTTATATATATATAAACATCTTATTATCTATTTAAAGATTTAAAAATAAATACAAAAAATTACTTAAATATTTCTTACTATATAATTAAAATTAATTTCAAACGCTCTTCAATTTATTATTACTTATTTTTTTATCTTAACAAAAAAATAAAAAATACAAGTTAATTAATAGATATGTCAATCAATATGCTAGTATATGATAATTTAAATTTTAATGAACAAAAGTATGATATAAATGTTTGATCGTGTGTCTACTCGCATTACATACTCGTTTCTCGTTAAATGTTATAATCTTTCACTCTTTTAGCTTTGAGATAAAACTTAAATCATAATTATATATGGCGTTTGGACCAATTTGTACGAGGGTGAACATCTAGAACTAGAAGCTTCAAAAAATCAAAATATTAAGGTTGCTACAAACTAGAGAGAGAGAGAGAGAAATTCCCCAATTTTCATCTCATTTTCCCCCTCAAAACTCAAGCTTCAAACTTCAAACTTCAAAATTCAAAAGGCCAAAAGCAAAAAAAATCAAAACCTAAGACTTGATAAGGGAAATCAAAAATTGAGGAAACAATGGGAAGGGTATGATAGTACTTTCAAAATGAGGAGGGCAAATGAAAATGACAAAACGAACGTTGAGAAGCTGGAGAAAATTTCTTATATACTCCTGGAGGAAGGAATTTCCAACGCTTGATTTTGAGAAAAAAAGTGGAGAGAGAATGAGAGTAAAAAATAATGAGTAGTTAAGATGTTACATGGAAGAAGAAAATCCTTCCTTCATAAGTACAGTAGAAATGCTCAAAGCAGGAGGGGCTGGGCGGTTAAGTTTGTTATAAAAGGGCAGGAGTAGCAGTCAACTTACTCAACTACCACTCCTTTGAAATTACGTGTTTTCCCGCCACACCAATTCCTCAATCCTCTTGAAACTTTCGTCATATTCACGGATTCACCCACAGCCACACTACGTTTACTTGTCTTTATGTTTTTTAAGTTTGAATTTTCAACTAATAATATCCCAAAAAAAGAGGAGATATTTTTTAGTTTGATAATAATGCATATAACTTTATGCGGCCAATCTTTTTGAAGATGAAGAAGAACTTTTCATGATTTGGATCAGGTCAATATATACCTCTAGATTTATGTACTTTTATTTTATTACAAACAGTAGATTAATGTAACAATACCTACTAGTGGTTTTTTTTTTTTTTTACGTGCCTATATGTGGTAATTGACAAGTAAGTTTGATCTCACGGTTGTGGGGCTTTTACAGATTGAGGTTTAAGCTTGCAAAAAACGATAATTAATCTCACACAACTAGGTGTGGAAAAGCTCGGAAGGCAAATAATAATAATAATGTAGTGATATTATTTCAAATGAACACAATGATGACCCTAAGAAAGAATCGAATGCCATTTCAACCGTTTGTAATAGACGTAATCAATAACAGTGTGTAGATTTTGTTTCAAGTTAACGTTTGTTTCCACTCTTTAGAAGATGATAAAGCTCGATTTGCGTAGCATGACGCATGCTGCTGTGGAAATGGAACTTCTAACTTCTAAGCCAACATTTCAAGGAACTTTTCCAGCTTTGTCTCTATCTCTTTCTACGTAAGTACGTATCATGTTGCTATCATATTCCAGTTAACCAACAAAGGATTCAAATGAAAAAAATCAAGCATGCATAGACGTCAAGATGATGCAGATCTCTCTGCCGGGAAAAAATCTAATTTTTTTTTGTTGAGTTAAGAAGAAAAATACGGAAAAATATAATGATATATAAAGTATAATTATTATGTTGCAATTCAGTTAAAATTTGAAAGCAGTTTTTTTAATAAACTAAACCGTTAAAATTTACAATGAATTTTCTTTTTATACTTATCCTTATTTCTTATTCTCTTTTTTTCATTGGTGCGGTGTTCATAATCTTATTATGGAAATCCAACTATTACAATAAATATATATATAAAATATATATTTATTATATAGTCTATATGATCACAATATTTAGAATTAATTTTATAATACAAGTAGAATACTTGTATTATTATATATATATATATATATATATATATATATATATATATATATATATATATTATGAGTTTTACCTAATAACAATGTTTTAGAAGAGTTGGTTAAACACTACAGTATAATTAGTGTTAGAACAATTACAACTAAGTGAGCATGAGTTTGATTTTAGCTACCTCAATTCTTGATAACTATACTAAAGATGTGTTTGGATTATCTATATATGAAAAAAAAAAAGATTATTTTAATAATTTTTTTTATAATTGATTATGATAAATTAATTTTATGTTTAGATATATTAATTAAAAAATAATTTTAATTAAGATAATATATTTAGTTTGAATCGTTTAAAAAATTCGCTTTTATAGGAAAAAATGTCACAACTCCAAAATAATCAACTTGTCCTTATAATCAAAACAGGCATGTTTGGATTTGCTGAATTATCTCTTAAAACAGCCTTTCTTATTTCATAAATTATTATTATTTATCTAAATAAGTCTCATTGCATGGTATGTGATATGGATTGTAATTAGTTACTTGTGGCTAGGTGATTAGCTAGTTAGTTAGTATTAACTAATTATATAATAAATAGGACTTGAAGTCCCAAATAATGCATAAAAAGATTGTTTTGAAGAGAACAAGGTTTTCTAGAGTTACCATTCAATATTCACTTGAGATTGAATCAGTACGTGAACACATCTATTTTCCTTTTTTCTTGTTTATTGTTTTCTTTTTTATATATATATATATATATATATATATATATATAATATTTAGTGAAAGGAGTGATTTATTGTATGAAAAACAAATCTTGACCATTAAACTATTATGAATAATTAAGATTAAAAGTTAATTAAAAATCACATGATCACTTAAAAAAATTACATAATTTTATATTTTAATTTTGATTATTCATGCATGATTCAATTGCTATGATTTGCTCCTCTCATTTTCATAATAAGTCATTTTTTCACTTAATATCCCCATATATATATATATATATATATATATATATATATATATATAAAAGTTTAATTTTAATCTATTGTTATAAATTTTTTATATCATTAACCAATTATGCATTATTATGTGTATAATTTTTAAAATAATTATTATAAAAATTAAATATTTTTATTAATATAATAATATAAAAAAATTACATTAACAATGTATCAAAATTAAATCCTATAAACAATCTTTAATTGTCAAGCGCAATCGTGTTCCTTTGCAGTCAATATGAGGCCTAAGGCTAGACGCACCATGGTGGGTTAAGGTAGCTCATCCCATCATATTTTTATTTAACTGATATGTTGGGATAACACAGGCCACTAATCACTTGGGCTGTAAGCCATCAAGGTATAGAAGAGGCTAAGCCGATCTAAATTTCAACGGGCCGCACCCTAGTAAACAATTATTTTCAAAAGGCCTTCAAGAGAAAAAAAATGACTGTTAGGCCTTAGAAAGTAGAATAAATAGGTCCAAAATACTTACTAAAAAAAAATGAAGCATTTGATTTTCTATGAACAATAGTTGATGTCATTGTTGTTGTCGTGTCCCTTTTGGTCACTTTGTTTGTTCTTACTTCGCCTAAGCGCTATAATTAATCTGCTCAACTAGCCAACTTCTGGAAATTTTTTGTGCCCATCTTTTATTAAATTGACTCTGATTGACTTAACACTCACAGTAACAGATTATGAACATTGTATTCACATATTGCAAAATCCTATTAATGGAAAAAGGTAGTGTGGAACAAATTTCAGTCTATGGTCACGCTCCTGCTGGATATTGCATTGCTTATCTGCATCTTTGCCCTTGTTCATCAACAAATGTGCTGTCATGAAATATCCTTATGCACAAGTGCAGATGGGGTCTTAATTGAGCATAACTCTCTATTCCATTGACCACGTGGCGGTTTCTACCTGCAGCTATATATAATCTTTTTTCTATTGCTTTTTCACCAACAGTGCTGCTCCTCCACATGCCAATGTTGACACTTATATTATATTCCAACCGGCTGTTTCCATTTTTTGTTGCAATAGGGGACACGCACCAGTCATGGGCCAACCCATCAAGACATGGGCCTCAATAACTACCCATCTTTAGAGCAAGTGTGCTCCATCCTTCCCTCTCCTGCACAGAAGCCACATCAACCCATTACTTCAATTTGCAAAATACTTGACTTTGACACTTATAGTTTTTGGTCTTGAGTTCTCAAATCCACTCTCCCCCTCTCAATTGAAGAAGTGCATAATCAATGCTCTTATATGCACACCCAAATTTTCACACATATTTTACACCTCTTTAATAATGTAAAAATTTTGGGTTAACAACTTACATTATTTTGTTAACAGGCTAATAATCAATTATCAGTTTATCACTAATTGATTACTAACTCATTAACCAAATAATAAATGTTATCAATATAAATTTTGTACCTTATTAACTAGTGTAAAACAGATGTAGAAGTTGGGGTGTGCAAAGCGGTAAAGCACCATTTTTCATAGCAAAATAAGCCATCTTTCGAAATTTCTTGGAAACCTGGGGGCTTTTATTGGTTGTTTTACCAAATGGTTTCCATTTTGAACATGAATTGCCGCTGCTGCAATGGAAAATATTTGAAGTTCTATTGGTCCACAAACTCCACGTTATCATCCTTCATACTAGTGCACGAACAACACGATTCATGCATAAGTCACTGACGGTGGTGAAAGAAACGAAAATGTTACTCACTTCTTCTAGATAAGCTGATCAATTCATTGTCTCAAAAGATATGATATATTTCAAACTGAAATTGGGACCAATGGGAACTCAATCAAGGGAGACCTTTCAGGGAACAATTTGGTTGAAACTTGGAAATTGTTATTTTCTAGAATGCGAATGCTTGTATAGTTTCAAAGGTTTCACATATAGAGCTAGAGAAGACTTGTAAATCAGTTAGCTAGGTCTAAAGAAAGATTAAATGAATATGACATTTCGGATTTGTTTCACGGCGCTGTTTTTGCAGCTTAGAATATTTCAAACTGCTGAAAATGAAATCTTTTTTTTGTTATCCTTTTCACTTATACTTCTTTTTTAAGCAGTAAAAAGCTGAATTTCTTTTTCTTTTTCTTTAAAAAAAAAACTGGTCGTTGTTGCTAATCTTATTTCTTCAGGACTGAAAGCTTTTCTACTTGAACTTTTTCTTTGATCTTAGGTGACTAGGAACATAATTTTCTTGGAAAACACTTTTAAAAAATAGCTTTTATATTTTTATCATTAACAATGCATTTATCTTTTTGCATACTCCTTCTAATATCATTATCATATTTACTTTTTTCTATCACTTTTTCTCACTAAATCTGACATCCTTAAAAAAGATATCAACAGTGTATACATCCCTAAAAAATGTGTATAATAATTTTTTTTCTTTAAAAAATTCGTTTTGAATCATATTATGAACAAATATATATTAACATACGGCATTACTCCATTAATATTTTGTTTACAAATATTTATTAACTAATAATTGGAAATGAAATTCTTTTAAAGTAAAAAATATTAAAACTAATTTAAAAGAGGTTGGATGTGTTATTAAGTGAATTGTACTTTTAGAAAAAGATAAATGTTCGAATCTTGAATATGTCATTTGTAAAGAGAGTTTAACTATATCATTTTGTGCCATAAATAATTAGTCTCACCCCTAAACTAAAAGGTATGGAGATACCTTGAAATATATATATATAAAGGGATTTGGGAGGGTATTATTGGTGGATGATCCTACTATTTAAATCCCATAAAAAAAGAATCTTTTTGGTGTCCCAAGTGAAAGTTGCAGTAATGGATCCATGTTGCCTCTCAACTACACAGCACACATGTATGGGGAACAATAACAAAGCAAGTGAAAGATAGAGCAAAATATAAAGTGCTGAGTCCGAGAACAAATTCCATCTCCTTTTCCTTAAGTTTAGCCTTTCCTCCCAAAGTACTATTATTGCCACTAGCCGTGACCCATCATACATGACAGGATATGAATTCCAAATAATATCTTGTGATCATCATTTAGTTTTAAAAGTTTATGTCAAGTCTAATCTCACTACTTTAGATGATCAGATTAGGATTGACAGAACCAATCCTGGAACCAAGCCAGTAGATTAATGGTACATTATTGCCACTAACCATGACCCATTTATACCTAACTACTTATGAATTCCAACTAATATTTGTGATCGTCATTTAGTTTTGAAAGTTTATGTCAATCCTAATCTCACTATTTTTTATGATTAGATTAGGATTGACAGAACTAATCCTGGAACCAAGCCAGTAGATTTATCAGTCTTTTGGAGGAGAAATAGTTACTGTTCTCTCCTCAAAATATTAATCATCAAACAGCTTATTGATGATCAATGACATTGACTATAAAAGTCAAACAAGCTAATATTATTTATTCAATTTTGGGTGCATCCCTTAACCATGGTGTATGGTTCCTACTTGCTTGCATAAAGTTGCTCTTATCCTGCTTGATCCCTATCACATGCTAAGCTTTCTATCTGCAGAAATTGTTTACTAAAGGTGACATGAAGTTTTTGGAACAAAATCAGGTACCCAAGATTGTGGGGTCGTTTTATTCTGGACCTTGCATACAAAGGTCCATTCATAGATCTTTTGACCTTACTCATTATCACAAGTTTTCAAATTTACATTAAAAGTTTAACTATTTTATTATTTTCAAAGTAATTCAACTATTGATATTTCCTCGACAAGACCTTATGGTGTGTTTTTTTCATTTTGATCTTTCAACTATTCACCTCTGAGCTTTGATTCAAGCACAAGAAAAAGTTGGATAGTTCTATAAAATGAAATAAAATTGGGATAAAAACTCTTTTAACTTTGTAATATTAATTTTTTTCATATTTACTTGATGAACAGATAGCAAGTAATCAATGGTAGTCATTGATCTAATTTTGCTTATATTGACATCCAAATTACAATGACTATGGATGCTCCTGTGTCAAAAGTTCCCTATTTAAAACGACCCAAGATTGTGATCTACTGTGGAGCCATTCAAGGCCTAAAAAGTTCTGGAGCCCGGAATTTGGCATCACATATATGGACGTTTTTGTCTGGAATATTGGAAAGGAAATGCCAGATGACTTCAATTAGTGATAGTAAGTGGCTAAGGTTGAGCGTTTCAGCAGAGAGAGAGAGAGAGAGAAGGCTCAAGTAGAGTGACTTGGATCCACGAAACCCAATATCAACATCCAAAACAGCAAAGACAAAAAAAAGTAATTTTGTTCTCAATTAAAATATTTTTTAATTATTTTATATTTATTTTAATAATTTAATATATAAAAATAATTTTTTTATATCATTCAAAATTTCAAATAAAATAAATTAATTTAAAATTATTTTTTAATTAATATATTCAAATATATAATTAATTATATTATAATTAATTATAATAAAAAAATTTATATAATAATTAATTATTAAAATAATCAATTTTTTATAATTATTCTAAACACACACTCTATCTAACACATTCTTTTGAGAAATTATGACTTCATCTCATACTCTATGCATTTATTATTCTTTTGCTTAATTTTTTTAATTGAGAAATGATATCAACTTTTCCATCTTTATATATATTTTTTCTTCCTACAATATCTCTTGTCTAGTAGGTGTAAAGCACTAATCTGTCGCAATATTAACTAGTTTTGAAAAGGAAAATTATTCCCAATTGTGTTTTCTCTGTATACATGAGTTAGGAATCAAGCCTCTAACCACATATTTAGAGTGTCTAAGTACAATTATCACTTGAATCAATGCTATGTTGATTCCTCTAACATTATATATGATGATTCTTACACTATTTTTTTCTTGTAAATAATAAAATAAAGAATGTAGATATTAAGAGTCTCATATCGTCTGCCTTAATATTTCGGGTATAAATTATATATCTGTTAGATCACTCCACTTAATGTTAATTAGTTTTAAGTTAGAATCTTATATGGTACCAGAATCAAGATCTCATTTTCATTATCTCCTACTTCGTTAGGCTTCTTCCTCCTACTTCGCCATTATCGCTTACTTTGTTAGGCTTTTCACGCCTACTTCGCTAGGTTTGTTTCCGCTTACTTCGATAAGGTTATCTATTTCGTTCAAACATCTATGGAGAGGGTGTTAAGAGTTTCATTTCATCTGTCTCAATATTTTGAGTGCAGTTTATATATCTATTTGATCACTCCACTTAATACCAATTGATTTTAGGTTGAAATCTTACAATAAATGTAATCTCCTTTAAAAAAATGTCAAAATGTAATAAGCACTAATTTCAAAAAATTACCTCAAGGAAAAAAGGAACTTTGTTGATCATAGTGCTGCTTCTTAGTATAGCGGTAAACTATGTTGATATTTCTTCAAGTTTGATAAAATTAACTTTGCTTTTTCCTAGTGCTTTTGAAATTAGTATAATATTTTTATTAAAATTTTATCATATATATAATTATTTTTCATCTCAGACACATTTTCTTTCATACAATTTTCTGTACAAATAAATAATATATAGCAGATAAATATAACTTCTAAAATTAGTGGAAATGTCAATGTAATTTCATTAAAATTCAAAGGAAAACGATTTACCACTTTAAAAGAATTAAGTGACTAATTAGTGAGGCAATGGAGAATTAATAGGGCTCCTAATGTTAATGAATTATGGTTTGAAAGCCCTATTAACTATTCTTATGGATATGGATCATGTATTAATAACCCTAATTAGGTTTGTATGATTACTTGTATTTATAAAAGTTAAAATGATAGAACTTATACTACGTAGTGTTTATAATGAGAAATGAAAAAATAGGCTAAATAGTCATAAGCATAAACAAATTTTGAATTATTTAAACATATTCTAATGAAATACAGTTATAATTATTCCATTATTCAAAAATAAAATTATACTTAATACAAAAACAATAATCAAACTTTTTTTTAATAGATAGGATCAGTTATATAGATCAAATGATATTATTATATTTTATCCTAAATCATATTCTTAAAAAAATCATTTAAGTCTTAGTCCTTTTTAATGATTTTTTCTATAATTTTTTTTCTTTTTATTTATAACTATTAGACTATTTTCTATCTAATTTATTCTTTTTATCAAGGTTTCTAATGATCTTCTTCTCAAATACTCAAACTACTTAAAGTGAAATTTTATCATTTTTTGTCAATAAAATTATTTTTATTTTTTTAATGCATTCATTCATAATTATATTTTACATATGTTCATTCAACAAAATATCTTAATATCTATAATATTAATATTATACTCTTGTTAATTTTTTATCGTCTAATATTTAATATTATAAAATATCATAAATCTTATAGTTATATAGTAAAATTTTTCTTTTAATTTGAAAAATACAATTTGATCACAAATAATCCCTATTTTTCTTCCATTTTATTCATCATACTTAAATCTTATGATTTACATCAACTCGTTATTTTCCCATTATTTTGTATGATAAAGTTGACAAAAGAAAGATATAGAAAAGGAAAAAAGGCTTGGCCGGTGCCCGGTGGTGCTGCTCCCAATAGACATTGAACACTTTTTATTTCCACCAATCACCATCCTTGCCTTAATGAAAGGAATTATCCAAATTGGACAAAAGGTAAAACAAGTTTGCCAGCCATGGACAGATGGCACAATAAGATTTTATGAAATAATTGAAGATACCACGGTCGTGTAATTGTAACTTAAAAATTTAGAATTATGAGAAGGAAAATGTTTTTTTAAATCTTTATAATATAATATTTGTATAAATTATTGTATTGTATATGAGTGTAATTTATTATTATTGTATATTATATAAATAAATTTTTATTTTGTATTATATTCATATATAAAAAAATATCATGTAAATATTGTATTTTAAGTATTTGAATAACAAAAATATTTTGAAAATGACTCATCTTTACTATACCAACTTGTATGTGGTATTTTTGCTGGTTTTTTGTTAGTTGTTTCGTTCAAGAAACAACCAGGAAAACACAACCCTCCCAGTTGCTATTAATGGACTCATGGATTCAGGTTGAAAGTCATTTTTTGAAAAATTAAAAACTGGCATATTTTATATCCTTTGTAAGCATGATAAACAGAGGAACAGTAGGTCAAGTTGGAGTGTATAGGACATAGCTTTAGCTTTATTCTCCACCTATAACCGTGTAAATTGGTGTAGTGTTGGAGTCTTATCAACTCCGAGTTTCTCTTCACTTACTGGTCCAACTGTGCTTGATAACGACCCAACTCCAAGCCGCGTCCCATTCTGGTTTTTTGTACAACTCCAATACCTAACTAACCTACCCTACCTATGCTTGGGAATGCTATCTCCACACGCTCTTCTTTACTTCTCTTTTACAGTGCCACTCTTTTCCTAATATTTTATTTATTACAAAGAGGAAATCCCATTTTGTAATTAGACGTCAAAGATCAATGTGGGCAAAAGTGCAATATTGTTTTCATTATAAAATTTCTAAGTAACTATATCCTAAAATTTCGCATAAAATAATGATAAGAAAATATAGAAGCATTGTTTAAAAACCTGATTCGATTATCTATAAAGTGAAGGTATGTTGGATCTTTAATCTAATATTAATATTATATGTGAATAATTATGTATTATGGATTATAATTTAAAGTTAAATTTAAATAAAAGTAATATGATAAAGTTTAGATTATTTGGACTTTAATATATCTAATAAGGATATGGGTCTTTAATGTGTAGAAACTAAATGATAATTCTATTTTTTGTAATGGGTTAAAATAAAAATGTCACTAGATAACCCTAGGGTTGTCTATAAAATAGGTGATGGTCTCCGGGTCACACGTATCGTTCTTATCTTTCCTAACATCCCATCATCAGAAAGAAGCAGAGAGAAAGCTAACGGGTTCTCTCAGGGAATACGTGTAGATCTGGAAGACCAAACCACACGACTCTGAAGAGTTATTGGTCATCATGAATTCAGATACGCTTCCGCACAATTACCTAATGATTAACATGATTATTTTTTAGGTTATAAATGATTATTTTCATCTAAGGGATTTATTCCGGTTCCAAGAATTGGTATCAGAGAAGGTTATGTTTGATCATTAAGAAATTCTTTATTTTCTTTATAAATCTGGTTATGATTTATATGATTTAAAATTGAATTAAACGGTGGTTTTCTGAATATTTGTGTATTTTTCAATTGTATATTTGCGTGTTTTCCGATCTATATTATTTGGATTTGGATTAGAAATCAGAGCACCACACTGTTTCCAGCGTCTTTTGCCTACTGGCGTAATTGATTCTTTTTTATTTACGTGTATCATTGTAAATTTGATTTGCGCATATATATCGATCATGAATTCAGTTTCGAATACGTATGCATTTGTAGCAATGTATATTTCTTGGTCAAACGTGTTACAGCTCCTTTATTATATATGAGTTTATAATGAACAATTATTATTATATTAAAAGGAATATTAAAATTACTTTAAAGCTATAGTATGATCAGGAACTAATAAAGGCAATAATCTGGTATTGATTGTATGTATATATTGTTCTGAAAATCACACGCACAAACGTAGATTGATTTTATTAAATTATATGTATTGTTTCTGAAAAATTACAAGTGTTATATGTTTATTTTGGGTATATTTTTAGCCATCCTAAATTCAAATATTGAAAAAAATTATATATATTTTGGGATAAATTAATTGAAATAACATGTCACCAAAGTGACCTCTCTTGTGAAAATTAATTTATTTTAAAATATAAAAGATTGTGTGCTTGTAATTTATGTAGATATTGATCGGCCCAAAGGAAGATGAGTATTTTACAGAATTGCACGTGCATTTGTGTGATAAATACGTTATAATTATTCGATTTTACATGTGAATAATGAATCGACCCAAAGGAAAATTTATTGTTTGATATGTTCTTATAATCAGTGTTTGATTACTACGCCAATGTATCACTGAAAAGTTAATATTTTGTCCAAAGATAAAATGTTAATGGATTCCAGGTATCTTGAGATGAGGTTTACCTTATTTGAATTTAGTATTACTTTGATTTTGAGACTTATCTAAACATGTTTTGTTTGTTTATTGTTCTCTATTCAGCTATGAATGATCTTGCGAGTATTACTGTCAACATTAACTCTATTCCTATGCTGAATGGCTCAAACTTCAAGTCCTGGAAAGAAAATATATTGATAGTTCTTGGAGTAATGGACATCGACCTTGCGTTAAGGGTTGACTCTCCCCCACCTCTTATGGATCAAAGTACCTCTGAAGATAAGAGGGAGATGGAAAGGTGGGAGATGTCAAATCGCATGAGTGTGATGATCATGAAGAATGTCATTCCAGAAGCATTCAGGGACACAATATCTGAAAAGATAACTACAGCTAAGGAGTTCTTTGCAGATATTGAAAAGAGGTTTGTCAAGAACGTAAAGGCTGAAATAGGTATGCTCTTGGCAAAACTAATTTCAATGAAGTATATGGGTAAGGGCAACATCAGGGAGTACATCATGGAAATGTCTCATATTGCTTCAAAGCTGAAAGCACTTAAGCTAAAACTCTCTGAGGACTTGCTGGTGTATCTAGTTCTGATATCTCTTCCGACATAGTTTGGCCAGTTTAAGATGAGCTATAATTGTCAGAAAGAGACTTGGTCTTTGAATGAGCTCAGCTCACATTGTGTTCAGGAAGAAGAAAGGTTGAAGCAAGACAAGACAAAAAGTGCTCATTTTGCCTCTACCTCAAAGTATAAAGGCAATGGACTGAAGAGGAAGATGGAAGAGGAAGCTGCAGATACGACGCCTCAAAAGAAACCAAATGAATCAGGAGATAGTGGTTGTTTCTTTTGTGGAGCTGAAGAGCATGTGAAGAAGCATTGCAGTAACTATCACGTATGGCGTGCTAAGAAAGGTATGCTTCTTAATTTGTTTTGTTCTAAGGTTAATTTAACTTCGGTGCCTAAACACATTTGGTGGATAGATTCTGGTGCCACAACTCACATCAGTGTGTCTACGCAGGGTTGCCTGAATTGCCGAAAACCAAGTGATGGTGAAAGATACATCTATGTAGGTAACAGCAAGATAATTCAAGTTGAGGCAATTGGAAAATTTAGATTATTGTTAAAGACTGGATTTTATTTGGATATTGATGAAACATTTATTGTACCGTCTTTTAGATGAAATTTGATTTCTATTTTTGCTTTGGACAAATTTGGTTATTCTTGTTCATTTGGGAATGGAAAATTTAGTTTTTTTCATGATTCAAAATTGGTTGGTTCTGGTTCTTTGTCAGATTACGATAATATTTATTCGCTTGATACGATTGCTTCGTTTAATGAATCTCTGCAATTAAGTACACGAGGCATAAAGAGGAAATTAACCGATGAGAATTTAGCTGCATTATTGCATAAGAGATTAGGTCACTTCTCTAAACGGAGAATAGAGAGACTTGTGTCAAACGAAATTTTAGAACCCTTAGATTTTACAGATTTTGATATTTGTATCAATTGTATAAGGGCAAACAAAACAATAAAAGGAGATTTGAGGCCAATAGGACTTTGGACATCTTAGAATTTACACATACAGATATTTGTGGGTCATTCCCTACGGCTGCTTCGAATGGTCAACAATATTATATAATGTTCATAGACGATTTTTCAGGATATGACTACATTTATCTCATTAATGAAAAGGCAAAGTCATTGGATGTGTTCAAAAATTATAAGGCTGAAGTTGAGAGCCAACTCAACAAAGAATCAAAAGCGTCAGGTCTGACCGTGGTGGTGAGTACTATGGCAGAAATGACAGTTCAGGTGAACAACGTCCAGGACCTTTTACTAAATTCCTAGAGGAATGCGGTATCATCCCACAGTACACTATGCCGGGCTCGCCCACTATGAATAGTATTGCTAAAAGACGAAACATGACGCTTAAAGACATGGTAAGAAGTATAATTAGTCATTCTACCTTACCAGAATCACTCTGGGGAGAAGCACTTAAAACTGCAGCATAAATCCTCAATAGAGTTCCAACTAAAACAACTACAAAACCCTTTTACGAACTTTAGACAGGCAAAAAGCCTAGTTTAAAGCACTTGCATGTTTGGGGTTATCTAGCTGAAGCAAGGCCTTATAGGCCAAATGAAAAGAAATTGGACTCAAGGACGGTTAGTTGCTATTTTATTGGATACTCTGAAAGGTCCAAGGGTTGCAAGTTTTATGATCCCACAACTAAGTCAATTTTTGAATCGGGAAATGCCCGATTCTTTGAGGATGTCGAGTTTGCCAGGAGAGATATAGTTAGAGACATTGTCTTTGAAGAGGAATATGTTGATATTCCCACAGGTGTTATTGACATTGTTCAGGAACCTCTTGCTGACCCTGTTGAAGACACAATAGATCAAGATAATGTCGAATCTCCCATGCAAGAAATTATTCCAGAAGAACAAACTCTTCCACCTCAAGAACCTATGCCATTAAGAAGATCCACGAGAGAAAGGAGAAGTGCAATACCAGATGATTAGATTGTATTTCTCCAAGAACATGAGGTTGACATTAGAGTGATGGAAGATGATCCGATCAACTTTTGTCAAGTGATGGAAAGTTCTAACTCTCAAAAGTGGATTGATGCCATGAATGAAGAGATTAAGTCCATGAAGGACAATGACGTTTGGGATCTTGTCCCATTGCCTGAAGGTACAAAACCCATTGGTTGCAAATGGATATTTAATATCAATAGGGATTCAAAAGGCGATGTTAAAAGATATAAGACTCGTCTTGTTGCAAAGGGATTTACACAGAAAGAAGGCATCGACTATAAAGAGACCTTCTCTCCGGTATCTTCGAAGGACTCTTTCAGGACTATAATGGCATTGGTGGCGCATTTCGATCTTGAGTTACATTAGATGGATGTAAGACGACGTTTCTCAATGGTGACATTGATGAGACAATCTATATGGTGTAACCAGAAAACTTTGTTTCGGAAAACTCAAAGAATATGCTTTGCAAACTTAAGAAATCCATCTATGGGCTCAAGCAAGCATCTTAACAATGGTATTTCAAGTTTCATCAAGTAATCATCTCATTTGGTTTTGAGGTGAATTTGGTAGATGACTGTATATATCATAAGTTCTGTGGGAGCAAGTGTATTTTTCTAGTTTTATATGTTGATGACATTTTGCTTGCTAGCAATGATATAGAACTATTGCATGAAACCAAGAGATTTCTAGCTAAGAATTTTGAGATGAAAAACCTTGGTAATGCATCTTTTGTATTGGGCATACAGATACATCGAGATCGTTCTCGGGGTATTCTTGGATTATCACAAAAAGGCTATATTGAAAAGGTTCTTAAAAGATATGACATGTAAGAGTGTAAACCAGGTGATACCCCTGTGGCTAAGGGAGACAATTTTAGTCTCAATCAGTGTCCTAAGAATGGCTTTGAAGAAAAGGAAATGCAGAAGATTCCCTATGCATCACAATAGGGAGTCTGATGTATGCTCAGGTTTGTACGTATCCTGATATTGCGTACATTACAGGGATGTTGGGCAGATACTTGAGTAATCCAGGATTAGATCATTGGAAAGCAGTCAAATGGGTCATGCGGTACTTACAGAGAACGAAAGACTACATGCTCACATATCGGAAGGTCAGATAAGCTTGAGATCATTGGGTATACTGACTCTGATTTTGCTGGATGCCAAGATAGTATGGAATCTACATCAAGCTATATATACCTGCTAGCTGGAGGTGCTATTTCTTGGAAGAGTGCTAAACAATCTCTTATAGCTTCTTCTACTATGGCAGCAGAGTTCATAGCATGTTATGAGGTGTCTAATTATGGAATTTAGCTGTGAAATTTTGTCACGGGGCTACGCATAGTAGATGGTATTAAAAGACCACTCTAGTTATTTTGTGACAATAAATCAGCAGTTCTATTTTCCAACAACAACAGGAGCTTGACAAAGTCGAAGCATATAGACATCAAGTTCCTTGTTGTTGAAGAAAGAGTTCAGAGTGGACAGTTGTCTATAGAGCATATCAGAACAAATTTCATAGTTGCGGATCCGCTTACTAAAGGGTTATCACCTAAAATGTTTCATGAGCACACTGCTCATATGGGTGTTATGTCATTAAGTGATGTTCAGTTTTAGTAGGAGTTTGTAACTTTTAAATGCTTTTATGATATAGACTTTTTTGTTTATGTATGGTTTAAGAATATTTTCTGCAGAAATAAACTTTTGGTGTATTGACACTCTAATTTTGTTATGCTTTGATCTCACTAAGGTTTAAGGAGGACTAATTGGAATTAGGCATGTTAAAATATCACATCACATGAAAATTCTATGCTACACATCCATATCATGATCCATGTCATTCATTTGTATCAGCATATGTGACCATTGATGGGTTGAGTTACGATAATTGTAGCGAAGACTGCTTTGATCCTATGTTGGTACGATTGATGGATCGGATTGGTTGTAGATACTTTCGGTAATGACAATAACATTGAGCTCATATGATTAATTTTACAATACATAATTATAAGGTTACACATATAGTCCAAGTGGGAGATTATTGGATCCTTAATCTAACATTGACCTTATATGTGAATAATTATGTATTATGAGCTGTCACTTAAAGTTGAGCCCAATTAAAAGTGATCAGATAAGGTTTGGATTATTTGAGTTTTAATGTATCTAATACGGATATGGGCCTTTAATGTGTAGAGACTAAAGAGTAATTCTTTTTTTTTTTTTGCGATGGGCTAAAATAGAAACGCCAATAGATAACCCTAGGGTTGTCTATAAAATAGGTGATGGTCCCCAGGTCACACGTATCGTTCTCATCTTTCTTGATATCTCATCGTCACACAGAAGCAGAGGGAAAGCTAAAGAATTCTCTCAGGGAATACATGTAGATCTGGAAGACCAAATCGCACGACTCTGAAGAGTTATTGGTCATCATGAATTCAGGTACGCTTCCGCACAATTTCCTAATGATTAACATGATTATTTTCTAGGTTATAAATGATTATTTTCATCTAAGGGATTTATTCCAGTTCCAACAAGGTATACTTTAAATAGTAAAGTCAAGATTGTAATTATCAATGAGAAAATTAAGGAAGTAAATTATTATACATATATAATTTACACATGTGTCTATATCTTATGAAGTCATAAATTTTTAATTTTCTACTAACTTGTATTAGTTTGAACAAATAAAATTCAAGTCCTTTAAGCATGTAATTTTAAGTTTAATCTTAAAATTTATATGTATGAAAATAAAAATAACATTTGTTAAAAGATGTTTATGTTTAAGCATATGATTTTATATCAAGAGATTACTAGTTTCTTATCTATTAAATGAGAGATACTTTAAAAATAAAAAAAATTATTAATTTTCTCATTAATAATTAAAATCATACATTTTTACTCACTAAAATATACTCTCATTTTAGAAGATCTAAATCTCAATTAGTTTTATCATTTGAGCCGAGGAATTAATGATTAGGTCACTTGATTAATCAAGTTAAAGTGTTTGATTAGGTAAAAGCTAAATTAAAATCAAAGAGGTTTGTACGGGAACATTCATTTTTGTAAGAGTACAATACCCCTTAGTAAATAGTACTTAGAGAACGTTTGGCCCAGCTTATTTTGGGTTAAAAAGCTACTTTAAAACAGAAGCTAGAAATTAGAGCTTTAGAAGTAAAAGCTAAAGTTGTTTGGAAATTTCATTTTTTTAAATTGGAAAACTACTTTTAAGTTAAAAGTTGTTTGACATAATTTTTTTATGCTCCTCTTGAGCTTTTGTTCTATTTAAGATGAAAATGTATGCTATCTAATTGTAAAAATTCTACATATTACTAATATAAAAACAAAATACAAAATTTGTAAATAAAAAACAATTTTTTTATTTATAAATTTATTGTTTTAAAATAAAGATTTCATAAAAACCAACATTAAAATGGTACAATATTTTATAAAAGGTATGATTTCATTTAATCACAAAATCTTTATAAAGTGTTCAACAATATCATAAATTTAATTAAAATGTTTACTAAATAATTCATGCATTAAACATTAATGATCAATAACTATTGACGATTTCTATTTTCCGTCAATGCAACTGCTATTTCAGTTCTAACTCTATCCATATAACCACCATCTACTACTCTTCTAGTATTATATGAATTTATTTCCACGTTTCTTTCCTCCTCGTAGTCATCCATATAACCAGGAAGATTATCACATCTGTTGAATTCCTCATCTTCAACACCACATAATCTAATGAAGTTATGGAGTGCTGTTATTGCAACTATAATTTTCTGTTGTTTGTTCAATGGAAATGGTCTCATATCACATAATATGTGCCATATTTTCTTCCAAACACCAATTGTCCTTTCAATGACATTTCTTAATGAAGAATGTGCATGGTTGAATATTTCTTGTAAACCTTCTGCTTGACTGCCATCTCTAAATTTAAGAATGTGATATCTTTCACCCTTGTATGGTGCTAGATACCCTTTCATGTTTGGATATCCAACATCCACTAGATAGTACTTTCCTAATAAGTTAAAATATCTAATTATTAGTTTTATGAAAAATACAAATAAAGAATTATATAAATGATAGATTTTGTTTAAAAGAAAGGATTTTATGTACCTTCAGGAGGGTGAGGGAATACATTTTTCATTTCTTCAAGCGTTGACGAAAGAATACGCGTGTCATGCGCGGTCCCAGGCCAACCAACAACAACAAAAGTGAATAACATGTCAAAGTTGCATACTAGCATGACATTCTGAGTTGGATATCCCTTTCTACCAATATAACGGATCTGATCTTTTGTAGGAACAATGGCAGGAATATGTGTTCCATCTATAGCACCAATGCATCCCTCAAAATAAGGCCAATATCTACGATCATCTTTAATTTTGGATGGAACTTCTGCAAATTTAAAATCTGGAGGCCTTACAATTTCTTTCGCCAATAAACATAAACTATCAAGAACTTCACCAAACTTTCCTTACAGTCTCTCCTGATTTTCCAAATTTATTCTGGATGTTTCGATTTGTCTCACTGTGTGCACAACTCCAAAGAAACATAACAAGTGCCTCCAACGATGTCATTTCCTTAGATGGATGTAACCATCCCTTACTCACCAATAATTCTTCAAGTTTCAATATAGCATGAGATTCCATCCTAAACATGTTGTAACTTTCACCAGGAGTGTTAAGAGTTTGTCGAACCCAATTCCATCCATGTGAGTAAAGAAATCTATTACCTTGCTTCATCAAATACTTCATGTGGTACTCACATGCAACTGCTGCCGCAGCATAACATATTTTGTAGAACTTTGCACATTTCATTTTTTTAACTTTTCTTGATTGTTCGTTAGTAAGATTAGAATCCATCTGTAGGAAAATTTGAAAACAAGGTTTAAATTAATAACATTACCCTTTGCAAATGCAAATTAATATTCGTAATTCAAATGCATAAATGTCACTACAAGATTATCAATGTTAAACATATGAGAAACAAAGATAAAGCATAAAGGTGGTCTCATAGAGATAATTCAAATGCATTAACATGGATGTCAATTTTCCTCACAAACCCGATAATTTCTACAAGACACGATTATGACTCTATCTTGACTAAAATCCAATCCACCAAATTATCCATTGAATCTTTTAAAGACATGACTATGGCTCTATTTTGACTATCTCTCATCAATTCTAACGCATAGCTAAATTGTCGACCATTCAAAAGCCCCCAATCCTTTAGAGGTTTCAAGACTTCAACGCAATTAGGAATGGAGTATTGGCCATGGAGATGAGATGTGGCTGCAAGTTCTTCTTTTTCGACTTCGTTGTGACTTTCTGCAGCTTGAACTAATCGTTCTAAAGTTTTCCGCATAGCTATTGCAGTTCCAACTTTTGACTTACCCTTTGCCGCTTTATCATCCATATCTTGTTGCATCTTTCTTTTCTTTTTTGATTGAGAGTTTTCAACAGGGCTTGATTCATCATCAAGATTGATTTCTATATCATCAATATCAACAGCTTCATATGGCACATCCGAAGCAATATTTTTAACACTAGATCCACTTGGTACACCCATAGCTGGTGTCCATGCATTTTCACTTGTTGCCCTGTGTCCCCAAATATGAATTGCAAT
Source organism: Ormosia semicastrata (assembly GCA_029884595.1). Lineage (NCBI taxonomy): Eukaryota > Viridiplantae > Streptophyta > Magnoliopsida > Fabales > Fabaceae > Ormosia > Ormosia semicastrata. Next base: position 137,477,551 of record JAQQTO010000063.1, read on the forward strand.
TCATCATGATGTTCCAATCCTTGATATCTAAATTTCTTATAATTTGGATTTTCCTACATAACCATAAAGAAACAATATTTAGGAAATCCAATTTTAGTCACTATCTATCAAGAGACATGAAAATAAAACATCATGAAATACTCACCCTTATCTTAGCATCCCACCATGTGGCATGAGCATCAATTGCTCTTGTTTGAGGGTTCCATCCCAAGCCTGTTTCACTTCTCAACAGTTGTTTCCATGTACTCCAATTATCTCTCATAGTATCCATTCTATTCTTCAGTTGCTTTTGTGTATAGTCTTTGTTAGCACGTTTAAGAAATTCATCATGTATTTCTTCCCATATCGTACTTTTAAATGCAATTCCTGGTTTCCCAATTTTATGAATCTCTTTTATACAAATGTCCAGTAAGATTTTGGTACTAGCGTGATCCCATTTTGCTATAGGTGCTTTCAGAAGGCTTTCTTTGCTAGCCATAGGCTGTGATGTATTAGGGAAAAAAATAATCAATTTCAATTTAGGATATCTATCTATTGTTGATTAATGAATAACAAATACTAGCCAACTAATGTGCATAGATTAAAATCAAGAATCCATCAAAGGAGAAAATGCAAACACCATAACTTCATCACAGTGAGTTCTAGAGTAAACAATAAAAACCCAGAAGAAGAGAAATGATATTTTCATGGAGAATGACAAAATACATGAATGAAGAACATAAAGATTATTACCTCATTTGGGCGACGTTGAAGAGCAAGAGGTGTTGTCATTTTCTGTACAAGTGAAAGAAGAAGCAAACCAGAGAGTGATGATGAGAAGTTTGAATGGCACCTTTGTTTCTTTACCCACGTGAAGGTGACGTTCTAGTTTGCTTAGAGAAGGAAAAAAAGCAAAGAAAATAGATAGGAACAAAAATAAACATTGCTGAGAATCGAATAGTGACATACTAAAAAAAAGCTTCGCTAAAGCTCCCTTTCTTGGCTTCTAATGAAACTTCCTTTCCTTTAATAAAAAAAAGTTACTTATGTTTGGTAGAGCTTTCAAGTGAACTATGTTTGACCTAACTTCTCCTTTTAAAGAGAAGAGAAGCTAAAAAAAAGGTTGGCCAAACGTAACCTTAAGATTAGCTACGTATTCTATTTATTTGAAATATAAAATGTCACAAGTTATTTTTGTATTTGTATTTTAATTAGAAATACGTCATTTAATATTACTAAGAATACCATAACCTTCACAAAAATAAAAGGGTATGGAAAGAATTTTCTAAAATCAAATATTATTCTTTTTAATTTTTATTTGCTATTTTTATTAAACCGATCATTTAATCGTTTGATTAGGTTAATTTTGAGTTTTATTCTTATAACTAAATCTAGAGCTTATTAGGAGTTTTTTTGGGCCAAAAATAGATATTCATTAACTAAGCAATGAGAGAAAATCAAGTTCCATAAATACAAAACAATGGATAACTAGCTAAGATCATTTCCTACAAACTAGAAAGAAATAAGGAAGAAACAAGTCAAAAAAAGTACAATAACTTCCATTAAATCCTACAATAAAGACTAAAGGAGAGTAAAAAAATGAAAGATTAAATTATATTAGTCTTTTTCATTAAATTTAGGATATCTTAATCTTATTTTAAAGAGAATTTCTTTCCAACATCATGGTTTCACTCTTTCTTTCGCACCTCAATAATCATTAACTTTAATAAAGATCAAATCAAACAACTTATCTTAAAAACCTAAAATTAAGAATTTTAGACCTATCATAACATAAAACATTTTTATTAAATTCAAAGCAAAACTTTTCATATCTATCCAAAAGATAATAGATACAAATCTTAATAAATTTATTTAAGAAAAAAAAATAACACAAAAGAAAACGGATAAAACTGCCATTAAAAGATATTGACAATAATTCTCTCAAAAAAGCTCAACGAAAATGAACTAGAGCATCATAAAGAGAGAAAAAATTATTAAAAAAAAAGAAAAAATTGAGAGACTGCTAAATCCTAAAGCAATGACCATAGTATCATGATGTAGCCAATAACATAAACAATTTAGATATTTTTATTTATTTTTTTATATTATTTTTTATATTTTTTAATATCATTTATTTTATTTTTTTTTTTTTTTTACTAAATCACACACCTTTAAAAATAATATGAACAATACATATATTCTTAAAAAAAATGTATAATTAACTTTTTCTTGACACAAAGGAACATCACACCCTTTAAATCCGCATAAGGAGAGCGGCTAGGGTTTTAAAAGATTGTGAAACTTTTCTTTTCAGTGTTTTTAAGGTTTCTTATTAACAGCATGTTTGTTTGAGATTCTATACATTACAAATAGAGATTTGCATTATTTTTAAAATAAAATTACGTTCCCAAATATTATTTCACCAAAAGAACTTTGGTTTTGTTTGTGTGTACCAAAAGAACTTTGGTCTTTAATTTTATCAACATCGTTAGCATTCGAAAGAAATTAAAACAGACATGCTGTAACTATACTTCCTAAGTAAATATTTAATAAAAATGATTATTTATCACGCCGAGAAAAATACAGGAAAGTGAAAAAGTGAGAAATTTAAAAACCGTCTTCAATTTTTCTACCCTTAAAAAAAAAAAAAACAGAAAAAGAAAACGTTTTCAATATTTGCGCGTGAGTAAACGCACTGGTCCATGCGTTGTCTTTCAACGCTGTAGTTATCTCCTCCACGCGCATACACATTTACCTCTTCCAACCCACAAATATAGCTTCATATATATACCACTTTCCCCTCCCATCATTCATCTGTAGATCTTGCTTCTCCTCCTTCTTCTCTATCTCTCTTTCCTTTTGCATTCCCTCCTTACCCCAACAACAACAACAACAACAGCAAAAACTTTGTGATGGGTCTCTTCCTTTCTAGGAACTTGGCTTGCAAATTCTTATATCCCTTCCTTTCTTCCAAGAAAGTTTCTGCTGATTTGTTTCCAAAGCAATTGGAGAAGATGATGTGCTTGGTGTCCCCCCGCACAGGCAGGCATTTGCAACGCTATGATCAAGGGTATCGCCAAGTTGTAGGGTGTGTCCTTGTTTCTCCCTATCATTTTTCATGTTTTTCGTGTTCTGGGGTTTCTTCTTTGAGGATAAATTTCAGATTTTTACTCTCTGGAATTGAAGATGATGGTCAATTTTTGAAATTTACAATGTTTTCTCAATTGGGTTTCTCTCAAAATGTCTTAAAAGCGTCCCCCCACTCCCGTTTGATTTGATTATTGGATGGTCGAAAGGAAAAATATCATTTTTTTTTCTAATGAAGCACGGGTCATTATACTTACTTGTGTTGGATACATATCTAATACAGATATTTGGATATTTGATAAATGTTAATTTAATTTTTTAATAAAAGTTGTATTATTTATCGTATCTGTGTCGCATTCCATACCCTTATACGTATCCGTGTATCATAATTCTTTTTATATATTTTTTAAATTTAAATCTGTCTTTTTTTTGTGTAAAATTTTCATTGGTGATTCTGACTTGTTTTGTGGGATTTTGGAAATGAACAGATGCATTCCTTACAGATACAAGAGCAATGGAACCCAGGACAAGGAATTAGAGGTTCTTGTAATTAGTGCTCAGAAAGGCCATGGAATGCAGTTCCCAAAGGTATTGTTTGTTTCTCCTCCACAACTTGTTATTGTTGAAGCACATGGTATCCAATTTTGGTTCATTTTCAATCTTTTTTTTGTTCATGTTCCTGACATGTCTGTTGTTTGGCCTCAGGGAGGTTGGGAAACTGATGAATCCATGGAGCAGGCTGCTTTGAGGGAGACCATAGAGGAAGCTGGGGTTGTTGGCAATGTTGAAGTTAGTATCTGCTAGCACTTTTTAGATTGAGTTTCTTGCCAAATAATTGGACCTTTGTTCTTACCTTGTGTGTTTTTTGGTTGTTTTCTTGCAGAGTAATTTGGGTAGATGGTTCTATAAGAGCAAACGCCAAGCCACAATACATGAGGCATATATGTTCCCTTTACTTGTCAGCAAGCAGTTAGATAATTGGCCAGAGATGAACTTCAGGAAACGAAGATGGGTAAGTGTAATATCTTAATTCACATGTGAATTCATCCTCCCAATTGCAATATCTTAATTGGGGTAATATTTATTTTGTTGGTGTCCTAAAGTTTTATTGTTTTGCATCATGTAGATGAATGTGGCTGAAGCAAAAGAAATATGCCCACATACTTGGATGAAGGAAGCTTTAGATGAATTGGTTAGTAGACAAACTCAACCGCAGCCAAAGATATAAGTGGGGTTGTAAATTGTAGACATTCTCTTGCTTTTGGAATCTACAAAGTGGCAGAACATAAGCACTCACAAGATATTAGGACAGAGAAATTGAGGTTCAGGTTCACTGAAAATCCAAGTCATGAATTGTGAAACTGCAGTTCTTGGTGTTTGAAATTGTCCCTTGGCGTTTGATTAGTGTTGGTGCAACCGGAAAGTACAACAGCAGATTACCAATTTCTAGGATGTAGTTTAGATCTAGCAACCGGAGTCAACTGTAGATGTACAAATTCAATTCATTCTTTCATTCATTTGATTCTTTTGTAATGTGATTTTTAATAAAACTAAGTGTAGCATATATTCTTCTTCAGGCTTTTGGCTAAAGATTATGCTTGGTATCCGTTGCTATCACAAATTAGTATGTGAGTTCTTTTGTTTAAAATTTAAACAACTCCATGGACTATACAACAATTACCAAACTTTATCTCACTACATAAATCATTCTTAAACAAGAAATAATATTGAACCCAAAAGCATATTAGAATTTTTCTCTACTATTTGCCTGGTTACTGGTGTAGTTAATTTGTCTTTTTTTATTTAAATTTTAAGGAAAACAGATTATAGTTGTTTTGAAGTAAATGTAGAGGGTACTTGAGATAAGTATATATATGGTGGACTCTTTCGTAGCATAACTACTCCTGCGGTGGTGCAAGAGAGTGAGTACTTGTAAAAGATACTTGGACGCTTAAGTTAGACTGTGCATGTAACATTTTGTATAATACAAGAGTTAATTAAAGTCATGATAGCTCAAATCAGTTAAATATATTTATTACTATATATGATAATAATAATAATAATAGTAATAATAATAATATAGCTGAAATAGTAGAGAAAATAAAATAGATGTGAGGAATTTATTTTTAAGCTTTAACTGAGTAAAATGAGCTATAGAAAATTTTAGGTTAGTTGGATATTTTTTTTTTATATTAGGAGGATGTTTAAAGGCCAAAGGAGACAGATAAAATATGTCAGGTTGTATATCACTTTTACTATTCACTCTTTTGTTCTTAACCATACGTTCGTTATCCTTTTTCTCTTTTTCTTTTCCTTCTTTCTTCTTTCACATTCTCTTTCTGCTCTCTTTCTCTCTTCTCTTTCTTTTCTTTTTCTGCTTTCTCTCTCTGTTCATTCTCGTTTTGGAAGAAGAAGAAAGAAACAAAGGGGAAGGAAGAAAATCAAGTGGAATCAAGGAGGATCAAGTCAAGATCAAGAGGAAGAGGATAGAAAAGGCAAGAAGAAAGTGCTATCAAGCTAAGGTAGGGGGAATCTTCACTTTTCTTCCTTATTCTTTGTCTTCCATAATTTAGAAACCATGAGAATATATTTTTCTTTAATTTCACAAACTGATTTTTGGCGGTATTTGATCTATAAAAAAGAATATAAAATCTTGAAAGGATTTGTTCTTTACTAGATGTTTCCTATGCTTGAACGTGATATTTTTGAGGTTGTTGTTGTTCATTGGGAGTTTGATGTTTGGATGGTTGAGTTCTGAACCCCAAAATAGAGGTTCTGGGTACTGGTTTGAGCGCCTAGGCGCTATGGTTAGAGCGCCCAGTACCCAGAAACCCAAATTTCTGTACGCATAGTGAGCACCTAAGCGCTCACAGCGTATCGCCTGAGCGCCCATACTCCAGAAACTCAGTTTTTGATATGCATTGAGCGCCTGAACGCTCAAGGTGTAGCGCCTGAGCGCGCGTATAGCGCCTAAGCGCCCATGGTCCAGCGCCTAAGCGCCCATTGGGCAGAACAGGATTTTGAACCTATCATTTGAGAATTTGATTTCCAAAGATATTGCCATGTTATTTTAAAACATATTAGATGAGAAAAAGGCATAAATTATGCTATGAAAAGTATCAATACACATGAGTTTGTTGATGATTGAATACCCATGGCGAGTTTGATTAGATTTGTATTATATTGCATAAGTGATGAGTTGATTGTCATGGGTATCCACTTTGTGGAACTAGGCCGAGTTAGATTTTGGATATACTTGTATTAGGAGAAAACTTGGTTAAAGGTAAGAGAATACATATGATAATCTCTAAAAAGTGAGGTTAAGGAATAACCTTCCTCTTTACCTGAGTTTTCCTAGTCAATAAGTAGTTGAGGGTGAGTGTTTCCCTCACTACTTGGGGTAATCCTAAATCTTGGATAGTTTGAGTAACGTACCTCTCATTCTATTCCCGATGATTGATATTGTGAGTAACGTACTTTCTCTTTATCATGATGGATTAACGTCTAACTCTAGCTTTGATTTTGAGGAGATATACTTCCTCTAAGCTATTCAGGGAAGACTAGGCCTAGTTACTCGGAGTAGTTCTGTATGGCGACGTACGGCCATAAAGAGGTTGATGTGCACCAACCTAAAAGCAGACTACTACCAAGTAAACAAATTGGTAATGCTAGCATGATTAGTGTATGAGTTATTGATTTGATAGTAAGTGATGCCATTGATTTTTATCATGATTTTTATTGAAGCAATTATGATTCGCAGTATTCAATTTTAATGATTTTCATAATAAGAAAAATGGGAACTCTGTTTCGAGAAGAAGAAGGACTAGATTTGACTTTTGTCACCTTCCTACATTAGAAAGATTATTTTTCTTTAAAGATGGTTTTGCCTCGAAACAGCTGGAATTATTATGATGTCACATTTTTGTTTATTAATTATACTACTGAGAATTTCTTAATTCTCACCCCGTGTATAAAATTTTTCATAACAATTTCAGACAAGAAATAGGCTACGGAGCAAGATGGAGTTTGGACTAGAAAAATAGTTTAATAACTTTTCTGTTCTTAGTTTTAGAAAGTTTGTTGCCATAAGACACTTTTTGTATATTATAATACGACGATGTAATATCTTGTATAATAGTTTGTTTCATATTATATGTATACATATATGAGTTTGCGAAAGACTCATATTTTGTATCTAAATACTCTATTTGTTTGTAAATTTATGATATCCGTAAGTAATATACCAAATTCTAATTACTGATACGTAAATCGGATACGTTATTAATTCTAGTATTTGGGACGTTACAATGCACATAGCAGACAGTTTGTGTATAGAGGAGATGTATACCTTTGAGACCTGACAGTATATTTATAAGAGCGTTTTAGGGTTTGTGCAATGTAGTTATTTAAGATTAGTATTCATTAGAAATTGTGATATCTTTTAACTAATTTTTCTATTTATGTGAGATGTAATTAGTTTTCATATCCATCAAGGATGCCTAAGAAATAGATTGATATAATCATCAAGATGATGCATAGTAATATTTGGGTATTATTCAGGTGGGCTGGGTTGCTCTTGTATTGATAACCCGAAATTCGGTCTAGAACAATTACCCTTAGCTTGGCGCTTAGATGGGGCAGCTAAGTGTCAAGGTACTCATGTTTAGCAGGAGCACATGACATGCAGTGAATAAAGGGATCCAAGTCAGATTTAATGTCAGATCTCACAATGTTTTCGAAAGGGTCGAGGTTCGTGATATATCATAGTATTCCTTTAGGGTTGACGTGTAAAGCTGGGATACGTTGTCATTCCCTCATCCGAGGTGTGTCATATGTTGCCCCCTATGCGTTCGGGGGGTCTTGACCGTACATTGAGTGAATTCCTAATGGGGTGTCAACGACGGACTCCGGTCGGGTGTGTGTTGGGTTGACTCGTGGGACATAACTCTGAAATCTAGTCCAGAACAGTTGCTCCCAGCTTGGCCAGTATTGCGAAGTAGAAAGTCTCAATGCCCCGGATGACAGAATCCGTGCTTTTACTTGAAGCCATAATCCATGCTTCTCCATAGGATTATGAGTTTACTCTGGAGGCATTTAATCATGACACTCGTGGACGCGCCGTAGTCCGTGCAGGGTCCATGCGTCAATTGGCCAAAAGTGGCTAGGTTCTGTAGAATGAGATAGAATTATTGTCGTGTTTACTTATTTTTTCATGGTCCGTACTGGGTCCAATCAAGGGGAAACCTTGTTTGGGGTCCATCACTAATCGCTTTGGCGTTTGGGGTCCCACATGACTTAGGTATAAAGTAAAAACCTTGTCCGGGGTCCATCACCAACTATTTGGATGTTTAGGATCCCTCTTGACCTTGCATAAATGAAACCTTGTCCGGGGTCCGTCACCAACTATTTGGGTGTTTAGGATTCCTCTTGATTTTAAGGTACGATTAAAGCCTTGTTTGGATTCCGTCACCAACTATTTGGGTGTTTAAGATCCCTCTTGACTTTAAGGTACGATTAAAGTCTTGTCTGGGGTCTGTCATCAACTATTTGGGTGTTTAGGATCTCTTTTGACCTTAACATAAATGAAACATTGTCCGGAGTCCGTCACCAACTATTTGGGTGTTTAGGATCCCACATGACTTTGGTTTAAATGGTCCTTGCCAGGGTTTTTTATGTTTACAGTTTAGTGCACACATTTTTCTAAAACTTGAGATTTTTCTACTACACGACTTGTTTAACGTAAGACAACTCTTGGTGGGTACCATAATGGCTTATGCATGGATTTCACTATCCATGTTGCCAATAACCACGTGATGGTTTTAGCCAAGTGTCGAGGTTTTGCGACTCGCGACCAACCCGTTGAGAAGGATTTGGTAGGTTGCCTTCTTAACCTGGAATGTAAAGCACTCCCTGATTTCATTGGAAACGGGTTCCTAAGGTTACTCAAGGCGAAGTCCGGCTTGAGGACCTTTTATCTTCGAAATTCAGCTCCCATTAGGAATGGGCTTAGTGGACACTCTCCTAGTTGTCTATAGCCTTGAAGGTCCTTCGAGACGCTTAACCTCTGTAAACTTGGTTGGTTTTTGGGTTAAGGTCAGGCTCACATGGGCACAACTTAAGACCCTTGAATGCGCTACTTGCCTCTTGAGGGTGGTCAAGTGGATTCTCCTGTTTGGTCGTTTAAGGTAGCTGATCCTCTTTGGATCTTGTGCTCCTCGAACCTCGTCAAGGTGTGATAACCTTGTGGGTTGTATTAGACCGAAGTACCCGAGAACTTGCAGTCCCACGTTTGAAAATTACCACTTCATAAGGGATTGTTGCTACTTGGAGCATGTTTCTTTTGCTTTCTCTGCATCTATGTTCTATTTGACTAAAGCTTCATCTTTTTCAACTCAAATGCGTTATCTCATTTTAGCACGACCATGCAACCAGAAAATAACGAAGCATCCACCAATAAACGGGCTTACCTTCTGAGGCATTTTTCGAGATGTTGATAGCATATTGTTTCCCTTTGCCTTCTTTTTCATTCAAATACAAAGAGAAAGAACCTATGTGCCTTGAAATATGTAAAATGGGTTTCATAAGGAGGCCTTGCACTTTTTCATGTTTTGAATAGGACATTTTTATAATTTAATCTACTGTTGGTGCTTGTGCAGCTCTGGTAACTTTGATTGAAGGGAAGCTTAGAAGGCAACTTGAATTAACACTTATGGCAATTGACTCGAATGAAGTTCCATCCATGGGCAGATGCGTCACTGAATCAAACTCAAATCATAAATCGGTGCCTATAGGTTGAACCAGAACTTCCTTCTGCAATTCACGCTACTCACCATCGCCACCATAATGATGCCCAATTTGGATTCAAACAACCCAAGAAGTGGGTCAACTCGGTGCATCAAACCCAAGGACGTGTTCAAGGGTAGCAAGTGGAAATATGCATAAGTCTTTTTTTACTCCACTTGGGTAAAGCATGTGTTCATAACCATTTTGGTGTAAGGACGTGTAATAAGGTTGATGACAACGAATATAGGCATGATTTGTGACTGATCTTTCTTAGAAACAGTAACGAACATTGGGCCCGTGCCCAGCACATAAACTGCGCAGAGAGGAATGGGAGATGAAGGCAGACAATGCAACTTCATCTGAAAACCCATAATCTATTGTAGCAGCTTCATCTGAACGTTGGCTACCTCTTTGGAGCAATCATCGGCAGCGTTAAAGGGATCCCCGAAGGTCTCAAGGCCACTGAGTTCGGTGAGTCGCTGAATCTTTTGAGTCAGCTAGGTTGGGAACTTGAAATATGCTATGACATTCCTTGCAACTTGGTGACGGAGCTCGTGGCTAAAAGCGGTTGCGAGGGGAAGACGGCGCTACATAACTGGTGACTTGGCCTATGTAGGTCTCGGCATCAAGTGTAGCAAGGAGGCCGCCTTTCCGCCATTAATGGTGGATCGAGGTGCTACCAGGTTGCTGTGCCTCATACGAAAATGGTGGTTTTTCTTCCTCTAACCACCGTGAACATCATCTTTCCTCGATGTCTATCCGTTAGGTTATCGGGGGTGCAGGGAGACAATAGTGGAGTGGGTACGAGAACCTCTACAGCCAAGGCTACGGGGTGAACATTGTAGCTCTGAGCACATCATTGTTCAATAACGGCCTGAGTTGTGGTGCATGCTTCGAGATTAAGTGCGATCAAGACCCCAAATGATGTAATCCCAGAAGCCTTTTCATCATTATCTGACTATTTGATCATGATCAACCTCATGCTCCCTCTGCACGTCATGATCTTTGCCGTTTCTGAGATAGCCTTTAGACATCTTGGTAGTAAGTACCTGATGATTGATTGGTCTGAATTTGACAAAACGATCCCACCCTGGCTAATTCGCGATGCTTTTGCTTTATTTGCCAAGCTTATTGACTTCGAACACGTCTTGGATTTTGAGGTGTTCGTTTGGCCCGCTAGAGCTGTCAGATCTTGTAGACGCTAGAAAAAGATTATTGATTATTTTGTTGGGATTCCTGTTCACACGTGCAAAGGCGAATGTTTCCTGGTGTCTGGTGGAATGCCTTTCGGGTCCTAAGGGACGATGGTGTAACCCCGGAAACCCATTCATCATTATCACGATCATAAACCTTGCCCACCAAACTTCACTCTCCCAATGACAATGGTGCCCACTCAATATATGCGTTTATTGCATTTAGAGTAGCTGTTATTGTAGCAGCATGTAGTTTGAGATGTGATAGAGGTGCGCTTCATCACGTCTTCGATTCGTCACTTTCGCATGGCTTGCACGGTCTCCTGTTTTCGCATGCCTTCTTGTCTCGCGACTGTGCGTGCGAACAACTGAGAGTGACTGCCGTGATTGAGAGTGGTTCCACTCCGTGGGATAGAGCTGACACGGTTCTTTCCTTAGACCCACAACACCTTTCACATAGTCACCGTTCCCTACCAAGAAAGTGATGAAGACACGTCCTCTGGGGCCAGCAATCTTAATGCCACTGGTGAGCACGAGCAGGGACCGAGATTCGTGGGTAGGGTCGCCGTTCATGGAGGCCTATAATCGTTGGAGCTGTTGGGGGAGTCACGGATGACGCAGAGGAGTCATGATCTGCTAGTTGTTGCCTTCCTAGCACAACCATCATGCGCCCTCCATAATTCTGCCACAATGACTACCCCTCGTACGTCCTCTTCTTCTTCCTTGGATGGTAAATCTCCATGTTTTGGACTTTAACGTCACAGTTCTGAGGAGATTCACATCCACGGAAGACTTTCCCAACATTCACAGGCAGTGTCAATGTCACGGTTGGGAGAATGCGTCTGAGATGCTCCATAGAAACAACCTCGGTCCGTACTCATAGGGGATGGCAGTAACTATGGCTTGCTGGCGAAACGCGGCGTCATGGCACCACCACTTACCTCAACACAGAACCAGGGGATTGTCACGGTGATCATATTGTCGTAGAGTTAGGAGATCTAGTAGCTTTATACGTGGACTGGGAGTGGCCTTGGTAGCTGGCCTCCGCTGGTGTTATATTGGCTGCGAACCACCCCCAAACCGTTGCTGGACTTCATAAGCTCTGGTTGTTGCTCGATCTCGCGGTGGGCTTGGTGAGATGGTGGCTATTACAGCCACTGAGATAGGAAATCAACAATGGTTCTATCATGGCTGGTTCACGTTGGTCAGTGATAAATGGATTGTCAAATCTAGCATATGGTTTATATATTTGACAGATCCATATCTAGTGGTGGTGGTGGTGGGATTTAAAGTTTATCATTCCCACAGACGGTGTCAATGTTCTGAAGTAAATTCAGAGAGTATCTGAGATAGGCATATATGTGGTGGACTTCTCCATGGCACAACTGCTCCTGCGGTGGTGCGAGGGGGTGAGTACTTAAAAAAGGCATTCCGACGCTCAAGTTAAACTATGCACATAGTAGGCAGTCTATGTATTAGAGGAGATGCATACATTTGAGACTTGGCAGTGCATTTATAAGAGCGTTTTAGGGTTTGTGCAATGCAGTTATTTAAGATTAGTATTCGTTAGGGATTATGACCTCTTTTAACTAATTTCTCTATTTATGTGGGATATAATTAGCTTTCATATTCATCAAGGATACTTAATAGATTTATGCCTAATAAATAGGCTCAGGGACGAATTTGAAGGGGGCGTGCATGGGCCACGCCCCCCCCAAAAATAAAAAGCAATTTTATTTGATAATTATAATATGAAACAAAAGTTAAATTTTAAAGAATAAAGTTTATCTGATGACAATCGTTAATATCAAGAAATTAATTTGTTAAAAAACTTGAAAGAAGATAAGTGAGGCTCACCAATCTCATCTTCGCGTGGGCTTTGGCAACTAAGTTAATACTAGATAATTAAAGTCCTACAACTACAAAAAAGAATTTTAAATTATTAAAAAAAAGAGGTCATTCACTTTTCAAGTTGTCTCACCGCCTTCTAGGCTCCCTCACAGCACAACAAAAGCGCATAAGGATTAAGGTATAACTTTTCATTCATTCTCTTTGTTTCACTTAATCAATTTTATTGTCTATTTATGACCCCAAAAGGAGTGGGTGAGTCGTGATTAAAAAGGTCGTAACCGTACAATAAAAACTTACTGACTCAGCAAGTTCAATTTAAGGGAGCTGAGTTCTAGGCACAAGAAATATTTTGCTTTCCTAACTTTGTTGTAAATTTTCATCTCTTATTTCTTAAGATCTTCATCTATTTAGTGTTTTATTAAAATTATGCTTCCAGCCTCCTTATGTTTTAATTCTTTCTTTTTGGTGTGGTATTTTGCTAATTGACCTTTATTTTTACTTTGAATTTCTTTTCATTTGTTCGAGTTAATATCATGTTTTGTTATCAATTTTTTCTATCTATGTCTAATGCGTCTACTATCAATTTGTACTTTTTAATTATCTTTTTATTTGTAAATACTATGATATAATTTGATAATATGATTAATAAATTTTGACCCCTCCACTATACATTTTTTAGATCCATCCCTGAATAGGCTGATATAATCATCAAGATGGCGTATAGTAATATCTAGATATTATTCTGATGAGTCAAGTTGCTCCTATATTGATAACTCGAAATCTGGTCCACAACAATAGTCATAATAGTTTTTGTAACAAAAATGATATGAGAGGCTAGCTCAACATTTTTTTTTAATTGCATCCAGACATCATTGGAGAAGTTTTGGCACTTCTAAAACTTGTAATGGAACTAATTACTGATAGCCTTGATAGTTGATTGTTCATAAACTCGGGGCACACATCAGATGAAGGTTCAGATTGGCTTGAATTGAAGAAGTTTCATAAGCACAAGCAGCTCCACTCTTTCGAGGAAATCACAAGGGCTTAAGCTATTATTGGGAGAGCAATGCTACCTAACATTCTTTTATTCACAATTGTGCACACGGGCTACCCCCTTCAACGTTTTTGTTATTGTTCCCCCCATTAAAGTAGAAACCACTTTTACCAAGAAAAAAAATAAAACACAAGCCACTTATTGTGCACAACTTTGATCCCACCATACTATCTAGTCTTTGAGGCAAAACCTTTGTGGTTATGTCGGTTAAATTGCAGTTGATTCAGACAAAAAGACCATAGTTGAGTAGAGAAGATATTACTTATATTAAATCCTTTACACTCAAATAAGATGCATTTCGTTTTAGTTTTTATCTAATTTTTATTTTATAAATAAATTTTTATAAAATAAATCAACTAAGGTAATATATTTCCTCTCAAGCTTATCTGATTCTCCCAACCAATTAAATTAGTAATGTTCAACATATGCTAAAAGCTATAAAGTTACGGCTGATCTTTAATTAGTCAGAAAATCAGGCATGATTGTATTGGAAGGAACAGAATCACCTATAGTTGAACAAAAAATAATGAGGTGTAGTTCTAAATCTAATGGTTCAGAGTTTTTGAAATGGGCTTATAACTTTTATTTACTATTAAATAAAACATTTTTAAGGGTTAAGATTGTACACAATTGTTAAGAGATTCTAGAGGATTCGGATCTGTTTTTTTAAAAAGGGTACGACAAATGCTACAGTACGTCAACCACAAAGATGATAAGGTAGCATTATTACATGATTCTGATAGGATAACTAAAAAAGTTGATAGTGATGTGTAATATAATTAACTCCGACTCTGTGGATCGCCCGGTGTTTCAAGCCAATGACGTTGCTATCACCATTTCTAAATATCAATCATTATTGGCAGGTACCTTTCAAATGAGGTGGAAAAACATCGATCACGCTATATTTCTAATATCAAGCGGGGGGCAAAAGGACAAAGAAGAGAGTTTACAATTTTGTGTGAATATACTAGAATATCTCAATATAACATGAGAATTCTAGGGTAGAACCGTCCATGGATAAACATTATTAATGCATCTAGAAGAACGCTTTATACACTATTTATACACTTGTTTTGTTTTGAGAGAACGAGTATGTCGGTCAATGGATATTGATGTGGTTTGAGTGAAGAGTGGTAGGTTTGAGGTGAGCTTTTAAGATTGAATAAGTCTAAGGAGAGGAGAGAGTTAGATGAAGTTAGACAAGGTCAACAGATAAAGATGTTTGAGATGTATAATATAATATGTGTATGAGATTAATACAATGTTTGGATTATAATTTATAACATAAAAGTAATATGTTTTGACTTCCACTCAAATTGAAATTATGTTTAAACACAACTCAATTATGATTTTTCAATAATAATGCTATTTAGTTTGATAACTTTTTCCAGGAATCTCATACGAAACTACATCATACTAATAAAATGAAAGTTTGACAAAAAACAAAAAAACAAAATGCAAAAAAGTAAAATAGAGAGATAAACTGCTCTCGTTAAAATTATTCGTGCAGAAAATAAGAATTGAGTTGTGTTAATAAATAACATTTCACTTTTACTAAACATGTTATTTGTAGATAAAATGCAGTTTGCACACTATACTAAAATTTAAAGTGTGCAAACTAGTTTTATGGTTTGTAAACTATAATTCAAATATGCCATAAATTATAGAGAGAGCGAGAGAAACAACTAGGATCACTTACCTAAGTTGTGAAGGTAAGCCTTATGTAGACAGAGTGTGTCTAAGGTTTGGAAGTTTATTATTGGAGAAACTTTTATATATTCAATGAATAATATATTTAAGCTTGAGGGGACATGTCCACTTTATTTTGGGCTGAAAACATGTAAATGTACTCCCCGAAACGCATTTTGGGATACTCGGAGTGGAGATGACAGGATTTGTTGGGTTTATAAATGGGCTTCACGTTGACCCCATATCTGAGTTTGAAAATTGGGTCGTGCCTGACTTGAATAAATGAAATAGTTCAAGGCACGGCCCAAAGTTCGAAGGTTAAAATAAATATTTGGAGCTTAAATTAAAACAATTCAAAAATAAATGTCAAAACATTATTTTGGCATGAAAGTATATTTTAAAAATACATAAAATTTAGGATAACATATGTGTTAAAATTATGTGAATGGAAATTTTATTATTTTATATTTAAAAAAAGGAAGATAAAGTGAACTAGTATATGAGTTTTTTTTGTGGTATAGATAGTTGAAGCTAAATTTTTCAATAATGCAAAGTGAAGTATGAGAGCGCTCTTGAACTACTTGAACTTTTGAAGTTGGTGTCATAAGAGCAATTTTAGCACAATGAACAAGTATATGATAATAAAAAAATTTAATAAAAATAATCACCTTATTTAGTTTAAGCTAAATTTCTTGTTTAAAATGTTTAACAAGACAAGAAAAAGAAGTGCTTCACTGTCCCAACTCACGTTCCCGCCTAAATGATTTCTAGCACAATTATTGTCCTCATTTCAATCACGAGTTTCTATCCTTGATCTCTAATAGAAAAGCGGATATATACATATATATTTTAATTCAACATTTTTTTTTACTTTTAATTTAAATTTTCATTAAGTAGAAACTGGAAGACAACCTAAGTAGCCTAGATTACAAATTTCGAATGGAACTTCTTGCATCCGCACCTTTAATTCAACATCTTCAATGGCCAAAAACACATTTAAAGAAAAAAAACTCAAAAGTTCAATGTTAAAATGGCTATTAACAACGCATAAAATCAAGAGGGGAAGAAAAATGAAAAAATTATTCACGTTTGTGCGTATGTTTGAAAAATAAGAAAAATGATAAATGATTTGATTTATAAATTAAATTAAATTAAATTTTATGTTTGAAATATTAAAAAATAAAAAATGATTTAATTTTTAAAATTTTGTGAATTTCATTCTTTTTATTTTAAAAATTTCATCAATTTTATAAAATTTGTTAGAATTTAATTTGATTTAAAATAAATAGATTATTTTATCTTTAATAATTACTTCTAATCATCTATCATAAATATTAAAATGTAAATTAATAAAATTAAATTAAATTAATTTTTATTTTAATAAATTCTAAATATAAATTTTGATTTAAAAATTAATTTATTTTTTTTAAATTTCAAACATAAAATTTAATTTTTATATCAAATCAAATCAATTTAATTCAAATCAAATCAAATCAAATTATTTCTCATTTTTATTCATTACAATCACAACTTAACGCTAGAACATAAATAAAAGGATAAACAAAACGTTGGCAACAAATAATAATCTTAAATGGTCTTAGGCTGTAATGTAATTAGAAAATGATTTTAACCTAAAGTTAAGGTTGATGTCTCCTATTTAAACACCAACATCATGGCCATCTACGCCTCGCTCTTCCCTTGCCCACTTTACGTTTCTTTCTCTGAAGTCTTCTGTGAGTTTTCATCTTTGCACTTGCAGGCTCTCTCTTAATTTTCAACAAATTGGAGTAAGTTCTGCAAAACCCAACAAATTAATGTCTTACAGAGTCCCCTCTATTTTGTGAAAGTTGAGAGGTGGTTCTGATCTGAGATGTTCTGAGCTTTTCAGAGGGAGCTTCAGCCACCCTTTTATCCCCAAAAGACGGTTCTGAGATTTTTTTTTCTTGTTGTCTATCTGTTTGGTAGAGTAGAAAAAGGGGGAAAATAGAAAAATAAATAAATAAATTGCCCAACCATGTCTTTTACTAGCATTGCTTGTTTCTGGTGGTTTTGCTCTGGATTGGGATAGTTTAATGCTGGTTGTGGCAGAGAATGTAATTTATCTCAGTTTTTATTTATTATTTTTCACCAAATAAAAAATTAACACATTTTTATTTTTAATATAAAATAATTGTATCACATAAGAATCTATGAAATTTTTTTTTATGATTGATTTAATTTATATAACTATGTAGATAAATGGTTCACAGCCTTTTTTTAAAAAAGAAATATTTTATTTATTGTTGTGTATCTGTTTGGTAGTGTAGAAAGGGTGGGAAAATAATAATAAAAAATTCTATTTTTTTTTTAAATTTTGCCCGATCATGTCTTTTTCCAGCATTGCTTGTTTCTGGTGATTTTGCTGTGGATTGTGATTTTCCAGCACTGCTTGTTTCTGGTAACTTATTTCAGTTTTATTTAAAAAAAAAAAACCAAAATTTAGTGTGTTATTGGGGGTAAATGGATCACAGTTTATAGGAGCTATATTTCCAAAATGATGATACTTTGTTTGTTTCCTTTCTCTAAAATTTGGCATGTATCTAACGTGGTCACTGTTAGAGCTCATAGAAGTTTCCTAGGTAAAATGCTTAATATGGAGTGATGATGGCATTGCAATGCAAAGCGTAAATGCAGGCAAAGGAAATGCTCCCAAAGCTTACATAGATGACAGAGTTGGGTGCTTGAGTGTTGAGCCAAAAAATTGCACTTTGGTCTGGTTTTAGTAATTAGCTCCTCGAAGAGGAGGTTGCTGCAGGGAAGTGTTTGTGAAATGGGCCAATTGGGAAGACTGTGATAGGGAAATCTAGGTGGCAAGTGAGTAGTGCAGATTGTTCAAGGTCTTTGAAGGTGTTCAAAACGAGTCCTGAATATGATGACTTGGTCTCTTTAACCATGTTGAGTTGTAGATTATAGGAGTTATCATTGTTGTGTGTTTGGATTGCAGGAAGGTCTTTGACTTTGAGGGGTCGAAGATCTGCCACTCAAACTGGAAGATTTAGATTAGTTCAAGTTGACATTTTTATTAACTTTAGAAGGAGCATAGTAGGAATAAAAAAGGAGGGAAAATGAAGGTATCTGACTATGTGCCTTCAACAAAGTTATGTTTTTGGTTTTTATCAGGGTATCCCCACAGGTATCTGACTATGGCTCTTGGGCCCTCAGAGTATTACGATTCCCAACTCATATAGGGTGAGTTTTGATAAGTTTTTTATTTAAAAAAAATGTGATTTTAAGATAATAATAAAATTTAATTTTTAGAGATTTTTATAAAAAGTAGAAATTATTTTGTATTTGGATATAATTATAAAATCACATTTTATTATTTCTCTCTTTCATGTTACATCTTTCTTAAAATTGATTTTTTTAGATTTTTATTTTTTTCAATATATTATCTAAACAATTGTGCATGTATGAAGTGATTTAAAAATAATATTTTTCTTATAAATTAAGGCACAAATGCTTAGAGGTGTCAAAAGGATCGAGTTCGATTAGTCTGAATAGTTTGATAGACTGATTTGAATAGCTCAATAAAAAAAGTGAGTTGAGTAAAAAAAGTGAGTTAAGTAAAAAAATTTGATAAAAAAATGAATTTTAACTTAACCTGATTTTAGTATGACTCAACATGGGTTAGCTTGCAGGCCCAAAAGCTTTTTTTTCTACTTTCTTTTTTTGTCCTTGTAGTTGTTGGGCTAGCTACACTCCTCGCTTTATCACTTATCAAAATTTAAAATAAATTTTAAGATTCTTTTATTATCCAATAAAAAATGAGGGTTTCGTTAAGGAAATCTGAGCTTGAACTTTTTTTGGCCTACCCCAAATCAACCCGAAAATAAGCAGGCCCAAAAACTTTATTTAAAAAAATTTACATTCCTTTATTCTTTTTCTAGAGTTGTTGGGCAAGGTCAAAGTCCAAGCCAATGAATCCATGATCTATCAAGGGCTGGCCAGACCCAGTACCAATATACCTACTATCGTATCAAAACAAAAACAAAAAGTTGTGATTTGACAATTTATGATTCGTGAAGACTGAAAACGTGATCTGCCGAAATTGAAGTTGTCATTTTGTCAAGTTGAAGTCTTGCATTCGACCTAAAGAAAAAAAAACTTTTCTTGCATTTGTCAAGTTGAAGTCTCGCACTCGAGCAAAAATGTTTGAAGTGAAAAAAATTGGGCCAGGGGGGTGGCCCACTTGGCCCATGACCGGTTAAGGGTTGGGCTGTGCTAACAATTTGTTAGCTTACAATTAAATTGGCCCTGCCCAACCCAGCCCAAAAATGCATTAGTTCTCAGCAAGCCGGCCCAAATTGACGGCCTTATTGTGAATGTATCAAACTACCAAATGCTAATTTGTTATATATAAAGATAAAGGTGTAGGTTATTGTAGCAAGTTCTTTCTGTTATACCACAAATGCATATTGCGTTGGAGAATAATGTGAATGTGACTGTCATTAGTCCAGGAGAGACAAATGAAAAGGAGAACACCAAGAGAGTTTATTATGGGAAGTCAAATGAGGAGGGAAAGAAAGAAAACAACTTTAAATTGGGATGAGTGGAACCAAAATCGAACAAATGATAAGGGTGCTAACAAAAAGGGGTCTGCTTTAAATGCAAAAAGTCAACTTAAATCAAAGAAGGTTCCTGAAAAACACCACCAATTTGGCTGTTACGAAGTATGGGGTCCATGATCAAGTGCACGTGGTCAATCAATCTATTTCCCAAAATATTGTTAGTCATGCAGATTTTGGGAATGATAATAGTGGCAATATGGATATGTAGATTGTGCGTGTGGAGGAGATCTAATGGGCCTTGATGGTGATACCATGCAGAGTTAGACTTTGCCTTTTCTGGGCTCTCATTTCTATTTGTTTTTAAGATAATTCTTAATTGGAATTTTAGAGGTGCCTCTGGGAAAAGTTTTGCCGGAGCACTCACGGAGCTTAAGGCTTTGTATAGGCCTCGTTTGGTGGCATTGTAGGAGACAAAATGTAGTGGACAAAAAGCAAAGAATACTATAAGGAACCTGGGCTTTCAACACCATGGTTTGGTTGAAGCGAGGGGTTTCTGTGGGGGAATTTGGCTTATGTGGAATGATGACTCTATTCATGTTACAGTTCGCCAATGTCATGACCAGTTTATGCATGTTCGTATCAAGGATGGTGAGCATGAGTCGTGGCTTTATACTATGGTTTATGCGAGTCCCCGTGATCAAGAAATACAAGATTGTTGGAATAATTTCTTAACTTCGTCTCAGTCTATTAATGAAGGTTGGATGCTGGTAGGTGATTATAATGAGATAGCTCATCCTTGGGAGAAAAAAGATGACACTGAGGTGAACTATAGAAAGTTTAAAATGTTTGAGAATTTGGTTAATGACTACAATGTTATAGATATAGGATTCATTGGCTCCAAGTTTACTTGGAAGGGCCCTCAATGGAATGGTATGGTTCATGTGTTCAAGCGCCTGGATAGAGGTCTTTGCAATAATATTTGGAGAACCAGATTCGGAGACGCTGTGATAAAGGTTTTACCTTGCATTTACTCGGACCATCACCTTCTTCTTATTTGTCTGAATAGGATCAATCAGCAGAGCATGAATAAACCTTCAATGGGATAGAATAAAAAAAAATCTATTGCTCCTAAAGCCAATTTTTTGAAACTTAGATTAGGCCGATTAATTTAACTAGTCAGATTGTAAATTGAATATGTTTTTTGATCTGATTTTCCCTCGTTATGTTATCTGGTTTAACTATACTTCAATTATCAATTTATCCAATTAAATTAATTGAATGATAACTTAGAAAGTTTGTCTATTCGAATTTTAAAACATTATATAGGATTATCATAGAATTTTTTGTGATGTGATAACATTACATCCACCAAATTTATTATATTCATCATCTTATTTAAATTTATTTTTTTAAATTGTTGATTCTGATTAATTGGTAAATGACATAAGTAGTTTATGAAATATATCATAATTTTCATCAAACCATTATTTGTTGTTATTATTATTTTAGATTTTTAAGAATTTTTTATATGTTCTTATAGTTTTTCTTTAAGATTTATTGATTAAAAATATTTTTTCTAAACTTCATGAATATGCTGCATTAAATAGTCTTAAGTAGAATTAAATAGTTTTAGTGTTTTACATTAAATAATCTAAGGTGGAATTAAATAATTTAAAAAAATAAACTTTTTTTTTAAATGCTAGATCATCACTTACGATGATTTGATATTAGAAACTTGATGATTTGATATTAGAAACTTGAGATTAGAAACTTGAGATTAAAACCTTACAAAAACCTACTTTAATATATATAGTATATAGAGTAGGTTATAATTCAAGTTATTCTTTACTTCCCCTTGACTTGAGTTCTAATCCAAGTCAACCTTTGTTGATCGTACTAGATGTTGGAGCATCCTTTGTAAAATTTTATATTCATAAGCTTTTGTAACATTTTAAAGTCACTTATATTGCACCCAAAATAAAAAGTCATTTATTTTACCCATTAATCTTATTTATTTATCATTTGAAAAAATATTAAAATTTTAACAAAAGCATATTTTGTCAAGAAAAATGCTAATTACCTTAAGTTTGGATAAGCGAAATTAATGAAACATAATTTTAATTTCAATTTCAATTCTTTTAAAGAATTAGTCCAAAATCTTAAATTTTATGTTTGAAATTGTAAAAGAATTAAGATAAGAAATTATAATTCTAAATTCAATTATAATTTTATTGTTTAAAGATTATCTAAAATATTAAAAAATTATTTACAAAAATAAAATTAATAAAAATATTCATACAAGTAATATTTTTATAATATAATAATTATTTTTTTCATAAAGAAAATTTTCATGAATTTTTTTATAAAAAATAAATGCTATTATAATAATTTTTATATAAAAATATAAATAATTTTTTATATAAATATAAAATCTCAATAAATATGATTATTCATAAATAAATGTGAGAGAGAAAGAGAGAGAGAGAAAGTTTAATTTTTAAAATAGAATTGATAATTTTATGATAGGTTAAGTTAATTGAGAAAGACTTAACTTAGTTATTTTTCATTCCATGGAATTAGTTTATAATTACAATTCCAATTTAAAAGTATTCCAAACATAAAAATTAATTAAGAGGCCCAATTCCAATTCTAAACTCTAATTAAACGCTTTCAATTCCTAAACCAAACACATAATATCAATCTAATGAAATGATAAAAATTATGTTAATGTAAAGTAATATGTATATAAATGTGTAATAATAGTTAATTATACAATTGAGTAATATACGTCCTATTTATTTGATTTTTTACATATCTTTTTATTTTCAAAAGTTACACAAAATTTTCTTAACATATATACAGATATCCTTTATATTTTACAAAAATACTACACATAAATCTAATTAAATATAATAAGTTTAAAATTGATTAATAAGTCGATAACTAACCATTAATGACTTTGAAATAATATTTTTTCTCTTAATTTCATTAATATTGCTTGTAATACTAATAAAAATAAGGAAAAGAAATGCAAATAAAGGTAAAAAGACATTTCAACCAAAAAAATCATTTTAATGTCATTAATAGTTAGCTAATGATTCTACTGGTTAATTTTAAACTTATTGTGCTCAATTGAATTTATATATAACATTTTTTCAAAATACAAAGAGTGTATGTATAAGTATTGAGGAGGTTTTGTATAACTTTTAAAAATGGAGGAGGTAGTAAAAAATAAAGCAAATAGAGAAGAGATTGAAATATTTTATTTTATAAAATTTTATAGAATAATTATTATTTTTAGCTAAAAAATGAATGGAAAAAATGTTTAAAAAAACCCTTTTCAACCTTGCGCGATCTGCACTTTAATCCTATAACTCTCAAAATATGTAATATGGTCATGCAACTCTTAAAATTGTGCACTTGAGTCCAAAATTATGAAGAACATTAATTTATGAACAGAAATCGTCACAATTTATATACAATTTTAAGAATCACAAGACTAAATGTTTGTAATTTTTTAGAGTTGTAAAATTAAAGTACACGTTAAGTAAAATTAAAAGTCTCTTTTTGGTCCATAAATTAATGACCGTGACAATTTGGATTCAATTGCATATCACATATTTTGATAATTACAGGATTAAAGGGCTCATCAGACAAAGTTGAAGTGTAGGATTTTATAGACTTTTCCCAAAAAGTAAAAAGAATTAAAATTTGAAATAACAGCAGTAAAGAAAAGAAACAAAATGAGAAGAGAGCAATAGGCATGGGTCATTAGGAAGGAGAATGGGGGGAAAATGTGAGTACGAAGATCTCAGAAACGCTCGCATGCTAGAGAACCAGGTATCCTCTCCCATAATCTTTCTACCTTTTCTTCTTCTCTTCGTGTTGTGTCAGGTGTGACTGTGAAGTGTGAATGCATATGCAGGCTCGGTTAGAGTCCCTGGGTGTTCTCAAAACCGTTTCTGAGCTTCGACAAGCCTCTGCAGAACACAAGAAACCTCGTCCCTACCAGAAAAGGGTGTACGGCCTCACCCCTTTGCGCCGCTCCCAGCGACTCAACGCCGCCGCCGCCGCCGCAACTACCAGCCACCTTCCACCGCGAATCTCTCACAGTTTGTTGACAGGGACTTCTACTTCTTCTACCCACCCCCCTTTGTCCCCAAAACAAGGTTTTCATTTCACCTAAACTTTTCTCTATTTCTTCATGTGTTGCTTATATGTACAAACAATTAGTTAAAGTGAAGTGACAGTTGTATTCAGTTAGTGTAGACTAGAGTGTAAGTAGCTTAGCTTCTAGATCTTCTAGACATTTCTACACTCATATGTATAGAATGTAAAGATTTGTTTCAGATCTCAGTTGGTTGAAAACAGTTACTCTTCAATTTAGATTTTCTCTCTTTCTCTCTCTTCATTTTCCCTCACTTTTTTCCCCTCTTTCTCAGAGATCATGAACTCTAATATGGTATTATGAGCTCTTCCCCATCCTCAATCATGGAAAATTCTTTGAATCCGTTCAACACCACCACTGAAAATCGATCCCTTCCTTCTTCGATTCCATCTTCTGGTCCTGCGAGCTAAAGTTTTTCTATTTCTTGTTGTCTCTCTGTTTGGTAGCCTAGAAATAGTGGGAAAATGAAAAGGGACCTTTTTTTTAAAAAAAAAAATTTGCTCATCATGTTTTTTTTTTTTTAAACACTCATTTTGATCCTTCAAGCATACGTGCGCAACATCACATTAGTCCTCCGTTTATCAGTGACTCAATGTAATTAATGTCATCAATTTTGTCTTCTAAGGATCAATTTGTCCTTGCTTTAAGGACTAATTTGATGGTAAAATTGTTACATTGAAGGACCAATTTGATGTCATTGTATATCTTTAGAAGACCAATATGATGTATTTATGAATGAAGGA
The DNA here is from genome assembly GCA_029884595.1 of Ormosia semicastrata. Classification (NCBI taxonomy): domain Eukaryota; kingdom Viridiplantae; phylum Streptophyta; class Magnoliopsida; order Fabales; family Fabaceae; genus Ormosia; species Ormosia semicastrata. Next base: position 137,502,645 of record JAQQTO010000063.1, read on the forward strand.
ATAATGTGATAAGGCTTATATTTTTGGAGGACCAAAATGGACATTTACTCTTTTTTCAAGCACTGCTTGTTTTTGGGGATTTGCTGTGAATTGTGATGGTTTAATGCTGATTGTGACAGAGAATGTAACTCTAAGGGAAGGGAAGGAAGAGAAGATTAGGCCTGCCAATGCACCTTTCATTCAAATAAGCGGTGCAGCACTTCAGATTTCAGCAGAAAGTTCTGCTCGGCGCTGCAATAGCAAGGGCAGAGGCAGTATCTACAATCCAATTTTTGGGATATGCTGCCATTTTTGCAGGTTCCATTTTCTTTAGTTCCAAAATGATGATACTTTGTTTGGTCTTTTTCTAAAATCTGGCATGTGTCTAATCTGGTCAATGTTCCTCCTTATAGAAGTTTCCTAGTAGGTAAAACTTTTAATGTGGAGCTATATATATAAAAACAAGTGCATTGTATTTGGGATAAGTGATGATGACATTGCAATGCAAAACACCAATGCAGGCAGAAGAAATTGTGTGGTGAAGAAGGCTGCAAAAGATGTGGCAATTTTGATGTGGATGAACCATGCCTGGGTCAGATTTAGAATAGTGTTTTATTTTGCATTCTTTCTGCATTAACTCCACAATGTTTTAACAGTTCCACAACATATTCCTAGCAGGAAAGACTGATTGTTCTGTCTGTCACTCTAGCACTGGTGTTTTCTGCAGAGCATGTCTCAAGGTTCGATATGGTGAAGGTAAGTAACAAGTAGTTTAGCTAAAGATACACATTTAAGTGAATTCATTTGGTTGATTTCCAGTGACATGCTGCAGCTAGAGGTTACAATTTGTTATTAAAGAATAGTTTCTTTTTCTTTCTTTTGAAGACAGCAGAGTTATACATAAACTGTGTCTTCAGAAAATTTTAAATTGTGCTTCAACCACAACTGTGATGTTGTTGTTTTAAATCCTCTTCTGCTATAAGAGAACATGACTTATCCAAAATGATTTCATATTGATAGTCTGAAACTGTTCACTATGGTTCTGTTTTAGAAATAGAGGAGGTGAGAGAGAACAAGGGATGGATGTGCCCGCATTGCATAGAAGGGAAAGGAATAAACCCTTACTGGATTTGTAACAGGTAGAGCCATTAAATTTTAGCACCTACTTAAGTTTTTTGGTTCGGATACTGTAAATATGCATGCACGAGCACGATAGTGTGTGGAATTCCTTAAAGAGATATATTTTGATCTGATTTAAGATGCTGTCTCCTTTTTACCTTAATTGATATGTAGCTCACTATGCCTGAGGAAAAGAAATATACCTCCAACTGGACTGGCAATATACAAAGGTTAATCTTTCTGTTACCACTTCATCTTTATTGTTATGTTGTGATCGCTAATATCTTTGTACTGAGTCTTGTTTTTCTTCTTTTCTTTGATTAACTGAAATAAAGCTCGGGAAATGGGATACAAATCAGTGGCACATCTACTAATGGATGAACTTAAACGTGGAAACAAGTGCAAAAGATAAGGGATTCCCATGTAAGATCAAGATGTAATCAGCAATTATTTTCTAACTTGGGGGAATTTGCCTTACTCTTATTCAAGACCAAAGTTAGACTTCCAGTAGCACGTATTTGCCTTTATTCTAGATTTGTCTGCTCCATTTTTCTTTGTGAGGAACCACTCTCATTGATGCATGTGTAATCAGTGTTGAATCTATATGTCTCACAACACTCTTCCCAAATCCCCAATAGTTTTAGATGCAAGTGAACACTCACTGTCACAGCTCAGAGTGATTTAACCATAACTGATTTCTTGCCGTAGACAATGGCATGCAAGCAAAGAGTGACCAAATGAAATGAGACCAGATACTAGAGGATATACAATTCTATAATCTTAACCCATAGTGGTATGCACATTGATATTATGCTTGACCTTTTCCCATGAAAGTTAGGTAATGCCTTGGTGCATTAAGTTTTAAACCGATATAGACTCTTCAAAATTCTAATAATATATGACTGTTGTATTATAATAAGGGTGACCGATATATAATGGCTGACTTCAAACCCTTTTACTAAGATGTACAGATTTTTGAAATGGTTATCGGATATCAATATACATTCTTGATCAATTTTTTGACCAATTGATACACAATTCATTTGCTAGACAACGATTTGTTAATCGTGATAATGATTTTTAAATTGAGGATCGCTAGCCATTTAATTCAAGGTATTTTGCTGAAGTTTATGTATTGAGGATATTGCATGCTTCATCATTATATCGTGCGGTTCCACTTTCGATTTCAAAAGGTACATATCTATAGACAGGAATTCGATATTATTAAAGTCCTTTTGGGCCTGGTATTATTAAGTCTCACAAATCACAATAATAGTGAAGTTAACGAGGTCTTACTTATGATCAGGAAAAAAAAAGTGGTACTTTTCTTTTCTCTAAACTTTGTTTAGTAACCAAAAAAAAAAAAAAAGAAGTTAATGAGGTCCCTATTATTTGATGAAGTTTTTGTAGTACTAAAATAGTGAGTATTATTAATTTTTAACAAGTCAAACATGGATGAGTTGGATACTTGTTTTTTAGTAAGAGTTTAATTTTAAGGCACTCATAGTGTAAAGTTTTTTATATTATCAATAATTATACATCATCATATGTGATTTTTGAGATAGTTATTATGAGAATTAAATAACCTTAATAATGTAATAATGTATAATTAGATGATAGTATAATTTTTTTTACACTGATAATGTATCACAATTAAATCTTTTTCTACAGTAGAAGGGGGAACTTCTTGCAATTTTTTTTTGTTTGAAAACTTCTTGTATCTTAACATACTTGAGTTTATATATTATATAATTATATTGAGAGGCTTTTAAAAAAGAACTATACTATTATAGATTTGAATTTATAGTGAACATCATACATAACAATATATCTATTATTAAATTTTATAATATGCATATATTTATAATTTAAAATTTTGTTTTGAATAGGAGATATATTATTACATATAAAGTTCACTATGAACCCAAATATATATTAACACTATTCTTTAAAAAAGTTTGTTTTACCAAATAGAGGTTTAGATTTTTTAAAAAGATTTATTATTTATTTTTAAATACATATATACTTAAAATTTATATAATTTATTAATTTTACACAATACAATAATTTTGGTTAAAAGTATATGCACATTAGAAAAGTAAAGCCTTAAACTTTAGGTGTCTTTACCAATTTGAATTTCTTTATGCAATGTAAACTTTAAATAAGCTTTTAGGTAAAATTAGATTTTTATATTTTGGGGAAAAGGTCAAGACAAGGCAAAAGCAAAACTTATATTTAGTAATATATCAAGGATTTAATTTGGATGTAAATTTTTTTTTATATTTTATTTAGTTATGCATTATCACATTATTAAAAATATTTGATTATCATAATAAATATCTTAAAATTACATATGTGATAATATATAATTGATTAATATTATAAAAAAAATTCACATTAACGATGCATCAAAATTAAATACATATATCAAATTGATGCTAATGATTTGCAAAACGAAACTAATCTGTTTAAGACAAATTTTAGCTTATTTCTACCCGTAATGAGGAGGACAAGCCGACACGGCTGGTGGATTAATACGAAATATCCATTGAGTCATCGACCATTAGGTATGTAGTTAGTTTCCCAGAAAATCAGCAATGCAAAATGTTCAAATGGAAACAATTAGCATCGCTTCATTTGAAACCTGCCTTCTTAGTAGGATTGTTCTCAGTGTACATTATGGGGAAGTTTAAATTGTCAGCATGGTGAATATCCAATAATTTAAAAAATAAAAATTGTCAGCATCAATAGGCAACGATGCTGGCAATTCATTCTGGTTCTAGAAGAAATTTGAAACAAGAAACAACTTGAGTAGTTATTTATTTATATATAATTATCTAAAGAGTAAATTATCAATAAGGGTGGCTATTCAGTTTAATTTTTAATATAAAAAATTAACACTAAATAGTTATATAGTCCTTATGCTTAATTTCTAATCAAATTGTCGAACCTTATCATGTAGAGGGGGGTTCTCCAGTCTTATTTTTCAAGAGAAGAAAATGGAACAATAATTAATTATAAAATTAAAATGAATTCATTTAAAATAAAATGATTTGTAAATGATTCAATATCATTCCAAACCATAAGTTTCATACAAACATTCTTTTGTATAGAAATTAATTCTTTTCTTTTTGACATTCCAAACGCAATAAATGTCAACGTCAAACTTTCTTTTTTCTTTGAAAACGATTCATTGCGCCATACAATGGATTTCATGGTTGAAACTTGAGAGGAAGCTTGATTGGTCAAGTCTAGTTTTTCTGCTGAGTGAAATTTAAGAATGGAAATCATTTGTTCTCATTTTTTATTCTTTTTTCTGTTTCTTTATTTAAATTTTATACATTATTAACAACTGATATAATGGTGTGAAATTTTTTGTATGCCAGAATTTTTTTTCATTTTATTATGCAAAAGAAAGTAATTGTAATGAAAAAAAAAGTGTGTAAATAACCTTATTGTTTTATTATATGCATATAGCCATATGGCACATATTATATATTAGAGCCATATACTGTTATGGCTATATATGTACAAGTTTGCAGATTGAGGTAATGGGGAAATTGTGTACAAATTCAAATAGTCAACTCAGATTTCGTAGGGTATAAAGGATCTATATCAATCTGTTGCATCACGATCTGTAAAGAAATAACCAGTGCTGCATTTGGTATCATTGAAAGGAGCTGCTGATTTACCATTGGAAATCAAAGGAACTCTCAAACGACACTGCACAATGGGTGGATTGAAACGACTGCTCTGGATCCTCCCATACTTAGTTCTAATTCTAAGATCCAAATCCACAGCCAAGTCATTGTAAATCCCAGCACGTGTCTCCATGTAGTACTCAGCAAGTTGGCGAGGTTTGAGATCAATCACACTGTGCCCTTCAAACACTGCAGGCTGAAGGAAGCTTGTGTTCTTGTGGCCTTGGTCAAAGGGTGCTAAGCTCACCCAACCAAATGCTCTATCTTTGTACCAAGCAATTGCTGTGATCCTCCTATAGTACACTATGATGTTTTTGTTGGGGTTCCTTGCTGTGATGTTGACCTTGAAGTTGTAATATAGGGTGTTGTTGCTTGTGAGGTTGAACTGAGTGAGGGAAGCCTCAGTTACATGGAACTTGACACTTGAGGGGGAAATGATTATCCAGAAGATGATGAAGGCAAGCATGAAGATGGTCATAAGGGTGTAGATTGTGAAGTAGATGCAGCAGATGCTGCAGCGGAGTCTGCAACACATGGTGAGGCCGATTTGTTTGTGATAATTTGATGATGAGTAAAGAGAATTGAAGCTCTAGGTGATTGATGAAGTAAGGTGCAACATGTTTATGAGTATTTGTAGAGGGTAACCCATGATAGTTTTGGTATATGGCATGTTGCTTTGAGGTTTTCTAGGAGATTTCCTTGCAATATACAAAGTACATAGGCGTTGACTTTTGAAGCCGAGTAAAGAACTCTTCAATGGTTTGGCTAACAAGGAAGGAATAATTTGATTGTAGGGATAGGATAAAGTATAAAATATTAGATTTGAGGATTAAGAATTTAATATAAATCATTTTGTGTTCTTTTACTGCGTTCGTGATAATTGCTATTCAAACTTCGCTTACCCATGACAGAAAAGAGTATGAAATACAGATATACAAATAACATGAAAGTTCAGTCTTGTTATATTATGGCATGTATTTTGGTGAAACATGCATGGCAGCTAGCAGCAGGGTAGGGAAAGATGGCATGTTAGATGATATAACATCTGACATTAACATTAAACTAAATTTTAAAACATGAGCCACTCTCAAATGAGCTTATCTCGTAAATTTTGACGGATAACAAAAATGTTACAATCCATTAGCTTTTCTATGGATACAATCCTTTCAATTATCAAATTTTATGATAAATTTTGATAGCATTAGAATGAAATGGGATAAATTATATATAAGGTTGGTAAAGTAATAAACAAATTTGTAAAAGGGGATTGACTCAATTAGTTGACATTTCGTTCATAACAAAGGCATAATTTAAGTTTGAATACAAGAATTTCATTTTGGTAAGACATATGTAATCTTATTATAAATTCTTACAGGAGTTGGTAGTTTATCTTGACTTTTGTATAGGGAGAGCCTCTCTTCATCTAAACTTTCTTGTATAAAAAATTTGATAAACAAATTTAATCTTAACAGTTGAAGGGCTTATCTCAACGTCAGTGGTATGAAAAAAAAACTAAGGAAAGAGTTTAGTAACTCGAGTTAGAACAAATATTAACTTCATACTCAAAATAAAATATATAGAAAATTTTAGTTAAAAAAAGTAAATGAATGGTAAATTGTGCATTCAAATATATTAAGGACAGAATATAGGTAAAGTTCCTTATGTACTTGTGGTGTTATTTTTTGGTTAAAATATGACACGTGTCTTATTTTTTAATAAAAATATAACACGTGTCATAGGTTTTAGTTATTTAATCGTTATTTTCTAGGTTTTCATTTATGAGTTTAAGAAAAATATACACATGTCATATTTTAATTGAAAAACAGTATCACAAGTACCTAAGGAACTTTACTTAAGTTTTGTCCATATATTAATTGCACAATTAAAAGTTTAGAAATAAATTGTTTACTTACTTTCAATTTTTTTTAATCTTAAATAACCCTACTCCACTATTTTGATCCTCCAAATAATTATCATCTCTAATGTTTGAACTAGTACAACTCGTTTGTCATTGCATAAAAAAAAATTGATGTAAGATCTATGATTACTATTTACGATTCGGTTTGAATCAATTTTAAATTAAAATGCTAACTAATCTAAATAGTATTATTTATATTGGTTTGGATTTGATCAATTTAATTTGTTTTTAACTAATTTTTTTAAGTTTAGAGTGAATGTTGTGAGTTAAAAGTAATTTAACTTATTAAAAAGAAATAACAAGAAATAAAGAAAATAAAAAATAAAAAAACACATTTTATATATTTAAAATAATATTTAATCGTATGAAATATGATAAAAATGTGTGAAAAATTAAAATTATTATAAATAAAAATATAAACTAAATAACAAATAAATATATTATATAATATTAATTAATTTTGATTGAATTGAATCAATTTTAAAATCAAAATAAAAAACCAATTTAATTCAATCAATTTTTTTAAAATTAAATAAAAAAACTCAAATTTATCTAATTTAAATTGAATTTCGATTTTTGAATTCAATTTTCGATTTAGTATTTAGTTTTAAGGGAAACGCTTGAAACGCCCCATCTACGATATCCCCAAATTATTGTTGGAGTTGGACACTCCAAAATTACCTGAAGTTGAACCCCTCTAAAACCCTCTTATATGCTCAAGAATCATTCTCGTTAACTCCTCCTCCTCCTCTTCCCTTTCAAATCTGATGTATCAAATTTATTGTTGTCCATTTCTGAACCAAAATCCTTCACCGATGCCATTGATCCACACACCAACCCCATCCTACTATGCTACCCTCAACTCAGTTACCAACTATTCCTTCCTTTCCAATGTTACTGTTCCTACCTTTGGATTCAGTGTCACCCATTCCAAGTTCCTGCACAAAACGCTTCGTTCCCAGAACCCAAGTTTTGTTTTTTCCACCACCAGGAATCGCTCTCGTGCTTCAGTAATCAGAGCCAAAGCTGGAACCGATTACTATTCCACCTTGAATGTTAGCAGCAATGCCACCCTGCAAGAAATCAAGAGCGCCTATCGGAAATTAGCTCGCAAGGTTCCATTTTTCCTATCTGGGTTCTGAAATCCTCATGTGTTTTGACATGTTTATGTGGTAATTTTAATGGGTCACGTTTGGTTTCTGGGAAAATGGAGCAAAAGGAGGGAAATTGAAATCTGGGGTGTCAGTTTTCTGGGAAATTGATGCTCAACATGTTTTTGTTTCTTTTGTTTTTGGTTAATTTTGTAGCTTCTTGATGTCAGTGCTTTGTAAAAATTGCAGCTGAAGTATTCTTTTCTCTGCTTCATTTGAGAGTCTGCTTGATTGACTAGGTAGAAAGTGATAAGATGAAAAAACTGGAATGAAAATCACTTTAAACTTGCTTGGTATAAACAAAAAAAATGAGAAGGTAGAAAATCACTTTATACTTTTCTCAATGGGGCATAACTTTGGTTGAAAATCGTTTTCAGTCCACCTCTATTTTCCACTTCCCATTTCCAAACCTACTCAACCAAGTAGACCTTTAAGGTTGGCATGAAGATGAGGAAGCATCCTTTTTGTAAAATGTAGCTTTCTGGGCGTTTTTTTTATAAAATGTAGGTTTATGGATTCTTTTTGTAGGCAAAATATGTTTCCGTAAGAAACAACTATCTCTCTCTCAACTATGTTTGCTATCTTGTCTTAACCTTTGTTGATTGGGATATCTTGATTAATGTTGATCATTTGCTAATCTGAACTAAGAAAAAGCCAAAATGAAAAGGTAGAAACGAAGACAAAAAAAATTTCAGTTGGAAGTTCTTTGTTCAATGTATATGGAATAACTTCTTGATTCATGTATGATTTTATACCATAACCCAGCAAGTTCTATTGCCATTAGTAATTGTAAATTGAGATTCTTGAGCACTGTCATTTATTAGATTTAACCGAAGTTAGCAATTCAAAAGTTGTATAAAAATATGTGTGATGTGCCATTTGGCGCATTCATAGTTCTTGTAATATATGACTTAAGGTTATGTTTTTATTTTTGGGATCAGTACCATCCAGATATGAACAAAAGCCCTGGGGCAGAGGAGAAGTTCAAGGAGATAAGTGCTGCATATGAGGTAATTGTAATTCTTCTTCCACCTATAATGAAATTTTTCTTTTGTCAGCAACAGATGCTCTGGCGGGACACATTTTTGGATTCATTTAAGGGGCTTTTTCTACATTCTTGGTACCATGTATAATATTTTTTAATCTTTTGTTCTACTATTCTATTTGCTTATGATCTGAACATTGGTATTGTAATCTTTTCTCCATGTGGGATATAAGGCTGGATATTGAATTAGTGAAATTTATAGTTAATTTTATTACTTCATGAATGATAACTGCTTATTTATTATTTATATTTGTATCTATCCCTTTTTATTCACATGGTAACAAAGCATGTATATAGGTCCTATCAGATGATGAGAAAAGGTCTTTATATGATCGCTTTGGTGAGTCAGGTCTACAAGGAGAAAATGGAGGGTCAGCTAGTGCTTCTGGGGTATGTTTATATTCAACTCTTCTGCTTTCTGGAATATCCAAATGAACTTAAGACTCTTTGATATGATGATACAGTCCTATGGAATTAACATCTGCACTTTTCTTTTCCCACCTTAGTATTTCTTATTTTAGTTTACTGCTGATGCCTTTCAAATTGATCAGGTTAATCCTTTTGATTTATTTGATGAATTATTTGGTCGTTCGGAAGGACTATTTGGAGGTAGTGATGAAGGGGGCATCAACTTCAATTTGAGAAACAATAGAAACCGTGGTCTTGATATTCGGTAACTATCTTCTCAATTTGATTTTGTCTCTTGTTATAGAGAAAGGCAGTTGACAACAGTTTACTCATATGCTTACTATGACAATTTTTTAGAACTTGCTCCCTGATTACAGAATACTGCCTTTATGACTCAGAGTTTTGAAGATTTTATTTGTTTTTGTTTAGCATTCTCCTGCCCACAGAGATTTTTTTTTTCTTGTGAAAAAAAACAGAAGAAATTTATCTAACAGAAGATAAAAGAACTGCAAGGAGGAGGACAAGGTATCTTCCAGAAACAAAATTAAATTAAAAAAAAGGGGATAAAGAAGAGCTAAAATAATGAAGCTCTCTAATCACTTTGAATGGCACTTATAATAGACCATGAGCCAACCACCAAAAAGCAGCCAGAGGAAGTTATCTGTTATACAATAAATTTGGCAGAAAGCACATTAAGTCTACAAAGGTTTACTACTTTTTACCATAAGAATACTTAACTCAATCGTTGAAACAGCCTCAAGAGTTGCAAGAAAAAGCATGTTTACCCAGTAAGAGTAAGCAATCTTTACCATATATTCCAAACCTCCAAATAATGCATAAACAAATTAATTTTGTGTCTCTGAATTACTAAAGCTCCTTATACAGATTCCAACAGAGTTTTGTGGGGTTTACTATTCTATAACTGGTCATTAGTGTTGATCTTATTGTGTACCACAGTCCACAGGCCAGGGAAAAACTTTAGCATTCACTAAGGCCTTGGACTTCAAAGAAACTCGTAGAGTGGCACTCAGGTTACAAAATAACATAATCAACAAGAGAAATCAACAAGAGACTTACAGCTGAAGGATGGAACTTATCCAAAAGTCTGACTCTAGACTATGGTGAATTGGGGAAAAGATAACAAAAGAAACAAATATAACAATGACAGGAGAATATTATTATACATACAACTTGAGTGTGCCATGTTTTGCTTTTTTGTGATGTTCTTTGTTCATTTTTTTAATGAATAAAATCCCTCAGAAATATACAAAAAAAAAACTCTGAAATAAATAGATATTATCATAATCGTCTATAAGAAACAAGTTGTCAGTGAAAGACCCTGTATGTTGTTAGTCTAGTACATTATGAGTTTATGACATTGTTAGGCCCAATGATTTAGACCCAATTCCAAGAGAGGAGAACCCAGTACTCACTGATGAGAAGCCATGTCAATGACTGGTGTATTCAAGAAAGAAGAAAAAGAATGAGGTGAGGAAAGAGAATGTTCAGTTAGAGGGACCACAGAATTCAGTTAGAGGAGAATCAGCAAGGGGGGATACGGGCACAGCAGGCAGTACGCTGTAGGTGGTTATATGCTAGTGGGGAGAGTATTGAGGGGGTATCATCTATTTTGCATTGTTGTCTGGCTGGTAGCTTGGTGCAAGGTTCTCCTTGCACGGGAGTCCTCTCCTGGTATTTCCTTTTCAGTTTCTTCCATTTCCTAAATCTGCTAGTGTCGGAATCCTCAGTTGTAATTAATTTCCTTTTGGTGAATTATAATCAAGGCACATTGCTTCTTAACTCTATCAGACATACACTCACTATGATTGTTATATGAAGACTTAGTCAATTATCAAATATATTACATGTTGTGCATTAAGCTAGTAATCACTGAGAAGCAAGAAGACAGCAAGACTTGCCCTTTACCTCTGAGAGATATTATGAATGCTATTTTAGGTGCCTATTTGTAAAATGCCTATAAAATTGCACAAAATATATGGCATTAACTTTATATTATTCTACCATGCAGGTATGACCTCCATTTGAGCTTTGAAGAATCAATTTTTGGAGGACAGAGGGAGATTGAAATTTCTTGTTTTCAGACATGTAAAGATTGTGATGGTACAGGAGCTAAATCAAGTAATTGTATCAAACAATGCACAAATTGTGGTGGTAAAGGAGGAGAAATGAAAAGTCAGAGAACACCCTTTGGATTAATGTCTCAGGTAATTTAAATTAAATAGATTTAATCAGTGAGTGACTATATTGTCAATTTTTTTTTTAAATTACCTGAGACATTATTCCAATTTCTATTGTGTGATATTTAGGTTTCTACCTGCTCTAAGTGTAGTGGTCTTGGCAAGATAATCACTGATCACTGTCGAAGGTGTGATGGCAGTGGTCAGGTGCAATCTAAACGAACAATGGAAGTGGTCATTCCTCCTGGCGTCAGTGATGGAGACACAACACAGATTCAAGGACAAGGGAATTTTGATAAGAAGAGGTTAGAATGCCTATGAATGTTTTGCTTATAATTGCTTGTTTGATTACTTGAAGCTTTGCTTAGAAAATATGAACTATAACTGTAATACATCAACTTGCAGCATGCATAAATTCTTTTGCTTAGCATTGATTTGATTATGCTGTGATCTGTGGGGTGATTTCTAGTTGGGTATAATAAAAGGAAATAGAAGTTATAATATAGACAGCAAAGTAGAGCTTCTTCACATTGTTTTTTTCTAAACAAGTGAGTATGAATTTGTTTCTACATATGGATGGCTAACTTACCAAAACAAATTCGTGGTTTTCAGCAAATGCACCAACTAATTTACTGTGAAGCCCCATTGAAGGACCCAAAGATTGCCTACTACCAATATGAGGAACTTCCCCATTTCATTCCTGTATTCTTAACTCTCAGTTTTATTGCTAAAATAACAATCTGTGCTATTAGCACCATGCTTATATATAGATGACTGATTACCACAAACCTGTTCTAGTTCATCATGTGTAACGATGGAAAATGATATCACTTAATCTGAGACCCAAGAGACCTTGTTTAAAACTAAAAATGAGTCTCATTTTCATCAGACTATTGATTTGCGACCAGAAGCAGAAATATGGTCAGTATCACTATGAATTGAACTCACCTAAGTGCTAACAAGTAAAGTGGTGCATTTTTTTCAGGCGTATTAATGGGGATCTTTTTATAGTCATCCATGTAGATGAAAAGCAGGGAATTTGGAGAGAAGGTCTTCATTTGTACTCGAAGATTAATATTGACTTCACAGAGGCAATACTGGGATCTGTTAAAAAGGTAACATTAGTTAACCCAAAAAAAAAGTGACACTAGTCCCTGGTGCCACTATGGACATGCAGACAACCTTTGACACCTTTCATGTAGACATTTGGACAGGATTTTTTAATATATAGGAATAGGATTCTGTTTTGGCCTTACTTTGATGCTCAGCTCATCGTGGTTGCTTTAGAGGTTCTTTTAATAACTGATATGCAAAGAAATTGACAGCTTTGTTTCATTTTTTTGCCACATTGGCTCACTGTTTTCTTTTATCTTTTCAAGTTAGGGAGGTTTCTTATCCTCCACTAGATGTACTTTCTCTCCTCTTTGTCTAATAATATATTCTTTTTAAAAAATATGTTGAACTGAATACAGTCGAATGTTGATTGAATTAATCTCTCACTTCAGAATAGGTCTTTCTTCTTTGCTAGCAATTTTATATTTTGCATTTATTCTTTGCTAGAACAATAATATCATTGATGCGGTTATGTACTCAGATGATCATGCATCCGAGGCGACCATGCTAGCTATTGGATATTCCGCATTTATTCTTTGCTGAGAATAATCAATAATTCTGTATATGGCAGCACATATTTAAGTTTAATCATTCTGTACATCTTTTCAAGCATAGTTTAGTGCTTCAATCGTTCATAACATTAAGGAATGTCCTGTGACTTTTGTATGTCTTTGAAGGTTGTTTTGACTTTAAACTTTGGTGACTTCAGGTAGAAACTGTTGAAGGTTTAAGGGATCTCCAAATTCCTTCTGGGATTCAACCTGGAGATTCAGTGAAGTTGTCGCATTTGGGAGTTCCAGACATGAATAAACCATCTATACGAGGCGATCATTACTTCATTGTGAATGTTCTTATTCCTAAAGATATCAGGTCTGTATTTTTCTTGCCATCTTTACTTCGTTCTTATATCCCTAAAGAAAGAGTTAATCATTGGTTGTCTAGTTTAGAGTTTTACGAGTACTGGAAACTTCTGAGTTTCGTGGGAGCTTCTATGCGGAATACTTGTGTACTTTGATCGTGGTTCCCAAGAGCAGCAATTTTCAGTAAATAATTTATTTACTTACCAATTAAAAGCCAGAGCCTTTATTGCCATTTTTATAGCCTGCATTTGATGTTGGTATTGGAGAATACATTATTCATTGTCCATAGTCCCAGCAGTTGCAAATAGAATTTGAGTTTGCACTTTGCAGTAATCATTCACCTTGAAAGACATCATGGGTTCTCTGAATAGAGCTGCCGAGTTTGAATTTCTTTGCATGGCAAAGTTGGTTTAGTGTCTCAAAAACATATGGCTTCACAGTTTACGATCTACCATATACATGATACCTTCCTGATAAATTAATACTTTGTTACTTATATTTCTTGAAGTTTCTTATAGTTGTGTTTTCTTTACATTCTCCTCAAACAAATCCTGCTTGTTATAGTGGCACCGAACGAGTACTTGTTCAGCAGTTAGCTTCACTAAGAGCATCTAGCAAAGACAGTTCACTTTCTTCTAATGACATTGGTAATAGTTCATTTTACTCAGATACTTTTGGATTAAGTATAATAGGTTGAAGTTATGCTGAACATTCATGAACAAAAGAAAAAGATTATTCAGGATTTTTTGCAATCGTGCTTTCCAGGGATACCTAAAGGAAAATTTAATGAATTCATTAAGAGGGGTACAGAAGGTCAAACTTCAAGCAAGGGAATCAAATATGTTGGTTCTCTATGGAGATCAATCAAGGACTTCTTAAGGTATATCTCAGTAAAGCTGTGCTATATGTGCGAATTTTTCAGATTGAATATAAACAATCATGAATAATTTCACATGAATGATTAGAATTGGACTATATAAGCAAGCATTTGCACAACAGTTTCTTGTCTTGAACTAAGTAAGAAGGCTGCACCATCATTCAGAATTAGATGAAATGAAGATTCTTGAAGCTATTGACAAAACTAATCTTCCAAGCAGAAATTGTTCATGAATAATGTAGATAAAACTGTGACCTATTTCATGATTTACAGGGGAGGACAGTCTGAAGAAAGATTTGCTTCGATTAGCCTGGATACATCAGCGTCATTGTGGAGATTTGACCACAAAAATCATTCAGTCCCAGATTCTTTTTTTGTTGTTATCATTATAACTTGGATTTTTGCATCTATAGCAAATTCTAAGCACTCGTTATTTCAGAAAAGGACCCAGTCCTTCATTAATCGAACACGCAGTGAAAAACATTAAGGGTATGCTTGGCAAGAAAAAGTGGAAAATAGGAAGGGGAGTGAAAGTGGAGTGGGATGGAAAGGTTTTGATTTTCACTCCTTGGTGCTTGGTAGAGGATGTATTGGTGGAAAGTGGGTGAAAAATCATTTTCTGCTTAATTTCATGCTATAAAAAGCCAAAATTGTGATAATGGAGTGAGTACGAGTTGCACTCCACTTTCAACCGCCCCATATTTTTGTTATACCAAGAAAGTATAAGTAATTTTCTTCCAAAATTCCCACCTACCTATTTTCAGCTGAAATGCACCCTAAAACATTCTTTTTGAGCTAAGATGAGTGAGTTAAGTTCTCCTTTTATGTTCTTCCTCCATCCTATAGTAGACAGGGCACGATTGTCCATTTGAGCTGTTTGCTTCTGTGTTCCCATGTGTGGAACTATGCTGAAGATTAAATTTTAATCTCTAACAGTCTTTGGCAGCTTATGCTGAAACATGTTTCTGCCTAATATGAAGTTACATTGAGATTTTCCTTTGAAATTGGCATGCTGTGTGATTCCTTAACATTTGTAAATTTGCTAAAGAAAGTGAAGAGAAAGTGTCATAACTCATACTGGTGGTTGGTTGTACATTCTTCTAAATTTTGTTTGGATAGAGTAATTTTTTTTGTTTTTCAAATCTGATGTTTGTTCCCGTAGCATATTGATAAAGTGAAACTATCATTTCTGTTGTTTTAATGTGAAAATTGAGACTGGATAGTTCTTTATGCAAGTAGTTGAAGTAATCTGAACCAGTAATTCATTGAAGTGTTGGTTTTCAGTCTCAGTCTCATGATCATGCTGTATGAAAGATTGATCTTTCTACCAATGTTTTAAAAACCAAACCGGAGATTGAATTGGTAAGGCCTCCGAGTCATGGTTCGAGTGGTTTAACCGGTCAAATTTGTGGTTGAACCGTAATTGAACCAAAAAACGTTTGAACTAGAGACATAGTTGCTTCATGGTTCAATCGGTTCAACTAGCTGGTTCGGTCCGATTTTGAAAACATTGCTTTCTAGTTGATTAGAAATTTCTCATGGGATTCAACAAAAGTTTGAGTCTTCATTGATCTTTAATATTTCAGTGAGATGTTATATTACCATGGTTGAGAAAGAAGTTGCGGTTGTAACTTGTAATTAAGAAAATCTAAAGTAAAATATTCTATATATTCTTCTGATAAAGTAATCAGGATTGGTCTATTGTCTCTGAAATAACCCAGGTTCCTTTGCAGTCTGGCACATATATGTTGGCAGGCATCTATTGGCCTTTAGTCTACAAGGTGTGGTACACAACTCATTATTATGAAAATAATGGTTTGGCCATGTCCTACGCCTAGCTTCCTCCAAAATATAAAGCTGCATCTGAATATGTCCACACACAACTTGTTAGTATTCTAGTATCTCTTTGCATTTGACAATGTAGTATCAATAGAAGGATAATCTAGATGCGAATTTTAATGGTAATTTTTTTTAAAAAAATTAGGAGTCCTGAAGAAATTTCCATTAATAAAATCTTTGTGAATCAAGCTGTTTTACAATGGAATCACTGGCTCTATCATGAAGGAACCATCAAAGCAGAAAAAGGTTTTGATGGCAAAATAATGGTTGAACACTTGAACTAGTCCAAATGCAGAGTTTTCCACCTCAGTTGGATGAGCCAGATGCTGCTTAAATCCTCGAACCCCACTTGTCCGCTCAAAAGCTATGACTTTGTCATTTCTTGCAATCATTAGGAACCATAACCAATCACCAATTTTTTTAGCACAAGTGGTGGTTGTAAGGAACTTTTCGTATTTTTATTTCTCCTTTGTCTTTTGTAAATAAGAGACTTATCAATTGTATATATAGGCTGGCAAGGTGATCACACAATAAGTTTTTAAATGGAATGAAGATTTGGTGAGGATTAAGCTGTGGTCCACGGCTTAATTTGTGGCTTGTCCAATTCCCATTATCAGATAACACTAGGGAATATTCTTCACCATTTTTTTTATTTGTCTTCAGGTAATGAAATGTAATGATATTTTGCAGTGTTTTATGGTCCCATCGGATTTCATATCATTCCTAGTTGAAATTTAAAACAGCTTTTTAGTGATTCACATGCCAAAAAAAACATGTCAACCACCTAAAAAGTAAAAACCGGCAATTTCTCAACAAAAATAAAATTTGGATTTCATTGTTTCAAATATAAAATCAGTTGTCAACTTTTTGAATAGTCAATGACAATTTCAAACTATATGATTGAAAATTATAAAAAAATATACAAATAAATCAAAGAGAGATGAAAAAACTTTAAATCTTTAGCGCTCATTCTCTTTTGATTTATTATATATAATTTGTTTTTATTTATTTTAAATATAATTACAATATTTTCCAATTTGATTATCGATCCAAGTAATTGAATCATGAACCACTTTAAATTAAACTAGTCTTTAAAGCTTTAGTATTTTGTAAAAACTATGAGAGGCTGCTATGCAAGAATTCCTTGCGCATTTCATTACTAATGGGCAGTTTTATCCTATAACGATAACACCATCATTTTTTTTTTTTATCATTTACATGATGAAATACATTATTTATGATGTTAAGGATCAAGATTCTGTCAATTTTTTTCTTTCTCAAGTAGTGAATTGTAAGAGAGAAAAAGATAAAAAAAAATATTAATGAGACTTAGTTAAAACTTTTAAAATTTCTTTTTATAACTTTGTGTCTTTTTCTCTCTTACAATTGATCACTTAAGAGAAAAAAAAAATTAAGAGAATCTTGATTCATGTTAAATCATTTCCTTTCAATTAGTTGGCATTAAAAGGGGAGCCGGGGGGGGGGGGGGAGGAAAATTCTCCACAAAATACACCAGTGTTAGAAAATTACATTAAAATTGTAATATAATCGATCATTTTATTAGTTGGCATTAAAAAGGGAGCCAAATTATGAAGATAGAGGATGGGTAATCATGGGGGGGGGGAGGAAATTTCTCCACAAAATACACCAGTGTTAGAAAACTACATTAAAATTGTAATATAATCGATCAACCAGCTGCGCGGCAAGTAGCCACTAAAGGTTAGATATGTCAGATATCTAAATTTCTGAAAAATTTATTCGTAAATATCAACATTTGTTTTATTGGAGTGATTCACTGTCTACATTTTCTTACAGTAACTATCAATTTAAATTTTATAACAAAATCATATGGAAGAATTATATTTTACTAAAATGCCAAGATTTAATCATTCATTAATGGATTTACTTGCCTAATATAAGTAACAATGTTTATAATTGTGTTGTGTTATTTAGATTTGATTATTTGATCTTTTTGCGTGAATATATTGTTTGAAAAGATTTTCACAGCACCTTCATGTTAAAAGACTTTGTAGCAGCTCAGTCCCCCCCCGCCCCCAAAACCTTTTTTTTTTTAGGTGAATAATCCCTCAAATTATGAAGATAGAGGATGGAATGGCAGGCTGTAATCATGATGTTTAGTACCTTTTGCTATGCCATACACATGGGTTACCTTAGTTGCTTTGATGCGATATTATTCTTTGTTCGTTTTAATTCTGAAGTCAAAATGCACTATTTATTTTTGTTTTAATTCTTCTTTGCTCATTTTAATATCTTAGCCATAGTTCAAATGATATTTTTTAGTCTCACCAAAAATGAAGGTCTGGGATTTGATTTCCATCCTCCAAATCTGGTAAAGCTAGCTCTCCCCTACTATCTATTAGCCAAAAAAAAAAAACCACCAAAAGTTGAGGTCTGGGATTTGATTCCCATTCTCCCAATCTGGCAAAGCAAGCTCTCCCCGAAAGGTGAAGTTTGGTATTAGAACTATAAGGTTGGACAAGGAGATTGAATCATGAAAATAAATTTTATTTTCTTGAAGTTGTGATAAATATCTGTTCTTAATGGATTTTCGCTAATGAAAATAGGTCGTTCATCAGCTTAAACACGTTATTGTTCTTTGAAAGAAGACATTAATTACATTTGCTTATTTTACCTTTAAAAATCAGCATCCATAGCATTAGAAAAATTGGTTTAAGTGTCAATCATCATCATACTATCTATGCTTTTGCAATATGTACAGGTGTTAACTCCTCCCCAATAGGCCAACAAGAATTGAAGCTTAAACCAAATCATGTTTCTTGTAGTAATCACATCTTCAAAGGGGCAATATCACTTCACTCAAAAAAAAAAAAAGTCAAGATGCATTATTGATTTTTGTTTTTCTTTCTTATAAAAGAATGAATAACATGTTTATGAAAACTGTCTCTAGAAAATAAAAATAAAATGCTTTATTTATCTAGCGATAACTTTATCATTGTCAATTTGCTACCTAAATGAAGTGCCTCTTTAAAAAAAATGATCTTACACTTTTAAAAGAGGTATAGGTATTATACATACTATTTTTAAAGGTGTGTAATTGAGAGAGAGAAAGTGATAAGAAAAAGTAAATATGATAAATGATATTAAATGAAGTGTAAAAATGAGTGTATGCACTATTTGTGGTAAGAATATTAAAGTTGAAAAAAAATGGATGAGTTATGCTATCACACAACTATATAACGTATAAAAATTGATAATTCCCATTGCACCTTTTTTTTACAAGAAATAAAATTCATTACGATCGAAGTCCAATGACACTAACAAATTTAAAAGATATATCAAATTTAGAAAGAGAAAGAAATAGATATAATCTATTATTTGAACTAATTAATGATCTATAAATCTGTTCATTACCTAAAGACTATTGATGTCTAAATATCTTTTACAGCGGCGACCAACACAAAAAGTACTACAATGTGAAGAGTGTATTACGCCTCCTCTCAAAGTAGATCTGAAACTCTTCCCTATTTGTAAAATCATCATGATACAACCAACCACAAGGAAATTGACAAAAGATACTTTAAAAATTGAAAATCAAAATACCTATAAAAGGAATAACAAAAACACTTATAAAAGGAATAACAAAAACACTTATAAAATGGATAACAAAGTTACAAAATCTGTCATTGAGAGAAATTGATATGGACAACCAAGTTTAAGATCTATTAGATATGAGCAAATCATTGAAAAATACACAAAAAAAAGAAAAAGAAAAGGGGACGGTGGGGCTACCACCAAAGAAAGAGGATGACAACCCCCCGCTCTGACACTCTGACGTTGTGGATTATATTTGGAGAAATAGTCGTTTATTTTTTAAAAGCTCTATCACATAACTTTTGATTATAAGTTATTTTGACCACAAAATAAGTTTATCCAAACACACACTAAGAATGCGTTTGTTTGTTTGTTTTTTACAAGAAAAGTGTTTTTTTATTAAAAAAAGTAATTTTGAAACATGAACATATGTTTGAATAAGATTTTGGAAAAAAAAATAGAATCTAAAAAAAAGTAATTTTCTACTTTTTTTTTTTAAAAGTGGGAATGAGTTGTTTTTCAAAATAATCGATTATGAAGAGACACAATAGAAGAGAGAGAATAAAAAGTACTTTTTATAATTATATTCAAATATAAAACAACTTTTACTTTTAATAAAAATCTCTAAAAAATAATTAATTATTTTGATTGTCTTATAATCATTTTTTTAAAAGCTTACTCAAGCTAATCATAAAATTATTTTGTATTAGATTTATGTTCCACATTTCAGTTGTCGGTGCTTGAAAACAATGTTTCTCAAAAGGAACTTGAATCCTCCTTCTACTCAATGCGTAATTGTGGTGAATAGAAGCTTAAACCAACATGTTGTTTGTAGTAATTTGATACGTAGTCAGCCATCAAATAATTTTCACTAGCGCTAATCAAGAAAGGGAAGGGATAGAATAGAACTCAAACTTCAATAGCTCTTGATTTTAACCGCTTATGTTATGTCCAATTAACTCTATGTATGGCCATTAATTTGGCGGGCAGTGATGTTTTAGTTTAAACTTGCTTAATAAGAACATCTGCTTGCTAATGGATTGAGTAAAGAGCATGTCAAGCCTAGCTAGAGTAACAATTTATAAATGTCTTTATCATCAAAGGGCCCAATTATATTATTGTTAAGTTAAAATTTTATGCTTTTGATTTATATGTTTATGCTTTTGATTTTAGGAAAATATTTTACTTTTATTCTATTTTACTACATTTTTACTTTGTTTTGATAATAGGTAGAAAATAAGAAAGAGTTGGATGGAAACAGAGAGAATTATGGCTAACCAGTAGTGTTGAGGATTACACTCATATTTCGTGTGTTAAGAAACCAACTAGAGAGAATTATGGTCAGGTCGTAATGGCCATTATAGTCGTAATTCGTGCTAATAAAATTACAAGAAGCCAACCAAAGAAAATTATGGTCAGGCCGTAATGGCCATTATGGTCGTAATTCATGCAACTAAAATTTGAAAGGTCAACTAGAACGAATTATTACCTGTCAGTAATTGCCATTATGACCATAATTCTGATTAGTTTCATAACAACTCATTTATTTTTAAAGAAACTAAAGAAGTGTTGTAATGGATTGTAAATGAGGCTGTAAATAGGCTTTAAAGGAGTGAGTTTTCTGATAGAAAAGGTGGGTGGGAGAGACTGTACGGGAAGAGAAGAATTTCTTCTATTTCACTTTTTGAGAGAAAATTAAATTCCTTATTCTTTATTTCTGGATAGAAGTTCTTGTAACTTGGTTGGAATTTATGCAAGCTAGTTAAGAATATCTTTCCTTCTACTTTATTATCTATCTCCTTCCTTTTCTTATATACATAATTGTTCAATTGTATTTGGTTGTTTCTATTATGAATATGATTGAGTAATTATCTAGTCTTGGAATTGTGGGTATTCTAATGAAGGGTTGTTGCTATTTCTGATTTTTTCTTTTTTTATGGGTGTTGATCTTTTTAATTCGACCTTAGTGTTTTTACTTGTTTGTAAATATATGTTCTATATTGCATGATTTCAGATATTAAGCAAAGAACCGAAAGGTGAAGTTTGGTATTAGAACTATAAGGTTGGACAAGGAGATTGAATCATGAAAATAAATTTTATTTTCTTGAAGTTGTGATAAATATCTGTTCTTAATGGATTTTCGCTAATGAAAATAGGTCGTTCATCAGCTTAAACACGTTATTGTTCTTTGAAAGAAGACATTAATTACATTTGCTTATTTTACCTTTAAAAATCAGCATCCATAGCATTAGAAAAATTGGTTTAAGTGTCAATCATCATTGTGAAGAACCACAATCCCAAGAGTTTATGTTCTCTGTTATTAAATCAAATCTTTATTCAATTTTTCAACAATTTACCTTTTTAAATACGAATTTAGTTTAGCTAATCACCATTGTAAAAAGAAATTAATAATCAATACTAAGTCTCTGTGAGAATGATTTTTTATTGTGCGATATAACCGTACACTTGCGGTAAACATCAATTATCCCATTTATTTCAATGTCTAAGTTGACAATAGGTAACTGCGGTTTTATGCTTTTGCAATATGTACACGTTAACCTCCCCAATAGGCCAACACTTTCTTTTCTTGTAAATCACATCCTCCCCCATAAGAGGGGGCAATAACAGTTGTAGGTGTCGGTTCACTTATTTTACAATCTTCATATCTTACTAGTTAGTCTTACTAATATCCATCAGTTATTAAATCAAACTCATGAAAATAACCATTAATCTTTGGAGTGATTAAGAAGACAATGCTTTCTTATGATCAACCACCATATCTAATGGGTTTTCTTAACAAAAGCTGACAGAAGAAACTTCTATTTATGGAGCACAAGAAATCGAAAATGTCGTGTTGCCCTCCTTGACTGATACAAGGTATGCAGGGAAAATTGTTTGAGGACTTTGAAACTCAGGTTTAAGCAGTTGGAAAAGTAGGTCAAGGTGAATTGCGTTGGTCATCACATGGGTAACCAAATAGAAATTTATTGGCTTATCTCTCTTTGTGCCTAAAGTATGAGTGTAGAAAAGCATCCCAAGACTAGCTTTCCAACCAGATGCCCTTGACGAAGACAGCTAACTTTTTGTTGCTGTTGTTTGTGTGTGCTGTGGTTGTGGACACTTACTAGTTAATACTATCAAATTTTCAAGAAAATGTATACAAAAATTGAGAAATTTTTTGTTGCACACAAATATAACATGTCATTTTTATATATATTTATAAAAAATTAAAAAGAGATAATAATTTTTATGATAAATGAATTTAATAAGACTCATTTTTTTTCTTTCTAATTTTTTATGTTTTGTATGTAAAAATAATGTATTACATTTGTGTACATGCAATAATATCTCTACAAAAAATCTAACTTATACTTTTCTTCTTTCTATTATTGATTTTTCATTGTAGTTTCTACCTTTGATATGGATTGTAGTGTAGGTTAGATAGTTTTCTTTTTTCTATTCTTTGCTTTCTAAACTTGAAGTTATTATTAATATTGTGAGATGGTAGTTGTTTGTTGGGTGGCCCTGCATCTATCTTCTTATAATGACTTATCAATTATTGATTACGTTTAAAATTTCCTCACCAACTATATATACAAGTAAAATGGTACTCTAAAGTTGACAATTATCAAAAGTGTATCAGAGTAAAATTTTCACTAATTTACCAAAAATGTTGGGAAGAAAGAATTATAACGTTATGTGGTGCTCGTAAGTCATAACTAACATTTGTTTGGCAAAGTTCATCTTTTGATGGAAAATAATTTAAGAAATAATTATAAATTATGCTCTCCAGATTGGTGATATCAAGAGTCAAGACGGCACAATATATTGTCATAGCTATAACTTTTACACTGAACATGAGATGGTTTTAGTTGAAAGAGTTAGGTTTTTTAAAAATGTGATCATAATTTTAATTTTAAAATTTATGTGTATAAAAATAATATTTAAAAAAAAATTATTTAAACACTTAATTATATTTAGAAATATTTGTTCCTTTGTTGAGTGGAGGATATTTAAAAAAAAAACTATACCTTTTACAAACATCAATAAAAATTTTAATATATTCTTTGTCTTATCGGTTTGCCCATTTCGCATGCCAATGCTGATAAGATGCATCATTTTCTTTTTCCCATAAAAAAGAGTGTACAGTGTACACTATATAGATATTACTCCCTCACGATTTTATTTTATTTTTTTATTTTCAAACTATTCCCTAATATTAGTATATTTTCATTTCCATTCTCACTATCGATCTTTTCACCGATAAAAATGACTTCATTTGGCTTTTTATCATTTGATTCTTAAGATATCGTTTTATCTACTCTGTCATTTCTTTTTTTAATGCTTTTGCATGTAGTAATTTCGCTTTTCATCGCAAAAAAAATAGTGACATGTTATGGAATTAAGGCATGATTAATCATATTTATAGAAAAATACTCAATTATTTTGAAACATAAGATATAAAAATATTTCAATTAGAGTCACCTAAATAATGAAATCTCAACATTATAATAATTACACCCATGAAGCAGATCATAGCCAGATACTTCGTCCAACTTTTTCCTTGTACATACGTAATAATTTAAGATGTAGACAACCAAGAGGGAAAATCCTGATTTGACATTATCATATCCATATTAATTGATCAAATTGATCGCGCATGAACGCCTTTTTTCCTTCTTGACAAGAAAAAAATACTCGTGTGACCAATTCTTTGTTGATGAACCTTAAAAAATCACGAAACAGGGAACTGCACATCTGTTAGAATTAACTAGCAATTCCTAACTTTAACAAAACCTAATATCATATTTAATGCTTTCCATGTGTTAGGCAAGAAGAATGGACTAAGCAGTAAGCACTTAAAGAAAAGGAGAGTGCTATGGAAAGCTCAGCCGCATTAGCGGTTGAGTCTTTACTGCTTTAAGTTATTATTATTAGTGTAAAATATATATTTTGTTCTCTTATTTTTATTTTTTTTGTTAATTTAATTTTTTATCTTACAAATCTTTTTTAATTTTCGTTAGAGTTCTATTACCTTTCACAAAAGTCATGATATGTCACTAATTGATGATAATCACGTCATTATTATATTATAATCATATTATCATCATTAGTGACATGTTATCGCTTCCGTTAAAGAGGTATAAGAACCTTAATAAAAGAAACATATTATAAACGATTTGTAAACGGAGCCCTAAACTTAAAAAAAAAAAAAGCTTTTGTTTGTTTATGAAATCTAATATTATTATGGTTTAAACCTTAATTGATTATCAGCACATTTTAAGGCATATTAATAATGCATACCCATTACTAAATGAATAAATTCACCCAAAAGTAAAGCTAGAGAGAAATAATAATTGTTTTTTTGGTACATTAGAGAAATGATAATTGTCGATATAATTACTTGTAAATTCATTGAAAATATTTACATAATATTCACCCACCCACTGTATATAGCTTTTCTTAAGCTAATAATATTTATATACATGTAACCTGTTGGTATGACATCGTTACCTTTTATGAATCAAAGTGTGCTTGTGGTTTCATAAAAGGGAAAGTATTAGCTTATATCCGTGAATATAAGTTGATATATCAACTTAAAAATCCTAAATCTTAAATTCTAAATCTTAAATCTTAAACTCTAAATCTTAAGATTTGATATATTTATATTACTTAATAATAATTTAAAAAAATATAAATTTTATCGATTCAACCGTTAAATTATAATTATCGACACACTTTGATCATTTGTATCAAATCTTAAAAAAATTAAACATCAATAAAAATATAATCAAGTGATTTTTATTTTTATATATTTCAAACATATTTATTACATTAATCCTAATGTATGTCAAAGAAATACTAAATAATTTTAAATTAATATAAATTTTTATATATATGTTCTATAAGATAAGAATTTTCAATACAAATGATAAATTTTGTGATAAAATTATTTAATAAAAAATTATTCAATGGTGTAAGAGTGATTTTAATTTATAACGGTATAAATTGATCTCTCTCCCAAATTAAAATATATAAATTTTTATATTTAAAATTAATTTAGTTATAAACTGTTATTTTTTTTCTTTGAGATGTATAAACTATTATGGTTTTATTTAAAAATCATGTTTTATGTCATGTAATTTTATTTTTACATAAATTTATTTAGAATTTGATGACATATACATTTATTATTTTTTTCATCTAACCAGCATTATTATTTTTTAAAAATAATAAAAAGAGATGAGGAGTGAAGACTATCCAGTTTAAAAAGAAAGAATAAAGTTAACTAATAAGGGAAAAGACAAGGTGCAATTGGAGAAACGGAAAGGAAAAGAAACCAGTTGACCCCTCACTTTACTGCACATATACATGCAGCTAGGGTTTCGTTTTGGCAATGTGTCTTCACAAGCTCACAGCATGGACTCTGGTTTGATTTTCAACTTCATCTCATTCTCTATAAAAAAAATAAAAATCCCAAAAAAAGAACTTCCACTCTTCACAGAGAGAAGAAAACCCGAAAAAGAATAAAAAAAATTAAGAAAACAAAAATCAGGTTACCTAACATCTAACTTTTTTTATAAAAATTTTTAAAGTAAGTTTGATTCTAAAATAAATAAATAAAAATGTATCTATAATTAAATTTTAGTAAATTAAGATTATGATATATTTTACATTAAATAAAAAAATATAATATTACTTATTCATTTTAAAGATAAGTTTATTAGAGAAATTTTTTTTTTGAATTTATTTTTATCTAATATGTGGTAACCAGAAAAAAATCTTCTAAATTAAGTTTATATATAAAGTAAGGAATAAAAATATATTTATTTTTAATTACTTAATAAGTTAATATTAGGATACTTTTGAGATGAAATCATAACTAATCCACATTCAAAAATGTTTATCATTTCGATTTCTCCACTCCTATCCCTCACCCTCTCCCTTAGTCCACTAGCAGGGCACCCAGGTGCCACCCAAGTACTCCACTGCAAAGACCTACCCCAAGGTCTTTAATTAAAAATTTTTTTGGGGGGAAGAAAATTAATGGTTTGTGGTGGGATGGGATGGGATCCATCCCAAAAAAATTCAACCTTTATCTTAATCCTATCTCACTTCACTGCTAAAGTTATGTTTAAAAATTTTAAAGAGCATAAAAGAAAATGATTTATTATAAAATGAAATATTAAAAAATAAAAAATAAAAATAAAATAAAATATATCATTTTATTATTTAAATGTTTAATTAATTTAATAAAATGAGAGAATAAATTATTCAAGAAATTCATTCATTAAATCCTAAAATTGAAGAGACAAAAATAGAGACTTTACGTGAAAAATGACAGATTCTTTAATCATCATTAAAATAACTTTCAAATACATTTTTATTAAATTTTATCATCTTATTTTATTCCATATCATTCTCTACTTTGCTAGCCATTTCCAAACATAGCCTAAAAGCCTGTGTGTTCCCAAGTAAGTATTAGCCAAGCAATGTGCATCATCATCGAAGTGAACCCAAATCCATAACCTGCCACCATTAACTTGTTTTTATATCTGAACTGAAAAAACAAACTCAAACAACAAACAAAGAGAGTAAGTGTTCTGAAACCCAAACCAAAAACCGAAGAAGACATTTCAACAATGCCAATGCCAATGCCAATGCTTCAGACTCAGAAACTCTCTACTCTCTTCTTCCTTCTTCTCCTCCCTCTAGCCAAACCAGATCTCTCTTCCGAGCTCACCGCCCTCTTAACCCTCCGTTCCGCCGTCCGTGGCCGCACCCTCTTCCTCTGGAACGCCACCTCATCCACTACCCCCTGCACCTTCCCCGGCGTCAAATGCAACGCCGACAAAACCCACGTCATTGAGCTCCACCTCCCCGCCGTCTCCCTCTCCGGCCACCTCCCCTCCGGCGTCTTCCCCAACCTCCCCCACCTCCGCACCCTCAGCCTCCGCTTCAACTCCCTCTCCGGTCCCTTACCCCCCGACCTCGCCGCCGTCACCGACCTCCGCAACCTCTTCCTCCGACAAAACCACTTTTCCGGCGAACTCCCCGAGTTCTTGTTCAATTTGCCAGGCCTGACTCGACTCGACTTGGCTTATAACAACTTCTCGGGTCCTGTCCCGGTCGGGTTCAACAACTTGACCCGGTTGAGGACCCTGTTGTTGGAGAACAACCGGTTTTCTGGGTCGTTGCCCGAGTTGAAACTCAGCGAGCTCGCTCAGTTCAACGTGTCTAACAACATGTTAAACGGGTCTGTGCCCGAAAAGTTGAAAACTTTCTCTAAAGATTCGTTTTTGGGTAATTCCCTTTGTGGGAAACCGTTGAAACTGTGTTCTGGGGATGATGCAAGTGTGAATGGTGCAAATGGGGTTGATGTGAATGTGAATGGTGCAAATGGGACTTTGAGTAACAATGAAGGGGAGAAGAAGAAGAAGAACAACAAGTTGTCTGGGGGTGCCATTGCTGGGATTGTTGTTGGGTCTGTGGTGCTTCTTTTGTTAGTTATTTTTGCTTTTATTGTTTTGTGTAGGAAGAAGAGTAGTAAGAAGACTAGTGCTGTTGATAACATTGGAACTTTGAAGCATCAGCAGCATAATGAGGTGGAGAATGGTGGTGGTGGTCATGGTAATGGGTACTCGGTGGCTACGGTGGCGGCGGCAGGGAATGGTGGCAAGAGTGATGGTGGTGGAGACAAAAAGTTGGTGTTTTTTGGTAATTCAGGGAAGGTGTTTGATTTGGAGGATTTGCTTAGAGCTTCTGCGGAAGTTTTGGGGAAAGGGACTTTTGGGACTGCCTATAAGGCGGTTTTGGAGGTTGGGCCTGCGGTGACTGTGAAGAGGTTGAAGGATGTGACCATTTCTGAGAGGGAATTCAGGGAGAAGATTGAAGGGGTGGGAGCAATGGATCATGAGAATTTAGTCCCTCTCAGGGCTTGCTATTATAGCAGGGATGAGAAGCTTCTTGTTCATGATTACTTGCCAATGGGAAGTTTATCTGCACTTTTGCATGGTGAGCCTTTCGATATTATTATCTGCTTCCTTTTTACCTGCTCATGGTTCTGTCTTTTTAAGTTTTGTGTTTATGACTTCAGATTTTCTTTACTGATTTTAACATCAGTTTTTTGAGAATGATTACTGTAATTTGCATTCTTTTGGGTTTCGGGTTTGATCTTTTCTGGGGAATGCATAATTGCTATCACTGACTGTTGATTACATTGCATCTGACAAAAGAAGGGGAATGTGAGTGTAGTAGCACCCTTTAGGAATCATAATTTGTCTTGCATTGCATTTGCACTTCAATTCACTTGTTTCCTCTTACTTACTTCTATCTGGGTTTGGTACTTTGTTAAGATGTGATTTGGCATCAGATTTTGAATCCCATTGACCTCGTTGTAACTATGTTAAACATGAAATAGAGCCTGACATCTCATTCATTAGCATTGAAACTATGTTAAACATGAAATAGAGTCTGACATCTCATTCATTAGCATAAACAGTGGAAAAATAACGTTGATAATTCTTTATCACAGGAAACAAAGGAGCAGCTAGGACACCACTGAATTGGGAAATCAGATCAGGCATTGCACTTGGAGCTGCTCGTGGCATTGAGTATTTACATTCACAAGGGCCTAATGTGTCTCATGGAAACATAAAGTCATCTAATATCCTCCTAACCAAGTCCTATGATGCAAGAGTATCTGATTTTGGCCTTGCACACCTTGTTGGTCCCTCATCCACCCCCAACAAGGTTGCTGGCTACCGTGCTCCTGAGGTAACCGATCCTCAAAAGGTATCTCAGAAGGCAGATGTATACAGCTTTGGCGTATTGCTCTTGGAACTTCTAACTGGAAAGGCTCCTACTCATGCCCTCTTGAATGAGGAAGGAGTGGACCTTCCTAGATGGGTGCAATCAGTTGTTAGAGAAGAGTGGACTTCTGAGGTCTTTGATCTTGAGCTCCTTAGGTATCAGAGTGTTGAAGAGGAGATGGTTCAGTTGTTGCAACTTGCAGTAGATTGTGCAGCCCTACATCCTGATAAGCGCCCTTCAATGTCTGAAGTGAGACAGCACATAGAAGAGTTACGTAGGTCTAGCTTGAAAGAGGATCAAGACCAAATCCAGCAACCTGATTTGATCAATGATATTGATGATGTAACTTCTAGATGAGTTTGATCTGGGTTTGCCTCCATCTTGGTACTGATGGACTGTAAAAGGATCTTCTTGGCTTTGTCAAAAGCCCATATTTTGCTTCCTAAATCCTGTGCTTATGTTGTATTTTTTAACTTGGGCCTCAATTTGCTTCAGCACCCAACTTTGATTTTTCTCCTTCTTTTCCCCACCAATCTCCATTGTACTAGTTCCCTCTTTTTCTTCATAATCAATACACTGGGGGAGTGTATATCTGTTCCATTAGTCATTGTTGGTGGATTCTGGTTGATGTAATTATTACTTTTGCTTTATCATTGGCTTTTGCTTTTCTTGAAACTTTTTCTATGTTGAAACTGAGATGATATAGTCGCTGTTATTGGTTTATTTTGCTGTCTCGTAGGTGGCAGGTATCACCTCTTTAATTGTTGTAAACCCCACCTTGGAAAGCACCAAAAAAATAAAAAAATAAACCCCACCTTGGTAAAGATGGATGACTTATACCCAGAACTAACTTTGATTAACTCTTCCTCTCCTCTTGGCAGTTGAATTCAGATTAAGAACTCTTTCATCAAAAAGATTAAAAAAAAGAAGAAGAAAGAAAATGCTTTTAGCAGAAACTTAAATAGACACTAATAAATTGTCAAAAAGTGGTTATATGATGAGTAAAAATGCTAAGGTCAAACAGGTGTGGCCATATGTAAAAAGCTTGATATGATGTCTCTATAGATTGAGATAAGACAATAATATTAAAACAAGGAATATGAGTTTTTGGGTTAAGCATGAGTATTGAATAATTCAACAATTAATCTGACATGATTTCTAATAATAGGCTAGTTTAGTAAACTTAGCTAATTTGATTATTAAAAATTGTTAACATAGGATATTGCAAGGTACAACTTAGAAGGTCAGCTATATTGGTCCCCGTAAGCCAATTTTGGTATTGTGACTCAGCAGGAGTCGAGCAAATTCTTTCTTATCCCTTCTTAATGTAGGTTTCAAAATTCAAACATCAACCCGCAGTGGCTGGCACTTGAAATAATTTTTCTCAGGGGAGTACAAACTGAACTGATGAAAGTTTGTATCATAAAGGTGCTGTACATATGGATGTGATGAAATTTGTAACTTTATGGTGGACCAAAATGGGGTACACTTTAAACACATAGTGGAGGGGTAGTGCAGTTTAAAGTGAGTGATTCTGATATGGCGGTCCTACTCCTACTTCTTTGTGGTTTATGGTCATATTTTGTAGGAATAATATTATTTACACACATAGTTACACATTTATCATTTCACATTTGTTTAATTTTTATCATTTGATTATATTTTATTTTATTTTATGTATATTTTTATTCTAATTTTATCACCTCACACTCATGTGGAATGACGTGTACCGTATTAATATACACCAAACATTTATCATTTTGTTGGCATATAATGATCAAGACTCTCTTATTATTATTGTTATTTTTTGGGTTAATATTTTGAGAGGCTGCATTCAAATAAGCTTGAAAACAAATGAATGAGAAAGTGATTAGGGAGAAGCAAAGATTGACATCCCACCATTTTACTGCATGGGATGCAACTCTTTGGCTATTGTTGTCCTATTCTCTGTAATCTTCTTTCAAAATTGGTGACAGTTATAGCGGCACAAACACAAACATTGGACCATTTTCGCTTCCTTTCTTACAAATTCACACTGCTGGATGATATTTGGCGCCAAGCACATTTCTCACTAAAATGGCTGTAACTCATTAATATTTTGCTGAAGATGTCAACTCATGAGATTTTTTTATAGTAAGTGCAAAGATTTAAAATTAAATATAATTTGTATAAGAGGTGATAATTTATTTATACATGAAAATGGAAAAGTCTTATTTTTATAAGTAGTGCAAAGAAAGAATAGAGATTTAGTGAATAAATATAAATCAAAATAGTGCGATTATATATTACTTATTAATAGAGGCTTTTTTAATTTGAATTCAAATTATGTAATTATTATAAGCAGAAAGCCGATTAGATAAACTAACCACGTTGACCATTTCAGTCTAAGTGTGGACATGTTTAAATAGGTATATATCTTAATTTGAATATTTTTATATAAATTTGTCTGGGTCTAAGTTTGCGTATGGGTAATATTACCCAACCTGACCTATAACTATATTGTTTTCTTACATATTGTAATATTTTTTATATATTTTTTTAAAAATCATTATTGAATTGTTATATTATAAGGTAATTGAAAAATTTAACGTAAGAATACTCCTTTTTTTTATTCTTCATAAAACAAAACTCAATTTTCATTTGAAATTAAAATTTTAATTTTATATAAACAAACTGGATAAATGGGTAAATAA
This sequence comes from Ormosia semicastrata, assembly GCA_029884595.1. Classification (NCBI taxonomy): domain Eukaryota; kingdom Viridiplantae; phylum Streptophyta; class Magnoliopsida; order Fabales; family Fabaceae; genus Ormosia; species Ormosia semicastrata. Next base: position 137,534,932 of record JAQQTO010000063.1, read on the forward strand.
GTAAATAGGTATGTGTATTTAAGTATTAGATGGGTAATAGGCCTTTTTTTTAACAATTCGTATTTAATATTTTACTCATTTGAGTCTGGGTTTGTTTATCTATTACATATGTGAGTCTAAATAATTTAAGCTCCGGTCTAGACACGGCATATTATCATCCCTAATTAAATATAAACTTTTGTCATAACCAAATATATATAAACTTTTACTTAACATTTTAAAATTTTAGAAGAAAATTAATTCAAAATATGATATTAAAAAAAATATTCTCCCGTATAGACCATGTGAATATAAGTAATTATGTATTTAGACAAATTCTGAATATTAAACATTTGAGCGTATAGACACATGTGAATATAAGTATTATCTGATATATCTATACGACATAGCAATAGAAGAAATTAATAGATAATAATTAGTAATGAAAAGTATATGAAAAAAACAAATAAAAATGTGAAAAAAGAAGTAAAAAAAAGAACTAGAGAAATTTTAAGATATATCATATCTAACTTAAACCCAGCCCAACATATAGCCATGACCCAAAAAAAAAAAGTGTTGCAGGTATTTCACGGTAAAAATAATTGGGATTGGTGGAGTGGGACAGGGCGGAATATTCTATTTTTTCATTCAAACACACTAAAAATTAAAGATTTAAAAAATAATAATAAAATTAAAAGCATAATAATCATTTATATAGAAGAAATTAATAGATAATAATAAATAGTAAATTTTTTTTAAAAGTAGTTCATTCAATAAAAATTATTTTAAAATAAATGTAAATTTTTAAGTAAAAAAAATCAAAAAATCAGAAGATGTTGAAATTTAAGAAATAAAAATGAAAACTGAAAAAAATTTTGTCATCTCTAATAAGAGATCTAACTTATAAGCTCATCAGTACCCTTATTCCAAAAAAAAAAAGAATCTGTTATTATATATTATTTTTAAAAAAAATTAAAAAGAAATAGAGACATTAAGAGAAAATGTACAGGCCTGCTCCCTTTGGCCCCAACAATTCAAACTCTAAAGCTAACCCACCACCTACCCTTAACCTAATAACTTAAACCCAGCCCAACATATAACCATGACCCCCAAAAATAAAAAAGGTGCTGCAGGTATTTCACGGTAAGGGGATTCTAAAGATAAACGTAGGAGATAGGGATGGCAATGGAATGGAATCACTATTAATTTTATTTCAAATGAAAAAAATTAAAAAATCTTTTTAAACATCGTTACCATTCAACCACGTCGCTGCCATCTGAACTCACCAAGTCTCCAAATACTTTTACCTCAAAATATGATATTAAAAAAATATTCTTTGAGCATCTGCTATATAATCAAAATCTATATTTTAGTCATATCTCTGTATTTAATAACGAATAACTAATACTCTATTTTATAAAAAAAGATTTAAAAAATAATAATAGCAATTAGATAATAATTAGTAAAGAAAAGTAGAAAAATGAAAAAAAATCAGAAGAACTCTAAACCTAACCCACCACCTACCCTTAACCTAATAACTTAAACCCAGCCCAACATATAACCATGAGATTAAGTTTTTATTGTTCTTTATGTATAATCAATTTTCGACCAAAATCTGGTTTCAAAAGATCATTTTTTGCTAAAAAAGATTTTTTAATTTTTTTCATTTGAAATAAAATTAATAGTGATTCCATTCCATTTTCAAAATGTTATTTTTTGCCATTCTCATCGTAGTGTTGGTCGCAAGTCGCAACAAGAATAGATGTATGGATTGTTGTTGTAAGAGAAGTATCGGCTGAATATCGCAGTGTGAATGTTCAGATAACGGAATTAACATTAAAACTTCTACCATTCTTGCTGCATAAACGTACACAAAGACAAGTTGATTGAATTTGTATCCAAGAAGGACCCAACACACACACAGGTCGAGATCTATGAAGTAAAAGCCAACTATATATACAGTGCATAAAGTCAAGTGCGAGATACAACAAATGTAAGAGAAACTGCATATCAAGATACTCTAATCTTGAGAGAAGTAACTGATTAAGGGCGACTAAGCAACTATCAACTAATTAGCTTCTTATAAATAAAATGTTAGTGCTTAGCAGAAAAAATGATAAGAGTGTAGGTAGTTCATGTGCTTAAGAAGCGTTGCTACTTAATTGTTGATGGAGTGACCAACACGTGGGCCATGACCTGGTGATGTGGGCATGAAATCGTGCACGCGTCTTGATCATTCTTGGTGCACCACTTGATGAGAGATACTCCTTCCGCGATCACCACCCGCATGAGCTGCAACACTAGTCATGGTGTTTTCTTTTTCTTGAGGTTTCGACCAAAAGGGAGACCTCAAATGCCTGCCTTGGACAAAGATGAATAAGGATTCTTTAAAGTGAAGATCTTTATAAGTGAACAAGTAAGTTTACATTAATCATTGATGGTTGATGTGAGTTTATTTATTTATTTTACAAAGATTCTCACTTTAAAGTATCTTAGTTTCACAAAGAAAACTCGATGGTGCAAAATAAAAAACATGAGGAGAATACAGACAATTTGGACCCTTGTGTTTTCCATTTTAACGTGTTTGTTTTGTTTGTGAATGAAAGAGGAGAATGATATGTTTAGATAGAAATGGAGTGTTGGATGAGCGAAGACTGTCGATACTGAAAAGCACCTCCATTTGGTATTTATCCTAGTGTTAGAGACCAAAAAAAGTGAATCTAATTAAATTTTTAAGGTTTGACGACCACAGCAAGTGATGTCTTTCAGTCCTCGTCGCTGGGAAAAGATTCCGCGGAGACATCTTGTGAACTATATTCACTGTTTAAGCCCAACCTCTCGAGTGAGACAGCTGGTATCATTTTTGTGCTGTGTCTAGTTGTAATGTTATTATGGTTAAGGGTGTTTCAAATTCGGTTCGTCCTAATAATCTGTGTCAGCCAAAAACTAATTGAAGTGGATTTGAATTTTAAAAATTGGACATGGTGCATTTTCAGAATAAGTTCTGAGTTGTCCCAACCTAGCTCAATGTTGCAACATATTTTAAAATTTATAATTTTTTTTATTATAAGTATTAAATAATAAAATTTCTTGACTTAAATTAATACATTTTGTATAATATATATTTATGTTGATATATATAACTTGTTTTAGAATATATATTTTTAAACATTCTTTACTTTTAGTCTCATACTACTATAATTTTATAAATTAACTTTATATAATGTTCAAATTTGTATAATTTATTTAATTACTGGGTTGATTTCGTACTAATCCAATTATTTGTTAGACCATGATCAAGACAGGTTAAGGTCTAAGAAATTGATCCTATCAAAATATTAGACTAGATTCGAGTCAAGATAAATTTGTCACATGAACATTCTTATTTCTTGTCTCTCTCTCTCAGTCCATCAAGCAAATATATTGAAATAATGTTAAATACATACACTTATACACACATTACATCATATTTTAATATTTTCATCATTTGATTACAACTTGTCCTATTCATTTTTTGCTTATTTTTTTATATATTCACACTCTAATTCTCATGACTCAGTAGATGTGAGGAGATCTTGCTCCTTGAGATATGAACAATATGCCACTTCTCTCTCTCTCACACACACAACGCTCGTATTTTATATTTACTTGGCCTAGGCGGCAATGATGTATAAAAACCTAGAACCAAGTTTGAAATTAATCGATTAATATAATTTGAACTTCAAGTAGCAGAGGTGTTATTTATGGGCTTCAAAGATGTCTTTTGCCCTTCATACAACTCAAGGGCTGCTTCAGAACTTTAAATTTTGAGAAAAAAATGATTTTTTTTTCACGTCCTAAATACAATATTTATGTGTGACATTATATTAGATGTGAACGTGATTAGATATTATCATATATCGTATGTAAAGTTAAAAGTATGAAATAAATGTATCTTATATAAATCATCTGATTGAAATATTGTCTAGATATTATATTCTGAATTTTCAAATATCATAACTTAATTTTAAAAGGCTAAGCGTACTTCTGTATCTGCTCCGTGGACATGCAACTTCCCACTAAGGACTTCACTTTCAAAGCCATTCACTAGGTTAGGTCTTTTCATGTGGGATTCGCTGTATGCTCCCCTTGATTAATATTATAGTTTTTTGGAATTAATGCATACATAAACTATTATTTTTGTGACCTACTTTAGTTTGGTTTACTTCTGAGAACCGTAACCTAACCTTGCATTGCCACTAGAGGATCCAAAAGAAGTACCCAAAAAGAATAAACAAGAAGAAACAAAGAGAACTCAAAGATTCCCTCATGTTCAATAAAAAGACAAATAAATAAAGAAAAAAAGATGGTTCCTCTCAGTTTGGGTCATCATTGGGTCTCAACTCGCATGCAAATTAAATGGAAGTGCTTTCGAATAATAAATCAGATTGCCACCCCAGTTCTTGTCGTTCTGCTGCCAGTACTTGCGCTAGTGATTTTATATACATGTATGATGTATCCCTGTAAACTAGAATGAATGTGCTGGGTTGGTGTAGTTGGTGAGATTTATATATCACTGATTTACTATGCACGCATTTCCGTTTCCTTTGTCCAAGTGCTTCATAATGAATCATGAAGAACATTACATCAATGTTTATTTTTTTTTCTTAGAGTATCTCCTCTCAATAAATAATTTTGTCTATGTTGAGTTTTGTTACAAATCCTTACATAACTGGTTCTAAGCTCGGATAAAAGAGAAATGTTGTGTTAGGCAGTCGATAGTCAATGTAAAACGTTGTCAAATCTTTATGACATGGATCAACAATGTGATTGTGTTAATGCTAGGTTGTTACCCCTAAACAATGCATTGTATGACTCGAGTACAGTGTCAAATGAGTAAGAGTCGCTGTATCGCCGCTTGAGTGTAATAAAAATAAGCAAGGGTTCCTACATTCTTGTGAACGAGTGTGGATAAAGAAGCTAGTTTATAAGAGTATAATGTGTTTTGGAACTTGGAATATAGGCACACTTACAGGTAAATCAATGAAAATAGTTGACACAATGATTAGGAAGAGGATTAATTTTATGTGCCTATAAGAAACTAAATGAGTTGGAGAAAAGGCAAAGGAACTCGATACTTCGAGTTTTAAGTTTTGGTACACTGGTCAGGTAAAACCTAGATATGAGGTATAATAGTATATAAGAATTGGAAGAATAATGTTGTAGATGTGAGAAAGTTTTGTTGTGGAACAGAAAACTTTTAATGTTATCAGTGCGTATGCACCCCAAGTAGGGTTAGATGAGCACTATAAGATAAAATTTTGAGAGGATTTAGAAAGTTTAGTTCAAATAATACCATTAGGAGAGATTATTTTTCTAGGAGATGACCTAAATGGTCATGTGGGGAGTGAATCTAGAGGGTATAAAGGTTTGCATGGGGGTTATAGTCTAGGAGTAGCTAATGCAGAAGGCAAAGTGATTCTAAATTTTTTGGTAGCGTTTGATTTTACAATAGTTAACATTTGTTTTAGGAAACGGGAAGAACATCTTATCACATACAGAAGTGAGAGTTCTTGCTCTCAAATTGATTTTTTTTTCTAATAAGGAAATTTGATAGAAAGTTTTGCATGGATCGCAAAGTCATCCTTGGAGAGAGCTTGACTACCCAACACAGGGTTTTTGTTATGGATGTACGGGGTTAAGATGAGAGTAATAGGAAATTATCGAGACAGAGTCCCAAGGGTCAAATAGTGGCAACTAAAGGGAAGTAAACAAATGCTCTTTTAGAGGAGGAATATGGAGAAAGAGATTTGGGAGGTACAAGAGAGTGCTAATGATATGTGGGACGAGATAGCCAAATGGATTAGGAAGGTAACAAAAGAGACACTCGGTAAATCAAGAAGCTTTGGACCCAAAGATAAAGAATCTTAGTGGTGGGATGCAAGTGTATAAGATAAAGTTAAGGTTAAAAGGGAATGTTATAAAGGTTAACACATGTGTAAAAATGATGAAAATTGAGTAAAATATAAGGTAGCAAAAAAAGATACTAAGAAGGCGGTGAGCAAGGCGAAAGCTAAAACGTTTGACAAGTTATATCAATCTTTGGGCACCAATGACAGAGAAAGGAATATTTACAAGCTTGCTAAAAGTAGAGAAATGAAGGCAAGAGACTTGGATCAAGTGAAATGCATTAAGGATGAAGAGGGTAAAGTCTTGGTTATGGAACAAGATATCATGGATCGATAGAAGGATTATTTTCACAAGTTATTTAATGAGTGACATGAGACTTTAGGAGACTCGGACATTCTAAACACTAGAGAGGAGAACCAAAATAAAATATTTTATCGGAGAATTCAGGAATTTGAGGTAAAAGAAGCATTGAAGAGGATGGATAACAAAAAAACGATCGGACCGGATAATATACCTATTGAGATATGGAAGTGCCTAGGAGAGAAAGATATAAGCTGACTCACAAAACTGTTTAACGAGATAATGAAGTATAAGAAAATGCCAAATGAATGGAGGAGAAAAACTTTAATCCCTATTTATAAGAACAAATGAGATATACAAAACTGTACAAATTACAGAAGGATTAAGCTCATGAGTCATACCATAAAATTATGAGAAAGAGTAATTGAACGGAGATTAAGACAAGAGACTCTTATTTCAGAGAATCAATTTGATTTTATGTCTGGGAGGTCAACAATGGAAGTAATCTATCTTCTACGAAGATTGATGGAAAGGTATTGGAGGAAGCAAAAAGACCTACACATGATTTTCATTGATCTAAAAAAAGCCTACGATAGGGTACCGAGAGAGGTATTGTGGAAAGCTTTGGAGAAGAAAGAAGTTCGTATCGCTTATATTCGAGCAATTCAAGATATGTATGATGGAGTTAAAACTAGTGTGAGAACACAGGGTGGGGTCATGGAAGATTTCTCTATAACTATAGGACTGCACCAAGGGTCATTTTTGAGTCCATATCTTTTTACTTTGGTCTTGGATGTGCTTATTGCTCATATCCAAGAGCCAATGCCACAATACATGCTTTTTGCAGATAATATAGTCTTAATTGGAGAGTCGATACAGGAAACAAATGAGAAGTTAGAACTATGGAGACGAGTTTTAGAAGAACATGGCTTCCCTCTAAGCACGAGTAAGACGGAGTATATGAAATGTAAGTTCAGTAAGAACCATGTTAATGCTAGCTTAGCAATGAAAATTGGAGATCATATCATACCACAAGTTATACGATTTAAGTATTTTGGATCTATCATACAAAATGACAGAAAGATAGAGGGAGATGTAAACCATATGATTCAAGCTGGATGGATGAAATGGAGGAATGCTTCAAGATGTATTTGTGATAGAAAATTATCTCTCAAACTTAAGGATAAATTTTATCGCACAATTATAAGACTCACGATGTTGTATGGTACTGAATGTTAGGCGGTAAAACGCTAGCAAGAGCATAAAATCAGTGTCACAAAGATGATGATGTTGCAATGTCACAGAGATGATGATGTTGCGATGGATGTGTGATCATACAAGATAAGATAGGATTATGAATGAATGCATTAGAGAAAAAGTAAGGGTAGCAGCTATTGTGAAAAAGATAAGAGAATCTCGTCTTAGATAGTTTGGACATATAAGGAGAAGACTCTTAGAAGCTCCTGTAAGGAGAGTAGATCAGGTGGAGGATAGCCCAGTAATTAGAAATAAAAAAGATTAAAAAAAATTATAAGTGAAACGATTAAAAAAATTTAGATTTGAATGATATTTCTGATGATTTAGTTTGTGATAAAATACAATGACGTCGTTTGATTTATATTCAACTTTATTTAATAAAAAGATTTTAATTATTATTATTGTTTTCGTCTCTCAATAAATAAAAAATTAATTTTTCCTAATACAGTCATACGTCTAAATGAAGATTCTTACTAACTGTATAAACGTTACATCAATGCTATATAGCTACGATTTTTGTGTTTTGGACTATTATGAGTAATAATCCAACAGAAACAGATACTACAATATTTAAACCTAATGCATTTAGTTTAAGCATATTTGCAATAAAAATTTTAGAATTCAGAAGACGAAGAGTCTCGCTAATTTTGATCTTTGAGCCAGTGGCTCTCAATCATTTAAATCTCTATGCGAATCTGCCATTCGTCATTCATGACGACATTACTCGTATAATGAGTGTGGGTTTTGGCCAACTTATAAATTATGTAATTCACATATATCAATTTACAAATATTTTTCTGTCAGAAAAAAAAATTACAAATATTTTCGTTGACCAGATAACTTCCAACTCAAAAACACTATTCACACCTTGTACCAGATTACAAAGCAGTATCGCCACAGTTGATAAGCAATTTTAATAATCTGAATGGTTTATAATTTGTACCACAAATATTTCCGCGGGTTAGCATAAACTATAAGACTTAATTTGAATGTATTGTTGGTGTAAAAAAAATTTACGCTATCATTTAATCATGCATTATATGTCATAAAAATTATTTAACTCTCACAATAATTATCTCAAAAATCAAATATATAATAATATATAATTAATTTATAATGTAAAATTTTATAATAACCATCCATCAAAATTAAACTCATTATCAAACTCCCAAAAAAAACTATAACAAACTTCTGCCTTGCTATTAATTGCCTTTTTTTAACATCTCACTGTTTCTAAAGCGATTTTTTTTTACATTTTTTTTACTGTCTTTTTGTAGAATATATATTTTTTTAATTTATAATATAGACAATCGGAAATAACTTTTGTTCATAGTGCTGTTTAACTTTCCTTGATTATATAAAACGACCACCCTATGCGATTGATGACATTAAAATCTGACAGATTACAAATCCTTTCTAAGAGACAAGGTAAAAAAAGTTAAAATATTTTTCCAATATTATTTTTGAATCAGTACCGAATTTCAACCATATTTTTAGTACCAGCTCACATGAAATCCACTAAAATTTGTCCACATAACATTGCCTTCTAATTAGGCACTAAGCTGCCAGAAAAAGGAGTGGAGGCCAAAGTAATGTTTCCTTCAAGATAACATAGCCAACTAAGTTAATATAAAACCAACAGAAACCATGCAAGCAAGTTAATGACTTTAGATTAAATATAGTTTTATGATGGCTAGGGCCAAAGTCTCGAAAATGCTCCAAGAAGAAGGGGCCTCGGAAGAGACTTCACAACATCAAATTTCTAAGTAAATAATATTACTGTGGTCTGAACAAAAAGGGATCTGTTCTCATTGCTAGAGTATTAAGGAAAACAGGATCAGTACTCCACACAACAATGTGAGCAACTGAGGTATGCATTTTTAAATTTACAGTCCTCAATTCATACACAACATAAACCGAAAGATTGAAAACCCCCAGTGTTGTCCTGTAACCTAACAAGCAAAGAGTACATCCTGAACCAGTTTGAGCCTCTAAATCTCTGCAAAATCCAGCAATACAAATTAGATCAGCAAGCATATAAATAAGACATGATGAAATGACAGAAGTTTTGCAGAATCATACATTTACAAGGCATACAAACAACAAAGGTGCTTATGGCCCCCCAAAATTGCTTGGATCATATGTAGAAAACCAAATTCTGGACTTTGACAGGGGATGAGACAGCTATGCACTAGAATTTGTTGACGGATCATCTTTCCATCCCTTGGTGAGAAGATCATAGTTGATTGATGCAAGCTGGGAGAGATTCTGACAACCAAATGGAAACATTAAGCACACAATATAGGAGAGGATATATTAGGCATAAATTGGGAAAGTATAGCAGAAGCCCAAGAAGAAAACTTGGGGAAAAAATATATATCAGACTCAATATCAACAAAATATAACATGCTACACACGCAGGGGAAAAAAATATTATTAGGTTAGTACTGAATATAATAGTAAGCTCAGAGAGAAGCCTTTCTTCCTATTCATCATATGTTAAATCCCAGTCAAAGTGACAAGAAAACAAGGATAATAGACTATGCATCATTCATGAAAGTTAATTCTAATTATTTCTTTAAATTAGAAAAAAACAGAATATAATTAGGGAATTACCTTAAAGGAGAAATTACTAAAAGAGTAATTGACAGATGAACCAGAATCAAACTCGGCAAGACCCCCACATTCATCTCCCTGTTTATAGATGTTCCCAAGAGGAAGTCAGCCTACAATACTTCAAATAGATTTTAACAGTTAGTATTTTAAATTTAGCAATGTCTATAAATGCAGTACCACTTCATCTTGGCGATTGCTCAAGCAACTACTGCTGCCACTTAAGCTATCAGCATCACTAGAATCGTCGACATCACTTGCTGGATATACAATGCCATCAGAAGTATTCCATGAGTAGCGACTAGTGAAGTAACTAGTATCTAGAGCACTCTCAGAAGTAGGAACAAATGCAGCCTGCAAAACCAACAAATGTATTATGTTGTTCAGCACATAACATCTACTGATCTACATCAAGGGACAGGCAGTACAATTAACAATAACATCTATGACTAAAGTGAAGTATTACATACCTTCTGCCTGGCAAGTGTGTCCCAGTTTATATCCTTGAAGAAAACATGTTGCTTCACCTGGATCATTAAGCGTATATCACTTTCACATTTGAAAGGGGGGAAAAAAGAAAATTTTATCATAAAAATGGAAAAAAAGCATCTATATGATTATAAGAAATTAGATCACCTCTGATGCCCCTCTTGCTCCTAGTCTTTGATTAGGATCTTCAGTCAATAATCTGAAAATTGAACATCACAGGCACTAAACGAAATAAACATCCAGCTATCTTAATTATGTGAGTGCTTAACTGAGAATAACACCCCATGACAAGAAATCATATTATAAAATGTTTAATGTCATTATTATTGGACAAAAGCATCAATCTTAAAAGCCCTTATGCAAGGCAGCAAAATATGCTTTTGAGAATCTCTTGAACAAAACCTAAATACACTAATTTAAATGGTGCAAAGAGACCAATATTTGGAACAGATATTTGGTAGATCATGCCGTTATGCCAAAAAGCAGTATATTTTGTTATTAACACTAAAATATCTAATATGCAGCAAAGTACCTTAAGCGCTGGACAATGCAAGTTAAGCAGGAGATGAATTAAATTATATGTATCATAAAAGAAAGTATTAAGCAGTTATACAGGACTCAAACGAATCAGGCTAGAGCAACTAAACTCCTCTGGGTATCTCAAGATAGTTTAGAAAAATTATGTTCTAATTTAAAGTTGATGATAGGTCTCAGGACAGACAAAGCAAGGTAACAATGCCTCAAGATAGATCAGTACCTAGCTAAGGGTACCTGCAGAAAAAGCTTAATTGAATAAAGACTAGGGTTTGTAGATTGATTAAATTTGGATTCTTTATTTCTTAGAAAAGAGGACTTATCAGACCCCTAGAAGAAACATCACTGCAGCATTTTTTAAAACAGACCCTCAATATTCTAAATTTTGCTCTTGCAAACTTCAGAACTAAAGGCAAAATATAAAGCACGCATTAGCAGTTGAAGTAAGTGGCCAGAATGTTCTTTCCTAAACATCACAAAATATAAGACCAAGATTGCTAATCAAAATATGTTAGCAAAGGTCATCATCTTTGCATTAACAAGCAGCAAAAATACTCAAAGGTATTGAAAATAACAGATACAAGGGATTGATATTCTAAAATATGTTGCTCAACACAAATAATTTCCTAATAAATATAATAAGAACATAACATGTCTATTACCGATCAATAAGATCTTGTGCTTCAGGACTCATTTCTCCAAGAACTGTGGGCCAAGGTATCTTACGATTAACAATATTATCAAATATAGTCTACAAACGCAAAAATAACATCATCTGTCAGTGAGAACTCAACCATATAAAGACAAAACAAATAAGAACAGAACCTTAAAAACCATTTATAAATATTCATCACACAAAGAAGTAGGGTATAAACCTGAGGATGCTCTGCATTGAAGGGTGGAATACCAACAAGCAACTCAAATAAAATGACCCCAACAGACCACCAATCTGCAGTATACCCTGTAAAATTTGAACAAATATTTTGTTCATGTTATGTTAGCAATAATAAATACACATGAAAAAAACATGCGAAGATTCACCAGTATATAATGTAGAACCACTAAATCAGCATTCAGCAGGCTACAACACAATAAAAATTCATTTGATTTCACTATAAAGATAATTCCAGATTTTTTCAGCATCATTAAGAACTTAATTCTAAACAGCAGAAAAATAATGTTTCTGTAATGATTTTATTTTATTTTTTTAAAAAAATTACCCTAATAATGACAAAAGTATAATCTGTATTTAAAGAGAGGGAAAAGAAAACAGAAATCAAACCACCTTAAAATAAAAATATATCTATACGAACCATGTCCAGTTCCCAAAAGTATCTCTGGTGCCAAATAATCAGGCGTACCCACAGCAGAACGTTTCTTCCTCTGTTCCCTTTTATGCTCAGATGTAGATAAGTGAGGCTCATCCTCCCCAAGTAGGGATGTCCCACTCACTGCTGGACCAGACAAATCATCTGTGCTGTTGATGAGACCAACTTTTGAAAGCCCAAAGTCTGTTAACTGCATGAGTAGACAAAAAAAAGGAAAAACTTTCAACAAGTTGATTACCTGAACACCATCATGTATAACATTTATTCAAGAAAGCCACAAGGTTACATGAATATTGAAACTCAAAAGAATGCAATGTGTACCAAGAGGTGGGGAGACTTTGAGCTAGTTTGGATGAGCTTTTATAAAAAGAAATTTTTTATGTCAGATGTTTTTTAATAAGGTCTTTTAAAAAAGTAAAAGTTATTTTATGTTTGGAATGTAACATTTGAGAAGTACTTTTATGTTTGAACAGTTCTCTTTGTTATAAAGAAGTCTTTTTTTTTAAATAAGCACAAAAATCTAGCTAGAAAAAGCACATTAGTAACACAAAAATGTGCTATTTTTATTGCTTCAACTTTTTAAAAAAAAAAAAAATCTCATCCAAACACACTAAATATAACAAAAGTGATTTTTTTAAACAAAAATATATATCTTTTTTTAAACCAAGAAAAGCACATCCAAACAAGCACTTAATCCCTAGGAACCCACAAAGCCACACAAATGCCAGCAGGAAATTTTTTAACCATTACCTTCCTGAGGAAAATATATATATATAGTTTTGTATCTTGGTATAAAAATACAAATTATAGGGATTACATTGGTAGCACTGTTGAAAGAAGCTAATACTAGTAAAAATGTACAACTTAATGACCATACAGGCCCAAACAAAATTTGACCATACAGGCCCAAACAAAATTCCCAATCACCACCAGAGCAGCTAAACAGGCTAGTCCAACCAAAAATCATAAAGCTAATTGTGCTAAAATACAAGACTGATGGCATTAATCCTAAGAGTAAAAAGGGGGCGGGGAAAAGACAAGTCAGTAGTTACCTTAATGTGACCATCATGTGCAATCAATAAATTGTCTGGCTTCAAGTCACGATGAACCACACGTAGTGAATGCAAATACTCTAATGCAAGTACCTACCATTGGACAGAAACTTAAGTTTGCAAAATGTAATAAAAGATCCTTTTTCTAGATTACCACAGAGAGAGAAAGAAAGAGAGAGCGCCAATAATTACCACTTCAGCAATATATACACGGGCAACTTCCTCATCTAGGCAACCTAAATTCCTCAATAATGAATACAGGTCACCTCCATTAAGATACTCCATGACAAGATACAAGTTCTCACGACATGTAAAAGAATAGAAGAATCGAACCTGATTAAGTTCAGACTAATGTTAGAACAAGGTTACCATTTCTCAAAGCACCATAAAATAATTAGCAAGTTAGACCTGCTCACCACAAAAGGATTGCGCACTGTAATTAAGATATCACGTTCTGCCAATATACTTTCCACAGCGTTCTTACGGATCATGTCTGCTTTCTTCAGAACCTGTTTTAAAATAGTTCAATATAGTAAAGAACTAAAGAGTAAAAGAACAAAACAAGAAAGAAAAACAAATTTATAACACAGTCCATTAAAGATATCCCAACAAAGCTATGTCACCAAAATTTATTGCATTAAATTACCGTGGAAGCATAGAACCATGGAAAGATGGAAATAGTGTGTAATAAACAATGCCAGGAAATAATGTAGACAAATAATTCAAAGTAGATTTATTTTTACCGGATACGAAAAGAAAATTTATTAGAGAAGAAAATGAATGAAATACAAGGTCAGACTCAGAGTATACAAGAATTCAATGTAGATTTAAATTTCATATGTAACACTGCCTGTAACATGTTACGAGAGATACAAATAGTGAAATATGTAAAGATCAAATTAACAGCGATATGTAAAACTGATCAGCTTTAATAAGACCCCAAACAGATAGTTCAACCTTGGGTAACCCAACATTATTAAACAACCCTTCTACAAGCCACACAAATGAGCATGCACAAACAAACACAACGGAGATGAAAGGCGAGAGGACTAATGAACGTTCAAATTAAGTGATGATACAATAAATGAAAGCACAGCCAAAAATGATAAAGGGGGGGGGGGGGGGTTAAACAGTAACCAGCAAGTCAGAAGCATAAAATATAATTACCTTTATTGCAAAAAGATCACCAGTAGTTCTCTTTTTAGCCAAGAAAACCCGTCCAAATGCCCCACGACTGATAGGTTTTATAATCTCAAAGTCGTCAATAGAGGTACGATCCCTCGAAGAATGGATTGGGCTTGTTCTCAAGCTACGAACCACATCATCTTCCAAGAGAACATCATCATCAATTACAGTGCTCTCTATATCTATCTTTTCAACATCCACCATCTCAGTAAGCTGCAAATACTTCTCCCTACCAAACCAAATGACAACTTATTAGGAATAATCACCAAAAGATTGCAAAGAACAACTTGGAAAGACACAAGTATAGATCATTGTGAAAAATGTTTTAGGTGAACTTAAGGGAACTTCTGACTAGTAATGCCAGAGATAGATTTGGACAGATACTCATACAAACATAGAAGCAGTTATATCATTATGGTATATGGTATTCCATATTCAGTTATAAAGTTATGGATATTGTGTAGCAAAAGTGTTTTTAACAAGAATTTACCTATAATTTATTGATTATCTATCCACTGATGTTCAATGTTTACTTTAAGTGCTTTCCAAATTATAGAGAAGTGTTACAACATATATAGCAGCAAAGTACTAACCGTATCAGCTTCTCAATTCGTGTTCCAAAAGTCTCCACAGTAAGTGCATCAAACTTCCTTCGGTCTACAACAACCCGCAAGTCATCAAGACAAGATAATAAATATGACGTTGAGCGATCATCATCCAGAGGTGTGCTTGCTACACATCGTGCTATATCAGCAAGTTCATTCATCTACAATGATCAACAATAAACTTCTTAATAACTCAAAGTTGAGAATAAGAAATCACGAGATTTTCAATATAGTGATAATATCGACGATGCAAAATGAAACAGAATACTTCTTTTGTTTTGGGACGTAAAATTTTATCATACGAATTTTCAAATCAAACTGTTATTGTATTAAGTTTCTCATAATAATCAACATAGACATCATTTTGCGACCATATCCCTTCAATGTCCAGCACAAATGCCCCTTTTGTAATAGCATACAGCTGGTAGTGGGTTAAAAAAAAAAAAAAAACCCTACCCCTAACATGGAGCTCAGTAGCTCACATGACCATACCTAACCATCTGCCCATTTACCCAAGTTCAAATTTGACATGCTTCCTCATCTCTTGAATGTTTTTCCTATTCACTTCATTTTCAAAGAATCAGCGTTTTGTAAACAATTTAAAGGCAGAACCAAAAAAAACACCACAATTTTGAAAACTCTCATGTTTTCATCCTTATCATTCACAATTTTATGAAAGGACTTCGAGGTCTTGCTTTCAGTATTGCCTCATCAAAAATAGAAAATTAGAAATGATAGTCAAATAAATAATTTTTATTGCCAAACAATCAAACCAGATTTAAAAAAATCAACAGATAATTACAATTGCAGTGATTAATCTCTAAAACAAAATAGGAATTTTGCCACAAAAAAATGTCAAAGATAAGATGTTTCAGACAAAAATATTCTGAAGCAAGGAAGAGCTTTCCTTGATGCAAATATAATAGATGTGCCTCATTTATTAAAAAATCAGAACACATATAGTTGTAAATCATTTGATATCTACCATGCTGTACTTATTTTAATAAGAGGTTTGCTATAGAAATTAGAAAGTAATAGTGTTTTAGGAACAGTTATAATTACTGGATCATGTATCACCAAACATCATAAATGAATTCATGGGAAAGACCATTTGATACAAAATGCTGAATTGAATGGACAACTCCAGCCATGACATAAGGACAGGACAACAGATTAGAAAAAGAAGTACTTTACAAAAGAGGTAAAAAAAGGGGCATGCCTGTGGCAGATCATCATGTTCTGAATAAGCACCCTTCCCTGCCAAGAGCAAGTCAATTTGACTTGTCCTTGGTGTCATTAAAGGAGACCTAGGAGTCATGCTCCCTGCAGATGATGTTGTCATACCTTGGTCAGACTTTGGACCAAAACGAGTTTTACATGATATAAGTGGTAATCCCTTTAGGTCATCCATAAAAGCTGAATTATCAGTTTCAGGGAAACAATCTAGCATATCCTCTGAGCCTCTGCGAGACCAATCACTAAGTTTAGGGGAAAGAGCATCAGATTCTTCAGTCATACTTGAATTTGACACTTTTGCAACATCTGGACTTCCCAATATTTGTTGGCTATCCTTTTGTGCAGATGATTCCATCATTTTTTCTAGTGTTTCAGCAATTCTGACAAGACGCTCATTGACACTCAGACCCTTCTGATCACATCTATCAGCAACCGCACAAATCCTTGAATGATCTTCAACATGTGAAGTAGGTACTTCCTCCTCACATATACGACAAATTATTGAGCTCTCCTCACTATTATTCTGCTGATCTCCCCAGTAGCCCCAGGAAACTTTGTGTTGGTGCTTGGAAGCATGGTCCTGGGAATCTTTGATAGGAAGAAGCTCAGATGGCTTAGCAGCAGAGAGATCCACATCAGAAGTGAATCTCTTATTATTTGATGTCTTTGAAGGTTCAACCCTCCCATTATTTTGGTCCTTCAACTGAGCAGTTTCTTTTGGGCTTTTTCCTGATGGAGATGAGAATTTCTTCCAAGAAGCCATTCGATCCCTGCCTGAAGGAGACTCGAAGTGTTTTGAAGTGTCATCATCAGGACGAAGCGATAGATTTTCTGGATGCATAACATCTTTCTTCCAACCCAAGATACTCTGCTCTTGACTATATGCTTTTTTCGTTGAAGCCTTCGAGGCCTTTGCAGCACTAGAACTTTTAGCATCCCTTCCCAAACCAGGAGGAATACTTTTTTCAGCAGAATGCAAGGCTCTGGATTGATGGATATTGAAAACATGTTCATCCTCAGCCAAACCACTTTCCTTGTGGAACTGCAATAATCTGGTACACCTTGTAAGAATGAAAAGCATTCGAGTGTGAAGATGCTTTAGCATCCCTGGAGGAAGCTCTTGACGACTATCATCCAACTCCTGAACTATGCTTTCACACTGAAGCCAAAAATCCCCAGATGAAGTCATAGCACATCTCCTAGCCAAAACTAGCAAGTCCTCAATTGTCTCTTGCCACTCAGGATGAGTATCTGCATTTTTTTCAAGAATTCCAACCAGGTCTGCCGCAAAAATAGCCAGATCAGAGTTTACTTCTTCCTTTTCTTTATCAAATTTTGCCTTAATAACAACCAAGATCTCCTGCATAACAAAGCAAAGCAATTATAAAGTAATGCCTCCAACAACACAAATCAACTCCACAATATAATGTGAAACGGAAACTAAAGTACCTCCAGGTTATTTAACCCTCGAGGCTTCCAAAAAGGAAAAGGCCGGAAACCTTTGGAATTCAACTCATGGGAAAAGCTCTTGATGTCTGCAGGAAACCTCTTTCTGGGTGCACTTGTGACACGTAATATAGCTTGAAAACGAGGAGATTCAGACTCCTTCGGGTTTTCATAATCATATGCTGTCTGGAAAGAAAACAATCAATTTTTTCTGCTATAATGAATGAATAAACAGAATACAACATCTAATTTAGAAAAAAGTTAAGTTAATCAAAGTAATAACACGAGATACCACACACATACACACTCCACACACAGCGCTACCTCTGGAGTGCAAACATCTGCACTTCTTAAGCCTCCAGTCTGAGCCCATGGTGATGTCTGCCTCCCTGTTTAAAGTGATATCATGAGCAAAAACCAACATTTTGGGAAATAAAACAATATAATATTAGAAACAGTCAGCACAAATTTGTTGATCGGCAGTGGTTAAATCAAAACTGAACAAATGATGACATCAACCCAAAACCTGCCCCACAAACACCCCAAGTGTTCGCACTTGACAGTTTACACAAAGCCTGATTGGCTCCTATAGCCAGCCACTTGCATTGTGCAAAGCTGCAACCAGTATGATGCAGGCAGCAATAAATATAAGTTTAAAGATCCATAGACCTCACTTGTATGGTCTAATGTTGATATTTGGGTTAATTGCAATATTTAGTCAAGGATATTTCAGTAATTTAAATTAGGGTCTAAGAGTCAATATTTTTAGTTGTGTATTTGTACAGGCTATAGCTTTAGGGAATTTTGCTTCACTTATTATTGTTATTTAGATTTTATTTATGTTTATTAGAGGCTGGTTATTTCACTAGGGTATTAAATTGTGAACTACATCTACTTGATTAGTCCTGTATAAGTGATGTAAACAGCTAACAAAATATAGACAGTGCATGAAGAAATTATTTCAGGGGAAACTCTATCCTCCATGTGTTTGATGCATCTCTGTCTCTTGGGTGTGATGGCTAGTTATGACCACTTTTTGGTCAAACCTGGTCAATGCTCGGTGAACCGGGTAAAACCAGGAAAACCAGCTGTTTGAATCGGGTAAAAACTGGTAAACCCAGTCTACTTTTATCCAATCAGAAAAACCGGCTGATACTTATGATTTTCTTTTTTATTTTTGTTGAAAACTATGTAAATAGTGTTAGATTCATTGTATAAGTTAACCAAATTATGTAATTATGGTAATTAGGATCTTTGTATTTATTGTAATAGGTCTATATAATTCAGCCTCTGTTGTGTAGTTTAGACACACTATTTCACAATCTCTATGCATCTCTTTTTTCTATCTCAACATGGTATCTAGATCCTAAAGAGAGGCAATCCTAAAACCGTACGTGCATGGTGGATCCACTGCCCACCGATGAAAATTTTTTCAGGCCAATCGTGTTTCATCTCCAGTTTGCCAGTTTCCCTCTGTCGTGTCCACTATCCGACAACCGTCCTCTTGTCCTCCCCTATCCGCTGCTGTCCACCCGTTTGCCGCCGTCCATGACTTTCCAACAACCTTTTCGGCCGGCGACCCCATCGTTGGAATCAGCTCCTCCTGCTCGATCAACACCCAAAGACCTAACCCAAGCTCACCATCGACGCGTTCTCATGTGCCCCCTCTCGCATTAGCGCACAGTTTCACGCGCACCACTTCCAGCGACGCGTGCCAGCACGTAGGGCATTGTCTCCGGTTGCGACTTGTACCGTCGTGATCACCGTCTCATTTCTGGCTAGATCCCGGCCACCACCACCTCAACCGGTCACCAGAGCATCTCTGTCTCTCTCCAAGAACTATTTTGGTACTTTTCTGACCAAATTCCGACCACCACGACCTCTACCACTCACCTGAGCAACTCTGTCTCTCTCCTGGATCTGTTCAGGTACTTTGTGCTTCTTCTTTTTTGGCACTTTGTGTTCTGATCTATGGCCCCCACTGCCTTTTTTGCCACCACTTCCAGCAACGCGTGCCAGCACGTAGGGCATTGTCTCCGGTTGCGACTTGTACCGTCGTGATCACCGTCTCATTTCTGGCTAGATCCCGACCACCACCACCTCAACCGGTCACCAGAGCATCTCTGTCTCTCTCCAAGAACTATTTTGGTACTTTTCTGACCAAATTCCGACCACCACGACCTCTACCACTCACCTGAGCAACTCTGTCTCTCTCCTGGATCTGTTCAGGTACTTTGTGCTTCTTCTTTTTTGGCACTTTGTGTTCTGATCTATGGCCCCCACTGCTCCAATGAACATCGTAGACTCATCTGCGCAGCCAAGGCCATCTCGAGCTGAGTATGCAAAATTTTTATAGTGGTTTGTACAACGCCAGTCCTCTGGTTCCTTTGCTCCGACGGATGCCTATGCCGACTTTTTGAAGTGGTTTGAGCAACGTAAGACCTTTAGTTCCACTGCCTCTGTTGCACATATTGGTACTTCATTTGCTTGTCTCTCTCGCTCCCCATCCATTGGTACTTGGGTTCTTAATTCTAGTGTGACTAACTACATTTCTAGTAATAAGACTCTTTTCCCCAAACTTTTTCACAATGGTTATTTGTTTATTGTCACTTTAGCAAATGACCAGAGTTTATCATTCTGCAGGACCAGAGTTCGAGTCGGATACTTGGCACTGGATGTGAATCTCATGGCCTCTACCAGCTCTCCAACCCCTCTCGTGTTTGCGCTGTCAAGGATTTCCCTCTCACCATCCATGCACAGTTGGGTCATCCTAGCCTTCCCAAACTACAAAAATTAGGGCCTGACCTCTCTAAATTGTTGAGTCTCCCTTGTGAGTCATGTCAGCTAAGAAAACACACCCATAGTCCATTTCTCGATAAAGTCAGCAGTCGAGCATCATCTCCTTTTACTTTAGTACATTTTGATGTTTGGGATCCTATTCGTACTATTTCTACTCTAGGGTCCAGATATTTTGTCACTTTCATTTATTATTATTACTCTCGTTGCACTTGATTATTTTTTATGCAAAATCGCTCTGAGTTGCTTTCAATATTTCATAACTTTTATCATGAAATTAAAACTTAATTTAGTGTTCCAATACGTAGTTTGCGTAGTGATAATGCTCGTGAGTATATGTCTCAACCATTTCAATCTTCTATGGCTTCTTATGGCATTTTTTACCAAACATCTTGTGCCTATACCCCTTAACAAAATGGGGTCGCTGAACTCAAAAACAAACATCTTGTAGAAACAACTCAGACCTTTTTACTTCATGGTAATGATTCTTTCCGCTTCTAGGGTGATGCAGTTCTTACTGCTTGTTATTTGATTAATTGCATGCCCTCCTTTGTGCTTGATCATCAGGTCCCTTACTCTATTTTATATCCTCATCAACCTCTGCATTCCCTACCACCTCATATATTTGGATCTACCTATTTTGTTCATAATCTCACTCTTGGTCTTGATAAACTTTCCCCCCGATCTATTAAGTGTATTTTTCTTGGTTACACTCGGTCTCAAAAGGGTTATCGTTGTTTTTTCCCTGATCTCCAACGTTACCTACTCTCGGCCTCAGGGGAGATTTGTCGTCTTCACAAATCTCTGTATGACCTTAAACAGTCTCGTAGGGCTTGGTTTGGCCGATTTAATACTGTAGTTCAATAGTTCGGTATGACACGAAGTAAGACTGACCACTCTATCTTCTATTGCCATTCAGCTCAAGGGTTTATTTATTTGATTGTGTATGTCGACAACATTGTTATCACTGACAGTGATCACCATGGCAAAATTTAGGTAAAACAATATCTTAGTCATCACTTTTAGTTTCAGACCAAAGACCTTGGCAAACTTCGATACATCTTGTAAATAAAGATGGCACAATCCAATGATGGTATAGTAATTTCACAGAGGAAGTATGTCATAGCCATTCTTAAGGAAACAGGTTTGTTGAATGCAAAGCCTTTTGACACTCTTATAGATCCGAATGCTAAACTTCTACCAAATCAGGAGGAGCCACTCTCGAATACGAAAGATACAGAAGATTAGTTGGAAAACTGAACTAACTCACTGTTACCCATTCTGACATCTCCTTTGCAGTTAGTGTGGTAAGTCATTTTTTAAATTCACATTGTGATGCACATTGGGATACAGTGATTCACATCCTAAAGTATATTAAAGAAGCTCCTAGAAGAGGCCTTGTCTATGAAGATAAGGGTCACACTTCGATTGTTGGATACTCATATGCTAATTGGGCAGCTTCTCCTCTTAATAGAAGATCCACTTCCGGGTATTGTATATTCGTCAGGGGTAATCTGATATCCTGAAAAAGTAAGAAACTAAATGTGGTCGCAAGATCAAAAGCAGAAGCAGAATATCGAGTCATGGCCTCAACTACTTGTGAACTCATTTGGTTAAAACAACTACTTAAAGAGCTTCGATTTAGGGAGATTATGCAAATGGCGCTCATTTTGTAATAATCAAGTTGCATTGCATATTGCCTATAATCTAGTGTTTCATGAGAAGACCAAACATATTGAGATATATTGTCTTTTTATTTGAGAAAAGATTCTATCTCGAGACATCACCACTAGCTTCACCAATTCAAATGATCAACTGGCGGATGTTTTCACTAAGTCTTTGAGAGCAAGCTTGGTACATATGACCTATATGCTCCAGTTTGAGGGGGAGTGTTGAAAACTATGTAGTAAATAGTGTTAGATTCATTGTATAGGCTAATCAAATCATAACCAAATCATGTAATTATGATAATTAAGATCTTTGTATTTATTATAATAAGTCTACATAATTTAGCCTCCGTTATGTAATTTAGACACACAGTTTCACAATCTCTATGCTTCTCTTTTCTCTGTCTCAACAATTTTTATGCATGACTAGTTTTTTCTAACCAGACTAGTGGTCGAATTAGTAACCCAGCCATTTTTTCTAACCGGACTGGTGGTCGAATTAGTAACCCAACCATTTGATGGGGTTGAGCCTCTGTCTAGTTTTAACAAGTCACAATTGCGGTTCCAACCCTTCGGAAAGTATTTCAAAACTTTTGAGTCCTAGTGTTTTTAGTTATTGTAGCCCCGACTCCACCAAGGGAGAAAAGGCTTTTGTTGTTGTTGTATTTTTAGTTATTGTGTGTATTTCCCCAACAACTTTACCAAAAGGCGCCAAGACAAGCCATGTTTAATTAATTAAATGATTAAATAAAACAGCAGTAATATGGTACCCTTCAAAATATGATTTTCAAAAATATATTTTGTCATATGGAGAATATATGAAAACAGTTAACTTCGTCAATTGAGCTACGCATTTTTTTCTTTTCTTAAAGAAGGCTGGTTGCAATAAATGCTTAATTATTCTAATCTGCCAATGAGCTAAATCTTCTTGATAATGTCTTCAAATGTATAAATCAATTCAATGTCATCCAATTATGGACGATTATTTTGATACATGTTCATATTTGGGATTATATATAAACACTCAGTCATCAATATATGAGCTTTATATAAATTTTTATCTATAACACAGATATTCATTGTGAAGTCTGGAGATGGACGACTTTAATTCTGAGGTCTTGGAATTGGTAATTTTCAGGGTTCAGGTTAAGAATTGAGAAGAGGTTGGACTAGTTTTTTTTCGTAATTCCTTGGAATTGTTATAAATATGGAATTAAAACGCTAATTCTAAAAAGTCTTCCAAACATAAAAGTTAGGATTAGGTGGCTCAATTCTAATTCTAAGCTCCAATCCAAGCCCAATTCTAGGCTCCAAACAGGACGTTATTGTTAAAGTATATTATGTAGGTGACGAAGACCATTCTCCTAATACCTTTTTTTTTATTTTTCTCACAGGCAACCTCTTATGCTCACCGGCAATATCAATAAGGTACCATTTGGCAGTCGGAAATGGACTTGGATTTGAGTTTTGAAATTGGAATTCGACCTCCTAATTCTAATTATCTTATTTGGTACGTATATTATTAGAATTAGAATTCCAATTACGAACCCATTTCGATGGAATTGAAAAATAACAGGCTTATAATTCTCATAAAAACAAAATGGTAAGTCATCCTTCTGAAGTAATAATCAATGTATCGTAAATCGTAATGGCCTAATGGGCTCTTAATAATACTTCACCAAAATTTTAATCAAACTTTCCAAACTATGATCATGTACTTAACTGATTAAAAAACCAACTAAACCAATGCAATCAATTTTATTATTAAATAATATCCATAGCCATGCTCACACAACATATCATTACATAATACATTTTGATAAAAAAAAAAGAGTATAACTAAGAGGATAAATTGCAACACAGAGTTGCATTCATACCTGCTTCGGAGGATGATTCCGCGTTCTGTAACCGCGACCGCGCCAACACAATTGGACTCTGTTCCCTCGATGGTGCACTCCCAATCGACATGCTATCCGCATTGCTCCCATTATCTCCACCCTCGTGAAACCCGACTCTGCTCTGGTTCACCAACTCCTTCTTCTTCCCACCACTCCCAGACCCCGAACTCCCATCACCGCTGCCACCAGGCCTAGAGAGGTTACTGGCACCGAGCGCCGCCAAACCCTTATCGCCCCTGAACCCAAAAAAGCTCTCCTGCGGCAACGGCCCCGATCTCGTCTTTATCCTATTCAACCCAAGCGATGACGCCAGAATTGGCGAAACCGAAGATGACGACGGCGATTCCTTTTCCTTTCCATCCGCCACCACTGCTGCCACCGCCGTTAACTTCTTGGACTTCGACACCGAGCTCGAACCAGAGTCCTTGCCACCGGAACGGGACTCGAGCTGAGTTTGACCTTCTTTGCCCTTGACCAAGTCCTTCTTCCTGGCTCCGTCTTTCACCTGCGTCTGGCGGCATGTGGCGGCGGCGCTGAAAACGCCGCCGCCGCCGCTGACGGCGGGTGTTAGGGGTTCGTTGACGGCGGATTTCGATTTCTTCTTATCGGATCTAGAGGGGGAATTGGAGGGGAATGATCGGGGGCTCTTGGAGGACGCATCGGGACTTGAAGAATCGGATTTTTTGGAGGAAGAGAAGAATCTGCCCTTGAAGACCATGATCGGTGAAGTGGTGCAGCCCTAGCATCGGTGCAGGGCTGCTACACAGTGCGACATTGATGATGATGATGGTGAATTTAGGTTTTGTTTGAAGAACGAAGAAGAAGAAGAAGAAGAAGAGAAGAGAAGAGAATTGGAGAAGAAAGGGTGTGTGAACAAAAGAAGTAGGGTAGTTTGGATTTTAGAGAGAGAAAATGAAAGTGAAACGGGGGTGGTTGTGTTGTTCAATGTGTTGATTGTGGACTAGACTTGGTGTGAACAAAATATGACTATAAACTCTAGAAAGGAGAAAAAAAAATCAAACAAACAACCAACTGAAGAGGAGAGAGACATTAAAAATAAATAAA
The DNA here is from genome assembly GCA_029884595.1 of Ormosia semicastrata. NCBI lineage: Eukaryota > Viridiplantae > Streptophyta > Magnoliopsida > Fabales > Fabaceae > Ormosia > Ormosia semicastrata. The sequence continues at coordinate 137,560,271 of JAQQTO010000063.1, forward strand.
TAAATAGAACAATTTCGTCTAATGGATTCAAATTTCATTTTTCATTTTTCAACCCTGGAGATTGTATGACCAAGTTCAAAGATTTTTTATTTTTTCTTTTGATAATTTAATAAAGGTTAGGTTGATTTTTTTTATTGCATTCAAGTTATGTCTAAGTCAATTTAAATGTATTTTGACTAATTCATTTTCATAGTTTGGTCAAAAGTATATCATTTAAAATTATAAGATTTATAAAAATATTTTCTGTGATTTAATTCTAAAAAATTAGTATAATAAAAATTTAAATTTATAATTTATAATTATGTATGTATTCATACATTACATACTTTTTTGTTGTCAAATAAACTTTCGAATTATAAAGACTAAGTCGTTATCACCTATTTACACATCTCATACTACTTTATTATTAAATAAACCTTGAGTTATAAAGAATAGCTTGTTACTTATTTTAAGATGTTAGTATGTTTAGCAGTAAAAAACATGTTTAAGAGTTATTTCAATAAGCCAAAAAATCAATAGTTTTTTTACATGAAAAAAGTTGTTGGACAACAATTTATAATTTGAACATTTTTTAAAAAGATGTTGAGATTATTTTTAATAGTGATATATAAATATTATTTTATTTTTAATTAAATAATTTTTTAATTAATTAAATATTTTTTTATTTATTTATATTTATTTTAATAATTTAATACATAAAACTAATTTTTTATATCATTCAAATAAAATAGATTAATTTAAAATCACTTTTCAAATTAATATATTCAAACATAAAATTTTTTACTTATAATCGATAATTAATTATTAAAATAATCTAATTTTCATAATTATCTTAAACACATATTTAGAGCATGTTTGTTTTAACTTATTTCAATGTTGAAACAATTTTTTTAAATGTTATTTCAATAGTGTTATAACGTATTTGGTATAATTAATTTCAGCTTTTATACGAAATTAATACATTATAAATTTTTTTTTCATAATGTTGAAAATCAAAACTTATGATTCTATATTATAAATTATTTCTTATATTTTGATATGTAAATATTATTTTGTTTTAATTAAATAATTTTTTAATTATTTTATACTTATTTTAATAATTTAATATATAAAGACAAATTTTTTATATCATCTAAATAAAACAGATTAATTTAAAATTATTTTTCAGTTAACATATATAAACATAAAATTAATTATATTATAATCAATTATAATAATAAAAATTTATATAATAATTAATTATTAAAATAATCAAATTTTTACATCTATTTCAAATACATACTTAATATACAAATTATTTACTTTTGAAGATTACTAGTAGCAATAAATTAAATATAAATCTTACAAGCAAAGTAATTCGATTTTTACCGAGTAAACCAACACCCGTTAATAACCAAGTTCAAAGTTGAAGCTGCAACTGGTTACTTTTTTTACAATATAAATGTATTTTGAATCTCATTCTTTAAATGATTTAAAAAATGCAAATCCACATTAATTTATATTTTAAATGTCTTTAAATTACTCTTTGTCATGTGTAATAACTTATGTATCTAAAGTTTAACTTTAACATTTTAGTTTAATATATTGTCTTTGAATAAGTGTATTAAATATAATAAACTTAGAAGAGAAGAGGGAAAGGAAAAAATGTCAAAAAGAAAAGGAAAAAATAGTGAGATTTAAAAGATTTTGAAGAATCATAATTTAAGTGGCACAATTTTTTTATTACTTGATATTGAAGTTAAATTTTAATCAAATTACTTTGAATACTCTTTAACCTTTCATTTTATTTTCATTGAGAAAAATTTTATAATCAAATTACAGTTTATTTGTCATTTAAAAAAAAATATACAGCGTGTTTGTTTTAACTTTCATCCTTTCACCACAGAGGGATATTTGTAGGAAGAAATAAATAAGCATATGTTTAGAGCATCTTTAGTTGGAATTATTTCTTAAGCTTAAAAATATTGTTTTAATAGTATTATTATATGTTTGATAAAATTAATTTTAGTTTTTATACGAAATTGAATGTATTATAAATTTTTTTATAATATAAAAATTAAAATTTATTATTTTAATTTATAAATTATTTTTATATTTTAAGATATAAATATTATTTTATCTTTAATTAAATAATATTTTTTATTTATTTTATATTTATTTTAATAATTTAATATATAAAAATAATTTTTTATACTATTTAAATGAAATAAATTAATTTAAAATTAATTTTTAACTAATATATATAAACATAAAATTAATTTAATTATAATTAATTATAATAAAAAAATATAATAATCAATTATTAAAATAATTAAATTTTTATAATTACTTCAAACACATACTTAGTTGAGATTCATTTTGCTGCAAACGGAAAAAACATGAGTTACGAGACAATTTTATCGGATGTAAAAAATTTCTACTGTGTTCAAACGGCCATTTGCAAGGCTCCAAAATCTGAAACAATCGAAGCTTAAATTATTGTTGTAAACACAAGTTCCTCGTAAAATGTGTGGAAAGCCGTTTGTGTTGAGAAAAATCTCAACCAAACAGGCTGTTAAAAGGGAATCTGTTTTGTACCGTTTATCTTTGCAAAAAAATAGATCAACGGTGTAAATTAATCACCTGCAACCTATTTAACTTTTTTTTTTTTTTTCAATAGGTAAATATACATATAAAAAAATTATATAAATTTTAATTGATAATATTTATACATTTAAGTTTACATATAAAAAATTTAAATTATTTTTTATAAATAATTATATAAATAAAAAAATTATAAATTTTAACTAATAATTTTTACATACCCATATTTGCATTCATATCCAATTAAATCATTTTTTATAAATAATTATATATATAAAAAATTATATAAATCTTAACAAATAATATTTATATATACTCATATTCACACATATATCTAACCAAAAAAAAAAAGACAAAAGGACAAAAAAACCAAAAAACCAGTTATTAAACGTAAAATAAGGCGTCGTATGCACATTGGTTGTTGTAGGATGAGGACAGGAGAGATACTGTTTTGCCAAAATTGGAAAAAATAGAAGTTAGGAGGTGGTTGGGAAGGGAAAAAAAACTAACAATTTTTTCTTGATTTGTCAAATAGGCTCTTCTCTTATTTTGGTTAATAAGAAAGGATCTTCATCTATTGTTATATGTTAAATGGCATGTGTGAACTATGAAGCACGCTAAGCTACTTATTTTACGAAGAAAAACATGATTTTTTTAATAATAAATCTCAATTTTAGTTATCTAAAAATACGAGTGTCACTTAAATTTATTAAAGAATTTTAACGTTAATTTAGACATTTAATTATGAAAAATGATATTAAAATTAATATTTTGTGTTTAGATTGCAAGACTTAAGGATGATATATTTTCTATGATCAAAGGGCATCACTGTCATATTTTTTAGGACTAAGTTAATGACACATTTTATAATTGAAAGATTAAATTGATGACAAATTTTTTTGAAAGACTAAAGTAATGAAAAATTAAAATGAGGATTTACTCTTATTTTTTTAAAAAGGCATTCTTTTATAAATTAAAATCATATAGTCATTGCTTTAGGTACTAGAGTTTGAACTTTGAGCTAATACTTGTTGGATAATAGAAGAATTTATTCTTCTAATTATACCATATTGATATGAAAGATGTACCTTTAAGATTATTTGGATAAAGAATTAGTCTCGGTTGATATTTATAACACACTTTTGAAGTATATAAACACTATTTATAAAAAGTTTTCTACGAGAAAATAGTAGTATTATTATTATTACCTCATTTTTATTCATAAATAAAGAATGTGCTCGCATCTAATTTTGTTGTCTAATGATAATAATGTTTTTTAACAATTGATTGTTATTTTTAATTCTCTCATTCGTTCTAAAGTTAAATACTTAAATACAAGTTTTTTTTTGTCAGATAAAATACGAGATTCAAATTGGGCCTTTGTATCTTCCACGTCTTGGCTTTGGGCTTGTTATTGACGCCACGTCAATACCCAAACTCTTGCCAAGCTTGACCCACAATCGCCTCTATTCGTTAGATTGCATTTAAGCTATAGTTTAACATATATAAGCCTAGTGACACAAAAAAAAATGGTAAAAAAAAAAACCGTATATAAGCCTAATGTTTTATGGAACTAAGTAACCTTTGGGTTGTGTTATATGGTGGTAGATAAGATTCCGGTTTCAATATTTTTTTTTGGTGAAGGTATTAAGTATAACTAGGCCTGACAGGCCCAACTCAATGGCTTAGAATTTAGGATTTAGTCCACATTAGAATTTAGAACTCGGTCTACTATCTTCTGCCTCAAATACGATACTCTATTTTATTGTATTTTTTCACTTTTCACATAATTTATAAAAGTGGTGTTATTTTTACTGACAAATTCACTCACAAACCTCAAAAACATTGAAATATGCTGTTTTTTTTTTTTCATTTTCTACCTTGCACACACAAACATTAAAATTTGTTCATCCACTTATCCCATCTTTATATAAGTTGTGACAAAAGTTGTCTGTGCAACTAACTTCTTCCAATTTATAAACTTAATTGTTAGAGTCTTCTCTTCTGCTTTATAGACCCCGTGTTAGAGCTATGAAACAGTCAGTAGCCTGCACCAACCTACATTTTACATTTTGAATGTGTTTTCCTTGATAATTTTTGAAATAATTTTATTATATTTTATTGTGGTTAGATAAATATAAAAAAAAATGCACATTTTGTGAAAGGTGCTTTTTATATAACTTGATTTTTTATTTATGAAAAAAAAATATAATATGGAGAAGGTATTCAGACATTATAAAAACAAATTTTGGAAATATTGTACCCAAACATAAAATTATTTTTAGTAATATAACAAATATTTTACAATATTTCATAGAAAATAATAATTTTTAAAAGCTCATTCAACCCAACCCATTTTATGTTTGGATGGTGAAGAATGAAAGAAAAGAAAGGTGAGCAGAAAGTTTATTTTAAACCTTTTTAAGTTGCGTGCTTATGCAATCATGTGGTAGGATACCAAAACCAAATAGCAAAGAAAACGACAAAATGTAAATAATTCCCTCTAATTATGATTCATGTGGAGAAAATTTCCTTGTGTTTTGAAACTCACAAATCCAATTTTTAAAATTTATTAAACTGTGTATATTAACTTTCTACAATGAGATTTTCTGCATATGCAAATGAGGTTAATATATGCTGACATGCATAATTTGATTAATTTAAGCTTTAAGAGGTTATGTTAGTAAATTTTAAAGCACACGAGAGTTTTTTTGTAAACGACCCATACTTAGAGAGGGTATTTTGCGTTTTGCAATTAGGCCGTGAGAAAAAGTTCATAACACCCTAAGATCTATCATTTCATCTTAGGGATGAGTCATCGTAGTCCTTGGTGTGCAACAAGTGCTTCCTCAATGGGTGAAAGGGAACTATGAGGTTATAATGTTGTAAAATAAGTAATGGATGAATTCTCATATTAGTAAGGAATTGATTAAGTCATAATCATACAAGTGAGAAGATTTATAGAATTAATCATTTAAAGTTTAGGTTAATATAAATTGTGAAGTTTATTATTGTGATTTTTTGCTTAAGTTCATTAATGGAAGTCTTTTTGTCTTTTGGACTCCCCTTGATCGTCATTAAATGGTATCAAAATCTATAGTTTCGCTGTGTGAGTATATGAAAATGGTGGTTGGTATTCGAGTTTTATGCTTAGCTCATGTTATAGAGCATTAGCAAGACTAGGCTCTTAGCTAATAACTTTAAGAATACTCGAAATGACTTTCACTTAAAGACGGTCTAATTAATGTTGAGACTCACAGTTGAGTGAAAAAATATTAAAAATTTAAGAGGCGTTTAGTTTGTTTGTTTTTTATTATTTTCAATTGGTATGTTTTTACTAATAATTATAAAAATGTCACATTATACATTGGTTTTATAAAGAAAAATATTATTTATACATTATTAAGAAATTTATCATTCCATATTTAGAGAATGCAATAGAATTAGTGTGTAAATATCTAGAGAGGTGAAATCAATAATAATTAGATGATAGAAACTATGTTAAATATGAAATAATGCATATGTAAATATGCATAAATAACTATAGTTATTTAGAAATTAATAAATAGAAGATACTAATCTAAGCATATTCAAGACTCGATCTATCTTACTAAACTGTCTCGTCAAAAGTTAATTGAGACTGATTTGAGTTCTAAAAATTAGATTAATGTGTTTTTATGTCAAATTCAAATTTTACTTTAAGTCGTCCCAATCTGGTCCTATCACACGTTATTTTACAACTTATATTTTATTTTATAATTAATTATAAATAATAAAATTTTTTAATTTAAATTAATAATTTTTGCATAACATGATATTTATATTAATATTATTTATTTTAAAATATATATTATAAAATATATCTTAATATTAATTTCTTATTTTTATAATTTTTTGACTTAATTATACATAATGCTCAAATTTATATATTATATCTATATATCAAGTTAACTCAATTCAAATTTAATCATTATTAAGTCATGACTAAGTCGAGTTTGAATTCAAAAAAATAATTTGATTAAGATATCAAATTAGATTCAAATTAAGTTAAACTCGTCTCAATCTATCTCATATATATACACTCGTAGACATATCTATCCAATGAAAATGTTCAAGCACTCGAATGTTCGTCTTGCTCGAGCCTTTCTATAACATTACCCTGTTTGGAACCCTTTCAGTTACGTCACTCATGTAAATTAGATGGTGCCAAATCCAAATGCAAACAATGGGGCTAAGAGAGAGAACCAAAAATAATAATAAAATGGAGGGCATGGCATGAGGTTGTTGTTAATTGTTGTTATTATTATTGGCAAGAGGGGACCAAGCCACAAGCACAAGCAAGGAGGTTCACGTCGCGTGCCAAATAGACTCGCCAATCACATGCTGCTCCTGTCCCCATCTCCACTCCTGCACATGCTTCCTCCCTCTTTCTTTTATTCCCCTCTCCTCTCTTTTATTTATTTTATCTGTCTTTTTCTTATCCATGTGCCATTTCTTTATTTCCATTCAATCCAATTCTTATATTATCTTCACCTTCACCCTAACTCATCACTCTACCAACCTTCCCTTTTCTTACTTTATTTTAATAACAAACCCTTTCCCCACCATTCCATCTTTTTCTTATTTCATAAAAATAATTAGACATATCTATTAAAATTGTATTTTAATATGCTAAAAAAAAACTCCACCATCAAATTTTTAGATTATTCATATACTAAAAATGATAAAATATTCATTATATTTTTATTTTAATCTATGAATAACTTTTAATGTAACAACATTCTTATTTTATCTTTTTTTTTTTGTTAAATCTTGATGTAGAGTTTGATATTCAAAGAAGTTCGTTTGCGATGTGTTTTTTTAAAATTAAATTAATTAGTAGGTCTTTATAGAATTTTCAATTGAGTTCTTAGATTTTATATTTTTAAACATTATAATTGAGTTTTTATAAATTTTAAAATTTCTAATTAGGCCTTGGCATTTAGAACATTGTTATATATTTCTACTGGTAGGTTAAATTTGGGGACTATTAAAGATTTTTGAAATTATAAGGACCTAAAAAATTATAATTATAATTGAGTCACTATAATTTTGAAAAAATTTAAATAGACATATAGTATTAAAGATAAAAAAATTTAAATCTTTTAAACTCTAAGAACTTGATCACACACTTTTAAAATGTAAAAATATAATTAAAAAGTCTAAATAATATTTAATTTTCTTTTTCCTTTTCAAAACCTTGAGTTAAAAGTTGCTTTTGTCTTTTCTTTATTGACAACAAAAATAGATTGACTTAAAATAATTGTAATGATTAAAGTATGAAAACAGAATATTAGCCAAATAATGAAGTATGCAAAATTAGATTAAATCACCGTTTGCATGATTTTAGAAATAATAAACTCGGCGAACTAAATAAAATATACAGAAGTTTGAATGTTATTATATATATGACCTGCCAGGTTGCCACAGCCCACAGACAAATAGAATCTATGAACTTTGTCTCCTGAAACGTTTACCCATTAAAATAAAAACAAAATTAATTAAATAAAGAGATTAATTAATAGGCAAACATGTGAGTCCTAAGTCGAGAAATAAAATGTAATACTTAATTAATCTATTTTCTTATAATAATTTGCGAAAGAAACTTAGCAGCCACACCACGTGTCAAATGTAGGGTCACTATAGTAATATTTAATTTATTTTTCCACCTTAAAAAAGTGACCAATCACCGAAAAGGAGAGAACAGAGTTGGGAGGCGAACTTGGTCACTGATGGGCAAGACCCGTTTTCAAACCGGTCCGATCTGTCAACCAGTTGTTAGGAGTGTGTAGCAGGTTAAATTAACTTACAAATTTATAGGTTTTGAATTAACTCAATTAACAAAATATGATTGTTGAGTTCATAGATTAGGATGGGTTGAAAAATATTCCAACTCATAAAATATGAGTCAAATAACAAGTTTGGAAAATATTGACTCGCATAAATCTAACTCACCTAACTAACATTTTTTTTTTTTTTTTTTTTTTAAATTGTTTAACCATTAGGGTCATATTGAGAATGTGACCAACCAAAAAAATATAAATGAGAAAATAATAAATTATTTAATGGACTATTACGATAAAAATTAATAAATCGCTTTAATGACAAATAGTATTTTAAGAAAATTAAAATAAAGTAAATAATTGTGTCAATACATATAATTTATATGATGACATTAATTAAATTGACTAATGTGATTTGTTATTTATGTATTTTGATACTTGTTAGCTTATTTTAATTTATTTAGACTTATGTTAATTTAATAAGACTTGTTATGTTTATTTATCTTATTTGAGATTTATTATGTTTGTGTAAAAATAGTTATATGAATTTTTAGTTTATTTGATACCTTGATATTTTTAATTAAGACGTGTTATGTATAATAATTTTTTGATTTCATATTTTGATATTTATTTTAGTAGGAGAGATTTTTTTAATGTATATCGAACGCACGAATTTGACCCAACCAACCTACTATTGAGCAGGTCGGGCAGAAGGGAAAATTTCTTGATACAACCCAACTCAAACCACTGATTTAATTAGTGAGTCAGGTCTAAAATTACCGCAAAATACACCCAACTCACGCATCAGACACTGCTACCACTTACTACCAATGGATCATTCCTTGGAGGTGTCCATTGGGTGGGTTGGATGGCTTTTGGAGCATTTTTGGACTTGATTTGTTCATTAAATCGGTGTGTTGGGCTGAAGAAATTTTTTCCTTTAACTCGACCTAACCCGACCCGCTCAAGAGTGAGTTGGATTAGGTCAAACTCATAGGTTTGACATATATTAAACAACAAATTCTTAGTAAAATAAATGTTGATATACAAAACCAAAAATTCATTATGCATGACACGTCTTAATTAAAAACAACATATATCTCAAATAAAATGAAAGGTTACACAACCAATTTTAAGCAAACAAAATAAGTCTAAACAAGGTAAGTAAACTTAAATAAGTCTTACTAAGTTAACATAAATCTAAAATAAACTAAAACAAGATAATATGTCCTAAAAGTTATAAATAGCAAATCACATTAACTAATTAAAATAAATGTTATCACATATAGAATATTGATTGAGATAATCATTTAATTTATTCTCAATTTTCTCAAGATACTATTTGTTATCAAAGCAATTAATTAAATATTTATCACAATGGTCTGTCAGATGCTTTATGAGTTTCTAATCACTATTCACATTCTCAATGTAATCATAATGTTTACACCAAAAATTAATTGGTAGTATAGAAAAATAACTTATATTCTTACATCAAATAATGTATACACCTATTTTTCACATTTTATCTAATATCATTTATTATATATACTTTTTTTATCACTTTCTCTCACTCAATCACATACCTTAAAAAATTTATAAACAGTAATACACCCTTAAAAAGGGGTGTAAGACTATCTTTTTCTATAAAAAAATCATAAAAAAATAACATAAATTCTCACTATAACTAAATGATTTTTATTAAAAAAAAAACTTGGGTAGGTTGAGTTTGCATGGGTTGATACTTTTAAATCCATCACTCAACCCGTACCTTATGTGTTAAAGTATTTTTTAACCTAACCCAACTTACGAATTCAATCCAACCCATATTTTGTAGATTGAATTTGGTTAAAACTCTCAAATTCATAGGTTGCATACTAGATACTCCTAACCCTTACAATCCATTCATTTTAGTGAGATCTTATGGCTACCAATAAACTTATTAATGAAAACAAAATCTCACATAATGACCCTAATCAATAATGAAACTTAAGCCATGATTCACAAAATTCCTTTTGAATTTGGGAAATAATTCTCATCCACCTAAAATACACGTTCACCGTAAATGTTAAAAAAAGTTGAAATATAAAAGTTGATGAAATAACAAGATTGGTTGGATTTCCACCTCCTGAATCAAGCCATGATATGGAGGGAGTCGAAGTGAAAAAGGAAGAACAGTACTATGTGTCGTTTTTTCGTCGTCTTCTCCAGCTTCAAGTCTCTCCGCACAATCCATGGAAGGGCTGAATGATGTGGGTTCAGCTCCATTAACCAAGACCTTTGAAGTGGTAGAAAACTCATCAACGAATTGTTTCCTTGAGCGTAGCATGCAACAATTTCATTGTGTGGGATTTTCATTGTTTTCATGAAAGGGTTGCACAATGTGGATTCAACATTTTAACTCTTTACTTTAAACACATTAATTTCCCTAATAATTTCCTTTAATCCGAGAACTCCAGAAGTGAGCACTTTTTGACGGCCATTGAGTAGAAGAAGAAATGTTAACCAAGCGGTGGTAAATCTATGAGGATGTTTTTGGGTGATGGTGTTGGGCCATCATTGACGCCATTTATTCACTCTCAAATTAATTGAATGACAGTGCTCTAAAAGCTAAACGAGAAAGATTAAAGATCACTCACCTATTATAATCACGTAACAATATTTTCTTAATTAATGAGTGAAAGTATATTTAATTACAGCCGTAGGATTTAATTAAAATAGATGATTAAGATTAGAAGTAACTCTTTATACTTACTCTTAGAATTAGTGGATCTCTACTCATATATATATATATATATATATATAGTAAAATTTATTAATTTTATTTTCATACATATTTTCTTATAGCACAACTCTCATGTTAAGTTAATAAGTGATCTTCATCTAAATACTATAATCACTTCAATAAAAGTATGATATGTAAACTTATCATTTGATTAAATTAAAAATATTTTAATGTTTTAAATTAAATTCAGTAGTTGAGAATCTTTTTTTTGATATGCGGTTGTTGAAAGCATTAATTCTAGAGCACGTTAGAATAAGTTAGAACTTTTCATTCTATAACCACTTAAATAATTTAGTATCGTTATTCGTATAATTAAAATATATTTAATTTTATTTAATTTATTTATAAAATTATTTTATATATTATAAAAATATTATAATTACATATAATATAGTTTAATATCTTTTTTATATTAATATATGATACAAATATAATATATATATTCTGATATATATATATAATATTTTCTTAATAATAATATACTTAAAATAAAGATTTCTTTTAAAGATATATACTCTTTCAACCAGTTAACACAACTTTACATGATAACTATTAATTTTATGTAGCTACAATAGCAGTAGCACGTGCAACTGCTTACCAAAGAAATTTTCAACGTAGAATTGAATCTCTTTTAATCCAATGGTCCATATTTCATGTTTCAAACCGGGTACAGAACCTGCTAAACGAGCCTTAATTTGTGTTCATTCAATTTATATATAAATATAAATACCTCTGTTTTGTTCGCTCTGTTTCTTCTTCTACTCTTTTCCCAGCTGAAGAAGCAAGCATCCACTGCAAATTTCTCTCTGGAGTTACACTTATTCATTGTATAACTATAACTAGAAAGAGAAAAGTTTTTTGGGTCTCTGATTATTTTCCATATGGAGAGGGATTTTTTTGGCTTGAGTTTAAAAAATGGTGCAGGGCCTACCATGAAAGAGGATGCTGCTAACAAGGCAAAAGACCCAGGTCCAGGTAACAGTTTTCATAATTTCTTATTTTGTTTCCATAGAAAATTTTGCTCTTCTCACGTTGATGTTTCTTTTTGCAATTGATGAAGTTATGAAACTTGAAAGTTTTGCATTTACTTAGAGGCTAGAGCTGCAAACGTTTTCTTTGGAATTTTTGATTTTTTTTGGGAATCATCTATTCACTATTTGGTCCTGCAAGTAGAGAAAAATTGAAATTTGAGAGTTTTGAGTGGTGTAATTCTGTTTATTTTCCATTTCATACGGTTACTGTGATAGATTGATACTAAACGGGCATGTCAATATGGGGTCTTATTTCAGTTCCATTTTTTACATCCTTTTATTCAGTTTTTTTTTTTTTTTTTACTATCAATGAATTGTTTATTTTCTCAGAAATTAAAATCGTGAAGAGCATGTACCAAAAAAAAAAAAGAAATGATAGTAAATAAGGAAGAAAGAACCAAGGGAAAAAAAATGAATACACTTTTGCAGCAGAAAATACCAGCTATTATGTTGGGGCCTTTGTTGGTTTGCTTTTGGTTTTTCCCTTTAATGGATAAGAACAATAATTTTAAGCTTTCTAATTTCGAACTGCCCTTTTTTTTATGACGGTCAATGCTCTATAAAGTGAAAGCATTTAGTTGCAAGTTGCAACCTACAGCTCTACACTGCATTAATCAGGTGAAGTATCTATCACATAACTATGCAAGAAAAATCGTATGAAGGGAGCAAGCACTGCAGCTGGGTCCATCTGGTATTGATGGTGAAAACTTGATGTTTGATGTATGGTGGGGAATAGCAACTTGCAGTGAGTTGCCGCCTTCTTCGTTTGTCAGTGTGTTGTGAGAGGGTCAAATAGAAAAATATGCTATTTATCTACATGTAAAGTTACATACACCACTTCATATTTACATAATTTTTACTACTTAATTATAATTAAACTCATTTTAATTTTTACATACTTAGCGTCTAATTCTATCACCTAATCATATATAATAGGGTGTTTGTTTCGGATGTTTTTTTGACATCCAACAACTTTTTCTTGTGATTAAACGTGTCTTGCTATTTGAAAGCAAAAAATCAACAGCTTATTTTTCGATAAATAAGCTGTTGGAAACCAAGCTGCTAGCTGAGCATTATGTAAAAAGGTTGTTGGTATTATTTTTAATATTGATATATAAATATTATTTTTTTTTAATTAAATAATTTTTTAATAAATTAAATAATTTTTTTATTATTTTATGTCTATTTTTATAATTTAATATATAAAAATATTTTTTTATATTATCTAAACAAAATAAATTAACTTAAAATTACTTTTCAACTAACATATTTAAACATAATTTTTTTTCTTATAACTGATTATAACAAAAAAAAATTATACAATAATTAATTATTAAAATAATTTAATTTTCATAATTATTTCAAATTCACATTAAGAATTGTGAGTGAAAAAGTGATGTGATTTGCATTTTTCTTATTTTAATATAGTTTTTTTTTCTCGCGGGGGTGGGGGAGAAAGGTACTTGTCTTGCTTATTAATAATATATGCTTCTCTTGTTGGATGGATGGTTGGTACATAGTAGAAACGTGGTCTTGGTTGTCTGGTGTTTTTTTATTATTATTTTCTTTTCCATTGTAAAATTTGCTACTTCTTTTTCTTGCTTCATTGGAGTTTTAGATTGATGTGCTATATTTAAATGGTTATGACAATCAGATGTATTTTTTTATTAGAAAAATGTTTATCACATACTACTTTTTTTACACTAATTTTTACACCACTTGATATTATCATATGATCTAATAGTAATTATCACATAATATTAAACTAATTATTATTTGATGTTAATGTATTTACAAATAAGTTAAAGAATTCATTTTTAAGAGAAAATTCATTTGATGATTTAGAATAAGTTACTATCTAACTTGAAAGTAATTACCATCTTATATTAATGTATTTATTACTAAGATTTAAGATTTTTACAAAATTAATCAAAGAGCAATTTTTAAATATTCATTTAATAGGTCTAAATCATTTATTATTTAACTTAAAAGTAATTACCATATGATATTAAGTTCATTATTAATAGACGTTAAGGTATTTACAAATTAAATGAAAAATTTAATATTGTGAGACTTTGGGGTTTTAAATGAGTTACTAAGTAATTACTATTTTATATTAAGTTACTTACTACTAAATTTTAAGGTTATTACAAAATAAATAAAAGAGCATTTTTTTGAAGAAAATTTATTGTGAAAGTTTGAATGATTACTATATAAATTAAACATAATTATTATATTATATTAAGTTACTTATTACTAGACTTTAAGAATTTTACAAAGGATATAAAAGTGAGGTAAAAATGATGTAATAAAAGTGGTGTTCAAAAATTAGGGTTGTATTATTTAATATTATAAATACTGATGTATGATTAATATTTAAAAAGGATAAAAATATGTATAATTTTTTTTACATACAAATCATTATTTATTTAACATCACTCACGCTAAATCTAAGGTTGACATGGGCATGAGTGATGCCACGTGTTGACTAGCTTGGTGCAATAAGATTCACATAAAATATACTTACAGAAGGAAACGTTTTAATAAGATAAACAAAGAGTGACAGCATAAAATATTGCAAGATAATAAAGAATAATAGCATTTAATACAGTGTTCCTTTATATTAAATGGTGGACTATGATTAAATAATGCTAAGCTTCAGAAGAAGTTAATATATTTTTTCTTGCTTTGGTTCTTAAATTTGTATTTCTAAACCGTGTCTGACCAGATGCTGCCGACATTACAATAAACTAACATGATCACATGTGATATAATTATAATATGTGAATAATACAAGGACTTTGGCTTTTTATGATGAAAGTGCAGCCAGAGTTTCTACGAAATAGGTTCATTGGAAGGTAATTCTTTTCGTATTTAATTGCTGTTGCTGAAGTTGTTCTGAGCCATTCGTGTCATTAGTTGTAACTTTATTATTTTTTGACTTATTTATTTATTTGACCAGAGTTGAAATATAGGTTGTGGGACATCTTCTCCTTTGTTTGATACTTACGTGTATTGATGGTGGTTTGCAACAGGCTGAGAGTTTTTTCTTGTAGATTTGATTTGTCTTTGCTTAGTTCACTTTGAGGTCCTAGTGAGCATGATGAGAATATTTTTTTTACTATTTTAGATCACCTTCAAGACCATTATCATTCTGTTGTTCCACACCATTTTGTCCTTAATTTGCTGCAGTGAGGGGTTCAGGAATGCAGTGGTCATTCTCAAACAAGGTCTCAGCCTTTCCTCAATATCTGTCCTTCAAGGCCACTCAGGAAGATAGGAAGAGAAAGACTATTCTTGATCCACTAGCTTCATCTGGATATATGACCACATCAACTAAGGATGCTTTTGACTCTAACCGGAAACCATTCATGGGTGTGGTCCAGGTTTGTTTCTTCTTCTAATAAACAGATGCTTTAAACTTAGAACACTACCTTTTATTTCCACAAAGGGCCTAGTCTCATATAGCAAAGAAGTTTTACCTTGAAATAGAACATTTTAATGTTTTATCATTTATCTTATAATTGTGAAAGGTATTTTTCGCTTATGTGAATTCCTAGTGGTTTTTTATATGACTAAAGAGTGAAGTAGAAAAGTGTGATTTTCATATTTTATGCCTTTGTAAATTTTTCTGCTACTAATTTTCCCTTCTTACCTTGATATTTTGTAGAAAAATTTGTCCATAGGCAAGCAAGCAGGAAACAAACATGGAATCAGAGTCTATCCGCTGCAACGTTCTGATGCACATTCAGCTTGCCATCAGGAAGCAAGCATATTTTCAGTTTCCAACCAATCAAATCAAGTGAGTCCTGTTCTTCAATCTAATCTTGCTACTACCGGACCGAACACGGTCAATTCAGCCATAAAACCACAACCTCTTGGTTCCAAATCCTCTGGCACACCTGTATCTGTTCTTCCATCTATAGGTTCCATTGTTGGCTCTACTGACTTAAGGTATTATAAATTTAGCACATCTGGAAAGTTGTGACTTTCAATTTCTCAGGAAATACTTGCTAGAAGTTTCCACTAAAGATATTGAAATGTAATATGATATTATTGAGCAATGAAGAGTGACAGGCACAACTGAAATTTGAGTTTCTCTGTAGGAATTGTTCCAAATCCTCTAGCACACCTGCTCAGCTGACCATTTTCTATGCTGGTTCAGTATGTGTTTATGATGACATATCTCCTGAGAAGGTATTTATTTATTTTCTATACTTGTCTGAATTCTGTTAAACTTTCAAATTAGCCCTTTTCTATATTTATGTTAAATATTTAATTTCTAGTTTTCTGATTTTCACTTTCCATCAGGCTCAGGCTATCATGTTAGTGGCTGGAAATGGGTCTAAACCAACTCAGAACATGACAGTTTCCACACCTAAATTGCAGCCAGCAATCTCTATTCCCTCCAAAGATGATGGTTTCATTACAAGCCAATCCTATCCCTCACCCCTGCCAAGCCCTCTTCCAGTGACTTCTCATGCCAGTTCTCAGCCTGGGGGAGGATCTTCTAGCAGCAATGATCTCACAATACTAAGACCAGTAGGACCTTTGGCTACCCCTAATAACTATTTGGAATCTCCTAATGTTGTTGGTTCTGAAGGACCTACAAAAATGGTTCAACCAGGTACATATATGCCTGGTCTCTATATTTTTTAGTCCTTGGTATCTTTTACTAGTTTATGTAAGGCACTGTGATAAATAACAAAGTATTGTTGTGTTTCTAGTAGGCTTGCCTCAGGCACGTAAAGCATCATTGGCTAGGTTTTTGGAGAAGAGAAAAGAAAGGTAATTGCTGCAGGTGGTCTATTTTAACTTTTCTCTATCACTTATTGTTTTGATTATGATATAAGGTATAGAAAATTTATAAACTTCTTTCTTTTCATTGAATACTATTCAGAACTGGGTTTTGAGGTTTACTTGAAGAGGAAATAGGTGGTTAATTCCTCCATAGGCGCTACTCCTTCAGTGATGGAGCGAGGGGGTGGGTACTTGCAAAAAATACTTTGACGCTCAAGTTAGTAGCTGTGCAAGGAGGGTAGTGAGTAATGGGAAACGGGCATACCTTGTCTCTCTTGTCTACTGTATTAATATGAGTGTATGAGGGTTTTAGTGTTTGAGCATTCAATGCATGCTGAATGTTGTTATCTGGGATCGTGGCGGCACGATCATGGGAGACAGGATCGTGGGGACAAGGTTGTGAGGCCACTACCCCTTTGTCTTTACTTGACTGCTGGTACGGAATACGATCAGAGTTCTTGTCGTTACGTCCAGCATTTTGGCTGCTTCATGTGCACTATACGTTTGGGTGGCAGCTTGGCGGGTCGGGTTACTCCAGTTCTTTGGGCCCGTAATCCGGTCCAGAACAAATATGTATTTCCGTGTTCTGCATGAAAGTTGTTTGGCCAACTTTGTTGGTGCCAAATGAATTTTCTGTAGTTGGAAATGACACACACACACACACAAGGAAGCATGTATTTGCAAAATTCAATGACTTTGTAGCATTTACTTTATTTTTTTGGGCTAGGCAAACATGATAGCATTTTAGTTAGATTTTATTCAATTCTCTTGTAATGGGAGTTCCTGAGGCTGAACTGAAGTATGCTGTTGTATTTATTCACTATTCAGGGTGATGAGCACATCGCCATACTATATGAGCAAGAAATCACCTGAATGCAGCACTCCTGGATCAGATGGTGTTAGTTTCTCCATGAACTCCTCTGGTTCCTGTCCTTTACTAGCCATTAACTAGCCCTTACCAAGAGCATGTATGGAAGTGTACTTTTGTAATTGTAAGATCAATTCTTTTGATCTATAGATAAATTTCGTAGGCATTTTTGTCCAAGCTTGTTTGTCTTCAATATTTTCTTTGTTTCCAGAGCTTTTATAATTATTAATTTTTGTTGTATTTTACTTCACTATGAAGATTTTGCAATTCATCATGATTTTTTTTTTTCCTTTCGTCATGCTGTATAATTATTGCTTTTATTAGTACAATGAATAATCTTCAGATTCATTATGGCTGTTAATGTTCAAATCAAATTTAGACTTGTATAATGGCATGGCAGGGATTGCTGTCACATGGTTAATTACATGGTCAATTAGAAAATTGGTTTAGTTTCTTTGGACAAGTGAAAAATTTCGTTATGCTCCAATGGAGTCCAGAGAGGAGAAGATACATCATTCTTTTAGAAAACAGTTCATTTCAAGCATCTCTGGAAAAGTGAAAGTTGAGCCATTTGCAACTTTGGGTAGAAATGTTCTTGCTGAACATTGGATTATTGAATCACCTGTGATTCTTAAACACTCACTTAACGTGTATCATATTAGTTTTGTGGGTCATTATTGTTTTTAACTTCTAACTATTTGTATTTAAGCTTTTAAATCTCCAATACACTAACCATGACCAGTACTAGAAAATCTAATGTGTAGTTGAAGTTGAAGACAAAGATGAATTACATTAATTGATATGTTACGCGTTGATTGGTCTAGTATAAGACAACACTTTTACACAAAATGTGTAAAAATATCTCATTGGATCACATAAGCATTCGTCTATCAAAATATATTTATATGAACTGCCCTTATGTTTTTCGTACTCACTTTAACGCCCATTAGGGCAAATTTTGTTGTGTATGCCTAGAGTTTATAAGAGTCTATGGGGAGAAAAATGTATTATTGTCATTTGTACACTAAATAAGATGGAGCTGTAATTGTTGAATCGAACTAGCAGGGACGGCGCATCATTCACTCTAAGAGAGGCGTTAGGTACCCTCAAACTGTAAAATTCTCTAATGATTTTCTTGCTACATTTTTTTTCCCCTAAAGATGCCCGCCTCACATTAGTGTTTTCTACCTATTCTAGCTCCCCCACTGTGAACTAGTCCTGTAATACTAACATTTAGGAGACAGAATCTATTTTGAGTTGGGCTAGCTGCATGTAGAATATGTCCTAGGAATTGTTGATGTTCAAATATGTTTGGTTGATCGAGTGAGACAAATGCACATGACAGGACTACATGTATCACTACTCTCTTTCATAATGTACATATAAACGTGGTTTATGGAATAGCATTTATCCCACAAATGGAAGAAAGGCAGAATAAAGGGGGATTTTATTCCTCATCATTTTTCTAGTTTAGATTATGTTCTATCTTTATATATGGATGGCAATGGATTAAAGAAGCGTTTCATCTAATTCAGGACTTCGAATGATTGCATCCTAAAATTTTTTCTTGTTACGGTCCACAAGGATGACCTATTTCCAGTTTCCTCTTAATTTCCAAACTTTCCAACATTGCTTTATCTCAAATAGTTAAATTAAACAAAGTCACCCTCTTATTCCAATTTTAATGTGCCACACGTGTATTTACGAAAGTATTGATAATTATTTTTATTATAAATTATAATTACCGTGTCAAAGCTTATGCTATTTTGTATGGAACAGTATTATTTCTTTATTTGTTTGTTTGTTTTAATTGATTTTCCTTATGAATAGATAAGGGTATATAACTTAGGACAAAAACAAGGTTTTAAAATACTGTCTGCATCATCTTATGTGGCCACAATATTGAAGATGTGGCTTGTGCCGCAACGGCATCAGGCTGCAATTGCACTATGGAAGAAAATCACGTGAAATAGCCACAACGTGATGGTATTGTGGCTGCAACGTAACGGTATCGCAACATGCTACAACGTAACTGTGCAAGCTTAAAAAAAATTCACGTCACAGCGACAACAATCCGCATCATAGCAGCCGCAATGTCTGTAATCGCAGCGACCACAATCGTAATTGTAATTTAAAATCATGGCCAAAAATATACCAGAGGAGGTTCGTATCGAGAAAATGTCAATTTTGTTGGGAATATCACATCCCCACCTTTTTCTACTAAGTTCTTTATGAGCTTGAGGGGATGTGAACCATATTAGAATAGTTGGGCCTAACCTAAGTCTAAAACCACTACTTCATAAATCTAATAATATCATCTTGACTCATTTCCCAATGCAAAACTTGACCTGACTCTCAACTCAACCCGACCCACCAATAACCATTGGCTATTATCCAAGTATCTCAATGCGACCCAAAACCTTTTTACTCGACCGTTTCACAAACTCGACCCACATCCAACCCACTCCCATATGTCAACATCACCCCCTAACATATCTAATAATGGTTAGGACATGTGTCATCATCTTTATCGAGAGTTTTTCCTCCAATCATAGGCTCTAAATCCAAGGAAGGGGTACAATACGCACTCCGCCTCTTATTCCTATAAATAAGCTTTGTTCCTATGTCATTAATGATAGGGGTGTTCTTGGATCGGTTTGGATCGATTTTGAGGCAAAAAATCATCCGATCCAAACAAGGTAAGTATCATCGGTTTGGTTTGGATTGGATGAATTCCGATAACCAAACCGATCCAATCTAAACCAATTTTAATAGGTTTGGATTGGATTGGATGATTCGATTTTTGTCCAATAATATAATAAAAATGTAATCTAAATAAGAGTAATACATAATAACAATATAATTCAAATTCCAAAGTTCAAATCATTCATAAAGTCATACAAACCATAGAAACAAATAAAATCCAGCAATAATTTCAAAGTTCAGAATTCAAACAAATAAAATCAAAATGACAATTCAACAATTGTAATCCTTTCTGAAATTGAGTCAGCAATTGCAACGTACTAATACAGTCAACAAGGTAGCAACTCCAAAGCTAATCAGAGTCAGCACCAGAATCCTCTTCATTTGGTTGTGGGATTGGGGCAAGTTCTAAAAAATGTATAAAATACAATAATCAATATGAATGACAAAATTATACAAAAATAGACAAGTGTAATAGAGTTTAATAAATAAAAGACAACACAAAAACAATAAAATTACTTAGCTCAAGCCTTTCTAAGTCCTCCACGAGCTCTTCAACATCCATTGACACTGGGGTGGAGCGGAACCAATTTTGTGTACAAATTAAAGCTTCAATTGTCTTTGGAGTAAGAGAGCTCCTATAACAATTAAGCACTCTACCTTCAGTGCTAAATGCAGACTCTGAAGCAACTATAGACAC
Source organism: Ormosia semicastrata (assembly GCA_029884595.1). NCBI lineage: Eukaryota > Viridiplantae > Streptophyta > Magnoliopsida > Fabales > Fabaceae > Ormosia > Ormosia semicastrata. Next base: position 137,581,560 of record JAQQTO010000063.1, read on the forward strand.
AGGCATAGCCAATACATCCCTAGCTATATGACCAAGAACAGGATATTTAGTGGAATTCACCTTCCACCAGTTCAATATGTCAAAGTTATGGTTACTTGTCTTCTCCAAGGTCTCCATGAGATACAAATCCACTTCATTTTTATTCATACTCTCATTAAGATTCATGTCATTCTCGAATTCCATAGCAAATGAAATGTCATTAGTTGGTTCAAGATCAACCATGTCCACTTCATGAGAAGATTGTGCAAAATTTTCAGCTTGGCCTTGATTAAGGAAAAACCTATAGCTATCAAACATTTTGTATAATGTTTCCTTTACCTTTTCACTCAAAAATTCAGCATCATCATTCTCAAAAAACTTTTCTAAAAATCATCATGTTCATATTTTTAATGTTCCCCCAATATTTATCATGCTTAACTTTCATTTTTTTAGCCATACTTGCAAGTAATGGATCATGACTACCAATCCATTTCTTAAATGTAGTCATTATCACACAAAACTCATGGAAATATTGAGAAGAAGTCACAAAATTTGAACCCGACACCTTCTTAGTGACATCATAAAAAATTTTCAAGAACTTAACAAAACATTTTGCATTATCTCAATCATCATTCTTTGGGATACCACCTTGTATCATCACAAATTCAGCATCTCTCTCTCCCAACCTCTTAAATCCCTTTTGAAACTTCAATGCACTTTAAAGCATAATGTAGGTGGAATTCCACCTAGTAGGAACATCCAATTGCACAGAACACTTTTCTTGTATCCTAACTTCCTTGATACAAGTTCTAAACCTATCCATGCGACCAGGAGATGCACGGACATACCTAACAACATTCCTAATTTTTGTAATTGAAGAATGCATGTCCTTCAATCCATCATTGACCACAAGATTTAAAATATGCGCACAACATCTAACATGCATATGTTCTCCTTTTAATGGATGTGAATTCCAATCTTCCATTCTACTTTTCAAGTAAGAGATGGCAACGTCATTTGAACTAGCATTGTCAACCGTGATAGTAAAAACTCTACCAATTAACCAACCCTCCAAGCATTTCTCAATTTTTCTACCAATTGTTTCTCCCTTATGATTCTTGATTAGACAAAAGTTAAGAATCCTTTTATGCAATTTCCAATCTTTATCAATAAAATGAGCAGTAAGACAAAGATAATTCAAGTTTTGCACAGAAGTACAGCAATCAGTTGTTAGACACACACTTTGATTTGATTGACGAAACACATTTTTCAGCTTATTTTTCTCATTCATGTAAAGATTCCAACAATCCCTAGCAATTGTAATCCTTCCCGGAATTGACAGTTTAGGTTGCACAACACTCATAAAATAATGGAATCCCTCTCCCTCAACAAACTTAAAAGGCAACTCATCCACAATTATCATCCTAGCTAGAGCTTGTCTACATGCATCAACATCAAAAGCAACACCAGCAAAAGCACTACCAGTCTCTTTCCCATCTTCTTTTTTCAATTGTTGGAGAAAAAGAGTTGTTTGAGTAGGATCAAGAGTCTCTTTGGGAAACTTTTTACACTGACTTAACAAATGGTTTTTAAGATTGCTTGTACCATTCCTATGTGAATCACATGCATAGGTTGCCCCGCACTATTTACATTTAGCTCTAGGATTAGTAGAATCATCTTTTGTAAAATGATCCCAAGTCCAATATCTAGGCTTAGAAGGTTTTCTCTTACCTGCATATTCAGCATCAGCATTACCATCACTAGACCCTTCTACAACTTTCCTCTTCTTATCAACCTTGGAAACTTTGGAACCTTCCTCTTTGTTCAAATTATTTTACTCCTCACAGTTTGATTCAGTTGTAGACTTCGTGGATTCAACATTTGCAACGACCATTTTCTCACTACTTAAAGTATTTTCAGCCTGTAAAATAAAGATAAAGACAGTAGGTGAGGGCCTGCAAACAAAGACAAAGAGACATAGCAACACCAATTGTAATTCTACATGATTATATAGATCATTATCAGATAAACATTGAAAGAAATAGCGACTGCACCTCGGACATGGTGGTGCTCGTGGATCGTGCTCGTGCAGTGGGGGGGAAGATATACTTCTGCTACTGCAAGAAAAGAAAAAAATAGAGCAGCTCAAATTGACAATCTCAGCACTAAAATATCTGCATAGTTAACAATTTCAACACTCAGATTGACAATTCAAGAGCAGTTTGAAAGAACCCCTAAGGTATTTACCAATTTCATATAATTATCAAATTCAAGAACCCCTAATTATCAATTTCGTATAAAACAGAGCTCGTTAAATGTGCATAGAACATCAAATAATTATCAAAAATCAAGCAAGAGTAAATCTAATACAGAATCAATAGAACAATAAGTGAGCTTTTTAGATTGATCAAGTTACTAATTGTTCCCTTTTTTCAGATCCATTCGCTGGTTCCCTTTTTCAAGATCTGCAACAAGGGGTTCCAACGCAATCAGAAGTTCAGAACCTACAGCTTCACCGGCGAGGCCACAACCTGCCATGGAAGCTCCGGCAACGAACCAGCGAACCACTTTTGTTTCACATAATTTTTTGCGAGAGGGAGAGTACCTGAGGGAGAGAGAGAGAGTACCTGTGGTTGCGGTGGCGCGTGGTGGGTCTGGCTCACCGATCCGGTTATTGGCCGTGAATGGCGTTGTTGGCCGTGGATGGTGGGTGGATACAGAAAGTCGCGTGTGACATCGTGTGTGGAGGATTGGAGGCAGACGGAGGGGTATGTGGACTGGAGGCAGAGGATTGGTGGGTTTTGGGAAGAGTTTTGGTGAAAGATGGAGAATGGAGACGCTGGATTGGAATTTGGTTTGGCCGTGCTGGTGGCTGCGCAGCGTGAAGGCCGAAGGAGTTCAAGAGGGGGGGAGGGCATAAGTTAGGTCAGGGACTTTTAAGTAATTTCAGGTGTATATTTTCGGTTTGGATCAGTTTTATAAAATGGAACCAAAAACCGAACCGAACCGATCGGTTCTTTAAAATTTCTATCCAAATCAAACCAATCTATTTCGATTTTTATTGGTTTTCGATTTTTTTGGATCGATTTTCAATTTTTTTTTGGATTTGTTTGGATCTGAACACCCCTAATTAATGATTCTTTTCTCTCTCTCTCTAACCTTTATCTCTCTAAATTCTCTTTATATTTGTCTTATTTTCCTCATACACTTAGTGACTTGGGTATCGTAGTGTTTGTAAATACCCTCAACCCGACGGATCTAACCCACTTGAAGGCTCTTTGGTGCGGCCAGCCACCACTCACCCGACCTGTCGAGAGAATGACCAAAATAGTTGGAAATGGCACTTCTTGGTCCTGACATATGTGTTTTTCCAAGTGTTAATCTTGGAGTTCTTGCTGGAGTCCATGATGGTTGGCAACGAAAGGTTCCTAGTACACCATGGTAAAACCAGACAGAGAAATCTTTGGCTGAGAAATCTTTGTACAATTGAGAAGCTAAACGTGGGTGGACACCACTAGCCATATTCCTTGGTGTTTGAGCACTTCTCCTTTCAAGGGAATTATCAAAATTCTCATCATAACCATACTGTGAAGGATTAGCTAGTGATGCTTCTAAGGACAAATCCAGAAAATGTTTAGCAGAGGGGTCAAAACTTATGAATTATATTATCAAATTATATCATAGTATTTACTAATAAAAAGACAATTAGAAAGTATAAATTGATAGTAGGCACATTAGACATAAAAAAAATTAATAACAAGACATGAGATTAACTCGAATCAATGAAAAGAAATTAAAAGCAAAAATAAAGGTCAATTAGCAAAACATCAAACCAAAAAGGAAGAATTAAAACATAAGGAGACTAGAGGTATAATTTTAATAAAATACTAGATAAATGAAGATCTTAAGAAATAAGAGACGAAAACTTATAACAAAGTTAGGGAAGCAAGATGTTTCTTGTGCTTGAGACTTAGCTCTCTCAAATTGAACTTACTGAGTATGTGAGTCTCTATTGTACGGCTACGACTTCTCTGCTCATGACTCACCCACTCCCTTTGGAGGTCATAAATGAACAATAAAATTGATTTAGAGAAATAGAAAGAATGAATGAAAAGTTATGTCTTAATCCTTATGCGTCTGTGCTGTGCTGTGTGGGAGCATGGAAGATGGTGAAACAAATTGAAAAGTGAATCATCTATATATATATATATATATATATATATATATATATATATATATATATATATATATATATATATATATATATATATATATATAATTTAAAAATATTTTCTTATAATTGTAAGAATTTAATTACTTAACATTAGTAGCTACTTAGCTGTCAAAACCCACATAAAGATGGTGTTAGTGGGTCTCACTTATCTTCTTTTAAGCCTTTTAGCAAAATAATTTTTTGATATTAATACTTATCATCAGATAAGTTTTATACTTCAAACTTTGACTTTTGTTTCAGATAAATTTTATGCTTCAGACTTTGACCTTTGTTTCACCTTATAAGTATATATATATATAAATTTTTTATAGAAGCCGTGGCCCATGCACGTCCCCTTCAATTCGTCCCTGGATGTTTTTACAGTAAATCCTTGGCTACGTAGGCTAATGTTGTGTTAAGAGCTGGGGTGTTCCTTCTGTAAGGTGTTCTAGGAGTTTTTGGAACAGGTGTTTTGGCTGCTTCATCAAGTGAGACCATCAAGTTCGTATAGAACAAGGAGGTCAAGCCTAATTGTTGATTGATCATATATTTTTACAACATCTAGTCGATACTCAATATTGTTTTCTCCATCTGGTATAGTCATTCCAAATCCGAAAGGTAATCCTGAAATGCATTTGGCCTTCCAATGTATATCAATCTTCCCCTATAACATCAACAGATCAGTAGCAAATTTGGTCATTTTATGAATATATTTTTGGTTTATAAGCAATTGCATTTGCATTATTTGCCCAAAATCTCATCTACTTAATTTTATCACCAGAGTTAAGCCCAATGGATCATATCATAAATATATTAATCAAGTTTCACTATGTAAAGTAATAGATAAATAATTCTATTCTGGACCGTGGTCCGAGATCTTATCCAGAAGGATCAATCCGGCGCACGCTCCACCGAACTCCTCCATTAATACTCTGGAAAGGTCTGTAAGACTTCGGACTACGACATTGGACCATATGACGAGGATCACTGAATCAGCGCAGACTTTTGTAACTGCCAATCAAGATCTTACGAAATTAAATGTTCTGTAACCTCTCCTCGCAATTAATAACCGTAACATCCATATTCTAATAATACCTACACTTAATATCATGATTCCAATCATGCTCCATAAAGACCAGGCTAAATCAACCAAATAAGGTAACTGTGATCTAAACACAAAAAACCCAACGAGTACATGACCTGACTTGAGCGTTAGAGTCTTTTTGCAGATACGACTCCCGCCGGATCACCGCGCTTGAATGCGGCTGCTCACGGAGGAAACCACCACATTATACTTCCTATAAGTATCCCTCTGAATCCATTTAGAACAAGTTCTTTTTTAATTATTTTTTCCTTTATTTTATTTTTTATTTATATACCTATGCAGCTATCCCCTGCATTTTCACGCAAAAAAAAAGCCTTTGACTTGAAATGTACAAAATTAGGGTTGATAAAAAAATTTATTAATTTTTAATTCATCAAATTCATTCATATTAAATTCAGTTCAGTCTATTCAATTAAAATAATATATTTTATTATATTAGATCTAATAGATTAAATTTAATTATAGATAATTAGTAATCCAATCAAAATATCCATTGAATATCTAATGAATATCCAATTAAAAAATAATCTAATGGATATCTAATATATTTTACATTTTTTTTAACACTTTTACTTTCACTAAAGCCTAAAAGCTCATAGCACAAAGCGTTACTCTTAAAGTTTTTAGAGAGAATTTTGTTAGAGAGAGAAAAAAATTTAGAGAGAGAATGAAATTTTTAGAGAGAAAAAAATATTTTATAAATAGAGAATAAAAATTTTTAGAGAAAAAAATATATTTTAGAGAGAGAATAAAATTTTTTAGAGATAATTTTTTTTAAATAAATAAGTTGATATCCACTTATCTAATCTATTAAAATAAATAAATTAAATATTTATATATTAAATTAAGTTATAAATAAATTAAATAATATTAAATATTTTATAATAAATATTAAATAAATTAATATTTTATTTTAAATTCATTTATTATAATCTAATCTAAAATCAAATTAATTCATCTATTTATCACCACCATACAAAACATAAGGCTATTGCTACATTTTTGCTAGTTATTTTAATTATGGAAATGAGCGTAGCATAGGCCTCCAGCAGAGACTTGATATCACGTTGTTAATCATCCATTCAGCTTACAACCTTAACAGTAAGCTAAAGGTCCCAAAATGGTTTTTATATATATTTAATAGAAAATACTAGATTGACAGAATTTTTTTGTCAGAAATTTTGTCGGAATGAGTTGGAATTGTTATTGAATTTGATCCACATAATTGATGATGTATTTATTATTTAATATGTATATTGTCTCCACAGGATGGACATGGTCCACATAATTGATGATGTATTTATTATTTAATATGTTGACTTTGTTGATTTTTTCGACTTTCTTTTACATCGACCACATTATTCCTGGGGCTGGGACGCTGTCGAATCCATTTTGCTCCTAATGCGTGTAATTCATTTTGTTCATAATGCATGATGGGACTAGCCGACCTTTTTTTGCGAAGGGTTAATTCATTAAAAAAAGATAATCTTACACTTTAAAAAATGTATTATTATTTATATTATTTTTAATAAATATAATTAAATATAAAAAATAATAAAAAATATATATAATAAATAATATTAAATAAAATATAAAAAATATATATATATTATTTAATATAAGAATATAAAATTATAATCCATTTGGAACTAATGTCCATCTCACATAGCTGGAATGTTTTTCTCATTTCTAATTAAAAACCATCGTGCACTATGTGCATTAACAATATTCTGTATTGAGTAAAAGAAAATTTTCATCTTACATTATTATTTTTTAAACTATATTTTATATCACATATGAATAATTATAATTAAGTGAAAAAATATTAATATGTGAATATTATAATCAATGGTAAGTGATGTAATATAAAAAAATAATATAAAAATGATGTGAAAAAATTAAAATTATTGAATAAACAGGATTCACAAATCGGTAGAAATCAATTCTCACGACAGCACATTCAACAATAGATGAGAGCATGGGTATTTAAAATGCTTGAAATCTCCCACATATGGCAACAATAAACTAAATCACAACCTCTTTGATTAATTAACTTTAAAACTAATCATAAATAATAATAATAATAAACTCACATTTCCTTTGTGTTTTTGTTGCTGTAAAAAGAAACTGAATCATGACTTCTGAGTCTTAAGTGCAGGGACCATTTAGGAAAAGAAAAAGTGTCAAGATGAAGATAGAAAAGTTGTCATGGCCTCATGGGTTTACTAGGTGGGAGTGAGACTTGCTATGTGAGAAAGAAATAAAAGTGTTGAAGATGATTGAAGGAGAATAGAAAATGTGAAGATGAGAACGTGAGACGGTGCAGGTAAAAAATGGTGGAAGGAAGAAAGGAAGGAACGCAGTGAAAGTGAGCATATATGAGCTGAAATTGAATGTGAAAAATAAAGAAAGGAGCTACAGTAAAAAAAGGTGAGTCAATGTGAAATTAAAAAAATCGAATGGGGGAGGAAAAAGTTGATTGATGTGTTATATGGGAACTAGACCTGTCATGGGGAAAGAAAATTGTTAACAGAATTGAAGGTAGCAGATATTGAAAGCACTCCACCTCCTTTAGAAGCTTGTAACAAAAGGATTAGTTAGTTAAATTAGTTAGCTTATCAGTTAGTTAGTTACAGTAATTAGTTAATTAGTTGTAAGAAGGTAATTAGATATTTACTCAATCAGCAACGCAACTGATTGAGAAGTATATATATATATATATATATATATATATATATATATATATATATATATAGAGAGAGAGAGAGAGAGAGAGAGAGAGAGAGAGGGATTAGTTTATACTAGTATAAATTTTTTTATTTTATACTCATTTTTAATTGTTAGTTTTATTTTTATTTAATGATTGAAATTATTTCATTAAAAGTAACTATTAAATGAAAATGAAACTAACAATTGAAAATGAGTGTAAGAGAAAAAAGACTTACACTAATGTAAGTTGATTCTCCCTCGTGTATATATATGTATACAAATCAAATAAGCTAAGCAATATATTTTTTGTATTACTCTCTTTCTTCAGAATTTTCTCTCTGCTTCTTCTTTCAATTTTGTTTCTTCACATTTTCTTTCTGTTTCTTCTTTCAATTTTGTTTCTTCACATGGTATTAGAGATCTCAACTTGAGGTCTCTGCTTTGCTACTCTTTCATCTTTGATAGGTAATCTTTGCATTTCCTCATTGTTCTTTGATTTAGTCTTTTGAATATTGAGTTACAAACAAATCATTTTCTTCAATTTTCTTTCAATTAAGTGTTGTCAATTTCTTATCATGGCAAATGTGAATATTGTTACAAATTCAATTTTAGATCTTGCTAGTCCTTTCTTTATGCACCCAAATGAAAATTTAGGTTCTATTTTAGTCTCAAATGTACTTTTTGGAAACAATTACCATAGCTGGTCAAGAGCCATGCAAATGACATTGTTTTCTAAGAATAAATTTCAATTTGTTGATGGTATATTGCCTAGACCAATTATCACTGATCCATTGAGCGCAACATGGGAAAGATGTAATAATCTTGTGTTATCTTGGATAACACACTCTTTGAGTTATGCAATTGAATGAATACAGCTGCAAATGTTTGGAATGATTTCAAAGAGAGATACTATCAAGGTGATATTTTTAGAATTTCAGAAATTTAAGAAGAGTTATATGCTTTCAAGCAAGGTGAGATGTCTATCACCACCTATTTCACTCAAATGAAAGGTCTTTGGGAAGAGTTAAAAAACTTCAAACCAGTTCCTATTTGTTCATGTCAAATTCCGTGTGCTTGTAACCTTGTTCCTACAATTAAATCATATAGACAACATGACTATGTGATAAGATTTCTTAGGGGGCTTAATGAACAATATGCTGGGGTTAGGTCGCAAATCATGTTAATGGACCCTCTACCCACCATAAACAAAGTGTTTTCTTTATTCGTTCAACAAGAAAGACAACTAACCAATTTTTTTGAAGAACCTAAAATTCTAGCAAATTCTGTGGAAGGTCACCCAGGTTCTGCATATTCTTTTAGAGGACGAGGTAGGAGTAGAGGTAGAGGAGGACACTTCTCTGGTCCAGGAAGAAGCTATGGAGGTAGAGGTGGTAATACTAGAATTTGTAACTACTGTGATAAAATAGGTCATACAGTATATGCGTATTACAAAAAGCATGGGTTTCCACCCAATTATATAAGCCTAGAAATGCTACAATTAATCATCTTGTTGTGAATGACGCATATGAAGAAAATGATGAGATATGTGAAAGTCTCGAGTAGCAGAAAGATCATGAGGAGTCTAAGCTTTATTTTACTCTTGAATAACATAATGCCTTATTGACTTTGCTTCAACAGTCTGGTAATTGACTTTGCTTCAATAGTCTGGTATGACTCAACCAAAACATATTGCCAACCAAATCACCACCACCACCATTGATTCTCACCAACACCAATCCAATATGGCAGGTACATCTTGCATTCTTACTTGTCAAACCAAATCTGTCAAGTGGATACTTGATACAGGAGCAATAGACCATGTTTGTTCATCCTTATCAGTATTTCACAGTCACAAAAAGATCAAACTAGTACTTGTCAAATTACCTGATGGTAGTCAAGTAACTACTGAAATCTCAGGAACAGTTTATTTTTCAGCATGATTTTATTTGATAGATGTTTTATACATTCCTAGTTTTCAGTTCAATTTGATTTCTATCTCTAAACTAACTGCCTCATTACATTGCAACTGATATTTTCTAACCTTACCTGCAAAATTCAAGACTTACATACATTGAAGATGACTGGTGCAATTGAGGCGAGATCTGGCCTGTATGCACTAATACCTCCTACAATTACATCTTGTGCTTTTAGTTCTATCAATGTCATGTACAAATCTTGTTCTAATCTTTGGCACCTTAGACTAGGTCATCCTTCTATAGAAAAATTAGCTTCCTTAAAGAAAATCTTTCTATTTGTTGATAGTGCTAAAGCTAATACTCCTTGTGAAGTTTGTCATGTAGCTAAACAGAAAAAGTTGTCATTTCCTGTTAGTATTACCAAACCTACACATTTGTTTGATCTAATACGTCTTGACATTTGGGGACCTATTTCTTTTCCTTATACATTTGGTCATAGATATTTTCTAATAATTGTGGATGATAAATCTAGGTATACTTGACTGTATTTCATGAAACTTAAGTCAGAAGCTTCAACTCATATTCAGTCATTTGTTATCATGGTGGAGACTCAATTCAATATAAAAGTCAAACAAATCAGATTAGATAATGGACCTGAAATGAATTTGCATCACTTTTATGCTAGTAAAAGAATCCTACATCAAACTAGTTGTGTAGAAACATCACAATAGAATGACATTTTGAAAGAAAACATTAACATATTCTTAATGTGGCTGGAGCACTCATTTTTCAATCAAATATTCCTAATTGTTTTTGGAATTTTGCTGTTGCTGATTCAGTTTATCTTATAAGTAGGATTCCATCTACATTCCTGTCCAATCAATGTCCTTATCAATTTCTTTTTAACAAGAAACCTAATTTATCATATTTGAGAGTATTTGGATCATTGTGCTTTGCTTCAACTTTCACCTCTCACAAAAAGAAATTAGATCCTTAGGCAAGAAAATGTGTTTTTCTGAGGTTTAAATCTGGCACCAAAGGTTTCTTGCTATTTAATTTACACACTAGAGAAACATTTCTTTCTAGAAATGTTGTCTTTCATGAATCAGTTTTCCCCCATCACAATTCAATTTCTTCTACTAAAAATCATTCTTCTTCACCCAATTTTGCCATTTCTTCTTTTGACAGTCCTATTGATATTTTCTTTTAACCAAGAAATACACCAGTAACCATCTCTTTTACTTCTATCTTTTTCAAATTAGTCAATAGATAATCAAATAATTTCAGATGCTCAAACAACTCTAAGGGATCCAATTGCTTCTTCCATACCTGTTAGAGTCTCACATAGAACAAGAAAGCCACCAACATACTTACATGATTATCATTGCACACTAACTTCATCTCTCAGTCAACCTCATTCTTCTAGTAAGCAATATCCATTATCTAATCACCTTACATATAACCATCTTTCTCACACACACAAACATTTTTCCTTAGCCATTACCACTGCATTTGAACCTAATTCATATCAAGAAGTCATCATACATGACTGTTGGAAAGAAGCTATTCAAGCAGAATTGATTGCTTTGGATAAAACTAAGACTTGGATTCTAACTGATCTACCTGCTGATAAGAGAGCCATAGGGTGCAAATGAGTTTTTAAAATTAAACATAAGGCTGATGGCACCATTGAAAGGCATAAAGCTCGATTAGTAGCTAAATGTTACACACAAACAACAGGTTTGGACTATCTTAAAACTTTCAGTCCAGTTGTCAAAATGACTACTATCAGAACTTTGTTAGTTTTTGCCTCAACCAAACAATGACATCTTTAGCAACTTGATGTGAAACAACCTTCTTACATGGAGATCTCCATGAATAAGTTTACATGATTCCCCCTCCATGATTACTTTTGTCATCACCCAACCAAATTTACAAGCTGCAAAAATCCTTATATGGATTGAAGCAAGCTAGCAGACAGTGGAATCCTAAGCTTATAGCAACTTTGGTACAATCAGGTTACATACAGTCAAAGGTAGATTATTCACTATTTACCAAGAAACAAGGCACTCAGTTCACAGTTATTTTAGTGTATGTTAATGACTTAATCTTGGCAGGCACATATATTGGTGAAATCACTTCTATGAAGTAGTTATTGGATGCTAAGTTTAGCATTAAAGATCTAGGCAATATGAAATTCTTCTTAGGAATGAAAATTACAAGATCTAAAGTTAGTATTGCTCTTTATCAAAGGAAATATGCTCTTGAACTCCTCTAAGATGCAGGTCTCCTAGGCTCCAAACCAGTCAGTACTCCAATGGATTCCTCACTCAAATTAATTAAAGACACTAGTTCTCCATATTCAGATGTCTTAGGTTACAGAAGGTTCATAGGAAGACTATTGTATTTGACAACTACAAGACCAAATATATCCTTTGCAGTGAATCAGTTAAGTCAATATCTCAGTTGTCCTATGAGAGAACATCATCAGGCAGCACTCAAAATCTTGAGATACATCAAAAACTCTCTAGCATAAGGCCTTTATTTTCCTTCCAACTTAGACCTCAAGCTGAAAGGTTTTAGTTACTCAGATTGGGGGGCTTGTCTAAATACTAGAAGGTCTGTCATTAGGTTTTGTTTCTTTCTAGGATCAACTTTGATCTCATGGAAGAGCAAGAAACAATCTACTGTTTCCAGATCTTCATCAGAGGCTGAATATAGAGCCTTAGCAGCTGCAACTTGTGAAGCTCAATGGTTTGCTTCAAGATTTTGATATCACAAGTTCGACCCCTGCTGTGCTTTTCTGTGACAATCAATCAGCTATCCACATTGCCAATAATCAAGTATTTCATGAGAGAACAAAGTATATAGAAATGGATTGTCATCTTATAAGAGATAAGATTCATTCATGATTGGTACATTTGTTGCCAGTATCCACTCACACTCAACTAGCTGATTTATTAACCAAACATTTGTCTGCTAGCTCATTCTCTCATCTCAAATCCAAGCTTGGTCTGTTCGATATACATAGTCCAACTTGCGGGAGAAGGAGTGTTAACGGAATTAAAGGTAGCAGATATTAGAAGCAGTCCTCCTTTACAAGCTTGTAACATAAGGATTAGTTAGTTAAATTAGTTAGCTTATCAGTTAGTTAGTTATAATAGTTAGTTAGTTATAAGAAGTTAGTTAGATATTTAATCAATTAGCAATGCAACTGATTGAGAAGTGTGTGTGTATATATATATATGTGTGTGTGTATATATATATATATGTGTGTACATTAATCAAATGAGTTAAGTAATACATTTTTTGTATTCATCTTTTTCTTCAAAATTTTGTCTTTTTGCTTCTTCTTTCAATTCTATTTCTTCACATTTTCTTTCTGTTTCTTCTTTCAATTATGTTTCTTCACAACAATAGCCATGTGGAGTTGCTCTTTTCACCAAGAGATGCCACGTGGTAATGTGCAGCTTTATTTTTTTATATATATTTAATAAAATCTGTTAATGACATCTTTTACATCATGCGAGTTGTCATTACTCTTTTTTGGGGTGTCGACATATGGCAAACTACACAATAACTTTTCAGTTGTACACAAAGGAGTAAATCCACTAGCTTTTAACGTGAGGTATTTTACTTTTGGTGGTTTGCGCCATTTGATGCAAATGATGATGTGCATCTCAAAAGCTTAGTTCTAGTCTATTGTAATTCTAATTCTAATACATACATTGCTTGATACCCCTCTCAAAGAGGGAGCAAAAGGCTAGTCCTTTATATGAAATTGGATTGTAATTAATCCTTCTGGAAACTCTTTGAGCTTTTGCAAACCATAACAAATATTTGCTTTGCTCACAAGATGATCATGCATATGCCTTTTAAGGTCAAGCGTGATCAGGGATGACCTATATAACTTGAACATTATAATACATTTACATGCAGTTAGAATATTTTGGTGATTCCGGTATGTCTTTCTAAGATCAAATTTGAAGCGCCAAATATTATCATGGGTTTGGGATTTGATGATGGTATGTAATGAGTTTTACACATGGTTAAATTATTTTTTTGCTTTCTATAGTTTTATTAAATTTTTAAAGAAGTCCCTGCAGTTTAAAATTTTTTAATTAGGTCTTTATACTTTAAATGTTTTTAAATGGATCATCATATTTTAAATAATTTTTTTATTAGATCCATACTAATTATAATTTTTTTAATTAAGTTCCTAAAACATACAAGAGTAATATAAAATGGCTTATTGTTGACAATAAACATTTATTAATAAAGTCTAATAGCTGTGAATTAGTAAGAACCTATTTAGTTTTTTTAAAAGTATAAGAATTTCATTAAAATATTTTAAATTATAAAAACTTATTTAAAAATTTAATAAAACTGTAAGGATTAAAAGAACAATTTTAACCTTTATACAATTTATAAATCATATAATGTTGCTTCTATCATTAGAGAAAAAACCATGAATATGTTGTATTTTCTTATGTGTAAAATATTTTATACTAAATCATTTTTTTTAAAAAAAATTTGATATAAGGAAGCTGATGTAATTTGTTATTTTATTTTCTTTCCCTTTCTTTTTATTTTTCTTCCTTCCAAACAAAGGATGGTTGGTTTTATTGGATACAAAAAGTTAATAAAGTAGCACTATCAAATTAGCGTGCTCGTATCAGAACCTGACGTGCACAGATCTTCTTCATCTAGGTCTGCAGATATGTAAAACCTTAAATGCAATTTCTATCATTTCAACATTTTTATTTTGTCCAACTGAAAATTTGTTTCATGTTTTGCTAACAAAAAAAAATAATTTGAATGTATTATTAATGTATAATTTTTTTATACTATTATTCAATTATACATTATCTCATTATAAAAAATATTTAACTTTCACAATAATTATTTTAAAAATCACATATATAATAATGTATAATTAATAAAAATATATTATTAATTAATAGTATAAAAAATTTATACTAATAATATATCAAAATTATACTCAGCAAAAATACCTTAAAAGCACTTCAACTTTTTTTTTTTAAAACACCTCAACTTTTAAAACAGGATGAACGTGTTTTTTCTTTTTTTATACAAAAAAGAAAGTTCCTTATATTTTGAGTTAAAATGTTTTGCAATTTACAACTCTTACTAGGATTTCCTTTTCATCAATCAATACACTGAACTAATCTCAAGTTCTCAACTAGTCACTTCCCCATATAATTCATGCAGAAAATCCCAATAAAAAGCAATACCCAATAACGGGACAAGGATTATTAATAGTAAATGATTACTCCCACATGCTGCTCACACGATACCAAAATGTTTTGGAACTCCTCACCTAAAATACAGCTCCTTGTTAGTTAACTTTTCTAACTAAAAATGTGAAAGGAAAAGTTACTGTCCTAAATCGTGATAATCAACGTGAAACAGCTAATGAAAAAAACACAAGATCTAGAGGAACAAACATAAAAACTAGTGGTTACCACATCAACCTATTACATCTTTGCACTCTTTTGATTGAAAAAAAAAAGAGGAGTGCTAAATTCTACCAAATGAAAAATTTCATGAATAACGTGAACCAATCAGAATAGTTATTTATCTAAACTTTAGACAATAAATGTTAGAAAAGAAAAAAATAATAACGGTGTAGCACAATAAACGCAAGTTCATGTGCAGTTTCATGAAAAATATTTCGTAAGAAACATCATTTCTTAAAAAAAAAATTGAGATAACAAATAATCTTATGATTACAATGTTAAAAAAATAAAAAATAATTTAATTTTTAGAATTTCATTAATTTCATTACTTTTAATTTTAAAATCTTATCAAATATGATATAATTTATTAATATTTTATTTAATTTAAAAAAATAGATTATTTTATCCTAACTAATTACTTCTCATAAGAATACAAATATAAAATAATAAAATTAAATAAGATCAATTATCATTTTAATCTATTTTAAATATAAGAATTAATTTCTAAATAAATTCAAATCCCATAAATAAAATTTGATTAGTTGATTCCAAACACAACTCATATGAAAACTTCTACACATGAATTTAGTGAATTCCAATATTGAAGAGAAATTAAGTGTGATATAATACAAAATATTTATCTCCCAAACCAGCAAAAGAAAGAATTTTCTTTTAAACAAAAGGGTGTAATATACGGCATTTTGGCCAAGAAAAACAGCCTGGTCATTTATATATATGGATATGGCTAGGAGGAGATAGCTGGCTCAATTTCCTCTACCCTTTAAAAATAGAAGTTCCCTCTAAATATATAACCAACTTCCACCACAATGAGGCACTAGGGGAATATAGGAAACCAGGCCTTCCTTTCATTTGTGTTCTTCTTTTTCTTCTCTCTACTGAAGATCATGGCTTCCAAGGCCCTCCTCTCATTCTTCATCATCTTCTCTTCATTTGTTCATCCGGGTTTCTCTGATCCCGGTCTTGACCAACTTCTGGTGGGCCTTGGACAAGTTGAAGCTCTACAAGAAGCTCAATGCATGCAGAAACTGCTTCCTTGTCAAACATTCTTGAAGTCTCCAACCAACCCTTCTCCGGCCTGCTGTCTTCCCTTAAAAGAGATGGTAACCAATGAAACCGAATGTCTCTGCACTTTCTTTAACAACCCTCAGCTACTTCTGTCCATGAACATTTCTAAGGAGGATGTCTTGAAGCTTCCCAATGCCTGTGGTGTAAATGTTGACGTTTCTACATGCAACGCAGGTAATTGATTCTTTCTGTTTTGTATTAGTTTTCATGAGAATTTTAATTGCTTTTCATAACTTGGTTGCAAAATCTTTTGTATTTGTAATGGTTTGTTTGTTGTGTTTTTTCATATCACAATTGAAAAATGGAAAATGATGTCTACACATAAGTTTTACACCACTTTTATACATGATTAACGACATACAAATATATGGTTAACAATGTCTATTATATGATTAACGGGTTTAGTAATTTGTACATTTTGTTAACTAGATATTTATACATTGTTAACCAAAAATAGTGTATAAAAATGATGTGCATATAGAAAAATTGTTGAAAAGTTAACTGATTTAAGATGATTGTTTGTTTCATATGGGAAAGGATTATGTTCCGTCTAGCCTTCAGAGCCTATACCAAAGGTAGCCGGAGGGCTTCGCTGGAGACCCTAGTAAGATAAGGTGCGTTACTCTGGCAAGAATACTCTGATGCCCAGGTTGATAGAGAGTATGGTTCACAAGGGTGTTTAAGCTGAGGTGAACATATTTGGAGTGTTTACTTAGCTGTGTTTAAATAAAGAGGCATGGTTTTAAAATGCGGATCGCACCACTTGATGCGGCCGCAATATTGCAGTTGCGCCACCTCCACAACCGCATCAGACCGCAATTGCGGTGTGATAAGAAATCACAGACAAACTCCGCGTTGCGGCCGCATCAAGACTGCATCGGACCGCATCACGACTGCATCAGACGGCATCGGACACAACATTTTGTGCAAGCTTAAAAAAAATTCACGCCGCAATGACCGCAATCTGCATCGCAATAGTCGCAATGCCCGCAATCGCAGCAACCGTGACCGCGACCGCAACCACAATTTAAAACCATGTAAAGGGGGTAAGGCCCGAAAATAGTCTAAGATTGTGGATCGAGTTGACCTAGAGGATGAGTAACTAGGTCATATCTCAAAGGGTCTAGTATAGTCCACAGCCCACATCTTAGGCGATTAATGATGATAGCCCAAGCTTGGACTAGCGATGATTAGACTTATTCAAGCTTATTAAGCCTAGATGCTCTAGATTACTAGTAACTAAATTAATGTAATTAGTAATTACTTGCAATCGTAAGATTTGGTGTGGTTTTGTGGTTGTTCGCGTTTTGTTTTGCTGCTTGCAGCAGAAGGCAAAATAAAGATGAAAAAAGAGTTGGTCTTCCTTTTGCGTTTTGATTTAGTATTGTAAATCATGTCGGTTGTTGCAAATTGATCTTTTTTTTCCTTTTATTTTTTCCCACAAAGGAAAAAATCTTTTAGTTTGTTGGAATTGAAAATGAGATCAGGTGATCAAATTTTCATTCTTACTTTTCGTTTGGTTCAGGAATCTTTTGAAATTATTCTTCCATTTAATAGGTGATATCACCTGAGTAATGCAAGCCACTGCATGATATCCCAATCAACTGAGAAGTTGCATTTGCGATCATATTCTGTTGCATAAGACAGAGGACTTGCAAGAATCTTAATCAAATTGAAGAATTCTTATGGCTAAATGAGTTACTTAAAGCAAATATGTAGATGAATTTTTCATTTAGTTTGGGGAAGTCACCCTCTCCTCCCTCTCCCCAATAACGCATGTATTTTGAAATATTTGTTAGGTTGGCTAGGAATTGCACACGGATTAGGTGAAGTCTAGTTTGTTAATTGTTATGTATATAAAACCATTAATGTGAATTCACATAAAAGGTAAAGATTGTGGCATATTTGGTTTATGATACGGTATTAGAACTTCTATGACGAAATAGTTTATAATTTATTCTTGTCACCCCCATTATTCTAAGACAAAGTTGAATTTCAGCATAAGGTATAAGAATTTATGCATTGTTCAACTTCAAGCTTAAAGGACTTTTACTTGAAGAGACGTGTTACATATATAGAATTATTTATGTACTTTCACATAAAAGCTTAAATTTTTGGGATAGTTGTTTCATAACATTAATGACCTATTTCTATAGCTTTATCCTTCAAAATTCGCATTTGCATTGCATGGATGGTCTGGTTTTAACTTTTAACTTGTTTTTGTTTCTTTTCATTGCAGAAGCAAGCTCACCACCAAGCAGTCCATCAGCAGGTAAATCATCACCCAGCAGTTGGACACCTATGTTCTCTTGTCCACATAGAAGACTTTTTGAATATATAAAACATTGAAAAATTAGAATCTTTATTCAATAAGTTAATCAAAATTTGGACTAAATTCATCTGTTAAGATGCTTTGAACTATTAGTTAACATGCTAATTCAACCCAGAGATGCAAAGGGAAAAGTTTGTTCTGCTAGTTATGGTTGGAGTAATCTTTTTATGATCGATATACCTTGCTCTTAGATATGTGAATAAGGGACATCAACATGTAATAACTAGCACTATATTTGCTGCTTCCAGATTTAGCCAACGAAGTCCCTGCAGACGACACCACCGAAGGTTCAACAAGTTCAACAAAAATGATCACTCCATATGGAATCATTCATTTTGTTGTACCTGGCTTTGTTGCTTTGTTGACTGCTCTAGCACTTTCTGCATACTAGGCTTAGATAATTTGTCATATTGTGGGCATTGCTTGGGATGCTAGTCAAAACAAGTCTTACGTACGAGTTGGTTTACTGCTGAAACTTCTCTTGGGGTTTTGGTTCTGTGAAATTCCATGTCATGAATTACAAAATGAGTGAAGAACATGATTCTAGAAGTAACTATCAAAGTGCAATGCATTTTTGAATTTCTAATTTTGCAGTAGCAGATGTTTAGCGCCATTGCCTGATTGGTCAAATCCAATTTTTATTAAATATTGTTTTTGGAAGGTCGTTCGTTCCTAAATGTCTGTATACATGCAACCACTTTTTAACTTTTGCCCTATTTATGAGTTGAATGGTGATTATTACTGATAATAGCCCTGCCAGTGTCAAAGCATATCTTTTCCTTATTATTGATTTTAATTAGCAAATTGTTGTAGAGCCAAAATTGCTTAGCCATATAATTTTGACAGAATGATTTACATGCTTGTTAATTTTTGATTGAGTGAGTCATTGGTATAATTTTATTTTATCTAATAATCATCTTTGAATCTAGCAAACTTTTATTAAAATTTTGGCCATTTTTTTCTTAACTATGTACCATTACTCTTTTAATTTTATTTACAACGTAATATAGTTTCCTTCCATTTTACTTAACACCAAGCTAATAAGGTAGGAAAGAATTAAGAGACAAAGAATGAAGTATCTTCCAGTTAAACGGATTTGGGCAGCACAAAAAAGTAAAAATAAAATAAAATTTGGCGTCTTGTATACAAAGAGAAGCATTGAGGCCAATATACAAATGCTATATAGCAGAGCACCAAGGCATAAAGACAAGAAGTTACCTTACCCTAGAACATGGAAAATACTTCATCTCACCAGCGCTGGGCAAAGCTCTCAATTGAGTAGAGTTGTAGCTTTGATGTCTAGAGAATGAAAAATTCACTGAATAATTTTATAAGAAAAATTTGTATTGAAGACTTATTCCTAAATTCTGAGTTTAACTTTTTTGAATATTGATCCATTCTTATTTTTACAAATATGATCTAATGATGCATATTATTAAAAAAAGTTAATTATGACGATAATTACCTAGTTTATATAAAGACATCATCATTTTGTATTAAAATCAATAAATAAGTTTGTATTTAAATTTAATTTAATATACCACCAAGCAATAAGGGTTAAACACAATGATAAATGAATTACTCTAACAGAAAAGGATTAATGTTCAAATCTTGAAAAAAACAATTGTTAGGAATGACTCCTAATCACAAAAGTTTCTGAGAAATTAGTCCTATAGCAAGGTTTGTAAAGGCATTATGATTCAAGACCAAAATTTAAGAAATTTTTATAATACTCATTTTTTTTAAGATTTGATATTCATAATGAATTGTCAAATATTTTATTAGTTATTAATTATCTTTAGACATTAATTATAAATTCAAATACTTAACAGCTCACTCTAAGTAATAAATCTATCAGGATTTTATAAAAATTTCCCAAAATTTATTTTAATTTACACAACTTGTATAATTAATAAAATGAGTAATCCTACTACCATGCTTTGTCAATGACTGAAACGGTTTTGATTTGAATTCTCCGGATCCGGAAGGTCCACCAAAGAAAAGGGTGCTCCTACATGCACCGGATTTTTCCCCATAAACCCTTCACGCTTCTCCCTCAGGCCCTCTTTGGGACCTCACTCACACTGACATCTCATGTCAGAATGGCTTACGCAGCCAGAACGCTAATAGGCCTCCGGCGCGGCGCCGCCGTCGCCTGCGGCGGTGAGAGCTCAGCCCATTTCCTTGCATTTAGGCCGTTCACCTCCGCCGCCGCCACTTTCTCTGCGGCTGATTCCCACCCGACATTTTCCTCTTCTTCTGAATCACAAAGTACGTATCCATATTTCTTAGATGGATTATCCATGTGGGTCAATCTTGTTTTTTGCAGTGCTGAAGCTGTTTGCATAAAAATGCAAACTTTTTTTTTTCCGCTTATTATTGATTATTTATTTATTTGTATATGAAAGAAAAAGCATCTAGATGGTTGCTGTTTCTACCTGGGGCAATAACATTTGGCCTTGGGACTTGGCAGATTTTTAGAAGACAAGAAAAGGTGATTATCTTTTTTGTTTCCTATTAACTTTTAGATTTCTCAGAGTTGTGGTGGTATCTGAATTGGCAATTTTACTAGTGACTTGTGATCTCGTGTGTGTCTTTTTGGCATTGAATTCATAATAATTATACTATTATTGTTTTTGCAACCAAGTGCTGGCAAGTGAATCACGAAAATAAAAATTTGTGCTTTGCGATAAGGATCAAGTAAGGAACTCAGTCTACAAGCTTGGTGGATTGTTGTCTTAAAATGTGATGTGGGGTGCTGTTGTAATTCATCCATTGACATATGTACCAATTTGTGAACTTTCTACCAACTACAGCTGAATATGTGTATCAATTATTTGTAACTGTCAAGTTTCTGAAATTTTGAGTCAATTTCTGTTGATTTTAGTTATCTAGGTAACTTCAATATGTTTGATGCGTTAAGGAGTTATGATACTTCAGCATTTTGCTCTTCATTTTTTGAATTACTATTAAGTTAACTCTCTGTGCCACTCACTCTCCGAACCCATCAAGGAGATTTCTAATCAAGGCTCATGTTGTGGTTATGCCTTCTTCATTTTCATCTCCATGATACGTGGATGGCTTAAAGAAATGCATTGGATGATATTATCAGAATTTTATTACCATCAAATATTAATACTTTAATAATAGGTAACATATATTGGACGATGGAGATTTGAGGTAGCAGGTGTTGATCTTGTTCATGTTCAACCTATTTTTTTTTATAAATATATGGAAAATAATTTTGGGGATTGAGTTTATTTTATATGGACCTATGAGATTCCATGTCTAGGTATTAGCTATGCAGATTAGCTTATTGAAAATTCCTTCCATCTTTCAATGTTACAGATTAAAATGTTGGAATATAGAGAGAAGAGGTTGCAAATGGAACCTTTAAAACTCAGCAGTGCTTATCCATCAAGTGAGGAATTAGATTCTCTGGAATTTCGAAAGGTGGTATGCAAAGGAGTTTTTTATGATAAAAAATCAATCTTTGTGGGACCACGTTCAAGAAGCATTTCAGGAGTTACTGAAAATGGCTACTTTGTTATAACACCTCTTATGCCAGTTCACAATTATCCTGACAGGTAAAGCATCAGTATATATAGCTTTATCAACGAAAGTCAAGTCATATGAAAATTTTAATCTCTTACATTGCCTTGTAATGTGTGTTTATTGTTAGAGCTTAAATTTCATCCAATGTAAGTGTAAAACTCTATACAGTATCAGTAAACTAGAAGGTGCTACATCATTAGAGTAATTAAGGTTTTCACTTTCAGTAAGTCTTTTAAATAGTTGGCATTACATGGTTCACTTATAGTGTAAAACTCTTTACACATATAGTTTATCAAAATTAATCCTTATCATTATTTCCTATTTGTAACACCATTTGATCAAAGGATGAAAAATTCATTATCCCTTAAATTAATATTAATGATATTGAAAGTGTTTCTTATAAGTCATAATGTTCAATAGTACTATCTGATGATCTCAAATGGATGTGCCAAGTTTCTTTTTATAATAGATGTTTATTTTTTTGGAACTGCATCATACATATCGTCATTAGTCCTGAATTAACTTTAAGCTCTTCCTTTTGGTGAAAGGTTATTGACTTCTTGTGGCCCAATACATATGTTTCATTTCATTGGCCTTCTCTTTTCATCAATATGAATAAAATACCCATGGATACAATTTGTCCACACTGTATCTGGCTAAACATTATTGAATTTTTGAGGCTTGGAATATGATGGATTTATTCTCACCACTTCATAAGCATTAAGTCCTAATATTTCTAAGATAACATGTCTATATCAACAGGAATTTTATCTTAATCATAAGCAATCAATTGCCAATTTTGCATGCTTCACTGGTTTATTGGGTTAATTGTGTTGTTTGTTCTGAGTTTCTTCAATTTTTATATCGCATGTTGCTTCTTCCAGTGTGGGTTTTCCAATTCTAGTCAACAGAGGATGGGTTCCCCGCAGTTGGAAAGACAAATTTTTGGAGGCTTCTCAAGATGAACTGTTTGCAGACGCACTTCCTTTTCCTTCCCCTTCACAGGCTGATGGAACTAGATCTTGGTGGAGGTTTTGGTCTAAAAAGCCTGTTATCATTGAGGTTGTCTCTGCCTCCAGTCATTTTCCCATGCCTTGTTTGATGCAGAAAAATTTTTAGACTCAAAATTATTTTGATGCAACTTACAGGATCAGGCCCCTTCTGTTACACCTAAAGAAGTAGTTGGTGTAGCTCGTGGAAGTGAGAAGCCAAGCATATTTGTTCCAGCAAATGATCCTGAGTCTTCCCAATGGTTCTATGTTCATGTTCCTGGCATCGCCCGTGCTTGTGGCCTTCCAGAAAATACTATCTATATTGAAGATATTAATGAAAATGTCAATCCAAGTAATCCTTACCCTGTTCCCAAGGATGTCAATACTTTGATTCGAAGTTCGGTCATGCCTCGGGACCACCTAAACTACACATTGACATGGTGTGCAAATTTCTTTTCTATCCTTGCATATTGAATATTGATGCATTTTTTTGTCAAATTTAAAATTATTTCTTTGATGTTACTAAAGTAAATCGTAGTTGTATTTTTGGTACCTGTCCTTGTTTTACTTTAGCTGATGATTGCTTTAGGTTGAAGGTATACCATCCACTATACTGGTACCAGCTTTTATATATTTGATTGGCAAGATCATAGGTTGTGTAATAGTAATTAGTTTGCAATTAAAATGATCCTGCTAAAAGTATATGGTTGAAATCTTCTATCAAAAAAAAAAAAGAAGTATATGATTGAAATTAATCAAAGCAATAGTCAAAATCAGGTATTACTTGTATGTAATTGATAGATAACCTCCTATTACTAGAGTCTATGTGAGGATAAATAAAGGGAAAGGCAATGGATTAATGCCTAGAAGGGAATATGCATGGGGGATTTTCTTCTAACTGCCTAGACACGTGACAAACTCTGCCTATGCTTAGCTTTGCTGCAAATCCCTACATAGCCTGTCCCAAGCCTGGATAAAAGAGGAGGGTTGTGTTAGGCAGTTAACAGCTAACGTAAAACTTTGTCGAATCTTTATGACATGGATCAACGAAGTGATTGTTTGATCTGGAAAAAGCCTACGATAGGGTACCGAGAGAGGTCTTGTGGAAGGCTTTGGAGAAAAAAGGAGTTCGTATTGCCTATATTCGAGCAATCTAAGATATATATGATGGGGCTAAAATTAGTATGAGAATCAAGGGTGGAGTCACAGAAGATTTCCCTATAACTATAGAACTGCACCAAGGGTCAACTTTGAGTCTATATCTTTTTACCTTGGTCTTGGATGTGCTTATTGCGCATATCCAAGAGCCGGTGCCACAATTAG
This sequence comes from Ormosia semicastrata, assembly GCA_029884595.1. NCBI lineage: Eukaryota > Viridiplantae > Streptophyta > Magnoliopsida > Fabales > Fabaceae > Ormosia > Ormosia semicastrata. The sequence continues at coordinate 137,606,250 of JAQQTO010000063.1, forward strand.
AGCTGGCAAAATGGGCTAACCCGCCTCGACCCGTTTCAACCCGCTAAAATACGGGGCGGGGTGGGTTGACCCGTTTTAAAAAATGGGTTGGAAGAGCTAACCCACCCCGCTTTAAGGCGGGTTGGCCCGCATAAAAGATAAAATGAGAAAAAATAGATGAGTTGACGAGTCAATGGAAGCTTAACCCGCCTAAAAAATAAAAAAATATAAAAAATCAATAAATACTATAAAAAAATAATAAATAATAATGGTAAAAAATTACAAACCACGTATCTAAAATATAATTTTTAAAATAGTTTAATTAAATATTCAAACATAAATTATATAACATTTAAATAGTTTTTCATTTATAGTATTACTTATCATTTTTTTTTTAAAAAAAAAGCCAACCCAGAGGCCAACCCGCCATACGCCCGCTTAATCCGCGGGTTATGCGAGTTGGAAAAAAATATAGGTTCAATCCTTGAACCTAACCCTTAAAAAAATAGCGGGTTGGTGGGTTAACCCGACGGGTTGATTCCGTTTTGCCAGTTCTAGTCACAATGCATGTTTTTTGCAGATGATATAGTCTTAGTTGGAGAGTCGAGAGAGGAAACAAATGGGAAGCTAAAGCTATGGAGACGAGCTTTGGAAGATCATGACTTTCATCTAAACAGGAGTAAGACAGAGTATATGAAATGTAAGTTCAGTTAGAGGTGTGTTAATGCTAGTTTAGCGGTGAAAATTGGAGATCATACCATACCACAAGTCATACAGTTTAGGTATCTTGGATCTATCATACAAAATGACAGAGAGATAGAGGGAGATGTAAACTATAGGATTCAAGTTGGATGGATGAAATGGAGGAGTGCTTTAGGAGTTATTTGTGATAGAAAAGTGTTTCTCAAGTTTAAGGATAAAATTTACCGCATAGCTATAAGGCTCGCGATGTTGTATGGTACTGAATGTTGGGTGGTAAAAAGCCAACAAGAGCGTAAGATCAGTGTCGCGGAGATGAGGATGTTGCGCTGGATGTGTGACCATACAAGACAAGATAGGATTAAGAATGAATGCATTAGAGTGAAAGTAGGGGTAGCACCTATTGTGGAAAAGATAGGAGAATCTCGCCTTAGGTGGTTTTGACATGTAAAGAAAAGACCCTTAGTTTCTCCTGTAAGAAGAGTAGATCAGGTGGAGAATAGCCCAATAATTAGAAAGTAGAGGAAGACCAAGAAAGACTATAGGTGAAATGATTAAAAAAGATTTAGATTTGAATGACATTTCTAAAAACTTGGTTTATGATAGAGTACAATGGCGTCTTTTCATCCATGTAGCAGACCCCACCTAGTGGGAAAAGGCTTGATTGTTGTTGTTGTTGTTGCCTAGACATGTGGCAGCAGGGGGAGAGAGGAGTGAGGAAGGTGTGCATTCTGTTAGAGGATGTTTTAAAGCAGAGAGAGGGAGAGGGAGAGAGGGAGGGCAGGCAGACTTGTGTAGAGAGTGGTTTTGCGTGGGGTTGGCTTTTCTAAGGCTGGGAGTCTCTCTATTCTGTATCTCTTTCTTTTCTGGTCTATTTGTATTCCAAGAATTCCAGAATTCTTTTTTGGTGTAAGGAGCTAGTCTCCAGATTTCTTATCTGTAAAATTAGTTCCTATCAGTAATCGAAATCCCCCATATAAATTTATACTTCATCCATCCTTTGTTGATTGTAAGTGATTTTAATTAGGATTTTATCAACTATTGAACTGGGTCTGAAAATAATTGAAGTACGCTTAATTGACATAAAAAAGTGATTTTATCAGTTCCTATCAGTAAAATCAGTTCCTATTCTAGAATTGGAAGCATAAAGTTGTGCCATTCAAACTTGCTCTCCTTCTCTCCCTATCACATATTCTGTTTGTTATTATCTGTTAAACATTAAAGTTGAGGTTATCACAGGATCCCACTTGTTTCTTTTTTCCCTTCCTTTTCTCCTTTTTGGTTTTGATGCCTTTGCAGCACAGTAGGGCATGCATCTGTTATTGAAAACTTCAGGCATTATGTTTTGTTTTTCTTGGCCATCAATCTAGTATTATAGTAGATTGAGACAATGTCTTTATTTCCCTTCAACCATAATTGTGGCAATTTCATTATTTCCCTTCTACCTTATTTTCTTTCAAACTGAGAATTTACTCTTGGAAATTAAGTTTAACATTAAGAAAGAAAGTGGTCAAGGTGAAGGCAATGGAAATAAGCAGTTTTCTGTTGAATTAAGTCTCTTATGATGAGGTCTACTGCAAGCATCTTCCTAACAATTTTTCGTTTATATTTGGAGCAGGTATTCTCTTTCTGCAGCAGTTACATTTATGGCTTTTAAAAGGCTAAGACAGAAAAATCAGCGGAGATAGCAAAGTCATTACTGCTATATAGTGAAATCTACTGACACATTCTCTCTCAATTCGGCATCCGGATATATTTATCTCCTTGGATTTTTGTCTTCCCAATATTTTCTTCAAATCTCTGTTGTCAAGAATCATTTTCAAGCAACTTGAGCTATTCGAGTGAAGTCTTCTCAGAAAGTATACCCCCTCCTCAAAATCACTGATGGATTGAAAGTGAGATGATATTTATTTATGAACAACAAAAAATGTTTTAAATTTTGATGTAAGGGGGACGAAGATATGTATTTTTATTAGCTAAAAGGTCAAATTTTTATTAGAAAAGCAACTACTGTTAGTAGTTGTAAGAGGGTATTGAATTTATTTGGATTGGCTGGAAGCTTAGGAAGTCATGAGTATGCCACAATCTTATTTACTCATTGTTCAACTTATTTCAATAAATGAGGTCAAATCCTGGCTGAGCTCTTAATGAGAAGCTCCACAGTTGTTTTGGATGGCAAAAGGCAATGGTTCTTTTCATATGGATCTTTTCTAACTGCTGAATTATATGCTTATCTGGGGTGTAAGCCTAACTTTCTATATATGAACTTGGAGTAAGAGCATTTGGCTGGTTCAGACCTGAACTAGAAACAATTTTTCTTAGCTACTTGAATTGCCCACACAATTTCAAGAATATCATGAAATTGTCATATTAATGTTTCAGGGAAAAAAAAATCTGAAAAGAAAGAACATTTTCATTACCCTAGCAAAGCTTGTCTGATTACATTGACAACAAAATCTAGTGCATTAAGTTCCAGGAATTTATTCCTAATGGTACAAAGGTAATATTCTTTGTACACTTTTACTACTGAAAATACATGTACTTATCAGATCGAAATGATTAGATTGAAAACCATGAATGTTGTTAGCATCTAATTATAGTTTGATGCCTTGACTAAATTTTTTAGTAGCCTGTGAAAATAATACACAACATCATTTGGAAAGAATGAGAAGGAAAACTTACAGACTTACCGATGTCTGGAAATTTTCATGAACACCATCAAAAATGGATTTTGAAGTCATCTCATCCTTCTATCTGAGTAAGCTGTAGCAGGCAATGCAAAAACTGAACTAGTTCAATATGGATAAGAATTTCTGTTTCATTTACCGTGGTAACACTTTGATGTACATATAAAAATAAGCTACTTCAATTCAACTGGTCACCACTAGCTAGGTGTCTCTTCTCTTCCTCAACTTGTCCAAGCAGTACTTCTAGTTCTGCTTCTGTTAGTCCCTCTAATCGTTTCTGCAGATTCAAAAGGGGTCAAATTCTTCAATGGCATGTTATATTGAGAAATATTTTAACTACACAAGTTGCTGACCTATGAGTTTCAAGCTTCAGTCATGTGGATGAAAATAAATTTCTGTCCAAAAGATAAAAATAAAATAAAATCTCAATGTATGTGTCTTAGCCTCTCAGGCTCTCAGCACAGAAAAGAAAAAGGAACAACTCATCCTGTGGAGCACAGCAGCTCCCCACTTGAGAGTTTTCAACTACAACCAGAGGTATTTATCAATCAACTTATTAACTAGATATATAGCAGAAAAATGTAAAACAAACTAAATAAAATTGAGCATTGATTCAACACATTTGGTCCTGAGCATAATAAAAAACGTTTTCCACAATAATGAAAGCCGCAGTAGATGCATAACCAATTCAAATAGAGAGCAGCTGTTTCAAAATGTTCTATAAGAAACGTCATTGCACAGAACAATTGACGAATAATATTTTCTGGTTCACTAACTAATTGCCTGAAGTTTGGAAACCTCATATTACTGTAAGAATTTTACAAAAAAGCATTTTATTTTTACAGTTTATGTAGTAGCACTAGCACCAATAAATTCTTATTACATGAATACATCTGCCCCATTGCAATAATTTAGGGACGAAAACATGTTGTTTCATTAGAATATCATAGCACTGGATTGTGCAATATAATGACTTTAGTAAATTTATAAGATAATGAAAATTTAGAAGAGACCAAATTTGATCAAATTTTCACTATGCTTGAAACGAGAAAAGACCTTTGTTTTGTAATATATTATTTTACCTCAAAAACATTGTTTTCATAATCACATAGTTGTTGAGCATATGTCATTTCCTTGTTTGAAACTCTAAAGATATATGTTAAAATCCATCCAATTGTGAAGCCCAAAATCAACACCACCTTAACCACATTTTTAATTGTCAAAATTTTTTGACGACGATGAATCAGTTTAAATAACTCAATAAAAATTGTGAGTTGAGCTATAAAAATTTAAATTTAAATTTAAATTTAATTTGGTCTGACATAATTTAGTTCAATCTAGCTAAATTTAAAATCTAGTTGACCCACATTTCAATCTAACATCGTTATTGAGTATATGTCATTTCCTTGTTTAAAACTCTAAAGATATATGTTGAAATTCATCCAATTGTGAGGCTCAAAACCAACACCACCCTAACCACATTTCTAATTGTCAAAAATTTATCAGTAGGATGAGCCAGCTTAAATAACTCAATAAAAAATGTGAGTTGAGTTACAAAATTTAAATTTAAATTTACTTTGGCCTGACGTAGCTTAGTTCAATCTAATTAGATTTGAAATTGGGTTGACTCGCTTCAGGTCATGCCGGCTCGTCGACTCAAATTTTAATGATTTTTTTAATATAATAATATACACTTAAAAAGAAATTATTTTTTTTCTTAAACAATTAATCACTAATTAACAATTGGACTAGTTATCTAATTTATTTATTATTTATTCAAAACTACGTAACTCAAATTTTTTATTTTTTACTAATTTAATTTTTTCAAAAATTAAACTCATTATTTTAAAAAAAAAAGATAAAAGAATTGTCGGGCTGGTAAACCGACCTGCCCAACCTATAACTTGCAACGGGTTAGTTGCTAGCCAAAAATATGCTTGACTGGATTTAGCTTGACACAAAAATGGTCAAATCCAATCATGTTGGCTCGACCCATTTTGCCAACTCTGTCTAGTCCAACAAATTGCAAGAGGAAATATGTAAGAACAATTGCATGATTAAACCTCTTGTTGGATGTCATTCGGCAGAGAAAAAGAAATTCACATACCTAACTCAAGAGATAAAACATCTTCACATACTGTAGAAGAACAATTATGAAATTAAATAACTAACTTACACCCGATTCAAAGCTCTTTATATCATCTTGCATAATCCAAAGATCACTTCTATCACTTGCTCTCACTCTGTCTAACCACACACCTAGGTTAATGATTTTATTTGTAACAAAATTTTATTGTTCTTTAAGCAAATTTTCTTGATCTTCAAGACTCTTTAATTTTTAAGATTTTCAAATCTTAATAAATTTCATAAATCTTATCTAAATTATGTCATATTATTAATTTAAATATCAAAGATACACTTATTCAAAATAAATATAAATAAAACTAATTCTTATCTTATGTGAGCTAAAATCCCAACATAATCCTACTGCGTAAGTGCCTTACAGCCTTTGGATTAAAACAATTATGAGGAAAACTGACTACATTCTTTCATTCTATAAGGTACCTAACCCATTTGTTAAAAAGTAGTATTAGTCAAACAAACTCACTAAATACATAAACTACACAATTTCATTTTGAAGTGAAACAATATAATTTGTGAATCAAAATAACTGAGATGTTGAAGGGAAACAAAATAATAAAACAAGATGGGAAATGTATTCCAATGATTGCATAATAGGGCTTATGTACCTCTAATCCACTTTTTAAGCCAATACTATGGACCATAACTCCAAGTCCAATTAAGATAAGAGGTTTCTCAACCAATAAACTTAAATTTGCTTACGAATTCAGTCGCAATCTATAGGTAAAAAATGTGTAATATAGATTCATCAACACTTTTTTTCATAAAATAATATAAATTTTCTCAAGCTGAAATTTTCTATTTTTCAAGCACCTTTAATCAACAATCATCATAATTCAATTTAGTTTCTCTTGTAATTTTTTTTTTTTTTTGCTTTTTTTTAAAAGCAGATTGAATCATATCCATTGAGATTAAATTTTCATTTTATTTCACATAAAAAAGGTAGAATCCGTTTAGAGAGTGTCTGTCTGGAGCCGAATGCTTTGATTTGAGCCGGAACAACAGAATAGAATAAGGGGGTGGCTCATAGTTCATAGTTCATATTACTATCAATGCTGAAAATGTTTAACACAGCAACCAGGCATACTTCTGTCACTGTTATTGTCTGTGCCATATCCAAATTTCATTCTTTTGTTGCAAAATCCGAAGCTCAACTCTTCAAACTGAGGTTCTATTCTCATTGCCCACCACGAATCCTTGATAAAGTTTCTGCCTTTGATCACACTGACGATGCTGTGTCGTTGTTCAATCGCTTGATTACTATGCGTCCTCCACCATCTGTTGTGGAATTTAATAAGATTTTAGGGGTTCATGGGAATTACTCCTAGTATTTTTACTTTGAACATCTTGATCAATTGTTACTGCCATGTGGGTCGGATGCCTTTTGCTTTCTCTGTGTTGGGCAAGATCCTCAAGATGGGTTACCAACCCGATACAGTAACTTTGAATACGTTGATGAAGGGGCTGTGCATCAATGGTGATGTTTGCAAAAGCATTACACTTGCACGACAATGTGTTAGCAAAAGGGTTTCGGTTGGATGAGTTTAGTTATGCAACTTTGATCAATGGGCTCTGTAAAATAGGACAAACAAGAGCTGCCATTCAGTTGCTGAGGAAGTTGGAAGGGCAAGTGGTTAAGCCTAACCTAGTAATGTATAACACAATCATTGATAGCCTATGTAAAGATAAACTTGTAATTGAAGCGCATGATTTATGTTCTGAAATGCTTATGATGGGAATTTCTCGTAATGTTGTCACTTACTATATTCTAATGTATGGTTCTTGCAGTATCGGTAATTGGCAAGAAACTACTTGATTGCTAAATGAAATGAGTCACAGAAATATTCATCCAAATGTTTATACCTTCAATACATTAATTGGTTCATTAGGTAAAGAAGGAAAGATTATGGAAGCTCAAAATGTGTTAGCTGTGATGATAAAAGAAGGGAAGCAACCTAATGCTGTTACATATAATGCTTTAATGGATGGCTGTTGTTTAGTAAAAAAGGTGAGCAAGGCAAAACATAAATTCAATACTATGGGCAAATGGGGATTAGCACGAAATGTTTATAGTTTTAACATCATGATTGATGAATACTGTAAGATTAAACAGGTAGATGAAGCAATTAATCTCTCCAAAGAAATGTATTACAAAAATTTGGTTCCAAATACAGTAACTTACAATTCTCTTATGAATGGCTTGTGCAAATCTGGGGAGAATATCATCTGTGCAGGAGCTCATTTATGGCATGTATGATAGTGGTGCATCCCCTAATATAATCACTTATAGTATCTTATTAGATGCAATCTTCAAAAGGCAGCATATTGATGAGGCAATTGCATTATTTAAGCATATTGAAGACCGAGGAATTCAGCTAGATGTGATCATTTACTCTATACTTATTAGTGGATTATGCAAAGGTGGATGACTAAAGACTGCACAAGAAGTTTTCAGCATCTTTTGATCAAAGGATGCCGTCTCAATGTCCGAACATATACCATTATGATTCGTGGACTTTGTAAAGAAGGTTTGTTTGATGAAGCAGAGACCTTGCTTTCGAATATGGAAGACAATGGCTGCCTCCCTAATGCTGTAACATTTGAAACGATTGTTTGCGCTCTTCTAGAAAACAATAAGAATGAAAAGGCTGAGAAGCTTCTTCATAAAATGATAGCTAGAGGCCAGTTAAAAAAATAAAACAAGGTGAGACAATTCAATGTGTTGGCTTCACTGTTGCTGTGTTTTCACTGTCCTATGTTTATTAAATGTATTGACCCTGTGTTGTTGCAAATTGGTTGATATTTCTAGTCGTGATGTGTCCATCATTTTTCTTCCTTATTCGCTGTCAATCTGCTCTATTAACTCTTAGGAATAGGATCTTCTCCTTCATTGCTTGTGGAATGTTGTTTCGGATATCTGGAATCAGGATTGTAACTGAAATATTCAATTCTCTGTTTCCACGATCTATAATTGTCATACAACAAATCAAGCAGAAACTGACATGATCATATTGCTTGCACTTATTGCTACCCTTAAATTCATTTATACCAAATTACAGAAAGTAGAAACAAATGCTTTTCTTTTTCTGTTCCCTATATATTTTTTGTTTTTATAGCAAGGTGAAAGTTTAAACAATTATATTTTCATTCCACCATTAATGCTGCCTTATACGTTCTAATAGGCTTATTTGTTTTTTGAGGTGGTTGTGGCTAGCTGTGAAAGCTAGTGGTGCTCACTCCAGCTTTTTCTGGTACATAAGTGTCATTTACATTTTAATTTTTTGAAGTAATTCCATGATTCAAATTGGTAATGCCATGTGTAGTCTGGCACTTTCTAGTGCCCACTCTAGCACTTTTTACATATCTGCTAGACTTTCATTTGTGATGGAAATTAATGCTTCCTCTCCAGCTATGATGCACGGATACGGGTACGGTTATCGGATACAACACTGGTATAGTACGGGAATACGACTTTTGTTAACAAATTAAACTAATATTTATCAAGTATCCGAATATTTGGTATGGATATGAGTACGTATCCGACACGGGTACGTACCCGTATCCGTGCTTCATTTCTTTATTGAGTTATCAAATCTGAGTCATATACTTATGATGAAGGGAGCTCTTAAAAGAAAATAGGAGTTGGTACACAGGGAAGACAGAAGACTGAATGGTGCCTAATACTAGCACAAGGCAATTATTTATGTATACTTGTGATTAAAGATGATTGCATGAAACTTTTGCACTGTTCAGTTTTGGATTTTCATGACAATATCTTGATATATGCTCACTGTTTCTGACAAGTTTGGCCATAATTTGTGAACTGTTTGTAACTCTGATATTGCTAATCATCGATTTGTACCGGTAGAGGGATTTGAGGCATGCTTCCTTATAGGCTTTGGCTACCTTGAGGTTGCATAGCTTTCAGCATGCCTTCTAGAATTTCACAAGGGAGCTTGGTATCTTTTTGTCCTTTTGGTGGTGTCCGTGACAGATAATCATGCTTGCATAGCATTATGGAACTAAGAAGTAGGAGTTTGATTTGTAAAACAAGGTATCAACTAATGGCTAATAGATATTAGTCCAAGCCTTGGGATTTCCAGGTTACCTGGATTTGGCTTCATTTCCACTGACATAGTTACAGGAATCCCAGCTTTCTTTTCACATTTTGTTATTAGCCTTCCTGCATTTTATCATGTGTTGATCTCCGTGTCCATCAAGTCTCTACCAGTGACTTATGTCTCAGCAAGTGATAGGTATCTCATTGGCAGGATTGGTCCAAAACTCATCATTGCATTGTCAGGTATGAATACTAAGATCATATATTATTTTGGGAGCAGATTATTCCTTTTTCTGGGCAATACATTGATCATTTAACAGTGACATTGAATACATGGATTTCCCAGATGAAAGAATGATTTTTGTTGGAAATTAAGCACCAGATGGAAATGCTTTAGTTGCTCTCCATGAGGTTGACTCATACATGGGGTCAAGCCCTGTGAATATGGAATGCCAGATTAGTCCAGTAGGTGATACTTTTGGGAGTAGTGGTCGTCCTGTCAGGACCTCCAAGGGCTAGTTGATGCTAGCGAGAGTGGCAGCAATGACTATTTGTTGGGCCAGTCACATTTACTAGTGTGTTATGGCTCAAACTTTTTGAAGATATTCTTTATCATTACAAATCGTTTAATTTGGGGAAAATATATGTCCGAGAGCCTCCAGTAGCACTCAAAATTCCACATGCTACTCTTGTAGAAGTTGGTGTAGTATGTAGTATCTAAGCTGAAGAACTAATACGAGTTATAGCAAAAGAGAAGGGGGAGCTCAAAGTTGAAAAAATTAAAAAGTATTTAGAAAAAGGAAAATATGTACAAAACAAGTATATCTATCATCTGTTAAAATAAATGTTATCCGTGCTTTGTTGTAGATCCCAGACTAAGCAAGACATAATGGATACAAAGAGAGAATATTGCAATCATATATTCTTCCTATAGAATGATAGAGACATTTTAACCATGAAAGGTGAAGCATATCAATTACATTAAAATGTATTTGTTTTCCTTTTTTCTTTCCTTTCTCCTGACTCTGCTTTTTTTCATTTGCACTTTTTGTTGTTTTCTCACATTAGATGGAGAAGGAAGTTATATTTGTATGGTTTGTTATGGAGAAGAAGGGCTGCTGTGTACTAATGTTTAGTTGGTTCAAGTGGTTTGATACTTATTCTTTTTAAATAATGTCTCGAGTTTAAATTTTGTGAATGAAAAAAAAAATTAACACTGAGAGTTTTATACATTTTTTATCAAACTCGGCTTGACTCCAAATTAGTCAGAAGTTCAACTTTCGGATATTGAGGAGTTTTTACCAAAAAAATAAATAGAGGAGCTGCTATCTCCTTTGCCTTTATTTGTCTTAAATTCAAAGGCGCATTACAAGGACTAATTGGCTTGCTTTTAATATTTACCCGAGTTACATGTAGCAAAGAGAATAAAATTTTAAATGATAATAATGACTTTTTAATATAATATAAAATATTAAATGTACTTGTTTTTGATTATTTATTTATTGATTTATTATTTTTTAAATTTTTTTCTTAATTACTTTGGTGTGAATAAGAAAACGCATCGACCTCAAGATCATCATTTGTAACGACGCAAGGTACTTTTCATTGGATTTTTTACTTGAATTTTATATGGTATTATCTCTAAGATTAGCTTGAACAGATAATATAATAAGGGTTGGTTTAACTGGTTGGCTTATTAAGGATTGTGGCATGCTTTGCCCTTTAATTCTGACAATTTTTTCTTTCTCATCCTATTATTTGTACACTTATTTTTTACACATATAAGATGTAGTGATTAATAAGGTTAATAAGGTAATAAGTGGTGATTTAAACTATTTATGTGGTGGTGACATTTTTTTATTACATGTAGTAAATTAAAATTAAAATTTACTAGATCTTATACATAGATCACTATTTATTTTAAAAGTGTTCAACAATCACTAAAATATATTTTTTAACACAAATTAAAGATGTGGTGAACAATGAAGTTATAAGTAATGATCCTTATTACTTATATGGTGACCTTCTCCTATTCTTCTTAATTCGACTTTATTAGAATTAACCATATCTAATATAAAAATTATTACTTATTTTAGAGATATTCAATACATCCTATGAGTGTTAAAAGTGAGTGTGAAAAGTAAGTTTACAAAAAATATTTTTGTTTCCTTCCTAGTATTTTAAAAAATGAAAATATATTTAATGAAAAATAAAGTATTTAATATATTAAAAATTTGAAAAACATTTATTATTTTCTTCTTTAAATAATTACTAATTAGAAGCATTTAATAGAAGATATTAAAGGTTCTTTAAGTAATCCTTTTAAGACATTAGTTAGTAATACCTATGATCAAGACAAGAAAATAATTTAAAAGTATACAACTATACATACACAATACTTACTTAAAAGATTTTTTTAATTAAAAAATATTTAATCGCTACAAAAAATAATAAAATTGCACTAAAAAAATTGCATAAGTTGCCAAAAAAACAAAAAGGTAATTTTTTAAGTGAAAAAAGATTTGCATTCAACAAAACTAAGAATATCTGATAGACCCAAATTACAAAATAAATCAAGAGTCTCTTCAATATTGGCCAGATTATAGAGGGCTAATTGAGCAAGTGCATGTGCTCTACTCTATTGCCATTATGTCAAACATGAGAAGCTTGAAAAAATTAAAGCTCTAAACTAGTTGGCTATAACAAAACAGTCTTCGAATACCATCCCAAAGTATGTGTGAGGTTGGTTATAGCCGTAATTACTTTCATATTATCACATTCTAATACTAGTTTTTTTTTTTTTTTTTGTCTCTTGATACATAAAGAAGGTGAAAATAAGTCAACAAAAACTCGTCTTGACTCGCCATGAGTTAGCTAAAAACGGGATGAAGTAGTTTGACTTATTTTAAGAATATGGGTTGAAATTGTCAACTCACCCAATTTTGCGATAGGATAGTAGGTCAACTTGCTTAATTTATTTTAAAAGAGTTAAAAGAGTCAAATTATAAAAAAAATGAACAAAAAAGAGCTTAAGCAGGACAACCCATAAGTTGATTGGCCTAACTAGTTAATTTTTTTAAAAAAAAAAAGACAAAATGACCTAATGTCTTAACCTGTCGTACCCCATCTCAACCTGCAAGTTATGTAGGATGGGTTAAAATAATTTGTTTAAAAAAGTAAATTACAAAATGCAACCCAACTTTTCAAATTTTTTTTTGCAGATTAAATGAGTTAACCCATCGAATTTGACCCGTTTTGCCAATTTAATATACCATGTACTTTTTTGTTTTGATCAGAAAAAAGTATAAAGGAGAAGGCTATTATGTGATCAATTATTTGACAAGTGGTTATAAATTTTTTTTCATAAATTTCAATAAAATCCTATTAATAAATTTTTTTATCTTTTTTATCTATATACAGAAATGAAAAAAAAAAAAAATAAATATTTGATCCCAAACACGTTTGGCAAGTTTCAGACCTAAACGAACAGCAGTAGCCTCGGCTAGACATGGGCTAAGGCCCTGTGGATGAGCCCAGTATTTAGCCCAAATACCCATCGCCTTGTTCACTAGCCATTTGTTGCGATTGAGCTCTGCTCTCTGGAAGCAGAGGACCTATTTGCCAGAAAATAATGAGAGAAGAAAAATAGACAGCCAAAAAAAAAAAGAAAAGAAGAGGAACAAAAAATCTGAGTGTGAGAGAGAGCGTTTGGGGAAGAAGCATTGAATGGAAGCGTCGAAGAAATGCAATCTTCTTCTGCCCGTTGGAGAGACAGGTTACGATGTTGTATATTGCCACAACAACAAGGTTAAGGTATGCCATCCCCAAATTTTTTGTTGCATCTTCCTTCTCTGCTCAATTTCTGAGGCTCTTTTCTCATTCATCATCACAAAATGTGAAAATAATATCTGGGTTTGGTACCATTGATGATGCTGTTGCCTTATTCACTCGCTTGATTACTATGCATCCTCTTCCATCTGTTGTGGAATTTAACGTGATTTTAGGGTCAATTGTGAAGATGAAGCATTACCCAACTGCTATCTCACTTTCTAAACAAATGGGGTTGAGGGGAATCACCCCTTCTCTAGTTACTTTGTGCATCTTGATCAATTGCTATTGCCACTTGGGTCAGATGGGTTTTGCTTTCTCTGTATTGGGCATGATTCTCAAGAGGGGTTATCAACCCAATACCATAACCTTCACAACACTCATAAAAGGGCTTTGTATCAATGGTGAGGTTAGGAAAGCAATGAACTTTCACGACAGCGTGGTTGGACAAGGGTTTCAGTTGGATGAAGTTAGTTATGGGACCTTGATCAATGGATTGTGTAAAATAGGACAAACAAGAGATGCCATTCAATTGCTGCAAAAGATGGAAGGACAAGTGGTTAGGCCTAATGTAGTAATCTACAACATGATCATTGACAGTTTATGCAAAGTTGGACTTGTAACTGAGGCACGTACTTTATATTCTGCAATTGTTGTCCATGGAATATCTCCTGATATTTTTACTTACACTTCTCTAATTCATGGTTTTTGTAGTATGGGTCAATGGGAAGAAGTTACTAGTTTGCTGTGTGAAATGGTTGATAAAAACATCAACCCAAATGTTTATACCTTCAATATTTTAATTGATGCATTATGTAAAAAAGGAATGCTCATAGAAGCTCAGGATATGTGTAATTTGATGATTGAAAGTGGTCAGCGACCAGATATTGTTACTTTCAACACTTTGATGAGTGGATATTGCTTTCACAATAATATGGGTGAGGCAAGAAAATTATTTGATACAGTTGCTGAATGGGGTATTGCGCCTGATGTTTGGAGTTATAACATCTTGATTATTGGGTATTGCAAGAGTAAAAGGATTGATGAAGCTGTGAGCCTCTTCAATGAAATGCATTGCACAAAGTTGGTTCCTAATATTGTAACTTACAGTTCTCTTATTGATGGTTTGTGCAAATGTGGGAGAATCTCTTATGCGTGGGAACTTTTTAATGCAATTCATGATGGTGGCCCACCCCCTAATGTTATCACTTACAATATCTTGTTAGATGCTTTTTGCAAAATCCAACATATTGACAAGGCAACTGCATTATTTAACCTAATGTCTGAAAGGGGATTGACTCCTAATGTTTGGAGTTATAACATCTTGATTAATGGGCATTGCAAGAGTAAGAGGATTGATGAAGCCATGAACCTTTTCGAAAAAATGCATCGCAAAAATTTGGTTCCTGATTCTGTAACTTATAATTCTCTTATTGATGGCTTGTGCAAATCTGGGAGAATCTCTTATGCGTGGGAGCTTTTCAATGCAATGCATGATGGTGGTCCACCAGTTAATGTTATCACTTACAATATCTTATTAGATGCTTTTTGCAAAATCCAACATGTTGACTAGGCAATTGCATTATTTAACCTAATGCTTGAAAGGGGATTGACTCTTGATGTTTGTAGTCATAACATCTTGATTAATGAATTTTGCAAGGATGAAAGGATGAATAAAGCCATGAATTTCTTCAAAGATATATGTCGCAACAATTTGATTCTTGATACTATTCTCATTCTTCTCTTATTAATGACTCAGGCTTATGCAAATCTAGGAGAATCTCATATGCACAGGAGCTTGATGATGATATGCGTGATAATGGACAACCACCTGTTAGTTACAATATATTGTTAGATGCATTTTGCAAAAGCCAGCATCTTGACACGGTGACTGCTTTATTTCAGTGCAGTGTCAACAAAGGAATTTTTTTGATTGGCGCCCATTCACTAATTGACGGTTTGTACAGAGGTCGAAGACTGAAGATTGCACAAGAGATTTTTCAGCCTCTTTTGATTGAAGTTTCTGTCCAAAAGTAATCACATATAACACCATACCACTAGACTCTACTAAGAAGGCTTGTTCCATCAAGCAATGGCCTTTCTTGTATCTTGTGTTTGGATGTTTTTTCATTAATGGAACAGAACGGAATAAGTGGGGATGGATCGGAAAAAGAAGGAAAAGAATGGAACATAGTTACCTTTCTCTTTATTTAGAAGATTAATAAGAGAACAGAATAGAACGTCATTAACCCATGTGTTCCCTCCATTATTCCTCAAATTTGAGAGAAACAAAAGTTAGGCCTTTGAGGGGAAGAGATGGAAAATGGTTCTCCATGTATTTCTTCCACTTCTCATGTATTTGAAAACTCCCAAACAAGGGAAGGTACTTCCCTTCCTCTCATTCTCTTTCTCTTTCCTTCATTACCTATTATTCAAATATAGTGTTAGAAAAGAAAAAATGAGAATGATAAGGCAGAGGAACTGTTTCAAGAAATGATTGCTGGAGGTCTGAACAAATGATAAAACATGGTGAGATACTTTAGTACCAATCAAATTTATACTTGTACTAATGATGGGTTTGTCTAAATGCTTACCAAATGCTAATTTCTTTTGGGTCAGAGAAGTTGGTTACACCACGGCTCGCTGTTCTTGGGCAAGTTTTACTCAATTCATATGTTTGTTAAACTTATTTTAACATTGGGCTGTTGCCATTGATTGATTTGTTGTCTTTATATGATTATTATCCATCTTCCTTGGCAAATGTGCTCCTGATATGCCTATAAGGTGTTTCTAGGATCTAATAGTAGCTGAAATATTGTGTTTTTTTATACGGAATCTTGTAAATTTACAACCCTTGTATAATACAATGAAAAAGTAGGAAGTAACAATGACATTATAGTTCTTTGTGCTGCTATTGCTAATTCTACCTCTTTTGTTCTCCAATATATTATTTCTGTGATCTCTTTACAACTAGACAACACCAGTGCTATTGCTAATTTTTCAGTTTTAATAACTGTTGTATTTTGCTTAGCCTTTTTTTTTTCTTTTTAATTTTGAGATTCAAGAATGAGGGTAGAATACTTGGACACAGTTTTACGTATTGAATTTACTTTTTTGTTGTGTACCTGCTGGTAGATATGTTGATTTCATTGTTCCATATAAATGTACAGTTGGAGCTCTCAACTTGGATAACAGTTGCTATTAATTTAAATGCTGGATCAGAAGGAAGGTAATGCTATAAAAGAAAAAAATTAATATAATGATTCAAAATATAAGCTATGCATCTTTCGTCCATGATTCAGATTGACAGTTAATATATCTCTAGTTAATTTTTCTGAGGTTAAGAGCTCAAGTCCACAGAAAGATGTTTACTTAATTCAAATGATGTGTTGCAGGTTCATAATCCCACACTGCTCTTTCTCCTGACATTTTTGTTATGAGCAGATCAAGTTCAAAAACAGCAGCCCATTTTTATTTTGACATTGCTAGGCAGCTATTTTCCTTTAGAATAATTTGTTTGGTGTGCTTGATAAGTGTGTCCCTTTACTTTGTAGCAGCTTCTCATAATTCTTTTGACGGTATTAGGAGAAACAATGAGGACAAAATTTTGACTGTATCTGTGGATCATGCAAATTCTCCAGAATATTTGGTTGGAGTGCAATGCCCACATTTTTAAGGGCATCTCTTTCTCTATATTTTCCATTTATTATAATTAAATTAATTTTAATTGATTATATGCTAGTTTGTTTTATTTTGTTAAGGAAAATTATTTTATATTAACCATATTAAAAATAATTTATTAATTAAATTTATTACTTCTATTCTTTATTGATTTTTATTTTTAACGATTTAAAATATTTTTTTTCATTAGTTAAAATTAAATTTAATTAAAAATATATAATAGTTTTAATATCTTAAGACCCACCAATGTGATCAGTCATTTGATTATTACTTTATTATTTTGAACCAATTAATTATTACTATTTCAACGCAGCAATGTATTTGGCAGCATAAAAGTGGAGGAAAAGAAGCTAATAAAGAAATTGAACTACTAGAGGACGAAGGGGAAGAGAGGAAAATACGGAGAAAATCTCCTCCCTTATTTAAGTGTTCGAAATAAAGAGATGAAAAAGAAAAAGATAAATCGAGCTTGAGTTTTAGTAACAAATTATATGATTTAGTACGAATAAACTAATTCAAGTAAGAATTGTGTTTTATAAAAATAATGTTAAACATATTTTGAAAACTCTTTCGTCTTAAACTAAATTTCAAAATTTGAATGAGAAAGGAAAGATGATATGCCTACCAATCTTTCAATAATACATTCCTTATTTCTTCTCTTAATAATAATACATTCCTCCCTTTTGAATAAGAGGTGTGTTGCTATGAGCTTGGAGTTGAGAACATGTTATAAAAGTGCAGATATGATTAAACTACAAATTTCAGACGATGGGATTTGAAGAGATTTAACTACAAAATCAAACATTATATGCATTTATGGTGCATTGTATATACTTAAATAGTGATACTACTTGAACTGTGGCTCTTATATAAGCAGTACCAAACTTTGATTTGTAGACTACTTAGGCATTGATTTTTGTTCAACAACCAAATCAGTTTCCAATCCACATTTTTCTAATCAATTTGATTTTTGGCATGAATGAAGCAAATGATTAAGACCAATCTCCTGTCAGTCTATCACCTAATACCTATATATTTATATATGATATGGTATGATATGATTATAATGTGGACCACCATATATAGTAGCAGTACATCAAAAGTAGAAAATGAGAAAAAGTAAAAAAAGCTCAAAAGCCAAGCATGCTTTTTTGCATGTAAACCACAGACAAAAAGAATCTTAATCTCCCAATTAGCTAACAGCCAAACAACCCCCAAAAAAATTAAAACAAAAAAACAAATTTCCTTTTTTTTTAAAAAAAATATTAAAAAAATTCAAAAGCCCTATGATCCTTATCCTGCACCGCCGCTACAGATTCCAGTCAGCGAAACCGGGAACCTATTACAGAGGCTTGCCGCCGCCGCTGCTTCATCGTCAACGTCAGCCGGCGGCGGAAGAACCCTCCCGTCAGCGAACAGCACCCTGCCGCCGTTCCTCTGCTGGTGTCCCGCCACCATTCCCTCGAGCTCCGCCGCCGTGCCGTAAAACGCACCGTCGCCGAACCGCCGCTCCACCTCCAGGAACTCGCCGAGCGAAGCCGGCCTGGCGTCGCCGTCGCCGTCCCTGCACAGCTGCCACCACCTCCTCCGCCGCTCCGCCACCGCCGCCACTGCCGTGGCGTTCGCCTTTTTCTTCTTGGACGCGGTGGCGGCCATCCTTGAGCCCCCCACGGCGGCGGCGGCGGCGTCTGAATGTGGGTCCCGGTGCTGTGATTGGGCTCTGAATGCAATGGCTGGGAAGCTCACTCCCATCAGAGTCCCCAACGTGGTGCTTCTATCATGGAAGAATGATCCAGTGGACTATCATTCAAAACCCCAAAAATTGAAAAGAAAAAAAAAGAATTCAGATTAATTCATGATAAAAATGGAAACTTCAAGGAATTTGAAATTTTGGGTAAAAAAAGAATCAAGTTGATTGATGCAAAAAAGGGAGATTTTTTTAAGAAATTTGAGAATTGGAGGGGGCGGTGATTTTTGGTGAATGTGATTATATGAATGTGATGATACCTCAGTGTCAAGATCAGAGGAGGAAACGGAGGAAATGGTGGGTGAAGATGGTGGTGGCACCAACTCCGTGGCTGGATCTAGCATTTTTATGTGGGAGCAAAGAAACTCTGTTTGGGGGGTGTTGTGGAGTTTTGGGAAAGTGGTTTATGCTTACTAGTACTATGTTGAGTTTGAGGGTTTATATGCACTAATTATAGTTTCATTAGTTTGTGACTAGGAGTGGATAAATATGGATATTGGGAGATCCAAAGAGAAAGAGGACTGTGTTTGAAATTATTATTGCTGCCCAGCTGGGTCATGGGTGTTGTTTCAGCTCGGGGAGAATGATGTCAAGAAATTCCCTGGAGGGTTTAGTATTATCACTTTCAATGCTGGGCTACGTAGAATGTTTTATGTATATAAAAATATGTTTATTATATTTATATTGTATATTAAATTAATTTAAAATATTAAATTATTTTATATGTAATTATAATATTTGTATGACATACGAAATAATTTTACACTTATGTTGAACAAATTAAACGTATTTGAATTAGATAAATAATGACACTGAATTAGTATTATTACTTTCAATGGTAGGCTAAGGTTGGACGTCTGATAAATTTCACAGCCACTTTTTTGTTTTTGGAATTTTGACCCCTTCTTCTTGACAATAAAGAAAAAAAGAGTCTGGTAAAACCGTAAAAGCACTGAAACATAGATATTACATTGTTAATGTAGGTTTTTTTAGCTTGTGTGAATAATGTTGATGTAGTTAATTTAATTATCCCATTTATTTTTGGATAGTTGAATGTGGTTAAATATTGATCTTTTCGCACAAATTTTAGGAAAAAATAATAAAGACTGCCTTCAGCATTGTTTGTTATTCTTTTTGTTTATATTGGTCTTTTATGATGTAACATAATTAAATTATATTTTTTCTTTCTCTATCTTTATTAATCTCACGTTATCTCTTTTACTTTCACTTCATTACTCTCATATATTTCACGAATTGAATAGAGTAATTGATTTTAAGAAATTATAAAAATTAATTAATATATATTTATTAAATTTAATAAAAATAATAAAATATCAAGATAAAGTAAAAAAGATTAATAAATATTTTTAAATTTTTTAAATGAATAAATAATATTGAACAAATTAAAATTCTTAAACTAAAAGATAAAAATAAAGAGAGCTAGTATTAAGTTGAATATTGAAATACGGACAACAATCATCTAATAGTTCATAACAGTACAATCAAAATAATACATTAATACCACCACATACAAGAGACATCACAGAATTTCTGAAATGATAACGATAAATAATGGCATAAGCTAACACATCACAGTAATGTCTTTCTGATTGCTTAGTCCCCATCCCCTCCTCCTATCTCTTCCAACTTTTTTAGATTCTTATGGGTTACATTTGATTAAAGATGGAGGCATAAGTCAAAATGCATCGGTAAGATGCCTTAATTATTGTTATTGTCTCCAAAAGATTATTAAGTTTTCTTCTTTTCTCTGTTCAGAACAGAATTTTCTTTTCTGCTTACTTTTGGTCAGAGTACTTCTTGGAGCATCGATGCTATGAAGAATTTATTACAGGCAAGTTTTGGTTTTTTTTTTCGGTAATAGTTAAAACCCTTAATTAGATGGTAAATAAAAGAAAAATAAATTGTACTTTATGTATAAATAGTAGTAGAATAGTTTTAATTTAAATTATTATTTAGCATTAATCATAAATTATCAAATCATGAATTAATTTATATGAAAATTAATAAGTGATAAATAAAAAAATAAATGATAATTTTTATATAAGTAATGGTAATGAATAACTTGAACTTAAATAATCACATAATAAATTTAAATTATTATTTGACATTAATCATAAGTCATCGATCATGAATTAATACATGTGAAAACTAATAAGTAATAGTGAATAAAAAAAAAAAAATAAATAGTGATTTACATGTAAATATTGGTAATGAATAATATGAACTTAAATAATCACATAATAAATTTAAACTATAATTTGACACTAATTATAGGTCACTAAATCATGAATTAATACATATAAAAATTAATAAATAATGAATAAGAAAAAGATAAAAAATAATTTTCATGTAAATAGTAATGAACTCAATTAATACAATTAAAAACTTATCTATTTATAATTATTAAGTAATTAATAAACTTTACTTCACAATCAATGATTATGATTACTTGGAGACGCTCGTAACTTTTTTATCAGCACGTTAAACTTTTCCGGTAAATAAAGGGGATAAAAACCTTTTAGACATTCAAGCAGAGTCACATTAGTTGCAAAAGGCTCATACAATAAGCTAGAAGAATGCAATCACATCATTATAAATTAAAAAGAATGAAGCATTATAATATGCTTTAAGAAATGGTTAAGGAGATCAATTAAATATTAAATTCTGACACATGATAACTTCTGTCCAGAAGAAATGTTGATGTAATTAAATCTTGAAAACTCATAAGATTTGATTGAAAGATTGAGATCTGTTGTAGAATAATTAAGTTTTGTATGGAGGCAAGGATGGACCGGATGGTAAATTAATGATGCTTGTAAGTTGCAAAAATGAATTATAATATGAAATGCTTTTAAGAAATGGTTAAGGATATCAATTTAATATCAAATTCTAAACATTATAACTTATGTTAAGAAACGGTTGTTGTTATTAAATATCTAAAGATTGACAAGATATAATAATTAAAACATTAAGATCTATTGTAGAATAATATAAGTTTTGAATGGGGGCAAGGATGATAAGCTAATGATGCTTGTAAGTTGTAACAAAGCTTAAAGGTTATACTTGTTTGAGTGGGTGAAAGATAGAAAGGTAAAAATAGAGTAATATAAAAAAAAAAATGATTTTCATTTATTGTTGTTTAGTGGAGGATAAAAAAGACTACTTTAATTCATTTTCATTTATATGATGGGCTAAAAGTTGAAAAATCGATTGTAGATGAGTTGTAGTCTCTTTTTCAGGTTTTCTACATTTCTAATGTACCAAAAAAGTTTGATTGTTTGAATTTATTTTCATTCTAAAATTTCTAGTTATCTATATTTTTCATCTACTCAAACATGAAAGTCTAAGAAAATTATAAGAAAATGATGCTTCAAATCTTCAATTTAAGCCAAAGCTAGCTTGAAAGGGACTATCACTGTAGTAATGTCCCAATTTAAAATATCTATGTACATGGCCCAACTAAAAGGCAAAGGCTTAATGCTCTTAGCCTCTCTCACCATCATCCCAAGGGGCAATTGGCAAGACACCCCTGGCATCTAAGTAGAATAGAGGAATTCTTTTACAAAAAACAAAAAACAAAAAAGAGAAGAATAAAGGCAGAGGAGCAAAAGCTCACTCGTAAAGAGTTCATAACTCGTTTAACAATATTGTGGGAATGGAAACATAACACTTAAGATGGTCATGCGATGTAGATCACAAGATAGTTGCATAAAGTGGGAAGAAGTGATGCCATCATACAAGCCACCCGAGGTCTATCACATCACACTCATATGGTCCTTCCTAGTTCGGTAGTTGAGACTAAAACTCATGTGGGGTTTGTGAGTTATCTTTAACTTTACAGTTCATTTGGGGGTTGCGGATTCATGTGAAAAGCTTCAGGCACAAAGATCACTCATTCGTATTGAATGAGAAGTTTACTATTTTCATCTTGAAAATGTTTTGAAGTTCATGGCTTACCATAAAAAAAAATCCATGCAGAAGTAAAATAAGAAAGTGAGGACTATAATCTATAATATCTTGTGAAAGACTGAATCCAAAGTTCACCATAAAAAAGACTAAATCCAAAGTACCGGAAGTCCACAACATGACATTAACATTATTAACCTTCAAGCTAAGTCAATTCCCTGTTTATGTACCTTCGTTTCCCCTTATATTTAATGTCACTTATGCAAGTAATCTGTGTCAGTATATTCCGTAGAATGGTCCCATGAACATTCGTTTTGAGTACACTGTACACCAACTTTATATTCTTCCGACTTGAACCTCAGTATGTATGGCTAGTCCATCATCTGGGGAGAAGTTCGCAAAATCCAAAGAAAAAGGGCAACCACCAATCTTTAAAGAAAAATAAATCCCAAAGCAAATTCTACAATTGAAAATCTGAATTCATACTGCACTAACAATCAGGCAGTTCCTCATGCCTGTGCAATTAAAACCATTTGTTTTATTCTTTGAATTGCTTTTGACTCCACTCTTTACTGCAATAAGCAATATCCCTCTAGCGTTCATCCGTCAGTAGGGATTGAAAAATTTATTTGCCCCTAAATTGAAGGGTATAATCAATCTTTTAAAAACTAGAGGTAGAACTTTATATGATGAGGTGTGATTTAATGCCATATTTCTGTTGCATGAACAAAATGCCAATGTACACTATGAAAGTATAAAACAGAAGTCTCTTATATCATGTAGATCCTGAGAAAACTTCAAACCTAGCCTGAGAATATAATCTTAATTAAAGAAATCTACATGGGGGGAAAATCATGGATAAAATCATTCCACATTTCAGTTGCAATGGAGTCCCTTAACTGTGAAGCAAGTGCAATTTCTTCAGCATCAGAAGTTCGATCAGTGACATTTCGTAACAATGAGTGCTGTTGATTGAACAGTTCACTTGCATCCTGTGGGTGGTAACCACTGGGAAATTTCTTGAAGTGATAGGGAGTACTGGAATATGGAGCAATGAAACCTGGCACATTTGGATACTTGTTGTCTACAAGGTAGCATTTACCTGTAACAAAATAAGTGTTCTAATCTAATAATTGAAGGAAAAGTTAAGGTAGTATTTACCTGTAAACATAAAAAGTGTTTTAATCTAATAATTGAAGTAAAAGTTATGCGTATAGTAATCATATAGAAAAACTAAACATTTGTCCCTTAAGTTTGCATCAAGTCTAATTTTTGTCATACAATTTTTATTTGGTTCAATCATTGTCTTAAATGTAACAAAAAAAGTTGCAATGTACTACTGACTAACTCCATGGAAATAAGAAATTGATCTTGTGTCACCTGAGTGGCATTGCCATCTCCTACCTATCAATCTCTTACAACTACAACCAAATACAAGTTGAAATCAGCTAAATAATAAAAAACATATACTATCTTAATTCTTAATCAACTTCAATTCACTGCAGTTAAAGGATAGGTAATAAAAAAGCCTTTAGAGATGCTATTTTATTTTTCAAACCAAAGTAATGGACATTTGCAGAGAGAACAAAAATCCAGTAAACCCAACAATGAGTCTGTGATGGACTTCGTTGACTTGGCAGCTCAGCTCCAATATCTTTCAATTAAACAGCCACTGCTAAACAGAATTGAGCTTTACCTGGGACAAGTTGAGGGACTGACAATGAGCCAAATGGATTCGTTGAGGGTGTGAGAAATTGACTGAAGAAGCTTGAGGGAGAGATTTTCAGAAAGTAATTGGGGAATTGAACAGAAATCATTAAGTTTGAAGATTGGTGAGTTGGCAGGATTGATGTCTACTATTTTCATGGTGGAGGCTTACCGCTTCACTTGTTGGGGAGAAAGAGGAAGCCACACCCGCAGTTCAAAGTTCAAACAGTGCAGGAAGAGAGAGAAGGAATAGACAGAGGAAGAAGAAGAAAGACTTTGGGGGTTTTTTTTTCTCCCTATTTTAATTTCCTTTCAGTCATGTGGTGACGAGAAAGTGACGAACCAAACCTGATCAATTTCATAACAATGAACCAAGCAATATCAATTTGCGTCAGAAGTGATTTTTTTCCATGTCAATGGTCAGTTTCTAGTGGATGGTGAAAGTGGCAGATAGGCAACATTAAATCAATTATCGTTAACTAGTTGGACTTGGACGGAGTTGACCAATAGGAAAACATTGCAACTTTTTAGTCTCATTTAGGACATGATTGTAGTTTGAAACTGTTCTGGACCGTGATCCGGGATCTCGCTCTATGGGATCAATTCGGTATGCACACTACCGAACTCCTCTTAACTGGTATAGAAGAAGACTCACGACGTATTTCGGACCACGGATTATGGACCTAAAGTGGCGTTGGGATACGACATCGCGACTGATAGATTCACACAGAGGATCAATTCCTTAATATCCGCAACTGTCGATCATCAACTTACTATATTATAGGATTTATAGATATCTTTGATGGCTAGATACTTTCTATATATTAATCCCGAATTTATATGGATGTATCCTATAATAATGGAAAGGTGATCATCATCAGGATACTAATCCCAAATTACCTGCATTCAATAAGAATCCCCTTAGAATTCTGTATACGCTCTATAAATATAAGGCTAAGTCATCTTAGTAAGGTAACTCTGAATCCAGTCTCTTAAACCTTCTTGTGCACTGCCTGACTTGAGCGTTGGAGTCCACTGCAGTACCCACCCCCGTGCTACACGCTCAGCTGTCGCTCAAAGGAGGAACCACCGTAACGTGCCTATCTCAGGTACTCCTCTGAATCCGATTCAGAACATTGGCGCCGACTGTGGGGAACCATAAAATTCTAATCCCACCCAATCATGGTGAATACGAGGCAAAACTCGAGAAGAGACGCTGCTCAAACCTCTATCAACCAGAGACAAGATCTTGACATGCAACGTCCACCACCACCACTGCCTCCACTTGTGGCTCAAACCTTTGCTGTGAGAAATCAGGCACCCGGATCAGGAAGCCGACGTGGTGGGCACTCCACCTCCTTTTCTGAGAAGTCTCCTAACCCATCACACAGGATTTCTGTCAGGGAAAGACTTGAGTTCCCAGCCCAGAGAGGTGATCAGAGCCTTCAAGAGCGCACGATTCCGGTACACCAACGTTTGGGAATCCTGAACAATGAGTTCGATGATCGTGCATCCCGCTCTGAATGCACACATCAATCTCGGGGTTCCCAATGCCAATTTCAAGATATGTTGCAGCAACATATGGACTTGCTCAACAACCAATTTAGGAGGCTGGAAGACATGTAGCGCGCCATGCATAAAAACCAACCAAAGCCGCGCCGACGTGACAGACGGACCGATGTGGAAAATAACAAAAGGAGGGCCCACTACGATGAGGGAACTCCCAATACTGGGGAGAATAACTGGAATCGCGGAACTATGGAACAACCTTTCTCCGATCAACTCATGGAGTTCCGGGTTCCGAGGAATTTCAAGTTTCCTCCAAACCTGGAAATTTATGACGGCACCACGGACCCCTAGGAACACATAAATGCCTACGAGCAATCCTTATGTTTCTATGGCGGATCCATGGAATTGTTGTGCCGAGCCTTCCCTCTCTCCCTCAAAAAGAAGGCCCTCAAGTGGTTTACCAGCCAACCACGGGGGACTATCGTGGATTGGTTGGACCTCAAACAGTGTTTTCTACTGCAGTACACCACGAGCAAGGAACAACCCAAATCCATCAAATCCCTGGCAAAGGTCCGCCAGGGAAAGGACGAGAGCCTCCGGGATTACGTTAGGCGCTTTATGGCTGCCTGCACCAATGTAGAAAATTTTGAAGACAGAATAGCCTTGCATTACGTCAGGAGTGGTCTCCGGATAGGCTCCAAATTCTTCAAGTCCCTGGCAAAAAAGAAACTGGACAATCTGACCGACTTCCAGAAACGATCCGAGAAGTATGTCTACTTGGAGGAGGCAACAGAAGACCACAGGAGATGGGACAAAGGTGAACCTTCTCACCAAAAGCTAAACCAAAATTCCTCAAGGTCACGACCCCCAAATGGTAGCCCACCACGGAGAAACTATTCTGACTACACTCATTTGAACACGCCTCAGGAAACGATCTTGAGGGAAGTGATGAACACGGAGTTTCAGAACGTCCGAAGACCACCCCCTATCAAGAAACACAAGCAGAAGGATCACTCCAAACATTGCACATGGCATAAGGCCTACGGCCACGATATAGAAGATTGCTATCAGTTGCGCGATGCCATTGAATTTTTAATCAAGGTCGGATGCTTGCAGCACTATATCCTTCATGTACAAAACAACAAAGGGGACAATAGACGCGGAGACAGCAGACATACCCTACGTCGAAGTCCGTTCCCTCCGCGCAGAAGAAGGACAAGAAGTCCTAGGAGAAGATCCCGGACTCCGCCTCGCCGAGATAACAGCGATCGACAGGGTCGGGCAGAAACACTCCCCCCGTTGATAACAACGACCACTGCGCCGAGCCCAACAGGACGATCCATACCATTGCTGGTGGCTTTGCCGGAAGGGGATCCTCCAATGGAGCTCGAAAGAAAGCCCTTAGAATGGCAGTTTTTAGCGTGGTCCACTCAGAACTAAGAACACAAGCGGAGAATAGAAAGGCACCTCTCATCACCTTTCAGACGAAGACTACGGCGAAATAATCCCGGATCACGACGACCCACTCGTCATCTCCGGGGTGATTTCCAATGCTGAAGTCTGCCGAATTTTCATCGATCAAGGGAGTTCAGCCGACATTATGTTCCTAGATCTTTATCAGAAGTTGGAACTCCCGCAATCCGACTTGACTCCCCATGTTGGAGAATTGACGGGTTTCACCGGTAAGAAGATCACCCCGGTCGGATATTACGAAACCCACCTGACCCTCAGATCATCTACACTATTCAGGACTGTCAAGGTAAAGTTCCTGGTTGTGGACTGTCCCTCGGCTTATAACATTATCCTGGGCCGCCCTTCTCTCAACGCCCTTGGAGCGGTGGTGTCTACCACCTACATCGTGATGAAGTTCCTCAATAAGAACAATGACGTTGTCACTGTAAAAGGCGACCAAATTATAGCCAGAAAATGCTATAATGAGAGCTTGAAGATTTGTAAAGTGCCCCGGAGGTCGAGCCCCGTCGTATCCACCCCGGCTATCGACCAGGTTAACATTCTAATGACAGAATTGGACATTAGAGAAGAAATCTGGGGTACTCGCCCGCAGCCCGAAGGTGAACTGGAGTCTCTTCAGCTTGGGACCAACCCAGAACAGGTCACCAAGATCGGAGCTCATCTGGGTGAAAAAGAAAAATAACAACTGTCGGAACTCCTGTTGAGAAACAAGGATATCTTCGCTTGGACTTCCTTCGACATGCCCGGACTCGACCCCAGTTTTATTTGTCACCGATTGTCAATTAAAGATGGTACTAGGCCGGTCGCACAAAAGAAGAGGAAGGTCAGACCCAAGAGGCAGCAAGTCGTCGAAGACCAAGTTAAAGAACTACTAAATGGCAACTTCATCAGAGAAATTTCCTATATCACGTGGCTTTCCAACGTGGTTCTGGTGAAAAAGTCTAACG
The DNA here is from genome assembly GCA_029884595.1 of Ormosia semicastrata. Classification (NCBI taxonomy): domain Eukaryota; kingdom Viridiplantae; phylum Streptophyta; class Magnoliopsida; order Fabales; family Fabaceae; genus Ormosia; species Ormosia semicastrata. Next base: position 137,634,636 of record JAQQTO010000063.1, read on the forward strand.
GAAAATGGAGGATGTGCGTAGACTATACCGACCTGAATAAAGCCTGTCCGAAGGACCCATACCCACTCGCCAACGTAGACAAATTAGTGGATGGCTCCTCGGGGTTCAGATGGCTTTCGTTCATGGACGTATATTCCGGGTACAACCAGATTCCTATGTACGCTGGAGATGAGGATAAAACTGCTTTCATTACCGATAGGGCGAGCTACTGCTACAAGGTCATGCCTTTTGGCCTAAAGAATGCAGGAGCCACCTACCAGAGGATGATGAACAAGGTTTCTGAAAACCAAGTGGGAAAGATGCTAGAAGTCTATATAGATGACATGATAGTAAAGACCCCACACAACGGATCGTACACGGCGGACCTCGAGGAAGTATTTGCACAACTCCGAAAGTACAACATGAGGTTGAACCCGGAGAAGTGCGCTTTTGGGGTCTAGACCGGTAAATTTTTGGGGTTCATGCTAACTCATAGAGGAATCGAAGCCAATCCGGATAAATGTCAGGTCGTCCTCAACATAAGAGTCCCCGGAACGTCAAAGAAGTACAACAGCTTACGGGGCGCATAGCGGCCCTCACAAGATTCTTAGCTAAAGCCGCTCACAAGTCTCTCCCCCTGTTCAAATTGCTCAAGAAGGGAAAAAGTTTTGAATGGACTCAAGAGTACGAGGACACTTTCACATCATTAAAGAACCTCTTGTCCTCCCCTCCTATCTTGACGAGGCCAGACACCGGAGAGACACTCTACTTGTATCTATCCGTCCACGACGAGGCCGTAAGCTCAGTCTTGATCCGGGAAACCGACGAAGGATAGAAGCCTGTCTACTTTGTAAGCAAGGTCCTTCAGGGCCCCGAGCTTCGATACCAAAAGGTTGAGAAAGTTGCCTTTGCGCTCATTGTCACCACAAGAATACTTCGATAATACTTCCAATGCCACCCAGTGGCAGTAAGAACAGATCAATCCATCCGACAGTTGCTACACAAACCAGATCTGGCCGGGCTAATGATTGCATGGTCGATTGAGCTCTCAGAGTTTGGAATCATATATGAACCACGACTTGCAATAAAAGCTCAAGCGTTGTTCGACTTCCTAGTGGAACTCACGACAGACAACGACGACCCTAAGAAAGCCTTCTAGACCATTTTTGCCGACTGATCATCAAACCCCAAAGGGAGCGGGGCCGGAGTGATTTTGGAAAACTCGGAGGGTTTGATGTTGGAGCACTCCCTAAAGTTTGAATTCCCAACCTCAAACAATCAGGCCGAGTATGAGGCTTGCATCGCCGGCTTGCTAATGGCAAAGGATATGGAGGCAACGCGGATCAAACTTTGCAGTGATTCCCAGCTAGTAACCTCTCAAATCCGAGGTAATTATCAAGCTAAAGAACCCCTCCTACAAAAATACTTGAGCAAGGTTCAGGAACTTTTGAAAGGTTTTGAAGAGGTCAAGATAGGGCATATCTCAAGGGAACAGAACTCCAGAACAGACCTTTTGTCTAAACTGGCCAGCACGAAGAGCCCCGGCAACAACCGGTCTGTAATCCAAGAAACCCTCTCCCAATCCTCCATCACGGATCATAGTGTATCCCAAGTAGAGGACCATCAGCCATCTTGGATCACCCCTATACTGGGCTATTTGCAGTATGGAAACCTACCGTCGGACCCGAAAGAAGCTTCCAGGTTAATAAAGACCGCGGTCAGATACACCATTTACAATGGCCGCCTTTACCGACGTGATTTTTCCTCGCCCCTTCTAAAATGCTTAACCCCAAAGGAAGTAGAGTACGCCCTAACTGAAGTTCATGAAGGAAGCTGTGGTCATCACCTAGGAGGTAAAGCCTTAGCCCAAAAAGTATTAAGGGCAGTATTCTATTGGTCGACAATAGAAGCCGACTCTCAAGCACATGTTCAAATTTGCGACAAGTGTCAGTGCCATGCAGATCACTTTCAAGCCCCTTCTGAAGAGTTATTCACGACGTCGGTTCCTTGGCCCTTTTATAGGTGGGGCATGGACATTTTGGGTCCGCTCCCCCAGGCCCCAGAGCAGTTTAAATACTTGGTGGTAGCAGTAGACTATTTTACCAAGTGGATCGAGGCCGAACCTCTGATCACTATCACCTCGGCGTGAATTCAGAAGTTTACTTGGCGCCATATTATCACCAGGTTCAGCATACCAAAATCTGTCGTCACAGATAACGGTACCCAGTTCAAAGACAAAGCTTTTGAAGAGCTACTAGCCGAATTGAAAATAAAGCACTACTGCAGCTCCGTCGAGAACCCCAGGACAAATGGACAAGCTGAGGCCGCCAATAGAATCATCGTGCGAGGCTTAAAAAGGAGGTTAGATGAAGCTAAAGGGAACTAGGTCGAGCAACTCGATCATGTTCTCTGGGCATACTGGACCACTCCACATTCGACCACGGGAGAGACCCCTTTCAAATTAACCTATGGCTGTAAGGCCATGATCTCGGTGGAAATAGGGGAGCTCAGCTGGTTCTACCAACAGTTCTCATCCGACAGCAACCCCGGTCTAATCAGAGAGCACCTGGACTTGCTCGAAGAAAGAAGAAACGTAGCTCATATACGGGATGTTGCCCTTAAGCAGAAGACAGCAGCCAGGTATAATAAGAAAGTGGTCCTAAGAAAATTCTAGCCGGGTGACCTAGTGCTCAGAAGAGCCGACATAGAAGGGAAAAATGTCTCCCAAGAGAAGTTGGCCCCTAACTGGGAAGGCCCCTACCGTATCGTCACCAGTACGGGTAAGGGAGCCTACACCCTGGAAACGTTATCTGGAACCCCGGTCAAGAATTATTAGAATACGGATAAACTAAGAAAATTCTATAGCTAAATGCCCCTAGTGGCTTAGGCCTCTAGTAGAATCATCTTTAATCTGTTCTTGTTTTGAATAAATATGCTATGTACGGACTTTCGTCCTCCCAATATCATCAATAAAGTTGCTATTCAAGTACCAAGGTTGATCCAACGCGTTGCTCTAACTGCTAAAATGTCAAATCGATAGGAGGCAGTACGGATCATATATACACACTCCTTCTTTATACCTAAGCCAAAAAGGGGTCCCAAAATCTATATGATTATTGGGGTACCTACTCCGGGGAAGGTTAAACAATGTTGATGCCTTAGGTAAAAAGGTTTTCGTGTAAAATGCCCTAAGCCAGGCGTTACTCTTACCTATGTCTGCAATTTCAAACGCTTCCCATAGCAAGTACTAGAATATGGATTAAAGTTTTACTTTGCCCAAGTCTAAAATTTATTGACGCTTGATTATTATAAGCGTTAGATTACAGACTAGGGCGTTATTTCTACCTAAGTCAAGTGGAATACCATTCACTCAACGGTATGAGTGAAGGATCCCAGACCATGGTTTTCTATGACAAACAGTTTTCTATGTCCATTACAATGATTATGAAAATGGGCGTTGGACCCAAGTCGGACCATGAAAAACAAGAATGAATGGTTAAACAAAGTAATTAATTATAAAATCCCAAACACGGGGCAATTGTCCATACAAGTAACAAAACCCCACGCAGGGGGCAGAAAACAAGAAATGAAAAAAGCAAGAAAAGCTTAAACGTTGGCCTCTTCCCCTTCCGGGATTTGAATAACCTTCGGGTTGCCACCAGGAGCTTTCGCGGCTAACTCCACAATAGCTACAAGTTGACCGTTATGAAAGATTTTGTCCGGGGTAACACCCTCCAAGATAAGGTCGACCCCGGGATTGAAATGATGGATTTACGCCACAGCATTTTGGAACTGCTCTCCCCCGACCTTTCCAGCTATCCCGTCTAGCTCCTCCACATCCTTTTCGAGCTCTGTTACCTTGGCCCTCAGTGCACCAATGCTTCCTTCGGCTTCAAGCTTCTCGGTCTTCCTAGCAGCCTCAAAGTCCGCCAATGCCTTCTCCAGTTCAACGACCCTCTTTTCCAGTTCGACAGCCCTCGCCTTACTATCCTCGTTGGCTTTTAAAGACGCAGTCAATTTTTGGTTGATTTCCTCCTTTTCTTTCTTCAAAGTCTTCAGCTCTTCTGACGCCTGTCGATCAGCGTTCTCGATAGTCTCCTCGATGAAACGGATCTCGGCCGCTGCCCGGAGAGCTTGCCTCTGAAGTGCGGCTAAGGTTTGGGCCAGACCTTGCTCGGTAATATGCTGCCTCACCTCGCCACCCAAAAATCGCCCAGATATGAAGGGGCCGGAATCAGAGTGCCCCGTGATGATTGGCAAGAAGTCCGCCCTTTCCCTTTCCCTTTCTCCGCCCTCCGACGACCTTCCATCGTGCTCAGAAGGCTCTTCGACAGCCTGCCTTTTTCTCCCTTTAAAATTGTGGGTAGGGGATCCTGGCTGATCTTGCTCTCCGATGACAACACCCCGGTCGGAGGAGTCCGGAATGGCTGTGGAGGAAGAAGCCGCGGTCTTCTTCCCCTTCCTCCGGTTCCTTGAAGATTGCAGGGTAACCATGGAAGACCCAGAAGTCATGTTGCTAACTGAAAGGAAACAGAAACAAGTACAGTCAGCACATCACGAAACATTGATATATGAAGACAGAGCAAACACCTAGGGATACTAGGGGTAAAAACGCCCTAATTCCTACCTAATAAAGCATAAAGAAGATCATCACCAGGGATATAAAGAACATCTCTAATATTGATGTTCCCATGCTTCTCAGCATATCGGGTTATGAATCTCGCAGTCCTAAGCTCCTCGGGGTCGAGATCTTCCTCCTCTTTTTCAATCAAGTCGATGGGCACGTCCCAGCACCTCTGCATCCAGTAAAGAGGAAATTCTGGCTCCCCATCCGGCTTGAGGAAGAATGGTTGACATCCCTCCTTGGCTTTTACCTTGAAAAATGCAGTCTTAAACCCTTTGAAGCTTTCTTCGAAAACATCAAAGGACTTACGACCAAGCCGGGATCGGATGACAAGCCAACTCGTTTGCCTTACCGTCCCCTGGGTGTTTATTCTTGTGTAAAAATAAAAAAAGGTATTCACTGAGCACTTAAGGCTCATCAACCGACAAAACCTCTCAAACGAGATGATGTAGCCCCAACCGTTAGGATGAATCTGTGAAGGGGCCACTTGGAGAGTACGGAGGATGGCCATTTGGAAGTCAGAAAACGGCATCCTAAGCCCCAACTTTAGGAAAAGTGGCTCATACAGGAACATGAAATGTGAACCCTCTTCTCGACAGGAGCATACTCTCTCACTCCAGTTTGGGCAGACAACTTCGAATTCGTCATCTTGAGCTTTGTTCACAGTTAACTCCAAGGCAAATAAGGATTCTCGGAGTACGGCTTCGCTCGAAAACTTGGACTGACGATCCCATACGTCGTCCACCACCCAGGGGCATACCAGCCCGGGACCCCGCTGAACTCGAACCAGCTCGTCCTCTGCCGGGTCACGGACACCGTGGAGTGGGGGCTGAACTCTAGCCCTTTTTCCTTTGGCCATGAAAATCCCGAGAACATCTAAAAAAGTCGGTAAGCAACTGTCAGAATCAATAGTTTCATAGATTCAGACACAGGGAGAGCGAAGTAATCCAAGCCTCCCCTATCGACCTCCTGTCCCACCAGAAGCAAAGCATTCAGGGGAACTCCTCCGCCGCGCATGGCGCAGCGAAGATGGTATTTCAGGGAGGCGATAGAATCTACCTAAATCACTAAGCTCTATCTGAAGGAAAGCAAAACCAGAAATGTGAAGCTACTCCACTCTTTAACATACTGAAAGCGCAAATAGCGAGAAATTTGAGAGAAAACCACTTACTATGTAAGAGCAGAATGCTTGAACAGTGGAAAAGCTATGCCAAAACAATGGAGAAGCCGCAAGTGGAAAGCACCCAAAAAGAAGCCAAAGCTTTTGACGCACGGTGTTTACAGTGAAGGAGGCCAAAAATAGTAAAGTGAGGAAGACGAACCTTTAACTCTTATTTATAAAGGGTTGAACGGTTAAGGGACATTTCTGTCCCCTCCGACGCAAGTTCAAAAGGTGCTCATCATGGCTTACGGAGCTCTAGGCACGTCCCTCTGATGACATCGCAACACGTGGCCCACACAGCTGTAATAGCAATTGAAAGGACGGTTACGCAGTGATCCAAAGCGTCGTACGAATGTTGGATGAGAACCTGGGTTTGTACCGCGGATTCTAACTCCAACTAACTATTAACATCACGGACAATGTGCTAACGCCGAGGTGCATTTGTGGTGGCGATTATGCCAGGTCGGCATTGGACCTATCCCGGTAATGTCTTTACTTGGTTATATCGGGATAAGCGTTGGACTCATCCCGGCAGCGTTACCTCGGTGGAAAAATATATATATATATAATGAAAGTGCAGGACAAATACAGAGAAGGTAAAGTCTATTGAATCATCTTCATTCCATACATCGTCATACATCCGAAAGAGAGGAAAAAGAAAATATTGAGACATGGAATTAACACAGATATCCCGGGAAAAGGGGCAAACATTGCTGGCTGCCTGAGTCATACCCCATCCACATCTCCAAACCTTGGTCTCTTGAAAAAGTGGGTTGGCTTTGAAGAACATTGGCAAACTGGGATCATAATCCCAGAGAAAATGCCAAAGTCCCTTGCACTACTTCTCCGCGATGCAGCTAAAGACCGAGATCTTATTTCGCTTGTTGGAAGGGGTATGACCTCTCTAGCTGAAGAATCCTCCGCCGGTGTCAACCATTCCAAGTTGCCTCAAGTCACGGAGCAGCTGCAGCGGCTTTTCCACCCCGGAACAGATTGAAGTCACTCCGGAGTAGAAATCCTCTGCTCACTCGTTCTTCTCCCACCTTCTCGACGGATAACGGCAAAAGCGGATACCCGCTGCTTCCTTGAAAGCAAGTCAAAGAAAGTAGACCACCCCAGGTTGCTCCAAGGGGGTCCTCACTTCCTTCGACCCACCATCCTTGCATATCCAGCCATTACTACGAAGAAGACCGGCCAGGTGCTTTCAAGTAGCCCGCTAAGAAGATGGAGAGAGGAACAGTGTGCTTCGTCGGGTCCCCATGCAGTAGTAGACGAAGGCATTGTCTCATCCTGGCAACATGTTGGATCAGACACCGCTGTGTACGCCAGGAGAGAAAGGCTCCCGCCTCTCTAAATGCATAGCAACCCAATTTTACGCCAAGAAAGAAAGGCCCCTGTCGAAAAGAAAAAAACGCTCGGGGAAGATCAAACCTCTTCAAGAACTTTGGAAAAAATAAAAGTATAATCTCTGCAGATGATGAAGCTCTATTCACAAAAGTGGGAAATGAAGAAAGAACTACACTCATTCCCTTGGCAGAAATCATCTCTGTTCGATAAGGAAAAAAGAGGGAATGTAAACTCACGGAGAAGTATTCTGTACTTATAGCATGCATGAGGGATTCTGATTGGTCCCGTAAAAGGTGACCTGATCCCATGAAGTCAGCCAAAATAAATGCTCTTGATTCCTGGTTGGTCACAAAGATAGGGAGCAGTTGAGAAAATCCGTATAAAACTGATGTTTTCTTTAAAGAATCACTACTTCCCAATAAAGTCCAAGTATCAGTTTCCCAGGGAATCGCAGACTGTTACCACCAGAGATCACGATCGGGATTTACGTTGAATATGTCTCCAGGAATCCTTAGAACCCATACTTGGGGGCAGTGATCTTTGCTCATAACTGAATAGAACGAGGACGTCGATAATAACCCGGGGTCTAACACCTATCTGTCGAATTACCATATAATGGTTGATCCGTTCTAAACTTGACTCTGATCTGTCTCATCCAAGAGCCAAGCTGGGGGCAACTGTTCTGGACCGTGATTCGAGATCCCGCTCTATGGGATCAACCCGCCATGCACACTACCGTACTCCTCTTAACTGGCATAAAGGAAGACTCACGACGTATTTCGGACCACGGATTATGGACCTAAAGTGGCGTTGGGATACGACATCGCAGCTGATAGATTCACACAGATGATCAATCCCTTAATATCCGCAACTGTCGATCATCAACTTACTATATTATAGGATTTATAGATATCTTTGATGGCTAGATACTTTCCATATATTAATCCCGGATTTATAGGGATATATCCTATAATAATGGAAAGGTGATCATCATCAGGATACTAATCCTAAATTACCTGCATTCAATAAGAATCCCCTTAGGATTCTGTATACGCTCTATAAATACAAGGTTAAGTCATCTTAGTAAGGTAACTCTGAATCCAGTCTCTTAAACCTTCTTGTGCCGCTTGACTTGAGCGTTGGAGTCTCTTTCTTGTGTACTCACCCCCCGTGCTACACGCTCAATTTCGCCGCTCAAAAGAGGAACCACCGTACCGTGCCTATCTCAGGTACTCTTCTGAATCCGATTCAGAACAGAAACAAATAAAACTTTTGGTACAAAAATGAAACTTGATGTGAACTTAAGAACAAAATGTTTAGTTCTTCCTCATCATATAAATAAAATCACTTAAACTTCTTAGAACTAGAGTTTAAAAGTTGACCTCGTCAGTTGTCAAGCGACAAAATTCCAACATTATTACTAAGATCCTTCCCAGCCAGCCAAAACATAATGGATCCTGAGGTCAAACGAGCAAGCTGCCATAATATTCTGTGAAAGTAAACCATTCTTATTGCGGAAAGGTCCTTGCTCATCTACACCAACCGTCACTGGTATGTGTATACCATCAACTGCTTCCACACAATCCTATTACAAAACATATATATTCAAAACGCGAGATAGAATCAACCCCAAACAAGGAACTGATCAAACACATTTTTAGAACTCTTACTTTAAAATATGGATAGAATCTAGGATCTTCACAGATTTTCCAAGGAACATCAGAGCCAGGAGGCTGAAAGAAATCCAGCGAAATTGACATTATTACGTTCAAAACATTGTTAAAGTGAGGACTAATAGTTTCTCCAGAATAACGAAATAACTCTTAAACAGCCCTTGTCCGCAGATTATGTCCAATAATGAACATAAATATGGCCAGTTGCTCCTCAATTTTGATTCGATTTGTGTGACGTAATAAACCCTTGGCTTGCAGAATATCGCACAACTTGTAAAATATATGCTTATCCATGCAAAAATTCTCCAGACAATGTTCATTTTGACCATTATGTACTTCATCTACAAATTTCGCATCATTAGATGCTAAACGACTCAGTTCCTTAGGTACATGATTCCTAGAGACTCCATCTGTTTCCTCGTCAGAACTCTCCATTAAGGAACTAGAACTGCTTTCAACAGACGTTGAATGTTAGTGAATAGAAATATGGAAATGAAAGTTGCTCTACCATGAAAATATGAATCAATGGAAGGTCATTTATCCTTTTTTACCCATTCCCTCCCTCTCCCATTAAGATAAATTCTTGCCTAAACTAAACTTGAAGTATTTAGTTAAGTGTATCAAGTCAATTAATACTTAATATTTTCATAAATTTGTATTACACAATTAATTTTGTAAAATTACATAAAATTATTAAATCTTGATTAATCTAATACATTCAAATATAATACTCCTGAGAATTTCTTCGTTGTTCAAGTGTGTGAGACTAAAAGATAAAAAGTAAAGTTTCACAATTTCATTGCTACATTTGGGCAATCCTTAGCGTAGTTACAAACGGAAGAATTGGTCCAAGAAGGATTGAAATCTTTTGTCTCCTTTCCTTGCCCCCAAATTAAAATTTGCCAACTCATTTAAAATTGACAGCTCAACTTTTTAACACTCCAAAGAAAAGTCTCTCCCTATTTTCCAATTTGCAAAGATATTTTTATATTATGTACAGAATTATTCATACTCTCATTGGCATGCATGCATTGTTTTCACAAAAAATTCAGGTGATACATGTCTTGGTCATGCTCAAGAATTTCTTTATTTCCCAATAGTATAGTAAGACTCTCAATCTTGCCACAACAAGAAATGTTAAAAAAATTACAATAACAAGAGACCAAATGGAGATAGTAAGAGTTTCACCCATTGCTTTTATTTTTTATTTTTTATTTTTAATTGATATATTTTTATTAATAATTATAAAAATATTATTTTATTTTTATCATTTTCTTCACAAAATATCAAAAGCAAAAAATAAAAGGAAAATAATGTAACATTTTTTTAATTATTAGATAAAACATATCAACTAAAAATAAAAATAAAAAACAAATTAAACAACTCAATTTTAGGCTTTTCTTTTTTTGGGTTTCTATACGTGCAATTTGATTGCATTCATACCTATGAAACACGGAAACAGACACGGACACAGACACGAGACACGACACGAACACGGACACAGGGACACACTAAATTCAAAAATTTTAGGACACGAACACAGTATATATATATAATTTTGATTATAAACATTTCAAACACAACTCCTCAATGACAATACAAACATCTTCATTTATAACTAGAAAAGAAACCAACAATAATTAAAAATTGAACTACCAGATTAGAGTGAAACTCACATGAAACTTGAACCATTAGCACACAGTAAACACAATGTATTGAGGAAGAATAGAAAATTTTTTCTGAGGGTGGGTCAGATGAGATTGGGCTTGTGGGCCGTAATATTAGTACACTATCACACAACAAATTTTTTTAAAAATTCTAATAGACTATATCCAATATGTGTCCGCGGTATATTCGAGATGTGTCCTGACCGTATTCGAGCTAGGGGTGGGCATGGTTCAGTTTGGCATGAAAACCCGAACCGAACCGAACCAAACCAATAAAGTGGTTCGGTTCGAAAACCGAACCGGTTTTCTTTTGAGACCGAACCGGTTTTGGTTCGAAAAACTGGCTCAGAACCGGTTCAGAATTGGTTTGGGTTTAAAACCGATTCAGAACCAGTTCAGATTTAGAACCGATTCTAAACCGGTTTAATACCGGTTCTGAACCGATTTCAAACCAGTTCTGAACCGATTTGGGTTTCTAAACATAATTTTCTAAACAGTAGTATCTTTGATTTAAAACCGGTTCTAATCTGGAATATTTGTTCAAGAGAACGTGCTATCAACCCTTTCAGATCTGGGGCATCAGGTCTTTTCAAGAAATAAACCCAACTCTGAGGAGTCATCTTAAAGCCACAAAAACATCCAAGATATCAAACACAAGGAAGTACTCAGATAAAGTAATCTAATAGTGTATTTGACCAAAATACCATGCCAGAGTTCATAGTAAATAATAACAAGTTATAATTTAAAGAATACGAACTTCAAGCATTGATAGTTGAGCATTTTCATAAAAGCAAGGGAAAACTCAATACAGAAACTGAGATAATGACCACAGAGGACACATAATAGCAACCAAAGCAATTAACGATCATTTCCCACAATGAAGTGCAAAACCAATAATCATACCTCATATTATCCCAAATTAATAAACACACAATTTTAATTTTGCTACAAGTGCAACCAAGAAATTTTTGTAGGATCTCAAATGCAAGAATTATCTATGGCATTAAAAAAAAAATCCATTGTCCTATACGCCATTGGCAAGTATTCTTATATCTTACAGTATTATCTTTCTAACCTTTGTTATACCTATGTTCTATGTATTATGCTCTGTTCTGCCTGACAAATAATGAAATATGTTTAGATTGACTACTATATAACAAAACGAAATATGTTTTCTTTTATATGGTAGATAAACCAATGGAAAAATACTTCAAAGCATAATGCACATTCAACTGCAATCCTTGTGATATAATCCTCAATGCTATCAGCTCAGTAACAAACCTGACACTAGATAATAAGGCTGACTTTCTTCTCTGCTCAAAATTACACAGCAGAATGAATCATGTAACTAGATAGAATTAAATAAATACATCTATTGGGCCTACATAAAGGTGTTTGATTATCACCAACAATGTATCCATCTCAGTAGATAATTTGCAAACTCAAACAGAATTGCAGGGTCTAAAGAGGACAGAAAATAGAAAACTGTTAGCTCCAACTCCATTGTATGATAACTTCATCAATTTAATGTTGGAAAATCACCACCAGAGAAACTTTTAGATGATCTAGTAAAGCTCACCAGCATAGTAATTGAGATTCAAAATGCAAGGTGTCACCATCTTCTCCTCAAGCTAAAAAAAAAGAACATAAAATGAGAATAATTAGAAGCTAGATGCCAACTTTGACAAAAATTGTTTATGAACGAAACAAAGAATAAATACAACTTCCATTCCAATACCTTACCTGCCCCCATCTATTCACTGCATCCGATGGAAGCTTGCCTGTTCCATGCTTCAACCCCTTATTCTCAAAGAAGAATTCTGCACCAAATGGATATCTGACCATGACTCACCTTATCTTCAGAAAAGGAAACAAATGGAGGAATTGAGGCAAGAAAAGTGAAACATGAGAAAGGAAAGTTGACTTGGGCTTTTCTATTTAAATTCACGTAAGTGAGCTGAAGTGAGAGAGAAAAAAAAGACTCTTTTCTGATAGCAAAAAAAGGATTCTGGAAGCTGAGTGTGTGAGAAAGGTGAAAGGTTAGAGCTAGGAGTTTGGGTGGATAAACAGAAGCTTGTTCATGTGAAAGAACCCCTTGATAATCACATATTTTATTTATCAAGAAACCCTTATGTTTAGTCATTTACACTCTCCATATTCTTAATTGATTGAGTTTGGTATGATTTTGTGAGTTTGAGCTCAAATTGGTCCTAATTGAATATTTTCAAGTCTATTATTGAGATTTTTATCTTGTTTCGTATTTTGGCCATAACTTGAGTTCCGATATCGATAATCATGAATTTTATCTTGTAGAAAATCTAAGAGGACGCTCTACAACTTTGATGAAGAGCTCAAGTCCTAAACAGATGTATAAGGGACCTAAGTTTATATGAAAGTCAGAATACGGGTTCTGTCACTAGAATCCGAACGGTGTGCACTCACAAAATCATATCTCAAGCTGTAATAATGGAGAAGGGCTGAAATTTGGATAGTTGATAGTCAAGACCAAAATAAACAACTTTCATGAAGAACACCGTTCTAAAAACGGTTACCTATTTAATCTAATGTTATTTGCAAGATTAATTTTTGAAAGAATGAAGTCTAATGGGTCAGTTTGGGCTTGCAAGTCGGAACAGAGGTGCTGAAGTTGGGTTTGAGTAACCTGTGGTATTTGGGTCATATCGTGGGTTGTAGGAAGCCAAATTGGACGATTCAGATATGCATGTTATAGCCAAGACAAAGATCTACAACTTTCATGAAGAGCACTTTTCATGAATCTGAAGTATAACCGGTCGTTTTTGGCTTCCAAGTCAGACTAAGGAATTTTCGCACTCAACCACTCCACTCAACCAAATCACTCCACTCAACCACTCAACCACTCCACTCTAGTCAACCAAATCACTCCACTCATCCACTCAACCACTCCACTCCACTCAACCAAATCACTCCACTCAACCAACCCACTCAATCCACTCAACTACTTAACCTACTCAACCAATACTTAATCCATTCCACTCAACCACTCATCCACTCATCCACTCAACTAACCCACTCAACCAATATTTAATCCACTCACCCACTCAACTCACCCACTCAACTAACCCACTCAATTAATCCACTCAACCACTCCACTCAACTAACCCACTCATCCATCCACTCACCTTTGTCATTTTGTTACCCTAGACTTCTATAAAAGGGCACCATTGGTTATTATGTGGGGGGTTGGACTCTCCTTCATTTCTCTCAGTTTTTCTTGTGATTTCCTTCTAGCTATGTGTAACTAAGCCTCCCTTGGTTAAGAGGGTGATGAAACCGCTAGTATTGATGTTGTAAACTTTGCATATTTGATTATTTCAACACAGTTATGTTTTTATTCATATATTTCTGAATCTATTGTTGGTATGAAGGTTTTTATACTTGTTTCCACTTTCAAAGTGGTAGATCTGGTTTATTATGCTTGCGGTTGCTTGTAGTAGATCTAGTGGGATGTATGATGTTCATGTGGGTATAATTACTTTATGCTATTTGCCGGTTATAAAAGTGGTAGATCTGAGTTTATTATGCTTGTGATTTGCGGTAGTAGATCTAGAGAAATATATGTTCTAAGTAATTTAATCTAGGTGTGTGATTAGATCTTAGTGTAATTGATTTTCTAAATCTTAATGCAATTGTTGGATAGTTGTAAGAGCGGTTGCTTTATGACTAATCAGTGATTAGGAGTTGATTTGAGCGGTTGCTAAATTAGCCAACACGTAAGGAAAACAAAGATTTACTCTCACAATTGCATAAAAACATAATTGAGCATGTTGGAATAAAATGATATGTGGATTTACATCATCATATAAATCTAGTGGTGGATTCAATCTCTTAACCAATTTTCTTATATTGTTGTTTTCAGTTAATTTATTGTTATTGTCTTTGAAACTGTTTATTGTTCATCAAAACTCCAAAAACCCCCTATTTACTATTTATTGTCAATTAGAGTTTAAATTGGAAATTATTTGATAGTGTTAATTGAATTGGTTCTCTGTGGATCGACCTTACTAACTACAACTAGTTGTAAGGTTTTTATACGAGGTGGGCCTGGGCAAGATGGAGAAAGGTTGAATTTTATCCGAATTTTAATCACTATATCCTCACGCATCGAGAAAATTGGCGCTGCGGATTCTGGGAGCCAATTTTTCAATTACACTATTAATTTATTTCCTATTTTTACTCTATTTTTATTTTTATTTTTATTTTATTTTTTTTTTATTTTTGATGTTTTCTTTCCGAGTGACTTGTAGGTGTTGATGTCCATTGATCATGGATGCTTGTGGGATTTGCTTATCACCTGGACATATCACTGATTTATGTCCTACTTTCCTAGTGGACACAAATGAGGAAGTAGAGGCAGTATGGAGATATTCTGAACCTTCTGATAACTACAACTTGTACTCCAATACATATTATTCAGAGTGGTGGGACTATCCGAACTTGAGTTATGGACAGCAACCTCATAATCAACCTCCAGCCTATGAACTTCCAGAATTTCAAAAAGGACAAAGCAGAGGCAAACATATTTCCTCGAGACAAAGAGCAAGTTCAAGATCCTTGGCAGCCTGAACCTTCATTGGAGGAACTAATAAGACAATTTGCCATTAATAATATACAGTTCCAACAAGAAACAAAGGCCAATTTACAGAGTTTCCAACAAGAAACAGAGGCCAATTTACAGAGTTTCCAACAAGAAACAAGGGCCGCAATCAATGACATACAAAACTCTTTGGAGCAGTTAGCCATAGAACTCAGCAATATGCAGAGCCTAAATCCTGAAGGACTTCCCTCACAACCCGAAGAGGATGTGATGGAAGATCCTAGTGCTGTCATATTGCAGAGTGAGAAGATGTTGGATGAACCCACCTCTCATCTACAAATCACTATAGAGGAAGACCAAGAGCCTAAACAGGTAAATGAGGAAGGGAAAAACTCTGAAGCCCCCAAGGTAAGTAATCTTGAACCCCTTTTAAATGTAGTGGAGGAGCAACATGATGAGTTGTGTGATGAATTTCCTGATTTTATTGGTTTCAATAATTATATTCATTGCCACTCATGTATGCGATATGATATGTGCTACTTTGTCTTGAGATTTCTCGCAGATTTGAAAGTTGATGATTCTGTTTGCAAAGCAGAATCTAAGACCCAAAGGGAGGAGGAATTACAGGCCATGGAAGAATTTTTAGAAAAGGAAGAAGAGCACCCGATGACAATCACTACTAAAGTGGACTTTGTGTTTGGGCCATCGTTCAATAGAAATAATGCACATGGTCGATAAAGTGCATATATTACTTTTTGGTGGTGAAGCCAAGGAAAATAAGGGCCAATGGGACCACGGTGGGAGCCCTTATCTTGCTGCAAGCTTAATTTGTTTATCAGCACTTCAACCAATGGGATCTGGTGAAAGCTCTCATATTGTTTCAACTACAGTTTGGTCATCACACTTCAATCAATGGGATTTTTTTTTTACTTTTTTCTTCGCAATTATACGACTATCCTTTTAAGAGAAAGGAGTTGCCCCGATTTCTTGTGTGCCAATAAGGACCTGGTAAAAGCTCTCATATTGTTTCAATTATAACTTGGTTATCACACTTCAACCAATGGGACCCCGGTGAAAGCTATCATGTTGTCTTAACTATAGCTTGGTCATCATGTTTCAACCAATGGGATCCTGGTGGAGTCTTTTCACCTACCTCACTTGATAAGGCCAATAAACACCTCCTCAAACAATATCATGAACTTCCAGAGAATGCAGAAGTGGAGGTGATGAACCTTCTTCATCCGCATTATGAATAAATAAAAAAACAAAAAAAATAAAAAAAAACAAAAAAAAATTTAGCCTTTTATTTTTATCTTTATTTTTTTTTATTTTTTTTTTTACATATTAATTCCGTGGGGGTAATTCTCCATTTTCTTTTCTTGTACATATTAATAGTGGGGTTAATTCTCTTTTTATTTTTATTTTTTTTGTACAAATGGAGGTAATTCTCCTTTTATTTTATTTTATTTTTTTGTAATTACTAACGGTGGAGGAATCTCTCCCTTTTATTTTTTTTGTATATACTAACTCGGTGGGGAATCTCTCCCTTTTATTTTTTTTTATACATACTAACGATTGGGGAACCTCTCCTTTTACTTTCTGTAATTTTTTTTTATTTTTTATTTTTTTCATTTATTTATTTCTGTCATTTATTTTTCTGTCATTTATTTTTGTTATTTATTTATTTATTTATTTATTTTTTTGCTTATTAATTTATTTGGTGGTTGGTTTCTACCACACCATTTTTGAATTTTTTTATTTATTTAGTGGTTGGTTTATTACTCCACCTTTTTTTTTTTATTTTATTTATTTGGTGGTTGGTTTATTACCCCACCTTTGTTATATATATATATAAAAAAAAAACAGCTGTGTGCCCGACAATGAGGTAGGTAGTACCATTAAATTTTGTCACTCGGAAACATGTGGAGGTCATATTTTTTTTTTTAACGACAACAATTGCGAAAATCTTGCAGTATGGATTTTATTGGCTTACTTTATTCAAGGTCTGTTACACCTTTTGCAAAAGCTACAGAAATTGGTCAAAAAAGTTCTGCTTTGAGATTATCATCTGCACCTACTCCTTGGAAAATTGAGATCTAGGTGGCGCTTTCCCGGTTAAATGGCGGATAACTGTACTCCGTGACTCTCAAGTCGGTTTGTTTTTCAGTTTCCCATAATAACTGATTTCTTCTTTCTTTCAAAATGGATGTCATTCTCTCAAATCTAAGAAAATATTTTCCTTCTCTCCCTCTAAATGCTCTAACAAAAGTCTATGAAGCTAGGAGTGAAAGACTGAGATTGTTAATGTATAAGGGCATCCCGAGAAGATATATGTTGGATAATCGAAGCAAAGGTTCGTTTAGCTGGAGAATCTTCAGATTCATTTGTCCCATACATGCCTGGTCTCGGTAAAAGTTCATTTTCAAAAAGGAGAAGAGCAAAAAGAATGAAAGTTTGTTACAAGTGTGCACGATGGAATTGCAACACGCGATGTCACTCTTTGGGGATGGTTTCCGTAAACAGAGAAGATAAAATATTCTTCATTAAGAATGGACTGAGTAAGGAGTCATTAGATAATATCTTATTGACTCTTGAGACGCATTCTTGTGGAATTGTGCAGCGTGAACTTCTTAGTTTGTGGAATCTCTTCAGGGACAAGCAAGAGCGTTACAGTCTTGAGAATCTGACTCAAAAAGACCCTATTTGCCAATTTATAAGAAAATTGGATGGGAAGCTTATCCTCGACTCATAGAAGGCGTTTAAGCCATTTTCTGGATGTGACACCAGAGGAAGATGTGAGCCACAATCACAACATGTATATACTATCTTGTACATTTTCAAAAAAAAAAAAAAAAAAAAAAGAAAAAAAACTTGAAAAAAAAATAAAAAAAAAAAAG
The DNA here is from genome assembly GCA_029884595.1 of Ormosia semicastrata. NCBI lineage: Eukaryota > Viridiplantae > Streptophyta > Magnoliopsida > Fabales > Fabaceae > Ormosia > Ormosia semicastrata. The sequence goes on from JAQQTO010000063.1 coordinate 137,652,561, forward strand.
AAGAAGGGCGAAACTTTGGTTGTACTTGGTCTTTAATTAGATTAGGAGCCCCTGCCAGTGAAGTGGCAGACCCGTCATTGACTCGGGTGGACCTTCGCACGCCGGTCGTTAAATAAGAAAGAAGCGTCCCGTGTTTGCATTCTCGCGTGACAATGCCTCTGAGCTGGATCCTGTGATTTAATGCCATGGGCTCTTCAATGGGCCGACCTCTCACCTTGGATCTTGTGGTTGTTGGTGGTAGTGCCGATTTACGCACTTTAATTAGTGGCGTCGTAGCTCAATCCAAAATATCCCACAAGTGGGAGGGAGAAGAATGCCCAGATTGGCTAAGCGTCTTGGTATTATCGCACTCATGACGCTCTATTCAAAGCCTCTTCCGTAGCTTCAATATAAAGATCGCCATGAAACATGTACATAAAGGTATGTAATCATTTGTTTTTTTTATTATTTTATCTTTTTATGATTTTGTTGAATTTTGGTTTTGGAATGACGATCCTTTGGATGGGATCCTTCGGGGTTTCTAGACTTCTTTACCCCGATGGTTTTCTTGAAGTCACAAAAAAAAAATTCTTAATTTCAAACTTTTTCTCGACAATGTACCAACCTACCCATATAGGTGCTATCATTACTTTTTCTATTCTCTTCCCTATTTAAACACTACATTTCCTTCACTTTCCTTCAACTCAAAATCATTCAAAGGAAGTATAAGTGTAAAATGGAGGGAGCTTCTTCTTCTTCTGTTCGTAGACTTACCAATATCTGTGTATTTTGTGGGTCAACTTATGGGAAGGGTTTAGAGTATGTAGATGCAGCAATCACTCTTGGTCGAACACTTGCTGCGAGGAAAATTCATTTAGTATATGGGGGAGGCAGCATTGGGTTAATGAAGGCTGTATCACTTACTACTCATTCAAAAGGCAATCAGGTTTTAGGTATCATTCCTAGACCTTTAACTCAACAGAATATCATTGGAAAAACAATTGGGGAGGAGCTTCAAGTATCATCTATGGATGAACGAATGAAGACAATGCTTAAAAACTCTGATGCATTCATAGCCTTACCAGGTGATTTTGGTACTTTGGAAGAAATTTTTCAAATTGTCTCTTGGGCTCAACTGAACATCCACCATAAACCCATAGGTTTGCTGAATGTTAATAATTTTTTTGATCTTTTGTTATATTTTCTTGACCATGCTGTGGAACAAAAATTCATCACACCTTCTGCAAGACAACTCCTTATTTTTGCTTCCACTGTTGATGAGTTGATTGATAAATTAGAAGTTTTTGTTTATAAACCTGATCTAGTAACAGCTCAGATAGATTGGTCAGCAGGCAGTAGCAAGAGAGGCAACAACAAGGGAGGCAACAAGGAACAAGAGTGTGATTTGTCTCTTCATCTGTAACTTTCCTTTATCTTTAGTTTTATTTATCCTATTTTTTTTCTGTTTAAATTTGTGTGAGGTTTTTCTTTTCAGTAATTGCAGCAACAGGTAATATATTCTATCCTTTACCTATCTATGTTTTGACATTGAGGACAATGTTGTGATCTGGTTGGGGGAAAGGATAGTTATAAAAAAAAAAGGGGAGTGTGTTTGTTAATATGTTTGTTGTATTTGTCATCAATTTAGTAATTAGGGATGGAAGAGTAAAGAGTAAATTATTTACTCTTGAGACGCATCTTAATTGGTGGCGAGTAAGGAGTGTTTTTAGGTAGTAAATAATTAGTATTAAATTATAGAAGTACTAAAGTTTTATGATTTGATTTCTTTTCGTGGTCCGATGCGGCAATGACAAGTGTGCTTCTTTCTACCTTAGCGTTGATTTACTTCTTATCAGTTGTGTTGCTCTTTTCTATATCTCTCTTTCACATTGAGGACAATGCTTATATTAAGTGTGGGGAGAGATTTTAGCGTTTTTATACCAAAAAAAATTTCATTGGAAAAAAAAAAAGTTTTAAAGAAAAAGAATCATTGCATGATTGAATAACTTTTCTCCCTTCTTGAACTGATGTGCTTGGTGATGGATGATTGAATTGATGAATTGAGTTTGATGGATGCATACCTTGTGAGATTTTGAGCTTAATGGATGGATTCAACATTTATGTCATTCTCTTCTTTCTTGTGTGATTTTCACTCATGTTAATGACCACTCTAGAACTTGCTTTGATTCTTTTTAAGGCTACGTTTCACTTGCATGCATGAACATGATTGAGGCCCTCTTTCTTAATTAGCTACTTTAACCAAATAGCCAACCTTGTTTTCAATATGATATTAAGCACTCTTTTGACTTCTTGAAAATTTTTTGATTCTTGTCAACCTTGTATATTTTCCTTTACTTAACCCCTTTGAGCTTATTTGACCATTCCTTGTTTCTAACTCATTATGTACCTTAAATGAAAAATCGTGTTCTTATTTTACCTTAGGGAATAAAAGAACATTAGCTTGGTTAATGGATGAGTTTTTGAACAAGTGTGGGGGTGTGTGTACAAAATGATTGTTGAAAAAGGAAAGAGTGCCTAAAAAAAAAAAAAAAAAAAAAAAAAAAATAAAAAAATGTATGTATACAGTTATATTCATATATAAAAAAAAAAAAAAAAGATTGAGAAATGAATATGTAAAGGGTTATACATTAGAGTTGGGATGAACTTTTATGCTTGTTATTTGAACTCAGTTCTCATTTGCTTTTATTCTCTTTGGTATTTATCCTCTCATATCCATTTTACCCTCTTCTGTTACCTTGACCTCACTACAACCTTGAATAAAGTTCTCATGATTTGTGTGTGCATGTGTTTTGAGTAGTGGAGAAGTAGAAGATAAGCAAGCTTATGGTAGTGCAATTTTCATGGTTGAATTGAGTGAAATACCTACCTTTTAAACACTTGAGAGATTGAGAGGAAATCTTATGAAGATCTATCATTCTCGATTCATATTGAAGATACCTTACTTGTTGGTTTGAGATGTGGAGAATTGTTAACTCATGAATGTTTTGATCCCTTGAACCTTTGGTTGTTCTTCTTGATTATAAAATTTTGGGCTCTTGAATGTCGTTGGAATTTAAAATTTTGTTAATCTCTTATGTCCTTGTTTTGGTCTTGAGTTTTGCCCAAGAGTGCAAAAAGCTAAGTGTGGGAGAATTTGATAATCACATATTTTATTTATTAAGAAACACTTATATTTAGTCATTTACACTCTCCATATTCTTAATTGATTGAGTTTGGTATGATTTTGTGAGTTTGAGCTCAAATTGGTCCTAATTGAATATTTTCAAAGCATTATTGAGATTTTATCTCAATTTTCGTATTTTGGCCATAACTTGAGTTCCTGATATCTGATAATCATGAATTTTATCTTGTAGAAAATCTAAGAGGACGCTCTACAACTTTGATGAAGAGCTCGAAGTCCTAAACAGATGTATAAGGGACCTAAGTTTATATGAAAGTCAGAATACGGGTTCTGTCACTAGAATCCGAACGGTGTGCACTCACAAAATCATATCTCAAGCTGTAATAATGGAGAAGGGCTGAAATTTGGATAGTTGATAGTCAAGACCAAAATAAACAACTTTCATGAAGAACACCGTTTGAAAGAATGAAGTCTAATGGGTCAGTTTGGGCTTGCAAGTCGGAACAGAGGTGCTGAAGTTGGGTTTGAGTAACCTGTGGTATTTGGGTCATATCGTGGGTTGTAGGAAGCCAAATTGGACGATTCAGATATGCATGTTATAGCCAAGACAAAGATCTACAACTTTCATGAAGAGCACTTTTCATGAATCTGAAGTATAATCAGTCATTTTTGGCTTCCAAGTCAGACCAAGGAATTTTCGCACTCAACCAAATCACTCCACTCAACCACTCAACCACTCCACTCTAGTCAACCAAATCACTCCACTCATCCACTCAACCACTCCACTCCACTCAACCAAATCACTCCACTCAACCAACCCACTCAATCTACTCAACTACTTAACCTACTCAACCAATACTTAATCCATTCCACTCAACCACTCATCCACTCATCCACTCAACTAACCCACTCAACCAATATTTAATCCACTCACCCACTCAACTCACCCACTCAACTAACCCACTCAATCAATCCACTCAACCACTCCACTCAACTAACCCACTCATCCATCCACTCACCTTTGTCATTTTGTTACCCTAGACTTCTATAAAAGGGCACCATTGGTTATCATGTGGGGGTTGGACTCTCCTTCATTTCTCTCATTTAATTTTTCTTGTGATTTCCTTCTAGCTATGTGTAATTAAACCTCCCTTGGTTAAGGGGTGATGAAACCGCTAGTATTGATGTTGTAAACTTTGCATATTTGATTATTTCAACACAGTTATGTTTTTATTCATATATTTTCTCGAATCTATTGTTGGTATGAAGGTTTTTATACTTGTTTCCACTTTCAAAGTGGTAGATCGGGTTTATTATGCGCTTTGGTTGCGGTAGTAGATCTAGTGGGATGTATGATGTTCATGTGGGTATAATTATCTTTGTGCTATTTGCCGTTATAAAAGTGGTAGATCCGGGCTTATTATGCGCGGTTCGTAGTAGTAGATCTAGAGAAATATATGTTCTAAGTAATTTAATCCCTGTTGTGATTAGATCTTAGTGTAATTGGTTTTCTAAATCTTAATGCAATTGTTGGATAGTTGTAAGAGCGGTTGCTTTATGACTAATCAAATTGATTAGGAGTTGATTTGAGCAAAATTGCTAAATTAGCCAACACGTAAGGAAAACAGAGATTTACTCTCACAATTGCATAAAAACATAATTGAGCATGTTGGAATAAAATGATATGTGGATTTACATCATCATATAAATCTAGTGGTGGATTCAATCTCTTAACCAATTTTCTTATATTGTTATTTTCAGTTAATTTATTGTTATTGTCTTTGAAACTGTTTATTGTTCATCAAAACTCCAAAAAACCCCCTATTTACTATTTATTGTCAATTAGAGTTTAAATTGGAAATTATTTGATAGTGTTAATTGAATTGGTTCTCTGTGGATCGACCCTTACTAACTACAACTAGTTGTAAGGTTTTTATTTTCTGGTGGGCAGGTGCAACTGAATTTTATCTGAATTTTAATCACTATATCCTCACGCATCACCCCTCCCCACTCTCCTTCCCTTTTTTTTTCTTCTTTGAATCATTATCATTCAACCTGTTTGTATTGATTTTCCTCTGATCAAATGTAATGAAATAGCTTCAGTGGCATACCAATATTAACTACAAACAACACATACAATCCTCATGACAACAACCCCCCTGCCCCCCCAAACTCAATATCATAATAACCCCAAACATAACCATGGAACCACACCATTCCAACATTATAAAACACAGCACCTCTATACATCAAATTCAGAGAACTTCACTTCCTTAAATCCCAACCTCCATTTCCAGTTACCAACAAACAATAAAAAATAGCATTCCATACCATCAAATCACAAAACCTCAAAGCCAAAAGAGAGAATACAAACTGAAAATACCCACTGTATTTGAAATAAACCAAGAGCTAACGTCACAAAGTTTTGGATTCTAGTATCGATTTTGTATATTATTTTACTGTTAGAGTCACTAATTATTTAGTGACTTGCACATGATGTAGGACACTGGTATATATTGCACGGCAGAAATACAGAAGCATAATTCCTATGATTATATATATTATATAAGAGGAATCAAGAAATCAAGGTTACATGAAACCCAAATACAGAATCTAAAAAAAATAGAATCAAAATTAAAAAAAAAAAAGAATCAACTTACACTAATCAGAGGAACCGATGATCTAGAGACCAAACTTCAACCAAGATCACAACAGCTGTTGAAGAAAATACCAATAAAATAAAAAATGAAAATGTGAGATTAAAAAAAAAAGATGAAGAAGGAAATCGATGAAGAGTGAAGACGCAGATCAGGGTTCTCACCAAACAGACGAAGAAACCAGATGAAGATGCAACCACCAAGCGGACAAGATTTCGTTGCAACTCACAAACAAATTGGTCCCAAACGAGCGATGTGCGGTTCTAGGGTTCTTCGTAGAGGTTCTGCGTATGTGAATTTGGGAATTTCAGATTGAGAAATGATTTTGTGGAAGGAAGGATGTGGTTTGGTTTTTACCCATTAACTGAATTAGATTTAGTGTCAGTTAACCGAATTATTAAAAACGGTTCAGTTTGAGAACCAGTTCACTTAAAATGGATTTAAATGGTTAAGTTTAGTTCAGTTAATAATATGGTTTGGTTCTTTTGGATTTTATGCCCACCCCTAATTCGAGCCGTGTCCGAGCCAAAAAATAATTTTTTTAATTAAACACACTTAAACACATGAGACACGCGCATCATATACGCATCATTGTGTGTGCGTATCGGACACGTGTCGAACACGCTAGTAAAATAACGTGTCTGTGCTTTCTAAATTTCATACTATAGATTTTATTCCTCACTTTTATTGTTCTAGTTTACGATAATTAAATATCAGAAACGTTTAAAGCAATTCCACTTTAATATATAACATAAGTATTTTGAATTTAAGAGAATTCAATGTCTTCATATTTAGTATACAATAATTTAAAACTATTCAAAATAAGTATAATGAATGTGGGGATTTAACTTTTCAAGTATGTTCTGTTTGGTTTTCAGAAACATTTTCTGTTTTCATTTCATTTTTTCATATTCAAAAAATATTTTTCATTCTTAGGTTTAATGAATTTGAAAACATGTTTGGTATTGATATTTCCATTTTCATTTTCATGACTCTTATCCCCAATTTTTTATCTTCTTCTACCATCACCATCCTCTTTGTCATAAGCTCACTGGGAAGCAGAGGATGTCGTTGGGGGATTCGAAGCAGTTAAAGAACTCCTTGTTGCAGTCGACGATGAGGCAGTAGGAGGGGATGTCGGCGAGGATGGAGATAGTAGCGGCGGTGACAATCTCCTCCACGGTGGACTTGGCGATAACCACGATGTTGTTGCTTGCGGTGGGCAACTGGAGCGCTTGGAGGAGGGTTCCAGATTGGCAGAGGGTGTTGTTGGAGCGAAGGTTGGCTTAGATCTGGGCTAAGATATAAATATTAAATGCCATACCAAACATTTTATTTTAATAACCACATTTTCTTTATGAAAACAATACTTTCACAAACTTTTATCAACTACTCTCATCCTCTCATGCAAGTTATTTAATAATAATTTAGTCCCTTTATAACTTTTCTAAATAGTTCAGATGAATTCATCTTGAAGCCTTTGTAAAATTTGTAAAGATAAAATATGTGCAAATATCATTACACTTTTCTTTACATTCTTTTCTATATTGAATGTTTTATCTTGATATATTTACATATGTAACTATACGCGATTTATATATCTTGATTGTTTCAAAATCTTTCTGATATCACATAGTGATTCTAAACTTAAGAAATATTGTGTTTTTCTCTTAAGTGTGTGTTATGATTTATAAGTGGAATGAGGGATATGAATGAAGAAGTTTTACATTAAAAAGAATTGAATAAAGTGAGAACTATATAAAGTGAAAGAATTCATGAATTTAATGTATTAAGATTTTGAATTAAGACTTAGTGTTAGAAACTTTTGAACGGTATTGTTACTCGATAAGTCCATTAGTTGTAAAAAAAACAAAAAATACTTATGTAGAGGTTTCAAATTAAGATTCTCAATAATAAAGTGCTAGAAAAAAATGCAAAATTTGTATTAGTATGTCAAGTTTTATAATTATTGTTCTTCATCTATGGATTATTGTTTCTTTTACTTTTTTTGTTTAAACTTTTTTGGTGAGTTATATAATCTTTTTTATAGTGAGCATTGAGTTTATTTCTATTTATATTTCTTATCTTCAACTATTTTGGTTTTTGACAAGTAGATAAAATTTCAAGATTTAAATATTTCACATTATAGATAAAATTTGCTCAAAATAATCTGACATGCAATGTCAGAGGTTCAAATTTGAGTTAACAATAAAATTTTCTTTAGGTAAAAAAATAATGAAAATAACTCTAAATATCTTTTCCAAGCACACTCCTGACTATTTTGTTTTAGTGATGTATTTTTTTACTAAATTTTGGAGATCTTTGCCCCATGCATCATATATAAATCCCTGATGATATATAATACTTCTAATGACATTTAAAAAGAACTCTATCATTAATATTTTGTCCCCATTTTTTATTGTTTGCTTTCTTCTTTTACTCTAATGTCTTGTTATGAATTTAAAATACAAATATTCTATTTTAAAATTATTATATACTCGGATATCCATTTTTTTTCATTTTTCTTATACACGTTAAAAGAGAGATACAAAACAAATTTATACCCACAATTTCATATGTATGGAGTCACAAATTCTGCATAAAAATAATTGTCTCTTTATTTTTCTGAATTTATGACATTATTATTAAATTTCAAAAGAAAACGAGAGAATATAAATTACAAATATTTTGTTGGCCCACTTCTCTGTTTTTTATATCTTGTTGGGCTAACTTGACCAAGGAATATTCATACCCATCTGCCAAGTTCCTCAGAAGCAATGTCTTTGTTCTGAAACAAATGGAGCTGAGTAGCCTTCACAAAACGATGAACTGAAGAAGACATTAGTGGATATCTTCCTTAAACAAAGATGCGAAACATCAAACATGTTAAGGACAAGGTATGTTGTTTCTATTTCCATGCCAAAGTTTCCTCCTTTTCTTCCAATTCCATACCCCACTTTCCTTCTTTGCTTCCCCGCAATGCTATTCTCTCATTCTCAGCCCCCAAACCTTAACCTTGATAATCATAATGTTGACGATGCCCTTCTCTCATTCAATCGCATGCTCCATCTGCGTCCTACCCCACCCATCATGGAATTTGGTAAGATTTTAGGATCCCTTGTGAAGATGAAGCATTACCCCACTGCTATTTCTCTTTCTAAACAAATGGAGCTTAGGGGAATTACGCAAAACATTGTTACTCTGAACATCTTAATCAATTGTTTCTGCCATGTGGGTCACATGGCTTTTGCTTTCTCTGTGTTGGGCAAGATTCTCAAGATAGGTTATCAACCTGATACTATAACCTTGAATACACTAATGAAAGGTCTATGTACTAATGGAGATGTTCAAAAAGCACTGCACTTTCATGACACTGTTGTAGCACAACGATATCTGTTAGATGAAGTTAGTTACGGGACTTTGATCAATGGGGTGTGTAAAATAGGACAGGCAAGAGCTGCCATGCAGTTGCTGAGAAAGATTGAAGGAAAAGTGGTTAAACCTAACGTAGTCATGTACAACACAATCATTGACAGCCTATGCAAAGATAAACTTATAATTGAGGCCCATGATTTATATTCTGAAATGGTTGTCAAGGGAATTTTACCGGATGTTGTCACTTACAGTACCCTAATCTATGGTTTGGGCATTGTGGGTCGATTGAAAGAAGCAATTAGTCTATTAAATGAAATGGCATTTAAGAATATTCTCCCAACCGTTTATACGTTTAGTATATTGGTTGATGCATTATGTCAGGAAGGAAAGGTTAAAGAAGCTTACAATGTGTTAGCTGTGATGATAAAAGAAGGTGTGAAACCTAATCTTGTTACTTATAATACTTTAATGGATGGGTATTGCTTAGTTAATCAAATGAACAAGGCAAAATATGTATTCAACACTATGGCCAAAAGGGGAGTGGTACCAAATGTTCAGAGCTACAACATCATGATTAATGGATTCTGCAAGATTAAAATGGTGGATGAAGCCATGAATCTCTTTAAAGAAATGGATCGCAAACAACATTTAGTTCCCGATACAGTAACTTACAGCACTCTTATTGATGGCATGTGCAAATCAGGGAGAATCTCTTATGTTTGGGAACTTGTTGATGAGATGCATGATAGAGGTCAACCTGCTAATGTAATCACTTACAATTCCTTGTTGGACGCATTATGTAAAAACCATCATCTAGACAAGGCAATAGCATTAGTCAAGAAAATTGAAGAGCAGGGAATTCAGCCAAATGTGTACACATACACTATACTTATTGATGGACTATTCAAAGGTGGAAGACTTAAGAATGCACAAGAGGTTTTTCAGGATCTTTTGATTAAAGGCTATCATCTAGATGCCCTTGCATACAATGTTATGATCAATGGGCTTTGTAAAGAGGGCTTTCTTGATGAAGCATTGGCCTTGCGGTCAAAAATGGAAGAAAATGGTCGCATCTCTAATGCGGTAACTTTTGAAATAATTATTCGTGCTCTTTTTGAAAATGGTGAGAATGATAAGGCAGGGAAACTTCTCCGTGAAATGATTGCTAGGGGCTTGTTGAAAGGATAAAAGGACATGAAACACCTCAGTTCCAATTGAAATTGCATTTCTATTGCTGTTGAATTATGAATGGTTACTAAATTTTATATCTTTTGGGTCAGAGGAGTTGTGCTATGCAATGGCCTCGCTGCTGCTGAAGTTTTGATTATCTCATATTTATTAAATTAATTTTGTACATGTGTTATTGGTGGACTTCTGAGGCTCGACATGGTTGTCATCCTTCTTCCTTGGGTAATCCCAGTCTGCTTTATTGACTCTTAGGATCTTCCCTGTCATTGCTTATGGGGTTAGTGTTTAAGATGTCTTGATAGTAGCTCAAGTTCTGAGTTCTTGATTGGTGTTATATGAGATGATATATTGGCCTTTTTATCATGCAACAAACCAAGCAGAAACTGAATAGATGTTACACATGATTTTATCTCCAATCCATTGCACCTCTTACCCTGAAAATTACAAAGTTGTGACAAATCATTGGTTCCAGATTATGAGCCATTTAAATGTTATGTTATAGATTCTTTGTTATCTTTCTGCTGTTCTACTTGTTTTTCTTTCACTTTATATGAGGAGTACCACACTAATTTCTTTGACTGTTGATATACTTTGATGAGCAGGTGTGGTTTATTAGGATGTCTTTCTGAAATTGTTGGCAAAAAACTTCAATCATAGCATTAATGATTCATTCAGAAGCTTTGGTTTTCATTTCGACATTCAAAACGAATCCATTTGCTAAAATGCCCCCTCTTTTCTTTTTCCTTTTCAACTTTTTGTTCATTCAAATCAGGGCCTAAGTAGCAGCATATTAAGTTAGTCATCTAACCTTCCAAAACATCAAGTCATATTATGCTAGTCAGTTGATGCTTTCCCAACAGAAGAAGAAATTATACTGATTAAATCTCTGGTATTATGTGCTAAAGCTTTTTGATAATACCTGATGTTTTTTTTGACAGAAGATATTGTGTATGAAACAATTTCTTGGAGATTGGTTAATATCTTTCAATTATCTCAAAATAGTTTATCAATTTCATAGTTGCATGTTCCTCAGTTGTAAATTTTGGAAATTTTAAAGCATGTTCTAAAAGCTATTATTAGTCAAACCTGGTTTGGAGCTTTGGTGCTTGTTATTGGGAGCCACTGTCATATAGGCAGTGGAGTTTCTCTAATTCCAAGTGTAAACTACATGATGCTTCATGGGTGATTTTTAAGTTCTCTGCATTTTGATTGCTATAGATGTGTCAAAAGGATAAAAGCAGGTGAAAAAGTTCAGATCCCTTTGAAATTGCATTTCTATTGTTGTTGAATTTGTTTGAATGATTAGTACATTTTATTTCACTTGGGTCAGAGGAGTTGAGCTATGCAATGTCCTCACTGCCGCTCAAGTTTTGATTAACTCATGTTTATTTAATTGATTTTGGTCTTGTATTGTTGGTTGACTTTTTGAGTCTGGACATGGCTATCATCCATCTTTCTTGGGTAATCCCAATCTGCCTTATTGACTCTTAGGATCTTCCTAGTCATTGCTCAATGCTCATGGTGTTAGTGTTTAAGATGTCTTTATAGTAGCTGAATTTCTGTGTTCTTGATTCTGTCTTATGGGATGACATATATTCCCTTTTATCATGCAACAAAGTGAGCCGAAACTGAATGGATTGTTACACATTATTTCATCTCTACTCCAGTTGCACCTATTATCCTGAATATTTCACAGTTAATGACAGCTTGAACCTGGTAACAGCTTTTGCTTTATATCAAGTGCTTGTTGCTAAAAGTGGTACTTTAATTGATCATGATTTTCGCACATCGTTGTTGGTGTATATGCATTCTTTATAATTATTGTTTGATAACATTAATAATACCTGTTGTTTGTTGTTAATTTTTGCTTCCTATTTGTATTTTATGTGTGCGCTTTAGTCCATGTAGAAAAGCTAAGACTCTTCTAAGCAATTATCTGAACAGGTGTTGCCTTAGGCTATGTATGGAATAAGCTGCAACAAACATTCACAATACTCAATCCAACTTTATACATCAAAAGAATAATACTACATAGCACACTATTAAATATGCTTCTAGATCTGTACACTTCATATTAAAATACAAATTCATATGTAATCAAATAAGAAAATGTTAGTCTTACACTTTTTTTTAGGATTGTATTACTATTTACACTCTTTTTAAGGATTATGATTAAGTGAGAGAATATGATAAAAAAATATATATATGATTAATAGTATGAAAAAGAGTGTAAAAAGTGATGTGAGAGAAAAAAATAAAAATAAAATTAGAGTTGGTAATAAAAATAAAAACGAGCAAGCTGCCAGAATATTCTGTGAAAGTAAACCATTCTTATTGCGGAAAGGTCCTTGCTCATCTACACCAACCGTCACTGGTATGTGTATACCATCAGCTGCTCCCACACAATTCTATTAAAATATATATATATATGTATTCAAAACATGAGATAGAATCAACCCCAAACAAGGAACTGATCAAACACATTTCTAGAACTCTTACTTTAAAATATGGATAGAATCTAGGATCTTCACAGATTTTTAAGGAACATCAGAGTCAGGAGGCTGAAAGAAATCCAGCGAAATTGACATTATTGCATTCAAAACATTATTAAAGTGAGGACTAATAGTTTCTCCAGAATAACGACATAACTCTTAAACAGCTCTTGTCCGCAGATTATGTCCAATGATGAACATAAATATGGCCGGTTGCTCATCCATTATGATTCGATTTGTGTGACATAATAAACCCTTGGCTTGCAGAATATCGCACAACTTGTAAAATATATGCTTATCCCTACAAAAATTCTCCAGACAATGTTCATTTTGACCATTAAGTACTTCATCTACAAATTTCGCACCATTAGATGCTAAACGATTCAGTTCCTTAGGTACATGATTCCTAGAGACTCCATCTGTTTCCTCGTCAGAACTCTCCATTAAGGAACTAGAACTGCTTTCAACAGATGTTGTATGTTGGTGAATAGAAATATGGAAATGAAAGTTGCTCTACCATGAAAATATGAATCAATGAAAGGTCATTTATCCTTTTTTACCCATTCCCTCCCTCTCCCATTCAGATAAATTCTTGTCTAAACTAAACTTGAAGTATTTAGTTAAGTGTATCAAGTCAATCAAAACTTAATATTTTCATAAATTTGTATTACACAATTAATTTTGTAAAGATTCATAAAATTATTAAATCTTGATTAATCTAATGCACTCAAATATAATACTCCTGAGAATTTCTCCTTTGTTCAAGTGTGTGAGACTAAAAGATAAGAAGTAAAGTTTCACAATTTCACTGCTACATTTGGGCAATCCTGGTGTAGTTACAGACGGAAGAATTGGTCCAAGAAGGATTAAAATCTTCTGTCTCCTTTCCCAGCCCCCAATTAAAATTTGCCAACTCATTTAAATTTGACAGCTCGGCTTTTTAACACTCCAAAGAAAAGTCTCTCCCTACGGTTTTCTCTTGGCTTTCAATTGCGGCTTCCAATTGCTTTGGCAAGTCACGTAGGATGAAGGAAGACCCATAGGAAATATTTTAACCCGGAAAGAAAATGAGAGGAATGGAAATAAGGAAATATTTTAAAGAATGGGATAAACACGCGTAGATAATTTCGTTCCGTTAATGAAACTTCCAAACAAAGAGAATGAAAATTATGTTTCATTTCTTTTCATTCCATTCTTACCTATTCTGTTCCGTTTCATTAAAAAAAATATATACAAACATAGAGTAAAGCATTGACAAAGCAACTACATAGTCACTAGTAAGATAAAACAATATGTAGGGAAAGAGAAAAGTTCAGAGTTGTTTTGGGATGGTGGTTTGAACGAAAAGGTAGAGAAAGAGAAGAAGACGGAGGAGTCTAGCCTGAGTTCCATTCCCCTGATCTGTATAACGGGACAATACAGGCATTTTTTTTTTCTTTTAAAAAAAGAGAGCGATATAATGTTGGTTCTGCTGCTGGAATTCGAGAAAAACAAAATGGGTGCACCGTTCAATAGAATATTGGAATGGGAATTGAGTTTCTCTTCACCTTGATGGATCCCACAACCCATTAAAATTCCCTGCTCTTTTTGTTTCTACATTAGGGTTTAGTTTATGTCTTTTCTATGTCAAGGCTGCTGAAGTAATTGGGAGCAAATAGAAAACGACAGGGAAGAAGGAAACAACGTTAACTTGGTGAAAAAGATGATCTGGCAATTTTAAATGAGTTGGGAAGTTTTAATTGGGGGGGACAGGGAATGGGATAGGGAGAGTGGACAGGAGGTTACAATCCGTTAAGGAGATAATGGGGAAAACTTGCACTGTTGTTACTTTTAACATCAGTATATGCTCTCGACAAAACCTATGAATTTTTTCCCCTATTTTTGTGATGATATATGAGTTTCTTTCATTAAACAAAAAACAAAGCAGGCAAGAAACACAAACAGTGCGTTAGTAGCTACATGCATACATCTACTCAACAAATAGGAATCAACATCAAACTCTCTCCCCTGTATGCCATGTTTTGCATTAAGTCCCTATTTATGCTATTGCACTTAAAGCCAGAAAATGAGATTGTGAAGTTATGCAGTTTTCTGAAAAATTTCCTTTGACATTTCAAAATAGTTCACTGACGATTCTAATAAACCAATTATGCTGAAGGCACAAACTAAATCATTGTCTTTTTTTTTTTTAAGCGTCATTAATTTTTTGTATTCCAATTTTTTGTTTTTGTTAATCAACTTTTCAGAGATAGAAACCTGTGGTGGTAAAAGCGGTCATTAACCAACTTCTATATGTAATTACTTTTTTTGTTCTTCATTAACTAATTTTTTCACGAGTATAGAAATAAAGTTAGTTAATGAAGAAAAAAAAATGGTTGGGGCCGTAAGTTGGTTAAGGGATTCTATGTTTGTGAAAAAAGTTGGTTAACGAAGAACAAAAAGTGATTAATGGAGAAGCATTAATTGATGACGATATACCAAAAAAAAAAAAAAAAAGAGTTGATTTAGTCTTGTTCGTGGGTGGGTCCGAACAACGATAGGGTGTTAAAAATGGTGTGGGTACTGTACGTGGTAGGATGAACATTTTCCTTCTAATAAACCAATTATGCTGAAGGCACAAAGGCATGTGCGCGGGTGTTTTTGTATTCCTTTTTTTTTTGGTAAAGTCTAGGACCTACCTGTGGGCCTAGCGGATGGGTCTCTTAGTAGGCTCCCTAAGTGGCTCCCTAATGGGGCCTAGGGGATAGGGAATGAGAGAGTGAAATGGAGAGCATTTGTAGGGATCTGTAAAGCATGAACACGCCATTTTAGTGGTGTGTCGACATGTTGGACACTTGTCCGACACAGACACACACGAAGACATGCATACGACATACGTGTCTTACGTGTTCAAGTGTGTCTAATTTAAAAAATCATTTTTTTTGTTCGGACATAGCTTAGACACGGCCAAAATACAGCGTGGACACGTATCAGACACAACCTATTAAAAATTTTAAACTCAGTTTGCATTTTAGCCCAAAAGCCCAATATCACCCACTCACCCACCCACAAAAGTCAATTGCTTCCTTCCTCAATGCGCTGTGTATAATGTGTAGCAATCAAAATATCTCAATATCAGAAGGAAAAATCTCTTCCTTCGGTTCTTCCCCAATCACCGTTCACAGCTTACCAGCCACCATACCCCTCCAAACCGCGACCCTCCATTGACAACCATCGACCGCCCTCACGGCTTACCAGTCACGAGGGAGACAAAGCACAGCCTACCATCTCCATTGCACGACGCGAACCATTTCTGATTTTCTACCACAATCTCCATTGCACGCGAGACGCGACGCATCTCCATTTCTGGTTTTCTACCACCATCTCCATTGCACGCGACGCATCTCCATTTCTGGTTTTCTGGTTTTCTGACACCGCTCTGCTTGCAAGTGGCAAACAAGATATTTTCCCTTCCTATTTTGCTCTATTTGCATCTGTGTAAAGATTGGAGTATTGGACCCTTTTTGCATTTGTGTATTGCCCTATTTGCATATGCTCTATCTTTGTCTCTGCTTGCACCGTTTTGGGTCAAGATTGGACCTTTTTTGGCTTTTGGCATTTGTGTATTGCAACTTGAATTGAGAAGTTTGGTAGTTTTCCTAAACACAAAATTAGGATAACATATTCTATCTATTTCACTTGATTGTGATATTGTGTTTTATGAAATCATTGTAGGAAAGTACTAAAGATGAGTTCTAGTGGTGTTTTGATTAAGTGGTGTTTGCCCGACATGTTATTGAATGCATACATATTAGCTAATCATCAATTATCCTAATTAGGAGGATGTTTTACTTTCTATCTCGTGACATCAGAGACATCTCGCAACTTGTACCTTGTTTTGAGTATATGGAACATGACCTTACAGGACTTGCATCAAATCCAGCCATTAAGTTCTCTGAACCACAAGTATTGATTATTTCTTTTCATTCTATTAGTCTTCTGTTTTCAATGGTGTTGAGATTCTTGTGCATATGCATGTCAGATATAATTAGAGGAAGCATTGTCCTATTTGAACTTTAATAAGTAATTGTGCTTGCTTTCTACTCTAGTTTTGATAAGAAAACTTCTAAAACAATATTTTTGTATGTCAGCTGAAATGTTACATGTTGTAACTGTGCTTGCTTTCTACATCCAGTTTCAATATTCTATATAATCAAAATTCTCTCTCTCTTTCTCTCTCTCTATATATATATGTGTGTGTGTGTGTGTGTGTGTGTGTGTTGGTGTGTGTGGGTGTGCGTGCGTCGTGTCTGTGTCCTATGCTTTTTGAATTTGGTATGTCCCTGTGTTTATGTTCGTGTCCTTATTATGTCCCGCGCCTGTGTCCGTGTCTATGCTTCATAGGTAGGGATTGAATCACGTTACTCTCCCTGTATATCCCTAATTCTTACCCAATGAACAACTAAAAGTGGATTATTTCTGTATTCTATTCAAATTGTCACTTCGCCCAAATTTTTCTTTCCTTCTCTTTTCTATTCTTTATTTTTCTGCAGGATTGAAATGACATTGATTAATTACTAACTGGAACGACCTGGTAGGAATCAAAATTGAAAATTCTAAAATGCACATAGAAACACTTGTTCAAAATAAGTTGATTTCAAACAACTACGCAGAATCACAATTCACAAAGTAAACATCATCAAAATGCACAAATTACAAACAAGACCACTGTCACTGTCACACAACTGAGAGAGTAAAAGGGTTATGTAATCCAGTAACCTAATGTAAAGACAGAAACATATTCATGTTACAAACAAAACAATCATTACGAATTCACACCTTAAAGAATCGGTTGGTTCACCAACAAAAAGGAAAAATCCTCCAGTTCACAATCTACCATCAATTGCTTTCAGCGATTGAATTCACCCTCAGTTTGTCAGGTCATAAAATACACACACACACACAGAAACAACAATTCAAAACACTGCATTGATTTGGTTGCAGAGTAACCATTTTAATGAGGCAAGAAAATTGAAAGGGAAAATTTTTGGAAAATTTTCTCAGCTGCCAAACAGAAGAGGGGCGCCTAACCTAAGAACACTGGCTTCAGTGATTTGCTTCATTTCCGAGTGAGAAGCGACGTCGTCTAGTCTGGATCTTGTCCGTTGAAGAAGCATAAATAGTCACGTGATGTTAGAGTACAACAACGTCCTCTCTACATATAAAAGCAGAAATTCATTAAAAAAACAATCGCGATTTTCTTACCGCAAATAGTGGCACACCAATTTTAACACCGTATGTTTACTGACGTACGAGATACATACGTATGCCTTTTCGTTTCCCTCTCATTCTCCCTTTCTCCCTCTCAAATTTCCCTATTCTCTCCACATTTCCCCCTCCATCTGTCACACTTTTCGTTCCCTGTATCCTGAATTTCTGAACCCTAGAGTTGTCCTTCTGTCCTTGTCCCTTTTATTTGGCATTGTCATTTCCCCTTTGCACCAAACTTAGTCGGAGACCACTGTCCGTCGGAGACCACACAGACGCACTTCCAGTTGGCGTGCAAGGTTGCAGTTGGCACTCCCAGTTGGCGTGCGAGGTACCAGTTGGCGATTGCAGCAGTGAGTTGTTTCATGAGTCCACTCCATCACTCCGTCGCACTGCCTATGTTGTTGCCTTCATCGTTGTAATCCTTGTGGTACCATTCTCTCTCTCTTTATACATGAAAAATGGTTGAAAACACCATAATAAACCCATTTTTCTTACTGTTTAGGATTGTAGTCACTATTTCTTTCACTTGTGTATGTACAATGTTGCACCTCCTATATGGGATTCTTGGAAGGTGCTTGCACATTTGCCTTCAAATACTTGGTCCCTGGTTTCTGAGTTCTTGTTGACTAAATAGAGTATGAAGCTATAGAAAATTTTCTTTTCCATGGGTAGCTACTGCAAAGGCTATGCGTACTTTCTGAATAACTATTGTTTTTCTATCTAATGTTTGAATTGTTATATGATCTTGATATTGACAAAATGGTCCATAAAGGTTTAAGAAGTTGTTTCCTATAATCATGTTTACTCCTGATTCCTGTTGATATATGGTTGGTACATGAAACTCATAACCATTAATATAAAGATCAATTCCTAATGCAACTTTACTGATAACGTTTTTACTAGCATCTGCGATTGTAACTGTTATAGGTTTAAGGGTATCTTTCCATGATTTTTCTGGTAATATGTATCTGGTTGGTGTACAAATACTTGCTCATGTATCTATGTATGCATGTATATGATATGAGTTGCATCCTTTTATCCTAATTTCTACTGGGATGTATGTACTATTTGGATTTGTCCTGATTTCTGTGCTGAAACTCCTAAACATTTTTATTTAGAGTCTTCTTCTTCACTTTCTGATTCCTCCATTCAGATATTTCAATTTCAGATTCTGTTAAATAATATAATTCCTTATTTTTTGATCCTAATTCTTCTACTGGTTCAAAGTCTAATTTCATTGCTATTTCTAGCATTTTGATTTTGTTCTTATTTTCTTTATTAAGTCTTTTAGGACATTGGTTTGTATAGTGTCCTTCCTCATGACATATCCAGCATTTACATGTGGATTTTCCTGTTGGTCAACATCTTCTTGTATAATTGCTTCTTCTTTTCCTAAAATATCTTTGTCTTGGTGGCATGGACTTCCTATATCTTCTAAATTTATATCTTTTCTTATATCTGGGCTTGTATTTTCTTGTTCTATTTTTCTTATAATATTTTCTTTTAGTTTTCCTCTTGTCTTTGTACATCCCTATTGATGAGGTATTTCAGGGTCCTTTTTATCACAACATATTCTATCTAAGTATTTTACTTGTGATGATTCTTGTCTAGCTATACATTTCTTTTGAATCTCATCCTTTATCATTTTAATTCTTCCTCCTAATGTGTCAGCATAAGCTGGAATCCTATTTCTCCATTCTTGTTTAATTGTATCCCCAAATGGTTTAGGTATTTTGTCAAAAAACATTTCCTTATAAAAGGGTTGTTCCTGAGGTGCTAACATATGGTAATATTTCTCATATTCACATGCGAAATTGTCAAAATAACACATGTCACATAATATTGTATTGTTCAAATGCCATTTGGCTTTATCCTGGTCTAATTTCTTACTTTCTTCCTTTTGGTTTATTCTGTCCAATCCTACAAATTCTGTATATAGGGCATCTACTAAATTTTCAAATGTTCTAGTTGTTGTAGCATCTCTCATCTGAGATTTCTGTTCTGGTGTTAATGCTGCTAACCAATATCTAGCATTCCTGTTGCTTTTTGCTTTGCTAAAGTAAATATTGCTTCTATATTTTCTGTAAATTCATTATTGGTTTGTATTATTAGACTTACTTCCGCTTCCCATTCCATTATTATTTTTTCTCTATTTCTTACATAGTCTAAGTCTAAGACTGGCGTATTAGTGGAATATTTTCATATGGTCTAAATTCTAATGGTATATCTCCTGCTGGTGTGTTCCTATAATATGGTCCATAAGGGGTTTTTCTATATATTTGTCTTTGTTCTTAATAATTATATCTTTTTGTTTGATATTGATTATAAGATGTTCCTTCTTCCTTCTTTGATATTTGTTCTTCCTTTATTCTAATTCAAAATCTACTATGGTTAATTTCTTGATTATTTCTTCTAGTCTTTCTATATTTGTTTCCTTTTAATATTCTTCTTCTAATTTTGTCCTATATTCTTCCATTTTAATTTTCTAAAAAGTCTTTTTGTTGATGAGGTTGTTTGTCTATTCTAGAGGTTGGTTCCCAAATTGAGTTTAAATGTGAAAAGTCTGTCAGTTTTTCTCCTGATGGAGTTACTGTGGGTATATTCATATTCCTAATTTGGTCTGATAATTTCCTTTCTAATTCTTTTGCACATTACATTCTTCTACTGCCTTTCTAATTATTTGTTCTTCCTGTTGAGCTGTTAATGTAGTTGTTTTCTGGCTTAATTGGTCTAGTTTGTTATTTATGTGGTCTAATTTTGGTCCTATTGAGGGATCTCCCTTGTTTTCTTGTATTAATTTTTTGATTTCATCTAAATCCTTTTTAAGCCTTGTGATGAGGCTTCAGGATTGATTTTTCTGATTTTTTTTATTTCATCAAATCTTCTTCTTACTCCAGATAATTCATCTCTTAATGTTGTAATAGCATTAAATTTATTATTTACTAAATCAGTTAAGTTTCCTGTTACATAGCTAATTAATCCATTGAGTGGGTTTAATAATGACATTATTTCCTTGTTTCTCTTCTGGTTTTTAATAAATTATTACCAAGATATTAGAAAAAATAACTTCAGAAAACCCATTAGACCCAAGATTTAACAACAAATACCAGGTAGAACAAGAATTTAGAACAATCAATAGACTTAACAAAGTAAGGCCTTGACCATTACCTATTAAAATATGATTTGAGCCTGTGAAATACTGCGTATGTAATAGATTTGCATATTCGACCACGAATGATTTGGTGAAATCTGGAACTGCTAGGATAGGCAACTCTGTTACGGCTGCCTTCAACTCCTCATAAGCTGATTGTGCCTCTTGTCCCCACCTGAAATTATCTTTCTTAAGTAACTGGGTTAAGGGTTGAGCAATCTTCCCATATCCTCACACAAAACTCCGGTAATAACCGGTTAGTCCTAAGAAACCTTTGAGTCCTTTTAGATCTTTGGGAACTGGCCATCTGGTCATTGCTTCTATTTTCTTGGGGTCAACAGCTACCCCTTGTGCAGAAATCACATGACCTAAGTATTCCAAACAAGGCTGGCCAAAACTACACATTTTCTTGTTCACTTTCAATCCATTTTCTTGCAAAACTCTCAAAACAGCCTCCAATTGGGACATATGCAACTCAAGTGTAGGACTATACACAAGTATATCATCAAAGAACACTAAGACGCATTTCCTTAGGAAGGGTTTTAATACCTCATTCATAAGGGCTTGAAACGTAGAGGGTGCATTTGTTAGCCCAAACGGCATAACAAGGAATTCATAATGCCCCTCGTGAGTCCTAAAGGCTATTTTTTCAACGTCTTCAGCCTTCATGCGAATTTGATGATACCCGGATTTAAGATCCAACTTGGAAAAGATACACGAGCCGGCCAACTCATCTAACAGCTCCTCTATTAATGGAACGAGGGATGGACCTTATCCTAGTGAAAGAACGAGGGATGGCAACTAATAATATAAAATAATTGTGTGAATGGTGCCCAACTTATTCTATATTAATCCAGTTAAACTGACTCACCAAAAGGGAAAATTATTGGTAATGTCTTTGAAGTTTGAATATCCATCTATAGGCTGAGGAAGCAAGAAAACTGTGGCTTTTGTTTTCTTATGATTTTTGGAGGCTATAGGGGAGGGTATGTGCTTGCTAACTTTTTTTTGTTGGTTGATTTGGTTTTCACTATGTTTAATAAGGGGAGGAGCTGAATTTAATGGTAGTTATAAGGCTAAATTAGTTTGGGCATTGTTATAGATTTGAGCATCCTGTAGCCTATCCACTCCCTAAATGCAACCAACCAATCCCAAATGAGAATACATTGTTAATATAAATATAGATAATCTCAGCTTTATTTTAGGTGTCCTGTGTAAATTCCATGATTGACCATCAACTACTGGCTCTTGCTT
The DNA here is from genome assembly GCA_029884595.1 of Ormosia semicastrata. Lineage (NCBI taxonomy): Eukaryota > Viridiplantae > Streptophyta > Magnoliopsida > Fabales > Fabaceae > Ormosia > Ormosia semicastrata. The sequence goes on from JAQQTO010000063.1 coordinate 137,675,049, forward strand.
ATGGAACTTGACATCCCTTCTGAATTGTTTAATTTGAATTTTTCTAGTCATTGAAGATTCCCAATTCAACATTGTTGTTTAATTTGTGTGTAATAATATGCTAGTTGGTCATATAACCGAGCTTTAGTATACATGTCATTTTCGCTATTTTTATATTGTCTGGTAAATTACACTTTCATTGTAATTTTCTATATTATGCAGATTGATGTGGATATTGGATCATCCTCTCGTAGCTGGGGGTCATTGGCCTTGTTCTGGGATATGTCACAAGCCTAGTTGTTGACCTAGCAATTTTGATAGAGGTTTGTGCCTTTCTGGTCATAATATTTATGGACAAACTATCATCTTATGGTGTCATCTTTCAGTGTTCTTTTTGGTATAGACTTTATATTTGGCAAGAACTATGATTTTATGTAACTATACTATATATGCAATTCTCGGGTGTATTTGGTTCGAGAGGGATGCTTGTAAGTTCAAGGGTGTCTGTTTACCCTTACTTTTTATTATGGATAGTATTATGTTCATGGTTTCTATTTAGTCCATTTCTCATGGTTGTTTAAAGGGAATTTCCATTACTAATATGCAAAGAGATTGGATTTCTTATCCTCTCAAATGTATTTTCTCTCTTTTCTTTCTATAAGTATATTATTCTTTTATCACAGTACATATATACTACCACAAAACACAGGCATACTACTTTAGATTTGTGCTAAGATGGCGTAGCCCTTTTACAAAGGACATAGACCATTAATCACATATAGGGAAAAACTAAGGATATAGAAAACAAAAAACTTAGAGGATTGCAAAACCTGATTGTTTCTGAAAGGAAAGGTGGTGAACTGATTATATTAACATCACTCCAATAGAATAAGTAATTGAAAAAAAAAAATCCTCTTTGATTTCTACAAGTTTCCTTTTATTAGTAAAGATATAAGTCATCCTTCTCTAGCCAAAACAAAAATAAGCAGACTAACACAGCTTTGGAATTTGTTACATTATGTGGCCATCCTTCCATGTCTCACAAGTTAGTTTAGCTGAGAATAAATGACACGTCACATAAAAAATATTAAATGGCTTTTTTAATTTTTAAGATAATAAACACTCATATTTTTATTTAATATATTTTTATTTTATATATTGACAGACCCTCAAAACTCACGAATAGGTTTTCAAAAAAGGCTTATTGCACATTGTCAAATTATGAACTCAAATCACTTAGCATCAAATCATTTCAATTCACGTCAATTCAATCTGAAAACTCTTTTTACCATTGATATCTAAAATGCTTTCTATCTTTTTGCAGGTGCTGTTGTTTAATTTATAAAGTGTGTTGCCCAAAGCAAAAATTGGAGCATGGCACCATCAAGAAGGAAGGAGGGGTCAACAAGTTCAAACAAGCAAAATGTATAGAACACGTGCAATACTTTAACTATTTACATGACTGCTATTTATTTATTACTAACATGAACTTTATTGTTGCACTTTTCAGTTACGTTTGAGGCATGCCTGCATCCAATGTGTTGGTTGATATCAACAATAATTTGACTTCTGCGCAAAGAACCCGAATCGAGGCCACTCCATTCAAAGCGCTTGTAAATATGCCACAAAATTTATAAATCTCTGGCATACTATTGTGGGAATTAGCTTACCGATGGGATGACCAAAGTAGGGGGTTCAGGGTTAGAACTCGAGTGGTTGGTTTTAATCCCATTGATGTATGTTTTGCGGTTGGACTACGCGTCAGAGGTGAACGGGTACAAACTGATGATGGAGGGGAATGTCAAACATTGAATATGTTTGGGGGTGCAGCTGTCACCGTTGATAGAATTATCCAACTGCTTCATGCGTATCGAGGTGACCATCAGGTGGATGATTTTTGTAGGCTGTACATACTCCTTGCATTTGGCGTGTTCTATTTTCCAAGAACAGGGAGATATGTGTATAGCGGCATGATTAAAATGTTGGATGACTTGGATGTTCTTGGTAATTACTGCTGGGGTTTAGCAGTATACGATTTCTTGGTTGATAGTTTAAGCGTGGCTGCTTCTGTTGTGAAAAGGGGTGAGAATTCAAGCCAAAGACACATAACAGGATGTGCAGCTATCCTTCAGGTATATACTCTTTCCATCCTCAAATTATAGTAATTTTTTTCGTATGCATGAATTTTATAAGCATGTTAACTTTCGTAGTAAAACTATGTACTTAAGTTTGATAATTGCTTGATGCAGATTTGGGCTTTGGACCACCTGTCCATGTGGCAAATAGACAGGAACCCCCGCATGTTTCCTTTTCCACGATATTTGAATTGGCAAAACGTTGGCAGCAGCAAGGACAAGATTGATCAGGCATTTCAACACAATTTGGTAAGCATGTTGAATTAGTCTTCCTATAACATGTTTGGTAAGAAAAAAATGTTTTTGTATGTTAGTCTTCCATCAACATTTCATATTTGTGCATTTGGTGTATTTTGTGCGTTAGCAGATAATCGAGGATGTGGCTGCAAAGACTGAAGAGATGCAGTTTGACATAGTCAAGGAAGCATTGGACGAGGCACACCCCCAGTTTGGGCATGAGCGAGCAAAGTCTTTTGATATGGAGGACCATGGTAGTGAACTTCGTCGGGTGGTGGCAGAGAATAGGCAGTTTGAGGAGAGGATTACCTTTCTCGAGCAAGAACTGAGTATGTTGAAACAAATTGTGCTTCAGCGTCCAGCGGCGGCAGCGCCTTCAACTTCAACTGCTGCCATGCATCATCCTGTAAACATACACCGACAAAGTGCTTCATTTGTGACGCCTCTCCATAGTGACAGTGAAGGGTATGAAGCCGGTTCTCAGCAAACACCTGGTCGTGCATCACCCTTGACAGTAGGAAGCCCACGTCTTCGTAGTCATACTGCTGCTCGGAATGACGGTAAGGGATGTTTGATTAACGTTAGAATTACATGAAAGATTTAACACTAATTAAATTATTGTCAACTATATAGTGGAATATGAAAGTAAGTAATTTTAGATGATACAAATACAATTCTGGCAAATTTTTTAGGCTTTTATCTACCATATCTCTATTTTGTGGGAATTTTTAAAAATCAACATTCCTTTTCAGGTGTATCATTGGTAAACCTGCCTCAAGAGAATGATGCAGGTAATTGTGCAAACCTTTTTTGTACTGCCTCCATTGCCAATTGCCTTATATATACATATATTTATGTAACATATAACATGAGGTTTGTTTGTTACACAGATGAAAATAATGTCCAGGCTAAAGCTGATGTTGAGGCTGTTACCACTGATAAGCCACTATCGAACATTGCCACGCGAGCAAAACTCCAACCGAGGAAGCGTGTGGAAAGTGCATCCACTCGAACTCCATATGTATATCAGCTAAGGAAGAGGAAGAACACACAAATGTAACTGGTTGACTGATGGTTAATAGATAGTAGGATGTGAACTATGTAGTGTAATTAGTAACTGATCCAAATGATTTTGTACATACCATGTCTGATATTTTTGAGTGGAGGTGGCTCATTTGAGAAGTTTGTTGTTAACTTGATAATGTTTGTCGCAACCGTCCCGAAGGGCGCTGCAAAAATAAAAACAATAAGGAGGAAAGGACCTCGGCGTGTTGGGAGTCGCCACCAATCGCTTTATCCATTAAATGGAATGGTGCAATTGGACACCTAAAAGATGATCTACGTTTCAGAGTTTGAGGTTCGGGGGTTGATTACGGGTAGGGAAGGTGTTAGCACCCTACACCGTCCGTTCTAAGAACGGTTACCTATTTAATCTAATGTTATTTGCAAGATTAATTAAATTGGTCCCTTAAAAAGAATTATTTTTGTTGTTATTTTGATATGTCCCATTTTGTCATGCATGTTATCAAAGATGATAAATGACTAAGACATGAAATGGGTGACTAAATAACCATTATTTTTGAACAAATTCTAAGTCTACAACATATTATATAAAAGTGGTGAATTAAAATTTTATCTTTTTGAAGAGAAGTAATTTTCAAAATAAAAATGGCCAAATAAAAAAAAATATTTCAATGAATAATTTTAATTCAAAGAAATTTGTTTAAGGTAGGAAAATATTTCTTTAAGTAAATGGCCAAATAAAATCTCATTTATAATCAAGAAAAAAATATTTTTTGGCACAATGAGATTTTTGTAGTAATTTCCAAAAAAAAATCTTCATAAAAAATAGAACTTTAATTCACCACAATCATGATGTTGAACTGTATGAAATTATTCACTTTTATTTGAGGATTTTTATTTTACAAAATGATTTTTATTTTGTGTTTTTTAAAAAAAATGTAATTTAATTTACAAAATTATTTAATTTAGTGAGAGAATTAGACCTCGCCAGCGCTCCTGGCAAAATCCAATATAAAACCTCAAGATTATCGAGAAGAGTGTATTTGATCGGCGCTCTGATCCTCTCCCACATTTTTCGTCGTCGGCATATTTAAAATTATTTAATTTACAATAATTAAATTAAAGTTGTGTGAGAATTAGACCTCGCCAGCGCTCTTGGCAAAATCCAATATAAAGCCTCAAGATTATCGAAAAGAGTATATTTGATCGGTGCTCCGATCCTCTCCCAAATTTTATGTCATAAGCAAGTTTTAAAAATGTTTAATGTATACAAAAAAATGATTAAATTAAAGTCACATATCAACTAGTACAATAATCATAGCAACAAATAAGATAATCAGTTAAAAAACAAAAATAAACTATAATCAAATCAAAACAATCCACTTTTATCACTTTTTATTTTTATTTCTTATTTTTTAAATATTTTTTTATCTTTTTTATTTCATTTTTTAACCTTCTAACCTATTGATAACAAAAAAAAAAGAAATGGGCCGTAAGAATTAAAATGAACCCAAACAACAACACTTAAAAAAAATGAAATAAAATAAAGAAATTAAAAAAAATTAACAAAGAGACATTTTAGTTTCTGGAAGAAACAGAATAGAGAAAGAAAGGGAAAAGCGTGGAGGTGCTCACGGTGTTGATGGGATGGGTGCGAGAGAGTGGTGCGGTGGAAAAGAGCATGGCGTCTCGACGCCCTGGTCCGAATGGTGCGAGTCGGAGATTGGCGCGACAGCAGCAAACACAATGCGGCGAGGTTCGCAGAGCGCAGTTGGTAGAGGATGAGATCGGAACACAGCGGCTGTAAGGCTCAGATCTGAGTTAAGGAGTTGACGGTGCAGATCCGGTGGGTTGCTGGCCTTTTAACAGCGCTGTGTGGTGCGCGACCGGACTGTGTGGTTGATCGCAATTTCGGTTGGGTTGTCCAGCACGAGTGGAGGCGCGGTTCAGTGCTGGCGTGACGTGCGGCTGATCGGGATTGTGGTGAGGCTCCGGTTGACAGCTTCTGGCCGGCGGGTTCACAATGATGGGTTACTATCTTTCTTTTTCTTTTTTCTTCTTTTTTTTTTTTAAAAAAAAAGTGAGAGATTAGAGATGAAGTGTGGTGGTAAAGGTTGAAGATAGTGGCTGTTGATGGTAGTGAGAGATGATGAATGTGGTTGATGGTGAGTTTTTCGATATGGGTGATGAAGATGGTAATTTAATTGATGGTGGGAGTGGCTCTGTTTTATGGTGTGTTTGGATCGTGGTGGCTGTTTGGGATGATGGGTGAGGGTGAAGATGGCTGAGGGATGGCAGCAGGGTATGTTAAGGAGGGTTGATTTGGTGGAATAGGTGGTTATTTGAGAAGGTTATGGAAGAGGAAGAGTAGTGGTACGTGGAGGCCAAATGGTGAGAGAGGTAGTGGGCGTGGTGGCTGTGTGAAGGTTCTTGTGTGAGTGAAAGTTGGAGTGATGGGGGTTTTGGCTGTCAGAATTGATCTGTGTAGCTCCAATTGATCTGTGTATGAGAATATCTGAATCTGTGATTACTCTCTGTTTGTTCTCTCCGAATGATTCCCCCCTCTTTCTGAACGATTGAATCCCTTTTATTCTTGCCTTGTGGTTCCATTCACAATCAATTTGCTTTTACGTTTTGAAATGCAAACAGGCAGAATAATGCTTCTCAATGATGATTGGAAAGCCAATGGAAACGAAAACTGATAGAAGCCTTTAATCCAAATCAATGCAAGCTATTGATGGCTCGGTGGCAGGCAGGAAGGGGAAAGGGAAGAGTTGGGATGAAAAAAAAAATGGGTCATGGGTTAAAAATGAAATTGTGTTACGGGTTGAGATGAAATTGAGTCATGGGTTGATCCGTACAAAGCTTTTTTTATTTTTTTTCTTTTTTTCTTTTTTCTTTAAAAGAAGGAAATTAAATCAAATAAGATAAAAATAAAAATAAAATAAAAAAATGGATAAAATTGGGTATCAACAGTTGAATTTAGTTTTTGCACTATTATTGGATTTGTGATTTCATGTAACAATGAAAAATGAAACTGAAAAATCTCCCTGTTCATATGGTTGAATGTCATCATCGTAATTGAAAGTTAGATTCCCAATAAATAGAGCTCAGTAATATTTGTGCATACTAGTGCAAAAAGTAGGTTAATGAATAACAAAAAAAGTATAACCAATGACATACAAAAGGTGGTTAACAGGGTAAATAACCTGAAGGGCTGCTTCTCTGTACATGGCCATTAACCAAGTTGCATAGGACACTAACCAACTTTCATGGCCATTAACCAACTTGCATAGGGTATTAATCATATTTTAGTTCTTCATTAACCAACTTTGTTTCTATGCTTGTGAAACAAAGTTGGTTAATGAAGAAAAAAAATGTAGTTAATGCTCTATGAAAGTTGGTTAACAAGATAAAGAGAGCAAAATGGTTGCCTATTCGTGCATGGCCATTAACCAACTTGTGGAGGGCATTAACCACATTTTTGTTCTTCATTAACCAACTTTGTGTCTATGGTTGGGAAACAAAGTTGGTTAATGAAGAACAAAAATGTGGTTAATGCTCTATGAAAGTTGGTTAATAAGACAAAGAGAGCAAAAGGGTTGCCTATTCGTGCATGGCCATTAATCAACTTGTATAGGGCATTAACCACATTTTTGTTCTTCATTAACCAACTTTATGTCTATGCTTGTGAAACAAAGTTGGTTAACGAAGAACAAAAATATGGTTAATGCTCTATGAAAGTTAGTTAACAAGGTAAAGAGAGCAAAATGGTTGCCATTTGTGCATGCCCATTAACCAACTTGTGGAGGGCATTAACCACAGCTTTGTTCTGCATTAACCAACTTTGTGTCTATGGTTGGGAAATAAAGTTGGTTAATGAAGAACAAAATTGTGGTTAATGCTCTATGAAAGTTGGTTAACAATGTAAAGAGAGCAAAAGGGTTGCCTATTTGTGCATGCCCATTAACCAACTTAGGAAGGGCATTAACCAAATTTTTGTTCTTCATTAACCAACTTTGTGTCTATGCTTGTGAAATAAAGTTGGTTAACGAAGAACAAAAATGTAGTTAATGCTCTATGAAAGTTGGTTAACAAGGTAAAGAGAGCAAAGGTTACCATTTGTGCATGCCCATTAACCAACTTGTGGAGGACATTAACCACAATTTTGTTCTGTATTAACCAACTTTGTGTCTATGGTTGGGAAACAAAGTTGGTTAATAAACAACAAAATTATGGTTAATGCTCTATGAAAGTTGGTTAACAATGTAAAGAGAGCAAAAAATGGTTGCCTAGTGAAATGGAAAAGGACCTGCAACAAAGGCTAGGTTACCAGGCGACCAACTGGCTGCTGGGCGATGGAAACTCAGAGAAAGGAAGAAGCAACATAGCCCCAGTCGCTGGGCGGCCAAATGGCCGCTGGGCGATAGAAAGTCAGGGGAAAAGAGATAGCAGCAGCGCCCCGATCGCTGGGTGGCCAACTGGCCGCTGGGCGATGGAAATTGGGAAAAGAAGCAGCAACATGCCCATTAACCATGTACCGTAGGAAATTAACCACTTTTGTGTTCGTCATTAACCAACTTTATGTATACGTTTGTGAAAAAAGTTGATTAATGAAAAACAAAATGGTGGTTAATGACCTGCAGAAATTGGTTACCGGGGTAAGGGCTGGAAGGGTCATATGTGCATGCCCACTAACTAACTTCTAAAGGTCATTAACCACTTTTTTGTTCATCATTAACCAACTTGATTTCTAAGCTTGTGAAAAAAGTTGGTTAATGAAGAGTGAAAATGTGGTTAATGACCTATAGAAGTTGGTTAATGAGGTAAAGGCTGGAAAGGTTGCATGGTTTGTACATGCCCATTAACCAACTTCCAAAGGTCAGTGACCACTTTTTTGTTCGTTCATCTCTTGATTATTCCCTATATCTTAAATGCCTTGTAATACGCATCATTGGACTCCATTTGTGCTTAATTGTCATCGTTTAGCTAAGTTTCTGATATCGAACCCTAGTTGGATCATTATTGTAAAACTATGCTTAAATGTATTTTCAAACACTAATAATTAGTTAATAGGCGCCAAAACAAAGTTAGTTAATGAAGAAGAGGTGAAAAGTGGTTAATGACCTATGAAAGTTGGTTAATAGGCATGCACATAATATATAACACATCTAGCCTTTACCCCGTTAACCAACTTCTGTAAGTCATTAACCACCTTTTTGTTCTTCATTAACCACCATTTTATTCTTCATTAACTAACTTTTTTCACAACTTTAGAAACAAAAAATGAGTATTTTCCTTTGGATATTTGAAAAACTGATTTTGCCTTCAAAAATGACATTACTAATCAAACAAAAATAACCAAATAAATACATTCACATTACATGTACCATAAGATATAAGTGTGCTTCATACACATAAAATGTTCATTGAACACCATATAAACCTGTACCAAAAAGAAAACATTCTACCTGACCATTTACATAACCTTATATGATTATGTACACTTTATAAGTACTATTTCATTTACTAAACTACACAAACAACCTATTCCAAACAAATACCTAGGTAGGTTGCTTTACTTACAACAAAATAAATGTTTGGAATAATAAAAAAGATGTAATATATGCTATGTCATCAGAGTACACCCTTTGTCACCACCACATTTCTCATCAAAAGTAGGCAAAAAACATGCAATTTCTGCTAGCACTAATCTTTGGACCCATTACAGGTAAATCAACGGTTGCCCTATACACTTGCAACACCAAAGTTAATTGCCTTAGTCTTTCACCCTAAACATTAACCCCAATAAAAATAGTAAAAATTATAATTAATTGAATGAGTTAAGTACAACGTCAGTGTCCCTCGACCCGTGTTTCTTGAAATTGCCTGGAATGACTACTCATGGCAAAATTCATGTATGGAATCTCACTACTAGCAGCCTGAAAAAAACATTTCAATAAGTCAACTACAATCAATTATAGAATCTAAAATTTAGCATATGTTTCTCATGCCTTTTGCCCAATAGTGACATCATATTCAAAATCTTCAAGTAATGATAGAGAACTTTGTGCTGGACTTTCTGCCAGCTGCGAAGTCCAACATCTATCTTTATAGACATCAACATTTGTGTCCAGGTCAACAGCTGTTGACTGTAAAGGAAGAATATAACCAAAGTTAAATTATAAATTCTTATAAAAGTTTACACATAAGAATGATTCCATCAATATAAACCCGAAACATAACAATCATTTTAACACTCATTACAATTTAAATTTAATTTTCGTGCGTACACACACCATGGTACAATCATCATCTCGTTCTGCAAGAGTCAATCTTTCCACAGATGAGCATACATGTAACTTGTTTCCATTGATGTGACTCATGCTTCCCTCAATATACTCCTACATAAACCAACAGAAACAAGTTAACACATTCCAAAATATATGCGCTATTTCCAAAATAGGTAACAGTACATAGTTGTTCCATACACAAACAAAACATATCCAAATCCACTTACATGAATTGTGAACATGTGTGGATTTTGATGTGTTGTCTTCCTCTTTTTCCTCACAATTTGGTCAACTTTTGATACTTTCCTATTTGATCGAGGGCGGCCTTTACGCACTACAAGTAATGGACTACAAATCTCACTCGATGACTCCTTCATTTGACTGCTGCCAGTGGCAATCACATTGCCTGTTTTGTCTTGACCTTTATGACATGTGACCTTACTGTCATTCAATGTAGCAATCGACTGCACCTTGCCTTTACATGCACGCAATGTTTGGAGTAAAAAATCACTAGCATCGTCACACTCTGCAGTAACTTCAGCAACCTCGTAAAACTCTTTCAACAAATTATCAAATCTTTGCATTTGAGGCTGCAACTCTTTCACATCATAACTGCTTTTGATGTATGCATGTTTCCTTCTTATATTTTTGCTCCATCTTGGCAAAATATATTTTGAAGGCACTTCCTTCACCCTTTCTTGCGCAAGAACGGCAAGGGAATGTCTACACATAATACCTTTAAATTCAAATAACAAGCATTTGCATCTAACATCATGATTATCGCGATTAAATACCACCTCAACTATACTTTCCTTCGGACTTCCAACTACTACAATCTCCTCTAACACATCATAAGTACAAATTCCATCCACAACACCCTTAATGCAAATAGAATAATTCATTTTACCCCTAAATTCAGCTTGAATCTCGTAAAACTTCGCATGGGTGTACTCACCTTGGAATTGCCTCTCAATCATAGAGTTCGACCTGCATGCAATAATGCTGTTAAATGATCGACAATCTGCCTCATATTCCTTTTCTGCCTTATCGTGGAGAGTATTATCATACTGCCTTACAAATTACTATAGAGTTGTTGTTGAGTTTATATACCCATCAAAAAAAGCGTTAATGCTCTCACTCCTCTGAGTCGTTGACATTCCAGCCCAAAAATCTTTCTTCAAAAATATTGGGACCCATTTATTCCGCTCATTGTACAACCCACTCAACCATTCATTATCTTGTAGGCCATATTGTTGCACGAAAGTAACCCACTTTCCTTCAAATTCAGCCTCTGTCAAGGAATCATAAACTGCATTTTTCATTGCATCTTTCATACTGTTATATTCACCATAACCTTTCAACTTCTCTGGGATTTTTTTCATGATATGCCATAAGCACCATCGATGGAGAGTAGTAGGAAACACTATCTGGATTGCATTTTTCATAGCCTTGCATTGATCAGTGACAATACCGTTTGGAGCCTTTCCTGACATACAATTAAGCCAAGATTCGAACAGCCACACAAACGAATCAGTGTCTTCGGTAGATAGTAAACCACATCCTAGCAAAATTGATTGCCCATGATGATTCACACCAACGAATGGAGCAAATGGCATGTCATACCTATTTGTCAAATACGTTGTGTCAAATGTCACAACATCTCCAAACGATTCGTATGCAGCTCTACTTCTTGCATCAGCCCAAAAAACGTTCTTCACATGAAAGTCATCATCCAAATCTATAGAATAGAAGAAATTACTATTCTGTTGTTGCATCCGTGAAAAATAACTCCTTAGAGCCTTACCATCACCCTCCTTCCCAATCGCGCGTCTTTCCCTCCCAACATAGTTTCTCATGTCTCGTTCAACAAATGATAAATTTTCATACCCTCATACATCATGAACAAGAGAACGGAAGGTCTTGTTCAGCCTCACGCCTGCTTCATTGTTGATCTGTATTCTTCTCTTCACGTGCATGCTGATGTTTCTGTTTCCGTGGAACATCCTTGCCTTCACTGGGCTGAGATCATGAGAGTGGTCAAGTACAGCTTTCTTTACGTACCAAAGTCCATTTTTATTCAAACTGACAGTTATCTTCGCTTGACAATTATTCTTGATTGTTGGATATGTATTCAAATCAGTTGGTATTGTTGACACACAATTCCCTCCTCGTGAACATGCTAGAATGAAGTATTTTAACTCTCCATCGTTTCCTTTTCTTGAGTTCCTAGTGATGAAATCGAATCCCTTTGCAATAGCATACTGCCGATAGAATAACTTAACGGCATCCACCGAAGGAAATATAATGCCTGCTATGGCTCGCAAGGTTCAGATTGCTCATCGAGGCTGTCACTCATAGTTAACTCAGCTTCATTTGCTTCTTCAATGCATTCAGCACCGCCACCGGCATCATCTAACACTCCACCACCATTGACAGTATTTTCATCCTCCATATAAGCACCTATTTCCAATTCCATTAACCTGCACATGCAAAACTCATGTTACTATCCAAAAATTCAGCAAGTGTTAGAGTGACTGTTAGATTTATAGTAAACAGAAAGGATTGGAAGTGTTAAGGCTTGGATTAGAAAAAAAGACAAAATGTGTCTATTGTTTTACTGCATTTTTTACTGCCTTGGTTAACGACGTATAAATTTGTGGTTAGTAATGTGTATATGTTGGTTATTGGGTAGCTTCGTGCTCAGTGGTTCAGCCATTAACCATCCAATACATCTCATTAATCATAAATTTGTACCTCGTTAACCAAGAGTTAAAAATGGTGTAAAAAAGTGACATGATATGCAACAGAATCAACAAACACAAGCATAAAGTCCAAAAATGTTCAAAAATAATGTTCAAACATAACTTAAGCAACTTTAATATCAGTTTCAGCAGCCATATAGGTCTTACATTTGACTAAAGTTGCAAGGAGGAAGACGACCTCTTTGTTGCCTTAACCTTGATCAAATAAATTTCCAAAGTCAAATGACTGTGTGACTAAGACATACATAGAGTCATAAGCTAGAATGAATTCCTTCCCATTATCAACTTTTTTACTTTTTTATTTAAGTCATGTTGTAGGAAGAGTTATTGTGTTTAACTTCACAATGAATTGATTTTTAATTTTATAAACAATTCATCATGAATTATTATTTTCTAATTCTTGTATAGGTTGCAACCTTAATTTATTTTGTTGCTTAATTTGAACAAAAAGAAAGTAGCAAAGTGATTTTTTGATGCAGAATATATTGCTACCATAGGCATAACCACAAATATTATTCTTCTCAGAAAAATATCCATTTTTCCCTTGTTGTCTTGGTATATCTTTGTGCATATTTCCTTTTGTTTTGGGAAATTATACTAACAAGATATATAATTTCTTTATATTGAGCACATGAAGGTAGAAACTACAAGCATATGGTATCAGGGGCATATGGGAATAGATGTAGAGAAGTCAATCTTTCTATTCTAGAAAACCTGGTAATTTTCATTTATGACATTGAACATTAAGAACCTCACTTATTTACTATTAAAAATTTATATTCTGATTGTGAGCTATAAGTTGAGAAGTTATCTTATAATTGGGCATTTGTAACAGGTCATTGACATGCAAACAACTTCTAGTTATTGTACCTAAGTTAATAATAAGAGTTTGGTAAAATGAGTAAGAATGGTCCCAATGTAATTTTGTAGTTCTATATCTTGGTTAATGTGGACAACTTTCGAATGATTGTTAAGAAAGTTGAATTTGTTGGATTTAAAGAGATAGATGTCAATTATCAAAATGTATTTGATTATGGCAAATATTACTTGCACGTTAGTTATCCTACTTAAAATTTGAATTCTTTTATAGAGTTCATTTTAGCACCTTTAACCATATTGCTTTCTATGCTACTTGATTTTGTGTTTGTTCTAGACATGTTTATTACCAAAATCATCTAAGCCTTTAAGCATATGACTTTTTATGATACTTGTTGATGTTGATATTCCATTGGCATGATGCAGGTGCAACAGCGCCTTAAATATGCTCGTTTACTTGACTTTTCAAATTATGCAGAATATGTTGTTGATGTTACAATGGCAAATACACCTGTAAAGGTGTGTAAAATTATTGAAGAGATGCAATAATGGATTTGTTATCAGAAACAGTAGAAAGCTAGTTAGATGATACCATGAATTGCAAGCACTCTCTTTGATTTGCCTAGTCAGTAGAAATGTTCTATTTTTTAAGTTGTGTTTAGTAGATAAATTTGTCTGGAAACAAAAGGAAATAAAAAATCAACAATGTATGTATCATGCCACCAACTAGAATGTCACTAGACTGCACTCCCAGAACTTAATACATTGAGCTAATGGAGAAGGGAAATAGTACCTTGACGACGCGACAGAGGGCAGCAAAGGTAGCGGCACTGATGGAGCCTCGTGCGGGCTACAGAGACAGCGGTGCTAGCTGAGGTTGTGCACAGACGGAGGGACGTGGGTGACGGAGAAGTGAAAGAAGTCAAGGAAGTCAAGGATGGAGATATTTGAGGAAGAGTGGGTAACGAGAGGGAGAAACGAGAGGGAGACAGAAATGAGAGGGAGAGGGAAAAAATGAAGCCAAATCTGAAAATTAATCTGACGTGACAAAGGTGTTAAAAGTGGTGTGGCTACTGTTAACGGTAAGATGATCTTTTTCCTTAAAAAAATACAGTTCTATAGATCAGTTCTATAGATCAGCCAATAACAAATGTACACGTCATGTTACTTAATATAACATAGAACTATTGTATTCTTCAATAAATTTTGCGGTTATTTTGATATTTTTTATTTTTAATATTTTTAAAAATAAGATTGAATTGACCTTATATTTTTAATACAAATAATATTTACTTCAATCATAATTTAATTATAAATTTAACTAATTGAATTAATCAAATCATAATATGAAAGTTTTATCGGTTGAATATTGTTTCTATTTTTAAAACATTAAATTTTTTCACTTTTAATATTATAATTTTAATATGATATTTTCTACATATTTACTTATTTTAAGTTTCATAATTATTTTTTATTACAAAATTTATTTTAGTTATCATTCTTCAAGGTGAAAAATTACTTTATTGGAAATGATGTACTGCAGCCAACAAAACAATCAGTAATTAGTAAATCAATAATCCTTCCCACTCCATTGCAGTGCAACCTTGATGGATTTCCAAGTTGACATGATCATCCCTTGATACCAGATGTGATGAGAATATAATGAGAAATAAATAATCAAATTTGAAATTTTAATGCTAGTCCAACTCGTTAGAGAGATGTGGATGAGAAGAAAGCAGTTTGAGAAACAATTAAATAAGAGAAAGAATATGCAAATTGGAATATTAATAATTAGGTATGAGAAATAACATTGAAGTGGTAGAAAAAGAGAGATGCAGATGAAAAATCTAGTTGAACTAAATGGAAGTGGCTAAGATATAGACTTACAAGACAGAGCAAAAATAGTAAAGTGGTATTACACTTCTCAGAAGGAGAGAAATGAAATTGGTGAATTATCATTAACTTGAATGTGGTATTTAAATCATTTTTTTATAGAATAACTAACTTGTAATAATTATTTAACTGATTAACTAAATGACATAATATACTAACTAACTATAATAAACTAATTAATTGACTATAAGTCACATATTGTGTAATACTTCCCCTCAAGGTGAGAAGTACATGTCTAATATTCCTAACTTGGATATAAGATGATGAAATTCAACAGCTGTAATAGGTTTAGTTAGCAAATATGTAAGCTAATGTTAAGACTTGACATGCACTAATTTGATTAAACCAACATTCACTTTTTCTCTAATAAAATGATGATTAATCTCCACATGTTTGGACTTTTCATGAAATGTAGGATTTGTGGCAAGATAAATGACAGCTTGATTGTCATGGAAAATCATAGCAGCATGCACTTGGATTTCAAAATCTTTCAGCAAGGTTGTAAGCCAAGTAATCTCATTGGAGACACTAGCTAAAGCCCTATATTCGGCCTCAACAGAGGACCTAGTCACTATTTATTGTTTCTTTGACTTCCAAGCAACAATAATTCTTCTAAAAATTCACAAAAACTAGTAGTTGACCTCCTTGTGTCAAGGCAACTTCCCCATTCAGCATCTGCAAATGCTTTGATGCTGAGTGAAGAAGAGCTTGTAAATGAGAAATTCTAGGAGAACTCATGTATTGACTTAAGTTATGCACAGCATAATAGATGTTTGGTCTCGATATTGTCAAGTACATCAATTGGCCAATGAGTTTTCTTTACATAAAAGCATCCTCAAACAAGTCACCATCTGAAGTATTGAGTTTTAAGTTGGGTTCCATAGGTAAAGCCACTAGTTTGCAATCCAAATAACTAGTGTCTTTAAGCAAGGAAACATTATACTTTTTCTGAGACAGATAAATGCCCTTTGAAGACTATGCAATCTCTAATCCAAGAAAATATTTCAAGTCACCCAGCACTTTGAGCTTGAATAAACTCAGGAGTAAGCACTGAACATGCTGAATTTGAGACTGAGTTGCACTTGCAATGATGTTGTCATCAACATATACTAATAAGATGACTAAAGAAGCACCTATCCCCTTAGAAAACAATGAATAATCACTCTTGTAATGGATGAAACCATGACCAATTAAAGCAACGAAAAACTTGTGGAACCATTGCCTAGATGTTTATCTAAGACCATAGATGGGTTTGTTTAACTTACACACTAGGTTATTCCCCTTATTATGATATCCTAATGGCAAGTCCATGTGCACTTCTTCAAAAAGCTCTCCATTTAAGAAGACATTATTAATATCTAACTGCAACAATTTCCACCCCTTAATGGTAGCAATTGACAAAAACACCCAAATAGTTATGAGCTTAGCAACTGGGGAAAAGGTATCCAAGAAATCACATCCTACTTGTTGAGTGTATCCCTTGGCTACTAATTGAGCCTTATACCTCTCCACTGGACCATTTGAGTTATACTTGACCTTGTAGATCCATCTGCAGCTAATGGTATGTTTGCCTTGTGGTAAGGGAACAACATCCCAAGTATGATTATCCTCCATAGCTTACAACTCAAGAGCCATGACCTTTTACCATTCAGGGTATTTGATAGGTTGATGGTAAAAAGTTGGCTCAAAAACTGAATCTACATGCATAACAAAGTTTCTATAGGGCAAGCTAAGGTTATTATAGGTCATGTGGGTTGTAATTGGATACACGGTGGAAGCTAGATTCCATAGGTACTGTGCAATTAACTCCACATCTAGTTCTTGATAATGTTTTGTATATCCCAGATTTTCATGTCAATTAACTTGCACACTAGGTTTCCCCTTACTATGATATCCTAATGGCAAGTCCATGCACTTCTTTAAAATGTTCTCCATTTAAAAAGGCATTATTGATATCCAACTGCAATAATTTATACCCCTTAATGGCAGGAATTAACAAAAACACCTAAACAATTGTGAGCTTTACGATTGGGGAAAAGGTATCCAAGAAATCAACTCCTACCTATTGAGTGTACCCCTTAGCTACTAATCGAGCCTTATACCTCTCCACTATCATGACTATATTTTTCAGCCATTTATTACACAATATGTAACTTATAGTCAGTTAGTTAGTATGTTATAGTTAGTTAGTTTGTTATGTTAGTTAGTTAGTTAGTTAGTTAGATAGTTATTACAAGACAGTTATTTTGTAAGCAAGTGGTTTAAATACCATATTCAAGTTAATGGTGATTCACCAATTATATTTCTCTCATTTTGTGAAGTGTAATATGGTATTTGAAATCTTGTATCCCATTACAACCCACATGACCTATGATAACCTTAACTTACCCTATAGAAACTTTGTTATGCATGTAGATTCAGTTTTTGAGCCAACTTTTTACCATCAAGCCATCAAATACCCTGAATGGCAAAAGGTCATGGCTCGAGTTACAAGCTATAGAGGATAATCATACTTGGGATTTGCCATAAGGAAAACACATCATTGACTATAGATGGATCTACAAGGTCAAGTTTTTTTTTATTTTGTCATTTTATTTTTTTAAAAAGTTTGAAAATAGAAAAATGAATAGACAAAAAACACAAAAAAAAATGAAGAAACAAAGCACAAACAGGGGACCTAGTATGCGGCTGGATCTGCAGGGGTGGTATGCGGCATTTCACGGGTGGAGCTGTGGCGTTTTACTGGTGGAGCTAGCTTAAAACGATGGTGCGTGGTGGCATGACTGCTGTATGGGCGGGTGTTGCGGCGTTTCACGGGTGGAGCTATATCGTGTTTGGAAGCGAAGGCACGGTGGTGCGCGCAAGGGGGATCTGGTTCTGTGGTGTTCGATGGCTGGATCTGGCGCGTGGCTGGCTTTTGGAGGCTACGTCGCGGTGGTTCACAGTGGCTGGGTGGCAGATCTACTACGTTGAAGAGGTGATCACGTGGCTGCTGTCTTCATGGTGGTTGTGGGTAGGTGACATGGTGGTTATGGTGGGATGGTGATGTGGTTGTGTTTGGTGGTGGTGTGGTAGTTGTGTGAGTGACTACGGTGGGATGGCGATGGCTTGGACGTGGTGGTTATGGTTGTATTTAGTGGTGGAGTGGTGGTTATTGGAGGTTGAAGGGTGGATAGAGGTTAAAGATGGTGAGTGGTTTTGTGTGGTTGTGTTTGGTGGTGGAGTGGTGGTGTTGTTGGAGGTTGAAGGGTGGATAGAGGTTGAAAATGGTGAGTGGTTTTGTGTGGCTGTGTTCGGTTGATGCTTGAACGTGGCAGAGGAGAGGTGAATGGGTTAAGGCTACGTGATGGAGAAAAAAAATATGGCTAGGGTATTAGCTGTGAGTGTAAACTCGTGTCTGTATTCGTGTCTGTGTTATAGGTTTTCATAGGAGAAAATTAGAGTTTGGAGAGTGATAGTGGCTAGGGTTTGTCGCAACCGTCCCGAAGGGCGTCGCGAAAATAAAAAGAGCAGGGAGGAGAAGACCTCGGGATTAGACCTCACAACCGTCCCGAAGGGTGTCGTGAAAGGGTTTAAGATAGGCCTAATGGTGGCTGCTGGGATTTCTTTTGGTATTTAGTAGCATATAGGTCATAGATTAGATAAAAGGTCGATGAGTCAGGTTATTAGTTTATGCAAGAAAGTTGAGTCATATTTTTATTATATTTATTTATTTATTTATTTAATTTTATGTTTTTTATTTAATAAAAAATGTATTAATGACCCAGATAAAATTAAGTGTTTACAGCATCCATGCTCAAAAACATTTTAGAAGCATTTTAAACTTTTTCAATTTGCAAAGAGATTTTTATATTATGTACTGAACTACTGATACTCTCATTGGCATGCATGCATTGTTTTCATAAAAAATTCAGGTGACACATGTCTTGGTCTTGCTCAAGAATTTCTTTATTTCCCAAGAGTATAGTAAGACTCTCAATCTTGCCACAACAAAAAATGTTAAAAAAATTACAATAATAAGAGACCAAATGGAGATAGTAGGAGTGTCACCCATTGCTTTTATTTTTTGTTTTTATTTTCAATTGATATATTTTTATTAATAATTATAAAAATATTATTTTATTTTTATTGTTTTCTTCACAAAATCTCGAAAGCAATAAATAAAAGAAAAATGATGTAGCATATTTTTTAATTATTTGATAAAACATATCAACTATAAATAAAAACAGAAAACAAACTAAACAACTCAATTTTAGGCTTTTCTTTTTTTGGATTTCTAGACATGCAATCGGATTGCATTCATACTATAGTTTTTATTCCTCACTTCTATTGTTCTAGTTTACTATAATTAAATATCAGAAATGTTTGAAGCAATTCCACTTTAATATATAACATAAATATTTTGAATTTAAGAGAATTCAATGTCTTTATATTTAGTATATAATAATTTAAAACTATTCAAAATAAGTATAATGGAATGTGGGGATTTACCTTTTCAAGTATGTTCTATTTGGTTTTCAGAAACATTTTCTGTTTTCATTTGATTTTATCATTTTCAAAAAATAATTTTCATTCTTAGTTTTTTGTGAATTTGAAAACATGTTTAATATTGATATTTCCATTTTTATTTTCATGACTCTTATCCTCAATTTTTTATTTTCCTCTACCATCACCATCCTCTTTGTCATAAGCTCACTAGGAAGCAGAGAATGTCACTGGGGGAGTCGAAGCAATCAAAGAACTCCTTGTTGCAGTCGATGATGAGGCGGTAGTAAGGGATGGCAGCGAGAATGGAGACAGTGGTGGTGGCGACAATCTCCTCCACGGCAAACTTGGCGATGACCATGGTGTTGCTGCTACGGTGGGCAACTGGAGTGCTTGGAGGAGGGTTCCAAATTGGCAGAGGGTGTTGTTGGAGTGGAGGTTGGCTTACATCGGGCTAAGATATAAATATTAAATGTCATACCAAACATTTTCTTTTAGTAACCACATTTTCTTTATGAAAACAATACTTTCACAAACTTTTATAAACTACTCTCATCCTCTCATGCAAGTTATTTAATAATAATTTAGTCCCTTTGTAACTTTTCTAAATAGTTTAAGAAGAATTCATCTTGAAGCCTATGTAAAATTTGTAAAGATAAAATATGTGCAAATATCATTACATTTTTCTTTACATTCTTTTCTATTTTGAACGTTTTATTTTAATATATTGACATATGCAATTATACGAGATTTATATATCTTAACTATTTTAAAATCTTTCTGGCATCATATAGTGATTCTAAATTTGAGAAATATTATACTTTTCTCTTAAGTGTGAGTTATGATTTATGAGTGGAATGAGAGATATGAATGAAGAAGTTTTACATTAAAAAGAATTGAATAAAGTGAGAACTATATAAAGTGAAAGAACTCATAAATTTAATGTCTTAAGATTTTGAATTAAAACTTAGTGTTAGAAACTTGTGAATTACTTGATAAGTTTATTAGTTGTAAAAAAAAAGACTTATGTGGAGGTTTCAAATTAAGATTCTCAATATTGAAGTGCTAGAAAAAAAATGTAAAATTTGTATTAGAGTGTCAAGTTTTATAATTATTGTTCTTCATCTATGGATTATTGTTTCTTTTACTTTTTTTGTTTAAACTTTTTTGGTGAGTTATATAATCTTTTGTATAAGAAGCATTGAGTTTATTCCTATTTATATTTTATTGTCTTCAACTATTTTGATTTTTGACCAAAGTATCTTTATATACATTACTGTAAGATCAATTACTAAGTTAAGATTAGTAGTTAAGTAAAACTCTCTTCAAAGTAGTAATTTTAGAATTTAAATAATTAATATTGCAGATAAAATTTGTTTAAAATAGTCTTACATGCAATGTCAGAGGTTCAAAATTGAGTTTAGAATAAAATTTTCTTTAAGTAAAAAAAAATAATAACAAATTTAAATATCTTTTCTAGGCACCCTCCTTGGCTATTTTATTTTAGTGATGTATTTTTTTACTAAATTGGGGAGATCTCTGCCCCATGCATCATATATAAATCCCTAATAACACTTCTAATGACATTTAACAAGAACTCTATCATTAATATTTTGTCCCCATCTTTTATTGTTTGCTTTCTTCTTTTACTCTAGTGTCTTATTATGAATTTAAAATACAAATATTCTATTTTAAAATTGTTATATACTCGGATTTCCAATTTTTTTCATTTTTCTTATACACGTTAAAAGAGAGATACAAAACAAATCTAAACCCACAATTTTCATATGTATGGAGTCAAATTCTGCATAAAAATAATTGTCTCTTTATTTTTCTGAATTTATGACTATTATTAATTTTCAAAAGAAAATGAGAGAATATAAATTACAAATATTTTGTTGGCCCACTTCTCTCTTTTTTATATCTTGTTGGGCTAACTTGACGAGGAATATTCATACCCATCTTGCAAGTTCCTCAGAAGCATTGTTTTGGTTCTGAAACAAATGGAGCTGAGTAGCCTTCACAAAACGATGAACTGAAGAAGACATTAGTGAATATCAAAGTTTTGATTATCTCATATTTATTAAATTAATTTTGTACATGTGTTATTGGTGGACTTCTGAGTCTTGACATGGCTGTTATCCTTCTTCCTTGGGTAATCCCAGTCTGCTTTATTGACTCTTAGGATCTTCCCTGTCATTGCTTATGGGGTTAGTGTTTAAGATGTCTTGATAGTGGCTCAAGTTCTGAGTTCTTGATTGGTGTCATATGAGATGATATATTGGCCTTTTTATCATGCAATAAACCAAGCAGAAACTGAATATATATTACACATGATTTTATCTCCAATCCATTGCACCTCTTAGCCTGAAAATTACAAAGTTGTGAAAAATCAGTGGTTCCAGATTATGAGCCTTTTAATCGTTATGTTATAGATTCTTTGTTATCTTTCTGCTGTTCTACTTGTTTTTCTTTCACTTTATATGAGAGTACCACACAAATTTCTTTGACTGTTGATATACTTTGATGAGCAGGTGTGGTTTATTAGGCTGTCTTTCTGAAATTGTTGGCAAAATCATAGCATTAATGATTCATTCAGAAGCTTTGGTTTTCATTTCAACATTCAAAACGAATCCATTTGCTAAAATGCCCCCTCTTTTCTTTTTCCTTTTCAACTTTTTGTTCATTCAAATCAGGGCCTAAGTCGCAGCATATTAAGTTAGCCATCTAACCTTGCAAAACATCGAGTCATATTATGCTAGTCAGTTGATGCTTTCCTAACAGATGAAGAAATTATACTGATTAAATCTCTGGTATTATGTGCTAAAGCTTTTTGATAACACCTGATGTTTTTCTTAACAGAAGATATTGTGTATGAAACAATTTCTTGGTGATTGGTTAATATCTTTCAATTATCTCAAAATAGTATATCATTTTCATAGCTGCATGTTCCTCAGTTGTAAGTTTTGGAAATTTAAAAGCATGTTCTAAAAGCTATTATTAGTCAAACCTGGTTTGGAGCTTTGGTGCTTGTTATCGGGAGCCACTGTCATATAGGCAGTGGAGTTTCTCTAATTCCAGGTGTAAACTACATGATGCTTCTTGGGTGATTTTTAAGTTCTCTGCATTTTGATTGCTATAGATGTGTTAAAAGGATAAAAGAAGGTGAAACAGTTCAGATCCCTTTGAAATTGCATTTCTATTGTTGTTGAATTTGTTTGAATGATTAGTACATTTTATTTCACTTGGGTCAGAGGAGTTGAGCTATGCGATGTCCTCACTGCCGCTCAAGTTTTGATTAACTCATGTTTATTTAATTGATTTTGGTCTTGTATTGTTGGTTGACTTTTTGAGTCTCGACATGGCTATCATCCATCTTTCTTGGGTAATCCCAATCTGCCTTATTGACTCTTAGGATCTTCCTAGTCATTGCTCAATGCTCATGGTGTTAGTGTTTAGGATGTCTTTATAGTAGCTGAATTTCTGTGTTCTTGATTCGGTCTTATTGGATGACATATATTCCCTTTTATCATGCAACAAAGTGAGCCGAAACTGAATGGATTGTTACACATTATTTCATCTCTACTCCAGTTGCACCTATTAATATTTCACAGTTATGACAGCTTGAACCTTGTAACAGCTTTTGCTTTATATCAAGTGCTTGTTGCTAAAAGTGGTACTTTAATTGATCGTGATTTTCGCGCATCGTTGTTGGTGTATATGCATTCTTTATAATTATTGTTTGATAACATTAACAATACCTGTTGTTTGTTGTTAATTTTTGCTTCCTATTTGTATTTTATGTGTGCGCTTTAGTCTATGTAGAAAAGCTAAGACTCTTCTAAGGAATTATCTGAACAGGTGTTCCCTTAGGCTATGCATGGAATAAGCTGCAACAAACATTCACAAGACTCAATCCAACTTTATACATCAAAAGAATAATACTACATAGCACGCCATTAAATTTGCTTCTAGATCTGTACACTTCATATTAAAACACAAATTCATATGTAATCAAATAGGAAAATATTAGTCTTACAATTTTTTTTAGGAGTGTATTACTATTTATATTCTTTTTAAGTGTTGTGATTAAGTGAAAGAAAGTAATAAGAAAAAATATACATGATTAATAAATAGTATGAAAAAAGTATAAAAAATAATGTAAGAGAAAAAAATAGTAAAAAAATAAAGATTGAATCAAATAACTATGCATAATTCAAATGATTGTTTATGCGTGTCTCTAATAAAAAGATGAGAAAGTAAAATGGGAAGAGAATGCATGTCAGATAAAATATTTGTTACAGCACAAAATTATGACCCCACCGCGCAAAAGCCTGATGGTTTTTTTTCATCAATTTGATCCTCACCATATGTGCTCCTTATACTCACTAGCTGGTTGTTCTTTATGGCGGTCAGTATTGCATTTCAGGCAAGCCATATTTCTTGCATAATTGTAGAAATCACATTTACAGGAAGCAATACATGAAACAATAAATTTTTAGTATGCAAGGAGATAAGAGGGGCGTGGAGAAGAAAAACAAGGGCGTGGAGAAGAAAAACAATGGACTCACTTGGGACAACTCCAATCCCCAAGATATTTCTTGGGATTTGGGTTTGGCTCTAGACAGCACAAACACTTCACTTTACTAGTAAAATTCATGAACCCACACCTACGTAGGAAAATTCATGAAATAATAGAATTGTTAAGAGTCAATATCCACATAACATATATAGGAAGTAACACATGAAGCAAGAAGTTTTTAAGGTGCTAGGAGAGGGGGTTGGGGGAGGGGGGGAGAGAGGAAGAGGACTCACTTGGGGCAACTCCAATTCCTAGGATGTTTCTTGGGCCTTGGCTCAGGACAACACAAATACTTCACATTACTAGCACAATTCATGAATCCACACCTATATATATAGTAAAATTCATGAAACTATAACTAACTGATAAAAATCAATGTCCACACATTGATTCTAGTCATCCAGTGCTATAATTAGATATTAATCATCATAATATAATATAAATTATGCTCTTACTCATATTCAAGCTGTAGCTCCCTTTAGCTGAAATTTAAAGATGTTTGTGAATGAGAATTGTGATTAACAATATTAGCAAGAGATGGATAAAAGAGTAGAAAGGAGCAATAAATTATTGTAATAGCATTATAGTAACAGTGTTAATGTCAGCAGCTAGTATCATAACATATACAGCGATAATATAGCCCAAGAATTACAGTAAAAATAAAGGAAAGAAGGGGTCTTAAGGGCATGATTTAATCAATAAAAATCATAATATATATGGCCATCCACACCCGAAAAGGTCAAAACTTCATCCCTACAGCCTACACCATAAGACAGCAATAAAATGCACAGTATAAATTAGACTGCAGCAACAACAGAGGATGTGCAGAGCTTAAACATACAATCAAATCTATAATATACTAAAATATTTACATGACATGAGATTATGTGTATTCCAGCGATTGCTAAATATGATCATATGGATGAGTTTGCTGGAACCGAGCTTCCAAAACTGAAGCTTTAAAGAATCCCATTATTAATGCAAAGAAAGAGATTGTGTCCTAACATTAGTCATTAGTGCCAAATGCAGCTGTCCAAGAAAAGTGCAAATACTCTGGTGAAAGAATTCATAACATAAAACAGATAACAAGCTGAATAGTATTTTTAAACAAATGTTTGAAACATTTGTCTGAAATCTATAATTAAAAGTATGAATTTACTATGTTTAACTTAAAACATCCAATTGAAATTTTTCATAGAACAAAAGAAAGATATCCTAGTAGAAAAGGGCCCCTAAAAATCAAGGCATACAGGCAATTATAACTGTCAAATTGTACATCACAAGTTTTTAAACTTTGGCTGACTGGATTAGGCTTCAATAAGGGCCCAACCAAGAAAGAAAGCTTACTTTATCAGGTAATTTTAGAAACTAAAAATTTAATGAGAAAGAGAAGAAGGATGAAGAATGGTAACAGAATATAAAGACAGATTAGAAAAACGGTTACCATGTTAACAACGTGTGAAAGTTATCAATGTTTAAATTTATCAACAGTTATCAAAATTTAAATTATTAACATAAAATTGATTCATCCGCTATCATTGGAAACAGTAACTATAAATATGTCAATAGGACTTTTCTTGTCAGTAAAAATAGGAGGCTTACTACTGTGGGCAAGTCCAATCCCCTTTTTACCTTTAAACTTCATTTGTATTGACCCTCTTTGGCAGCCCTTCTGTTTTGCATTCTAGACAGCGTATGTTTCGGGAGAAATTCAAAGAATTGCATCAGTAGCAAAACCAAAGAGCAATGGTCAGCAGACCAGAAGGCACCAAATACGGGAAGCTGAGAAACACATATTGAAATTGACTGTGCCTCAGGAGAAAAGCTAGTAAGCAACTAGAGGACTCACTCAGGACAGATCCAATCTCCCTGCTTCATTTCAACAGTAGGCGGATCAATATCCTTAGGCCTATCTTCATTACAATTTAGGGATTCTTATTGTAAACTAATTAAGGAGATGAACTTTTATTAGTGTCAATTAAGAACCTTAAATTTATTAAACAATTATTAATAAAAATATCATAAAGATAAAAAAAATCCTCAAGTTGACATATGAATTATAACGTGATAAAATTTATAGCATATATGACCTAATTTGTTTTTTCAATTGATGAATATTATCAAAATATTTTTTATTTATTAAAAAATTAAAAAAATTAATATTAAAGTTGAAGTCCATTATCAAAATAAAATTCAGGTCTATAATGATAATTATTCTGGTATTTGTTTTTTTAATGAGTACAAATACTTATGATAAATTATCGAATATTTATTAATTAGTTGTTATATTTGATATGCTGTTAAATATTTATTGCAAAATCAACAACTAATAAATATTTAACAACTCACATTCCGTATGATACTTATAAAAGTGTCATAACAACTCTCTTTTTTTGGTCTTTAACTAATATAAGTTTTAATTTCAAAGTCCTTAATTAATTATTACAATAAATTTGGGGTACTTGTATTTTTTTCCTTAAAAAAAAAGTTTGAGGTCAACAACTATTAACACAACTAATAAGTGTGAATCACATCAATTAAGTTGGCAAGATGCTTCACCCTAACCCGTAGTCTTTTTTTATATAAATAGATTAAAATATTATCAAAATTACAACAAAGCCTTTTTTCATTGTTTCTCAAAGCCTTTATTACAAAAATGTCATTTTTAATCTTGGGAATGGATCCATTTATATCCGATGTAAGTCTTAGACAATTACTTTGTTGAGTGTTAATTTAAATAATTTAATTGTTGAATTAATTGATATTATCTTGATGATCATACATATTATGGCATTAGAAAATTTAGGATCAAGACAGACTTTCACAAATAATTCACCAATAACAAATCTTGACAAAATTCAAACTTCAACCAATTTAATTGATGTGATTTGTTCTTTCCAGTTGCATCAACTTTTGTTGACTGATGATCATACATACTAAATTTTAGATAAACTAGGGGCATTTATAGGTATATATATAATCTAAGTCTATATTTACTTATATTTAAATTGTGATAAACTAGGTACTTATATTAAAGTTGTGAGATGAAGTATAACTAATTTTTAAATTAAATGGAAATTCGTAGACTTGATCTATATCAAGAGAACTTTCAATTGAATGGTTGGATTGATAAAATTTAATGTGAATAAATGTTATTAAACGATGTATGTATGTTAAGATTTACATAGACTTACACCTGATGTAAGTGGATTCTCACCCATCATGCCAAGACTTACACATGTGGAGAAATTTTGATCAAAGATAAAAAGAAAAATAATACTTTAGTTTTATTATAATTTTTTTAAATGATCTAAATTATATATTTATTTTAAGTTAAATTAATCAGGTGCATCATCATTGATAATTTACAAATCAAGAGTAAAGCTACAAATTATGAGTTATTTTTAGATAAAAATTGTATCTATTTTCTTTTTCTTAATATATCTATTATTTTTATTGAAATTGTAAGTATCACTTAACCTTTGATTAAATAAATTTAGTTTATAATAAAAAGAAATAATTAATCCATAGATTTTGTACATTTTAAAGTTTTTAAAATAGGCCTCTATAATTTAAAAACTATAAATAAGTCCGTATAGTTTTGAAAAACATTTCAATTGGATCATTGTTGCGACCTAAAATAGATTGAAAACAAGGATCTCATTAAAAAATATTTTAAACTATAAGGACTCATTTATTTATTTATTTATTTTGGTACAATGATTTATAGTTTTTAAATTATAAGAATTTATTTAAAAGGAATAGTATTAATATAGACTTAGATTCATTGTGAATCATATACATGACATAATATTCATCATTAAATTTCATAATATCATATATTTATAATTTTAAATAATATTTTGAATGATGAATGTGATGTTACGTATAAAATTCACCTTAAATTCGAACCTACATTTACATTTGTCATTTAAAAATTTTGAAAATGTTTATGTACTTGTAGATTAATTTAACATTTATCTTGCATAATTTATGCAACTCAGTAACCTAAAGTGTAGAAAAGGAAATGGTTAAAGTGTTGAATGTTCGAATCTTAAAGTTGTTATATTTAAGAGACTTTTATTTATTTACTGCTTCCAATTTAGATCTTAATTTCATAGCAATAGCTATAAGAAAACCCTAATCAAAGTTTTTTTTAAAGGAAAAATTAATGCTAAGGATCATTAAGAAATTATATTTAACTTAAATAGATAAAAGAATTAAAATTATTAAAAAGGAATATTCATATTTTATTTAAAGAGAAGGACCATCTTATTTTATTTAATGGTAAAAATACTCTTATGTTATGTTTGGTGTGAAAGAATGAAATGTCATTCTAAATTTAATTCTAGAATGAGATAATTCCTATGTTTGTTGATAAAAAGGAAATATATGGAATGATATTCTCATTCTAAATTCTATTTTACAAATTTATGAAATCTCATTCTTAAAAAAAAAATAGTAGAGAATGCAATTCCCTATTTTTTACGATTCTACATTTTTTACTTAATATACCCTTATTTAATTTATAAATTGACAAGAATTACCTTTCAATAATCCACCTAACATTAATCTATCTAACATCATCTAACCTAAATCTAGCATTCAAACTTCATTCCTCCTGTTTCTAAAAGAGGTGATAGAATCAAGAAAAAATAATCTTAAATATTATTTTAAAAATACAAATTCATATTATATATCTATATATATATATATATAGAAGAAATGTTTTTTTTCTTATTAAGGTAATTATGTCATTATATTAATTTATATTCTCTCCCATATTATATTTTATACACCAAATTACAAAATTATATTTCATTCTATTTCTTATCAAACTGTGAAATTAAAATAAAATTTTTATTTTAATTTATCAAATCTCATTCTTATTTCATGAAATTTCATTATTCGCATCACACCTAACATTAATGAAACTTTCAATACCTAATTTTTTCACGTTTCTTCTTAAAATACTCTGGAAAGACTATGGCAAATGGAGATTCAGAGATTCTATGAGTAAAATAGAGTGACATAGAACTCACAGGCTGCTATAGGTCTAAATGCTATTAGTATATTTATGCAGGATTTTGACCAATTCATGAGTAAAATAAAACTTGTAGGTTGCTACAATTCTTATTTTCTTTGAGAAAATTATTGAACTGCGTTTCTTGATTGCAACTTGTTGGACTCAAAGATTATGGTCTTGTGGATGGTACTGTCATATAGATGAGCCTTTGATAGAAAAATGTTGATGAACCACAAATGATGTGATTGCAGTTACTGCCCTCTTCTTAAAACAAAATGCGGTGAAACCCTACCCATTTATCTATGGTGGAATTGATCGGACACTGGCTGCCCCGTGTTTGAAATCAATTAAATGAAAATGATTTAGATTGAATTGATTTAATTTAAAAATTAAATTTTGTATTTGAAAGTTATTTAAAAAATAAAATTTGAATTATTTAAACATTAAATTATGTATTTAAAACTCATTAAAATAAAAATTAATTTGATTTAATTTTATTATTTTATATTTTTAATTTTTACGAGAGATTGTTATAAATAGTTGTTAAAGAGAAAATAATTTATTTATTTTAAATTAAATTAAATTTTAATAAAATTTATTAAAATTGATAGAATTTTTAAAATAAAAAAAAATAAAATTTATAAAATGTAAGAAATCAAATTATTTTTTACTTTTTATCATTCTAAACATAAAATTTGACTAAATTTAATTTACAAATTAAATTATTTTTTATTTTTTAATATAATTTTCAGTTGAGTGTTTGTTTCCTTCGGGCTTAGGCTCCGTTTTTATACCAAAACAATAAAAAATTAGAAAACTAGAGGAGGAGTAAGAGGAGATGCAGAGCGAGCATAATGGAGAAAAAAAGAAGAGCAATTTACCCACGACCACAACGAGGAAAAAAGCACTTGACCGCGTGTTGGTGAGGGCTTTTGATCCAGTGATGATGAGGGCATGTCATATAGTCTGGCAATGTCATTGATAAAAGTGTCGTCAGAGAAGAAAGAGATTGAGAAAATAAAGAAGTTGAAAAAATTAGGAGAAATAAAATTATATGATTTTTTTTAAATTAAAAGTAATATTTTTTAAATAATTTTAATTTTTTTAATTTTTTAAAATTAAATATTTCTTCTTATTGATATTTAATATTATTTAAAAAAGTGTAAATAGGTCTCTTTTTCGTTTAAGAAATAAGGAAAATAGTTATTTTTTTAGAAGTGTAAATATTATATACATTCTTTTAAAGATGTACAATTGAAAAAAAAATAATAAAAAATAAGTATAATAAATAATATTAAATAAAATATAAAAAATAATATATTTATTATTTATGATAAGAATATAAAAGTTGAAAGAATAACGATGTCATGCATGTGGTTGAGACACGGAAGTACGACTAAGCAATGAGTAAGCGGATGACACCGACATGAGTCAGCATCAATATCAATGAGATCTTCTGAATTTCAATAACGTAAAATGTGGTGTTTGTGATAAAAGTAAAAAGATGATCTTACATTTTTTTAGAAAAGTAAATATTATATATATATTTTTAAGAATGTATAATTAAAAAAAGAAAATAATAAAAAAATAAATATAATAAATAATATTAGATAAAATATAAAAAATATGTATATATTATTTATAATAAGAATATAAGAGTTAGTGAAAAAATTAGTGTAGGATCATATTTTTTTCATCAATTATGTTTAATAATTAGAAAAGTAATGTTTATACATTATTTTTAACAAATACTGTATTACATATTATTTTTAATAATTATAATTAAACTAGAGAAAATAAAAAAAAAATATAATTAATAATATAAAAAATAATATAAAAAAATTATTATTATAATAATTAGCATGCATCTTATCTTTTTATTTTTTAAAATTTGTTAATGAGTATTATTTTTTATTTCGAGCATTTTATAATCATTGACATCAATACACTTTCACATGAGTAATCAGATTCAAATATAAGAAAAAAAGACAAGGACCTAAGGACACGAATTCGCAATCAGATTCAGAAATCAAAAGGCGTAATTTCCTTGCTCTTTCCTTCCATAACTCGTTCTATTTCCCTTTTGTTTTTCCCCCCTCAATTTTTACTTTGAGTTTTATTTATTTGATTTAATTTATTTATTGGTGTCTCTATATATTATAGATTGATTGATGCTTTTTACTCTCTCTCTTTCTCTCTCTCTCTCAGATTCAAATTCGAAGCTTGGAGGTGTCCCTGCTGGGCTGGCTGCAATGGCGTCTCGGAAAGTTGTTGGGTTCGTTGGGTTGGATGAGTTGAGCTTGGAGATGGCGTCGTCGCTTATTCGCCATGGCTACGCTGTCCAAGCTTTCGAGGTTCCTTTTTCTTTCTCAAAATAGAATATTCTTTCTCACTCAAATCACAATAGTCAATCCACTTTTGCCTGAAAATGATAAAAATGCACCAAGTTTCTCAACTCTATCCATACCTTTTTTTTTTGGGCACAGATTTATGTTGTTTTTTTAGGAAAAAGAAAAAAAGCCTTGCTAATTAATGGCACTTATTAACGATTATTTAATAGTCTTATTATATGCTTGTAATTATTAGAAGAATGTAATAAATACTTTTTAAGTTTTTAATATGTTAAATGATTTATTTTTTATTTAAAAATTTTGGTAACAAATACCTTTAGTTAAATTGTGATATCAAAATAAAAAATTTTAAATAAAAACAGTACATTCAATATATTAAAACAAAATCCTTTACTTAATGCTACTTTTTATTATTAATTTTTTAATAAGTGTTTTGAAGGCACTTATTAACAAAAAAAAAAAAAAAAAATCTAAATTTTATTTTGCTAATGTCATAAATTGTTTTTTTATATCAATAGTTATAATTTTATTGTGATTATTGTCAATTACTTGAACTTGATCATACATCATTGTAGATAACATTTCTTGTGCAAGTCCTTTCGTTTTGTTGATTTTATTTTTAATTTTAATTTTAAATTTTCACCAATATGTGCGCATCATCTTAAAACACACCATGATACAAGCAATATAAATTTGTCAACAACAATAACAATCAAGTTTTTTTCCACTAAATAGAGTCGGTTACATAGATCAAACGACGTCATTGTATCCTATCATAAACCAAGTCTTCATAAATGTTATTCAAATTTAAATTTTTTTAATCATTTTATCTCTAGTCTTTATTGGTCTTCCTCTACTTCTAGCTATTGGATTATTTTCCACTTGATCTACACTTCTTACAAGGGCTTCTAAGTGTCTTCTCCTTACATGTTCAAACCACCTAAAACGAGATTCTCTTATCTTTTTTACAATAAGTGCTACCCCTACTACTACAATAAAAAAGCCTTTTAGCAGCAATAAATATGCCTTTTAGCGACAATAAGAATTGCCGCAAAAACCTTTACTGACAATTAATTTTTGGCCGTCGTATCCAATGTCGGTAAAGGTTTTTCCGGCCATTATATAGAGCGCCGGTAAAGACCCCTTTTATTGCCAGTAAAAATAATTCCTTTTGGCGGCAATTATTTGGCGGTAGCCACTAAAACAAATTTAAGTTTGCCTTTTTATGTTGTTAGCAGCTTTTGTTATTGCCAACAAATATTCATTTTATTGCCAGTAAAAAGTATGCATTTTACCAGCAATTGTAATTGCGGTTAAAACTTTCACATATTTACTTTTTTTTATGTATTTTAGCAGCTTTTATTATTGTCGGTAAAGACTCGTTTTATTACTGGTAAAAATTATAACTTTTACCAACAATTATAATGACAGTTAAAACATCCACATATTTGCCTTTTTTTAATGTCTTTAGCGACCTTTGTTATTGCAAGTAAATACCCATTTTTTGGTGCAAAAATGTTATGCCTATTTGTCATTTAAGGTGAGATTTTAATGTTATTAACAAAAATTTTAATGATAATAATATTTACTCCTAAAAAACTTAAATCATAACATCCAAATGTTCCTAAATACAACATATTAGAATTCATTCTAAAAAGTAAAATACGTTTCATTAAATCTACAATAAAAAAGAACATCCATAACTTTATAGTATCAATAACAAAACATAAAAAGTACACAATCTAATAACTAGGTCATTTTGAGTCTAATAACTAGTATTATCAAATAGTCATAGTGCAAGATAATAAGTAGTCCATAAACAAATCTTTAATTCTTGATCATCATGAACTCTTTCCCATGCGAAATTTCTCAAAATCATAGTGTATGACCTGTAATGATAAAATAAAATAGAAATTAAGCTTGCACATCCACTGAAAGAGAATATTTTCAACGATTTTAAATCACTGAGATGAAGGAACTTCTCTCATTGCAGTTCCAATCACATAAATTTCATCCAAAACATTATTTTCATTCAAGTTGTTTGGTAGCCTAAAATTTGAGCAACCATAGATAATGAGATTTCTAAGAGATTTCAAGTTATAGATACTCTGTAAAAGACAAATTTGGGTTCCAAAAGACATGCACAAGTCCACCTAAATTATTCACAAATTTTGTATTAATTAATAATTAACATCCTGGGAAAAAACAAGAAGTCAGTCTTGTAATAAAAATTGATGACAACTAGGACCTAGAAAGCTTGTTTATTATTGACAAACAAAATCAAACTTGACCAATCGAACAAGACCTTGAAAATAAGACTTTGTTAGAATCAATAAAATTTACTACTAATGTCCATTGCGATCAAGTCCTCGTTAAATAAAGGGCATATTAAACGTTAAGAGCAAATTATGATCTCATATCTGAAGCATGTGCAAGTCAATTAAATTATTTTCATTCAAGTTGTTTGGTAGCTTAAAATTTGAGCAACCATAGATAATGAGATTTCTAAGAGATTTCAAGTTACAGATACTCTGTGAAAGACAAATAATAACTAGCATTTACACTACATCCATAAGCTCCAAATTAATTCATAAGGATATATAACCCAATGTCAACCCATAAGGATATATAACCCAGAAATTAACAGTGTATAAGTTCCAAATTTTTAGCACACAGAATCTTTAAAAAAAATTAAAAATTATAACTAGAATTTACCAATGTCATTACCAAAAGAAGAAGAAAGAAAAAAACAAAAATCCACAACACCCACCCATAAAAAGTAAGGAAATGCCCTTTCTATGATAGTATAGATTATTAGACCATTTCAACCCAAAACACTGACACAAAGTAATAATAACATTAAAATGAAGAGTGAAAGGAAAATCAATCTGCTTGTTATTTCAACAATAACAACTTAACTGGAACAAGTTAGTCCAGTCATATAAATTTTTTGTCACATATGAGCATGCATTATATTAGTTTACAGATTCACTTAAATGACAAAATATCTACTAGAATTTTTCTGTTATGAGCTCTCTTTGTTACATGTTTAATGGTTGTATTGCTAAGTCTTGTATGTGCTAATTGCTTCTTCACTGAATTTCTATGTAATGTGTGAATATGTATTGTGCTAATTGCTTATTCACTGAATATCCGTGTAATGTGTGAATAGGTATTGCACCCTATTGCTGATACAATTAATATAAATGATAAAGTGTGGGATGTATACTTCAGAGTTCTAATCCCACAATTAGTCAAGGAAGGAGATGATGCTAATTGTGGATCCACTGCTGTATGTGATACAATATGCTTACAGGTACACATTACCTTTTTAATCAATTCCTTTCTCAGTTGAAATGATGTCTAGGGGTAGTACCACCTTGTTATTTTTAATTATTAAATGTACTCCATATTAAGGGGTATTATTAGAGCATATAATACTATTATCTATTATATATCTATCAACTCATGTCCGTACGGTTACCAATCTAGTCTACACCAAATTTACGTTTACAGAGGAGTGCTTAAATCATGTTTCTCATAGATTATAATTAAGAGCACATGCATTGCAAGGATTCTTATGGCAGAATTAAACAAACAAGCAGCATAAACCACATAAACTGAACGAAATTAAAATATATAAAATCAAGCACAATTTAAAAAATGAGCACTATATTAACATATTTTAAAGCAAGTGCAATACCATGAATGGCTGTAGTATTTTCATCAACGCTATGTAATTGAAATGGTCTATGTGGTGCTTGTGGTGCTCGTTCATGGCCACTATTAGCATCAGGGACCTAGTAAATATTAAGATATAAGATAACAGAATAGTCTTATAACATTGAATTTTAAGAAAAAAAGTTAAAATCTTTGAAAAGCTAACTTGTCCAACTGAGCTTCCATTGAAATTTTGAGGCATAGATAATTTCACAAGAGCAAATTTGCACATAACTTGTCTCACCCATGATAATTCTGACAGTAGCCTCTCTTGATTTTGTTTCATCAAAATCATTTCTTCATCATGCTTTTCCTTTAGCTCATTCATCTCTTGTTCTAACTTTTGGACAACCTCATTAGACAAATCATCCACCACAATATTTCCTAGGGAATATTTATTACCCCACAATAGAAAAGGGGTTGGACCAAGTCCTAAACCGCGGATATAACCACTTCTTTCACTTCCTAACACTTGGGAATACACATCTCCTTCCCAAGCAACACTACCAGTAGGTTGTTCATTAGATATCTCACCATTGCTCAACTTTTCTTTCATCATGTCCTAATTGCAATTAAGATAACAATTTATGGCATACTCAAATCCATATAAAAATATTTAAAATAATTTGAATACTAAACATATTGAACTTGTGAATGATAAAATTGATAAGAAATCTTACAACTGTCCTTGCAGACTCCTCATCCAATCTAGGAAATAGAAGAGGGCATCCCATTTGAGAAAAAATGAATGGCTTTCTAGCCTTTTCCCTTGTTGGTGTAGCATTGCAGCCAGAAGAACCAGAATCATCCTAGAATCATGCATTAATGTTTAAAGTATTTACTTTCCACATGGCTTACTCACCCAAGTAATACTCCTCAATTTTATTTTCACATCAATCAGTTGATTACTATATGTTTTAATTTGAAGGATAAGATACAATTTGATTTGAACAAGGATTCTCAGATACTATTAGAGACAAATGGGAAAGCATTAGAGTTTCAATTGACAACTTAATCTTCTTAGATGATTTTATTTTCCGAAAACAAGGCCATTTTACAATAAGCTATGTTTGATAGACCAATCATTTTATTTTATCCATGTTCTGTTGTTATTTTGATTATTCAGTTCTGCCCATTTTATTTTCTATATCTTTTATTGCTTGCTGAATGGAGTAGAAATCATTACATTGTTATATATACAATGTAGTGATTTCTAATTAGTGTATTGACAGGGTGCCATTTCTACAAATCACTTCACAAATCCTAAGGTTATATATGCAACGTTCAGTTACTTCAACTCTAAATGAGATATTAAAAAGAAAAATTGTAATTGTTCAAGTATCCTAAATTCTATCTTTAATTTTTTGCATTTGTTCCAAGATTTTTATCAACTACCACCACCCCTTTTTGTTTCTAGGAGAAAAAGAGAAGCAAATATAGAATGGGAAGAACAGGTTTATCAAAAGGTAATATCCAACATTGATAAAGCAGTTAGCATGCTCATAAATACCCCTCAACCTCGAGTAACTCATGTCTACTAATCAGCACATCTGTTCATTCTCTTCATGTTAATGAAGTGTAAGTGTTTGTAATTCCTTCCTAGTTTATTCATGACTATGTTTTCAATTGCATGATATAATGAAAAAAAAATTTCAATTAATTTTCTTGGGGACAAAAGTGAAAAGCGTACGTGTTGTGAGACTGTGTTGTTTCTTGGTTTGCAAAGACAAATCAATTTCCTAGAAAAAAAGCATTGGTGATAATTGATATTATAATTGCACACTAATTATCTTGTTGGAAGCAAAAGCATAATGCATTGTTAACACTAGGCCCTTGTAACAATCAATTTAAGTGGTAGGAGAAGTATTTTAGTTCTCTATCCAACCAAATAATGGCATCGATTAGAATCTTAACTAGTGATTGTAATAGTCAATATTTTTTCAAATGGTGTGTTGTGATATCATTTGATGATAATATCAAAAACTTTAAACTATCAGTGGATCAAATTTAATTTCTTTTTTTTTTTTGGTACATTTGAAAGAAAGGAGAAGAAACTAAGAATGAATGAAACAGAACTCCTAAGGCATTAGCTAGCATTAGCAACAAATTATCCAGGCTAGAATGAGGAGGGTTACAAACACTAAAACTATTAGCAGTTGCACCATTGGCACCCATTTTAGCAAGATAGTCTGCACACATTTGCAGACTATCGTTTTCTGATGAGCCCACCAAAGCAGCGAAAACAACGTAATCTAGTTATTTGCAGCTATCGTTTTCTCCTTTATTTTTCTCAGTAAGATTGAGCTAATTAAAAAAATGTTATCAACAACGAAGAAATAAAATTGCAAAAATATAATCTTGAACTATTCAATCCCTAAACTCAAAAATAAATTAAAAAAAAGAAAGAAAAAATAGAAAATATTAAGATCTAATTTAATAGCAGAAATGAGAGAAGAGCAACAAATAGGTTGAAGATCTAACCTCGAAGTGCTGGATTGAGGAGAGAAGGAACAAAGAGATGGATGCTCGAAACCAAAAAGCAAAGCGAAACAGAGGATGGAAAGTGCGCACAGTAACAGCGAAACAGATGCACAAATGAACTTCACAGAGGCCTTATTAGTGGTTGAATGAATTATGGATCTGTGGAAGGTGGTTTCCCATTGTTGATAGAGAGAGAGGGAGAGAAAGAGAGAATGAGCAGAGAAAGAAAGTGGGAAATGTGGATCTGCCGCAAAAATTTTGTGAAAAATGAGAAAGGAAATAGAGGGAAATGTGTATCTGTCGCGCGTAAATGATATCCCCTTTCTTGGCCATTTTACTCAATTGCCACTATAAGATGCCTTATTAGTGGCTAATAAATATTTTTCAGAAGAAAGCCATATGAGAGAGGTAATTACTGGCAATAAGTTAATGGCAGTTAAATAATAGCCACTAAAAAGGTTTTTTGTTATAGTGTATACTTTCTTTCTAATGTATTCATTTCTAATCCTATATTGTCTTGTGTGACCACACATCCAACGCAACATCCTCATCTCCGCAACACTGTTCTTATGCTCATGTTGACTTTTTACTGTTCAATATTCAGTACCATACAACATTGCAGGCCTTATAGCTGTGCGATAAAATTTACCCTTAAACTTAAGAGTCACTTTTCTATCACAAATAACTCTTGAAGCACTCCTCCATTTCATCCATCCAGCTTGAATCTTATGGTTTACATCTCCCTCTATCTCTCTATCATTTTGTATGATAGATCCAAGATACCTAAATTGTGTGACTTATGGTATGGTATGATCTCCAATTTTCATTGTTAAACTAGCATTAACACGTCACTTACTGAACTTACATTCCATATACTCCGTCTTACTCCTGCTTAGATGAAAACCTTGTGGTTTGGACATGTCAGTGAGCGAAAATATGATCTTCAAAATAATCCCTTTATGAAACATTCAAAACATTGCTTCTCACTTAGCGTTGATAAAGTTGAAAGAAATTTCAAGTATATTTCTCTTTTATTTCATAGATATTCCCAATAATTAGCTTTCATGATATGAGCATTATAAATCAATAAAAGAAAAGTGCAAGGAGCACGTAGTCATATGTCTCGCTTCTAAAAATTTAAAGCAACTTTGATATTGCTTCCTAATAGTAGTTGTTGCTAAAACAAAAGTTACAACAAGGTACACGTATTATTGTCAAATTACATAAAGAAGATAGAGTTCTAACATCCAAGGATTAATTGTTGAGATTAACACAATAACTTATATTGATTCTCAACATTAATGAGAATAATTGTTGTCTAGCAAAAATGGAGTTATTGTCAGGCATGAGATAATGACATGCTAACTTGTGTCAATACATCAGGCATCCTTTATGATTATTTCCTTCCATTTGTTTCTGCTAACTTGTGTAGGTCACTTGTTGACTTTGGGGGCATCGGGGTGCGGGTACCTAGCAATGGATGATTGGTAGCTCTTCTGTCCATGGGGCAGATCGATGCAAACGCACCGATGATCCTGACCGAGACACTGTCCTGTATCGTGATCTGGCATAGAATGTCTTGTCCAATGCCTGATGTGCACTTTTGACAAAATTGATATATTATAGTACTTTTGGCCACGGCAGCCGAGTGACAGACATATCTTCTAGATCTTCTCTTCGAAACTGTGTTTAGCTCCATGAAGTAGGGAATGAGTCTGTGTGTACATGCATAGTGGGTCAGCATAATACATGAAATTTATAATTATCTGATCCATGATTATATGATTTATTATCCGTGATATGATAACATGATTGTTGTCTTGATATTATACTTTGTTTATTTGTTGTCGTTTCCTTTACTACCATACTAGTATTGATGTAGGGGATCTCATCTCGTTATTGTATTGTATCTGTTTCATTGTATATGTTTATTGAAGACCGAGGGAACGAGGAGGCAAGGGACCCTGTTTATCTTTAGTAGCAGTTTTCTTTATTTGTTAATACGGCGATAAGACGACAAGTCTTAGGTTTTGTTAGGATTCGGTTCTACGGGGGAGCTAACACCTGGAGGTTTGACTATAATAATGAGAGGTTTGTTTATACCGGGGACTTGACTATGAGCTTGATTGGAACCCTGGATGGGATTTCTGTGTTAACTCAACATGCAATTGTGCGTTTGGAATTCACGATACCTATTCGTGAACTCTGGGGTGGAGTGGTGTCTGTCTATACACCCCAAGAGAATTTTGTAGTATCATCGGCAAGAACCCCTATGAGGCGTTTGTATCCGTCTGGGTTCTTCGATGATAATGTAGAGGAGGAGGAGGATCCTTCCGAGGAACCAAATCCTTAGGTTTGTTTTAGAGTACCGCTTGGTAGTTAGGTTTGTATTTTACTTTTAAAAATAAGGTTGTATTTATGTAAATTATTTGGACAAGTTTTGTAATA
This sequence comes from Ormosia semicastrata, assembly GCA_029884595.1. Classification (NCBI taxonomy): domain Eukaryota; kingdom Viridiplantae; phylum Streptophyta; class Magnoliopsida; order Fabales; family Fabaceae; genus Ormosia; species Ormosia semicastrata. Next base: position 137,715,280 of record JAQQTO010000063.1, read on the forward strand.
TGATGTATATATTTCTTTTGGTGTGTTCATTACAAGTTTTACTAATGTTTTAATTCAGTTTACTTATTTTACTTTGTTCCGCAAATGAAATTTTAAAATTGACGATTTTACAAGATTAATTCTTTTACAATTTGGGTAAGTTATATTAGGATTAGTCTTAAATGTGATACCCTACGGTGGGTGTTACAATGTGGGTTGTAATCGGATATAAGGTGGAAGCTAGATTCCATAGGTACTGTGCAATTAACTCCACATCTAGTTTTTGATAATGTTTTGTATATCCTAGACTTTCATGTCAATTAACTTGCACACTAGGTTTCCCCTTACTATGATATCCTAATGACAAGTCCATGCAATTCTTTAAAAAGTTCTCCATTTAAGAAGACATTATTGATATCCAACTGCAATAATTTCTACCCCTTAATGGCAAGAATTAACAAAAACACCTAAACAATTGTGAGCTTTACGATTGGGGAAAAGGTATCCAAGAAATCAGCTCCTGCCTATTGAGTGTACCCCTTGGCTACTAATCAAGCCTTATACCTTTCCACTATCATGACTATATTTTTTAGCCATTTATTACACAATATGTAACTTATAGCCAGTTAGTTAGTTTGTTATAGTTAGTTAGTTTGTTATGTTAGTTAGTTAGTCAGTTAGTTAGTTAGTCAGTTAGATAGTTATTACAAGACAGTTATTTTGTAAGCAAGTGGTTTATATACCATATTCAAGTTAATGATAATTCACCAATTCCATTTCTCTCATTTTGTGAAGTGTAATATGGTATTAGAAATCTTGTATCCCATTACAACCCACATGACCTATGATAACCTTAACTTGCCCTGTAGAAACTTTGTTATGCATGTAGATTCAGTTTTTGAGCCAACTTTTTACCATCAAGCCATCAAATACCCTGAATGGCAAAAGGCCATGGCTCGAGTTACAAGCTATAGAGGATAATCATACTTGGGATTTGCCACAAGGCAAACACATCATTGGCTACAGATGGATCTACAAGGTCAAGTTTTTTTTATTTTGTCATTTTATTTTTTTAAAAGGTTTGAAAATAGAAAAATGAAGAGACAAAAAACACAAAAAAATGAAGAAACAAAGCACAAACAGGGGACCTGGTATGTGGCTGGATCTGTAGGGGTAGTATGCGGCATTTTACGGGTGGAGCTGTGGCGTTTTGCTGGTGGAGCTGGCTTAAAACGGTGGTGCTTGGTGGCACGACTGCTGTTTGGGTGGGTGTTGCGGCGTTTCACAGGTGGAGCTATCTCATGTTTGGAAGCGAAGGCACGGTGGTGCGCGCAAGGGAGATCTGGTTCTGTGGTGTTTGATGGCTGGATCTGGTGCATGGTTGGCTTTTTGAGGCTACATCGCGGTGGTTCACAGTGGCTAGGTGGCAGATCTGTTGCGTTGAAGTGGTGATCGTGCGACTGTTGTCTTCATGGTGGTTGTGGGTAGGTGACATGGTGGTTATGGTGGGATGGTGATGTGGTTGTGTTTGGTGGTGGTGTGGTAGTTGTGTGAGTGGCTACGGTGGGATGGTGATGGGTTGGACGTGGTGGTTATGGTTGTATTTGGTGGTGGAGTGGTGGCTATTGGAGGTTGAAGGGTGGATAGAGGTTGAAGATGGTGAATGGTTTTGTGTGGTTGTGTTTGGTGGTGGAGTGGTGGCATTGGAGGTTGAAGGGTGGATGGAGGTTGAAAATGGTAAGTGGTATTGTGTGGCATTTGTGTTTGGTTGATGCTTGAGCGTGGCGAGAGGAGAGGTGAATGGGTTAAGGCTACGTGATGGAGAAAAAAAATGTGGCTAGGGTATTAGTCATGAGTGTGAACTCGTGTACGTATTCATGTTTGTGTTATAGGCTTTCATAGGAGGAAATTAGAGTGTGGAGAGTGATGGTGGCTAGGGTTTAAGATAGGTCTAATGGTGGTCTTTGGGATTTCTTTTGGTGTTTAGTAGCATATAGATCATGAGTTTGATAATGAGTTGATGAGTCAGTTATGGGTTTATACAAGAAAGTTAAGTCATATTTTTATTATCTTTATTTTTTTCTTTATTTATTTATTTTTATTTCATTTTTATTTTTATTTTTTATTTATTTATTTTTATGTTTTTTATTTAATAAAAAATGTATTAATGATTGAGATAAAATTGGGTGTTTACAGCATCCATGCTCAAAAACATTTTAGAAACATTTTAAACTTTTTCAATTTGCAAAGATGTTTTTATATTATGTACTAAACTACTAATACTCTCATTGGCATGCATGCATTGTTTTCATAAAAAATTCAAGTGACACATGTCTTGGTCTTGCTCAAGAATTTCTTTATTTCCCAGGAGTATAGTAAGACTCTCAATCTTGCTACAACAAAAAATATTAAAAAAATTACAATAATAAGAGACCAAATGGAGATAACAGGAGTGTCACCCATTGCTTTTATTTTTTATTTTTATTTTCAATTGATATATTTTTACTAATAATTATAAAAATATTATTTTATTTTAATCATTTTCTTTACAAAATCTCGAAAGCAATAAACAAAAGAAAAATGATGTAGCATTTTTTTTAATTATTTGATAAAACATATCAACTAAAAATAAAAACAGAAAACAAACTAAACAACTCAATTTTAGGATTTTCTTTTTTTGGGTTTCTAGACATGCATTCTGATTGCATTCATACTATAGTTTTTATTCCTCACTTCTATTGTTCTAGTTTACTATAATTAAATATCAGAAATGTTTGAAGCAATTCCACTTTAATATATAACATAATTGTTTTGAATTTAAGAGAATTCAATGTCTTTATATTTAGTATATAATAATTTAAAACTATTCAAAATAAGTATAATGGAATGTGGGGATTTAACTTTTCAAGTATGTTCTGTTTGGTTTTCGGAAACATTTTTTGTTTTCATTTGATTTTTTCATTTTCAAAAAATAATTTTCATTCTTACACTATATTTGGATGATAGGTAATGAAGGGAATGGAAAGGAAATGAGGGGAACTGAAATAACTTCCCTTGTTTGGAAGTTTTAAAATACATAGGAACGGAACAAAATACATGGGGAATCATTTCCCTTCTATTCCCCTCAAATGCCTAACTTTTACTCCCCCTAAAATTGAGGTGGAATGGGAGGAACACATGGGTAATTCAGTTCCATTCCGTTAATGAAACTTCCAAACAAAGAGAATGAAAATTATGTTCCATTCCTTTCTTTTCCTTTTCGCTTCATTCCCACCTATTCCGTTCCGTTCCTTTAATGAAAAAACATCCAAACATAAGATTAGTTTTTTGTGAATTTGAAAACATGTTTGATATTGATATTTCCATTTTCATTTTCATGACTCTTATCCTCAATTTTTTATTTTCCTCTACCATAGCCATCCTCTTTGTCATAAGCTCACTAGGAAGCAGAGAATGTCACTGGAGAAGTCAAAGCAGTCAAAGAACTCCTTGTTGCAGTCGATGATGAGGCGGTAGGAGGGGATCGCAGCGAGGATGGAGACAGTGGTGGCGGTGACAATCTCCTCCACGGCAGACTTGGCGATGACCATGGTGTCGCTGCTACGGTGGGCAACTGGAGTGCTTGGAGGAGGGTTCCAAATTGGCAGAGGGTGTTGTTAGAGTAGAGGTTGGCTTACATCAGGCTAAGATATAAATATTAAATGCCTTACCAAACATTTTCTTTTAGTAACCACATTTTCTTTATGAAAACAATACTTTCACAAACTTTTATAAACTACTCCCATCCTCTCATACAAGTTATTTAATAATAATTTAGTACCTTTGTAACTTTTCTAAATAGTTTAAGAAGAATTCATCTTGAAGACTTTGTAAAATTTGTAAAGATAAAATATGTGTAAATATCGTTACACTTTTCTTTACATTCTTTTCTATATTGAACGTTTTATTTTGATATATTGACATATGTAATTATACGAGATTTATATATCTTAATTGTTTTAAAATCTTTCTGACATTACATAATGATTCTAAACTTGAGAAATATTGTACTTTTTTCTTAAGTGTGGGTTATGATCTATGAGTGGAATGAGGGATATGAATGAAGAAGTTTTACATTAAAAAGAATTGAATAAAGTGAGAATTATATAAAGTGAAAGGAGTCATGAATTTAATGTCTTAAGATTTTAAATTAAGATTTAGTGTTAGAAGCTTGTGAGGCGCTCCAAAATTATACTACTCACCAAGATAAAAGCCTTTTTATTATGATTTGGAGGTGGAAAGGACCAGAAATGGTGAGGTTATTTTTGTGGAAAATTGCGCATGAAGCTTTGGTAACTAATGAAGGAAGGATGAGACGTGGAATGGTTGACCAGATCAGTGTTTTAGTTGCTCCAACCAAGTGGAAAATCACTTCCATGTATTTAGAGATAGTGATTTTGCTAAGGAGGTTTGGCGAGGTGTTATTGGAACTCAGCATAGTAATTTTTTCACTCAAAACTGCTGGAACGGTTGGCTGTATGGTAACCTTGTGAAGAGGGATACTATCGATGGTGCAGGGTGGAGTACAACTTTTGGAGTAGTTCTTGATAACTTGTGGTGGAGAAGGAATGAAGCTATTTATAATAGCAAACTCTGCAGCGGTAATGATCTAATTTTTCGCTCAAGGAGAACTGTTGTGGCTGTACAGGAAGCTTGGAAAATTAACATGTGTTTGAATGTGCATGAGGATGGGGATGTAGAGGAAAGGCAGATTAGATGGATAGCTCCAAGGCCTGGTGAAGTCGCTCTTAACTGTGATGGTTCGGTCATTGGGGTAGGTGCAATAGCTTCTTGTGGTGGTGTGCTCAGAGATGAATTTGGCAACTTCATTTTTGGATATGCGGCTAATTTAGGTTCTTGTTCGATTTTGCATGTTGAACTGTAGAGCATTTTGCATTGCTTGTCCATTGCTTGGAGTAGGGGCTTCCGGAAATTTTGAGTTTATTCTGATTCCAAAACAGCTATTGATTTTATTCATGATGGTTGTTGCAAAACAAGTACTTGCTACTCTCTTGTGGTAGCAATCCATGAGGTGCATAGGGGGGATGGTGTTTTTGCTTGGCAACACACTTTAAGAGAAGCCAATCAAGTGGCTGATTCCTTAGCTAGCTTTGGTTTGTCCTTAGATGGTCAAATTAGAATCTTTGATTCTCTGCCTTCTTTTATTTCTAATGTTTTTAGAGCTGATGCTTCTGGTATTGTTTTCCCTAGAGGTTTCTAGGATATTGTTTGTTTGGGGCTAGTCCCCTTTATTTCATAAAAAAAAAACTTGTGAATTACTTGATAAGTCTATTAGTTGTAAAAAAAAAAAAAGACTTACGTGGAGGTTTCAAATTAAGATTCTCAATATTAAAGTGCTAGAAAAAAAATGCAAAATTTGTATTAGAATGTCAAGTTTTATAATTATTGTTCTTCATCTATGGATTATTGTTTCTTTTACTTTTTTGGTTTAAACTTTTTTGGTGAGTTATATAATCTTTTGTATAGTGAGCATTGAGTTTATTCCTATTTATATTTTATTGTCTTCAACGATTTTGATTTTTGACCAAAGTATCTTTACAGACATTACTGTAAGACCAATTATTGAGTTAAGATTAGTAGCTAGGTAAAACTCTCTTCAAAGTAATAATTTCATAATTTAAATCTTTAATATTGTAGATAAAATTTGTTCAAAATAGTTTTACATGCAATGTCAGAGGTTCAAATTTGAGTTAACAATAAAATTTTCTTTAAGTAAAAAAAAACAAATTTAAATATCTTTTCCAGACACCCTCCTTGGCTATTTTATTTTAGTGATCTATTTTTTTACTAAATTTGGGAGATCTTTGCCCCATGCATCATATATAAATCCCTAATAACACTTCTAATGACATTTAACAAGAACTCTATCATTAATATTTTGTCCCCATCTTTTATTGTTTGCTTTCTTCTTTTACTCTAGTTTCTTATTATGAATTTAAAATACAAATATTCTATTTTAAAATTGTTATATACTCGGATTTCCAATTTTTTTCATTTTTCTTATACACGTTAAAAGAGAGATACAAAACAAATCTAAACCCACAATTTTCATATGTATGGAGTCACAAATTCTGCATAAAAATAATTGTCTCTTTATTTTTCTGAGTTTATGACTATTATTAATTTTCAAAAGAAAATGAGAGAATATAAATTACAAATATTTTGTTGGCCCACTTCTCTCTTTTTTATATCTTATTGGGCTAACTTGACGAGGAATATTCATACCCATCTTGCAAGTTCCTCAGAAGCATTGTTTTGGTTCTGAAACAAATGGAGCTGAGTAGCCTTCACAAAACGATGAACTGAAGAAGACATTAGTGAATATCTTCCTTAAACAAAGATGCGAAACATCAAACATGTTAAGGACAAGGTATGTTGTTTCTGTTTCCATCCCAAAGTTTCCTCCTTTTCTTCCAATTCCATACCCCACTTTCCTTCTTTGCTTCCCCGCAATGCTATTCTCTCATTCTCAGCCCCCAAACCTTAACCTTGATAATTATAATGTTGACGATGCCCTTCTCTCATTCAATCGCATGCTCCATCTGCGTCCTACCCCACCCATTGTGGAATTTAATAAGATTTTAGGATCCCTTGTGAAGATGAAGCATTACCCCACTGCTGTTTCCCTTTCTAAACTAATGGAGCTTAGTGGAATTACGCTAAACATCGTCAATCTGAACATCTTAGTCAATTGTTTCTGCCATGTGGGTCAGTTGGGTTTTGCTTTCTCTGTGTTGGGCAAGATTCTCAAGATAGGTTATCAACCTGATACTATAACCTTCACATTATTGGGTACTCAATATCCATGGACGATCCCTTGATTTCCTAGATTAGCCTCCAGTGGCTTTTAACTATGGTGGTGCAGTGTGGACCCATTAACATATAAGATGAACAGTTGAACACAAAATTTGGTACTTAGCTTTTAGCATTGACTTGTGTTATAAAATTTGGAGATTCTACTGCAGGATACAGGTTTCCTTAATGTTGATAACTATCCTATTCATATTCACTATCACAAGTTCTTCATTGTTGGCGAGGGGTTTGGTAGACAATCCAGGAGTGTGGTTTATGCGTTTCCATCTTGAGGAGCACACATCTTGGGGTCTTGCCATGGCTTTCATTGTGAAAGATGGTTCTGCAGTATCTGAGTACTTGCTTCCTCCTCTCCCAGAAGATTTTCCTTCCTGTTGAGTCTTCTGCAGCTACATGGCAAAGTGCGAAATTTTTCAATGACTTTGTTTGTTAGAAATTAACTTACTAGAGTTATAGTCATAGAGCTCTTAGTGTAATTAGTTTTGCATATTAAGCCGGTGTTATTTTATTTCGGGTAGAAACAGAGGAAGGTTCTTTACCTTGTGTTAGATTGACTTGTTAAATTGCTTTAGCATTATTCTTAAATTAGTAGGTATCAATTTACCCTCCTCTTGATTCCATTAGCATTTTCACTAATTCCCATTATAAGGTTTCTTAATATCTGTTTTGCACACTTTAGGTTTATTTTTTGTTCCCTTTCCTCTGCAGGGTTTTATATTGGTAAAAAAGTACTTCTGCACAAAACATTTTTTTCCCTGTTTTCTCTTTTTCAAAATTTTGGATTCTAAGTTTTCCATTCCCAAGGAAGTGGAAAAGGTTCTAGAATGTGAACTTGCTCATTTTGAAGATCAATGAGGAATCCAAGGCCAAATGATCCTTACATTCTCTGTCTTTCAATCTCTGAGATTGTCACTCAGGCTCACTCAGTTTTTGAGTCTAAAATTGCCACACTTTGTGTTCAGTTGTTGAGAAATGTTGTTGAGTGTATGCCACTTGTCAATGAAGCGTTGCTCGTCATCTGCTTTAAGACTCTCAAGCCCTACTAGTTGTTGCTCGCAGAAACTGAGAGGTTTACAAGACCGAGGCTGAAGCAATTGATGATTGTTGACCACCATTGATAGTGAGTTAATACCTCGCCCACACCCTCATTAGAATATGAATCAGATGTGAACATTAATTCCTTTTCAGTCTGCTGGGCTACTCATGCTTTAATTTGATCCTATCTTTTCTTGATGAGATACTGATATTTTTTGGATACTTAATTCTTTTGATATCAGTATCTAGCGGTGTAGTTACTTGTTGTTTGAGAATCTCAGGTCTGATTTTGACTCTAAACTAGGTGTGATCTTCATCCCATCTTCATGATTTCTCTTTTTCATGGCTGATTATGCTACTATGTTGTCCTGAGTTCACAGCAGTATTGTTCACAGGCTCCTGGCCCAGTGTTTGCCAACTGCAAAGCTTGTTGAAGTCCCAGGTTGAATAGTTTTAGCGTCAATGTTATTGTCCCCTCTATGTATATAGCCAGTGCAACTTACTATAGTCCTCCAAAGTTGTTGGCCTCACCCCTTGTACAGAGTCTTTGTTTAGTTTAAATAAATTGTTTCAATAGTTGGGTGTCTAAAGCAAGTAAGTTTGTAAAGGCCTCACCGCTCTATGTATATGAATTTGTATGAATTTTTCTTATAAGTTTTTCGTCTGTATTTTCAACCCTCAATTACTTATAACTAAATCCCGTCTAACAGTTTTTGTTGGTCATTGTGTTTGATTGCAAAAGTAACAAAGGTGTTTAGTACAAATGTTGAATGTGTTCGATCACCAGCTTTAGTATAAACTATTTCTTGGTCACTAGTATAACTCATCAAACTTGCTAGTCTAGTCTTATTTTTTAAAACAGTCATCCAAGAGCATTGGCAGGAATATTACAATAATTGCTCATTGAATGTATGAATGACATACTTTAACTTGTTTTTTAATTTAATTCTCAGTCATTTGATGAAGCCTTCACTTGAGCTCATCTTCAACTTCTGATTACTGTTCTATTATTTTCTTTATCATTTCAGTATCAGTTTCTAACTTTCTGTTTCTTTGCCTGTATATAAGTATATAATGTAATTTCCCTACAAAAAAGAAGTCGCATTAATTAGATAAGCATGAATGTAAAATTAAGTAGTAAATAGTGGTAAATGAATCTATACTAAAAAAGTAGTCAGATAGTGGGATGAAGAATATATATATATAAATTCATATAGTGACTAATGTAAATGAGAAGTTAGTGAACTGAAAGCATATATGTTATAAAAAATGAAAGATTAATTAATCGTAGTTCACTTATTTAAACAAAGGTATAGATTGTGATAACAATATTCTTTGTTTAAATATGAGAAAGTAGGATAACAATGACACATAAGAATAAGTCACCTAAGAAAAAACTCACATTATATTTACTTTTGGGTTTGATTTGAAATCAGTTTATTCTCATATGGTTTTAAAAAGAGATATTTTGTCTCTTATGATTCACTACCTTAATATATAACATGATTTTTTTAAACTAATTTTTAAAGGAAGACATATGTTAGAGTTTAAAAATTTGTTATTACTCAAATCTCAATTGTGATTATACATATTTTATAAAATAAGTGAATCATTATTTTATAACATGATGAAATCATTGATAATTTATTTTTTGTTCATCATCATCTTAATTCAACTGTCAGTATGATTATATTGTATAAGTATTATAATTTTAGTGTACCGAATATAGTAATTTGAGACTAAATAAAATAATTCTTATAAATATGTTATTATTATAATATAAGAAACCATAAGGGTAAAATATGTGATTGTTATAACATAAAAATGTTAGCCTTTAAAGCACAATGATCACATTAATTTAGTCAAATCACAAAATAAGTAAATTAAATTTTATCAAAAAAAGTTACTAAAATATTTTTTTATATCATTATCATATATTTTTACGCATTTATTAAAGACATATAAAAGAAATAAGTCATTTTTAATTTTTTTGTAGAAAAATCATTATAGATGTCAACTTGTAAAATTCCTTTTATTTCTTTTATTATTTTTAAATATTAATCAGATATACTTATAACCTATATAAGAGAAAGCTCAACTCTCAATTTTTTATTATTACGGTATGAAATCTTATAAGCGCTCTCAATTACTATTTATTAGTGGCATATAAGCAACAAAATCATTCGTCAAAAAAGAAAAAATTGGTAAAAACTTTTGGTTGAAATAGCATTACTTTATTTTTCATATTAAATTATTTTTATAAAAAGACAGAATTTATAATTATTTATGTGATTAATTTATACAAAATATTAAAAAATTTAATTGAAATTCACTTTTGAACTATAATTAATATATATTTAAAATAATAATAATAATAATATTATTACTATTATTATGTATATATATATTTATACCTATTATCTTTTAATTTTATATTTTTATTTTTATATTTACAATTTAATTTTGTTACTTGACATGTGAGAAAGAATGAGATAAGTGATAAGTAATTTTTATTTAAAAATTAATTCTTATATTATTATATCAAACAATATATATACTTATTTTTATATTTTATTTAATATTATTTATTATGCATTTTTTTAATATTTTTTCTCACTCAATTATATTTAAAAAATGTAAATAGTCTTATATTTATTAAAATAATATTATTTATTATATATATATTTTAATACTTTCTTTTTAAAAAGAGTGTGAATAATGTTACACCAACGGCTGTAAGAGAAACATTTTCGGTTTGGAAATTCTGCAGACATACGAACGTGAGGCACGAGATGTCACAAAGGCGAACCAGTTGAAGCATTGCAAGCTCTTTCACAGTTTCACTAAACCAACACACACAATTTGAATGCAACACTCAGCAGAGGAACTGAGGAGATATCCTTAAACAAAGAAACATGTTGAATGCAACAACAATGTCAAGATTAAGGTATGCTCCTTTTCTCATCCCTAACTTTCCTCCTTTTCTTCCATACCCCGAATCTCAGCTCTTGAATGCAATGCTATTCTCTCATTCTCAGCCCCCAAACCTTAACCTTGATAATTATAATGTTGACGATGCCCTTCTCTCTTTCAATCGCATGCTCCATCTGCGTCCTACCCCACCCATTGTGGAATTTAATAAGATTTTAGGATCCCTTGTGAAGATGAAGCATTACCCCACTGCTATTTCTCTTTCTAAACAAATGGAGCTTAGGGGAATTACGCAAGACATTGTTACTCTGTACATCTTGATCAATTGTTACTGCCATGCGGGTCACATGGCTTTTGCTTTCTCTGTGTTGGGCAAGATTCTCAAAATGGGTTATCAGCCAGATACCATAACCTTGAATACACTAATGAAAGGTCTATGTACTAATGGAGATGTTCAAAAAGCACTGCACTTTCATGACACTGTTGTAGCACAAGGATATCATTTAGATGAAGTTAGTTACGGGACTTTGATCAATGGGGTGTGTAAAATAGGACAGACAAGAGCTGTCATGCAGTTACTGAGAAAGATTGAAGGAAAAGTGGTTAAACCTAACGTAGTCATGTACAGCACAATCATTGACAGCCTATGCAAAGATAAACTTATAACTGAGGCCCATGATTTATATTCTGAAATGGTTGTTAGGGGAATTTCTCCCGATGTTGTGACTTACAATACTCTAATCTATGGTTTGGGCATTGTGGGTCGATTGAAGGAAGCAACTGATTTGTTAAGTGAAATGGTATTGAAAAACATCAACCCAAATGTTTGTACCTTTACTTTATTGGTTGATGCATTATGTAAAGAAGGAAAGGTCAAAGAAGCTAACAATGTGTTAGCTATGATGATAAAAGAAGGCATGAAACCTAATGTTGTTACTTATAATGCTTTAATGGATGGGTATTGCTTAGTTAATCAAATGAACAAGGCAAAATATGTATTCAACACTATGGCCAAAAGGGGAGTCGTACCTGATGTTCAGAGCTACAGCATCATGATTAATGGATTCTGCAAGATTAAAATGGTGGATGAAGCCATGAATCTCTTTAAAGAAATGGATTGCAAACATTTGGTTCCCAATACAGTAACTTACAACTCTCTTATTGATGGCTTGTGCAAATCAGGGAGAATCTCTTATGTTTGGGAGCTTGTTGATGAGATGCATGATAGAGGTCAACCTGCCAATGTGGTCACTTACAATTCCTTATTAAACGCTTTATGCAAAAACCATCATCTTGACAAGGCATTTGCATTATTCATGAAATTTAAAGACCAGGGAATTCAGCCAGATGTGTACACATACACTATACTTATTGATGGACTATGCAAAGTTGGAAGACTTAACAATGCACAAGAGGTTTTTCAGGATCTTTTGATTAAAGGCTATCATCTAGATGTCCAGGCATATACTGTTATGATCAATGGGCTTTGTAAAGAGGGATTTTTTGATGAAGCATTGGCCTTGCGGTCAAAAATGGAAGAAAACGGTTGCATCTCTGATGCGGTAACTTTTGAAATAATTATTCGTGCTCTTCTTGAGAATGATGAGAATGATAAGGTAGAGAAACTTCTTCGTGAAATGATCGCTAGGGGCTTGTTGAAAGGATAAAAGGATGTGAAACACCTCAGTTCCAATTGAAATTACATTTCTATTGCTGTTGAATTTGTATGAATGGTTACTAAATTTTATATCTTTTGGGTCAGAGGAGTTGCGCTATGCAATGGCCTCACTGCTGCTGAAGTTTTGATTATCTCATATTTATTAAATTAATTTTGTACATGTGTTATTGGTGGACTTCTGAGTCTTGACATGGCTGTTATCCTTCTTCCTTGGGTAATCCCAGTCTGCTTTATTGACTCTTAGGATATTCCCTGTCATTGCTTATGGGGTTAGTGTTTAAGATGTCTTGATAGTGGCTCAAGTTCTGAGTTCTTGATTGGTGTCATATGAAATGATATATTGGCCTTTTTATCATGCAACAAACCAAGCATATATATTACACATGATTTTATCTCCAATCCGTTGCACCTCTTACCCTGAAAATTACAAAGTTGTGAAAAATCAGTGGTTCCAGATTATGAGCCTTTTAATCGTTATGTTATAGATTCTTTGTTATCTTTCTGCTGTTCTACTTGTTTTTCATTCACTTTATATGAGGAGTACCACACTAATTTCTTTGACTGTTGATATACTTTGATGAGCAGGTGTGGTTTATTAGGCTGTCTTTCTGAAATTGTTGGCAAAAAACTTCAGTCATAGCATTAATGATTCATTCAGAAGCTTTGGTTTTCATTTCAACATTCAAAACGAATCCATTTGCTAAAATGCCCCTTCTTTTCTTTTTCCTTTTCAACTTTTTGTTCATTCAAATCAGGGCCTAAGTCGCAGCATATTAAGTTAGCCATCTAACCTTCCAAAACATCGAATCATATTATGCTAGTCAGTTGATGCTTTCCTAACAGATGAAGAAATTATACTGATTAAATCTCTGGTATTATGTGCTAAAAGCTTTTTGATAACACCTGATGTTTTTCTTAACAGAAGATATTGTGTATGAAACAATTTCTTGGAGATTGGTTAATATCTTTCAATTATCTCAAAATAGTTTATCATTTTCATAGTTGCATGTTCCTCAGTTGTAAGTTTTGGGAATTTAAAAGCATGTTCTAAAAGCTATTATTAGTCAAACCTGGTTTGGAGCTTTGGTGCTTGTTATCGGGAGCCACTGTCATATAGGCAGTGGAGTTTCTCTAATTCCAGGTGTAAACTACATGATGCTTCTTGGGTGATTTTTAAGTTCTCTGCATTTTGATTGCTATAGATGTGTTAAAAGGATAAAAGAAGGTGAAACAGTTCAGATCCCTTTGAAATTGCATTTCTATTGTTGTTGAATTTGTTTGAATGATTAGTACATTTTATTTCACATGGGTAAGAGGAGTTGAGCTATGCAATGTCCTCACTGCCGCTCAAGTTTTGATTAACTCATGTTTATTTAATTGATTTTGGTCTTGTATTGTTGGTTGACTTTTTGAGTCTCGACATGGCTATCATCCATCTTTCTTGGGTAATCCCAATCTGCCTTATTGACTCTTGGGATCTTCCTAGTCATTGCTCAATGCTCATGGGGTTAGTGTTTAAGATGTCTTTATAGTAGCTGAATTTGTGTTCTTGATTCTGTCTTGTGGGATGACATATATTCCCTTTTATCATGCAACAAAGTGAGCCGAAACTGAATGGATTGTTATACATTATTTCATCTTTACTCCAGTTGCACCTATTACCCTGAATATTTCAAAGTTATGACAGCTTGAACCTGTTAACAGCTTTTGCTTTATATCAAGTGCTTGTTGCTAAACTTGGTACTTTAATTGATCATGATTTTTCGCGCATCGATGTTGGTGTATATGCATTCTTTATAATTGTTGTTTGATAACATTAACAATACCTGTTGTTTGTTGTTAATTTTTGCTTCCTATTTCTATTTTATGTGTGCGCTTTAGTCTACGTAGAAAAGCTAAGACTCTTCTAAGCAATTATTTGAACAGGTGTTCCCTTAGGCTATGTTTGGATTAAGTTGCAACAAACATTCACAAGACTGAATCCAGCTTTATACATCAAAAGAATAATACTACATAGCACACTATTAAATTTGCTTCTAGATCTGTACACTTCATATTAAAACACAAATTCATATGTAATCAAATAGGAAAATATTAGTCTTATAATCTTTTCTAGGAGTGTATTATTATTCACATTTTTTTTAAGGATTGCGATTAAGTAAAAAAAAGTGATAAGAAAAAAATATACATGATTAATAAATAATATGAAAAAAATTATAAAAAGTTATGTAAGAGAAAAAAATAGTAAAAAAATCAGGGTTGAATCAAATAACTATGGATAACTCAAATGGTTGTTTATGCGTATTTTTAATAAAAAGATGAGAAAGTAAAATGGAAAGAGAATGCATGTCAGATAAAATATTTGTTATAGCCCAAAATTGTGACCCCACCGTGCTAAAACCTGATGGTTTTTTTTCATCAATTTGATCCTCACCATATGTGCTCCTCATACTCACTAGCTGGTTGTTCTTTATGGCGGCCAGTATTGCATTTCAGGCAAGCCATATTTCTTGCATAATTGTAGAAATCACATTTACAGGAAGCAATACATGAAACAAGAAATTTTTAGTATGCAAGGAGATAAGTGTGGGGCATGGAGAAGAAAAACAATGGACTCATTGGGGACAACTCCGATCCCCAAGATATTTCTTGGGAGTTGGGTTTGGCTCTAGACAGTACAAACACTTCACTTTACTAGCAAAATTCATGAACCCACACCTACGTAGGAAAATTCATGAAATAATAGAACTAACTGTTCAGAGTCAATGTCCACATAACATATACAGAAAGTAACACATGAAACAATAAGTTTTTAAGGCTATGTTTGGTGCATCGTATAATGAAGACATGATAGTATAAACTAATACTATCAGGTCTTATTCAATGTTTGGTGCATTCAACTGATAGTATAATGAAATCAGGTCAAGTCATTTTATCCTATTCTAAGGTGATAACTCTATCCTCTCTCCTAGTACATGATAAGACATGATATAATTTCTATTCCAATCTTATCCTCAATTTCATTTTTATCACTTCTCTCCTTGCACCACCACCACCACCACCATCACCACCACCACCACCACCACCACTACCATCACCACCACCTCCACCACCGCCGCCACCGCCATCACCACCACCACCACCGCCATCACCACCACCACCATCACCACCACCGCCACCATCGACCGCCGCAGCGGCCACCACCATTGCCGTCACCACCAACACCACCATCACCACCACCACCACCACCACCACCATCAACACCGCCGTCGCCACCACCGCCACCACCACCACCACCACCACCACCACCACCACCACCACCACCACCTCCACCACCGCCACCGCCGCCGCAACCACCACCACCACCACCGCCGCCACCACCACCACCACCGCTACCACCTCCACCACCGCCGCCACCACCATCACCACCGCCGTCACCCCTCCACCACCACCACCACCACCGCCGCCGCCGCCGCCACCACCACCACTACTACCATCACCACCACCACTACCACCACCACCACCATAAAGTTTTTTTATTATTATTTTTTAATTATTTTAATTTTTATACTAAATGATATTTTGGTCTTAAAAAAAATATTATACAATCGCCTAATTTATCATTTTGTTATCAAACAAAAGATAGGATTATGTCTTATCCTATTAATTATACTATCATACCTTATACTATCCTATCATCTTATCTTATACTATACTATCATGTGCACCAAACATAGCCTAAGGTGCTAGGAGAAGGGGTTGAGGGGGGGGGGAGAGGAAAAGGACTCACTTGGGGCAACTCGCCTTGGTTCAGAACAACGCAAACACTTCACATTACTAGCACAATTCATGAATCCACACTTACTTATACAGTAAAATTCATGAAACTGTAACTAACTGATAAAAGTCAATGTCCACCCATTGATTCTAGTCATCCAAATGTCCACATAACGCACAGGAAGTAACACATGAAACAATAAGTTTTTAAGGTGCTAGGAGAGAGGGGTTGGGGGTTGGGGGGTTGGGGGGGGGGGGGAGGAAGAGGACTCACTTGGGGCAACTCCAATTCCTAGGATGTTTCTTGGGCCTTGGCTCAGGACAACGCAAACACTTCACATTACTAGCACAATTCATGAATCCGCACCTACATATATAGTAAAATTCATGAAACTATAACTAACTGATAAAAGTCAATGTCCACACATTGATTCTAGTCATCCAATGCTATAATTGGATATTAATCATCATAATATAATATAAATTATGCTCTTACTCATATTCAAGCTGTAACTCCCTTTAGCTGAAATTTAAAGATGTTTGTGAATGAGAATTGCGATTAACAATTTTAGCAAGAGATGGATAAAAGAGTATAAAAGAGCAATAAATTATTGTAATAGCATTATAGTAACAGTGTTAATGTCAGCAGCTAGTATCATAACATATACAACGATAATATAGCCCAAGAATTACAGTAAAAATAAAGGAAAGAAGGGGTCTTAAGGGCATAATTTAATCAATAAAAATCATAATATATATGGCCATCCACACCCGAAAAGGTCAAAACTTCATCCCTACAAATGACCTACACCATAAGACATGACAATAAAATACACAAAGTATAAATTAGATCTAAAGAACAACAGAGGATGTGCAGAGCTAAAACATACAATCAAATCTATAATTACTAAAATATTTACATGACATGAGATTATGTGTATTCCAGCGATTGCTAAATATGATCATATGGATGAGTTTGCTGGAACAGAACTTCAAAAACTGAAGCTTTAAGGAATCCCATTATTAATGCAAAGAAAGAGATTGTGTCCTAACATTAGTCATTAGTGCCAAATGCAGCTGTCCAACAAAAGTGCAAATACTCCGGTGAAAGAATTCATAACATAAAACAGATAGCAAGCTGAATAGTATTTTTAAACAAATGTTTGAAACATTTGTTTGAAATCTATAATTAAAAGTATGAATTTACTATGTTTAACTTAAAACATCCAATTGAAATTTTTCATAGAGCAAAAGAAAGATATCCTAGTAGAAAAAGGCCCCTAAAAATCAAGGCATACAGGCAATTATAACTGTCAAATTGTACATCTCAAGTTTTTAAACTTTGGCTGACTGGGTTCGGCTTCAATAAGGGCCCAACCAAGAAAAAAAGCTTACTTTATCAGGTAATTTTAGAAACTAAAAATTTAATGAGAAAGAGAAGAAGCATGAAGAATGGTAACAGAATATAAAGACAGATTAGAAAAACGGTTACCATGTTAACAATGTGTGAAAGTTATCAATGTTTAAATTTATCAACAGTTATCAAAATTTAAATTATTAACATAAAATTGATTCATCCGCTATCATTGGAAACAGTAACTATAAATATGTCAATAGGACTTTTCTTGTCAGTAAAAATAGGAGGCTTACTACTGTGGGCAAGTCCAATCCCCTTTTTACCTTTAAACTTCATTTGTATTGACCCTCTTGGCAGCCCTTCTGTTTTGCATTTTAGACAGCGTATGTTTCTGGAGAAATTCAAAGAATTGCATCTGTAGCAAAACCAAAGAGCAATGGTCAGCAGACCAGAAGGCACCAAATACGGGATAGTTGAACACAAGTATTTGATGACAGCATGACTACGGACAACAGAGTAAAAACAGAAGAAAAATCTTATCTGAATAATTTGTCTTTAAGATACTAAGTCAATTTGACATGCATAATTGCCTATGGACAACAGAGAAAGCTTCTGAAACAAAAATCCATAGAAGACGCCAAGAAGGCTAGTAAGCTGAGAAACACATATTGAAATTGACTGTGCCTTAGGAAAAAAGCTAGTAAGCAACTAGAGGACTCACTCAGGACAGATCCAATCTCCCTGCTTCATTTCAACAGTAGGCAGATCAATATCCTTAGGCCTATCTTCATTACAATTTAGGGATTCTTATTGTAAACTAATTAAGGAGATGAACTGTTATTAGTGTCAATTAAGAACCTTAAATTTATTAAACAATTATTAATAAAAATATCATAAAGATAAAAAAAAAATCCCCAAGTTGACATATGAAAATTATTTATAACGTGATAAAATTTATAGCATATATGACCTAATTTGTTTTTTCAATTGATGAATATTATCAAAATATTTTTTATTTATTAAAAAATTAAAAAAATTAATATTAAAGTTGAAGTCCATTATCAAAATAAAATTGAGGTCTATAATGATAATTATTCTGGTATTTGTTTTTTTAATGAGTACAAATACTTATGATAAATTATCAAATATTTTTTAATTAGTAGTTATATTTCATATGCTATTAAATATTTATTGCAAAATCAACAACTAATAAATATTTAACAACTCACATTCCGTATGATACTTATAAAAGTGTCATAACAACTATCTTTTTTTTTGTCTTTAACTAATATAAGTTTTAATTTCAAAGTCCTTAATTAATTATTACAATAAATTTGGGGTACTTGTATTTTTTTCCTTAAAAAAAAAAAGTTTGAGGTCAACAACTATTAACACAACTAGTAAGCGTGAATCACATCAATTAAGTTGGCAAGAGGCTTCACCCTAACCCGTAGTCTTTTTTTATATAACTAGATTAAAATATTGTCAAAATTACAACAAGGCCTTTTTTCTTTGTTTCTCAAAGCCTTTATTACAAAAATGTCATTTTTAATCTTGGGAATGGATCCATTTATACCCGATGTAAGTCTTAGACAATTACATTGTTGAGTGTTAATTTAAATAATTTAATTGTTGAATTAATTGATATTATCTTGATGATCATACATATTATGGCATTAGAAAATTTAGGATCAAGACAGACTTTCACAAATAATTCACCAATAACAAATCTTGACAAAATTCAAACCTCAACCAATTTAATTGATGTGATTTGTTCTTTCCAGTTGCATCAACTATTTGTTGACTGATGATCATACATACTAAATTTTAGATAAACTAGGGGCATTTATAGGTATATATATAATCTAAGTCTATATTTACTTATATTTAAATTGTGATAAACTAGGCACTTATATTAAAGTTGTGAGATGAAGTATAACTAATTTTTAAATTAAATGGAATTTCGTAGGCTTGATCTATATCAAGAGAACTTTCAATTGAAGGGTTGGATTGATAAAATTTAATGTGAATAAATGTTATTAAACGATGTATGTATGTTAAGATTTACATAAACTTATACATGATGTAAGTGGATTCTCACCCATCATGCCAAGACTTACACATGTGGGGAAACTTTGATCAAAGATAAAAAGAAAAATAATACTTTAATTTTATTATAATTATTTTAAATGATCTAAATTATATATTTATTTTAAGTTAAATTAATCAGAAGCATCATCATTGATAATTTACAAATCAAGAGTAAAACTACAAATTATGAGTTATTTTTGGATAAATATTGTATCTATTTTTTTCTTAATATATCTATTATTTTTATTGAAATTGTAAGTATCACTTAACCTTTGATTAAATAAATTTAGTTTATAATAAAAAGAAATAATTAATCCATAGATTTTGTACATTTTAAAGTTTTTAAAATAGGCCTCTATAATTTAAAAACTATAAATAAGTCCGTATAGTTTTGAAAAACATTTTAGTTGGATCATTGTTGCGACCTAAAATAGATTGAAAACAAGGATCTCATTAAAAAGATTTTAAACTATAAGGACTCATTTATTTATTTATTTATTTTGGTACAATGATTTATAATTTTTAAATTATAAGAATTTATTTAAAAGGAATAGTATTAATATAGACTTAGATTCATTGTGAATCATATACATGACATAATATTCATCATTAAATTTCATAATATCATATATTTATAATTTTAAATAATATTTTGAATGATGAATGTGATGTTACGTATAAAATTCACCTTAAATTCGAACCTATATTTACATTTCTCATTTAAAAATTTCTAAAATGTTTATATATTTGTAGATTAATTTAACATTTATCTTGCATAATTTATGCAACCCGCTAACCTAAAGTGTAGAAAAGGAAATGGTTAAAGTGTCGAATGTTCGAATCTTAAAGTTGTTATATTTAAGAGAGTTTTATTTATTTACTGCTTCCAATTTAGATCTTAATTTCATAGCAATAGCTATAAGAAAACCCTAATCAAAGTTTTATTTTTAAAAAGAAAATTTAATGTTAAGGACCATTAAGAAATTATATTTAACTTAAATAGATAAAAGAATTAAAACTATTAAGAAGGAATATTCATATTTTATTTAAAGAGAAGGACCATCTCATTTTATTTAGTGGTAAAAATACTCTTATGTTATGTTTGGTGTGAAAGAATGAAATGTTATTCTAAATTTAATTCTAGAATCAGATAATTCCTATGTTTGTTGATAAAAAGAAATATATGAAATGGTATTCTCATTCTAAATTCTATTTTACAAATTTGTGAAATCTCATTCTAAAATAAAAATAGTAGAGAATGTAATTCCGTATTTTTACAATTCTACATTTTTTATTTAATATACCATTATTTAATTTATAAATTGACAAGAATTACTTTTTAATAATCCACCTAACATTAATCTATTTAACATCATCTAACCTAAATCCAATATTCAAACTTCATTCCTCCTGCTTCTAAAAGAGGTGATAGAATCAAGAAAAAATAATCTTAAATATTATTTTAAAAATACAAATTCATATTATATATCTATATATATATAGAAGAAATGTTTTTTTTCTTATTAAGGTAATTATGTCATTTATATCAATTTATATTCTCTCTCATATTATATTTTATACACTAAACTACAAAATTATATTTCATTCCATTTCTTATTAAACTGTGAAACTAAAATAGAATTTTTATTTCAATTTATCAAATCTCATTCTTATTTCATGAAATTTCATTATTCGCATCACACCTAATAGTAATGAAACTTCCAATACTTAATTTTTTCGCGTTTCTTCTTAAAATACTCTGGAAAGACTATGGCAAATGGAGATTCGGAGATTCTATGAGTAAAATAGAGTGAAATAGAACTCACAGACTACTACAGGTCTAAATGCTATTGGTATATTTATGCAGGATTTTGACCAATTCATGAGTAAAATAAAACTCGTACGTTGCTACAATTCTTATTTTCTTTGAGAAACATGTGAATTGACTGTTTAAAGGCTCAATTCTTGATCTGCGTTGCTTGATTGCAACTTGTTGGACTCAAAGATTATGGTCTTGTGGATGGTGCTGTCATATAGATGAGCCTTTGATAGAAAAATGTTGATGAACCACAAATGATGTGATTGCAGTTACTGCCCTCTTCTTAAAACAAAATGCGGTGAAACCCTACCCATTTATCTATGGTGGAATGGATCAGATATGGTGGAATGGATCAGACACTGGCTGTCCCGTGTTTGGAATCAATTAAATGAAAATGATT
Organism: Ormosia semicastrata; assembly: GCA_029884595.1. NCBI lineage: Eukaryota > Viridiplantae > Streptophyta > Magnoliopsida > Fabales > Fabaceae > Ormosia > Ormosia semicastrata. The sequence goes on from JAQQTO010000063.1 coordinate 137,737,220, forward strand.
TAGATTGAATTGATTTAATTTAGAAATTAAATTTTGTATTTGAAAGTTATTAAAAAATAAAATTTGAATTGATTTAAAAATTAAATTTGTATTTAAAACTTATTAAAGTAAAAATTAATTTTATTATTTTATATTTTTATCTTTATGAAAGATAGTTATAAATAGTTGTTAAAAATAAAATAATTTATTTATTTTAAATTAAATTAAATTTTAATAAATTTTATTAAATTTGATAGAATTTTTAAAATAAAAAAATAAAATTTATAAAATTTAAGAAATCAAATTATTTTTTACTTTTTATTATTTTAAACACAAAATTTGATTAAATTTAATTTAAAAATCAAATCATTTTTTATTTTTCAATATAATTTTCAGTTGAGTTTTTGTTTCCTTCGGGCTTAGGCTCCGTTTTTATAGCAAAATAATAAAAAAATTAGAAAACTAGAGGAGGAGTAAGAGGAGATGCAGAGCAAGCATAATGGAGAAAAAAAGAAGAGCAATTTACCCACGATCACAACGAGGAAAAAAGCACTTGACCGTGTTGGTGAGGGCTTTTGATCCAGTCATGATGAGGGCATATCATATAGTCTGGCAATGTCATTGATGAAAGTTTCGCCAGAGAAGAAAGGGATTGAGAAATTAAAGAACTTGAAAAAATTAGGAGAAATAAAATTATATGATCTTTTTATAAAATTAAAATTAAAATAATTTTGCAATAATTTTAATTTTATTAATTTTTTAAAATTAAATATTTCTTTTAATTGATATTTAATATTGTTTTTTTAAAAAAAAGTGTAAACGGGTTCCCTTTTCCGTCTAAGGAGTAAGGATGTCATGCATGTCGGTGAGACTAAACGATGAGTAAGCGGATGACACCGAAATGAGTCAGCATTAATATCGATGAGATCTTCTGAATTTCAATAGCGTAAAAAGTGGTGTCTGTAATAAAAGGAAAAAGATGATCTTATATTTTTTTTAAAAGTGTAGATATTATATATATATTTTTTAAAGATGTATAATTAAAAAATAAAAATTAATAAAAAAAAAATATGATGAATAATATTAGATGAAATATAAAAAGAAGTGTATGTACTATTTATGTTAAGAATATAAAAGTTGGTGAAAAAATTAGTATAGGATCATATCTTTTTTCATCAATTATGTTTAATAATTAGAAAAGTAATGTTTATACATTATTTTTAATAAACACTGTATTGCATATTATTTTTAATAATTATAATTAAATGAGAAAAAATAAAAAAATATAATTAATAATATAAAAAATAATATGTAAAAAAATTGATATAAAAAAATTATTATTATAATAATTAGCAAGCATCTTATCTTTTTATTTTTTAAAATTTTTTAATGAGTATTATTTTTTATTTCGAGCATTTTATAATCATTGACATCAATGCACTTTCACATGAGTAATCAGATTCAAATATAAGAAAAAAAGAGAAGGGCCTAAGGACAGGAATTCGCAATCAGATTCAGAAATCAAAGGGCGTAATTTCCTTGCTCTTTCCTTCCATAACTCGTTCTATTTCCCTTTGTTTTTCCCCCCTCAATTTTTACTTTGAGTTTTACTAGCGAAATTACCCGTGCAATGCACGGGAAAACTGTCATGCTATTAAATCAGTATGACTAAGACAAGACTAAATAGTAATTCATGTAAATTATCGAACCATACCACTTAAACTTCTGTCATTGATTATCGTGTTATATATTCAGCAACAACAAAAAGTACCCTATGAAAAGGATGAAAAAGATGAGGAATATGAGTCTAGAATTACGACTGATAATGGTTGTAATGAAAGAGTAAATAATTACTTTAATTGAGTATGTTGCACTATAAAATTGATGATATATTGAAGGGCGATAACATATATTGTACAAAGAATTTCATAATACAAAGTGACTTAATCTTCATAAAAACTATACTACAAATTGTTTATGGTAACATACATAATAGGAATGAAAAATATCGGACATGGGTTTATCTTTTCCCAATTGTAGCTTATTAGCATTAGTGTGTGTGTGTGCAAATAATCCAATAATGGATTAATTGTGATCGAGATGGGTAATAAGTGTGTACTGTTATTGAGTGAAAAATCAATTATGCTTATGAGATTTAACAATAGATTTGGAGGTGTGAGGTGATAAATTTTAATTTTAGATTCGACAGAGAAAATGCCTCAAGTGTACAAATGTGAGGTTACCTTTCGACAAAACATGACATGACAGAGAATGATGGAAGATGTCAGACGTAATGTGACTTGGTGATGAAAATGGCTAAAGTTACAAATTGACAGAATCAATGCTGATAGGAGAACATTATTTGACAAGAATGGCTGAAAGACAAGTTGTGTCGAATGAAGATCATATTTGTCGAATGAAGATCACTTCTGTCGAGTAAAGATCTGTGCTGTCGAATAAAGAACAGTGTTATTAACTACATTGCTAATCTTATTCTGATTCTTATTTTACTTTCTACATTATGCACACGTTCCCATATAATGGGGCAAAGGCAGGATAAATTGAGCAATTAAAGACTGAAAAGTTGCAAGGCAAAGGAATTTCGTAGAAGAGAGAAAATCAACTCTGTCGAATTAGAAGAATCCGACGAATAAGTTACAAGTGCTGACGAATTTGAAGTAAACCTTGATGACTTGAAAAATGGTCGTCCTTATGTTTGTCATGTTCTATAGCCTAGAAGAAATAAGAAGAAAATGAATTATATTAATAGAAAAATATACTTGTTTGACATTACAACAGCCGACCAATTTTTTGATGTTTGTCGGATAGTCGTAGACTTTTAAAGCCTGATGGAATTAAAGACCATTTAAATTTATTCAAATGTTTTCTGGAAATGTTGATGCACTTGTCGAGATTAAATTTGGTGTAAGGATTAAATGTACAAATGGCAAATATTGAAAGCCATATAAACCGACAATTTGTGAAGTAAAGATTGGCAGGGAATAAATAAGGAAAATGGGTTTGTTCCTTCAAGATACTTGGCAATTACAAGTTATATTGTCGAGATAATCTTAAGTCAACAGAAAACACAAATGTTGGTCGGGTAGGCTAAACCGACAGGTACTACATATATTTGAAGGTTGCATCTTCCTTAGAGCTTCACAAGAAGTTTATACTGATTCTCTGTCAGCTAGAGTGGACTGGTAGTCAGGCTCCAGAGATTGTATTTTGGTACTAAGGGCCTTGACTTTACTTCTTAGTTCACAGAAATCACTTTGAATATTTTGTTGAAAATTGAGTTATCTGTCATAAAATTTTGTTTATCCCCAGAAGCTGTCGAAAACAAAAAATTTAGGGGGCACCAATTAGGTGATAAATCTTAATTTTGGATTCGACACAGAAAATGTCTCAAGTGTATAAATGTAAGGTTACCTTTCGACAAAACATGACATGACAGAGAATGATGAAAGATGTCAGTCATAATGGGACTTGTGATGAAAATGGCCAAGTTACAATTTGACAGAACCAAAGCTGACAGGAGAACATTATTTGACAAGAATGGCTAAAAGGCAGGTTTTGTCAAATGAAGGTCAGATTTGTCGAGTAAAGATAACATCTGTCGAATAGATATGAGTGCTGTCGAATAAAGAACAATGTTATTAACTACATTGCTAATCTTACTCTTATTCTTATTTTACTTTGTACATTATGCACACGTCCCCATATAATGGGGCAAAGACAGGATAAATTGAGCAACAAAAAATTGAAAATTTGCAAAGGCAAAGGAATTTCTTAAAAGAGAGGAAATCAACTCTGTCGGATTAGAAGAATCCGACGAATAAGTTACAAGTCCTGACGAATTTGAAGTAAACCTTGCTGAGTTGAAAAATGGTCCTCCTTATGTTTGTCAGGCTCCATGGCGTAGAAGAAATAAAGAGAAAATGAATTATGTTAATAGTTAACCCTATCCTAATATTTGAATCTATCAACTATAAAATGGGTATAATCCATTAGAAATGTGTTAAATATCAATAGAAAAAATATCCATCAAGTTTGATATGACTACTCAAATAAGTATCGGTGAGAATGACAAAATTGATATATCAAAATAATCAATATATTTGAAATGAATAACATTCAATAAGTGTGTAGTAACCTTTTTTTTAAACTTTTTTATACAAAGATATTTGTATATTAATAATAATAATTATATCATACATATAATACATACTAATGGAAATCCTTTTCTGGTCTATTAAATAAAAATACAAATGAGGCATAAGGATTGGGTTAACGTTTAATGATAACAAACCACTCATATAATTAGATAGGGTTAAATATTGTCACTTATATTAGTAACCATGTGATTAAAGAATATGAAAGATAACTTGTTGCACAGCAAGTGAACGGGAAAAGTAGTGAAAACAATAAACTAAAATGCAAACTACATATGTTCAGCCCAAAGTACATATCATGTTATCAAAAAAGCAAACAAGCATGTTTAAACCGTTAATATATTACAAAATTGTTTCAGTAATTAATACATATAACAAAATCATATATAAAATCTATTGAAACCATTGTAGAAGCCACAAAACACGCCACCCCATGGACTCAATCTTTGTCAGCTTTAATCATCTTAAGATTATGAGGATAGTCGTCATTTATGTCCGACATAAGGCCATCTTGTAGCTTTCTCTTGACAGGAATCTTTGTAAGTAAAAAAATGGTAACACGCTCATCAGAAAACACAATGAATAGTTAAATTAGCAACAACACAATCATTTCGGAAGATAAAAGCGAGACATCATTATATATATATAAAATTAACCTTATCATCTAGAGGATGCGTGGTAAAGGTATGATGATCATCGTTGAACATTTCAGGAAATGGTGGAGCAAATACATACTGCATTAAAAAAATATTAATCTATATAAGTCCAATAATACATGATGGACCAAGAAATAAATATTTTTTTATAATAGAAGCCATAAATATAAATGTTTGGCTCACTTTTTCAGGCGTAATATCCACTAATTCATCAAGCTCAAACATTGAAAGAATGTGTTCATCATCATAAACCCGATTAACATGATAATAAGAATGACAAAGTGAGTTTTTTTTTTATGTCGAATCAACTTTAAATAAAAGTTTTTTGCCAAGCAATCCTTCTAAGGCAAGTGTGGGATTTGCACCAAATCGAAACTGAAAAAAATTGAGAAAAAATATATTACTAAAAGATTTTCAGTCTGTATACTACAACATGAGACATATTTGAAAAACAATGAGTATGTTTATAAGACCTTTTCAACTTCAGCAACTAAGTCAGCACATGATCTTTTCAACAGGTGTTGTGCATCAAGATCGGTAAGAACAAAAAGAGCATTCCCAGTTTCATCTTCGACTTTAATTTGTACATTGTACCTTTTAATCACATATTTGAGAAACTAAATAATTATGAACATATAGATACACAAGTTAAAAATTTAGCAATTTGGATAATTCAAATGCATATATATTCTAAATTGAAACATACCTAGGGGTTACAAGTACAACATGGCAGCAACAGGATACACAGTAGTAAATTCCTGAATCAGCTATGACCGGATTATTGCATTGGCAAGCATGGAACCACCAGTCAAACTGATTTACAATTTCTTTAACAGTGGCAATCAAAATGAAGAAGCAATTCTAGAGGACAAAGTTGGACCAAAAAATAATGAATCAAATAAGAGAAAATATATGAACTATATAATTGTTCCACTTTGAATGGAAAAAAAAAGTTAGACTATAACATGTGTAGATAATGAAACAAGAAAACATTTATAGGAAAATTGAAACAAAAAAAACCTCCTGCTTGACAATCAACTCTGTAATGGTACTTCTTGGAGTAACTTTCATGAAATCAATTTCAGTGGGTATATTAGCAACAGTAGACATGATAGAAACAGCCTTAGAAGCAAGTACGTCCTCTTGAGTTAGTCTACAAATATCATAAAGTAGGTTACATGTTAAATATGAAGTCTAATATGAACATGAGTTTCAACATTCACAATAGATAATAAGCTACACATCACAAATTTTAATAGGAGTATACTTACTCCTTATTTTCGTTCACCTCGGTTATATTAGGATTGAACAAAATCTTGGTGGCATTCATGACATTTTGAAGTGTAACCTTGCCTTCAGATGAAACACAACACACAAAAGTTCAAAAAAAAATAAGAACGTAATAGCATCCTGTTAAATAAATAAGTATAAGAACTAACCCCTTAAAATCTTGATTTTTGCATGTTGTAGAACGACAACGGGTTGGCTCAACTCATTTGAAGCAACAAAGGCCTTCAAATATTTGACATATTGACCAAACAAAACACATTCAAGTTTCTGACTGATCAATGATAAAGAGGTATAGTTCCATCATTGGATAAATTTGTATTAGTACATATCCATAAATAAATTGGAATCATCAGACGCATAGATATTAAAATAAGAGATATTAAAAAAAAAAGCTTAAGTGCACCAATACCTCTCTGCCAAAAGCTCCATCACAATCATTTTTGTCTGATTTCCATCAACCATGCAACTACTTTCATGTGAAACACCAATCAATAAGCCTGTTACATCTGTAGTCATTATTAATACCCAAAAAAATGGAAAAGATTTCAAATAACTGATTGCATTCAACAATTAACTAAAATTTTGAAAGAATACAAAATTAGGAAGTGAAGAATTAAAAAAATGTGTAAAACAAATTAAAACTTGTCACAGAAACCATTAATATTAAAATTGTATACCAACTAAATAATCATTTTCACTGCTAGTCTTCAACACATCATATAAGGATACTAAACTTAATCCATGGTAAGGTATAGTGTCAAATACAGTATCTGTAACAGAGGTCTTAAACTGAAAGATGAGGCGGTATTTAAGATGAGTAAATCGGATGGAAGCATCATTTGGAATAATAGTGAAATTGGACATGATATAAACACCACCCTCATTCAATAGAAGCATATACTTGTATGCCAATGGTGTCCTGATTGAGGCTTGGATTTTACTTCCCTATGAAAAATAAAACAAACCAACGGTTGATATAAGAACTAATTAACAACATATGAAGTATAATAAAAGCTTTAAAAGAAGGCTAAATAAATGAAAAACCAATGACGAGACTTACTGATTTATCCATCAATACCATATCTACAGATAAAGGAATCATTGGACTTTGAAAAGTAGGAGTAACCCAAAGGCTAACCACTCGAACTTTAAGCTTCCATTTACTCTTGCTTGGGTTTATCCCACTAATTGGATCATACAAAAAATCCATTATACCAAAAGACTAAAAGAAAAACGCTAAGCAGGTTGAAGAAGAAAATCAGGTGATAGGAAAATATGTTGAAAAAAGCAGACAAGCTTATTAAGTTCATATGAAAGTCATTTATATAAGTCGAAGTTGTGGCTTTGAATTGCACAGTTAAGCGGGAAAACTCCTTCCCTTAACTTCTAAGTACCACACATAACCAAACCATGCCTAATGCATCAATCATTTACCAAATATATCAATTATCACAATCACTACAAACACATCACATTTTTTTTCAGAAGATGTAAAAAATAAAGAATTGAATAATAATATTAATAAATTAAAATAAAATCATGTAAATAAATGTGAATGACCTAAGATTTCTCTATTGACAAAAACTAAATACTTCAGTGAAAAAATACAAGTTCATGAAACGTGAGCAATGAAGATAGTTACATTAGAAAGACTAATAAACAATAGATTGATATGCAAAGTAGTACACCTACCCATACCAAAGCATGGGTTAAAAAAGTAAATCCAACTATCCTAACATGGCAGTCAAGGTAACGATAAGTAAGTCAAGTTTCAGAGATAGACTCGACATTGTACTTGTATTAATAATAATAATAATGATAAAGTAAATTCCCGTATGAGAAAGTACAATCACAAACTTGATTATTACCATCAAAATAGTACAAACCAGGAAGGACCTCCAACCATCGTAGGTAAAGAAGTCGTACAATAACCCCATCGCTATAGCCTCTCACAAATAAGAATATGATTAGGTGAGAATCCCATATCTTGTAAATGGCAGATGGAATGGTGAGTGCAGAAATGTTGCATAATTCAGGCCAAATCAGATGCTCAGAATTCGACATATTTCACATCACAACAACATATCACTCCAAGATTTTCTCCCAAATGAAGTTGAAGTTCAACTTAACCTTTATAGACGATTCCTCATTCATATCTCAATTGAACCACTACTACCTCACGTGCAAGTTATAATAAAGTGGGGTCAAAGTTACAGTTGGGATAAACCTTTCCACTTGGTTTGGTTTGATAGAATGTGAGAGGAAAGAAAATAAGCAACGACAAAATGGGCTGATTTTGATAACTTATCTCATTTTATGGAGGAGGGGCGCTGGGGACTGGGAAAATAGGGGAATAGTAAGGGCAAATGGGAGGGTGGGGGTGGGGGTGGGGGGTGGGGGGTGGGGCCGTGGGGGATGCTTGAGGAGAGATAGAGAAAAATAAGAAGTAGTGATTTTTCTCATAAATTATGGGAAAAAATATATAGTAAACTTTGGTTTGTTGATTAAATGTAGACAAAAAAAATTATTTACGAATAATATATAATAAAAAATATATCAAAAGAATGCTGGTACGAATAGGAGTAAGTAGAAGATTTAAAAACAAAAGTAAAAGTTGCACATGTGATATTTGGTTAAGAATGATGTATATTATAATTGTGAAGTATTAAGAAGTTCATTCTATAAAGATAAAATTATAGATGAAAGACATGACGTAGAATGATAGATATGACAAGCAAATGGTAGAGCAGTTTAGAAAAAAAAAAGCTATCTAATATTAGCCTATTTTCTTGTAAACCACGAAAGTCAGAGTAAAACTGATTGCACTTGTTTGAATTTTTTTATTAAAACATCGATGGTATTTTTAAAATTAGACATAACTGAAGATGAATAGTAATTAGTCCAAATAGAATGATTTGGAGGCTTTTAATCATGCATTAATACGACTTATGTAAGGGTGTTGAAAGGAGTTAGAATGAATTCAATCCAAAAAATCTGATAAAATGAATACGTTGGACAAAAAAAATTAATTTTAATGAAAGTAAGTGGGCTTGATTTTGTGTGGACCCGCTGATCAGATGATTAATTATTTAATTTATGAATTTCATAATATGTAAAAGATTTTACTATTATTTTGATAATATAAATTAATATTTGTATTACAAAAATAATTGTATTTGATGTTTATTATTTTTTAAATAAAATAAAAGGAAAATGTAAGGATAAAACATATAGATTAAAAAATTGTAGTGTTGAAAACATAAAGAATTTTTTTTTGAAAAAAAAGGCAAATTGGTTGGCCCGACCGAACCTACGGGAGAAAGAGTACTCATGCAACATGGATTTAAATTTAGGAAAATAATTTCTATCCATGTAAGATAACTTTTTTTAATAAAGGAAATAACGAAAAAAAATTATTATTAACTACATTGCTAATGTTATTCTTACTTTTTTTTACTATGTATATTATGTACACGTCTGAATATAAAGAGGGCAAAGGCATGGTAGATAGTACTTCTCACACACTAATCATAAGTACCCATTTATAATTCCTGTGAGGAAGGCATGTACATACCGATCATTAGAGGGAATTTAATAATTAAGTATAAAAGTAAAAAATTTAGATTAATAACTTAAAAATTATGTAATAAATTCTATGGTATTTTACAATAATCAATCTACATATAATAAACAGTGAGCTTTGTCAGAAATGATATGAAAAAATATATGGTAAAAAGTGTATTATTTATTGAATATACTAAAATAAATTTATTTACAATAACTTAGATGCTTACAACTTAAGACAGTGTGGGTGGTCTGTGGATTACTGCTTATTGTTTCACCTACTCGAAAGCTTCTCCAACACGCATTCAAAACGTTTCTTTTAAATTTTTCCTTCCACACCTGCCAGCCAACAAACAAAACAAAAGTGTATAAAAGTGAGGTTACCTTTCGACAAAACATGACATGACAGAGAATGATGGAAGATGCCAAACATAATGTGACTTGGTGATGGAAATGGCTAAAGTTACAATTTGACAGAATCAATGCTGACAGAAGAACATTATTTGAAAAGAATGGCTGAAAGCCAAGTTTTGTCGAATGAAGATCATATTTGTCGAATGAAGATCACCTCTGTCGATTGAAGGTCAGTGCTTTCGAATAAAGAACAGGGTTGTTAACTACATTGCTAATCTTATTCTTATTCTTATTTTACTTTCTACATTATGCACACGTCCCCATATAATGGGGCAAAGGCAGGATAAATTGAGCAATTAAAGACTGAAAAGTTGCATAGGCAAAGGAATTTCTTAAAAGAGAGAAAATCAACTCTGTCGGATTAGAAGAATCCGACAAAGAAATTAGAAGTCCTGACGAATTTGAAGTAAACCTTGCTGAGTTGAAAAATGGTCCTCCTTATGTTTGTCAGGCTCTATAGCCTAGAAGAAATAAGGAGAAAATGAATTACGTTAATAGAAAAATATATGTTTGATATTACAAAGGCCAACCAAATTTTTTATGTTTGTCGGATAGTCATAGGATTTTAAAGCCTGATGGAACTAAAGGCCATTTAAATTTGTTCAAGTGTTTTCTGGAAATCTTGATGCACTTGTCAAGATTAAATCCAGTTTAAGGATTAAATCTACAAATGGCAAATATTGAAAGCCATATAAACCGACAATTTGTGAAGCAAAGATTGGCAGGGAATAAATAAGGAAAATTTCTTTGTTCCTACAAGATACTTGGCAATTACAAGTTATATTGTCGAGATAATCTTAAGTCAACAGGGAACACAAATGTTTGTTGGGTAGGCTAAACCGACAGATACTACATATATTTCAAGGTTGAATCTTCCTTAGAGCTTCACAAGAAGTTTATACTGATTCTCTGTCAGCTAGAGTAGACTGGTAGTCAGGCTCCAGAGATTTTATTTTGGTAGTAAGGGCCTTGACTTTACTTCTCATTTCACAGAAATCAGTTTGAATCTTTTGTTGAAAAATGAGTTATTTGTCATAAAATTTTGTCTATCTCCAGAAGCTGTCGAAAGCCAAAACTTTGGGGGGCATCAGTTAGGTGATAAATCTTAATTTTGGATTCGACAGAGAAAATGGCTCGTGTATAAATGTGTGGTTACCTTTCGACAAAACATGACATGATAGAGAATAATGAAAGATGTCAGTCGTAATGGGACTTGTGATGAAAACGGCCAAGTTACAGTTTGACAATAATGGTTAAAAAGCAAGTTCTGTCGAATGAAGATCAGATTTGTCAAATAAAGATCACTTCTGTCGAATAGATATCAGTGCTGTTGAATAAAGAATAGTGTAATTAACTACATTGGTAATCTTATTCTTATTTTACTTTCTACATCATGCACACGTCCCCATATAATGGGGGCAAAGTCAGAATAAATAGTACTTGTGACATACAAATCACAAGTACCCTTTTATAATCCCAGTAAGGAAGACATGCACCTATGAGCATTAGAGGATATTGAATAATTAAATATAAAATTAAAAAATTTAGAATTAAAACATAAAACTAATGTACTGAATTCAATGGTATTTTATAATATTAAGCTTGAGCAATATTAAGCATAATTGTAAAAAAATATATCAATAAAGCATAAATTTACTAACCTTAAATCCAAATTTTTTGGAAAACTTCCTTGTAAACAACATTCTTTGTTGAGTTGCAAAGTTTACCATTATTATCAATAATTAATATTTTGATTCCATGTCTTGATCTAACTCTTGAAACAGCTACATACAATTGACCATGTGAAAATACAGGCCTTGATAAGAATAATCCAACATGTGACAAAGTTTGGCCTTGACTCTTATTGATGGTCATAGCAAAACTTAATGTAATTGGAAATTGTCTCCTTTCAAATTTGATAGGAATTCCTGCATCAGTTGGAATTAATGATAATCGAGAAATATATACTTTATCTCTAGTGCTACTTCCAGAAACAATTTTACAACCTATGACATTCATTCCTATTTCCTCAACAATTAATCTTGTCCCATTACACAAGCCAGCAGCATTATCAATATTCCTCAGAAGCATAACTGAAACTCCTTTTTTAAGTACCAATCTATGATTAGGAATCCCAGAACACTTGATCTCATTCAAAAACTCAATAGTCAACCATTCAACATCAATTCCAATATCCTCGTCTGCTTTGCATATTGAATCTGAACTAAGGTATACATGTTCCTCACCAGGAACAACTTCAAGTGTTGGAGCAAGAATAGCTCTTTCTTCAAAGAATCTAAAATCTTGCATATTATCAAGCAAATTAGGATATGTGAAATTAACAATATTTGCCATATAATCTGTTGAGTTCAATATGAGAAGATCTTGTGGAATTTCAACATCAGCTTCCCCATCATTGTCAATTCCCACTTCACCGTCACCAATACTAATAATCCACTCACCAAATGCTTTATTTTCATCAATAGTAGATCCAGAGCTATCTAAATCCAATCCCAAATTTCTTGTTAAAGAAAGTACTTTACAATGAGCCCATAGTTTTGATGAATTAATGGTTGCCATGACAACATCCTCTCTACTTGCTTTTGGTATAACTGGTAAAACTTGTCTAAAATCGCCACCAAGTACAACCACTTTCCCACCAAAAGGTTTGTTGACAATACCATTGTTTGAGAATCTCATAATATCTCTCAAAGTCCTATCCAAAGCTTCAAATGCCAATTTATTAATCATTGGAGCTTTATCCCAAATAATCAAACTTGTGTAACAAAGCAATTCAACCTTTGGACTACCTTGTTTCACATTGCAAGTTGATTCTTCTGAAAGAGACAAAGGAATAGAAAACCTCGAGTGCGCAGTCCTTCCACCTGGTAACAAAAGCGAAGCAATACCACTAGATGCAACATTTAAAACAATCTTTCCCTCTGAACGAAGCCTAAATGATAAGGTTTTCCAAATATATGTTTTGCCAATACCACCATATCCATAAACAAAATAAAAGCCTCCTTTGTCAGTAGTCACAGCATCTACAATTTCATCATATATATTTATTTGCTCATTTGTAAGGGATGCAAACAGCTGTTCGTGTTGTTCATTCATCTCGTCCTTATTATAATCAAGTTCATTCACCAACAATATATTTTGGTATTCATTTAAAGGACATTTGTCTGGGTATGGCATTGACCCAAAGTCCTTTAGAGACCTACCATTTGACCAAAGTAACTTCTTAATCTCTATCAAGCATAAATTTTTCAACTCATCATTTCCAATCAATAATCCTGCCATTGAACGAATAACAAATGGATTTAAAATAATAATTAGAAAAGAATAGCAGTGAATATATCAAAAAATTGTCAAATAAAAAAGGAACATAAATACCATATTTTAAATATTTAGAGCTACCTGGATTATTCATCAATTTCCTTTTTTCATAAAGAATTCCATCAACCAGAAGCTCCCAAGTTCGTTGCCACACTAAAAAAGGTTGACTCATCGAGTTTGACACTAACAATGTAACAAAAAGTCTTCTCAAATAAAAACCAGATGTTAATTCTGCAGCTTCAACAATGCCTTCAATAAATTCTTTATCATCTGATAGTAAACCCATGACATAACATGCATCTTGGAAAGATTCATATGTTACATTATTGACCGTTCTTAGACTTTCATAACTTGTACATCCCATTTGAACAGTTAACAAAAGCCTCATATAGTACAACTCTCCAGTTCCAGGAGGAACAAAATGTAACCTTCCTATTGATATACCTCGCTTTCTAGGAAACCTTTCTCTCTTATCCTTATTATATACAAAATGTGAGGGAAATTCACCATAAGTTAAATCTCTCCCTTCAGAATAAATCTTGTTTGCATCCATCCATGCTAAAAACATTGTCTTCTTATCCTTATTGTTAAGTACAACATCATCAATTCTTTCATTATCATTAAAGATGATTGATTGTTGATTTGGGAGGTGGAATGTCAATCTTTGAACAGGAGGCCATCTATGATGTATGTCAAAAGCAAATATCCTCCATATTGATTCACATGGTGATAAATATCTACAACCATAGTACTATTTTATCTCATCAACAACAATTATTTTATTACCACCTTGATCCTCTAAAGTAATTGTAGCAGTGACACGATCTGGACCTTTATTAACATACTTGAATAGATACTTGATACTATTGGACTTATTACAAAACTCCAAATTAATATGTGCTTGATACTTCATCAAAAGTTTTGGATTATATGGAACAAAAAATTTGTTATCCAATTCCACACCTCTCTTTATTGTTGTCACACCCATATCCCTCCTCCTATAAATTGGATAACCTTCTTCATCAAAAGAAGTTTTATCAACAAATTTCTTTGGGAAAAACTTGTTGCATTTTCCATCCTTCATGCAAGGACAGTTGACATTAGACACACCACAGGGGCCATGCATCATGAATGCAGACACAACATCATGTAGCTTTGGGTATTTTTTGTTATCTGGCAATTCAGCAGAAATCACATGATCAATCAAATCTACTTTTTCTAACTTGTCATCTTGATGCAACCATAATATAATATGTGCGTGTGGCAACCCTCTCTTTTGAAATTCAATTGTGTACATGCCTATAAACAAATGCCAATAACATCAAAATAGTAATAATAATAATAATAATAATAATAATAACAACAACAATAACAACAAAAACAAATATCATTATTAATAATCATAAAAATACAATCTTACCAGCTATGACTCGCCCAAAGAAAGAACCTTTTTTAAAGTCAGTCATCATTTCATCTAGCTTCATTCGAAACACCCTACAAATAATATCTGGTCGATCATTTGCCACGAGACCTCTTGCAACTACAAATCTTTGAATCTCTGGCCATTTAGGATTGCAGGTGACTATCATGAATAAATCTGGATAACCATATCTTTTACAAATTGCCATTACATATTGACAATTATTAAACATATATCTCTTCCCACCAGTAAAAGAAGAGGGTAAAACAATACGCATGCCAGATGAAGATGGATCAACATCACCTCGATTAACCGCCTCTTCCAACCCCTTAAAAATATCAGACCTGATAGTACTTTGATTATTTCTAATAAATGACAATCTTTGTGCTTCAATCATAGAATAACAATCAACCACAAATTGTTGAAACAATCTCCTACTCTTTAGTGGCATCCCATGTTCATTTAATCTTTCTTGAATCCTAAATGAAATGATTTCCCTTAAGCTCACTCTTGCACGCTTGTTATTGCAATCTTTGTCAAAAGAGTAACTCAACTTTATATTTTCTTGGTAACCATCCTCTCCATAAGGAAATAACAATGGATATTGTAGATGAATAAAGGCTGTATGTGTCTCATATATCCTTTGTAATTTCCCAGTACAATATTCAACCACAATATCTCTACCAAATTTAGAACTATCTTAATCACCAACAATTAGTTCTGCAACCTCATCTACTGATGGAAGATTATACACTCTAGCATCACGAGATCGGTGTCTAAATAATCTCAAAGACAAATTTAAGCAATCACCAGCCTCAAAATGATCTCGAACTCTCCTGAACGATTGAGTTAATACATTGTGTTCATCTACCATCTGTCTTAGATCTTTAACCAATGAAGGGTCAATACAATTGTCTCCATCTTTACATCTAAATAAATGCACAAAATCGAATTTAAAATATCAATATATTAAACTTCAAGAATACAAATTTGAAAATGCAAAGCAATTTTTAAATAGAATTAACATGTATAGAAATCCATCAGTATTAATATTAACCAAATATATATGCAAATAAAATGAAAAAATGAATGATTCTGACCTGAAGTGGTTCATCCTATTAGAGATCTCATTCCAGGTATCATAGATATACAATTGAGCAAATTTGGGTCTCTTCCCATCATTCGGAAGTAAAGATCCCATCTGATGATAATTTTGGCCACTTAAAACAAACTGTGGAGGTCCGGAACCATCATTTAAAGACAAGTCAACGTTTCCTCCAATTGATGTGAAAGAGAACATACTATCCTTGTGCTAGAATGAATGCTTAGTCCTTGTTTGTATCGTCTTATATTTTGAATAAAATGTGAACTCCTTGAATTAGTATATATGTTATATGAGATTTAACAATAGATCAATTGAGCTTAAAGAGGAAAGAATTGGTTGGTGTAGAAATGGTAGTTGAACTTTTCCCTTATACAACAAATTGAAAAATGCGCCGCGACGCGCATATGTGGCCGCCCGCGGACTAGGTGATCTAATAAGATTTCTCGAAACATTCTTAGTTTAGTTAGTTTACCACACCATAGCACCACATTTTGGACATAAAACATTACAATCTCCAAAATCCAAGCATTCTTGTTTTAAAAAAAAGTATATAGATAGTGTCAAATAAAGTTTAGTTCAAAATTCAACTAAACTAAATATTCAAATTGAGTTAATAGGATAGAAAATACCTATTACCTTGATTGAGCCTAGATCATTCATCATCAAGGAAAATAAATGCATTTGATAGGCTTTTGACTTCTCACATGTTGTTGGTACATGTAGGGGGTGAAGGAGGATAAAACCAAGTTAGACCATATATGTTAGAAATAAATGTTCTTGTCTAGAATTGATTAAGCTATTGGTTGGTACTTAACAACTTTTACTTCGTATTACTTATGCGACAACTTGCGGTTACTCGCAACACGTTTTAACAAGAACATATTGTTGTATCATCTTATATTTTGAATAAAATGTGAACTCCTTGAATCAATTACGGATATGATTTAACAATAGATCGGAGGGTGGTGTAGAAATGGTAATTAACTTTCCTTTCAATAACAAATTAAAAAATCATGGGTGATAAAGAATGTCGACCATAACGTTCATCGATACGACAAGATGTCTAGCACCACATTTTGGACAGAAAAACATTACAATCTCAAAATTCAAGCATTCTTGAAAAAAAGTACATAGATAGTGTCAAATAAAGTTTAGTTCAAAATTCAATTTTTGTTAATTAAAACACAATGAATGAATTTATAGACCGGTACTAAGCTAATATACCAACCATAATAAAAATGTCAAATCCAAATGGAATGAATTTAAGCTTCTAAATTTTTTTGTCCTAAAGCTCAATTTTTTGTCCTAACACCGTAGGCAAGATTCAATACCTGGATTAAGTACATCATGTAAAAGGGAATCGCCATGTAATCCTATTGCTTGTATGTCTAAGAAAAGATCAAATTGAAGACGTGATTCATAATTTGGAACATCAAGAAAACACAATTATTAAGATATGAAGCATGTTATGAAAATTGGAATCATTTTTAAATCTTATATAATACCTATGGCAGATGTAGTTCCAATAAATGGCTCCATAGGAAAATGACGCTCGTATAAGTTAGACAAAGAACACTCTGTGCAGAATAAAACCAAAAATAAAGTAACATCAATAAGTTATAAAGACACATATATAAAGTGTATTTCAGAGATTTGAATAAATATCAAATAACTAACCATTAGATATAGAAAACAGAGGAGCCCTCAGATTAGATGATGGAGTAACAACAAAACCATTCTTATTTGACTTGGAGCTTAACTTGATGACATCAGCTGGACAAACGAACATAATACGATTAATATAACTCAAAAAGAATGCTGTATGGCTAAAGAATGATATAAATTCTAAAACACATACGTTCATTTTTTTGTTTCCTCTTTTCCTCTTATCTTTCAAAAGTTGTCTTCTATTATCTCTAGCAACCTTCCCAACAACATTTGTTGTATGAAACATCTCTATACAAACACCAACTTGTCTGCAATTGAAAGCATATAAGTGGAAAGAGTAATATAGATGTAAACTCCTTCAATGGGATCACAAAATATTAATGTATGAAAAAGGAGGATGAATAGAATGCTTCAACTGGTACGAATATGAATAGGTTGGAGATTCAGAACAGAAAAAAGGAAGTAAAAGTTATTGGCTCAGTTCGTACTTTGAAGAATGTAGGAACGAAATAGTAACCTGAACAAAAAAAAATAAACAAAATAACGCCGTACACTATCAGTAAAAAAAGTCCCATTAAATTTGATAATAAAATATTAAATTTAGAAGATCACATCAAGTCCACATCAATTACACTAAATGAACCCACGTGATGTATTTTTTTGTATCATAACCCACCCACCCACGTGATATCTGAATATGAATGTTGTATATTACTATTACTGTTAGGCACTTGTTAGGTGATAAATCTGTATTTTGGATTCGACAGAGATACTGCTTGACGTGTTTAAAGGTAAGGTTACCTTTCGACAAAATATGACATGACAGAGAATGATGAAAGATGTCAGCCATAATGTGACTTGTGATGAAAATGGCTAAGTTACAATTTGACAATATCAATGCTGACAGGAGAACATTGTTTGACAAGAATGGCCGAAAGCCAAGTTCTGTCGAATGAAGATCAGTTCTATCGAATAAAGATAAGGTGTGTCGAATGAAGTTCAGTTCTGGCAAAGGAAACCAAAGTTGTCGAATGAAGATAGTCTTCGTCGAATGAAGATTAGTTATGTCGAATGAAGTATAATTCCATCGAATATAGTTGAAGATCAGCAGCGATTCTGATGCGATGGATAGATATTGGTAATGGAAAAATGTTCTAAGTGTTGAATTGACAAAAGTACTAAATGGTCACAAGTTAGTTTTGTCCAAAGTTGGATACGATATACGTGTCTAATTTTGAGGAGTCACTTATTTTCATAATTTACCTATAAATATTAGGATTCACGATGTACAAAGGGTTGGATAGTTGATAGAAATTGTAAACATCTCACTATACACGGATACAGATGAAGTATGCCTTCCATTTTTTACATTAAAGAAAGTTAAATTCCAATGCAATTTACATTCAACCTTTCTTTTACATTTCTGCACTTGTTCTTTATATTTCCTTTACTTTTCCTGCACTTTAAATTGACGTCATTTTACATTAACGTTCTTTACTTTCACTGCACATACAGCCTTTCTGCACTTAATTTTTGTTGCACTTTACAATCTATTACCATTTAGACTTTATCTTTTAATTTCATCTGCTCTTTAATTTGCTGCATCAATTTGTTTAATTTATCAAAGCTTTCTTTTCTGAACTTCTGTTTATATCCTTAAAACTTGCACTAAAGCTAATTTTTTAAGTTAATTTTCGAAACCTACAAGTAGTGGAGCAAGTTTTGAACATATTTGGCTTTAACGTTGGCTACGTAAACAAATTGGCACGCCTTGTTGGAACGAGTTTAGAGTAACTCGTAGTGCCATTTATCTCTATTCTCAAAATACGCAAATCATGAGTAACGGTGTTTCTTGAGTGGGTGCCACCTCGACTTTTGGTAGCCAAGGAGTAGGGTTGCAGAAATGGCTAGAGGAATTAAGATTCCTAAACTGTCTAAATTTGTGGAAGAAAGTGGGGAATCAGACGTCGAACATAGTGCATGGTTTATGACAGAGATGGGGGAGTTGGCCACTGTTGAAGGCCTTAAAATGAGATTATTCCTAAGTTCCCTTACAAAAGAATGTTTGTTCCTGGTTCTCGACATTGAGATCAAATACAATCCTCTCCTGGGCTCAATTGGAAAGAAGCTTTCATGATCAATTCTTTAGAGGAGATTTGAAAGTGGGACTAACAGATCTCTTTAATATCAAAAGGACGTACAATGAAATGAATATGAAATGGGAAATGATGTAGGATGACTATGTTGCTAGATTCAGTTAACAAAATGTAAACCATTTAGATGAGAAGTAGGTGTTTCACACCTATCCCTAGAGACGAAATGGTTAAATAATTAAGATTCCTAGCTCATTTACGGGAGAAAGTGGGATTGGACTATACGATAGAGATGTGGCCCTTTGTGGAAGAAAAAGTTAGTCAATCACACGATAAAGCACCTTGTTGATTTAGGCTCTGAACTTAGGTGGAAAGAGAAAGTCAAGAAAATTGAGCAATTAAAAACTGAAAAGTTGCGAAGGCAAAGGAATTTCTTAAAAGAGAGAAAATCAACTCTGTCGGATTAGAAGAATCCAACGACTAAGACATAAGTCCTGACGAATTTGAAGTAAACCTTACTGAGTTGGAAAATGGTCCTCTTATGTTTGTAAGGCTCTATAGCCTAGAAGAAATAAAGAGAAAATGAATTATGTTAATAGAAAAATATATTTGTTTGATGTTACAAAAGCCGACCAAATGTATGATGTTTGTCGGATAGCCGTAGGCCTTTAAAGCCTGATGGAATTGAAGACCATGTAAATTGATTCAATTGTTTGCTGGAAATGCTGATGAACTTGTCGAGATTACATCTAGTTCAAGGATTAAATCTACAAATGGCAAATATTGAAAGCCATATAAACCGACAATGTGTGAAGTAAAGATTGGCAGGGAATATATAAGGAAAATTTCTTTGTTCCGTCAAGATACTTGGTAATTACAAGTTATATTGTCGAGAGAATTTTAAGTCAACAGAAAACACAAATGTATGTCAGGTAGGCTAAACCGACAGATACTACGTATATTTCAAGGTTGCAACTTCCCTAGAGCTTCACAAGAAGTTTAAAGTGATTCTGTATCAGCTAGGGTGGACTGGTAGTCAGGCTCTAGAGATTATATTTTGGTACCAAGGGCCTTGACTTTACTTCCTAGTTCACAGAAATCAGTTTGAAGCTTTTGTTGAAAATTGAGTTATCTGTTATAAATTTTGGTCCATATCCTGAAGCTGTCGAAAGCCAAAAGTGTGGAGGGCATGTGTTAGGTGATAAATATTAATTTTGGATTCGACAGAGAAAATGCCTCGTGTGTATGAATGTGAGGTTACCTTTCGACAAAACATGAAATGATAGAGAATGATGGAAGATGCTAGCCATAATGGGACTTGTGATGAAAATGGCCAAGTTACAATTTGGCAGAATCAATGCTGACAGGAGAACATTATTTGACGAGAATGGCTAAAGCCAAGGTCTGTCGAATGAAGATCAAATTGGTCGAATGAAGAGCACCTCTGTCGAATGAAGATCAGTGCTTTCAAATAAAGAACAGTGTTACCTTTCTTATTTTACTTTCTACATTATGCACATGTCCCCATATAATGGGGCAAAGGTAGGATAAATATATTATAAGCTAAATCAATCAACTTAAAAAAGAGGGATTACATCCTAAATTGTAATTCATCATAGTTTAAATACAAAACATATTCTGGGATCATAAGATACATTGAACACCTAGGTGTCTAATGATGCCAGAATAGGAGTCAGTGGAACATATCAACTTTAAATACATACATCCCAAAAGAACAGACGAGTACAAATCCCTACTGCCTAAGAAGTCAACATTTCCTTAATACATAGTGAAGTTCCATAACAATTGCTAGTAAAACTCCCAAAAAGATTGCAAAAGCAGAATCCTAAATACACACCAAAAAGACAAACTTGACCGACGGCCACAACTTAGATTTTTTCAATCTTGACACGCTTCAACAGAGGCAGTCTGGTGTCACTACTTGCAGAAACAGTGTCTGCCACAGTAGCCCCTTTGGCTGATTTTACCTCAACACTTGATGACTCACCAACAGAACCTCCACATGTTCCAACTTCGTCGAAATCTGGCATTAAGCTCTGCATGGTAATGTATAGAAATGAACGCCTAACAAAGTAAAAGCATAAATTTAGTCGGTAACTGATAATTAAAGAATACCATATTGAAAGTGAACATAACTTAAGGAATAAAGATACCTTCCCCAGCACAACTGTACCATCAAATCCATCATGCTTCAAGTTGGAGACCTCAGTAAATGAAGTCGGGAAAACATTCTTTGTTAACAAAGCAAATGTAAAAAATTTAAACAAATGATTATTTACGTAAACAACATGTAAACACATATCAATAAAGAACTAACTACTATATCAATCCTTAATAAGAAAAAATAAGTACAAAAGTAAAAGATATGACAACCTTGTCATGAGTGAAGCTACGACCGTCGAAGCCAAAAAGATTGAGCACAGTCTCATCATCACATACCCTCCTGACAGTGTAGGAACTATGTAGAAAATGAGCCACCCTTGATCTCAACTTTGAAGAGTAAAGTCTTCCCTACCCAACTATCCAACTCAGATGGATAATTGCACACAACTCCAAGCTAAAAAAAAATGGCAAAACACAACAACTGAGAAATAGGTAACAATATAAAGGATATTCCAAATGTAGAAGTGGACAATTAGCATGTAACATAAAGATCTCAATCACAGAAAAAAGAACAATATAGAGGATAAAAGAAAACCTTTTTCAGCTCAGCAACCATGTCGAGGCATGACTTTTTCAACATATAATAACCATCACGGTCAAAAAGAGCAAACACCGCACTTGCAGTGTTATCACAAACCCTCACCTTGATCCTATATCTGAAACTCAAACACAGTATAATATGTCAAGAAAAACATATGTTAATTTATAGCACATTGTACCATCCAAAAATAAGTTGGGATTAGTAAATCTAAATAAACTTGTAAATCTAAATAAATACCTAGGGACAACATTCACTATATGACAGAAGCAATGATCACAGTAATACATGCCCGAGTCAACTACCACAGCTTTATTACACCTACATGCAGGGTAAAACCAGTCCCCATCCTTAACGACCTCTTTGATAGTAGCCAAAACAATGTAGAACCCTTCCTAACAGAAAACAAACAAACAAACTTTTAATAACTTTGAACATTACATCCAAAAATACATCTAAAATTGCAAAATAGTAAACTACTATTAATAGTAACAATAACCTCAGTGCAGTCAATCAGTTGCTGAACAGTTTTGCAAGGATTCAATTGCAAAAAATCATCGTGAATTGAATACTGACCACCATCACCCAACACTGGTATATTCTATAAACCGACAATGTTGTCTTCAATAATCCTGCACACACAGCAACCATAGGATTAAAAAAAGAAGAACAATGAAAATAACTAACACTTTAAAAAAGAAATAGTCTTACTGTCCCCTGAGGGCAATAGCCTCTGCTATGTCTGGATTGAACAGAATTCTGCTTGCGTAAAGAACATTCTGAATAACTATCTTGCCTGAAGCATTGGCACAAAAGAAAGAAATCAATGGATCATAATCTAAGTAAAATCAAAGTAAGTCAACTACATTTAGATTCCATTAAAGATAAATATGTAAAAACCTTTAAAACTCTTCACTTTGGCAAATTGTACAATAACAACAGGACGATTAAGATTTCCATCAGCAATAAAGTCGTTCAGCTCATCCACGTAGTCCCCAAAAAGAGCACACTCAAGCTTCACACTGTTCAACATCACATTAAAAAATGACATCAATATAAAAGATAGAATGGTAGAAATTAAATTTAAATAATTTACTCTGTAAAGGGAAAACGTTAGACTTGGTTTGATATAATCATTTATAGAAAACATATGACATTCCAACGTCAAAATGTTTACCCCTCGACCGATATCTCAATGACTATCATCTTAGTCATCTTGCCATCCTTTTCATATACCTTATCAGTCCCAACTCCTGTCAGCAAGCCAATAACATCTTCACAGAGGAAAATATTAGTGAACAAAATATCAACATAGTTACAAAACAAATAACTTAAAAAAGAATATTAGAATTGGTATAATATATAACATATTACCAACTAAAAATGGAGATTCAGGATCAGTATGGATAACTTCCTCTAAAGGAGTAAATGTAAATCCATGTAAAGGAATCAGCACAGAATCACATGGCTTCACAGTGGTCTTGAACTGGAAAATAAGGCGAAATTCATGCTTTGTAGTTCTGTAAAATCCAGTATTTGGTGCGACACTGAAGTATGCAAATTGGTAGACACCACCCTCCACTAATATAGGTTTAAATTTATAGATGAGCGTCTTTTTGACAGTTGCTTGCATCTTACATCCCTGTATCACCACCCAAAAAAAAAATGTTAAAACATATGATAACAACAAATTGAGCTCACAAAAGATTGTAACTCTTACAAACTCATCCATTAGAACCATCTCCATTGCAGCAGGGACAGAAGGGATGGTATAACTGGACAGAAGCCACATGCGAACAATACGGGCCTTAACCCTCCAAGCCTCACGGCCAGGGGTAATTTTCTCCAAAGCATCAATTTGGGGAGCCATAGAAACAACAGGAATACAGAGAAAAACACAATATGTAAGAGGTATCAGATAACAGATGAAGTAGTGCATGAATTAACATAAACCAACATCTATTTATAGATGAGGAAACCTTCATGTATTGAACATTAAAAATTTGAAAATGTCAGCAACAAATTTCAAATTTGAAATAAAATAGTGGGAAACATAAACCTATCATCTATAACATATAATCTGAAACTAAAACTACCCATGCCACAAAGTACAATCACAAAGTTGGTTATACCTATCAAATGGTACAAATCGGCATGGACCTCCAACCACCCCAGGTAAAGAACTCATATAACAACCCCATCAATACAGCCTCTGACAAATAACATTAACGTTAGGTGAAAATACCATACCCTGTAAATGGCAGATGGAATGGTGAGTGCAGGAATCTTCATTTGGGCGAAAATATTAGAGTGATCTGCTGTTATGCTGCAAAATATATAGAATTTTGAGCATTTGATGATGACTTCTCTCATTTTGTGGGGGAGCTGCGCTACAGACTGGGAAAACAGGGGAATGGGTAGGACTCCTGCCGTAGGAGATTTGGGAAAAAAAAAAGAAAGACTTGCTCACATAATTTGGACTTCGATGAACAGTAAGCCGAACAAATAAAAAAAAGGAGAGTGGGGTATAAACCCCTATAATTTGGCCACGTCGGTGGAACAGGAAATCTATAGTGGACTAAAAATAGCTTCCATGTTATTATAAATAGATTTATTTGATTTAATTTATTTATTTGTGTCTCTATATATTATAGATTGATTGATGCTTTTTACTCTCTCTCTTTCTCTCTCTCTCTCAGATTCAAATTCGAAGCTTGGAGGTGTCCCTGCTGGGCTGGCTGCAATGGCGTCTCGGAAAGTTGTTGGGTTCGTTGGGTTGGATGAGTTGAGCTTGGAGATGGCGTCGTCGCTTATTCGCCATGGTTACGCTATCCAAGCTTTCGAGGTTCCTTTTCTTTCTCAATATAGAATATTCTTTCTCACTCAAATCACAATAGTCAATCCACTTTTGCCTGAAAATGATAAAAATGCACCAAGTTTCTCAACTCTATCCATACCTTTTTTTTTGGCACAGATTTATGTTGTTTTTTTAGGAAAAAGAAAAAAAGCCTTGCTAATTAATGGCACTTATTAAGGATTATTTAGAAATCGGTTTGGACACATTTAAAAAAATAAATAAAAACTACATAGAGAAGTTGGTTTGGCTCTAATCATCTTCTTAAAAAAATGCTTGGAACATAATCTTTTAGTAGGGGTAAAAATAAAAAAAAAATTAAGAATATTAATATAAAAAGCGATCCTACACTATATATCATAAAAAGAATTTAAAATAATAATAATAACTCGAAAGTCCAATTTATTTAAATAATATTATAACGTATAAGAAGTTAGCTCAATATTTTTAGGTAAAAGAAGAAAAACAAATGAAAGTGAAACCATTAAAAAGAAATTAAATCTAAATAACCTTTCTAAAAAGTAAAGACGTAATTTTTTATAAAATATAGTGGTGTGTTTGATCTTTATTGCTAACTCTATCTAGTGAAAAAAAGTTTTTGTTTATTGTTGTTGTTGTATAATCAAATGATATTATTTGAATAAGAAAAATGATATTAAACAAAAAAATTTGGGATTATCCCATGGATAAAAATATTATTACCATTTTAAAAATTAAAACTATAGTGAGGCTTAATAAATAAAAAAAGAAAAACTAAGTATGCTGGTGCAATGGGTCCCATTACGGTGGTTAAAAGGCGTGAAAAACCTTCGGCTCCTGGAGAAGCATTGGAATTTTTCTTGCACAGATACCTGTCTAACTTGGATGCGGATGATTCTGTTTGTTAAAATCGTGTGTTTTAAAAAAAGACACTTTCTTATTTTTTGGCATTAGGATCCGCACCCTTCTAACTTCTAGGATTAAACCCAAGTTTTACGTGGGAATCGCATCTCTGTGCCTAAAGTAGATACGTACAGATTACTGAACATATATATATATATATATATTTTTTATAAATGAACAAAAGCAAAACTTTAGAAGACGTGAGGTTGCCCAATTCTAAGTTCAATGCATGTCATAAGCCTCAACGATGGCTTGTAGTGGTATTTACATATGAACTACTACTAAATGTCTATTTGTAAGAATCAAATTCAAGACTTTTTTTTATACTATTCGATTTTGCTAATTAAGCCAACCTTCATTAGCACCCATATTAAATATATTAATTAGTAATCCATGATTTGCTTCATGAAAATTTTGAGGAAATGCACCTATAAAGGGAAAATGGTAATATCCATTAAAGGAGAAACAAAAAAAAGAAAGCCTGTGAGGTCTTTAATATTTTGATATGATTATCGTAATTCTGATAATTAAATTTTAGTAGTTGTTTAAAGGACTGTGGCACTTATAAAGGAAAATTGATCCTAGGACTTCTACTTGAACACCCACCAACTGATCTGGCATAGGTAGGTGGCCGTGGTAGTAATTTAATATTTTTAAGTTTGCTCTAATTTATGCATCTACCAACCAAAAAATCTAAGTTTGTGAAAAGTAAAACAATTAATTACATAAACAACATATATGCCTTGAGCATATTGTGATTATCGTCAATTACTTGAACTTGAACATACATCATTGTAGATAACATTTCTTATGCAAGTCCTTTCGTTTTGTTGATTTTTTTTTAATTTTCACCAATATGTGCGCATCATCTTAAAACACACCATGATACGAGCAATATAAATTTGTCAACAACAATAACAACCAAGTTTTTTTCCACTAGGTAGGGTCGGCCATATAGATCAAACGATGTTATTATGTCTTATCATAAACCAAGTCTTCAGAAATGTTATTCAAATTTAAATTTTTTTTTAATCATTTCACCTATAGTCTTTATTGGTCTTCCTCTACTTTTAACTATTGGGCTATTCTCCACCTGATCTACTCTTCTTACAGGGGCTTTTAAGTGTTTTCTCCTTACATGTCCAAACCACCTAAGACGAGATTCTCCCATCTTTTCCACAATAGGTGCTACCCCTACTTTCTCTCTAATGTATTCATTCATAATCCTATATTGTCTTGTATGACCATACATCCAACGCAACATCCTCATCTCCGCAATACTGATTTTATGCTCATGTTAGCTTTTTACTGCTCAACATTCAGTACTATACAACATTGCAGGCCTTATAGCTGTGCGATAAAATTTATCCTTAAACTTGAGAGACATTTTTCTATCACAAATAACTCTTGAAACACTCCTCCATTTCATCCATCCAGCTTGAATCTTATGGTTTACATCTCCCTCTATCTCTCCATCATTTTGTATGATAGATCCAAGATATCTAAACTGTGTGACTTGTGGTATGATATGATCTCCAATTTTCATTGCTAAACTAGCATTAACACGCCTCTTACTAAACTTACATTCCATATATTCCATCTTACTCCTGCTTAGACGAAAACCTTGTGGTTTGGACATGTCAGTGAGCGAAAATATGATCTTCAAAATAATCCCTTTATGAAACATTCAAAACATTACTTCTGACATAGCGTTGATAAAGTTGAAAGAAATTTCAAGTATATTTCTCTTTTATTTCATAGATATTCCCGATAATTAGCTTTCATGATATGAGCATTATAAATCAATAAAAGAAAAGTGCAAGGAGCACATAGTCATATGTCTTGCTTCTAAAAATTTAAAGCAACTTTGATATTGCTTCCTAGTAGTAGTTGTTGCTAAAACAAAAGTTACAACAAGGTACACGTATTATTGTCAAATTACATAAAGAAGATAGAGTTCTAACATCAAGGGTTAATTGTTGAGATTAACACAATAACTTATATTGACTCTCAACATTAATGAGAATAATTGCTGTCTAGCAAAATGGAGTTATTGTCAGGCATGAGATAATGACTTGCTAACTTGTGTCAATACATCAGACATCCTTTATGATTATTTCCTTCCATTTGTTTCTGCTAACTTGTGTAGGTTACTTGTTGACCTTGGGGGCATCGGGGTGTGGATACCTTGTAATGGATAGTTAGTAGCTCTTCTGTCCATGGGGCAGACTGATGCAAATGCACCGATGATCCAGACCGAGACACTGTCCTATATCGTGATCTGACATATAATGTCTTGTCTAATGCCGGATGTGCACTTTTGACAAAATTGATATATTATAGCACTTTTGGCCACGGCAGCCGAGTAACAGACATATCTTCTAGATGTTCTATTCGAAACTGTGTTTAGCTCCATGCAGTAGGGAATGGGTCTGTGTGAACATGCATAGTGGGTCAGCATAATAACATGAAATTTATAATTATCTTATCCATGATTATATGATTTATTATCTGTGATATGATAACATGATTGTTTTCTTGATATTATACTTTGTTTATTTGTTGTCGTTTCCTTTACTGTCATACTAGTATTAATGTAGGGAATCTCACCTCGTTATTGTATTGTATCTATTTCATTGTATATGTTTATTGAAGACCAAGGGAACGAGGAGGCAAGGAACACTATTTATCTTCAGTAGCAGTTTTCTTTATTTGTTAATATGGCGACAAGACGACAAGTCTTACGTTTTGTTAGGGTTCGGTTCTATAGGGGAGCTGACGCCTAGAGGTTTGACTATAATAATGAGAGGTTTGTTTATACCGGGGACTTGACTATGAGCTTGACTGGAACCCTGGATGGGATTTTCGTATTAACTCAACATGCAACTGTGCGTTTGAAATTCATGATACTTATTCGTGAACTCTGGGGTGGAGTGGTGTCTGTCTATACACCCCAAGAGAATTCTGTAGTATCATCGGTAAGAACCCCTATGAGGCGTTTGTATCCGTCTGGGTTCTTCGATGATAATGTAGAGGAGGAAGAGGATCCTTTTGAGGAACCAAATCCTTAGGTTTGTTTTAGAGTACTACTTGGTAGTTAAGTTTGTATTTTACTTTTAAAAACAAGGTTGTATTTATGTAAATTATTTGGACAAGTTTTGTAATATGATGTATATATTTCTTTTGGTTTGTTCATTACAAGTCTTACTAATGTTTTAATTCAGTTTACTTATTTTATTTTGTTCCGCAAATGAAATTTTATAATTGACGATTTTACAAGATTAATTCTTTTACAATTTGGATAAGTTATATTAGGATTAGTCTTAAATGTGATACCCTACGATGGGTGTTACAATGTGGGTTGTAATCGGATATAAGGTGGAAGCTAGATTCCATAGGTACTGTGCAATTAACTCCACATCTAGTTCTTGATAATGTTTTGTATATCCCTGACTTTCATGTCAATTAACTTGCACACTAGGTTTCCCCTTACTATGATATCCTAATGGTAAGTCCATGCACTTCTTTTAAAAGTTCTTCATTTAAGAAGGCATTATTGATATCCAACTGCAATAATTTTTACCTTTTAATGGTAGGAATTAACAAAAATACCTAAACAATTGTGAGCTTTACAATTGGGGAAAAGGCATCCAAGAAATCAACTCCTGCCTATTGAGTGTACCCCTTGGCTACTAATCGAGCCTTATACCTCTCCACTATCATGACTATATTTTTCAGTCATTTATTACACAATATGTAACTTATAGTTAGTCAGTTAGTTTGTTATAGTTAATTACTTTGTTAGTCAGTTAGATAGTTATTACAAGACAGTTATTTTGTAAGCAAGTGGTTTAAATACCATATTCAAGTTAATGATAATTCACCAATTCCATTTCTCTCATTTTGTGAAGTGTAATATGGTATTAGAAATCTTGTATCCCATTACAACCCACATGACCTATAATAACCTTAACTTGCCCTGTAGAAACTTTGTTATGCATGTAGATTCAGTTTTTGAGCCAACTTTTTACCATCAAGCCATCAAATACCCTGAATGGCAAAAGGTCATGGCTCGAGTTACAAGATATAGAGGATAATCATACTTGGGATTTGCCACAAGGCAAACACATCATTGGCTACAGATGGATCTACAAGGTCAAGTTTTTTTTATTTTGTCATTTTATTTTTTTAAAAGGTTTGAAAATAGAAAAATGAAGAGATAAAAAACACACAAAAAAAAATGAAGAAACAAAGCACAAACAGGGGACCTGGTATGCGGTTGGATCTGCAGGGGTGGTATGTGGCATTTCACGGGTGGAGCTGTGGCATTTTACTGGTGGAGTTGGCTTAAAATGGTGGTGCGTGGTGGCACGACTGCTATCTGGGTGGGTGTTACGGCGTTTCACGGGTGGAGCTATCTCGTGTTTGGAAGCGAAGGCATGATGGTGCGCACAAGGGGGATCTAGTTCTGTGGTGTTCGATGGCTAGGCTATGTCGTGGTGGTTCACAGTGGCTGGGTGGCAGATCTACTGCGTTGAAGTGGTGATCGCACGACTATTGTCTTCATGGTGGTTGTGGGTAGGTGACATGGTGGTTATGGTGGGATGGTGATGTGGTTGTGTTTGGTGGTGGTGTGGTAGTTGTGTGAGTGGCTACGGTGGAATGGTGATGGCTTCGACGTGGTGGTTATGGTTGTATTTGGTAGTGGAGTGGTGGCTATTGGAGGTTGAAGGGTGGATGGAGGTTGAAGATGGTGAGTGGTTTTGTGTGGTTGTGTTTGGTGGTGGAGTGGTGGGCGTTGGAGGTTAAAGGGTGGATGGAGGTTGAAAATGGTGAGTGGTTTTGTGTGGGTGTGTTTGGTTGATGCTTGAACATGGCGGATGAGAGGTGAATGGGTTAAGGCTACGTGATGGAGAAAAAAAAATGTGGCTAGGGTACTAGCTGCGAGTATGAACTCGTGTCTATATTCGTGTTTGTGTTATAGGTTTTCGTAGGAGAAAATTAGAGTGTGGAGAGTGATGGTGACTAGGGTTTAAGATAGGTCTAATGGTGGTTGCTGGGGTTTCTTTTGGTGTTTAGTAGCATATAGGTCATGAGTTAGATAATGGATCGATGAGTCAAGTTATGGGTTTATGCAAGAAAGTTAAGTCATATTTTTATTATCTTTATTTTTTTCTTTATTTATTTATTTTTATTTTATTTTTTATTTTTTAATATATTTTTATGTTTTTTTATTTAATAAAAAATGTGTTAATGACCCAGATAAAATTGGGTGTTTACAGCATCTATGCTCAAAAACATTTTAGAAGCATTTTAAACTTTTTCAATTTGCAAAGATATTTTTATATTATGTACTGAACTACTAATACTCTCATTGGCATGCATGCATTGTTTTCATAAAAGATTCAGGTGACACATGTCTTGGTCTTGCTCAAGAATTTCTTTATTTCCCAAGAGTATAGTAAGACTCTCAATCTTGCCACAACAAAAAATGTTAAAAAAATTGCAATAATAAGAGACCAAATGGAGATAGCAGGAGTGTCACCCATTGCTTTTATTTTTTGTTTTTATTTTCAATTGATATATTTTTAATAATAATTATAAAATATTATTTTATTTTTATCATTTTCTTTACAAAATCTCGAAAGCAATAAATAAAAGAAAAATGATGTAGCATTTTTTTTAATTATTTGATAAAACATATCAACTAAAAATAAAAACAGAAAACAAACTAAACAACTCAATTTTAGGATTTTCTTTTTTTGGGTTTCTAGACATGCATTCTGATTGCATTCATACTATAGTTTTTATTCCTCACTTCTATTGTTCTAGTTTACTATAATTAAATATCAGAAATGTTTGAAGCAATTCCACTTTAATATATAACATAAGTATTTTGAATTTAAGAGAATTCAATATCTTTATATTTAGTATATAATAATTTAAAACTATTCAAAATAAGTATAATGGAATGTGGGGATTTAACTTTTCAAGTATGTTCTGTTTGGTTTTCGGAAACGTTTTCTGTTTTCATTTGATTGCCTAACTTTTGTTCCCCCTAAAATTGAGGTGGAATGGGAGGAACACATGGGTAATTCCGTTCCGTTAATGAAACTTCCAAACAAAGAGAATGAAAATTATGTTCCATTCCTTTCCTTTCCTTTTCGCTCCATTCCCACCTATTCCGTTCCGTTCCTTTAATGAAAAAACATCTAAACATATGATTAGTTTTTTGTGAATTTGAAAACATGTTTGATATTGATATTTCCATTTTCATTTTCTTGACTCTTATCCTCAAATTTTTATTTTCCTCTACCATCACCATCCTCTTTGTCATAAGCTCACTGGGAAGCAGAGAATGTCACTGGGGGAGTCGAAGCAGTCAAAGAACTCCTTGTTGCAGTCGATGATGAGGCGCTAGGAGGGGATGGCAGCGAGGATGGAGACAGTGATGGCAGTGACAATCTCCTCCACGACAAACTTGGCGATGACCATGGTGTCGCTGCTGCAGTGGGCAACTGGAGTGCTTGGAGGAGGGTTCCAAATTGGCAGAGGGTGTTGTTGGAGCGGAGGTTGGCTTACATCAGGCTAAGATATAAATATTAAATGCCATACCAAACATTTTCTTTTAGTAACCACATTTTCTTTATGAAAACAATACTTTCACAAACTTTTATAAACTACTCCCATCCTCTCATGCAAGTTATTTAATAATAATTTAGTCCCTTTGTAACTTTTCTAAATAGTTTAAGAAGAATTCATCTTGAAGCCTTTGTAAAATTTATAAAGATAAAATATGTGTAAATATCGTTACACTTTTCTTTACATTATTTTCTATATTGAACGTTTTATTTTGATATATTGACATATGTAATTATACGAGATTTATATATCTTAACTGTTTTAAAATCTTTCTGACATCACACAGTGATTCTAAACTTGAGAAATATTGTACTTTTTTCTTAAGTGTGGGTTATGATTTATGAGTGGAATGAGGGATATGAATGAAGAATTTTACATTAAAAAGAATTGAGTAAAGTGAGAATTATATAAAGTGAAAGGACTCATGAATTTAATGTCTTAAGATTTTAAATTAAGATTTAGTGTTAGAAGCTTGTGAGGCGCTCCAAAATTATACTACTCACTAAGATAAAAGCATTTTTATTATGATTTGGAGGTGGAAAGGACAAGAAATGGTGAGGTTATTTTTGTGGGAAATTGCGATTGAAGCTTTGCTAACTAATGAAGGAAGGATGAGACGTGGAATGGTTGACTCAGATCAGTGTTTTAGTTGCTCCAACCAAGTGGAAAATCACTTCCATATGTTTAGAGACAGTGATTTTGCTAAGGAGGTTTGGCGAGGTGTTATTGGAACTCAGCATAGTAATTTTTTCACTCAAAACTGCTGGAAGGGTTGGCCGTATGATAACCTTGTGAAGAGGGATACTATCGATGGTGCAGGGTGGAGTACAACTTTTGGAGTAGTTCTTGATAACTTGTGGTGGAGAAGGAATGAAGCTATTTTTAATAGCAAACTCTGCAGCGGTAATGATCTAATTTTTCGCTCAAGGAGAACTGTTGTGGCTGTACAGGAAGCTTGGAAAATTAACATGTGTTTGAATGTGCGATGGGGACGTAGAGGAAAGGCAGATTAGATGGATAGCTCCAAGGCCTGGTGAAGTTGCTCTTAACTGTGATGGTTCGGTCATTGGGGTAGGTGCAGTAGCTTCTTGTGGTGGTGTGCTCAGGGATGAATTTGGCAACTTCATTTTTGGATATGCGGCTAATTTAGGTTCTTGTTCGATTTTGCATGCTTAACTGTGGAGCATTTTGCATGGCTTGTCCATTGCTTGGAGTAGGGGCTTTCGGAAATTTCGAATTTATTCTGATTCCAAAATAGCTATTGATTTTATTCGTGATGGTTGTTGCAGAACAAGTACTTGCTACTCTCTTGTGGCAGCAATCCATGAGGTGCATAGGGGGGATGGTGTTTTTGCTTGGCAACACACTTTAAGAGAAGCCAATCAAGTGGCTGATTCCTTAGCTAAATTTGATTTGTCCTTAGATGGTCAAATTAGAATCTTTGATTCTCCACCTTCTTTTATTTGTAATGCTCTTAGAGATGATGCTTCTGGTATTGTTTTCCCTAGAGGTTTCTAGGTTGTTGTTTGTTTGGGGCTAGTCCCCTTTATTTCATAAAAAAAAAAATTGTGAATTACTTGATAAGTCTATTAGTTGTAAAAAAAAAAAGACTTAAGTGAAGGTTTCAAATTAAGATTCTCTATATTAAAGTGCTAGAAAAAAAATGCAAAATTTGTATTAGAAAATTATTGTTCTTCATCTATGGATTATTGTTTCTTTTACTTTTTTTGTTTAAACTTTTTTGGTGAGTTATATAATCTTTTGTATAGTGAGCATTGAGTTTATTCCTATTTATGTTTTCTTGTCTTCAATGATTTTGATTTTTGACCAAAGTATCTTTCCAGACATTACTGTAAGACCAATTATTGAGTTAAGATTAGTAGTTAAGTAAAACTCTCTTCAAAGTAATAATTTTAGAATTTAAGTCTTTAATATTGCAGATAAAATTTATTCAAAATAGTCTTACATGCAATGTCAGAGGTTCAAATTTGAGTTAACAATAAAATTTTCTTTAAGTGAAAAAAAATAAAAACAAATTTAAATATCTTTTCCAGGCACCTTCCTTGGCTATTTTATTTTAGTGATGTATTTTTTACTAAATTTGGGAGATCTTTGCCCCATGCATCATATATAAATCCCTAATAACACTTCTAAATACATTTAACAAGAACTCTATCATTAATATTTTGTCCCCATCTTTTATTGTTTGCTTTCTTCTTTTACTCTAGTGTCTTATTATGAATTTAAAATACAAATATTCTATTTTAAAATTGTTATATACTTGGATTTCAAATTTTTTCATTTTTCTTATACACGTTAAAAGAGAGATACAAAACAAATCTAAACCCACAATTTTCATATGTATGGAGACACAAATTCTGCATAAAAATAATTGTCTCTTTATTTTTCTGAATTTATGACTATTATTAATTTTCAAAAGAAAATGAGAGAATATAAATTACAAGTATTTTGTTGGCCCACTTCTCTGTTTTTTATATCTTATTGGGCTAACTTGACGAGGAATATTCATACCCATCTTGCAAGTTCCTCAGAAGCATTGTTTTGGTTCTGAAACAAATGGAGCTGAGTAGCCTTCACAAAACGATGAACTGAAGAAGACATTAGTGAATATCTTCCTTAAACAAAGATGCGAAACATCAAACATGTTAAGGACAAGGTATGTTGCTTCTGTTTCCATCCCAAAGTTTCCTCCTTTTCTTCCAATTCCATACCCCACTTTCCTTCTTTGCTTCCCCGCAATGCTATTCTCTCATTCTCAGCCCCCAAACCTTAACCTTGATAATTATAATGTTGACGATGCCCTTCTCTCATTCAATCGCATGCTCCATCTGCGTCCTACCCCACCCATTGTGGAATTTAATAAGATTTTAGGATCCCTCGTGAAGATGAAGCATTACCCCACTGCTGTTTCCCTTTCTAAACTAATGGAGCTTAGTGGAATTACGCTAAACATCGTCAATCTGAACATCTTAGTCAATTGTTTCTGCCATGTGGGTCAGTTGGGTTTTGCTTTCTCTGTGTTGGGCAAGATTCTCAAGATAGGTTATCAACCTGATACTATAACCTTCACATTATTGGATACTCAATATCCATGGACGATCCCTTGATTTCCTAGATTAGCCTCCAGTGGCTTTTAACTATGGTGGTGCAATGTGGACCCATTAACATATAAGATGAACAGTTGAACACAAAATTTGGTACTTAGCTTTTAGCATTGACTTGTGTTATAAAATTTGGATTCTACTGCAGGATACAGGTTTCCTTAATGTTGATAACTATCCTATTCATATTCACTATCACAAGTTCTTCATTGTTGGCGAGGGGTTTGGTAGACAATCCAGGAGTGTGGTTTATGCGTTTCCATCTTGAGGAGCACACATCTTGGGGTCTTGCCATGGCTTTCATTGTGAAAGATGGTTCTGCGGTATCTGAGTACTTGCTTCCTCCTCTCCCAGAAGATTTTCCTTCCTGTTGAGTCTTCTGCAGCTACATGGCAAAGTGCGCAATTTTTCAATGACTTTGTCTGTTAGAAATTAACTTACTAGAGTTATAGTCATAGAGCTCTTAGTGTAATCAGTTTTGCATATTAAGCCGGTGTTATTTTATTTCGGGTAGAAACAGAGGAAGGTTCTTTATCTTGTGTTAGATTGACTTGTTAAATTGCTTTAGCATTATTCTTAAATTAGTAGGTATCAATTTACCCTCCTCTTGATTCCATTAGCATTTTCACTAATTCCCATTATAAGGTTTCTTAATATCTGTTTTGCACACATTAGGTTTATTTTTTGTTCCCTTTCCTCTGCAGGGTTTTATATTGGTAAAAAAGTGCTTCTGCGCAAAACATTTTTTTCCCTGTTTTCTCTTTTTCAAAATTTTGGATTCTAAGTTTTCCATTCCCAAGGAAGTGGAAAAGGTTCTAGAATGGGAACTTGCTCATTTTGAAGATCAATGAGGAATCCAAGGCCGAATGATCCTTACATTCTCTGTCTTTCAATCTCTGAGATTGTCACTCAGGCTCACTCAGTTTTTGAGTCTAAAATTGCCACACTTTGTGTTCAGTTGTTGAGAAATGTTGTTGAGTGTATGCCACTTGTCAATGAAGCGTTGCTCGTCATCTGCTTTAAGACTCTCAAGCCTTACTAGCTGTTGCTCGCAGAAACTCTGAGAGGTTTACAAGATTGAGGCTGAAGCAATTGATGATTGTTGACCACCATTGATAGTGAGTTAATACCTCCCCCACACCCTCATTAGAATATGAATCAGATGTGAACATTAATTCCTTTTCAGTCTGCTGGGCTACTCATGCTTTAATTTGATCCTATCTTTTCTTGATGAGATACTGATATTTTTTGGATACTTAATTCTTTTGATATCAGCATCTAGCGGTGTAGTTACGTGTTGTTTGAGAATCTCAGGTCTGATTTTGACTCTAAACTAGCTGTGATCTTCATCGCATCTTCATGATTTCTCTTTTTCATGGCAGATTATGCTACTATGTTGTCTTGAGTTCACAGCAGATATTGTTCACAGCTCTGCCCAGTGTTTGCCAACTGCAAAGCTTGCTGAAGTCCCAGGTTGAATAGTTTTAGCGTCAATGTTATTGTCCCCTCTATGTATATAGCCAGTGCAACTTACTATAGTCCTCCAAAGTTGTTGGCCTCACCCCTTGTACAGAGGCTTTGTTTAGTTTAAATAAATTGTTTCAATAGTTGGGTGTCTAAAGCAAGTAAGTTTGTAAAGGCCTCACCCCTCTATGTATATGAATTTGTATGAATTTTTCTTATAAGTTTTTTGTCTGTATTTTCAACCCTCTCAATTACTTAAAACTAAATCCCGTTTAACAGTTTTTGTTGGTCATTGTGTTTGATTGCAAAAGTAACAAAGGTGTTTAGTACAAACGTTAAATGTGTTCGATCACCAGCTTTAGTATAAACTATTTCTTGGTCACTAGTATAACTCATCAAACTTGCTAGTCTAGTCTTATTTTTTAAAACAGTCATCCAAGGGCATTGGCAGAAATATTACAATAATTGCTCATTGAATGTATGAATGACATACCTTAACTTGTTTTTTAATTTAATTCTCAGTCATTTGATAAAGTCTTCACTTGAGCTCATCTTTAACTTTTGATTACTGTTCTATTTCTTTCTTTATTATTTCAATATCAGTTTCTAACTTTCTGTTTCTTTGCTTGTATTTAAGTATATAAAGTAATTTCACTGCAAAAAAGAAGTCGCATTAATTAGATAAGCATGAATGTAAAATTAAGTAGCAAATAGTGATAAATGAATCTATACTTAAGAAAAGTCAGGTAGTGAGTATGAAGAATATATATATATAAATTCATATAGTGATTAATGTAAATGAGAAGTTAGTAAACTTAAAGCATATATGTTATAAAAAATGAAAGATTAGTTAATCTTAGTTCACTTATTTAAACAAAAGTATAGATTATGATATCAATATTCTTTGTTGAAATATGAGAAACTAGGATAACAATGGCACATAAGAATAAGTCACCTAAGAAAAAACTCACATTATATTTACTTTTGGGTTTGATTTGAAATCAATTTATTCTCAAATGGTTTAAAAAGAGATATTTTGTCTCTTATGATTCACTACCTTAATACATAACATGATTTTTTTCAACTAATTTTTAAAGGAAGACATATGTTAGAGTTTAAAATTTTGTTATTACTCAAATCTCAATTGTGATTATACATATTTTATAAAATAAGTGAATAATTATTTTATAACATGATGAAATCATTGATAATTTATTTTTTGTTCATCATCATCTTAATTTAAGCTGTAAGTATGATTATATTGTATAAGTATTATAATTTTAGTATACCGAATATAGTAATTTGAGACTAAATAAAATAGTTCTTGTAAATATGTGATTGTTATAACATCAAAAATTATAAGGGTAAAATATGTGATTGTTATAACATAAAAGTGTTAGTCTTTAAAATACAAGTGATCACAATAATTTAATCAAATCACAAAATAAGTAAATTAAATTTTATCAAAAAAAGCTACTAAAATAATTTTTTTATATCATTATCATGTATTTTTACGAATTTATTAAAGACATATAAAAGAAATAAGTCATTTTTAATTTTTTTGTAGAAAAATCATTATAGATGTCAACTTGTAAAATTTCTTTTATTTCTTTTATTATTTTTAAATATTAATAAGATATACTTATAATCTATGTAAAAGAAAGCTCAACTCTCAATTTTATTATTAGATTATGAAATCTTGTGTAGCTCTCAATTACTATTCATTAGTGGCATATAAGCAACAAAATCATTCGTCAAAGAAAGAAAAAATTGGTAAACACTTTTGGTTGAAATAGCATTACTTTATTTTTCATATTAAATTATTTTTATAAAAAGACAGAATTTATAATTATTTATGTGATTAATTTATACAAAATATTAAAAAATTTACTTGAAATTCACTTTTGAACAATAATTAATATATATTTAAAATAATAATATTATTATTATTACTATTATTATGTATATATGTATTTATACCTATTATCTTTTAATTTTATATTTTTATATTTATAATTTAATTTTGTTACTTGACATGTAAGAAAGAATGAGATAGGTGATAAGTAATTTTCATTTAAAAATTAATTCTTATATTCTTATATCAAACAATATATATACTCATTTTTATATTTTATTTAATATTATTTATTATACATATTTTTTAATATTTTTTTACTCAATTATATCTTTTAAAGAAGATATAAATAGTCTTATATCTATTAAAATAATATTATTTATTATATATATATTTTAATACTTTTTTTTAAAAAAGAGTGTGAATAATGTTACACCAACGGCTGTAAGAGAAACATTTTCCGTTTGGAAATTCTGCAGACAAACGAACGTGAGGTACGAGATGTCACAAAGGCGAACCAGTTTAAGCATTACAAGCACTTTCACAGTTTCACTAAACCAACACAAACACAATTTGAATGCAACACTCAGCAGAGGAACTGAGGAGATATCCTTAAACAAAGAAACATGTTGAATGCAACAACAATGTCAAGATTAAGGTATGCTCCGTTTCTCATCCCAAACTTTCCTCCTTTTCTTCCATACCCCGAATCTCAGCTCTTGAATGCGAGGCTATTCTCTCATTCTCAGCCCCCAAACCCTAACCTTGATAATTATAATGTTGACGATGCCCTTCTCTCATTCAATCGCATGCTCCATCTGCGTCCTACCCCACCCATCATGGAATTTAATAAGATTTTAGGATCCCTTGTGAAGATGAAGCATTACCCCACTGCTATTTCTCTTTCTAAACAAATGGAGCTTAGGGGAATTACGCAAAGCATCGTTACTCTGAGCATCTTGATCAATTGTTACTGCCATGTGGGTCAGTTGGGTTTTGCTTTCTCTGTGTTGGGCAAGATTCTCAAGATAGGTTATCAACCTAATACTATAACCTTCACAACTATAATGAAAGGTCTATGTACTAATGGAGATGTTCAAAAAGCACTGCACTTTCATGACACTGTTGTAGCACAAGGATATCTGTTAGATGAAGTTAGTTACGGGACTTTGATCAATGGGGTGTGTAAAATAGGACAGACAAGAGCTGCCATGCAGTTGCTGAGAAAGATTGAAGGAAAAGTGGTTAAACCTAACGTAGTCATGTACAGCATAATCATTGACAGCCTATGCAAAGATAAACTTATAATTGAGGCCCATGATTTATATTCTGAAATGGTTGTCAAGGGAATTTTACCGGATGTTGTCACTTACAATACCCTAATTTATGGTTTGGGCATTGTGGGTCGATTGAAGGAAGCAACTGATTTGTTAAGTAAAATGGTATTGAAAAACATCAACCCAAATGTTTGTACCTTTAATATATTGGTTGATGCATTATGTAAAGAAGGAAAGGTCAAAGAAGCTAACAATGTGTTAGCTATGATGATAAAAGAAGGCATGAAACCTGATGTTGTTACTTATAGTACTTTAATGGATGGGTATTGCTTAGCTAATCAAATGCACAAGGCAAAATATGTATTCAACACTATGGCCAAAAGGGGAGTGGTACCTAATGTTCAGAGCTACAACATCATGATTAATGGATTCTGCAAGATTAAAATGGTGGATGAAGCCATGAATCTCTTTAAAGAAATGGATCGCAAACAACATTTGGTTCCCAATACAGTAACTTACAGCACTCTTATTGATGGCATGTGCAAATCAGGGAGAATCTCTTATATTTGGGAGCTTGTTGATGAGATGCATGATAGAGGTCAACCTGCTAATGTAATCACTTACAATTCCTTGTTGGATGCTTTATGCAAAAACCATCATCTAGACAAAGCAATAGCATTAGTCAAGAAAATTGAAGAGCAGGGAATTCAGCCAAATGTGTACACATACACTATACTTATTGATGGACTATGCAAAGTTGGAAGACTTAACAATGCACAAGAGGTTTTTCAGGATCTTTTGATTAAAGGCTATCATGTAGATGCCCCTGCATACAATGTTATGATCAATGGGCTTTGTAAAGAGGGCTTTTTTGATGAAGCATTGGCCTTGCGGTCAAAAATGGAAGAAAATGGTTGCATCACTAATGCGGTAACTTTTGAAATAATTATTCATGCTCTTTTTGAAAATGATGAGAATGATAAGGCAGAGAAACTTCTTCGTGAAATGATCGCTAGGGGCTTGTTGAAAGGATAAAAGGACGTGAAACACCTCAGTTCCAATTGAAATTACATTTCTATTGCTGTTGAATTTATATGAATGGTTACTAAATTTTATATCTTTTGGGTCAG
Source organism: Ormosia semicastrata (assembly GCA_029884595.1). Classification (NCBI taxonomy): domain Eukaryota; kingdom Viridiplantae; phylum Streptophyta; class Magnoliopsida; order Fabales; family Fabaceae; genus Ormosia; species Ormosia semicastrata. The sequence continues at coordinate 137,778,871 of JAQQTO010000063.1, forward strand.
AGGAGTTGTGCTATGCAATGGCCTCGCTGCTGCTGAAGTTTTGATTATCTCATATTTATTAAATTAATTTTGTACATGTGTTATTGGTGGACTTCTGAGGCTTGACATGGTTGTCATCCTTCTTCCTTGGGTAATCCCAGTCTGCTTTATTGACTCTTAGGATCTTCCTTGTCATTGCTTATGGGGTTAGTGTTTAAGATGTCTTGATAGTAGCTCAAGTTGAGTTCTTGATTGGTGTCATATGAGATGATATATTGGCCTTTTTATCATGCAACAAACCAAGCAGAAACTGAATAGATATTACACATGATTTTATCTCCAATCCATTGCACCTCTTACCCTGAAAATTACAAAGTTGTGAAAAATCAGTGGTTCCAGATTATGAGCCTTTTAATCGTTATGTTATAGATTCTTTGTTATCTTTCTGCTGTTCTACTTGTTTTTCTTTCACTTTATATGAGGAGTACCACACTAATTTCTTTGACTGTTGATATACTTTGACGAGCAGGTGTGGTTTATTAGGCTGTCTTTCTGAAATTGTTGGCAAAAAACTTCAATCATAGCATTAATGATTCATTCAGAAGCTTTGGTTTTCATTTCAACATTCAAAACGAATCCATTTGCTAAAATGACCCCTCTTTTCTTTTTCCTTTTCAACTTTTTGTTCATTCAAATCAGGGCCTAAGTCGCAGCATATTAAGTTAGCCATCTAACCTTCCAAAACATCGAGTCATATTATGCTAGTCAGTTGATGCTTTCCTTACAGATGAAGAAATTATACTGATTAAATCTCTGGTATTATGTGCTAAAGCTTTTTTATAACACCTGATGTGTTTAAGATGTCTTTATAGTAGCTGAATTTGTGTTCTTGATTCTGTCTTGTGGGATGACATATATTACCTTTTATCCTGCAACAAAGTGAGCCGAAACTGAATGGATTGTTACACATTATTTCATCTTTACTCCAGTTGCACCTATTACCCTGAATATTTCAAAGTTATGATAGCTTGAACCTGTTAACAGCTTTTGCTTTATATCAAGTGCTTGTTGCTAAAAGTGGTACTTTAATTGATCATGATTTTTCGCGCATCGTTGTTGGTGTATATGCATTCTTTATAATTGTTGTTTGATAACATTAACAATACCTGTTGTTTGTTGTTAATTTTTGCTTCCTATTTCTATTTTATGTGTGCGCTTTAGTCTACGTAGAAAAGCCAAGACTCTTCTAAGCAATTATTTGAACAGGTGTTCCTTAGGCTATGTTTGGATTAAGTTGCAACAAACATTCACAAGACTCAATCCAGCTTTATACATCAAAAGAATAATACTACATAGCACACCATTGAATTTGCTTCTAGATCTGTACACTTCATATTAAAACACAAATTCATATGTTATCAAATAGAAAAATATTAGTTTTACAATCTTTTTTATGTGTATTACTATTCACACTTTTTTTAAGGGTTGTGATTAAGTAAAAAAAAGTGATAAGAAAAAAGTATACATGATTAATAAATAGTATGAAAAAAATATAAAGTAATGTAAGAGAAAAAAATAGTAAAAAAATCAGGGTTGAATCAAATAACTATGCATAACTCAAATGGTTGTTTATGTGTATCTCTAATAAAAAGATGACAAAGTAAAATGGGAAGAGAATGCATGTCAGATAAAATATTTGTTACAGCCCAAAATTGTGACCCCACCGTGCAAAAGCCTGATGGTTTTTTTTCATCAATTTGATCCTCACCATATGTGCTCCTCATACTCACTAGCTGGTTGTTCTTTATGGCGGTCAGTATTGCATTTCAGGCAAGCCATATTTCTTGCATAATTGTAGAAATCACATTTACTGGAAGCAATACATGAAACAAGAAATTTTTAGTATGCAAGGAGATAAGTGTGGGGCGTGGAGAAGAAAAACAATGGACTCACTTGGGACAACTCCAATCCCCAGGATATTTCTTGGGATTTGGGTTTGGCTCTAGACAGCGCAAACACTTCACTTTACTAGCAAAATTCATGAACCCACACCTACGTAGGAAAATTCATGAAATAATAGAACTAACTGTTAAGAGTCAATGTCCACATAACATATACAGGAAGTAACACATGAAACAAGAAGTTTTTAAGGTGCTAGGAGAGGGGGTTGGGGGGGGGAGAGGAAGAGGAAGAGGACTCACTTGGGGCAACTCCAATCCCCAGGATGTTTGTTGGGCCTTGGTTCAAGACAACGCAAACGCTTCACAATACTAGCACAATTCATGAATCCACACCTACATATACAGTAAAATTCATGAAACTGTAACTAACTGATAAAAGTCAATGTCCACACATTGATTCTAGTCATCCAAATGTCCACATAACACATTCAAAAGTAACACATGAAACAAGAAGTTTTGAAGGTGCTAGGAGAGGGGGTTGGGGGGGGGGGGGGGGGGGGGGGGAGAGAGGAAGAGGACTCACTTGGGGCAACTCCAATTCCTAGGATGTTTCTTGGGCCTTGGCTCAGGATAACGCAAACACTTGACATTACTAGCACAATTCATGAATCCGCACCTACATACACAGTAAAATTCATGAAACTGTAACTAACTGATAAAAGTCAATGTCCACACATTGATTCTAGTCATCCAGTGCTATAATTGGATATTAATCATCATAATATAATATAAATTATGCTCTTACTCATATTCAAGCTGTAGCTCCCTTTAGCTGAAATTTAAAGATGTTTGTGAATGAGAATTGTGATTAACAATTTTAGCAAGAGATGGATAAAAGAGTATAAAGGAGCAATAAATTATTGTAATAGCATTATAGTAACAGTGTTAATGTCAGCAGCTAGTACCATGACATATACAGCGATAATATAGCCCAAGAATTACAATAAAAATAAAGGAAAGAAGGGGTCTTAAGGGCATGATTTAATCAATAAAAATCATAATATATATGGCCATCCACACCTGAAAAGGTCAAAACTTCATCCCTACAGCCTACACCATAAGACAGAATAAAATGCACAGTATAAATTAGACTGCAGCAACAACAGAGGATGTGCAGAGCTTAAACATACAATCAAATCTATAACATACTAAAATATTTACATGACATGAGATTATGTGTATTCCAGCGATTGCTAAATATGATCATATGGATGAGTTTGCTGGAACAGAACTTCCAAAATTGAAGCTTCAAGGAATCCCATTATTAATGCGAAGAAAGAGATTGTGTCCTAACATTAGTTATTAGTGCCAAATGCAGCTGTCCAACAAAAGTGCAAATACTCTGGTGAAAGAATTCATAACATAAAACAGATAGCAAGCTGAATAGTATTTTTAAACAAATGTTTGAAACATTTGTCTGAAATCTATAATTAAAAGTATGAATTTACTATGTTTAACTTAAAACATCCAATTGAAATTTTTCTTAGAGCAAAAGAAAGATATCCTAGTAGAAAAGGGCCCCTAAAAATCAAGGCATACAGGCAATTATAACTGTCAAATTGTTCATCACAAGTTTTTAAACTTTGGCTGACTGGATTAGGCTTCAATAAGGGCCCAACCAAGAAAGAAAGCTTACTTTATCAGGTAATTTTAGAAACTAAAAATTTAATGAGAAAGAGAAGAAGCATGAAGAATGGTAACAGAATATAAAGACAGATTAGAAAAACGGTTACCATGTTAACAATGTGTGAAAGTTATCAATGTTTAAATTTATCAACAGTTATCAAAATTTAAATTATTAACATAAAATTAATTCATCCGCTATCATTGGAAACAGTAACTATAAATATGTCAATAGGACTTTTCTTGTCAGTAAAAATAGGAGGCTTACTACTGTGGGCAAGTCCAATCCCCTTTTTACCTTTAAACTTCATTTGTATTGATCCTCTTTGGCGGCCCTTCTGTTTTGCATTTAGGCAGCGTATGTTTCTGGAGAAATTCAAAAGATTGCATCTGTAGCAAAACCAAAGAGCAATGGTCAGCAGACCAGAAGGCACCAAATACGGGAAAGTTGAACACAAGTATTTGATGACAGCATGACTACGGACAACAGAGTAAAAACAGAAGAAAAATCTTATCTGAATAATTTGTCCTTAATTAATTATTACAATAAATTTGGGGTACTTGTATTTTTTTCCTTAAAAAAAAAGTATGAGGTCAACAACTATTAACACAACTAGTAAGTGTGAATCACATCAATTAAGTTGGCAAGAGGCTTCACCCTAACCCGTAGTCTTTTTTTATATAACTAGATTAAAATATATCAAAATTACAACAAGGCCTTTTTTCTTTGTTTCTCAAAGCCTTTATTACAAAAATGTCATTTTTAATCTTGGGAATGGATCCATTTATACCCGATGTAAGTCTTAGACAATTACATTGTTGAGTGTTAATTTAAATAATTTAATTGTTGAATTAATTGATATTATCTTGATGATCATACATTTTATGGCATTAGAAAATTTAGGATCAAGACAGACTTTCACAAATAATTCACCAATAACAAATTTTGACAAAATTCAAACCTCAACCAATTTAATTGATGTGATTTGCTCTTTCCAGTTGCATGAACTGTTTGTTGACTGATGATCATACATACTAAATTTTAGATAAAGTAGGGCATTTATAGGTATATATATAATCTAAGTCTATATTTACTTATATTTAAATTGTGATAAACTAGGCACTTATATTAAAGTTGTGAGATGAAGTATAACTAATTTTTAAATTAAATGGAATTTCGTAGGCTTGATCTATATCAAGAGAACTTTCAATTGAATGATTGGATTGATAAAATTTAATATCAATAAATGTTATTAAACGATGTATGTATGTTAAGATTTACATAGACTTACACCTGATATAAGTGGATTCTCACCCATCATGCCAAGACTTACACATGTGGAGAAACTTTGATCAAAGATAAAAAGAAAAATAATACTTTAGTTTTATTATAATTTTTTAAATGATCTAAATTATATATTTATTTTAAGTTAAATTAATCAGTGCATCGTCATTGATAATTTACAAATCAAGAGTAAAACTACAAATTATGAGTTATTTTTGGATAAATATTGTATCTATTTTCTTTTCTTAATATATCTATTATTTTTATTGAAATTGTAAGTATCACTTAACCTTTGATTAAATAAATTTAGTTTATAATAAAAAGAAATAATTAATCCGTAGATTTTGTACATTTTAAAGTTTTTAAAATAGGCCTCTATAATTTAAAAACTATAAATAAGTCCCTATAGTTTTGAAAAACATTTCAGTTGGATCATTGTTGCGACCTAAAATAGATTGAAAACAAGGATCTCATTAAAAAGATTTTAAACTATAAGGACTCATTTATTTATTTATTTATTTATTTTTTGGTACAATAATTTATAGTTTTTAAATTATAAGAATTTATTTAAAAGAAATAGTATTAATATAGACTTAGATTCATTGTGAATCATATACATGACATAATATTCATCATTAAATTTCATAATATCATATATTTATAATTTTAAATAATATTTTGAATGATGAATGTGATGTTACGTATAAAATTCACCTTAAATTCGAACCTATATTTACATTTCTCATTTAAAAATTTCTAAAATGTTTATGTACTTGTAGATTAATTTAACATTTATCTTGCATAATTTATGCAACTCGCTAACCTAAAGTGTAGAAAAGGAAATGGTTAAAGTGTCGAATGTTCGAATCTTAAAATTGTTATATTTAAGAAAGTTTTATTTATTTACTGCTTCCAATTTGGATCTTAATTTCATAGCTATAACTATAAGAAAACCCTAATCAAAGTTTTTTTTAAAGGAAAAATTAATGCTAAGGACCGTTAAGAAATTATATTTAACTTAAATAGATAAAAGAATTAAAATTATTAAAAAGGAAAATTCATATTTTATTTAAAGAAAAGGACCATCTCATTTTATTTAATGGTAAAAATACTCTTATGTTATGCTTGGTGTGAAAGAATGAAATGTCATTCTAAATTTAATTCTAGAATGAGATAATTCCTATGTTTGTTGATAAAAAGGAAATATATGGAATGATATTCTCATTCTAAATTCTATTTTACAAATTTGTGAAATCTCATTCTTAAAAAAAAATAGTAGAGAATGCAATTCCGTATTTTTTACGATTCTATATTTTTGCTTAATATACCCTTATTTAATTTATAAATTGACAAGAATTACCTTTCAATAATCCACCTAACATTAATCTATCTAACATCATCTAACCTAAATCTAGCATTCAAACTTCATTCCTCCTGCTTCTAAAAGAGGTGATAGAATCAAGAAAAAAATAATCTTAAATATTATTTTAAAAAATACAAATTCATATTATATATCTATATATATATAGAAGAAATGTTTTTTTTTCTTATTAAGATAATTATGTCATTTATATCAATTTATATTCTCTCCCATATTATATTTTATACACCAAACTACAAAATTATTTTTCATTTCATTTATTATCAAATTGTGAAATTAAAATAGAATTTTTATTTCATTTTATCAAATCTCATTCTTATTTCATAAATTTTCATTCTTCGCATCACACTTAACATTAATGAAACTTCCAATACCTAATTTTTTCATGTTTCTTCTTAAAATACTCTGGAAAGACTATGACAAATGGAGATTCAGAGATTCTCTGAGTAAAATAGAGTGAAATAGAACTCACAGGCTGCTACAAGTCTAAATGCTATTGGTATATTTATGCAGGATTTTGACCAATTCATGAGTAAAATAAAACTCGTAGGTTGCTACAATTCTTATTTTCTTTGAGAAACATGTGAATTGACTGTTTAAAGGCTCAATTCTTGATCTGCGTTGCTTGATTGCAACTTGTTGGACTCAAAGATTATGGTCTTGTGGATGGTGCTGTCATATAGATGAGCCTTTGATAGAAAAATGTTGATGAACCACAAATGATGTGATTGCAGTTACTGCCCTCTTCTTAAAACAAAATGCGGTGAAACCCTACCCATTTATCTATGGTGGAATGGATCAGACATCGGCTAGCCCGTGTTTGGAATCAATTAAATGAAAATGATTTAGATTGAATTGATTTAATTTACAATTAAATTTTGTGTTTGAAAGTTATTAAAAAAATAAAATTTGAATTGATTTAGAAATTAAATTGTATATTTGAAATTCATTAAAGTAAAAATTAATTTGATTTAATTTTATTATTTTATATTTTTATCTTTTTGAGAGATCTTTATAAATAGTTATTAAAGATAAAATAATCTATTTATTTTAAATTAAATTAAATTTTATTAAATTTAATAGAAATTTTAAAATAAAAAAAATAAAATTTATAAAATGTAAGAAATCAAATTATTTTTTACTTTTTATCATTCTAAACACAAAATTTGGCTAAATTTAATTTACAAATCAAATTATTTTTTATTTTTTAATATAATTTTCAGTTGAGTTTTTGTTTCCTTCGGGCTTAGGCTCCGTTTTTATATCAAACAATAAAAAAAATTAGAAAACTAGAGGAGGAGTAAGAGAAGATGCAGAGCAAGCATAATGGAGAAAAAAAGAAGAGCAATTTACCCACGACCACAACGAGGAAAAAAGCACTTGACCGCGTGTTGGTGAGGGCTTTTGATCCAGTCATGATGAGGGCATGTCATGTAATCTGGCAATGTCATTGATAAAAGTGTCTTTAGAGAAGAAAGAGATTGAGAAATTAAAGAACTTGAAAAAATTAGGAGAAATACAATTATATGATTTTTTTAAAATAAAAATAAAAATATTTTTTTATAATTTTAATTTTTTAATTTTTTAAAATTAAATATTTCTTCTTATTGATATTTAATATTATTTTTTTAAAAAAGTGTAAATGGGTCTCTTTTTTGTTTAAGGAGTAAAAAAATAATTATTTTATATCTCTTTTAAAAGTGTAAGTATTATATATATATTTTTTAAAAATATGTGATTGAAAGAAAAATAATAATAAAAAAATAAGTATAATAAATAATATTAAATGAGATATAAAAAATATATATATATATATATTATTTATAATAAAAAAATAAGTATAATAAAGATGTCATGCATGTCGGTGAGATACGAAAGTACGACTAAGCAATGAGTAAGCGGATGACACCGAAATGAGTCAGCATCAATATCGATGAGATCTTCCGAATTTCAATAGCGTAAAAAGTGGTGTTTGTGATAAAGGGAAACGAAGATCCTATGTCTCTTTTAAAAATGTAGATATTATATATATTTTTTAAGAATGTATAATTAAAAAAAGGAATAAAAAAATAAATATAATAAATAATATTAGATAAAATATAAAAAATATATATATATTATTTATAATAAAAATATAAGAATTAATGAAAAAATTAGTGTAGGATCATATCTTTTTCATCAATTATGTTTAATAATTAGAAAAGTAATGTTTATACATTATTTTTAACAAACACTGTATTACATATTATTTTTAATAATTATAATTAAATTAGAGAAAATAAAAAAAATAAAATTAATAATATAAAAATTAATATGTAAAAAAATGATATAAAAAATTATTATTATAATAATTAGCATGCATCTTATCTTTTTATTTTTTATAATTTGTTAATGAGTATTATTTTTTATTTCGAGCATTTTATAATCATTGACATCACTGCACTTTCACATGAGTAATCAGATTCAAATATAAGACAAAAAGACAAGGACACGAATTCGCAATCAGATTCAGAAATCAAAAGGCGTAATTTCCTTGCTCTTTCCTTCCATAACTCGTTCTATTTCCCTTTTGTTTTTCCCCCCTCAATTTTTACTTTGAGTTTTATTTATTTGATTTAATTTATTTATTTGTGTCTCTATATATTATAGATTGATTGATGCTTTTTACTCTCTCTCTTTCTCTCTCTCAGATTCAAATTCGAAGCTTGGAGGTGTCCCTGCTGGGCTGGCTGCAATGGCGTCTCGGAAAGTTGTTGGGTTCGTTGGGTTGGATGATTTGAGGTTGGAGATGGCGTCGTCCCTTATTCGCCATGGTTACGCTGTCCAAGCTTTCGAGGTTCCTTTTTCTTTCTCAAAATAGAATATTCTTTCTCACTCAAATCACAATAGTCAATCCACTTTTGCCTGAAAATGATAAAAATGCACCAAGTTTCTCAACTCTATCCATACCTTTTTTTTTTGGCACAGATTTATGTTGTTTTTTTAGGAAAAAGAAAAAAAGCCTTGCTAATTAATGGCACTTATTAACGATTATTTAATAGTCTTATTATATGCTTGTAATTATCAGAAGAATGTAATAAATACTTTTTAAGTTTTTAATATGTTAAATGATTTATTTTTTATTTAAAAATTTTGGTAACAAATACCTTTAGTTAAATTGTGATATCAAAATAAAATTTTTAAATAAAAACAATACATTCAATATATTAAAACAAAATCCTTTACTTAATGCTACTTTTTATTATTGATTTTTTAATAAGTGTTTTGAAGGTACTTATTAACAAAATAAAAATAAAAAAAATCTAAATTTTATTTTGCTAATGTCATAAATCGTTTTTTTATATCAATAGTTATAATTTTATTGTGATTATTGTGAATTACTTGAACTTGATCATACATCATTGTAAATAACATTTCTTGTGCAAGTCCTTTCGTTTTGTTGATTCTTTTTAAATTTTTTTTTTAAATTTTCACCAATATGTGCGCATCATCTTAAAACACACCATGATACGAGCAATATAAATTTGTCAACAACAATAACAATCAAGTTTTTTTCCATTAAGTAGAGTCGGCTACATAGATCAAACGACGTCATTGTGTCCTATCACAAACCAAGTCTTCAGAAATGTTATTCAAATTTAAATCTTTTTTTAATCATTTCACCTATAGTCTTTATTGGTCTTCCTCTACTTCTAGCTATTGGGCTATTCTCCACCTGATCTACACTTCTTACAGGGACTTCTAAGTGTCTTCTCCTTACATGTCCAAACCACCTAAGACGAGATTCTCCCATCTTTTTCACAATAAGTACTACCCCTACTACTACAACAAAAAAGCCTTTTAACGGCAATAAATATGCCTTTTAGCGGCAATAAGAATTGCCGCAAAAACTTTTACCGGCAATTAATTTTTGGCCGCCGTATCCAGTGTCGGTAAAGGTTTTCCCGGCCATTATATAGAGCACCAGTAAAGACCCCTTTTATGGCCGGTAAAAATAATTCCTTTTGGCGGCAATTATTTGGCGGCAGCCACTAAAACAAATTTAAGTTTGCCTTTTTATGTTGTTAGCAGCTTTTGTTATTGCTAGCAAATACTCATTTTATTGCCGGTAAAAAGTATGCATTTTACCGGCAATTGTAATTGCGGCTAAAACTTTCACATATTTGCTTTTTTTTTTATGTCTTTTAGTAGCCTTTATTATTACCGGTAAAGACTCGTTTTATTACCAGTAAAAATTATAACTTTTACCAATAATTATAATGACAGTTAAAACATCCACATATTTGCCTTTTTTTAATGTCTTTAGCGACCTTTATTATTGCAAGTAAATACTCATTTTTTGGTGCAAAAATGTTATGCCTATTTGCCATTCAAGGTGAGATTTTAATGTTATTAACAAAAATTTTAATGATAATAATATTTACTCCTAAAAAACTTAAATCATAACATCCAAATGTTCCTAAATACAACATATTAGAATTCATTCTAAAAAGCAAAATACATTTCATTAAATCTACAATAAAAAAGAACATCCATAACTTTATAGTATCAATAACAAAACAAAAAGTACACAATCTAATAACTAGTGTCATTTTGAGTCTAATAACTAGTGTTATCAAATAGTCATAGTACAATATAATAAGTAGTCCATAAACAAATCTTTAATTCTTGATCATAATGAACTCTTTCCCATGCGAAATTTCTCAAAATCATAGTGTATAACCTGTAATGATAAAATAAAATAGAAATTAAGCATGCAAATCCACTGAAAGAGAATATTTTCAACGATTTTAAATCACTGAGATGAAGGAACTTTTCTCATTGCAGTTCCAATCACATAAATTTCATCCAAAACATTATTTTCATTCAAGTTGTTTGGTAGCCTAAAATTTGAGCAACCATAGATAATGAGATTTCTAAGAGATTTCAAGTTATAGATACTCTGCAAAAGACAAATTTGGGTTCCAAAAGACATGCAGAAGTCCACCTAAATTATTCACAAATTTTGTATTAATTAATAATTAACATCCTGGGAAAAAGTAAGAAGTCAGTCTTGTAATAAAAATTGATGACAACTAGGACCTAGAAAGCTTGTTTATTATTGACAAACAAAATCAAATTTGACCAATCGAACAAGACCTTGAAAAGAAGACTTTGTTAGGATCAATAAAATTTACTACTAATGTCCATTGCGATCAAGTCCTCATTAAATAAAGGGCATATTAAACATTAAGAGCAAATTATGATCTCATATCTGAAGCATGTGCAAGTCAGTTAAATTATTTTCATTCAAGTTGTTTGGTAGCTTAAAATTTGAGCAACCATAGATAATGAGATTTCTAAGAGATTTCAAGTTACAGATACTCCGTGAAAGACAAATAATAACTAGCATTTGCACTAAACCCATAAGCTCCAAATTAATCCATAAGGATATATAACCCAATGTCAACCCATAAGGATATATAACCTATAAATTAACAGTGTATAAGTTCCAAATTTTTAGCACACAGAATCTTTAAAAAAAATTAAAAATTATAACTAGAATTTACCAATGTCATTCCCAAAAGAAGAAGAAAGAAAAAAACAAAAATCCAAAAACTCACCCACAAAAGTAAGGAAATGCTCTTTCTATGATAGTATAGATTATTAGACCATTTCAACCCAAAACACTGACACAAAGTAATAATAACATTAAAATGAAGAGTGAAAGGAAAATCAATCTGCTTGTTATTTCAACAATAACAACTTAACTGGAACAAGTTAGTCCTGTCATATAAATTTTCTGTCACATATGAGCATGCATTATATTAGTTTACAGATTCAATTAAATGACAAAATATCTACTAGAATTTTTCTGTTATGAGCTCTCTTTGTTACATATTTGAATTACCACTTTATATAATATTGTAGACTTTGAACTTGTTTAATGGTTGTATTGCTAAGTCTTGTATGTGCTAATTGCTTCTTCACTGAATTTCTATGTAATGTGTGAATATGTATTGTGCTAATTGCTTATTCACTGAGTATCCGTGTAATGTGTGAATAGGTATTGCACCCTATTGCTGATACAATTAATATAAATGATAAAGTGTGGGATGTATACTTCAGAGTTCTGATCCCACAATTAGTCAAGGAAGGAGATGATGCTAATTGTGGATCCACTGCTGTATGTGATATAATATGCTTGCAGGTACACATTACCTTTTTAATCAATTCCTTTCTCAGTTGAAATGATGTCTAGGGGTAGTACCACCTTGTTATTTTCAATTATTAAATCTACTCCATATTAAGGGGTATTATTAGAGCATATAATACTATTATCTATTATATATCTATCAACTCATGTCCGTACAGTTACCAATCTAGTCTACACCAAATTTACGTTTACAGAGGAGTGCTTAAATCATGTTTCTCATAAATTATAATTAAGAGCACATGTATTGCAAGGATTCTTATGGCAGAATTAAACAAACAAGCAGCATAAACCACATAAACTGAACGAAATTAAAATATATAAAATCAAGCACAATTTAAAAAATGAGCACTATATTAACATATTTTAAAGCAAGTGCAATACCATGAATGGCTGTAGTATTTTCATCAACGCTATGTAATTGAAATGGTCTATGTGGTGCTTGTGGTGCTCGTTCATGGCCACTATTAGCATCAGGGACCTAGTAAATATTAAGATATAAGATAACAGAATAGTCTTATAACATTGAATTTTAAGAAAAAAGGATAAAATCTTTGAAAAGCTAACTTGTCCAACTGAGCTTCCATTGAAATTTTGAGGCATAAATAATTCCACAGGAGCAAATTTGCACATAACTTGTCTCACCCATGATAATTCTGACAGCAACCTATCTTGATTTTGTTTAATCAAAATCATTTCTTCATCATGCTTTTTCTTTAGCTCATTCATCTCTTGTTCTAACTTTTGGACAACCTCATTAGACAAATCATCCACAGTAATATTTCCTAGGGAATATTTATTACCCCACAATAGAGAAGGGGTTGGACCAAGTCCTAAACCGCGGATATAACCACTTCTTTCACTTCCCAACACTTGGGAATACACATCTCCTTCCCAAGCAACACTACCAGTAGGTTGTTCATTAGATGTCTCACCATTGCTCAACTTTTCTTTTATCATGTCCTAATTGCAATTAAGATAACAATTTATGGCATACTCAAATCCAAATAAAAATATTTAAAATAATTTGAATACTAAACATATTGAACTTGTGAATGATAAAATTGGATAAGAAATCTTACAATTGTCCTTGCAGACTCCTCATCCAATCTAGGAAATAGAAGAGGGCATCCCATTTGAGAAAAAACGAATGGCTTTCTAGCCTTTTCCCTTGTTGGTGTAGCATTGCAGCCAGAAGAACCAGAATCATCCTAGAATCATGCATTAATGTTTAAAGTATTTACTTTCCACATGGCTTACTCACCCAAGTAATACTCCTCAATTTTATTTTCACATCAATCAGTTGATTACTATATGTTTTAATTTGAAGGATAAGATACTATTTGATTTGAACAAGGATTCTCAGATATTATTAGAGGTAAATGTGAAAGCATTAGAGTTTCAATTGACAACTTAATCTTCTTAGACGATTTTATTTTCCAAAAACAAGGCCATTTTACAATAAGCTATGTTTGATAGACCAATCATTTTATTTTATCCATGTTCTATTGTTATTTTGATTATTCAGTTATGCCCATTTTATTTTCTATATCTTTTATTGCTTGCTGAATGGAGTAGAAATCATTACATTGTTATATATGCAATGTAGTGATTTCTAATTAGTGTATTGACAGGGTGCCATTTCTACAAATCACTTCACAAATCCTAAGGTTATATATGCAACGTTCAATTACTTCAACTCTAAATGAGATATTAAAAAGAAAAATTGTAATTGTTCAAGTATCCTAAATTCTGTCTTGATTTTTTTGCATTTGTTCTAAGATTTTTATCAACTACTGCCACCCCTTTTTGTTTCTAGGAGCAAAAAGAGAAGCAAATATAGAATGGGAAGAACAGGTTTATCAAAAGGTAATATCCAACATTGATAAAGCAGTTAGCATGGGCAGTTAGCATGCTCATATATACCCCTCAACCTCGAGTAACTCATGTCTACTAATCAGCACATTTGTTCATTCTCTTCATGTTAATGAAGTGTAAGTGTTTGTAATTCCTTCCTAGTTTATTCCTGACTATGTTTTCAATTGCATGATATAATGAAAAAAAATATGTCAATTAATTTTCTTGGGGACAAAAGTGAAAACTGTCTGTGTTGTGAGACCTGTGTTGTTTTACTGGTTTGCAGCACAAATCAATTTCCTAGAAAAAAAGCATTGGTGATAATTGATATTATAATTGCACATTGATTACCTTGTTGGAAGCAAAAGCATAATGCATCGTTAACACTAGGCCCTTGTGACAATCAATTTGAGTGGTAGGAGAAGTATTTTAGTTCTCTATCCAACCAAATAATGGCATCGATTAGAATCTTAACTAGTGATTGTAATAGTCAATATTTTTTCAAATGGTGTGTTGTGATATCATTTGATGATAATATCAAAAACTTTAAACTATCAGTGGATCAAATTTAATTTCTTTTTTTTTTGGTACATTTGAAAGAAAGGAGAAGAAACTAAGAATGAATGAAACAGAACTCCTAAGGCATCAACTAGCATTAGCAACAAATTATCCAGGCTAGAATGAGGAGGGTTACAAACACTAAAACTATTAGCAGTGGCACCATTGGCACCCATTTTAGCAAGATAGTCTGCACACATTTGCAGACTATCGTTTTCTGATGAGCCCACCAAAGCAGCGAAAACAACGTAATCTAGTTATTTGCAGCTATTGTTTTCTCCTTTATTTTTTTCAGTAAGATTGAGCTAATTAAAAAAATGTTATCAACAACGAAGAAATAAAATTGTAAAAATATAATCTTGAACTATTCGATCCCTAAACTCAGAAATAAATTGAAAAAAAAGAAAGAAAAAATAAAAAATATTAAGATCTAATTTAATAGCAGAAATGAGAGAAGAGCAACAAATAGGTTGAAGATCTAACCTCGAAGCGCTAGATTGAGGAGAGAAGGAACACAGAGATGGATGCTCGAAACCAAAAAGCGAAGCGAAACAGAGGATGGAAGGTGCGCACAGCAACGGCGAAACAGATGCACAAATGAACTTCACAGAGGCCTTATTAGTGGGTGAATGAATTAGGGATTTGTGGAAGGTGGTTTCCCATTGTTGAGAGAAAGAGAGAGAGAGAGTATGAGCAGGGAAAGAGAGTGGGAAATGTGGGTCTGCCACGAAAATTTTGTGAAAAATGAGAAAGGAAATAGAGGGAAATGTGTATCTGTCGCACGTAAATGATATCCCATTTCCTGGCCATTTTACTCAATTGCCACTATAAGATGCCTTATTAGTGGCTAATAAATATTTGCAGGAAGAAAGCCATATGAGAGAGGTAATTACCAGCAATAAGTTAATGGCAGTTAAATAATGGCCACTAAAAAGGTTTTTTGTTGTAGTTTATTTTCTCTCTAATGTATTCATTCTTAATCCTATATTGTCTTGTATGACCACACGTCCAACGCAACATCCTCATCTTCGCAACACTGATCTTATGCTCATGTTGACTTTTTACTGCTCAACATTCAGTACCATACAACATTGCAGGCATTATAGCTGTGCGATAAAATTTACCCTTAAACTTGAGAGGCATTTTTCTATCACAAATAACTCTTGAAACACTCCTCCATTTCATCCATCCAGCTTGAATCCTATGGTTTACATCTCCCTCTATCTCTCCATCATTTTGTATGATAGATCCAAGATACCTAAATTGTGTGACTTGTGGTATGGTATGATATCCAATTTTCATTGTTAAACTAGCATTAACACGCCTCTTACTGAACTTACATTCCATATATTCTGTCTTACTTCTACTTAGACGAAAACCTTGTGGTTTGGACATGTCAGTGAGCGAAAATATGATCTTCAAAATAATCCCTGTATGAAACATTCAAAACATTGCTTCTCACATAGCGTTGATAAAGTTGAAAGAAATTTCAAGTATATTTCCCTTTTATTTCATAGATATTCCCGATAATTAGCTTTCATGATATGAGCATTATAAATCAATAAAAGAAAGGTGCAAGGAGCACATAGTCATATGTCAATAGTAGTTGTTGTTGCTAATAGTAGTTGTTGCTAAAGCAACTTTGATATTGCTTTGATATTGCTTCCTAATAGTAGTTGTTGCTAAAACAAAAGTTACAACAAGGTACACGTATTATTGTCAAATTACATAAAGAAGATAGAGTTCTAACATCCAAGGATTAATTGTTGAGATTAACACAATAACTTATATTGACTCTCAACATTAATGAGAATAATTGTTGTCTAGCAAAAATGGAGTTATTGTCAGGCATGAGATAATGACCTGCTAACTTGTGTCAATACATCAGACATCCTTTATGATTATTTCCTTCCATTTGTTTCTGCTAACTTGTGTAGGTCACTTGTTGACCTTGGGGGCATCGGGATGCGGGTATCTCGCAATGGATGATTGGTAGCTCTTCTGTCCATGGTACAGACCGATGCAAACGCACCGATGATCCGGACCGAGACACTATCCTATATCGTGATCTGACATAGAATGTCTTGTCCAATGCCTGATGTGCACTTTTGACAAAATTGATATATTATAACACTTTTGGCCACGGCAGCTGAGTGACAGACATATCTTCTAGATCTTCTCTTCGAAACTATGTTTAGCTCCATGGAGTAGGGAATGAGTCTGTGTGTACATGCATAGTGGGTCAGCATAATAACATGAAATTTATAATTATCTGATCCATGATTATATGATTTATTATTCGTGATATGATAACATGATTGTTGTCTTGATATTATACTTTGTTTATTTGTTGTCGTTTCCTTTACTATCATACTAGTATTGATGTAGGGGATCTCACCTCGTTATTGTATTGTATCTGTTTCATTGTATATGTTTATTGAAGACTGAGGGAACGAGGAGGCAAGGGACCCTGTTTATCTTCAGTAGCAGTTTTCTTTATTTGTTAATATGGCGACAAGACGACAAGTCTTAGGTTTTGTTAGGGTTCAGTTCTACGGGGGAGCTGACACCTGGAGGTTTGACTACAATAATGAGAGGTTTGTTTATAACAGGGACTTGACTATGAGCTTGACTGGAACCCTGGATGGGATTTCCGTGTTAACTCAACATGCAACTGTGCGTTTGGAATTCACGATACCTATTCGTGAACTCTGAGGTGGAGTGGTGTCTGTCTATACACCCCAA
Organism: Ormosia semicastrata; assembly: GCA_029884595.1. Classification (NCBI taxonomy): domain Eukaryota; kingdom Viridiplantae; phylum Streptophyta; class Magnoliopsida; order Fabales; family Fabaceae; genus Ormosia; species Ormosia semicastrata. The sequence continues at coordinate 137,796,453 of JAQQTO010000063.1, forward strand.
GAGAATTCTGTAGTATCATCGGCAAGAACCCCTATGAGGCGTTTGTATCCGTCTGGGTTCTTCGATGATAATGTAGAGGAGGAGGAGGATCCTTCCGAAGAACCAAATCCTTAGGTTTGTTTTAGAGTACCGCTTGGTAGTTAGGTTTGTATTTTACTTTTAAAAACAAGGTTGTATTTATGTAAATTATTTGGACAAGTTTTGTAATATGATGTATATATTTCTTTTAGTGTGTTCATTACAAGTCTTACTAATGTTTTAATTCAGTTTACTTATTTTATTTTGTTCCGCAAACGAAATTTTAAAATTGACGATTTTACAAGATTAATTCTTTTACAATTTGGGTAAGTTATAGTAGGATTAGTCTTAAATGTGATACCCTACAGTGAGTGTTACAATGTGGGTTGTAATCGGATATAAGGTGGAAGCTAGATTCTATAGGTACTGTGCAATTAACTCCACATCTAGTTCTTGATAATGTTTTGTATATCCCTGACTTTCATGTCAATTAACTTGCACACTAGGTTTCCCCTTACTATGATATCCTAATGGCAAGTCCATGCACTTCTTTAAAAAGTTCTTCATTTAAGAAGGCATTATTGATATCCAACTGCAATAATTTCTACCCCTTAATGGCAGGAATTAACAAAAACACCTAAACAATTGTGAGCTTTACGATTGGGGAAAAGGTATCCAAGAAATCAACTCCTGCCTATTGAGTGTACCTCTTGGCTACTAATCGAGCCTTATACCTCTCCACTATCATGACTATATTTTTCAGCCATTTATTACACAATATGTTTGTTTGTTATAGTTAGTTAGTTTGTTATGTTAGTTAGTTAGTCAGTTAGATAGTTATTACAAGACAGTTATTTAGTAAGCAAGTGGTTTAAATACCATATTCAAGTTAATGATAATTCACCAATTCCATTTCTCTCATTTTGTGAAGTGTAATATGGTATTAGAAATCTTGTATCCCATTACAACCCACATGACCTATGATAACCTTAACTTGCCCTGTAGAAACTTTGTTATGCATGTAGATTCAGTTTTTGAGCCAACTTTTTACCATCAAGCCATCAAATACCCTGAATGGCAAAAGGCCATGGCTCGAGTTACAAGCTATAGAGGATAATCATACTTGGGATTTGCCACAAGGCAAACACATCATTGGCTACAGATGGATCTACAAGGTCAAGTTTTTTTTATTTTGTCATTTTATTTTTTTAAAAGGTTTGAAAATAGAAAAATGAAGAGACAAAAAACACAAAAAAATGAAGAAACAAAGCACAAACAGGGGACCTGGTATGTGGTTGGATCTGCAGGGGTGGTATACGGCATTTCACGGGTGGAGCTGTGGCGTTTTGCTGGTGGAGCTGGCTTAAAACTGTGGTGCGTGGTGGCACGACTGCTATCTGGGTGGGTGTTGCAGCGTTTCACGAGTGGAGCTATCTCGTGTTTGGAAGTGTTGGCACGGTGGTGCGCGCAAGGGGAATCTGGTTTTGTGGTGTTCGATGGCTGGATCTAGTGCGTGGCTGGCTTTTGGAGGCTACGTCGCGGTGGTTCACAGTGGCTGGGTGGCAGATCTGCTACGTTGAAGTGGTGATCGTGCGACTGCTGTCTTCATGGTGGTTGTCGGTAGGTGACATGGTGGTTATGGTGGGATCTTGATGTGGTTGTGTTTGGTGGTGGTGTGGTAGCTGTGTGAGTGGCTACGGTGGGATGGTGATGGCTTGGACGTGGTGGTTATGGTTGTATTTGGTGGTGGAGTGTTGGCTATTGGAGGTTGAAGGGTGGATAGAGGTTGAAGATGGTGAGTGGTTTTGTGTGGTTGTGTTTGGTGGTGGAGTGGTGGCTATTGGAGGTTGAAGGGTGGATGGAGGTTGAAAATGGTGAGTGGTTTTGTGTGGCTGTGTTTGGTTGATGCTTGAACGTGGTAGAGGAGAGGTGAATGGGTTAAGGCTACGTGATGGAGGAAAAAAATGTGGCTAGGGTATTAGCTGCGAGTGTGAACTCGTGTCTGTATTCGTGTTTGTGTAATAGGTTTTCATAGGAGGAAATTAGAGTGTGGAAAGTGATGGTGGCTAGGGTTTAAAATAGGTCTAATGGTGGCTGCTGGGGTTTCTTTGGGTGTTTAGTAGCATATAGGTCATGAGCTTGATAATGGGTCGATGAGTCGGGTTATGGGTTTATGCAAGAAAGTTAAGTCATATTTTTATTATCTTTATTTTTTTCTTTATTTATTTATTTTTATTTCATTTTTTATTATTTTATTTATTTATTTTTATGTTTTTTTATTTAATAAAAAATGTATTAATGACCCAGATAAAATTGGGTGTTTACAGCATCCATGCTCAAAAATATTTTAGAAGCATTTTAAACTTTTTCAATTTGCAAAGATATTTTTATATTATGTACTGAACTACTGATACTCTCATTGGCATGCATGCATTATTTTCATAAAAAATTCAGGTAACACATGTCTTGGTCTTGCTCAAGAATTTCTTTATTTCCCAAGAGTATAGTAAGACTCTCAATCTTGCCACAACAAAAAATATTAAAAAAATTACAATAATAAGAGACCAAATGGAGATAGCAGGAGTGTCACCCATTGCTTTTGTTTTTTGTATTTATTTTCAATTGATATATTTTTACTAATAATTATAAAAATATTATTTTATTTTTATCATTTTCTTTACAAAATCTTGAAAGCAATAAATAAAATAAAAATGATGTAGCATTTTTTTAATTATTTGATAAAACATATCAACTAAAAATAAAAATAGAAAACAAACTAAATAACTCAATTTTAGGATTTTCTTTTTTTGGGTTGCTAGACATGCATTCTGATTGCATTCATACTATAGTTTTTATTCCACACTTCTATTGTTCTAGTTTACTATAAATAAATATCAGAAATGTTTGAAGCAATTCCACTTTAATATATAACATAAGTATTTTGAATTTAAGAGAATTCAATGTCTTTATATTTAGTATATAATAATTTAAAACTATTCAAAATAAGTATAATGGAATGTGGGGATTTAACTTTTCAAGTATGTTCTGTTTGGTTTTCGAAAATATTTTTTGTTTTCATTTTCAAAAAATAATTTTCATTCTTACATTATGTTTGGATGATAGGTAATGAAGGGAACAGAAAGGAAATAAGGGAAATGGAAATAACTTCCCTTGTTTGGGAGTTTTAAAATATATGGGAACGGAACGGAATACATGGGGAATCATTTCCCCCCTCTTCTCCTCAAATGCTTAACTTTTACTCCCCCTAAAATTGAGTTGGAATGGGAGGAACACATGGGTAATTCCGTTCTGTTCCGTTAATGAAACTTCCAAACAAAGAGAATGGAAATTATGTTTCATTCCTTTCCTTTCATTTCCGCTCCATTCTCACCTATTCCGTTCCATTCCTTTAATGAAAAAACATCCAAACACAGGGTTAGTTTTTTGTGAATTTGAAAACATGTTTGATATTGATATTTCCATTTTCATTTTCATGACTCTTATCCTCAATTTTTTATTTTCCTCTACCATCATCATCCTCTTTGTCATAAGCTCACTGGGAAGCAGAGAATGTCACTGGGGGAGTCGAAGTAGTCAAAGAACTCCTTGTTACAGTAGATGATGAGGTGGTAGGAGGGGATGGCAGCGAGGATGGAGACAGTGGTGGCAGTGACAATCTCCTCCACGGCAGACTTGGCGATGACCATGGTGTTGCTGCTGCAGTGGGCAACTGGAGTGCTTGGAGGAGGGTTCCAAATTGGCAGAGGGTGTTGTTGGAGCGGAGGTTGGCTTACATCAGGCTAAGATATAAATATTAAATGCCATACCAAACATTTTCTTTTAGTAACCACATTTTCTTTATGAAAACAATACTTTCACAAACTTGTATAAACTACTCCCATCCTCTCATGCAAGTTATTTAATAATAATTTAGTCCCTTTGTAACTTTTCTAAATAGTTTAAGAAGAATTCATCTTGAAGCCTTTGTAAAATTTGTAAAGATAAAATATGTGTAAATATCATTACACTTTTCTTTACATTCTTTTCTATATTGAACGTTTTATTTTGATATATTGACATATGTAATTATACGAGATTTATATATCTTAACTGTTTTAAAATCTTTCTGACATCACATAGTGATTCTAAACTTGAGAAATATTGTACTTTTTTCTTAAGTGTGGGTTATGATCTATGAGTGGAATGAGGGAAATGAATGAAGAAGTTTTACATTAAAAAGAATTGAATAAAGTGAGAATTATATAAAGTGAAAGGAGTCATGAATTTAATGTCTTAAGATTTTAAATTAAGATTTAGTGTTAGAAGCTTGTGAGGCGCTCCAAAATTATACTACTCACCAAGATAAAAGCCTTTTTATTATGATTTGGAGGTGGAAAGGACCAGAAAGGGTGAGGTTATTTTTGTGGAAAATTGCGCATGAAGCTTTGGTAACTAATGAAGGAAGGATGAGACATGGAATGGTTGACTCAGATCAGTGTTTTAGTTGCTCCAACCAAGTGGAAAATCACTTCCATGTGTTTAGAGATAGTGATTTTGCTAAGGAGGTTTGGCGAGGTGTTATTGGAACTCAGCATAGTAATTTTTTCACTCAAAACTGTTGGAAGGGTTGGCTGTATGATAACCTTGTGAAGAGGGATACTATCGATGGTGCAGGGTGGAGTACAACTTTTGGAGTAGTTCTTGATAACTTGTGGTGGAGAAGGAATGAAGCTATTTTTAATAGCAAACTCTGCAGCAGTAATGATCTAATTTTTCGCTCAAGGAGAACTGTTGTGGCTGTATAGGAAGCTTGGAAAATTAACATGTGTTTGAATGTGCAAAAGGATGGGGACGTAGAGGAAAGGCAGATTAGATGGATAGCTCCAAGGCCTGGTGAAGTCGCTCTTAACTGTGATGGTTCGGTCACTGGGGTAGGTATAGTAGCTTCTTGTGGTGGTGTGCTCAGGGATGAATTTGGCAACTTCATTTTTGGATATGCGGCTAATTTAGGTTCTTGTTCGATTTTGCAAGCTGAACTGTGGAGCATTTTGCATGGCTTGTCCATTGCTTGGAGTAGGGGCTTCCGAAAATTTCGAGTTTATTCTGATTCCAAAACAGTTATTGATTTTATTCGTGATGGTTGTTGCAGAACAAGTACTTGCTACTCTCTTGTGGTAGCAATCCATGAGGTGCATAGGGGGGATGATGTTTTTGCTTGGCAACACACTTTAAGAGAAGCCAATCAAGTGGCTGATTCCTTAGCTAACTTTGGTTTGTCCTTAGATGGTCAAATTAGAATCTTTGATTCTCTGCCTTCTTTTATTTGTAACGTTCTTAGAGCTGATTCTTTTGGTATTGTTTTCCCTAGAAGTTTCTAGGTTATTGTTTGTTTGGGGCTAGTCCCCTTTATTTCATAAAAAAAAAACTTGTGAATTACTTGATAAGTCTATTAGTTGTAAAAAAAAAAAAAAAGACTTACGTGGAGGTTTCAAATTAAGATTCTCAATATTAAAGTGCTAGAAAAAAATGCAAAATTTGTATTAGAATGTCAAGTTTTATAATTATTGTTCTTCATCTATGGATTATTGTTTCTTTTACTTTTTTTGTTTAGACTTTTTTGGTGAGTTATATAATCTTTTGTACAGTGAGTATTGAGTTTATTCCTATTTATATTTTCTTGTCTTCAACGATTTTGATTTTTGACCAAAGTATCTTTACAGATATTACTGTAAGACCAATTATTGAGTTAAGATTAGTAGTTAGGTAAAACTCTCATCAAAGTAATAATTTCATAATTTAAATCTTTAATATTGTAGATAAAATTTGTTCAAAATAGTCTTACATGCAATGTCAGAGGTTTAAATTTGAGTTAACAATAAAATTTTCTTTAAGTAAAAAAAATAAAAACAAATTTAAATATCTTTTCCAGGCACCCTCCTTGGCTATTTTATTTTAGTGATGTATTTTTTTACTAAATTTGGGAGATCTTTGCCCCATGCATCATATATAAATCCCTAATAACACTTCTAATGACATTTAACAAGAACTCTATCATTAATATTTTGTCCCCATCTTTTATTGTTTGCTTTCTTCTTTTACTCTAGTGTCTTATTATGAATTTAAAATACAAATATTCTATTTTAAAATTGTTATATACTCGGATTTCCAATTTTTTTCATTTTTCTTATACACGTTAAAAGAGAGATACAAAACAAATCTAAACCCACAATTTTCATATGTATGGAGTCACAAATTCTGCATAAAAATAATTGTCTCTTTATTTTTCTGAATTTATGACTATTATTAATTTTCAAAAGAAAATGAGAGAATATAAATTACAAATATTTTGTTGGCCCACTTCTCTCTTTTTTATATCTTATTGGGCTAACTTGACGAGGAATATTCATACCCATCTTGCAAGTTCCTCAGAAGCATTGTTTTGGTTCTGAAACAAATGGAGCTGAGTAGCCTTCACAAAACGATGAACTGAAGAAGACATTAGTGAATATCTTCCTTAAACAAAGATGCGAAACATCAAACATGTTAAGGACAAGGTATGTTGTTTCTGTTTCCATCCCAAAGTTTCCTCCATTTCTTCTTTATATCATAATTATATCATAATTACCAATGTGGAATTTAATAAGATTTTAGGATCCTTTGTGAAGATGAAGCTTTACCCCACTGCTATTTCTCTTTCTAAACAAATGGAGCTTAGGGGAATTACGCAAGACATTGTTAATCTGAGCATCTTGATCAATTATTACTGCCATGTGGGTCAGTTGGGTTTTGCTTTCTCTGTGTTGGGCAAGATTCTCAAGATAGGTTATCAACCTGATACTATAACCTTCACATTATTGGATACTCAATATCCATGGACGATCCCTTCATTTCCTAGAGTAGCCCCCAGTGGCTTTTAACTATGGTGGTGCAGTGTGGACCCATTAACATAAAAGATAAACAGTTGAACCCAAAATTTGGTACTTAGCTTTTAGCATTGACTTGTGTTATAAAATTTGGAGATTCTACTGCAGGATACAGGTTTCCTTAATGTTGATAACTATCCTATTCATATTCACTATCACAAGTTCTTCATTGTTGGCGAGGGGTTTGGTAGACAATCCAGGAGTGTGGTTTATGCGTTTCCATCTTGAGGAGCACACATCTTGGGGTCTTGCCATGGCTTTCATTGTGAAAGATGGTTCTGCAGTATCTGAGTACTTGCTTCCTCCTCTCCCAGAAGATTTTCCTTCCTGTTGAGTCTTCTGCAGCTACATGGCAAAGTGCGAAATTTTTCAATGACTTTGTTTGTTAGAAATTAACTTACTAGAGTTACAGTCATAGAGCTCTTAGTGTAATCAGTTTTGCATATTAAGCCGGTGTTATTTTATTTCGGGTAGAAACAGAGGAAGGTTCTTTATCTTCTGTTAGATTGACTTGTTAAATTACTTTAGCATTATTCTTAAATTAGTAGGTGTCAATTTACCCTCCTCTTGATTCCATTAGCATTTTCACTAATTCCCATTATAAGGTTTCTTAATATCTGTTTTGCACACATTAGGTTTATTTTTTGTTCCCTTTCCTCTGCAGGGTTTTATATTGGCAAAAAGTGCTTACTTAAAACATTTTTTTTTCCCTGTTTTCTCTTTTTCAAAATTTTGGATTCTAAGTTTTCCATTCCCAAGGAAGTGGAAAAGGTTCTAGAATGGGAACTTGCTCATTTTGAAGATCAATGAGGAATCCAAGGCCGAATGATCCTTACATTCTCTGTCTTTCAATCTCTGAGATTGTCACTCAGGCTCACTCAGTTTTTGAGTCCAAAATTGCCACACTTTGTGTTCAGTTGTTGAGAAATGTTGTTGAGTGTATGCCACTTGTCAATGAAGCGTTGCTCGTCATCTGCTTTAAGACTCTCAAGCCTTACTAGCTGTTGCTCGCAGAAACTCTGAGAGGTTTACAAGATTGAGGCTGAAGCAATTGATGATTGTTGACCACCATTGATAGTGAGTTAATACCTCGCCCACACTCTCATTAGAATATGAATCAGATGTGAACATTAATTCCTTTTCAGTCTGCTGGGCTAGTCATGCTTTAATTTGATCCTATCTTTTCTTGATGAGATACTGATATTTTTTGGATACTTAATTCTTTTGATATCAGCATCTAGCGGTGTTGTTACTTGTTGTTTGAGAATCTCAGGTCTGATTTTGACTCTAAACTAGCTGTGATCTTCATCCCATCTTCATGATTTCTCTTTTTCATGGCAGATTATGCTACTATGTTGTCTTGAGTTCACAAAGAATATTGTTCACAGGCTCCTGGCCCAGTGTTTGCCAACTGCAAAGCTTGCTGAAGTCCCAGGTTGAATAGTTTTAGCATCAATGTTATTGTCCCCTTTATGTATATAGCCAGTGCAACTTACTATAGTCCTCCAAAGTTGTTGGCCTCACCCCTTGTACAGAGGCTTTGTTTAGTTTAAATAAATTGTTTCGATAGTTGGGTGTCTAAAGCAAGTAAGTTTGTAAAGGCCTCACCCCTCTATGTATATGAATTTGTATGAATTTTTCTTATAAGTTTTTCGTTTGTATTTTCAACCCTCTCAATTACTTAAAACTAAATCCCGTTTAACAGTTTTTGTTGGTCCTTGTGTTTGATTGCAAAAGTAACAAAGGTGTTTAGTACAAACGTTAAATGTGTTCGATCACCAGCTTTAGTATAAACTATTTCTTGGTCACTAGTATAACTCATCAAACTTGCTAGTCTAGTCTTATTTTTTAAAACAGTCATCCAAGAGCATTGGCAGGAATATTACAATAATTGCTCATTGAATGTATGAATGACATACCTTAACTTGTTTTTTAATTTAATTCTCAGTCATTTGATGAAGTCTTCACTTGAGCTCATCTTTAACTTCTGATTACTGTTCTATTTTTTTCTTTATCATTTCAATATCAGTTTCTAACTTTCTGTTTCTTTGTCTGTATATAAGTATATAAAGTAATTTCACTGCAAAAAAGAAGTCGCATTAATTAGATAAACATGAATGTAAAATTAAGTAGTAAATAGTGATAAATGAATCTATACTAAAAAAGTAGTCAGGTAGTGGGTATGAAGAATATATATATATAAATTCATATAGTGATTAATGTAAATGAGAAGTTAGTGAACTTAAAGCATATATGTTATAAAAAATGAAAGATTAGTTAATCTTAGTTCACTTATTTAAACAAAGGTATAGATTGTGATACCAATATTCTTTGTTGAAATATGAGAAAGTAGGATAACAATGGCACATAAGAATAAGTCACCTAAGAAAAAACTCACATTATATTTACTTTTGGGTTTGATTTGAAATCAGTTTATTCTCAAATGGTTTAAAAAGAGATATTTTGTCTCTTATGATTCACTACCTTAATACATAACATGATTTTTTTTAACTAATTTTTGAAGGAAGACATATGTTAGAGTTTAAAATTTTGTTATTACTCAAATCTCAATTGTGATTATACATATTTTATAAAATAAGTGAATCATTATTTTATAACATGATGAAATCATTGATAATTTATTTTTTGTTCATCATCATCTTAATTCAACTGTAAGTATAATTATATTGTATAAGTATTATAATTTTAGTATACCGAATATAGTTATTTGAGACTAAATAAAATAGTTCTTGTAAATATGTGATTATTATAACATAAGAAATCATAATGGTAAAATATGTGATTGTTATAACATAAAAGTGTTAGTCTTTAAAGTACAGTGATCACAATAATTTAATCAAATCACAAAATAAGTAAATTAAATTTTATCAAAAAAAGCTACTAAAATAATTTTTTTATATCATTATCATATATTTTTACAAATTTACTAAAGACATATAAAAGAAATAAGTCATTTTTAATTTTTTTGTAGAAAAATCATTATAGATGTCAACTTGTAAAATTTCTTTTATTTCTTTTATTATTTTTAAATATTAATAAGATATACTTATAACCTATGTAAGAGAAAGCTCAACTCTCAATTTTATTATTACGGTATGAAATCTTGTGAGCGCTCTCAATTACTATTTATTAGTGGCATATAAGCAACAAAATCATTCGTCCAAAGAAAGAAAAAATTGGTAAAAACTTTTGGTTGAAATAGCATTACTTTATTTTTCATATTAAATTATTTTTATAAAAATACAGAATTTATAATTATTTATGTGATTAATTTATACAAAATATTAAAAAATTTACTTGAAATTCACTTTTGAACAATAATTAATATATATTTAAAATAATAATAATATTATTATTACTATTATTATGTATATATGTATTTATACCTATTATCTTTTAATTTTATATTTTTATTTTTATATTTATAATTTAAATTTGTTACTTGACATGTGAGAAAGAATGAGATAGGTGATAAGTAATTTTCATTTAAAAATCAATTCTTATATTATTATATCAAACAATATATATACTTATTTTTATACTTTATTTAATATTATTTATTATACATATTTTTTTAACAATTTTTTTACTCAATTATATCTTTTAAAAAAGATATAAATAGTCTTATATCTTTTTTTTTATCCAGGAGGTCTTTTTGACTCCCATTTCAGGTGTGAGTCTTTGACCATTAATCTGGGGTTGGTCAGGTGGTAAATAAAGTCCTGGCCAAAGTTGTTATTAGGACCGAACTCATGCAAATCACAAATTATTGGTCCTTAACAAAGAAGACATTAACCAAAACATGTCAATTGTTTGGTTAAATAGTCTTATATCTATTAAAATAATATTATTTATTATATATATATTTTAATATTTTTTTTAGAGAGGGTGTGAATAATGTTACACCAACGGCTGTAAGAGAAACATTTTTCGTTTGGAAATTCTGACAGACATACGAACGTGAGGTACGAGATGTCACAAAGGCGAACCAGTTTAAGCATTACAAGCACTTTCACAGTTTCACTAAACCAACACAAACACAATTTGAATGCAACACTCAGCAGAGGAACTGAGGAGATATCCTTAAACAAAGAAACATGTTGAATGCAACAACAATGTCAAGATTAAGATTAAGGTATGCTCCTTTTCTCATCCCAAACTTTCCTCCTTTTCTTCCATACCCCGAATCTCAGCTCTTGAATGCGAGGCTATTCTCTCATTCTCAGCCCCCAAACCTTAACCTTGATAATTATAATGTTGACGATGCCCTTCTCTCATTCAATCGCATGCTCCATCTGCGTCCTACCCCACCCATCTGGGAATTTGGAAATATTTTAGGATCCCTTGTGAAGATGAAGCATTACCCCACTGCTATTTCTCTTTCTAAACAAATGGAGCTTAGGGGAATTACGCAAAACATTGTTACTCTGAACATCTTGATCAATTGTTACTGCCATGCGGGTCACATGGCTTTTGCTTTCTCTGTGTTGGGCAAGATTCTCAAAATGGGTTATCAGCCAGATACCATAACCTTCACAACTATAATGAAAGGTCTATGTACTAATGGAGATGTTCAAAAAGCACTGCACTTTCATGACACTGTTGTAGCACAAGGATATCTGTTAAATGAAGTTAGTTACGGGACTTTGATCAATGGGGTGTGTAAAATAGGACAGGCAAGAGCTGCCATGCAGTTGCTGAGAAAGATTGAAGGAAAAGTGGTTAAACCTAACGTAGTCATGTACAGCACAATCATTGACAGCCTATGCAAAGATAAACTTGTAACTGAGGCCCATGATTTATATTCTGAAATGGTTGTCAAGGGAATTTCTCCTAATGTTGTCACTTACACTACTTTAATCTATGGTTTGTGCATTGTGGGTCAATTGAAAGAAGCAATTAGTCTATCAAATGAAATGGCATTTAAGAATATTCTCCCAACCGTTTATACATTTAATATTTTGGTTGATGCATTTTGTAAGGAAGGAAAGGTTAAAGAAGCTAAAAATGTGTTAGCTGTGATGATAAAAGAAGGTGTGAAACCTGATATTGTTACTTATAATACTTTAATGGATGGGTATTGCTTAGTTAATCAAATGAACAAGGCAAAATATGTATTCAACACTATGGCCAAAAGGGGAGTGGTACCTAATGTTCAGAGCTACAACATCATGATTAATGGATTCTGCAAGATTAAAATGATGGATGAAGTCATGAATCTCTTTAAAGAAATGGATCGCAAACAACATTTGGTTCCCAATACAGTAACTTACAGCACTCTTATTGATGGCATGTGCAAATCAGGGAGAATCTCTTATGTTTGGGAGCTTGTTGATGAGATGCATGATAGAGGTCAACCTGCTAATGTAATCACTTACAATTCCTTGTTGGATGCTTTATGCAAAAACCATCATCTAGACAAGGCAATAGCATTAGTCAAGAAAATTGAAGAGCAGGGAATTCAGCCAAATGTGTACACATACACTATACTTATTGATGGACTATGCAAAGTTGGAAGACTTAAGAATGCACAAGAGGTTTTTGAGGATCTTTTGATTAAAGGCTATCATGTAGATGCCCCTGCATACACTGTTATGATCAATGGGCTTTGTAAAGAGGGCTTTTTTGATGAAGCATTGGCCTTGCGGTCAAAAATGGAAGAAAATGGTTGCATCACTAATGCGGTAACTTTTGAAATAATTATTCGTGCTCTTTTTGAAAATGATGAGAATGATAAGGCAGAGAAACTTCTTCGTGAAATGATCGCTAGGGGCTTGTTGAAAGGATAAAAGGACGTGAAACACCTCAGTTCCAATTGAAATTACATTTCTATTGCTGTTGAATTTTTATGAATGATTACTAAATTTTATATCTTTTGGGTCAGATGCAATGGCCTCGCTGCTGCTGAAGTTTTGATTATCTCCTATTTATTAAATTAATTTTGTACATGTGTTATTGGTGGACTTATGAGGCTTGAGATGGTTGTCATCCTTCTTCCTTGGTTAATCCCAGTCTGCTTTATTGACTCTTAGGATCTTCCTTGTCATTGCTTATGGGGTTAGTGTTTAAGATGTCTTGATAGTAGCTCAAGTTGAGTTCTTGATTGGTGTCATATGAGATGATATATTGGCCTTTTGATCATGCAACAAACCAAGCAGAAACTGAATAGATATTACACATGATTTTATCTCCAATTCACTGCACCTCTTACCCTGAAAATTACAAAGTTGTGAAAAATCAGTGGTTCCAGATTATGAGCCTTTTAATCGTTATGTTATAGATTCTTTGTTATCTTTCTGCTGTTCTACTTGTTTTTCTTTCACTTTATATGAGGAGTACCACACTAATTTCTTTGACTGTTGATATACTTTGATGAGCAGGTGTGGTTTATTAGGCTGTCTTTCTGAAATTGTTGGCAAAAAACTTCAATCATAGCATTAATGATTCATTCAGAAGCTTTGGTTTTCATTTCAACATTCAAAACGAATCCATTTGCTAAAATGCCCCCTCTTTTCTTTTTCCTTTTCAACTTTTTGATCATTCAAATCAGGGCCTAAGTCGCAGCATATTAAATTAGCCATCTAACCTTCAAAAACATCGAGTCATATTATGCTAGTCAGTTGATGCTTTCCTAACAGATGAAGAAATTATACTGATTAAATCTCTGGTATTATGTGCTAAAGCTTTTTGATAACACCTGATGTTTTTCTTAACAGAAGATATTGTGTATGAAACAATTTCTTGGAGATTGGTTAATATCTTTCAATTATCTCAAAATAGTTTATCATTTTCATAGTTGCATGTTCCTCAGTTGTAAGTTTTGGAAATTTAAAAGCATGTTCTAAAAGCTATTATTAGTCAAACCTGGTTTGGAGCTTTGGTGCTTGTTATCGGGAGCCACTGTCATATAGGCAGTGGAGTTTCTCTAATTCCAGGTGTAAACTACATGATGCTTCTTGGGTGATTTTTAAGTTCTCTGCATTTTGATTGCTATAGATGTGTTAAAAGGATAAAAGAAGGTGAAACAGTTCAGATCCCTTTGAAATTGCATTTCTATTGTTGTTGAATTTGTTTGAATGATGAGTACATTTTATTTCACTTGGGTAAGAGGAGTTGAGCTATGCAATGTCCTCACTGCCGCTCAAGTTTTGATTAACTCATGTTTATTTAATTGATTTTGGTCTTGTATTGTTGGTTGACTTTTTGAGTCTCGACATGGCTATCATCCATCTTTCTTGGGTAATCCCAATCTGCCTTATTGACTCTTGGGATCTTCCTAGTCATTGCTCAATGCTCATGGGGTTAGTGTTTAAGATGTCTTTATAGTAGCTGAATTTGTGTTCTTGATTCTGTCTTGTGGGATGACATATATTCCCTTTTATCATGCAACAAAGTGAGCCGAAACTGAATGGATTGTTACACATTATTTCATCTTTACTCCAGTTGCACCTATTACCCTGAATATTTCAAAGTTATGACAGCTTGAACCTGTTAACAGCTTTTGCTTTATATCAAGTGCTTGTTGCTAAAAGTGGTACTTTAATTGATCATGATTTTTCGCGCATCGTTGTTGGTGTATATGCATTCTTTATAATTGTTGTTTGATAACATTAACAATACCTGTTGTTCGTTGTTAATTTTTGCTTCTCATTTTTATTTTATGTGTGCGCTTTAGTCTACGTAGAAAAGCTAAGACTCTTCTAAGCAATTATTTGAACAGGTGTTCCCTTAGGCTATGTTTGGATTAAGTTGCAACAAACATTCACAAGACTCAATCCAGCTTTATACATCAAAAGAATAATACTACATAGCACACCATTAAATTTGCTTCTATTTGCTTCTAGATCTGTACACTTCATTTTAAAACACAAATTCATATGTAATCAAATAGGAAAATATTAGTCTTACAATTTTTTTTAGGAGTGTATTACTATTCACATTCTTTTTAAGGATTGTGATTAAGTGAAAAAATGTGATAAGAAAAAAAAATACATGATTAATAAATAGTATGAAAAAAAATATAAAAAGTGATGTAAGAGAAAAAATAATAAAAAAATCAGGGTTAAATCAAATAATTTTACATAACTCAAATGGTTGTTTATGCGTATCTCTAATAAAAAGATGAGAAAATAAAAGGGGAAGAGAATGCATGTCAGATAAAATATTTGTTACAGCCCAAAATTGTGACCCCACCATGCAAAAGCCTGATGGTTTTTTTTCCCCTCAATTTGATCCTCACCATATGTGCTCCTCATACTCACTAGCTGGTTGTTCTTTATGGCAGTCAGTATTGCATTTCAGGCAAGCCATATTTCTTGCATAATTGTAGAAATCACATTTACAGGAAGCAATACATGAAACAAAAAAATTTTAGTATGCAAGGAGATAAGTGTGGGGCGTGGAGAAGAAAAACAATGGACTCACTTGGGACAACTCCAATCCCCAAGATATTTCTTGGGATTTGGGTTTGGCTCTAGACAGCGCAAACACTTCACTTTACTAGCAAAATTCATGAACCCACACCTTCGTAGGAAAATTCATGAAATAATAGAACTAATTGTTAAGAGTCAATGTCCACATAACATATACAGGAAATAACACATGAAACAAGAAATTTTTAAGGTGCTAGGAGAGGGGTTGGGGGGGGGGGGGGAGAGGAAGAGGACTCACTTGGTGCAACTCCAATCCCCAGGATGTTTGTTGGGCCTTGGCTCAGGACAACACAAACACTTCACATTATTAGCACAATTCATGAATCCACACTTACATATACAGTAAAATTCATGAAACTGTAACTAATTGATAAAAGTCAATATCCACACATTGATTCTAGTCATCCAAATGTCCACATAACACATGCAGGAAGTAACACATGAAACAAGAAGTTTTTAAGGTGCTAGGAGAGGGGGTTGGGAGGGGGGGGAGAGGAAGAGGACTCACTTAGGGCAACTCCAATTCCTAGGATGTTTCTTGGGCCTTGGCTCAAGACAATCAAACACTTCACATTACTAGCACAATTCATGAATCCGCACCTACATACACAGTAAAATTCATGAAATTGTATCTAACTGATAAAAGTCAATGTCCACACATTGATTCTAGTCGTCCAGTGCTATAATTGGATATTAATCATCATAATATAATATAAATTATGCTCTTACTCATATTCAAGCTGAAGCTCCCTTTAGCTGAAATTTAAAGATGTTTGTGAATGAGAATTGTGATTAACAATTTTAGCAAGAGATGGATAAAAGAATATAAAGGAGCAATAAATTATTGTAATAGCATTATAGTAACAGTGTTAATGTCAGCAGCTAGTACCATAACATATACAACGATAATATAGCCCAAGAATTACAGTAAAAATAAAGGAAAGAAGGGGTCTTAAGGGCATGATTTAATCAATAAAAATCATAATATATATGGTCATCCACACCCGAAAAGGTCAAAACTTCATCCCTACAGCCTACACCATAAGGCAGCGATAAAATGCACAGTATAAATTAGACTGCAGCAGCAACAGAGGATGTGCAGAGCTTAAACATACAATCAAATGTATAATATACTAAAATATTTACATGACATGAGATTATGTGTATTCCAGCGATTGCTAAATATGATCATATGGATGAGTTTGTTGGAACAGAACTTCCAAAACTGAACCTTTAAGGAATCCCATTATTAATGCGAAGAAAGAGATTGTGTCCTAACATTAGTCATTAGTGCCAAATGCAGCTGTCCAACAAAAGTGCAAATTTTTTGGTGAAAGAATTCATAACATAAAACAGATAGCACGCTGAATAGTATTTTTAAACAAATGTTTGAAACATTTGTCTGAAATCTATAATTAAAAGTATGAATTTACTATGTTTAACTTAAAACATCCAATTGAAATTTTTCTTAGAGCAAAAGAAAGATATCCTAGTAGAAAAGGGCCCCTAAAAATCAAGGCATACAGGCAATTATAACTGTCAAATTGTATATCACAAGTTTTTAAACTTTGGCTGACTGGATTAGGCTTCAATAAGGGCCCAACCAAGAAAGAAAGCTTACTTTATCAGGTAATTTTAGAAACTAAAAATTTAATGAGAAAGAGAAGAAGCATGAAGAATGGTAACAGAATATAAAGACAGATTAGAAAAACGGTTACCATGTTAACAATGTGTGAAAGTTATCAATGTTTAAATTTATCAACAGTTATCAAAATTTAAATTATTAACATAAAATTGATTCATCCGCTATCATTGGAAACAGTAACTATAAATATGTCAATAGGACTTTTCTTGTCAGTAAAAATAGGAGGCTTACTACTGTGGGCAAGTCCAATCCCCTTTTTACCTTTAAACTTCATTTGTATTGACCCACTTTGGCAGCCCTTCTGTTTTGCATTTTAGACAGCGTATGTTTCTGGAGAAATTCAAAAAATTGCATCTGTAGCAAAACCAAAGAGCAATTGTCAGCAG
Source organism: Ormosia semicastrata (assembly GCA_029884595.1). Classification (NCBI taxonomy): domain Eukaryota; kingdom Viridiplantae; phylum Streptophyta; class Magnoliopsida; order Fabales; family Fabaceae; genus Ormosia; species Ormosia semicastrata. The sequence continues at coordinate 137,813,878 of JAQQTO010000063.1, forward strand.
ACCAGAAGGCACCAAATACGGGATAGTTGAACACAAGTATTTGATGACAGCATGACTACGGACAACAGAGTAAAAACACAAGAAAAATCTTATCTGAATAATTTGTCTTTAAGATACTAAGTCAATTTGACATGCATAATTGCCTATGGACAACAGAGAAAGCTTCTGAAACAAAAATCCATAGAAGTGGCCAAGAGGGCACTTCATATAATTCTATTGTTATTAACTCACATTATCAGACTTTTGAAAGGAAGCTGAGAAACACATTTGAAATTGACTGTGCCTTAGGAGAAAAGCTAGTAAGCAACTAGAGGACTCACTCAGGACAGATCCAATCTCCCTGCTCCATTTCAACAGTAGGCAGATCAATATCCTTAGGCCTGTCTTCATTACAATTTAGGGATTCTTATTGTAAACTAATTAAGGAGATGAACTTTTATTAGTGTCAATTAAGAACCTTAAATTTATTAAACAATTATTAATAAAAAATATCATAAAGATAAAAAAAATCCCCAAGTTGACATATGAAAATTATTTATAACATGATAAAATTTATAGCATATATGACCTAATTTGTTTTTTCAATTGATGAAGATTATCAAAATATTTTTTTATTTATGAAAAATTTAAAAAAAGTAATATTAAAGTTGAAGTCTATTATCAAAATAAAATTGAGGTCTATAATGATAATAAAATCAATATCCTTAGGCCTATCTTCATTACAATTTAGGGATTCTTATTGTAAACTAATTAAGGAGATGAACTTTTATTAGTGTCAATTAAGAACCTTAAATTTATTAAACAATTATTAATAAAAAATATCATAAAGATAAAAAAAATCCCCAAGTTGACATATGAAAATTATTTATAACGTGATAAAATTTATAGCATATATGACCTAATTTGTTTTTTCAATTGATGAATATTATCAAAATATTTTTTTATTTATGAAAATATTAAAAAAATTAATATTAAAGTTGAAGTCCATTATCAAAATAAAATTGAGGTCTATACTGATAATTATTCTGGTATTTGTTTTTTTTAATGAGTACAAATACTTATGATAAATTATCAAATATTTATTAATTAGTAGTTATATTTCATATGCTATTAAATATTTATTGTAAAATCAACAACTAATAAATATTTAACAACTCACATTCCGTACGATACTTATAAAAGTGTCATAACAACTCTCTTTTTTTTGTCTTTTAACTAATATAAGTTTTAATTTCAAAGTCCTTAATTAATTATTACAATAAATTGGGGTTACTTGTATTTTTTTCCTTAAAAAAAAAGTTTGAGATCAACAACTATTAACACAACTAGTAAGTGTGAATCACATCAATTAAGTTGACAAGTGACTTCACCCTAACCCGTAGTCCTTTTTTATATAACTAGATTAAAATATTATCAAAATTACAACAAGGCCTTTTTTCTTTGTTTCTCAAAGCCTTTATTACAAAAATGTCATTTTTAATCTTGAGAGTAGATCCATTTATACCCGGTGTAAGTCTTAGGCAATTACATTGTTGAGTGTTAATTTAAATAATTTAATTGTTGAATCAATTGATATTATCTTGATGATCATACATATTATAGTATTAGAAAATTTAGGATCAATACAGACTTTCACAAATAATTCACCAATAACAAATTTTTATAAAATTTAAACCTCAACCAATTTAATTGATGTGATTTGCTCTTTCCAGTTGCATCAACTGTTTGTTAACTGATGATCATACATACTAAATTTTAGATAAACTAGGGGCATTTATAGGTATATATATAATCTAAGTCTATATTTACTTATATTTAAATTGTGATAAACTAGGCACTTATATTAAAGTTGTGAGATTAAGTATAACTCATTTTTAAATTAAATGGAATTTTGTAGGCTTGATCTATATCAAGAGAACTTTCAATTGAAGGGTTGGATTGATAAAATTCAATGTGAATAAATGTTATTAAACGATGTATGTATGTTAAGATTTACATAGACTTACACGTGATATAAGTGGATTCTTACTCATCATGTCAAGACTTACACATGTGAAGAAACTTTGATCAAAGATAAAAAGAAAAATAATACTTTAGTTTTATTATAATTTTTTAAATGATCTAAATTATATATTTATTTTAAGTTAAATTAATTAGATGCATAATTTATAAATCAAGAATAAAGTTACAAATTATGAGTTATTTTTTGATAAAGATTGTATCTATTTTCTTTTTTTAATATATCTATTATTTTTATTGAAATTGTAAGTATCACTTAACCTTTGATTAAATAAATTTAGTTTATAATAAAAATAAATAATTAATTCATGGATTTTGTACATTTTAAAGTTTTTAAAATAGGCCTCTATAATTTAAAAACTATAAATAAGTCTCTATAGTTTTGAAAAACATTTCAGTTGGATCATTGTTGCGACCTAAAATAGATTGAAAACAATGATCTCATTAAAAAAGATTTTAAATTATAAGGACTCATTTATTTATTTATTTATTTTGGTACAATGATTTATAGTTTTTAAATTATAAGAATTTATTTAAAAGGAATAGTATTAATATAGACTTAGATTCATTGTGAATCATATACATGACATAATATTCATCATTAAATTTCATAATATCATATATTTATAATTTTAAATAATATTTTGAATGATGAATGTGATGTTACGTATAAAATTCACCTTAAATTCGAACTTATATTTACATTTCTCATTTAAAAATTTCTAAAATGTTTATGTACTTGTAGATTTAATTTAGCATTTATCTTGCATAATTTATGCAACCCGCTAACCTAAAGTTCTAAGTCTCTACTATATATAAAAAAAAAAAAAAAAGAAAAGAAGAAGAAATGGTTAATAAATAAAAAGTGTTGAACGTTCCAATCTTAAAGTTGGAAGAAAGACGTGGAACAGAGGATTATTAAGAGAGTTTTGTAGCTATTGCCTTAGATTTATTTACTCTTCCGTTTTAGAAGCAAGTTTTAAAGCCAAATTTCATAGCAATAAGCTAATATAGAGAGATAAACCAATCAATGCCTGCCGAATCTCTTTTTTATAAAGGAAATGTAAAGAAGGGGGTTCTTCTTTTTGGGAGATTTTCTTGCTAAGGAGCTATTACTTGCTACTTAAGAAAAGCTGGGTTTTGAGAGAAAGTGAAAAGTGAGATTGTAAAGAAAAGAATTGAATAGAAAGTTTTTTTCCAAGTTGTTTTCCTGAAGCACGGAGGTATTTTGTTTGTTTTTTTTCTTATGCTTTGACTTCGCCATTATTGTTTCATCTAAATTTCGCATCTTCCATTAAACTTGTTCATCTTCCTCAACCTCCCATCACCCACCAAAACCATCATAAAAACCACCTATCCTTCAACTTCCGCAACCAACCTCACCACAACCCATTATCGAATAAACCGTTCGAAGAAGACCGTCGAACCTCATTAAAGGATCATTCCCCTCACCAGACCATCGAACATTAAGCCGGATCCTTTTATCTTCGGAGAAGGATCGAACCCAACACAAAATCTCTCCCTTCAATCGACGGTCGAACCCAACACAAAATCTCCCTTAAACCGTAGGTCGAACCCAACAAAATTTCTCCCTTCTACCAACCGTCGAACCTAACCAAGTCCCTCTCCACACCGACCGTCGAACCCAACCATCTTCCACCTCCCTTCAACCTCCTAAACACCTACCTTGAATCACCATTCTAACCAACTACTAATGGGCCCCCAGTGTAAAACCTTCACCACTCTCCCGACAACCAAATCCATCTCAACCGACCGTCGAACCTAAAATTTAAATGGGACAAGAGAAAATTAGAGAATTCTTATGATCACAATCCAGAATACCGTTGGATAAAAAACCGAATATATCCTTCCCAATACGTACGATACCTCACTTTTTTTTAATGAAAACCTCTTTTTTTCCTTATCAGAGGCTACGAGCCTCTGTTTTCTGCTTTCTTCCTTTATTATTTTATTTTTTTAACAGTAGTATGTATGTTTTAAGAAGGAATTTATAACAAAAAGTATGATAAAAGAAGAGGGTTCTGCTGGGTTGGGCTTCCTGGTTATTTTACTTTTTTGTGTTCCAAGGTCTCCTCTTGAGTTTGGATAGATAAATCATGTTTGTTAAATTTTTAAAATCGACTTTGTTTATCATATTTATTTTTATTGTTTTTCTTTTCTTTTTCTTTAGTTGTTGGTTTTTTTAGAAAAATAAAATAATTAAACGTTATTGAGAAATTATAAAATCGGGTTAGGAAATTTACAATGTGATTTGCATAATCTCTTTTTTTTGGGAATCATTTAAGTTGCGACAACTCGATGATTCATAAAATCTTCTTTTTCTTCTTTTTTATTTATCTATTTTTTTAAAAAAATGATAAAACAAATATTTTCAAAAGTTATAAAGTTCTACACAATCAATTTAAGGTACCGTTTTTAGAATGGGTGTGTTAGGGGTCTTTGTGGGATTAAGTTTTCCGCCCTTCCTTATCCATAGAATTTTCGATTAGATCATTTCCAAAGAAAGGTTTTCTAATTCTTCCTAATTTAAATAAAATTGGTGGCGACTCTATTTTCATATTTTAAAACCTTATGAGTTGCTCCATTCGCCACGATCCCGGTCGCGACAAACCCGCTAACCTAAAGTGTAGAAAAGGAAATGGTTAAAGTGTCGAATGTTCCAATCTTAAAGTTGCCATATTTAAGAGAGTTTTATTTATTTACTGCTTCCAATTTAGATCTTAATTTCATAGCAATAGCTATAAGAAAACCCTGATCAAAGTTTTTTTTTAAAGGAAAAATTAATGCTAAGGACCGTTAAGAAATTATATTTAACTTAAATAGATAAAATAATTAAAATTATTAAGAAGGAATATTCCTATTTTATTTAAAGAGAAGGACCATCTCATTTTGTTTAATGGTAAAAATACTCTTATGTTATATTTGGTGTAAAAGAATGAAATGTCATTCTAAATTTAAATTTAGAATCAGATAATTCTTATGTTTGTTGATAAAAAGAAATATATGAAATGATATTCCCATTCTAAATTCTATTTTACAAATTTGTGAAATCTCATTCTTAAAAAAAATAGTAGAGAATGTAGTTCCATATTTTTTACGATTCTACATTTTTTACTTAATATAGTCTTATTTAATTTATAAATTGACAAGAATTACTCTTCAATAATCCACCTAACATTAACCTATCTAACACCATCTAACCAAAATCTAACTTTCAAACTTCATTCGTCATGCTTCTAAAAGAGGTGATAGAATCAAGAAAAAAATAATTTTAAATATTATTTTAAAAAATACAAATTCATATTATATATATATATATATATATAGAAGAAATTTTTTTCTTATTAAATAATTATGTCATTTATATCAATTTATATTCTCTCCTATATTATATTTTATATACCAAATTACAAAATTATTTTTCATTCCATATCTTATTAAACTGTGAAATTAAAATAGAATTTTTATTTCAATTTATCAAATTTCATTCTTATTTTTATTTTTATTTCATAAAATTTCATTCTTTGGATCACACCTAACATTAATGAAACTTCCAATACCTAATTTTTTCACGTTTCTTCTTAAAATACTTTGGAAAGACTATGACAAATGGAGATTCGGAGATTCTATGAGTAAAATAGGGTGAAATAGAACTCGCAGGCTGCTACAGGTCTAAATGCTATTGATATATTTATGCAGGATTTTGACCAATTTATGAGTAAAATAAAACCCATAGGTTGCTACAATTCTTATTTTCTTTGAGAAATATGTGAATTGACTATTTAAAGGCTCAATTCTTGAACTGCGTTGCTTGATTGCAACTTGTTGGACTCAAAAGATTATGGTCTTATGGATGGTGCTGTCATATAGATGAGCCTTTGATAGAAAAATGTTAATGAACCACAAATGATGTGAATGCAGTTACTGCCCTCTTATGAAACCAAAATGCGGTGAAACCCTACCCATTTATCTATGGTAGAATGGATCAGACACTGGCTGCCCCGTGTTTAGAATCAATAAAATGAAAATAATTTGAATTAAATTGATTTAATTTAGAAATTAAAAATTGTATTTAAAATTTATTCAAATGTATTTAAAATTTATTAAAATGAGAATTAATTTAATTTAATTTAATTATTTATATTTTTATTTTTATGAGAAATAATTAAAAATAATTATTAAAAGTAAAATAGTCTATTCATTTTAAATTAAATTAAATCTTAACAAACTCTATTAAATTTGATAGAATTTTTAAAATAAAAAAATTAAATTTATGAAATTTAAGAAATCAAGTCATTTTTTATTTGATATTATTTTAAACAAAAAATTTGATTAAATTTGATTTACAAATTAAATCTTTTTTTTAATTTTTGAATGTAATTTTCGATTGAGTTTTTGTTTCCTTCGGGCCTAGGCTCCGTTTTTATACCAAAACAATAAAAAAAAATTAGAAAACTAGAGGAGGAGTAAGAGGAGATGCAGAGCAAGCATAATGGAGAAAAAAAGAAGAGCAATTTACCCGCGATCACAACGAGGAAAAAAGCACTTGACCGTGTTGGTGAGGGCTTTTGATCCAGTGATGATGAGGACATATCATATAGTCTGGCAATGCCATTGATGAAAGTGTCGTTAGAGAAGAAAGAGATTGAGAAATTAAAGAACTTGAAAAAATTAGGAGAAATAAAATTATATGATCTTTTTATAAAATTAAAATTAAAATATTTTTTCAATAATTTTAATTTTTTTAATTTTTTAAAATTAATATTTCTTCTTATTGATATTTAATATTTTAAAAAATATATATAAACGGGTCCATGCATGTTGGCGAGTTGGCAGAGATAAAGATAACTTATTTTTATTTTTTTATTTAAATTTTAATAAATATTTTAAATTTAATTATATATATATTTTACTTAATTTATTTTATATTTATTAAAATTTAAATAAAAAAAGACAAAAAATGAAACAAAAAATATTGACAGTAATCTCCATCCGTTAGTGAGACACGGAAGAACGACTAAGCAATGAGTGAGCGGATGACACCGAAATGACTCAGCATCAATATGGATGAGATCTTCTGAATCTCATTAATTATGTTTCATTGTCACTCGTGATAATTAATAGTGTTTCACGTAAGAACACCAAACATTCAGAACACACGCCTCTTTAATAATTAGCATGCATCTTATTTTTTGTTTATTAAAACTTGTTAATGGGTATTATATTGGTTAAGAAATTAAAATAAAAATTATTAAATAAAAAAGAATTTTGTTGTATCTTTTTTCACTCTCGACCCAAAAAAGAGTTGAAAAATGGGCCATGACCCATGCGAGTTGTCGATGAAAAAATAATTATTTCATATTATTTTTTTAATATTATTATAATATTTAATTAATAATATATAAATTTATAATTAATCACATATATTAACAAATAAATTTATAATTTAAGTTTGAAATTTGAATTTTAGATGTCCTTATCTCCTTTGTGATGTATCGAAAAGATTATTCTTCTAAAACCAAAATTTATTTCGAGCATTTTATAATCATTGACATCACTACACTTTCACATGGGTAATCAGATTCAAATATAAGAAAAAAAGACAAGGACCTAAGGACACGAATTCGCAATCAGATTCAGAAATCAAAAGGCGTAATTTCCTTGCTCTTTCCTTCCATAACTCGTTCTATTTCCCTTTTGTTTTTTCCCCCTCAATTTTTACTTTGAGTTTTATTTATTTGATTTAATTTATTTATTGGTGTCTCTATATATTATAGATTGATTGATGCTTTTTACTCTCTCTCTTTCTCTCTCTCTCTCAGATTCAAATTCGAAGCTTGGAGGTGTCCCTGCTGGGCTGGCTGCAATGGCGTCTCGGAAAGTTGTTGGGTTCGTTGGGTTGGATGAGTTGAGCTTGGAGATGGCGTCGTCGCTTATTCGCCATGGTTACGCTGTCCAAGCTTTCGAGGTTCCTTTTTCTTTCTCAAAATAGAATATTCTTTCTCACTCAAATCACAATAGTCAATCCACTTTTGCCTGAAAATGATAAAAATGCACCAAGTTTCTCAACTCTATCCATACCTTTTTTTTTTGGGCACAGATTTATGTTGTTTTTTTAGGAAAAAGAAAAAAAGCCTTGCTAATTCCTAATTAATGGCACTTATTAAGGATTATTTAGAAATCGGTTTGGACACATTTAAAAAAATAAATAAAAACTACATAGAGAAGTTGGTTTGGCTCTAATCATCTTCTTAAAAAAAATGCTTGGTACATAATCTTTTAGTAGGGGTAAAAATAAAAATAACAAATTAAGAATATTAATATAAAAAGCGATCCTACACTATATATCATAAAAAGAATTTAAAATAATAATAATAACTCGAAAGTCTAATTTATTTAAATAATATTATAACGTATAAGAAGTTAGCTCAATATTTTTAGTTAAAAGAAAAAAAAAATATGAAAGTGAAATCATTAAAAAGGAATTAAATCTAAATTAACCTTTTTATAAAGTAAAGACTTAATTTTTGATAAAATATAGTGGTGTCTTTGATCTATATTGCTAACTCTATCTAGTGAAAAAAAGTTTTTGTTTATAGTTGTTGTATAATCAAATGATATTATTCGAATAAGAAAAATGATATTATACAAAAAAATTTGGGATTATCCCATGGATAAAAATATTATTACCATTTTAAAAATTAAAACTATAGTGAGGCTTAATAAATAAAAAAGGAAAAACTAAGTATGCTGGTGCAATGGGTCCCATTAAGGTGGTTAAAAGGAGTGAGAACCTTCGGCTCCTGGGAGAAGCATTGGAATTTTTCTTGCATAGATACCTGTCTAACTTGGATGCGGATTATTCTGTTTGTTAAAATCGTGTGTTTTGAAAAAAGAAAAATTTAAAAATGAAAAATAATGTTTTTGACAAAAAAAAAAAAAACTTACGAGACACTTTCTTATTTTTTGGCATTAGGATCCGCACCCTTCTAGCTTCTAGGATTAAACCCAAGTTTGACGTGGGAATCGCATCTCTGTGCCTAAAGTAGATACGTACTTCTGTAACATTATCTTGAAGCATTGGACCCGATACTGAACATATTCTTTTTTTTTTTAAATGAACAAAAGCAAAACTTTAGAAGACGTGAGGTTGCCCAATTCTAAGTTCAATACATGTCATAAGCCTCAACGATGGCTTGTAGTGGTATTTACATATGAACTACTACTAAATGTCTATTAGTAAGAATCAAATTCAAGACTTTTTTTTTTTATACTATTCGATTTTGCTAATTAAGCCAACCTTCATTAGCACCCATATTAAGCATATTAGTAATCCATGATTTGCTTCATGAAAAATTTGAGGAAATGCACCTATAAAGGGAAAATGGTAATATCCATTAAAGGAGAAACAAAAAAAAGAAAGCCTGTGAGGTCTTTAATATTTTGATATGATTATCGTAATTCTGATAATTAAATTTTAGTTGTTGTTTAAAGGACTGTGGCATTTAGAAAGGAAAATTGATCCTAGGACTTCTACTTGAACACCCACCAACTGATCTGGCATAGGTAGGTGGCCGTGGTAGTAATTTAATATTTTTAAGTTTGCTCTAATTTATGCATCTACCAACCAAAAAATCTAAGTTTGTGAAAAGTAAAACAATTAATTACATAAACAACATATATGCCTTGAGCATATTGTGATTATTGTCAATTACTTGAACTTGATCATACATCATTGTAGATAACATTTCTTGTGCAAGTCCTTTAGTTTTGTTGATTTTTTTTTAATTTTATTTTTAAATTTTCACCAATATGTGCGCATCATCTTAAAACACACCATGATACGAGCAATATAAATTTGTCAACAACAACCAAGCTTTTTTCCACTAGGTAAGGTCGGCTACATAAATCAAACGACGTCATTGTGTCCTATCATAAATCAAGTCTTCAAAAATATTATTCAAATCTAAATCTTTTTTTAATTGTTTCACCTATAATCTTTATTGGTCTTCCTCTACTTTTAGCTATTGGGCTATTCTCCACCTGATCTACTATTGTTACAGGGGCTTCTAAATGTCTTCTCCTTACATGTCTAAACCACTTAAGGCGAGATTCTCCCATCTTTTCCACAATAGGTGCTACCCCTACTTTCTCTCTAATGTATTCATTCCTAATCCTATGTTGTCTTGTATGACCACACATCTAACGCAATATTCTCATCTCCGCAACACTAATCTTATGCTCATGTTGGCTTTTTACTGCTCAACATTCAGTACCATACAACATCGCGGGCCTTATAGCTGTGCGATAAAATTTACTCTTAAACTAGAGAGGCACTTTTCTATCACAAATAACTCTTGAAGCACTCCTCCATTTCATCCATCCAGGTTGAATCCTATGGTTTACATCTCCCTTTATCTCTCCATCATTTTGTATGATAGATCCAAGATACCTAAACTGTGTGACTTGTGATATGGTATGATCTCCAATTTTCATTACTAAACTAGCATTAACACGTCACTTACTGAACTTACATTCCATATACTCCGTCTTATTCCTGCTTAGATGAAAACCTTGTGGTTTGGACATGTCAGTGAGCGAAAATATGATCTTCAAAATAATCCCTTTATGAAACTTTCAAAACATTGCTTCTCACTTAGCGTTGATAAAGTTGAAAGAAATTTCAAGTATATTTCTCTTTTATTTCATAGATATTCCCGATAATTAGCTTTCATGATATGAGCATTATAAATCAATAAAAGAAAAGTGCAAGGAGCATGTAGTCATATGTCTTGCTTCTAAAAATTTAAAGCAACTTTGATATTGCTTCCTAATAGTAGCTGTTGCTAAAACAAAAGTTACAGCAAGGTACACGTATTATTGTCAAATTACATAAAGAAGATAGAGTTCTAACATCCAAGGATTAATTGTTGAGATTAACACAATAACTTATATTGACTCTCAACATTAATGAGAATAATTGCTGTCTAGCAAAAATGAAGTTATTGTCAAGCATGAGATAATGACCTGCTAACTTGTGTCAATACATCAGACATCCTTTATGATTATTTCCTTCCATTTGTTTCTGCTTCTTCTATTATTGGACTTTTTTTTTAGGTAGACATTCTATTATTGGACTTCTATTTCATAGCAATATTGTGTTTACTAATAATTGTTCAATTGAAATAAATTGTTCTGTAGATAAGTGATCCCATCATTAAAGAACTCCTGAAGCTTGGAGGAACTAGATGTTCAAGCCCTTCTGAAGCAGGGAGAGGTAAATTGATATTTCAGCTATGTGGTTGACTATTCATAAACTATAGTTATGCTTTACATGGTAAGATAACCTCTGCTCTGGTTTGTTGCAGTACCCCATTTAAATTGAGTTAAAATAGTTGTAATATGTGATATCATTCAAATTTAATAATTTATGTACTTTTGAAATCTTAAAATCAAATGCTCGGTATGATATTAAAATTCATAAGTATCATTTGAAGGATTGGGCAAGCTAAAATTTTCCTACTGTAAAAAGAATCTTTGATTTATTGGAGGCCATAACCAACAAAAGCTGAGGCTTTTATGTATGGACCAGTTGAGGAATTTACTAGTAAACACTCAGACTAGATGCTTATCTCTTGCTTGCAGACTTGAAACTATGTAGGTACATTGAATTCAAATAGAATATTTTTGAAAACATCTACCCCTTATTGTGGTTTCATAAAAGGAATCTTATTGACAACTTGCCTCTCAAGTTTTGTTGAACTGCAAAGCTAGAACAGGCTTAGTATCTCAGTCTATATCTGGCTTGCATTAAAGAAGGTAAACTTCTGAAATATGTGTGGCTGTTACTATATGAACGATAACCAATTTATGAACTTAGTTCTGGACTTCAGGGGAACATCTTGTATTGGAAAAAATCTGCTTTGCCATATTTTCAGTTACTTGGAGTTCAGCATTTCATTATTTTTCATGGCTTTGCAGTTAATAACTAAATATCATTTAGAGAAAGATTTTTCTTAGATTAATTATTACTATTATAATTGGTGTTGACATTTTCTGGCCAAAAAAAGAAGAAAGGAATCTTGTTGCTGCTCTGACTGCTCCACTGGTGTTTTCTATGCCATGGACTGCACAATCTATATAAATTACACTTTTACGTTGACTCTGTAATATCTAACGCATATATTTCTCTTTCTCACTTGCAGATGTTGCTGCTTTAGTTGTCCTAATATCTCACGCGGATCAAACTAATGATCTAATTTTTGGGGATGAGGGTGCTTTGAAAGGTCTCTATGGGGCTTTTTGACATTAAACATTATTTATTTCCTAGGATCTTGGTTCATGTAAAGAATATTCATTTTTCGAATATGCAGGTCTAAAACCGGATACAGTTTTTATTCTCCGTTCAACTATATTACCATCAGTTCTCCATAAACTGGAGAAGGATCTGGCAGGTAACAGATGCCTTCCATATTTTTGGCTTTATAAGATGCTTGATTCTTTGTAAAAGGAGTTCCTAACAAACCATGCTTATTCTTCCATCTATCCACAATATCCTTTGTACATTCAATGTACATATGTTTGAACATCTGTTTGTTGCGGAATTCAGTGATAGGGTGTTACTACCCAAAACCATATTTGTTTATCTTGTAGAAATTCATGAGATAGCTTACATTGTTGACGCATATGTCTCTCGTGGGAGGTCTGATGCTTTGAATGAAAAAGTCACTGTAAGTTATTATCATAATATTATTACATTTATAATAATTTCTTGCTCAATTGTAGACTTGGAACAAATTTCCTGTTTATGATTGGCTAGTATACTTTGCATTGACTATTGATGCTTGAACAACTTAGATTGCATCATCAGGAAGACCAGATGCCATTGCAAGAGCACAGCCTATGCTTTCTGGTAAAGTTTTGGGAACTATTTAGTTATACAATACTCGTACTTGATTTATATATCTTAAAGTAAAGTCTCATTTTTTTTTTTAATTTTTATGTTAGCTAACTGTTGCTTTTTGTTGACAGCAATGTGTGAAAAGCTTTTCACTTTTGAGGGTGAAATTGGTGGTGGCAGGTTTACTTCCTTCTTTCTCTTGACAGACTTAATTTTACCATTAGATAAAATTCTTTAAATACACCTGTTCTTTTTGACCAAGCCTCGCAAGTTTTATTCCATGAGTTGAAAAATTACATGCTTCATAATTAACTTAGTTAATAATCCTAAGTCACTTTATATTATCTATATCAACCAAAAAGTTACTGTTATAGGCTGTTGCATGTGTTCAGTTGGGTGTATTAGATTTATTAAATTTTACCACTCTTTTATATTGCAGTAAGGTTAAAATGGTTACTGAGATGCTGGAGGGCATACACTTCATTGCTTCAGCGGAGGCTCTCTCTCTTGGTGCCAAAGCTGGAATTCATCCGTGGATAATCTATGATATAATTTCCAATGCTGCTGGAAATTCGTGGTGCGTGTTTATTTAATATGAATTAGCTAACTCTACTGTAAAATATCCTTGCACACACTTACATATTCTTGTGGACGCTTTGGGATGCATACATCTTTATTTATTTATTTGAAAATGAAGAATTTTTTAAGGCAGGAAAATTCACTACAAAATATTGGAAAAGGAGGCTCGCTATGATCACAAATGTTTTTTTGTTGTCTATAAACTCAAATGTTCTTGTTTTTGCACCAACTGAACACTGATATCAAAATGTGCTATCTACAATTAGTGCAAATTTTTTTCTCATTTGACTTATTCTCCCCCTCCCCCCTATTGGCTGATGGTGATAATTTCATTTATTTTGTAGGTTATTCAAGAATAATGTTCCTCTTTTGTTAAAGGGAGATGTTAAGCATCAAATTCTAAACACTTTTGTTAAGGAGTTGGTAAGATCAATAGAGACCAGTAGCAATTAAATATTCATATATTCACTGTGTTTTGGTTTGTCTAATGGTTATATACTTATATTAACAAAGGAATAGTCTACCATTGTTTGATTTAATAACACTTTTGTTGTAGCTACTTTAATTGTGGACTTCAAATCGTTTTTGACGACCTCACAAGGAGGAAAATTTTCCAATGGAAACTATCCATTCAAATGGTTTCTTCTTGTTAAAATTCCTTTTCCTTTCAATTGAGAGATTTCATATTAGTTGTAGTCTTTGTATGTTCTCATGTGATTATAAAATTTAAAATTGTGTAAAAGAAACTACGTATGGGCATTACAGATTATCTTAAATTTTGGAATTAAATGTCACAAATTGTATTATTGATCCATCATCCATGTCATAAGAGACTCGACGAAGTCTTACATTGGCTGTGTGGACTTAAATGATTAGAACTTTTTTCCTTCATGTTTACATGTATGATTGGACTTATAAAGCATACTACCATTAAACACAGTATAAAATCCATAAATTTACTACATATTGTATATATCATCTTAATATGATGCAAAGGGATCTGGAGTTGAATAGCTGATTTATTACTGTTAGAGATGTAAACCATTCTTGAGCCTCCACCTAATAGCTCTTAGGATGATTGGTTGACATGGTATCACAGCCCCTTTATAACCATGCTTTGTGCATGCTCCAACACCGAAGAGCTCTCGTATGAAGGAATGTGCTGAGATATAACCCATTCCTAGGTATCCACCTAATAGCTTAAGCTTTTGGGCAGATTGTTTGTTGACAATTACTATGAAATTTAATTAATATTTTAAAATAAACTTAATGCCTTAAATTTCTATTTCATATCCATGTCGTTACTTATTTCTTTTTGGTTGGAAAAGAGTCACAATATTATATCAATGTGACTCTTGATTTCAAAATTGACATTTTGTTTGCCTTGTAGCACTGTTTTTTATTCTTCTTCTAGTTATCATTATTCTTTTCCAAATATTTAATGATGGTAATCGAAAAATTTGCTTTATTAAAGGAAATCATTTTGGATACGGCCAAGTCACTTACTTTTCCACTTCCACTTTTGGCTGCTACTCATCAACAACTTATTCATGGTACAAAACTCAGTAAACTATAGAATATTCATTCACTTGGTAATTGTCCAGTTTATAAAATGCAACCCATTTGCAGCTCATATAGTTTAGCAAATTCATGTTTCAGGGGTTTCAGTTTCACATGTTTGTTGTGAAGATGATGATGGTACAGCATTAATCAAGGTTAATTTCATGGACATCTGTTCAAGCAGTTTCAACCAAAAGTTGTTGTTTTTTAAGTTTAATTCTAGTAGATGCTGCAGTGTTGTTGTTGTTTTTTTTTTCCCCTCTTAACGTCATTTTTTTCTTCATTATTTTCTTGATAGGTTTGGGAAAACGTTTATGGGGTGAAAATTTCAGATGCTGCAAATGCAGATGCATATAGCCCTGAACAACTAGCATCTGAATTTACTGCTGATTCTAAGAGTGGGAGACGGGTTGGTTTTGTTGGCCTTGGAGCAATGGGATTTGGCATGGCAACTCATTTGCTGAGTTCAAATTTCAGCGTTGTTGGTTATGACGTAATTTCTCACTGTCGAATTTTAATCTATATTGCATTAAACAAATGGAAAATTTGCTTAGAAATTTGATGATAGCATCATAATACTGAGTCGGTGACCTTCGTTGCCAATAATGCAAATGTTTGTCCACATGAAGATAGCATTGGAATCCACTTGTAAATTTTCTTTTTTCTATCCGGAATTGGAAAATCAAAAGTCAGACAAAAGTATAATATTTTGGAAGCACTTAGAATATATCTTTATAGGGATTTTATTGAAAATAACAAGGTACTGGCATATTTTATCTTAATCATTAATTAAAACAAGTGAAGTGGTAACATGATATGCATCAAAATTCAATATTCAAGGCTCATCTGGGCCAAGATGCACAAGCACTGATTCTTTGACTAAAGCTGTTTCTCACCTTATTCAGTTTATAGTGATAGTTTAGAATATGTGGTTGTGTTTGCGTATCTGCATGTACTCTGTGTCTCTTTACTTTGTCTTCTGTTGTGTTTATGCGGGTATATTGATACTTATGTATACATTAATATGTATAGAATGGGTTAATATGTATAGAATGGGTTGCATATTTGTGTATGGTCTAGAATCTGGATATTACAGTAAAGATCAAAATATTACTTGTATATCATGGAAGAAAGCTGAAATGACCACCACAAGCATCTTTTCAAATCTTTTTTTTTTTCTTTGTTTCTAGGTGTATAAACCAACTCTAACACGATTTGTAAATGCTGGTGGCTTGATTGGAAATTCTCCAGCAGAAGTGAGTAAAGGTAAATTGATACATACTTATAGACCTACAAATAAGCTGGTACAGTGGTGAACAAGAAGACAAAAAAATTAATTTTTTTCAACCCATTTGTTGGGTGAAGTCTTCCCCGGTGTAAAAATGAAAAAGCCTGAGATTTTGGTCATGACACTAGGAATTGTTTTCCTAAACTGGTACGTCATGTAAATGAAGTCAAAGTTTACCATGATTTTTGTTATTAGTGCATTCTCTACTCTTTGAAGGTAGACTATTATTGAATCCCATGCCATGATGAATTGCAAAATTGATGACTTGTCAGAAGCTTGCAACTCTTTTGGTATGCAAGTTCAAGAATGAAATAATTCATAATCTCTGAGAAAGTGTGAGAAAGAGCAAGAGAATGAAGGAAAATGATGAGAGAGAGAGAGAGAGAGAGAGAGAGAAACTGAGAAAAGTAACTGTCAAAAACTAAAACTGATATCTGAAACTGATCTCAACTGTTTTGTACAGGGGCCTAGATCACTCTAGAGTATCTAGAAAGCCTAGCCTAGAAGCTAAGCCTAACAGAATTACAACTGTAATGCTAACAGAATCACAATTGTCGTAAGCTACCATAACTAACTAATCGCATAAGTAGATCATGTTATTGAATACAGTAATAATAATGCCAGTCTATTTTATTTGGAATCTGAATTTTTCCAGGATCAAGAATATCTTCAAGAGTTCTTGTACGGTTTTTACGTTCTTGATCTTGTATATGTCCTTCTTGTGTGTACTAGTTATTAGAGTGATATTCTCAATTGTCACTTAATACGATTGATATGCTGTATTACAAATAATGAAGAAACAGACTGGGAAAATGAGAAAATAAAATTTCTACAGTTTAGGTATTAGAACTAAGCAACTCTACGTAAGCTCTTCGAGTACTGAATGATCTTTTCTGAAAATTAATTAATTGTGTGCGTGAGCAGAAGGCAAAAGAGTGGCCTGTGCCTTCTTTATTGAACCCCTTTATTCCATTTGGCCTTTTAATGCTATGTTTTTGTTATATAAGAGAACGTGCTAGATTCCTACAAATAAAATATCTCAAGCACATTTGAGTCCTCTGCATCAAGAAATTATTTACATATTATTGCTTGCAGATGTTGATGTTCTCATAATCATGGTCACGAACGAAGCTCAAGCAGAGAATGCTTTATATGGAGAATATGGTGCAGTTTCAGGTGCACATAAGTATATCAGTTACCCGTATTATTATGTGTCTTTTTTATCTGTACTGATCCTTCTTTCTGCACTATGTAGTTCTTCCACCGGGAGCATCTATTGTTCTTTCTTCTACTGTTTCTCCTGCATATGTGAGTCAGCTAGAGCGCAGATTGCATAGTATGTCTCTACTCCAGTGTGATGGTTATCTAATTCGTATTATGATATCTGAATTTCTTTCTTTCCTTTTTTATTCAAGTGCAAACTCAATTTTGGGCTTGTCAATTTGCTACTGTTATAATGTGGCTTGACTTTTAATAAGTGAATACTGTGCCATGCAAGTAGAAGGAAAACTAGATCACCAAGTTGACTTGCCTAGTTGGAAATCCTATAGGAGACATAAATTCAAGTAGAAGGAAAACTAGCATACTTCATTAATTGAGTATAAGTCTCTGGCCAAGCAAGAGGCATGAAGGTATGTTATGCTTTAGAAAATCTTCGAGAGATTAGAAGTCATCTGCTGCATTACTGGTGTCATGCACATATAGAAGTTGGTTTTGTTATATAAATCATAGATTAAAACTTCTGCACATCGGACACTCCTCATCTCTAAAACATGATTTACTGCAGTTATGTATAGTCTCTATATCTTTACATGATTTTATTTACGTGGCTAAGATTTTGATGCTAATGCTTAAAGCTCTTAAGGCAATTTGTGTTTTCTTTTATTTATTTATTTTTCATAAAATCTCTTTAATTCTTTAGAACATGTTTGACAATATTAGTTTAAATGTGAAGAATCATTTTAACAAAAAAAAAAAAAAAGTGTGCAGAATCCTCTTTTATTTCAGGATTATGGATGCTTGTGATCAAATAGGGAAGTGTTTTTCTCTAACAGTATGTACATAATATAATTTCTTATATCTGTAATGTAATTATAGGATGACTAAGAATTCAGCATGGTATAGTTAATATTGTAATGCAGTCTCAGGGTTCCCATATTTGAACCTTGGCCATGGTTACTGTTGGAAATAGATAATTATGTTGGAAGTAGGATATAATTATTATACCACTAATTAGAGTTCGTTGTATCTTAGAATTCATTGTACCCTTAGGATTCATTGTATCTTGGGAATTAAAGCTAGAATTAATTCTCATTCTTGTAAATTGTATTGATTATGTATATAAATAGTTCATCTGCTGAGTGGGTGGGTCACTCAAACAATTCAAAAATTCTCTCTAAGTTTCTTTGATATTCAAGTTGGTATCAGAGCTGGTTGATTCTGCATCTGGTCTCTCAACCCTTATCGTTTCGACATCGTTCACGTCATGTTCTATACTATTTCCATACTCGTTTATGTACTTGTTCATGTTCTTGTTCTATCTTGTTTGCATACTATTCTCATATCTTGTTTTGTCCTTTGTTCTTGTACTGTTCACACACTGTTCAGCCGCTGTCAAGGTTGCAACCTCGTCCAAAGTTCCCTCATTTGTTAGAGGAAGGGCCCCAGTGATCTCAGATGGCCATTTTCGGTCATCTCTCCAAGTCTCGTCGTTGGAAACCACCGCACGCGCTGCCTTAAAGCAATTCTGTTTCTGATTTCTTTTCTACCAAATGGCATCAGCAACAAATTCTGACAAGGGCCAGAAAAGTCCCATCTCATTTGCCTTTTTAGGAACTCCTTCAATTACTTCTGTGAAACTTAATGGCAAAAACTATATGGATTGGTGTTCAGCTGTCGAAATTTGGTTCCTCGGTCAGGGACTTTTTGATCATCTGACAACTTAAGTAGAGAAAATTGATGTTGCATTAAAGGATGAATGGCAAAAGGTTGACTATCAGTTAGTGTCTCTTTTTTGTCAGTCCATTGATCCCTCATTGCTAGTTCACTACCGTTCGTATAAGTCTTGTTATGATATTTGGAAGAAGGCTAAAAGTGTTTATGCTAATGACATTCAACAACTCTATGACTCTGTCCACAATTTGGCAACTCTTCAAATGCAGGATCATGACTTAATTTCCTATTTGAACAAAGCTCAGTCCACAATTCAGCAAGTTAAGATGCATCTAACTGATAGTGATCCTAAAAAGGTGGTAGACAAGTTAGATCAGATGTACATGGTCTTTGTTCTTCATGGCTTGCATAAGGACTTTGAAAATGTTAGAAATCAAGTCCTGACAAATCCAAACATTCCTACTGTTGATGAGCTGATTGATCGATTATTTCGTGTTCTGTTGTTTGATGTATCCCTCAAACCTGATCCTCAAGAAAACTATGCAGCCTTCTTGACAAATTCTGGTTTTGGTGGCCGTGGAAGAGGTGGTCGTGGTAATCGACCACAATGCTCTTATTGTAAACGGATGGGGCATACTCAAGATCGATGCTACTCTCTGAATGGCTTTCCAGGAAAAACTGTCAATATGTCACAAATGCAGGCACCGGATACCGCAAAAACAGATGATCCTCCACAAGAAAATAAGATTCTCTTATCTGATAATGAATATAAAGAGTACTTCAAGTTAAAGGCAGCTTCTAACAATATCTTATCCTCAGGACCTCAATCTGGTAATTCCTCAGTTTGTTTTTCTCAATCTTTGCCTTCTGGATCCTGGATTTTGGACTCTGGTGCATCAGATCATATTGCTAGTAATCCTTCATTATTTTTGAATTTATCCCCTATAAAAATTCCTTATTCAATAACCCTTGTAGATGGTTCAAAAGTTCTGGCCACTGGCATTGGGAAGATTTCTCCTCTTCCCTCTTTAAATTTAGATTCTGTTCTTCTCATTCCTGGCAGTCCTTTTAATCTACTCTCAGTTAGTAAATTGACTCACACTCTTAATTGCTTAGTAACTTTTCTTTTTGATTCTTTCTATATTCAGGACCGGAGTACGGGACAGATGATTGGCAAAGGCTCTGAATCATGTGAGCTCTATTACCTTCAACCTTCTTCCTCAACCATCTGTGCTGTGGCTAATTCTCCAAGTATCCTTCATAATCGTCTGGGTCATCTGAGTTTAAATAAATTGAAGAAAATGGTTCCTAGTCTTTCTTATTTACAGTCTCTTCAATGTGAATTTTGTCAACTTGGCAAACATGCCCGTTCTTCCTTTCACAATAAAGAAACAAGTCGGTCCAAGTCTCCTTTTGAGTTAGTTCACTCAGATATCTGAGGGCCTAGTCGCATTAGTTCAATTTTAGGCTTTTGTTATTTTGTAACTTTCATTGATGACTACTTAAGATGTACTTGGATCTACTTAATGAAAGATCGGTCTGAATTGTTAGAAAACTTTCAGAAATTTTGTTCCGAAATTTCTACTCAATTTGGTTATACAATTCACATTTTAAGAAGTGATAATGCTAAAAAGTATTTTTCTACCTCATTCAAGTCTTTTATGTCCTCAAAAGGTATGCTTCATCAATCTAGTTGTCCACACACACCACAATAGAATGGCGTTGCAGAAAGAAAACATCGACATCTGCTTGATATTGCCCGTACCTTGTTACTTCAAGCAAATGTTCCTTTAAAATTTTGGGCGGATGCGGTTCTTACTGCAGGTTACTTGATCAATATGATGCCATCTTCTGTGTTGGATAACCATATTCCTCATTCCTTTTTATTTCCTGATGGATCTACATATAAACTTCCTCTGCGCATTTTTGGTTGTACTTGTTTTGTTCATGATCTGTCTCCAAGAAAAATTAAACTTACTGCTCGTGCGATCAAGTGTATTTTCCTTGGATATTCTAGAGTACAAAAAGGTTACAGGTGTTATTCCCCTTCATTACATCGTTTCTTTGTTTCTGCAGATGTGACTTTCTTTGAAGATTCTCCATTCTTCACTTCAAAGGAAGAAACATTCCCTCCTTCTTTACCTGTTCCTTTTCTCAGCCTATTGACCACCACTCAAGAAGATAATTCTTGTCCATTGATCACTTATCATCGTCGTCATCATGAACCTTCCTCATCACCACCAGATCCCGAGCCCGGTGTTTCAGTGCCTGAACTAACTTCTCAACTGTCTCCGGACCCGCCTTCACCCATTTCTGACTTCCCAATTGCTATTCGTAAAGGTATTCGTTCCACTCGTAATCCTCACCCTATTTATAATTTTGTTAGTTATCATTGTCTTTCTCCTGTTCAATATGCTTTCACCTCTTCCTTGCCTTCTGTCTCTATTCCTAAAACTGTTCAGGAAGCTCTTTCCCATCCAGGATGGCGGCAGACAATGATTGAGGAAATGCAAGCTTTGGAATCCAACTGTACTTGGTCTTTGGTTCCTTTACCTTCAGGTAAAAATCCTGTGGGATGTCATTGCGTCTTCACTGTAAAAGTTGGCCCTAATGGTACTGTGGATCGTCTTAAGGCTCATCTTGTAGCCAAAGGTTTTACTCAAATTTTTGGGCAAGATTATGGTGATATTTTTTCTCCTGTTGCGAAAATGGCTTCGGTGAGGGTGTTTCTATCCATAGCAGCCATGAATCAATGGCCTCTACACCAGCTAGATGTCAAAAATGCCTTCTTGCATGGCGACTTGACTGAGGAGATCTATATGAAGCAACCTCCTGGCTTTATTGCTCAGGAGGAGTCCGGTTTGGTTTGTAAACTTCACAAATCACTATATGGTCTTAAACAATCTCCCTGATGTTGGTTTGGATGATTCAGCTTGGTTTTACAAAAATAAGGAATGATCAGAAGTGAAGTAGATCACTCGATTTTTTATAAGTATTCATCTAATCTGTGTATCTATCTTGTGGTTTACGTGAATGATATTGTCATAACAGGAAATGATCATGCTGAAATTCAGCAATTGAAGGAGCATCTATTTCATCATTTTGAAACAAAGGACTTGGGCAAATTGAGATATTTTCTGGGAATTGAAGTTGCTCAGTCAAAATCGGGAATTGTCATCTCCCAAAGAAAGTATGCTCTTGATATTCTTGAAGAAACTAGAATGCTGAATTGTAAACCAGATGAAACTCCCATAGATCCGAATATTAAGCTCCTTCCTAATAAAGGTGAATGATTTTCGGATCCAAGTAGATATTCAAAGATTAGTAGGAAAGCTTAATTATCTTACTGTTACTAGACCAGACATCTCTTTTGCTGTTAGTGTGGTGAGTCAATTCCTAAATTCTCTCCGTATTGATCATTGAAATGCAGTCATCAGAATTTTGAGGTTCATTAAAGGGTCACTAGGAACAGGGATAGTATATGAAAATAGAGGGCATAAGGAAATTATTGCCTACACTGATGCAGATTGGGCTGGATCTCCATGTGATAGGAGATCCACCTCAAGATATTATGTTTTCTTTGGAGGAAATCTCATTTCATGGAAAAGTAAGAAACAAAATGTCGTCGCAAGATCAAGTGCTGAAGCAGAATATCGAGCTATGGCTCTCACTACATGTGAACTAATATGGCTAAAGCAGCTCATTAAAGAGTTAAAGTTTTGTGAGGTTGGGACTATGAGATTAATTTGTGATAATCAGGCAACTCTCCATATTGCTTCTAACCCAGTCTTCCATGAACGAACCAAGCATATAGAGGTTGATTGCCATTTTATTCGTGAGAAGATTATTTCTGGGGAGATTACCACATCCTTTGTCAACTCAAATGACCAACTGGCTTATTTGCTTACCAAAGCTCTTCAGGGACCAAGGATCGCTTATATCTGCAACAAGCTAAATGCTTTTGATATCTACGCTCCAGCTTGAGGGGGAGTGTTGGAAATAGATAATTATGTTGAAAGTAGGATATAATTATTATACCACTAATTAGAATTCATTGTATCTTAGAATTCATTGTACCCTTAGGATTTATTGTATCTTGGGAATTAAAGCTAGAATTAATTCCCATTCTTGTAAATTGTATTGATTATGTATATAAATAGATCATCTGCTGAGTGGGTGGGTCACTCAAGTAATTCAGAAATTCTCTCTAAGTTTCTTTGATATTCAAGTGTTACTATTAGGATTCAGTGAGGAGAGAGAATGATAGAAACTAAAGGAAAGTGTGAGAAAGTAGAGAGAGAGAGATGAGAGAAGAGAGAGAAAGTGAATCTGAGTAAACTGAATTAACCACAGAACCTAACTTAGGTTCTGGTACTTATACAAGAGAGTCTAGAGTATGTTCTAGAACTCTGTTAGTAGTAACTGACTAACTAACTAAACAGTTGAAACAGTTTAACAACTAACA
Source organism: Ormosia semicastrata (assembly GCA_029884595.1). Taxonomy (NCBI): domain Eukaryota; kingdom Viridiplantae; phylum Streptophyta; class Magnoliopsida; order Fabales; family Fabaceae; genus Ormosia; species Ormosia semicastrata. The sequence continues at coordinate 137,837,602 of JAQQTO010000063.1, forward strand.
GTAAACAGCCTAACTAACAATTATACAAGCATACAAAATAAGCTGTAACTCAATATATTTCTATATACTCTAATAGTTACCTTTATGATGCTTGTAAGGAATATTATATTCTTCATCTTGAATGCTTTTCTCAGTTTATTCCACAGCATGCTTTTATGTCTTTAGTGAAGGATGTGATTGTGTAACCGTTGACATGAAAATATCACAGATGAAGGTAAGAATTTGAAGTTGGTGGATGCCCCTGTTTCTGGTGGTGTTAAGAGGGCCTCAAACGGAACACTTACGGTGTGAAATACATCTTTGGCTTTTATTGAAATTGCTCTTTAGATTCTGTGGACTGAGCCGTAAGTCATGTATATTTCTCAGATAATGGCTTCGGGATCCGATGATGCTCTTAAGAGTGCTGGTTTAGTCTTGGCAGGTAATAAGTACTTAGCATAAAAGTGAATAATGTTAATTCCAATTTTGGGGTTGCAGTGATTTCAGAAATAACTTTCTAGTTGATTGATGTTGATTCTTGATAATCAGCCTTGAGTGAGAAGCTTTATGTTATCAAAGGCGGTTGTGGTTCTGGAAGGTATTTTTTAATTTATTAGTCAATCATTCATTATCCATTTTCTGTCCTTTGGCTAATACTTCTTTCCATTTGCATGAAACAAGTAATGCAATGTTAATTCTGATTGGAGGTGACAGTGAAATTGAGTGAAAATGATAGTTTATTCCAAATGAATGTATAATAATAGAATAATGTATTTTGGTCTGTTTTGTTCTCTAGTGGTATAAAGATGGTCAACCAGTTGCTTGCTGGAGTTCATATAGCATCAGCTGCTGAGGCAATGGCATTTGCAGCACGATTGGGTCTGAATACAAGACTGCTGTTTGATTTTATTACAATTAGTGGGGGAACATCCTGGTACGTGTCTTCCATGAAGCGATCACTCTCTCCCCTCCCCTCTTCCCCTGACCAAATAAGAAAAATAAAATGAAGTTGCTTTGAGTTTCGTTTTTGGTAACATTTTTAGCAGTTTGTGACATTCATAATCCATCTTTCATGGTTATGGTTGTGTTTATGGCTTCTCTCTGATGCTCTGCTCATGGTTATTTCAAAAGAATTTCTGTCACAGATTGCTGTTTATTTTCATCTCTTATTTTTGGAATTTCTTAACCTCCCCCCAGTTGTCCTTTCTCTTCTTTCTTTCTCTTAATACATTCTTCTTTTATACAAAAACACATTCAAAGATTTGAATAGAAAGTGTTACTGCTAAGCTTAAATAATGTCTTACTTTGCAGGATGTTTGAAAATCGTGTCCCACACATGCTAGACAATGATTACACACCTTATTCAGCACTTGATATCTTTGTGAAGGACCTGGTCAGAATGAATCCATATTTTTCTCTATGTTTAGCAGGAGCATTGGGGAAACACTATTTAAATAAGTCATCATAATATTACGTTAGTAATATCTATTTACATATATAGGGAATTGTTACTCGTGAATCGTCTTCTTTAAAAGTTCCACTTCACCTATCAGCGATTGCTCACCAACTGTATCTGTCAGGTGCTGTATATTTACTTTGAATCTTTATGATGTATACAATCTTGGTCATCCCTATTGCAGACTTTTACTGACAAAAAAGAAAAAGAAAAAGAAAAGAAATTCCAATAAAGCCTTGTTTTATTTTGGGGCAGGCGGAGGGGATTGGAATCCTTATTTTAAATCATATTAAACTAATGGAAGAAGGAAAAGAGGGAAGGAATTGAGCTTGTCCATCTGACATAATGGCTGATGGAAGAAGGATGGTGCATGTAGGATCTATTTATTCATGCTCTTATTTTCAAATGACCCTCATGTTACTTAAATTGAGATCCTGGTATCTGAAACAGCTGAACAATTTGTGGAGGTTAAATTTTCAGCATATGAAAATCTCAATATGCCAATGGATACATCTATTTCGATACGTAAATAGTAAGCAACTAGGAGTATGCTACTGGTAATGAATTTGAGTAGTTTGCAAGAGGACTTAAGTTCAAATGCCCATGTTGTTATTGTATCCAAAAAAGAAAAACATGTAAATGGTAGAAGTTAACTATTAGTTTTCAGCAAATGGTACAAAATGAAAATAGGGAAGAAAAAGATGACTTTCATCAAACTGTAAGGAGAAATGCTTGCTCAAATTACAAAATGTCGCTGTGCAGGTTCTGCGGCTGGTTGGGGACGGCAAGATGATGCTGGTGTGGTTAAGGTATGAGCAACTAATGTCGGTTGACAGAACCTCTAGAGTTTGATATTTAGTTCTTTCTGATATCATGAAATCAAATGAGAATGCAATTAGAATGATAAAAACATCAAAATCTTAAGCTCTGTCATCTTAAGCAGCTCTATGAAAGTAGAAACTCTTTGTTTGAATGTTCATTATACAGTTGACAATTTAAGAGGGTGTTTGGTTTGTTTTCTGTTTTCATTTTCATTTGATATGTTTTAACTAATAATTACTAAAATGCCACATATTTTCAAGATTTTGTGAAGGAAATAGTGAAAACAAGCATATCAACTAAAAATGAAAATAGAAAACAAACCAAACACCCTCTAATTTTTTTCTACTAAGGCATAATTTTGTACTTAACCTGATTTGTCCTAGCCTCTGAAGCTAAGCATGACTGGATTTCAATTAGGTGTTATAAATTGTTGCGGTTGTGTATACGATGATCTAAGCACTATCTGCTAGCGAATCATATATAGATTTCTGCATTTTCTGTTTCTACTGTATTGTTGATTTGGGATTTGCTATAATATTGCACCTTCATTGATGGCTGCATTGCATTTGAATTATGTTATAACTTGTGTACTGTGGTCCTGATATTATGTTAATGAAAATTTTACCATGCTTCCAATTTTAAATTGTAATTTAATCAGTACATAGAGGAAAATAAATAGGATATTAATGAATTTATTCAGAGCGGAATTGTATTCACTTTGGGTTGGGATGTTAAGTGAGTTCTTTGGGTTTAATTAGTAAATTTGTTTTGAGGGTTTCTTCTAATTTAGGTTTAGGGATATAGGTAGTTCTTAATAATCTTAGAGAATGTTAAGTGGTGTTTTTGGTAGGGACATATCAACTTTCATATATAAAAGCTTTGTGTGGCAGTAACGTAAATTCAATTTTGGTTTTGCTTTTGTGTTATCTATTGTACAGGTTTATGAGACATTAACTGGTGTTAGAGTTGAAGGAAAACTCCAAGCTCTTAAGAAAGACGTCATGTTGCATTCTCTTCCACCTGAATGGCCACAAGATCCTCTTCTTGATATAGAGAGAATAACAGAAAGAAATTCAAAGGTTTTGGTTGTTCTGGATGACGATCCAACGGGAACACAAACTGTTCATGATATTGAGGTATTAACAGAATGGTAAGTGTGCTTCATTTTCTTTTGTCATTTCTAATTGCTTGGCAGAATCAATGCTACTGTTAATAATAACTCATACAACACTATCTCAAACCAAACTACCAAAGCTGTGGTATTTCAATTAGTTCTATTTTTAAGTCATATTCTCAATTAGTAATACTTTCATCATGAGATTGGAACTGAAATTATGATCTTCTACCTGAAGAAAAATCTCAAGTTACTCAGTTGGACAATGTTCCTCTGCAGGAGTATTGAGTCACTGATTGAGCAGTTTAGAAAAAATCCAAAATGCTTTTTCATTTTGACAAACTCCAGGTCACTGAGTTCTGAGAAGGTAAACATCTTTACCCACATGCACCAATAAATCCATAAATATTTTATTAAGTTAAATAGGAAAAAAAGATTCCTCATCTGATATCTTTCTTTTGTCCGCTTATGATCAAGAGTTCAAGTTATTGGATATTTCAATGGTCAGTAATATGGACTTCTATCAATTTCGTAAGTTTATGTTTGATCTTTGACAGGCCAGTGCATTGATAAAAGAAATTTGCAGAAATCTAGATACTGCAGCAAAATCAGTTGACAACATTGATTATACAGTAGTTTTGAGGGGAGATTCAACTTTGCGTGGTCATTTTCCAGAGGCAAGGATGATATTTTTTAGCTCAATATGTATATTCTAATCAATGATATTGAGACTTATGCTTCAATTTGCAAAATGACCCTAGACTGTTGTGTACAGGAAGCAGATGCTGCTGTTTCAGTATTGGGTGAAATGGATGCATGGATAATTTGTCCCTTTTTCCTTCAAGGAGGCCGTTACACTATCGAAGACATACACTATGTTGCTGATTCTGATACGTATGTCTCGACATTCATGAACTAGCTGTAAGGAATTATGAATGGACACTGCATTAGAGTCCTCCTTATTTAACTTTTTGTCTGCAGGCTTGTTCCTGCAGGGGAAACAGAGTTTTCCAAAGATGCTGCCTTTGGCTACAAATCTTCAAACCTGCGTGACGTAAAAAATTTTTATCCCTTTTTTACTTGATTGTGGTAATTTATATTTTCTTATTATTGGTAAAGAATAAATTTTTGAAATGCTTTTTATCCAAATATAGTGGGTGGAGGAGAAGACAGTTGGCCGAATACTTGCATGTAGTGTTGTATCTATTTCTATCCAACTTTTGAGGAAAGGGGGACCAGATGCAGTTTGTCAGCATCTATGCAGTTTGCAGAAGGTATACAAAATTACAGATATAGTTAATGCACTTTTGTTTCTACATTTTTAAGTTTTAAGAAGAGAACCAGTGGCTTTACTTTGTCTAGGTAAGATATTATGAATAAGTAGGTGTATTCAATCCACTTACTGTGATTGTATCTATTGTATGAAGCAGGGGTCAATATGCATAGTTAATGCTGCTAGTGAAAGAGACATGGCTGTATTTGCACTTGGAATGATCAAGGCAAATTTTCCTTCTTCTCTGTTGTGCTTTTTTAGCCCTTTTTGCATGTTTTGTTACAGATGCAAATGTTCTTGTATGGTTTTTTCTTATTAACAGGCGGAATTAATCGGAAAACGTTTCTTATGTCGCACTGCTGCTTGCTTTGTTTCTGCCCGTATTGGAATACTCTCTAAGCCTCCAATATTGCCAAAGGATCTTGGAATAGCTGGAGAAAAGAATGGTGGCTTGATAGTTGTGGGATCATATGTTCCAAAAACAACAAAGCAGGTGAAAAAATAAATTGATATAAATTATTGAAATCAAATCTCCCTAGCGTACCAAATCGAATCTCCCTAGCGTACCCATTTTCTCGTTTTGGCTCATGCTTGTAATCCACAGGTTGAGGAACTTAAATTACAGTGTGGTCAGTTCTTAAGAAGCATAGAGGTGATCAACATCCTAAATTTCTTTTTTGTCATTTTTGTTGTTAAATCTTTAATCCTCTCATAGAGAAAATGATAATAATAAAAAATTTTAGCAAAGGCAATGCAAATAATTTTCATTTCAAATTTTATTTGCTGGTCTGATAAGAGCTTCCTTAAAATAGGTATCGGTTGAAAAACTTGCAATGAGGCCTGTTGAGGAGAGGGAGGAGGAAATCAGTAGAACAGCTGAATTAGCAGATGTATATCTTAAAGCTCATAAAGACACTCTTATAATGACCAGCCGGAATCTCATAACTGGAAAAAGTGTGTCTTTCTCCATTTTGCTCGTTCTTTCTTCATTCCACCTCTTGCTTAGCTAGATTAGAACTGTTTTAGCATTCAAGATCATCTCTATGATAGCTTACTGTTGTTCTTCTTTTGAACATTCAAAGAACAGTATGTGCATTTAAATGGGGGAAATATAAGCTTATGTCCCTCAATCTAATCTTCCGGTTTATTTTCAAATGTGCAGCTGCCTCTGAAAGTTTGGACGTTAACTTTAAAGTGAGTTCTGCTTTGGTGGAAATAGTGAAAAGAATAACTACAGAACCTCGCTATATACTTGCAAAGGTACTCTATGTTTAAATGACTCGGTGAACCTGCATTTTGATATGGACTATGTGATATTTCCATTGTCCTGTTGTCCTTTCATCTTTTTTAAACATAGCCACTAGTTTATATGGGGTCAGTGTTGTATACATCAATTACCAGCATAGTCACACCTTTCTGGGTTGATCATCTAGGCACTGTTCGCAACAAGATTATGTTGTTAGCTATGCATCATCATAAGGTTGATTTTTTATGTGGGGGGACTGACTTTACCAGATTCAGGGAATAGGAATCGAACCCCAGACTGGTGGGGCTGGGAAGTACCATTTGAGCTACTGCTCATTGGTATCATCATAAGGTTTACAGACTTGAGAGATGTATTGTTGAGGAATAAATTCATTAAAAAAATTCTAGAGGGACTCAAGCACAAGTTGACACAAGGTTGCACGCTCAAGAATGCAAGAAATTTGTTCCTTTAAAAACATTTCTGCCTTTTAATTTGTTTCTCGAGTTTGGATCAGCGCTAATATTTAAAACAACTTCATTGTGTACCCCAATAAAAAAAACATCTTTATTACTTATCCACCTCCCCCTCTCCTTAAGTTACAATAATATAATTTCATGCATGTTTGATATTTAATCAGAAAATCAAAGTTTCAGGCCGTAAAACCCAGTCCCGTATCCTTTCTTTTTGGCCATGTCCCAAGTCTTTAATCAAACACTAACAAATACTACCTTTTCTAGGGTGGTATTACCTCTTCAGACCTTGCTACAAAAGCCCTTGGTGCAAGATGTGCCAAGATAGTTGGACAAGCACTTGCTGGCATTCCCTTGTGGCAATTGGGCCCTGAAAGTAGACATCCTGGAGTTCCGTACATTGTTTTCCCTGGTAAAATTTAGTAATTTTTGGCTTTCCCTTCTGTCTCTTAATTACAGTTTCCTGAATAAATCCAATTATCTGGTGCTGTAAAATCTATATCCTCCTTTCTTCCTCAATAGATTTCTTCTTTAATTATCAAAGATAATCTGCCTTTGGTAGGTAATGTTGGTGACAGTCGAGCATTGGCAGAAGTTGTGAAGTCCTGGACTCGTCCAATCAGACTTTCCTCAACAAAAGAGATTCTTAACGTAAGGATCATCTGGTTCAAGGTTGTGCAACTGATTCTCCTTTAATACTGACCCTTTTTTTTTCTTGTTGCTTAAAGAATGCAGAAAAGGGTGGATATGCTGTTGGAGCATTTAACGTCTATAATTTGGAAGGAGTTGAGGCTGTTGTTTCTGCTGCAGAGGAAGAACAAAGCCCTGCTATATTACAGGTCAAAAACATTCAGTTCAAAATATGGATTTGTATGTTTCCCTTTTCATTATTGTGAACATAAATAACCTGATAATAAAAAAAAGAGGGATAAAAAGAGACGTGAAGAAAAAGCTAAAAGTAAATCAAGCGCTTTAAGTCTGTTAATGAGGATCTACCAGACTGATAGACTTATTTGCTATGGAAAGTTAGTTCAAGGTGGCCTCGATGTCCATAACTGTGAAATCCGTGACTGGAGACTAGAAAGTGTGGCTGTTGAAATCCAGGTCTAGAGGGACAGCTTCTGTTCCATTTTATTGATTATAGAATTAGGAGAGGGTTTAAGGAAAGTTGTGTGACTAATCAGTGTACACATGCTTATATTTATATTATGTACAATATTATTTACAAAAGGAATCATCTCCTAAATTAGAGCTAATCAGCACCAATCACCTATGAGTCAGTAACAGCTAATACTACTCATTATGTATGTGCTTAATTCTAACACTCCCCCTCAAGTTGGAGCATATATGTCATATGCACCAAGCTTGTTAGCTGTTACAAATAAAGTCAACCCAGGCCCTCTAGGCTTTAAGGGACTTAGTAAATATACGAGCTAACTGGTCATTGGAGTTGACAAAACTAGTAGTAATCTCACCTGAAAGAACCTTTTCTCTGACAAAATGGTAGTCAAGCTCAATGTTCTTTTATTTTCTCATAAAAATTTGGTTCCTCTAAACTAGTTGTGAATTATCTACATAATTTTCAGATCCATCCTGGTGCCTTGAAGCAAGGAGGAATTCCCTTGGTTGCTTGTTGCGTTTCTGCTGCAGAGCAAGCCAGTGTAAGTGGAATTATATTATTTGAAGTAAATGGAGATCTATAAAGAAATAAGAATGCAAATCTCTTTGTCAAGTTGGAATAAGGGTATGTTTGATAAAACTGAAAAAGTTTATCTCTGAAATTCAATACTGATTTTTTTTATGTTGAAAATCTTAAAAATTGAATATATATAGCTTGAAATATTGGTGTTTCCAATGCTGAGGATAAATGAAAGAAACTAGTATCAATTAATAAAACAAAAGAGGGTATTGTATTGGAGGAAACCATAGCTATTGTCATTAAGTTAATAGTGTGTTTTAAGTAAAGAATCATTGCAGAAAGCTTTTAGTAACACCTATGAGCTGAATGTTTTCAGCCTTATCTATTTAAATTATTTTTTGTAAGGTATGAGCAAGCACCACTTAAACATCTCCAATGCTGAAAATTTATTCAAATTCATATGTTTTTTTATAGGCTAATACAACATGTATGTCACTAAGTATCTGATAAACAGTTATATTGAAGGGTGAGGAGAGCAGAGGCCTGTATTTTGCTCTAGATAACCATTAGTTTGAGTAGCTTTAAATTTCAATGCGTATACATGTGGCAGGTTCCCATTACTGTTCACTTTGATCATGGAACTTCAAAGCTAGATCTTGTGGAAGCTCTTGAGCTGGTAATTTGCATTTTTACTTGCACAACAATCGTACTTATAGATCATACTCAATCTCAAAGATGATTCAGCACGCATTTGTGGTTAATTATTGCTTTATTATCTTCATACTTCTCTAAAGTGAAACTGCATTGAATGCTACAATTCTAGGGATTCAGTTCTGTGATGGTAGATGGTTCACATCTTTCCTTCAATGAAAATGCCTCATACACAAAATTTATATCATTATTGGCTCACTCAAAAGATATGTTGGTTGAAGCTGAGCTAGGAAGGTTGTCAGGGACAGAAGATGATTTGACTGTTGAAGAATATGAAGCCAGGCTAACAGATGTTAATATGGTTGCTATCTCCTCTATGCTAAGAATGCAAAATTTTCTTCCGTGCTTGACATTGCTAAACTTATTAACACGGTCTCATTAATTTCAGGCACAAAAATTCATTGATGAGACTGGCGTAGATGCTTTGGCAGTCTGTATTGGAAATGTGCATGGAAAATACCCTGCAAGTGGTCCAAATCTCAGAATTGATTTGCTTAAGGTGATAGTACTTTTCTGTTTGTATTCTTTATGCATTTAGTGTATAAGTTTATCAAAAAATAAAAAAGAAAAAGAAAAACCAAAATAAAAGTTTCAAGACCATAGCTGAACTTCCATGGGATAAATTTTGGGAAAATCTCAAAAAGAAAAAAAAAAAGAAAAAAAACAGACTTCTTGGTAAATATTTCCAATTTAAGAAAAATGGGCCACTCAACTAGTAAACAATGCTCAAAGAGTGGTTAAGGAATAAGGAGTAACTACTTATTGACTTAAAAATCTTAACCTGTTTCCCACAGCACAAGGGTTTTTTTTTTTATTAATAAATACACTTTTAAGCTTTGCTTTATGTTTGTATATTCTAGATCTTTTAAGTGCTGTGACTGTAAGCATTTTGAGACTACTTCTTGACCATGGTCTTTTCAATATTCTTGTGAACACCCAATTTTGTCCGGGGCGTTTTGTAAATAAGTAAAAAAAAAGATAAAAAAAAATAATCTTTCAACCCATTAACCCGTAACTCATAAACCAACCCGTTAACCCATAACCCGTTAACCCACAACCCATCAGTTATCCTTACACTTAAACTCATCACTTATCCTAAACCAACCTATCCTAAACTAACCATAACTCATCCTACTACAAACTTATCCTAAACCAACCTATCCTAAACTAACTCAAACTCATTCTACCACAAACTTATCCTAACATAAACCCATCCTATCTCAAACCCATCCTAAACAAACTTATCCTAAACCTCCCATCACTTATCCTAAACAAACTCCTAATCACATTCTAACTCAAACACCTCACCTAATCATCTCCTATAAAACACCTAACCCATACATCGAACATAGACTAAGAACTTGACATACTCTCACTCTAGCCTCACTTACACACTTCGCCTAAATAGCCATATTATTCTCTCCATAGCAAATTTTTGCAAAGAATTAGCAAAACACCCTCCGCCACGAAGTCATCACCTTTCTCGCCAAATACCCCTCCGTCACGAAACCACCACCAAATCCTCCATTAAACCAAGCCTCCATCATTCCACAACCATGCCCTTCACCGTCGAGTTGGGTGACCATCAAAGCCCAAAGACCATCGCACGCATTCGTTGCGCGAATCACCGTGAAAAAGGCGAATACCGGCCGTTTTAGGATCCGAGCCCGTCGAATTGTGCTTAGTGGTCGTCTGAGCCGCTCCTCCCTCTCTCGGTGCTCCTCCCGTGACCACCAGCATCTCTGTTCTCTCCGTAAGAAAAAAAAATGTTCCAAAGCAAAAAGAAAACCCCCTCTTCGTTTGCTTTTCTGTAAGGCCCCAATTACGATCGCCTTTTTTTCTTTTTAAGTAGTAGGGTCATTGGGCTAAAAAATGGTAAAAGTAAAAATAAAACAAAAATAATTGATTTTTAAAAATAATAATAATAATAATATGGGTTATCGAAATAAGATGACTTATTGCTAACCTCTTGTATTTTGGCACTGCGGACAAACTTGATGGTTTACATTATCATTATTATTATTATTATTATTATTATTATTATTATTATTATTATTATTATTGTTGTTGTTGTTGTTGTTGTTGTTGTTACTATTATTATTATTTATATTATATTTAAATTATTATCATGTTTTTAATTTTTTAAGTTAAATCGCTAATTGATAATCTTAAATAAAAATTTCAGAACAAACTTGATGAATAATGGGTGACGTCTCTAGTGTACGCGAAGCTTCACCTAATCAATCCTTAATTTGATTAACTGAGTCGCGACGACTTGTTAAATCAAATTTTTTAAATAATTAAAAATAAAATCAGCCATTAATTGATAATTTTAAATAAAAATTTTGTAACAAACTTGATAATCAATGGATGACGTTTCTAGCGCAAGCGACGCGAAAGCTTCACCTATTTAATTCTTAATTTGAATAATCGAAGTGACATCATTGTTGATTCAAATTTTTAAAGTTATTTTTTATAATAAAATCAACCAACCCGTAAATATTTTTTAAAGAACTACGTGACTTTGAATTCCTCATTGCACTGAGGATACGTAGGAAATTCTGTCAAGCCAAAAATTAAATTTTCATAATTTATTTGTTTATTTTATATTTTTTATGAAAGAGGTAAAATAAATATTTTCAAGAATTATTAAGAATTTGCATAATTAATTTAAGTGTCTTAGGATGGGTGTGTTAGGGGTCTTTGTGGGATTAAGTTTCCATCCTTCCCTACACATAACCGACTCGAATTCAATCTGGTTTCAAAGACTATTTTTCTTGGATTTTCCAATTTTTCCTAATAAAAAAATAAAATTGGTGGCGACTCCTAAACTTAATTAATTTTAGTTTAAGTTGCTATTTCGTCGCGATTAAATCGGTTGCGACAGATGGCGACTCCATCAGGGATACTTGAGAGTCAAGCCTGTAAAAGTTAGTTATGCAAAATTTTTGGTGATCTTTATGTGTTTGTTTTACCCTTTTTTTTTTCTTTTTATTATTTGATGATTTTTATATATATATTAATTTTAGTGTTAATTGTTGTACTATCCGAACCTTAGGGTAGAAAATTTTTGGAATTTGTTTTGTATTTGCTTTGTTTTGCGATGATGTGGGTAGTCTTTAGGATTGTAAAGGTTTGTATGTTTCTCAACACCCACTCGCACCTACACATAAAGCACACACATTCGAGTGGGGCCCTATACCCGGTCTGAGTGAAGCTTAAGTTAAGTAGAGGTTGCGTAGTGGTAGCCATTTTGGATGTACTTCCTGTTTGGTTATCGCGAAAACCTCATCTAGAGTGTGCCTTTTTCATGAATGTCCCACACCTAGTGGTTTACCCACTATTTCGTGGTCAACATTCTCGAAATAGACTTGGCTCTAGAGACCTCTAAAATAGAAGAGCTACCCTATGAAAGTTCTCACGAACGTAAATACTCTTAGATCTTTAGGATAGAGTCTCAAGTTTAAGGCAATCCCATTAGGACACAAAGGAGCGTCTTTCTTCTTTCTTCATGCCATCCATTCTTGCATAAAAAAAACTTTAAAAAATACATTATCTTGCATTTTCATGTCATTCCTAGCATTCTTAAAAAAAAAAAAAAAAAACATATTGCATTCCTAGCATTCTTAAAAAAAAAAAGTAAAATAATCATGCATTTTCATGACACTCATAGCATTCTTAAAAAAAAAAAATAAAAAAATCATGCATTTTCATGGCATCCTTAGCATTTTTAAAAAAAATAAATCATGCATTCTCATAAAAAAAAATCATGCATTTTCATGGCATCCTTAGCATTTTTAAAAAAATTAAAAAATAAATCATGCATTCTCATAAAAAAAAATTTCATGCATTTTCATGGCATCTTTAGCATTCTAAAAAAAAAAAAAAAAATAAATCATGCATTTTCATTCCAAGCATTTAAAAAATGTTTTCATTTCATCTTATGCATGACATTAATCTCATTCATTTCCTCTCATTCTTTGTATGATGTTACCGTATTCAACCATTGCACGACTAAGGAAAGAAGACACCAACCAAACCCGTGTTCACAATACAAGGGCTCGAACAAAGTTGCTTGCAAAGAATGACAGGTGAAAATGAAGGCAGGAACCTAAGTTTGGAAATGGATGAAGTGAAAGGAAGGGTGGATGAGGTGACAGAATCTCAAAGAAAAATTGAGGAAATGTTGTCACCATAGGGGAGACCCTCACCTTGATGGGGGCGAGTTGGAGGTGCGGCAGAGTAACAGGGGCACACTCACACCCACCGAATACCACTTCCATGAGGACAAACCTTGGAGTCACTACTGAGATACCTTATGTGGGAGGAACCTCAAACACGGCATTAGTGATTCCCATTGGAGAAAGATTTCATTCATTGGAAGGTACTCGAAATGAGGTCCATGGTAACACCGAGTTTACGTGGGAACCACCACATATGTCCATTCAGATGCCGGGCCGGATTTCCCGGGTAATGGGCACACAACTATTGAGAATGATAAGATGAAAGAAGAGTGGATGAAAAGATGGAGGAGCAAATCAAAGCGATCAAGTGGTCCTAGCACCTACGGTCCCCTTGGGATAGAAGAATTGTGCCCCACTGCTAACATCGTCATCCCCAAGGATTTCAAAGTCCCAGAATTTGTCAAGTATGATGGGAGCACCAATCCCTTTTTCCATCTAAAAACTTACATTACCAAAATGTCCATTTGGTCAAGGGATTGGAAGTTCCTCGTCAATTTTTTTCATGAAAGTTTGTCTGGGCCTTCTGAGGTGGTGTATCCAACAGGACCTTTCGAAAATCTCCTCTTGGGATGATTGGGCAAATTTGTTTATGGGACAATATCAATTTAATTTGATACTCAACGCGAGAGCATTGGGAACACTTGAAGAAAAATGAAGAGACATTCAAGCAATATGCCCAGAGGTGGAGAACTCTCGCAGCTCAAGTGCAACCGCCGTTAACTTTGACAGAAATGTGCTCATACTTCTTAGGGACTTTAGGAGCTCCCTATGTTGGGACAATGGCAGGTGCTGCTTACCAAGACTTTGCTGAATTAATTGCTGCTGGAGAGAGGATTGAAATTCTGGTAAAGGCTGGAAAATTGCCAATTGGCAATAATGAAGGTAGTTTCAAGAAGGGATTTTCCACTAAGAGAAATGAGCCAGAAGTGAGCTATCTGCAAAGTCAACAACCTTCACAACCCCGATATTCTCCATCCTACCCGCCTATCGAGCACCCCTATATAACTCAAACACTTACCCTTTCGCAAGTCTCATCTACCTCGGCCTAACCGCCCTCCCACAAATGCACCTCAAACCCAGCCACTCCAAATCAACAATGTTCATATACCTCAACCATACGCACCAGTTCGCCCAACCAATACCCAATATCCACCTGTAGCTTCACAAAATTTCCCAAATCACCCACAGCCTCGACCAAACTTCCAAAATCAAGGTCGTTTTGTCCCCAAGGCCTACCTCCTTTAAGATTGTCCATTTCGAATGCAGAGTTATTCCAAAGGCTCTATGATACCCATTTAATTTCGGGAAGTCCTGTGCTCCCCATGGAGTCACCATTCCCGAGTTGGCATAACCCAAATTTGACTTGTAAATTTCACATGGATGCTTCTGGGCATTCCATTGAAGACTGTGAAGCTTTTAAGACAGCAGTGAGGAAGTTAATTGCTTATGGGAAGCTTGATATCCAAGAGGAGGTTGGACCCGATATTGTCAACAACCCAATTCCTAATCATGGTGGAAGGAATGGGGTAAATGTTTAGAATAGTTGATCAAGGAAATCTCGCAGAAAGTTCAACTTAGTGGTGGTTTATAAACAATACCTTAGAGTGGGAATTTCTAAGAAAGTATTCTGATTTGTTTATCAAGTAGTTACCATGAAACGATGGTTTAATTGTATCAACCCTATGCTTGTTCGATCAATAAAATCATTTGGGTTTTGAACTTATGATAACTTTCTTGAAGCATTAATGTAATAAATTTGCATGGGTACATTGTTTCTTTTCTTTTCCATCACATTATATTTCTTGACATTTATGATGTTTCATTTTTGTAAAGTGTCTTCCTTTTATCCAATTCTTGGCAATCCCCAGTTTGGTAGATGTTAATAAAGTCCTCGAGTGCAAGTGTCTTTTGAAAGAGAAAAAAAAAAGAAAAAAATAAAAAAAAAGAAAAAAGAATCAAAAAGAAAAAAAAAGAGCAAAGAAGTAATCACTTGGTGCGCACTATCTTTTTGTCTCAAAATTAAAGTTTTGAAAATAAACAATCATGATTTGAAAATGAAGACTGGCCATTTTTCTCTATCTTTTACAAAATTTCATCATTTTTATCCCTCGTTACCCCTTTTGAGCTTGAAAGTTTCTTCAATAAACCCTGGATAAGGATCACCCCTACACTAGGGGATAACACAAAGCAAATGTTGATTGTCATGGTGACTATTTTGAAGCATAATGAAAAAAGAAAAGGTGAAATGGGCAAGAGGTAAAAAAAAAACTAAAAAAGGGAAGAAGAAAAAAAAATGAAACAAAAAAGAGAAGGGAAAGAAAAAAGAAAGAAAGTTAAATGAAATGGGTCATGACAAAGGGGAATGAAAGAAAATGAAAGGAAATGAGGAGAAATTGAGAGCAATAAGAGAAAAATGTGTTTCTAAAAGCATTGACAAAGTTCAATTTTGAAAGTGTAAGGATCCTTAATCTTATTCAACCCTTAAACACTTGTTTGAGCTTTATATCTTTCCTTTCATAACCCTTAGCCTTGACCACGTTACAAGCCTCAAAAAGTCCATTCTGATCAATGAAGGGTTGTTGTCATTTCGTTAACTTTAATTTTGAGACAAATGTTACACTCATCTAAGTGTCTAGTTCATTGCTCCTAAAAAAAAGAAAAAAAAGGGACTTTTCACTAGGGCAAGTTTTAGGTGGCCCTACATAGATGATTTTTCCTAGTTCAATTTAACCTACACTAGGACAAGTGTCTACCCCGCTTCGATTTGACTCTAAAGCGGGGCAATTTTTCTTTTCCTTAGTTCCATTGACCAACACCGGGATAAATCTTTCACACTAGAGTGAGTGTTAGCCTTATTCTATCCTAAATTGGGACAAATTTTTCTTGGTTCAATTTGACTTGATGTAGATGTTCAGTAGAAGAAAATCCTTAGTCATAATGTCTAGTGAGCAACTAAAGATTATTTTCATGAGGATCAAACCAATCCATATCAAGTCAACTCTTCTTTGAGTCACATACCATCATTTGTGTCTTTTTCCATATATACCCTTTGGTGTAGTCAAACTTCCAAGGTCAATCTAGAAGTTGTTCACTTAATCAATTCCTGTTCTGTTGTACTTTTGAATCTATGTCTATCTGTTACGTAATGCTTCATGTAAGGTGAACATGAGTACAGCATTATGATTTGACCATCTAATGGCAATTGCCTGATGAACAATTAAATCGAAAAGAACTTAGAAGTTCCAATTAAAGGGAAAAATGATATCCCAGGGGATAATCCAAAAACAAGAGGTACTTAAGCAAAAAGGGAAAAGAGCCGTTAGATCGAAAACTCGAAAAGGCGGTTTAACCAAAATCGGGGCAATTTTGTTCAATTGGCCATACATCGGGGCAAAATTTTTGAAGTATTAAAGAGAAGATATGAGTAATCAAGAGTTTGCAAGAGAATCAATTAGATGAGAGACAAAGTTAAAAACTGGAGTAAAATTTTCTCTCAAGGACTCAGCCAAGCAAGGGTTCATGACAAGAGGATCATTTCATTCCTCAAAACGAGAGTTGAAAGTGGCAAACAAGGAAAGAGAAAGAAGAAGAAAAAGGAAAGAAAGGATGAGGACCGAAGTTATTGTCCAATGGGCTAAAGCACGTGAACGAGGGATTTGATTGGTCAAAGCTTTCTAAAGTCGTCCTTGGTTCAAATGATTTTTTTTAAAATAAAATTTAAAAAAAAAAGAAAAAATGGGAAAGAAAAAGGGAAAGAAAAATAAAAAAGGAAGAAAAAGAGAAATGAAAAATGAAAAATAAAAAAAAAAAAAAAAAAGAAAAAAAAAAAAAAAAAAAAAGAAAAGAGAAAAAAATAAAAGAATGAGATCTTTTTGGGTCAAGATGCTCATTGTCTTTAAAATTTGTCTTTTGGGACTCGTTGCCCATTGTTTTTTAAATTTTGGGACTCTGTTGCCCATTGTCTTTTTAATTTCGGGACTCTCATTGCCCATTGTCATTTTAATTTCCCATTGTCATTTTAATTTCGGGACTCATGTTGCCCATTGTCATTTTAATTTCGGACTCATGTCTAATTGTCTTTTAAATTTCGGGACTCGTTGCCCATTATTTTTTAAATTTCGGGACTCTGTTGCCCATTGTCTTTTTCATTTCGGGACTCTGTTGCCCATTGTCATTTTAATTTCGGGACTCTGTTGCCCATTGTCACTTAAATTTCGGGACTCGTTGCTTATTGTCTTTTTAATTTCGAGACTCATGTTATTGTCATTTTAAATTTCGGGACTCTGTTGCCCATTGTCATTTAAATTAGGACTCATTGCCCATTGTCTTTTAAATTTCGGGACTCGTTGCCCATTGTCATTTTAAATTTCGGGACTGTTGCCCATTGTCATTTAAATTAGGGACTACTGTTGCCCATTGTCTTTTAAATTTTGGGACTCATTGCCCATTGTCATTTAAATTTTGGGACTCGTTGCCTATTGTCATTTAAATTTTGGACTCATTGCCCATTATCATTTTAATTTCGGGACTCATCGTTGCCCATTGTCATTTTAATTTCGGGACTCGTTGCCCATTGTCACTTAAATTTCGGGACTCTATTGCCCATTGTCATTTTAATTTCGGGACTCATTGCTCATTGTCATTTTAATTTCGGACTCTATTGCCCATTGTCATTTAAATTTTAGGCCACATTGCCCATTGTCTTTTAATTTTTGGGACTCGGTGTTGCCCATTGTCATTTAAATTCAAGGGACTCATTGCCATTGACTTTTAAATTCTGGGACTTAGTTGCCCATTGTCTTTTTAAGTTCTGTTGAGCGCATCGGCTCCATGCATTTTAAATTTTTGTCTTTTGCTTTTGAGTGCATCGACTCCTGTCTTTTACTTTTGAGCGCATCGGTTCTATCTTTTGCTCTTGAGGGCAATCAGCCCCTGTCTTTTGCTTTGAGCGCATCGGCTCTGTCTTTTAAGTTTCTATCATTGAGCGCATCGCTATTTCTTTGCATTGTTTTGTTTTTTTTTCGCTCCCGAACAAAATTGAGTTCATGTCTTTACTCGTTCCTTACCATGATAAAATGAAAAACTACGGTTATTCTTTTTATCTAGTAAGAAATAAGTAAAGAGGGGCAACTGTGAACACCCAATTTTGTCCGGGGCGTTTTGTAAATAAGTAAAAAAAAAGATAAAAAAAAATAATCTTTCAACCCATTAACCCGTAACTCATAAACCAACCCGTTAACCCATAACCCGTTAACCCATTTATCCTTACACTTAAACTCATCACTTATCCTAAACCAACCTATCCTAAACTAACCATAACTCATCCTACTACAAACTTATCCTAAACCAACCTATCCTAAACTAACTCAAACTCATTCTACCACAAACTTATCCTAACATAAACCCATCCTATCTCAAACCCATCCTAAACAAACTTATCCTAAACCTCCCATCACTTATCCTAAACAAACTCCTAATCACATTCTAACTCAAACACCTCACCTAATCATCTCCTATAAAACACCTAACCCATACATTCGAACATAGACTAAGAACTTGACATACTCTCGATAATTAGCCTCACTTACACACTTCGCCTAAATAGCCATATTATTCTCTCCATAGCAAATTTTTGCAGCAATTAGCAAAACACCCTCCGCCACGAAGTCATCACCTTCCTCCGCCAAATACCCTACGTCACGAAACCACCACCAAATCCTCCATTAAACCAAGCCTCCATCATTCCACAACCACCATTTGCCCTTCACCGTCGAACCACACCACCCAACCACCCGATCCGGTGACCATCAAAGCCCAAAGACACCATCGCACGCCGCTCGTTGCGCGAATCACCGTGAAAAGGCGAACCGCGCCGCACCGGCCGTCCCACGCGCGGATCCGAGCCCGTCGAACTCCGGGCCGCGCCACCGTTAGGGTCGTCGGAGCCGCTCCTCCCTCTCTCTGGTGCTCCTCCCCGTGACCACCAGCATCTCTGTTCTCTCTCGTAAGAAAAAAAATGTTCCAAAGCAAAAAGAAAACCCCTCTCTTCGTTTTGCTTTTCGTAAGGCCCCAATTATTTTTTTCCGATCGCACTTTTTTTCTTTTTTAAGTAGTAGGGTCATTGGGCTAAAAAATGGTAAAAGTAAAAATAAAACAAAAATAATTGATTTCTTTAAAAATAATAATAATAATAATATGGGTTATCGATTCATGACAACTTGCTAACCCTTGTATTTTGTAAACGTCTGAGAGTCATGAATACTTGATGGTTTACATTATCATTATTATTATTATTATTATTATTATTATTATTATTATTATTATTGTTGTTGTTGTTGTTGTTGTTGTTGTTACTATTATTATTATTTATATTATATTTAAATTATTATCATGTTTTTAATTTTTTAAGTTAAATCGCTAATTGATAATCTTAAATAAAAATTTCGTAACAAACTTGATGAATAATGGGTGACGTCTCTCTAGTGTTGAAGCTTCACTCTAATCAATCCTTAATTTGATTAATCGAGTCGCGACGACTTGTTAAATCAAATTTTTTAAATAATTAAAAATAAAATCAGCCATTAATTGATAATTTTAAATAAAAATTTTGTAACAAACTTGATAATCAATGGATGACGTTTCTACTAGCGTGACGCGAGCTTCACCTATTTAATTCTTAATTTGAATAACTGTCGCGACGCCTTGTTGATTCAAATTTTTAAAGTTATTTTTTATAATAAAATCAACCAACCCAGAAATATTTTTTAAAGAACTACGTGACTTTGAATTCCTCATTGCACCTGAGGATACGTAGGAGCGGGACTCCAATTCTGTCAAGCCAAAAATTAAATTTTCATAATTTATTTGTTTATTTTATATTTTTTATGAAAGAGGTAAAATAAATATTTTCAAGAATTATTAAGAATTTGCATAATTAATTTAAGGTACCGTCTTAGGATGGGTGTGAAAGTCTTTGTGGGATTAAGTTTCCATCCTTCCCTACACATAACCGACTCCCGAATTCAATCTGGTTTCAAAGACTATTTTTCTTGGATTTTCCAATTTTTCCTAATAAAAAAAATAAAATTGGTGGCGACTCCTAAACTTAATTAATTTTAGTTTAAGTTGCTATTTCGTCGCGATTAAATCGGTTGCGACAATTCTGAATATGTTACATATTTACATCTTTATGAATACTTTTGCAAATCATTATTCTGTATTTTGAAGCATGGATGTGTAACATCTTTTGAGAAAAATGTTGTTGGTATATCAATTGCATTTAACCTTCAGGAGTTCCAAACTTGGATCCATTTCCTTGAAAAAGGTATTTAACAACTTTTAAACTATTCATTTAGTTGGGGTAGCATTTTGGAGGGGCATATGTTTTAGGATATGATTGTGTGCTTATGGCTTCTCTCTGGACTCCAGTGCTCTGCTCAAGGCTGTTTCCATTTCTAACATGTAGAAAGATTGGACAGCTTTGTTGCATTATTTTAGCCTCTTTGGCACTCTGCTTACTTTTAGTTCTTGTGCTTTTGAACGATATCTTTTCCTCCCTCCCTATATGTTTCTCTTTTTTCTCTATTAAAATTTCTTCCTCACTGAAGGAAGAAAATTTTTATAGTTCCTTAAACTCTTCACCAGAAGTGTCCCTATTTAAAGATAAATAAATATTACACCAAAATAAAATAAAATAGATAAATAAATAAAATGACAGATTAAAGAGGAGATAACGAATTGTGTTTCCCACCTCTGAAGTGTGTATGGTAGGAATGCTTATAGGTTGGGTTTAACCTGGCCTAAACCCAACCCAATATTTTAACCAGGCAGTTTTTTTTTTTAAGACCCAGACTTGACTTGATCATGACCTGATTAGTGATTGAGTCAACTCGACATTTAGATAAAATTTACAAATTTGAGTATTATGTATAACTAAGTCATAAAATTTTAAAAGTATAAAACAAAAATGGGTTTTGCTAACAAGTGCCGAAGGAAGTCAAAAGAGAGGAAGTTTTTAATGAAAACAAAGCATTCAATGCATTGGAAATTGAAAATGCTTTACCTTTTTGTTTAAAGAGAAATTCTTACCTAAACCATGGGCACCTAATTGGGTGCATTAAGTCAATCATGATTGAGTATTTTTATGGATAATTGTGTTACACAATTAATTTCACAAAAATAAAAAAAAAATACTAAGTCTTGATTGAAATTCACAGTGACCCAACTATGGTGCCCATGGTTTAAGTAATAATTTCTCTTTTTAAAACTTTCTACTTTGCCTTCCTTAACAAGTGTCCTTAGCAAAACCCAACAAAGATTATAGGATGTTTTACAATATATTTTTTGAAACAAAGTATATCAATGTAAAAAATATTAATTTAAGTCAAGAATTCTTATAATTTGTTACAAATTTTAATAAAATTATGTTCTAATATATTATGTAAAATCGGGTTGAGTAGGACCGACCTAAAGTGTACCCCGAGCCTGACTCGAAAATTACATCGGGCCTAATTTTAAAAACCAAACTTGGCTAAATTAGCTTCAGGCCGGGCCGGGTCGGGTCATGAGCACTCCTAGTGTATGTGAAGGGACTTGTGGTTTTCCCAATGGATAGTTATTCAAATTTTAACCTATACTTTGGTTTTCTTTTCAATTGTGTAATTTTGACATTATACTATGTTTAGGAGCTGCATGCTTTGAGCTTGAAGAAAGGAGTTTTTCTGGTGCTTCATGGTGCGTCTGGTTTGTCCAAAGAACTTGTTAAGGTACAGTTGTAATACATCACAGATTTTTTAAGTTACCCTATATGTTTTAAGTTTTTGTCCGTCAAAATAACATTCACATGTTATGTCATGTGCATTGAGCTCAAGGTACAGTTGCAATACATAACAGATTTTGGAAGTTATCCTTTATAATGAACTTGTCCGTCAAAATAACATTTATGTGTGATGTGCATTGAAGTCTAGTAGTTTTTGCAGTTTATATTGCTAACCTCACTAGAGCTTCTTGATTCCTGACAGGAATGCATAAATCTTGGTGTTAGAAAGTTCAATGTCAACACCGAAGTAAGGAAGGCATACATGGACTCCCTCATTACTCCCAAGAAAGATCTTGTTCATGTTATGGCTTCTGCGAAGGAAGCCATGAAAGCTGTGGTTGCAGAAAAGATGCATCTCTTTGGTTCTGCAGGAAGGGCATGATCTGCAAATTACAAGCTAGGATTATTGGTGACTGTCAATTATGTATGATTTTGCTATTATGTTACCTTCTAATAAGGAATATTATTGCTTCATGAATTCATTATTTGCTTTGATACAATAGATGATTTCTATTTTTTTTATATATAATAGATGATTTCTAAATTTCTTATTTACTTGCCTAGTTCTCGACCACATACATTTATGCGAATGACCAACAGTGGTTCTTATTATGTTGAACCCAAATTACCTAGCTTTGGACTATTAAACTAGTTTTCATCAATTTTTTTTAATTAAGTCAATTTTAAGGTTTGACTTGTTCTGAATTTTTAAATAATGATAAATTTCTTGATACTTTTAGTGTCCGTTTAGTTTTTAGAATTGAGTACGGAATTAGAGTTTAGAATTGAAATTAGATTTCTTAATTTTAATTTTTATATTTGGAATGACATTTAAAATTAGAATTATAATTTCATAAATTAATTTCATAGAATTAAAAAATAATTAAGTTAAGTTTTTCTCAATTCTTAATCTATACCTTAATAATTATTAATTCTATAACTTAAAAATTAAACTCTTTCTCTCCACATTTATTTATGAACAATCATATTTATTGAGATTCTATATTTATATAGAAAATTATTTTTATATTTATATAAAAATTATTATAATAGCTATTTATTTTTTCTAAAAAAATTATGAAAAATTTTTTTATGAAAAAATATGACTATTATATTATAAAAATATTATTGTATGAATATTTTTATTAATTTTAATTTTGTAAATAATTTTTTAATATTTTAGATCATATCTTTAAACAATAAAATTAAGTGAATTTAAAATTATAATTTTTTATCTTAATTTTTTGACAATCTCAAATATAGAATTTAAGATTCTAAATTAATACTAATTTGAAAGAATTGAAAATAAAATTAAAATTTTATGTTTAAAAAAAAAAAGCTTTGAAATTAAGATATTATAATTTCCCTTACAATTTAATACTCGATTTTATTATGTGTATCTTAAATTTACAAAACTTGTATTAAATTAATTTTTTTATGGACTAAAGTTACACAGAAGGACTAATGTACAACAAGTTTTATAAATTCACATGCTAACTCATACACATATATGAATTTATGAATTAAATCTATAAATAAAGGATAATTTCACGAAATAATTTGCTTATTTACTCTTAGAATAATGTTACTTTGATATACTTACACACGTATTTCCTTATACATGTAAGGTTTTCACCGTTTGATTCACTTTATGCATATCTATTTCTACCACATATACCTTATGTGAGCTGATGTCCATTGTGCACCCAGCTTGTACTCTAAAAGTAATATGCCACTCTAATAAAAACATGTCACACAACATTTCATAATCATACTTAGTGAATTAAAAATTAAATATTAAAGAATTTTTTTTACAAAATGTATCCCAAACATTATTCTTACTCTATTCATACAGAGTAGCACAGTAAAAGCGAGCTGTACCTCTCAGGAAGCAGACTTGTATTCAATTCCTAAATAAACTTTGTAAGAAGAGAATTATACTGTTTCGCTTCTAAGTTCTAACTCAAAGGAAATTAAAATCTCAAAGCAAGTCATTCTGATCGTGTGAGCGCTCCAACTCTTTTAAGAAAAAAAACAATTCATTATATATATATATATATATAAAACAAGGATTAATTTATATCGGTATAAATTAAAATCACTTTTGCACCATTAAATAACTTTTTATTGAATAATTTTTTTTGATTAATTTATATCGGTATAAATTAAAATCACTTTTACACCATTAAACAACTTTTTATTAAATAATTTTTTCACAAAATCTACGTTGGACTGAAAGTTCGTATCATATAGATCATATCTATAAAATTTTACAATAATCTAAAATTGTTTAGTATTTCATTGACATACGTCAAGATTGACGTAATATATACTTTTGAAATATATGAAAATAAGAATAACTTGATTACATTCTTATTGATGTTTAATTTTTTCAAGATTTGACACAAATGATCAAAGTATTGGATAGTTATAATTCAATGGTTGAATTGATAAAAATTGTATTTTTTAAGAAGTTATTAAGTTGTGTAAATATGTCAAATCTTACACTTGTGTAAGTTAATCTCTTCCTCTATATATATAGAGAGCGTATCAAGTGTGAGAAGTGTTTATTGTAAGAGGTAAGATGATTGAATCTGGACCATTGGATCTTACATAAATGGTCAATATTAGAACATAAATGCATGTGACTTTTTTAAGTGATCACATGACATTTAAGTAACTTTTAATCTTGAGCATTCATATATGGTTGTATGGTCAATATTCACTTTTCTCAACCTCTCATAATAAATAATCATCTCACTAAATATCTTCTCTCTCTCTCTCTCTCTCTCTCTCTCTCTCTCTCTCTCTCTCTATATATATATATATATATATATATATATATAGGATCTTACTTTCAGGGTGAGAGGAATGTTTATTGTGAGAGGTGAGAGAAGTGAATTTTGACCATTGGATATTTCATGAATGGTCAAGATTAAAACATAAATGCATGTGACTTTTTAAATGAGCACATGACCTTCAAGTAACTTTTAATTTTGATTATCCATGTATGATTGTATGGTCAAGATTTACTCTCTCACTCTTTCACAATAAAAACTCCTTTTACTATATATGTCCCAATATATATATATATATATATATATATAAGGAGTATATCCCATGGTGAGATGAATGTTTTTTCAAAGAGGTGAGAGGAGTGAATTTTGACCATTGGATATTATATGAATGGTCAAGATTAGATATAAATGCATGTGACTTTTTTAAGTGGTCATATGACTTTTAAGTAACTTTTAATCTTGACAATTCATGTATAGTTGTATGATCAATATTTACTCCTTTCACCATTTCATAATAAAGCTCATCTCACTAGATATGTCTCGTATATATATATATATATATGGATCTTACTCAGGTGAAAAGAGTGTTTATTGTGAGAGATGAGATGAGTAAATCTTGACCATTAAATCTTTCATGAATAGTCAAGATTAGAACATAAATGCATGTGATTTTTTTAAGTGGTCACATGACCTTTAAGTAACTTTTAATCTTGACCATTCATGTATGGTTGTATAGTCAAGATTTATTCCTCTCACCCTCTCACAATAAAAACTCCTCTCACTAGATATGTCCTCATATATATATATGGGGAGGGACCAAGTTGTACCAGTGTAAGTCAAAGTCATTCTTACACCATTGAATATCCTTTTATTGAATAATTTTCTCAATAAATCTATCATTGGATTGAAAGTTCCTATCATATAGATCATATCTATAAAATTTTACATTAATCTAAAATCGTTTAGTACTTCATTGATATATGTCAAGATTAACGTAATATATACTTTTGAAATATGACATATATCAATGAAGTACTAAACGACTTTGGATTAATATAAATTTTTATATATGTGATCTATATGATAGGAACTTTCAATCTAATGGTAGATTTAATGAGAAAATTATTCAATAAAAAGATATTCAATGGTGTAAAAATGACTTTAACTTACACCAGTATAACTTGATCCCTTCCCATATATATAGACACACACACACTCGTACTCTTAACCTGATTTCTTAAATGTCATTGACTCTTTAAAAGTCAAAAGGCATACTATAATTTATATAAACACATATTCTTACTCTTAACCTATAAAATACAGACACACCATTTTGTATGCGTGTCTCCATGTCAAACACGTATCTGTATCAGATACATAGAGACATGCGTATGACACACGTGTCTTGTGTGTTTGAGTGTTTTTGATTAAAAAAATATTTTTTTAAGCTTAGATATGTATTGGACACTACTCGAATACGTCTAGAATACAGTTTGGACACGATCTATTAATATTTTAAAAAAAATAGTTTTCATGATTTACGTCTAATTAGTAAGTCTGTAACTCACTCAAGCTTAATCACATGATTGACGTTCCAAGTCACTATTTTCACATACTATTATTTTAAGTTTTATCTTTTAACACGTCACTATTAGGCCTTTAAATTTTATCTTTTTACACATCACTATTTGCATTTGCTTTCTACCTTTACTCGTACCAAGTCATCTACTTCATCATCATCGAAACTTACCTCACACCACTATTCCCTCTAGGTTGTTTTTTTTATGCACATATATTTGTACATGATTAGTTTTATTAAGAAAATTTAATTTATAAGATTTTTTAAAAAATATCAATAGAAATTATGTTCTATATTTTTTGGAAGAGACTTATTATATAGTAAATATTGACACATATTACATATATTAAGATATAAATCTTCAAACTTATAAAAATAATATTAATGAATTATAAATTTTTTTCTTAAATTTTGTAATATATATATATATATATATCTAAGTTTTAGATCGTATAATTTTTTAAATTTAATATATCTCAGATCCATATTTATGTCAGTATTTTATGTCTATGTCCATGTCTAAATTTCATAATTCTTAACCTGATTTCTCAAGCTTTCATTAACTCTTTAAAAGTCAAAAGTCATACTATAATTTATAGAATAAAATTTGACTCTAATATTGAGAAGAGAAAACTCTCTTTAATTTTATTTAATCTATTATTAAATATTTATTAACTCAATTAAATAAAATAAAAATAACACATTATAATACATTAAATAAAATTGGAGTGAATTGCAGTTCCTAAAGTTGGAGCCAAAGATAAAGACGAATCAATCGCATCACATTCACCTTTGAAGTTCGAAGATAAATTAGTAACACAATGTACTAATTTATATATGGAAACTGTATATAGAGAGAGACAGTAGATGTAAATGAGAAGCGGTGAGAAGATAAAGACGAATCAGTTACGGTCACCACTGACTAACTAACCCCCACAAAAAACCAAACCGCCGATTCAATCGCATCACATTCACATCGCATTCTCTCTTTCTCTGTCTCTCTCTCCAATGGCGGATCAGAAAGCAGAGGTCTTTGAGCTCAACAATGGAACCATGCAGGTTCTCGTCTCCAATCTCGGCTGCACAATCACCTCCTTGTCCGTACCCGCCAAAGATGGTTGCTTCCTCATTCTCAAATCCTCCTTTTACATTTCTGTTACTCTTATTGTTTCCTTCCTTCATTGTTTATTCCAAAAAACAAAAACAAAATTGTGTTACTGATACATGACAATGATGATGGGGTTTGTCTCCATTTTCAAGGGGTGTTGTCCGATGTTGTTCTTGGCCTTGACTCTATTGAATCCTATCAGGTAAAATTACCCAAAACCACTTTTCTGGTTTCGATTCAGCCATGTTAAAGTTTCCACCTTTGAATTTTGTATTGAACAATAGCATGCATTTGTGAAGGGTTTTGAGAAATTACAGTTGTATATATTAAAGATTAAATATTCTACCTTTGAAGTTTGTTTTGAACAATAGCAAGCATTTGTGAAGGGCTTTGAGAAATTACAATTGTATATATTAAAGATTAAAGATTCTACCTTTGAAGTTTGTTTTGAACAATAGCAAGCATTTGTGAAGGGTTTTGAGAAATTACAATTGTATGTGTGTGTGTGTGTGTGTGTGTTTGTGTGTATATGTAGTTTTGAGTTTTATTGTGATGATTGATTTGCTGAATTTGTGTTGTGAGCAGAAAGGTCTCGCTCCTTATTTTGGCTGCATTGTGGGTCGGGTTGCGAACCGAATTAAGGAGGGGAAGTTTACACTTGATGGGGTTGAGTACTCTTTGCCTGTCAACAAACCCCCAAACAGTCTCCATGGTATCAATTCTATGTTTGCTTAGTCTTCATGCTGTGCTAAACACGTATAGTATGTTCATGAAATGTATAAATTCAAACATGTGCATTTGATTAGGGTCATATTATAATGGTTATGAACTATGATTTTAACTTAACTATCTACCTCTTCCATTCCATCACAAAATTTACTTTAAAAATAACGTCAAAGCAAGTAAGGATTTGTCATGTACTTAGCGCATACAACATTATCTGTTATTCTCAAGAATGACAGACCGTATAACAATTATGAATAAACCTTTTTCTCTTTTCACTAGTAATATGATTCTGAAATGGAATTTGAAATAGCATTATTCAAGTGTTTAAACATTGTACTCTTGCAATGATATATGATTTTCCTTTGCTGTTATATTGATCCCCTGTCCCTCTCCCAATTTTAGGTGGAAATGTTGGGTTTGATAAGAAGGTATGGGAGGTAGTTGAATATAGAAAAGGCGAAACCCCATCAATCACTTTTAAGTATGACAGTCATGACGGGGAGGAAGGTACTGTTTATTCCTCTCTTCCCCTTTTCTTTGCCTTTTGCCCTTCTTTTCTGTTAATCAGATTTTTGTTTTCTATTATATAAGGTTATCCTGGGGATATCACTGTTACTGCAACCTACACGCTCACCTCAAGCACAACTCTGAGGCTTGACATGGAAGGAGTGCCAAAGAACAAGCCCACCATAATTAACTTAGCTCAGCATACCTACTGGAACTTAGCTGGCCACAACTCAGGGAATATACTTGACCATTCAATTCAGATATGGGCTAATCATGTCACTCCTGTGGATCAGAATACTGTGCCAACTGGTGAAATGATGCCTGTGAAGGGAACCCCCTTTGATTTTACTTCTGAGAAAAGAATAGGCAACACCATTAATCAGGTTGGATTAGGATATGACCACAATTATGTGCTTGATTGTGGGGAAGAGAAGGCAGGTTTGAGACGTGCTGCAAAAGTGAGGGATCCATCAAGTTCAAGGGTGCTAAACTTGTGGACAAACGCCCCTGGTATGCAATTTTACACAGCAAACTATGTTAACGGTGTTGCTGGAAAAGGATGTGTTGTATATGGAAAGCATGCTGGGTTATGTCTGGAGACACAGGGATTCCCTAATGCCATAAACCAGCCAAATTTCCCATCTGTTGTGGTTCGACCTGGTGAAAAGTACCAACATTCCATGTTGTTTGAGTTTTCAGTTGAGTGAAGTAATACTGTAGGAGTGGCATTGGAATGAGGTTGACTTTTTTGTTTTGCATATCATGATTAAGAGCCTGAACTTTGGTGTCTCCTGAAATAATTACATGTTTGTGTTTAAATAATTGCTTGAGTTGTTGCTTGTCTTAAAAGTTTCAAAAGCACATTACGAGCTGTTTTATCACTCCTAAATAAGTCGACATTATTGCAAAACGAAACCTGCTTTCCAAGAATCAGTTAAACATCCACCATTTTAACTATAGATTTGGCCCTTTTGTTAAACGAGAAATTTTTAGAATAAGAAATTTCTTTTTTTTTTTATCATTAAATGTATATATCATTATAGTTTTAAAAATGTAGTAAAATTTAGACAATAATAACCCTTATTTCTATTGGTAAACAGCCTTCAGGGCACAGTCCTGCCTGGTACCTTAATTATTGGTGTATTATTTTTACTGTTTTTTTTTTTTTCCATGTTCCTTTTGTGTGTAGCTCAAAATGTTCGAAAATTATGGATCAAAGTACCAAATTAATTCAAATAAATAATTTAATAGATCACAGAATCGAAAAGGAACTAATTAGTCTTTTATTACTGAACACAACTATCAATCTGGTTTAATTTAATGGTTTAATCTGGTTAGTTTGGAGCTCACAGTAGGTTAAATGGGTCAAGTCAAAAATATATTGATTTAAACGACTTGGTACTTTACTAGCTCAACTTTGAGTCCTATAAGGGCAATGAGTTTTACCAGCTCGACCTCAACCCGTCTAAGGGCAGCCTGGCGAGCTTAAACGGGTTGCTCACTTTTTATTTTTTATTTTTTGAGAATATTTTTACTTTAAAATTAACATATCATTACATAAAATCAAAATGAAATAAAAAAAATCCAAATGTCTACTTTGAAACAAAAACAAATTTTAAATTCAATGCAATGAAGCATATAAAATCTATAAAAGCAAACTCTAAATTCACATAATTGGTAATTAAAAAAATAAATAAATAAACTAACAAGCTAACCTGCATGTTAAACGAGTCAAGTTAAAAATACATTGATTTAAACAAGTTTTAAAAGTGCAATTCACTTAATTTTAGCAAATAAACAGTTAGCTCAACAAGTTTAGCCCATTTTGACGATTTTACCACTTCATATCAACGGGGAAAAACTATAATATCTGAAATGTTTTGAGTGTAAGGGCACATTTGACATAACGTATAAGGCTTAATAGGATACGTTTATATAAGATATTAATATTGTATAAGCTTATTCAGTGTATCCCTCTTATATATTAAAATAACGTATAACTTAATCAGACCTTAGAGGTAGGATTAGGCCTGATTAAGTTTTGATGGATAAGTTTATCTGAAAATATTTCATTTACAGCCCTATCACTCGAACATCAATCCTTCGTGACAGAGCACCAATCACTGCCAGTCCGACAATAACCACCACCCAGCGCATAGACTAACGAAGGCGTGGCAAACCGCGAGCTGACGAAGTGAAAGACTCGAGCACCACGAACGGAAGAACTAATAGAGGTGTAACAAACCACGATGTCTGCGACCACCACTCGGGCATCATTTGTCATCATCTCAACCCCTCCACCGCGATCGCTACTCGAACGGACCAACTGACCAGGTAAGTAATGGTTTATTGTATGAGATACCTTGTTTTGTGACTTGTTAATTTGCATTGGAAGTTCCAACAATGTTGAGAATCATGATACTTCTAGATATATGGAAGAAAAACCAAAAGTTTAACTCTAGATTGCACTCTGCACCTACCTTTCAATCTTCTGCTTTCTTCTCTGCCTCTACTGTCACTGCCTCTTTTGCTACTGGGACCAATTTTGCCTCAAGGGCTTTGTTTAGGTCAGCAGTTACATATTATGATGTTGATTTTGTTTCCTAACTTTTATTTTTTCAAAAATTAATATAATATGATAAATTTGAATGAATATAATATATTTTTTATTAAAAGGCATTTTTGTCAACAGTGTTAATTTTTTATCATATCTAATATAATAGAATACATCAACAAATACATGATAATATTATCTTATACAACACAGTATCTTATACAATATCGCATTAAATACTGGATAGTATTTAAATTTTATCAAATCTTATACTATCAGACTTAATACAATCAAATTTTATCCTATTCTGCGTACCAAAAGGGCGGCCCTAAAGCAACTAAGAATGTTTCCAGATGTTGCTATTGATCATCTTGAAATGTTGCAAGAGTAAATATTTAGTTACATTTTTATACCAAATAATATATTGAGTTACATTTCATGAACTGAAAGGCCAAATAGACAATTCACTCAAACCTATCTGAAATGTTGCACGAGTAGAGACATAATTATCCAAATATTCAAGTCGTATCTTGAGAAACCATATATTCAGTTCCTGGTTACTTATTTGATGCATTCCTATACGTCATCTTACTTTGTCCGAACCAACTCAAGCGGTAATGTTTCCATTGCCAGCTGAAAGTTCAAAAAAGAAAATTGTAAGACAAAAACAAGTTTTTGCCTGCTAAAAACAAAATGATCCTTCAAAGAAAAGAACAATAAAAGATAAATCTAATTGCCATTTAGAGAAAATGGAATTGCACTTACCCATAGTCTCGGAGTTCTAGGGTCAGACTTCTTGTGCAATTTAGATAGCTCTGACTGAAAGCTTATAACAATGGCAACTTTGAACTCAATTGAGAAGGGACTGCATGGAAATAATAATAAATTAAAACAACAAACTTTGAGGCCTTAAGATTCGGCGTGCAGTATCCATGAATTTATACAAGGGAATTTCTATGGTACCTTAAATGAGTTTGGTACCCAAGGTGAGTTGTCAAGGTTGACTCATGCATTCATGGAATGCTGAATTCATAATAAATGTTTACAAATAATCAATAACCAATGAAATGCATGGCAATTCACCTTGGGTACCAAATCCTGGAAAAAAAGATGAGTACCATACAAATCCTCATACAAGAAAGTACAAAGGAATGCATTAGAAGATATTTATGAAATGAAAAAAAAACACTACTCTCAAAAAAGTTGCAAATTCCAGAAGTCACACTTCGTGTAGAGACTAGAGAGTCAATGGATTACATGTGGATCTATGTAGAAAAATGTTGATATAGCCTTGAGCACATCTAGATATAACTCTGATGGTGCAAAAAGATGTGATTTTTCAGTGTGTTTTTGTCAGTGTTTAGTTTTGGATGTAACCATTACTCTTGTTAAATACACTAGATAGGAATTATCATGAAAAGGACACATACCCGGCTAAAATTGTTGGACATGTCAAAAGACGGGGAAGTATTACATAGATAGGTAGAGTCAAATTACGGCATACATCTCCATCTGCTATCTGCTAAACAAAAAGAGAATTAAAAACTTATTTTAATTCAAAATGCTCTTATACAAATCCAGTATCACTTGCCTGTGTTGTTTGTATCAGAGAGGTTTCAGTCACAATTTTCTCCCCAAGAAGAATGGACTCAACACGAAACAACTGAATGTCAATTGAGTGAATTGGAACCGCAGATGCTTCTACAGTTAGCTCACCACTAATAGGACCAGACAAAGAACACTGAGTGGAGATTTTTCCTGTCACCCGAAATCCTCCTATTCAATAATACCTTAGCATGAGCCCCAAGACTTTTTGTCTTTCATTGATGTTTGTAACAATCTAGAAAGCAGAGATTGCACGTAATAAAATACTACTATTCATTTTCCATGTCTTAACATGTAACATAAGCAAGTTAATATTTCCACAGAAAATGAAAATTACTACTTGTGAGATTTGAAAGCATGAAACAATTGCTTTTAATGAAACATGAGTGAACATGTGTACTCTTAGATGATAAATCAACACACCAGATTTTAATTCAGGAAGTAGAGGATGTCTTTGAGTGTCCTGGGTTATGTAAAAGATGACCATCTCCGGAGAAAGTGGTCGTTGTAGAAGATCAGCTGAAATTATCCACAAACAAAAGACACACTTGTAGTTTAATCATTTTTAAATGTATAAAAAAGAAAGATTTGGTCAGAACCAAATTATACCTTTATCACTTTCGACAATGAACTCCATTGTTGCTGATAATGATTTATGCAAGTATCCACGAGTTATATCTACAGTCACCAAATACTATAAAGGCTATCAATCACCAACTGTCTAAATTATGTGAACATTTAAAAAGAATAACCAAAGAGAAATACATTTACAAAATGATTTAATTTTGATCCATTTACAATGTTTAAGAGTTTTATACTACCAGTGAACCATATGGTGCCACCAAACCTTAGTTACTACAATAATGTGGCACTTTTTTGTTTAGTGAGTGTAAAAAGTTCTACATTGACAAGGAGATCAAATTTAAACTCTTCACTACATGTCAAAAAGAGAGATAAAAATCAATAGTAGGAATAATAACAATTTCATCATAAAGAGTTGGCCAACAAAGCACTTTCTAATAAGAACATATTACCTGGATACTTATATTTGCCCCATGGAAAGTCTCATAAAACCTTTCTAAATTCTCCTCTGGCTGTCTAAGATTTACAGAAAATGGTATCTGCCACAAAGATTGCAAAACTTGCAGTGAATATGAACACAAGGAAAGGCCAAGTTAAGACAGGAACTCAGATATAGCTTACATGAAGTAACCTGGATATGCTATTTCAAAGGGTGAGATCCTGCTGGTTTAGTGGCATGGTATCATATTTTTAGCAAAACTATGAAAGCATATCCAGACCACTTAATAGCATATATGCACACACATAAACAGGCCAGTTTCTTAAGATTGAAATAATTCCAAAAAGGTATAAAACTTGATATCAATCTTTGCACACTAAGTTCCATACTTCTAATACTTTATGACTTGAACCCTCCCCTTCAAATGCAACTCTCATTGCTTTCACCATGATGAATTTAGAAGAGAGAAGACAAACATTTAACAGGTAAAACATATAACACAACAAGCTACTTAAAATCTTAAGTCTTACAGTTGGATGCCAGTCCAGAAATCAGATATTCAAGAGAATATCACCATATTTAAGAGTTATCCTCTATAAGAATCATATACTAGTTACGCTTATCTGTATATTAGCTCAAGTTTCCTAGTTAGATGTGATAGATATCAGTAGCAGAGAATAGCAGAAAAATGAAGGAGTAGTAGACGATTCAGGATATGCTTATATTTTGGCAAAACAGCAAAATAAAAGGAAATACAATGGAATGGAATTCCACTGACACAGAGCCTAGCTCCACAGAGGCCAAGAGTCCCCTCTGTCCCAACAACCCAATGATTATTTTACATACCCACCTCATTCCTCACACGCTCCCATATAACCGTATTTCCTTACACAATTGCCTAGCCCTTTTCTCTCTCAGCCACATCAGCATTCTCTCTCTCCCCCTTCCTATTTTTCCTAACATACACTCTCCACACTTTGGGTCTAGGAGATTGTTGAGCTAACAGCCCATTAGGGCCCAATTTCTCAGCTACGGTCCTATCAAGATGCTTTAATCATATAGTCCACAAAGCACCAAAAATATAAAACTCATAATATTTTATCCAGTAAGATAGCATATACTAGACTTGGTGCTTTAATATTTATAGGCATACGATAAAATGATTTAATTTCAAAAAATACCAGAAAAAAAATTCTACTAATTAATTAAACCATATAAGAATGCTTTAAATAGATACTATTTCATTCATTCACTATTGATATACTACCTCTGTTGTACCCGAACCAATCTTTCCAGAAGATTTAACCTCAACGGTCCTATTCCTGTTTACAAGCCAATCATAAGAATCATGTGCACTTGTCCTAATGTGAGCCAAAGAATTTACAAACATCATGGAGGAACAAGTTTCAGATATTTTTCTATAACAACAGTAATCCCCTTAAGAGACAAACTTAGCAAGGGAGCAACCTGAATGAAAGTGATGGTGAAAAGCATAATTACCACTATAACCATGAAAAAGATTTTAAATGATGTATAGTGTACACTCATGAAAACTTACCCATTGCAAGTACAATGACATGCAAGTGAATGATAGTAAGGAAGAAAACAGATTAAACCCCAAATTGCAGACTCATCAACAAAACTTACAACTACAAGGGTCCATATTATGGTTGACTCATCCAAAAGATTATATATAATAAAATGAATATAGTAGAAAACATTGATACTTATTTTGATACGGAATCAAGAAATCAATAACAGTATTCGCCAAAGTTTAAAAGGAAAAAAAAATCAATAAAATCAGCGTACAATGTAGCAAAAAAAAAAGAATCCCCAACATTGCAATAGTGAATTAACATGATCTTTTTTGGGCAACATTACATGATCTTTAGATGACTAAAAATCTAAGATATTCATTCACTTGGGGCAGACTATACAACAATGCTGGAGAAAAAAGTAGACAACAACAGGCAAACTTACACAATTGGGATTGGCTTAATAACGCCATAGAATGACTCAACAACCCCAGCTGATCCTCCACGAACCTTCATACACAAATAAGGCAGCAAAATCATCCAAATAAAATCAAAATTCAAACTCAAAACAACTGAGATATGATTCATGAAGGACCGCTACAGAATCCAATCAGAATTCCCTTTGGCTCAATTGGGTCGAACAAATTTTTGCAAAAAGGAATAATTTTTAGCATAAAGTTTACATCTTTCTGATTTTAGTGTATGATTTTCTGAGGAACCAAACAAGAGGGTGATTGGGGGGGAACCTGCAAGTTGACGGATCCTTTGACAGTAAGGCGAATTCCATAGTGGGAAATTGAAGACTGAGTTTTGACGATGATTTTGCCTTCCAGAGCTTCCTGAAAATTCCAATCACGAAGAGTGTTTTGAGGGGTGTCATTGCATAGAGAGAGAGAGAGATAGAGAGATGTGGGTTTTACCGAAGGGAGATAGATTCGATTGAAACGGAAGAGTTTGAGATCAACAGACATGGCAACCAACCAACGATCGCTAACAGGAACACAGTGACAGAGCTTAAGCGCAGTGACTAGTGAATTGAGTTTGCACTTTTTATCAAGAAAATTGTTTTTACTTACACTATGGTTATAAGTAAATTATTGATTAAATTATTGATTAACAAAGTGTATTATTAACTAACTAACGACGTGTATCTTAACAGCAGTAACATGTATTTTGAAAGGAAAATGTTGGTTTGTACGAAAAGGTTTTTATGTAAGTTTCAAGAATGTAAGGTGATACGTAGAAAATGGACTACAGGTGTATGTAATTATTTTCAAACTCACTTTTTTACTTTGACCATGCATATATTTATATATCCATTTCATCTTTTGTAATTAAATTTGTGTGATTTTCTTATATCAAAGAGCTATACTCCTTTTGAAAGAAACGTTTTAAATGCTATTAAAATAAATAAATTATTATTAATTTATACACTTTAACAATCAATAATTTAGAATAAAGATCAATAATTTACATAACAAGTTAACCTTATCAGAATTTTAAAATTAACCATAAATATAGAAATAATCTAATTATTATGGTTAATTTGTGACTGAACATGTTGAAGTAGAAAGACATGAAACTATTTAATCAGACTTAAATCAAGACAAGAGAGAAGATTAGTTTGATTTGGATATGAAACGTCTTCCATCTATCACCAATTTTGCATTTCAATTCATCAGAACCCATCAATGTTGTAAAAAATTACAGCAAGTCATGTTCATGATTTGGATGGTGAAGGTTCTATCGAGCCTGATTGTGGGGAGCAATCTCCTGAGCAATAAAAAGGTGACATAACAACCTGGAGTCCGGGAGGGTTCTCTGTACAACCACTGGGATACAAAATCCTTGAACTCCACGGACGCTGCTGTGAGGGCTACCGATGGCAGAGCCATACATATGGCACACATCAAACTAGCCCAATCCCCTTGCCTCCCCACCACAAATGGGAACTTGCCCATGTAGATATGCGAGGTGATGCTTGTTGAAGATGTGCTTCCCTTCTAGAGAGCCGCCACTCATGAACTCCAAAAGGACCTAGATGTCGTCGTTGTGGTCATACATTTTGTGGCACTTCACCACGTTATAGTCATCGATGACATGGAGGATCTGGATCTCGCGGTGGATCTAGTAGTGCACGGACTCCCCGTTATGGTCATAGATGTCCTTGATAGCGGTGGAGCCTCCTTCCAAAAACTCCAAGAGGATCTAAATTGAAAAAAGATCAAATTGAAATAATAATAAATTTAGAGTCAAATTTTAATTAACACAAAATCTACACTTACCTGCTATCACAGGTAATTTCAATGTAACATCAATGCTCACCAACTTTTCAAGTATATATTAAACGTCTCTTCTTTTTAAAAAAAAATAATAGAACTATTTTATCAAATGTTGCCATCATTTCATTATCAGTCTTTCTATTGAATTTTGGAAATTAAAGATAAAATGGAAAAGGCTTGTTTGGAGAAACAAACAATCAAGGAGTTTCTAGTTTCGAAAAAAAATAGAAAGAAAGAAAGAAAGGTTGATAATAAGAGACGATGATTCTCTTTTTTTTTTTTAAGAAAAAAAAAGAGTTATGTTCTTGATTCAATAACTCAAGTTTATTGAAATATAATAAAATAAACTTAAATTATTGATCTAATGAATTTGACCTACTGAATTAGGAACATAACTCACTTCTTTTTTTAAAGAAAAAGAGATGATCTTGATCCAATAATAAGTTCTAGTATAAAAATATATTTTTTTTATGACTATTCTCTATCCAAATTCTAGTGGATTAATTTAACAATAAACAAGTATGTTATATGCAGGTAGACCATAATCGTAGAGTTAAATTTTGAATATGTCAATATCCAACTTCTTTAAAATTATTTATTCTTCTTTAAAACCTAATATAATGATAATTATAGATTCTGAAATTGAGTCTTAGTAAAGCCATCAAGCTCCCTAATCTAGCATGGTTGGAGGTTGTGCTTGCAAGTTGAAAATGACATGTATTAGGTTACAACTAAGGGGCATTAAATGAGGAGAAAATGAAAACTCAATGAGTTAAAAAAGAAAGAAAGAAGACTTGTTACTCCCAGAAAAGCAAGTAAGGATCGTTTAGTATTAAAAATAAGATAATATTATATAGTATTAGACTTGATAATATAAATTTTGATAATATAAAAATTTGATAATATAAAGTTTAATATATAAAAGTTAGAAATATCAAAATATTTAAAATTATAATAAAAAAGTATTTATAAAAATTTATATATAAAAATTCAAGCAAACTTAATTTTAAATTTCAAAATTTGACTAAGTTATTTATTATTTTAATATATAAAAAAATTAATAAATAAATTTATATAATATAATATTTGTACTAAATAATAAATAAAATTATAATATATTATGTTAATTTATTCTATCAAACTTAATAAGACATCTCAAATAAAAAGTGGAAGAAGAACCTCAGAAATGGAACTTTTTAATACTTTTAGGTTGTGTTTGAGGGTTTGGAGGGAAAGGAAGGAGAAGAATTTAAAGGGAAAGGATGGGAAAGAAAATGAAAGGTTTATCCTCTTCTTGTTTAGAAGTGTGAAATATTCTAGGGGAAGAAATTTGAGGGTTTAAGATATATTTTTATCATTTTATCCCCTTTCAAAAAAATTTATATAATTAATATTTTATAAAAAATATTAAAGTGAAAAACCAAAAAAAATATTAAAGTGAAATATTACAAAACCTAATATATTGTTATTAAGGTGCAAAACCAAAATTCTTAATTCTTAATGCACTTTATGAGATAATTAACATCATCCCCCTCAACACCCACCTCTCCCCCGACCACCCTTCCCTCCGCTTCCCTGAGGTCCGCTCCCCTCCTCCGCCCTCCGATCCGTCGGCGACCTTCGCCTCTGATCCGTCGGTGACCTCTGCCTCCCCCACAATGGCACCCCCACATGGACCTCCTCGACTGGCTCGCCCTCTTCTTCGGCTTCCAAAACGACAACGTCCGCAACCAGCGTGAACACCTCGTCCTTCACCTCGCCAACGCTCAAATGCACCTCTCCCCTCTCCCTGACTCCATCGACACCCTCGACCCCTCCGTCCTCTGCTGCTTCCGCAACAACCTCCTCAAAAACTACACCCTCTGGTGCTCCTATTTGGGAAAAAACCCAACGTTCGGGCCTCCGATCGACCTGACAACTCCTCTGATCACCGTCGTGACCTCCTCTACGTCTCCCTCTACCTCCTCATTTGGGGTGAGGCCGTGAATTTTCGATTCATTCCAGAATGCATCTGTTATATTTTTCATCACATGGCCATGGACCTCAACAGAATCTTGGAGGACGGTTACGTCGATGAGGAGAACCCCTCGATGGCCTCAATTTATGGAGAGTTGCCGCAGTGTTCGGCGGTTTTCCGGAGAAAGAATATTCCATGAGGAGATATGGGTAATTGTAGACCCAAACCCCCAAATTTAGGGGAACTAAATATGGGAGACATACGAAGACATCCCATAATCTCTTTTTCCCTTCCCTCTTATTTTCAAAATTCCCAAACAAAGATTTTTTTTCACTTCAAACCCCTCCATTCCTTCCCTTTCCCTTCTAATCCTCACTCCCAAACACACCCGTGGGAGCATCTCTCTTCTCTCTCTTTTCGGTAGCAATGAACAACATTTAAAAAAAAAGTATTGCTAAGGAACAAATTTATTCTATCAGGCTTTTAACACTCAAATACTTTATTATTTTTTTCTCTCAATAACGTTACACACATCCCGATGTTAGGTTTTATTCAATCGAATGATAAGAATTTATGCGCTTGAGGATATAACAACAAATTCCTAAAAAATGGTTTTTGTGTCATTTTTGCGTTTGCTTTTTTTGTGAAAGTGTAATTTTCCTGCATAAACTTCTTTATTGCTCTACGTCAAGAAAAACCTAGGATTACTCATACCTTAATACCTACCAATCCAAATAAAAGTGTATCCTGCACCTTATGTGCCTTCATGGTCAAGGTGCTTTGGGATCCTAGGGCTTCTGGCATTGGCGTCTTCACAGGTGCGCTTTGTGTAGTGGCTGTGGCTCTAATCTTTTACAACACCCATGTAGAAACACTTATTATCCATAAAGGACTTAAAATTGAGTTAAATACACATAGATAATGAAGGCTTTATACATTTTTTTTTCCTTCAAACAGCTACTCCAAGTGTAATTCATTCAAAAGCTAAAGCCAAATGGTTCAACTTTCTGGTTTCTATTTTCCACAACTGAATTAGAGTTTCCTCTATTTTAGCCGCAGTTTACAAGAGACGATATTGTTATATACACAAACCATCACTGATTCACAGCTACTTTCAAAGCTGGCCAAATGTGTCAAAGGTCAAACCAACCAAAAACAGGATATTGAAATCAATTTTTGACATAGAAGCCATAATAACAAATGAACATCACATACAAATGGAAGAGGATGACTAGAAAGTTTCGTTCATCTTGTGCTAGAACGCACAGATATTTTGTCTAAAGATATAAACAACAGAATAATTATCCAAACTACCATTTGGAAAACTCTGTTCACACTGAACTAAATATAGCTATAACAAGACATATCATGAGAATCAAGCATCATT
This sequence comes from Ormosia semicastrata, assembly GCA_029884595.1. Classification (NCBI taxonomy): domain Eukaryota; kingdom Viridiplantae; phylum Streptophyta; class Magnoliopsida; order Fabales; family Fabaceae; genus Ormosia; species Ormosia semicastrata. Next base: position 137,878,433 of record JAQQTO010000063.1, read on the forward strand.
TTTTCTTTGCAATGAAGAAGCCCCACATCTGCTCACCAGCCGCACCCCTAATCTGCCTGGCCTTCCATCTTTCAACAATTTCATTGTAGTCTTCCTGAAGTAATGGTTCCAGCAATGAATGCTTTGAAATTAAGAGAAACAAGTACCTCAAAATAAATAGCACATAAGCCACATTCAAAACATAAAAGAAACCCACCTCCGAGAAGTCATCAATGAAATCGTCCTTCTTGTTCTCAAGGGCATTTAACTCCTGTTGTAGAGTTTTCATGAACTGAAGCACACAACACAAGTAATAATTTTGTTAGAACTCCAGAAGGACAGTAAATTGTAAATGCCAAGCAAAGTAAATCTTAGGCTCTGACAAACCAAATTAGTTCGATCCTCAGCAATGACATCATCAAATCCAGCATTCTTGAGCATCTGGATGATTTAGAATACAAGGAGCATGTCATGTAAAATAAATGTTAACAAGAATAATTTCGAGTGAACCAAAATGGGAGAAAGAGAAGCCAGATGATGACACTAATGTACATGATACCATACCTGACAATATGCTTTCATGTCATGGATATAATATCCTCCTTTTTTTAGGTACTCAGCATATTCTAATGATAGACTTCCAGCACTTTTGCAGTAATCAGTAATTAGAAGTGTACCTCCATGCTTCAACCACTTGTAAAATGATCTGAACAATGCAGGCTTATCCTGTATTAATCCAAAGAAGATTGCTGAAACTGAATGTTAGAAATAAAAGGAAAGAATCTCAAGCATATCAAATAAAAAAAAATTAAAATATGAAATGAATTGCATACATATAAAGGTGTGGCATTAGCCGACCAAAAATTGATCAGAGTAAAATCTAGAGCAGGAGGGAGCATCTATCTGATAACCATATATTAGATATCACGTGCCTAATATACTTTCCAAATCTTGAACAGAATGTTTTTCTCCTCAGAATATCACATTTGATAATGTGCCTCATGATCCTTTAAATAACCTAGATAAGTTCAGCCACGAGAGATTCTTAGGAGCTCCAGGAGTAGAGAGAAACTCTATACCATTTAATTTGTGTCACATCAGTTATAGCATTAAAAATATAATTAAAATAAAAAACAATGATAGTGTTCAAATTAAACTAATGTGACACACATTGAATAGTATAGAGCAAAATAAATTTGTTGCTCTAAGAACACCTTAAAAATTTCTCAGTTCAGTCACATACACCTTTTTATTTTTCTAAAAAAAGAGTCATCTATTACATGCTATGAAGCTTAACCTTGAAAAAATCTACGAAGTATTTAAAAAAAAAAAAACAAAGATGCTTCCTTACTTTGATGTGTAGCATGGCGTCACGTGTGTAGATTACATCAAATGTCTTCTCAGGATATGTTTTTTTAGTGCAATCGGCACATTCAAATTCAACCGTGCATTTGAGTCCAATAGCACGTTCAATAGCAAGAGAAATCATATTTATGGAGAGGTCAATGCCAACAACCTCAACATCAAAATTTTCAGCCATGTAAAAGTCACCTCCCCCAATACCACAACCAACATCTAGTACTTTCTGACTAGGCTTTAGTCCCAACTTCGCCACAACTTCCCTTGTTGTTTCTGCCCAAACAATAAGCCAATCACACGTTAGAAACATCTGAAACCTACGATAATTGATTTCAAACATAAAAAAATGGCACCTTTCAAGATTCTAATTAGCACAATAGACATGAAATTCTTCAGAAAATAATAATATCCCAAAGTATGATATAGTATATTAACCAGTATAAAAGAACTACATATTCAGAATAAAAGGTTGGAAATATAGGATTTATTATTTCTTTATTTTTATGGGAGAATCTCTTTCTTGCACAGACATCCATTCTTTTATGAATCCAAAGTCATTCTAACACCGTGTTCCTAAAGGCAAAGGAAGTGTCATAAAACCTTGTATTCATGGATATTAGACTTGGGTCTTGAGAGTATTTCAAACTTAGAGTGTCTTTGTATATGTTTTGTATAAGACTAAATCTCACATTGAGTAAGATAGACTCTTGAAGAGTGTTTATATATGGACTATGTCCTTAGGTACCTTATAATATTGAGGTAGATGTGTGAACTTAGGCTTAACTCAATACACACGTGCGAGCTCCGCTCCACCCCTTGGGTAAATATCTCTTTGGACGGTTAAGATAAATCTCTTGGGTTGCTTACTTAGTAAACTCTCCACTACCAGAAACACTTACACTTACAGATTACATATCAGCTTACTTCTCACGTACCTTTAGCTCTTACCACTGTTTATCTTCTTCCTCTTCCCTTTTTTGTTATTGTGCGCACACTAGAGACTCCCTCACTTCTCTGTTGCGACTTCTGGTGTTAGAACGACAATTGTTGCTGCTCAGAGTATCAGGATCATCTTGTGAACAAGTTCCTAAGGAGACCTACACCTAATCTTGGAGGGTTACCCGTCAAGGCCATTCCTTTGAGCATTGCTCCGGGTAAGACGGAGATAAACCCTTAAAGACAATGCCTAACACGATTTGTGGTATATCCGTTCTAATCCTTCCTTTGTTCTTGTTCATTTCTCTTATTAGTTCTTTGTTCTTCTTATTTTCAATATTTTTCAATAACAAAATACTAGTATCCATAACTATATTTCTAACAATGACATTAATCATTTGACTGCAAATCAAGCAGTTATGTATTTCAGCTTCCCTTCACCCTTATAATGATTTGATGTCACTATAAGAATGTACACATCAAATCTTTCATCCACTCCATGGCCTAGGTAAATGAGAAGGGGATATCCTTGAGGAAGATCACTCTTCCATCTCAATTTAAGGAAAAGGAAAATTCTCTATTGGATCACAACGTATACGGAGAGAAAGGAAAATAGCAAGACATACCAAGTCCTCCTGTGCTCACAAAGCCTTGGCCAAAAACACGCTCATATAGTAAAATATCCTTATGATTATACTCAACACTATCTAAGAACCGCTGGAACCCCCTATCATCTTGTGACCTGACTTTTTGCCATATCCAACAAATCTGCAAGACAGAGTTATTATTTTAATCATGTGTTGTCAGTCAATTGAATAAACTGCAATTAGAGATAATTTAAAGAAATAGATACCCAATTTTATTACCTGATTTTGATTCTTCTTATTTCTGACATAAGCTCCAATGCATTTACAGCCAACAAGAGAAAGTTCATAGGAATTTCCGGTATCATCACTCATATGGCACTCTTTAAATACCTGCATGAAAAATGGGAGGGGGAATCAAAACCAAGTTTTTTTTTTTAATTATTATTAGTATTTTGGTTATATTGGAGGTGCAAAGCATGGGATAGGTGGCCTGTAGTCGATCAAATTTCTAACATCATCATCATACCTAGAATTGAGCCAGCGCCAATTGAGCTACAACCTCAGTGGCCAAAACCAAGTTTTAGATAAAGTGTTATTTGCCTTATAAAATATAGAATAAGAAGATCATCTATGTCGTGTATACTCAAAAATGCAAATGACTAAGAATAAGAGTTTCACTCTGTCTTTGATTTAACTTATTTTATGTTAAAAATAATTTATAATCAAAATTTTATTAAGAGAGATTTTTAAAAAATGATTTTTTTTCTTAAAAATTAAGCAAATCCAAACATGCACTTATTATAGAGATAACATAAACAGTAAAACACTATATTATGTCAAATTTAACCCCAACAATAAAAAAAGAATTGAATAATTTTTACCACATTGCAGTTCAACGGCATGCAAAATCATGAAACTGCAGCCATAAGGGGTTGGAGACTTTTTTCCATCCAGTACAAATTAAGCTGCTGCATGCCCAACTAATTTTCTTTAACAATATAAACTGTCAAATTAATAAAACTGAACTGGAGCAACTACTCACGTTTAACTCAACACTTATAGTCCAATGAGTGCTCAAACTTTCACTCACGTTTGTAGAAAATAAATGATTCTGTAAAGATTTTTTTTTTGTCGACAATCTGTAAAGAATTTAACTTGAGACTCAAACACTAAATTTGGGATTGGAACCCACGACCTTAGGGCCCAGCCTTACCATCATAAATTCACAACCATTTACTGTTGAAAAAGTTCAATTATGCAACGAAGGTGCTTTAACTTTTTTCTTTTAGCATTGCGGTTATATGATATTCAGACCAGCTCATGTGCATTTTAAATAATCCACCTTCTTATTATGGTTAAAGTCAAATCATCTATGCCATAATTAAAGAATTCACAAAAAAATTCTTTATGCCTGACCCAAAGTAATTGCCATAATTAGGCATAGTTAGACTCAAAAGTGCTTTATTTAATCTTAAGGTTCTATCTCCATAAAATGCATGTCACGACTTTCCAAATGAGCCTAAAGTTGATGTCAACTTCATATTTAATCAAGCAATTGTTTGACAAGGACTAAGGGGGAATGATAATTACACTCAGAACAAACCTTAGTGTAAAATCTGGGTTCCCTGTAGTGAGTTGGGTTGTATTTTCTCTTCGAATCTCCAGATTGATGGAAACAAGATTCTCTGAAGAATATATATCCACCAACTTTTAACCATTTGATCATCCTTTCAGCTAAATTCTCAACCTGAAATGAATCAAGGGAAAAATAAAACCCTTAACCAAAAAAAGTAGTGGCAAGGAAGTAATATTACTGTTTCTCACAAACAGTCGTGAAACAGTATGTCTGACGATATTAGACACATTCCTTGGGGCGGAAAATGGAAAAATTATCCCTGTTTAGTTTCTTTTGAACTCTTGACATGAACCTCAACTACTTCAAAATCACCAATAGACGGTAGATAGAAAAACATTATTGTCATTGATTGCAAAAGGAAAAGACCAGAACCAGAAGCCAACGACTAAAAGAAACCATAACACAATCTAAGTTTAAGGGATTCAATTTCACAATTCCAAAATTAATATTAAAGTTCTACAACCTGGTTGTTATCACTTGGAACCATAATTGATTACTTGATCTACTTCATATATCATGTTAGCTTCAACATATATCTAGACTGAAAACAAAACCATGAAAACTTTATACATACAATATTCTATAAAAATAAACAAAAACTCACCTCTTTATCTGAAAGATACATAAGTAACCAATTTGAGAATATCAGATCAACTGATCCTTCAGAAATGTGCAAGTTTGGAGACGTGACATCAGCACACATGAACTTGACATTCTTGTGGTGTCCATTAATGCTTTCATTCTGCATAAACATTATACGAGATGCATGATTCTTGTAATTACTTCAAAATAGTACCACATTTTTAATTTGACTTGAATCAACCATCAATGTTCAGTGTGGAAAGAGATTGCAGTTACCTTCTTTATTGCATTCTCGATGAAGTCCACAGCAAGCAACTGACCAGCTTTCTGAGCCAATTCACTTGTAAATCTTCCAATACCTGCTCCAAGCTCTAAAACTGATTTTCCTTCATATGCTGGTAGTAGGGAGAGTACCTATGTAAATAAAAATAGATGAGTCACAAAAGCACTGACTCTGACTAAAAGAAAGAAGAAAAGGAAGAAAGAAAAAGAAGGGATACTGAGAAAAGTACACAGAGAAATTTGCAAGCTTCTTATGCTGCTTCTAATATCAAAAAGGAAACTCACCCAATGATGTAGTAGTTTAAATTCATAATTATAACCACCCCATTTCCCCCTTCTTCTTTTTTTTATCATCGCAAGTTAATATTATTATTAGGCTAATAATAGAAATGACTTTCACCCTCTCAGCCTAAAACAATGAATTATAAAATGAGAAAGAAAGAAAACAATTGAAAAAAGGCACTTAATTTGGAATCTTTCTATTTATTCACTACATGCCATGACAATGTCGGCTGTATTATGAATCAAATAATAATATTAAAGTCAAGCCAAGTTCTTTCTTCTATATAATAGTATTTTCTGCTGTGTAAAGTTTGATGTATTGGCAAATTATTAAAAAAGTTCAAAATTATTACATAAGAAATCAAAATCCGATGACATACGTACATATCATAGATCATAATGTGAAAAACTTTAAACTTACAGTTAATCAAAGAGAAAAAATTTTAAATGTTCTGGGAACAAGAAAAAGTTCTTGTTACTCTCTATCATTTAATATGTACCACTTTAATTTTATAAATTATCATTGTTTTCAACTTTAAAAATGTTTGTAATATTATAGTTGAAGTAGTGCACTTTAAATTTAAAGTAAGAATTTTTTTCTTACTTTAAGAACATTTAAGAATCTAAGAATCGCTCATTAATCTGCATTAAACTCATAACATTATATAAAAACGTTATTATGCATATATAATAAGAAAGCATAATATATGAAAAGAAGCATTAGCAAAGAAAAGATTAGAATTAGAGGGAAGATCGAGAAGGAGGAAAATAAACGCACTTCGGGTCTCTCTTCCTTGTCAAGATCAGAGGCGTTGGAATCGAGCATCATGGACTCCACGGACAAATCCGTGGAATGTTCAATCCAGTAGGTTCTCTGAACACGACGCTCATCTACAACACCTGCATTGCTCATTTAATTATATTATATTGATGCAGTTTCATGCAATATCTCACATTATTAATTAGTATTAGTGAAAAACAAAAACCAGCAACAACTGTTGTATAAGTGTAATGTAGGTGATGACTGATGAGCAAAACAGGAATATTCACCTTGCGCCATCGCCACCGAAGCCATGGCAAAAAACGTACGATGGAAGCGAGTTTAATTGGCTGAAGAGAGAGAGAGAGACAGAGAGAGAGAAAGAAAGAAAGAGAGAAAGAGAGAGAGAAGATAGGGTATGTTATGTTATGTGCCCTCAATGGCAAGTCGAGACCTGGTGAAGGTCCTGGATATTCGGTTGTGATGAGCTCTTCCTCTCTCCTGCATCACCTTCCCCTTCGCCTTCTTCTTTGCTTTCCACCTTCTTCGTCTATTTATAGAAACTGTCTTATTGGTCCACTTCTTCGCTTTCCACCTTCATCTATTTATAGAAAGTGTCTTATTGGTCTCACTCTTCCAGTTGTTGGTGCTCCTAAACCGGAGACATTTTCTTTGTGAGTTATCACTATCGTCATGGAGCCAAACAATAAAATACATTATATCACTACATCACATACTTTTGTTAAGGAAAATGTTACTCTTACACCCCTAAAAAGGATGTAAAGACTATTACACCTTAATGATTGAAGTGAGAAAAAGTGATAAAAAAAAGATATATAATTAATGGTATTAGATAAAGTTTGAAATAGATATATATCTTTTGTTTTTGTAAGAATATAAGAGTTGTTTTGTTAAGTAATATATTCAATTTTAAAATTTATATTATTATCTAAACAATAAATTATTATCACCGTTAGTTTGGAATTTTATTTTTCATATAGTATTTTTTATGTTTTATTTTTTATTTTTTGATATAATGTTTTTTATGTAAAGTAGTTTTTTCATATAATATTTTTAAAAAAATTGTTTGGATTTTTCAATTCAATCACTTGACTCGGGTCGGACTGCTGACCAACCTAATGACACTTGACTCAGGTCGGACTGTTGACCTAATAACTTGGTTGACTTTCTGATCAGGTCGACTTCTGATTCAAATTATACAATTATGCAACTAGCAATAAAATCGATAAGTTTATAAGAGATGAATTTTAAATTTAGAGATAAATTTCATTGGATGAACAAAACTTAATTAGTAAGGTGATCGACATAGTTCACATAAAGTATGCAATAAATGAACTTTTCAATTTTTTTGTAACAACTCTTATAGATTACTAAAGAGGGCGAAATGATGTGAATGAAAAGAAGAGTTCTATTTTGTCACTAAATGCAAAATATTCATAAAATATGATTCACAAACAAGTAACTTATACTCATTATCTCATACAACATGTAAACCCTATCTTGTTGGAAATTGCGGATACATCAAGCAGCAGAAAAATAGGATTCTCACCAAGGATTCATGCGAAAAAATCATAATTCGAGTTTTAAAATTATTTACTTGTTGAAGTGTGATCAAAGGAAGTGACGTGAATTACCAACACCATAACAGCGATGATGTCTTTGTGGGTATCCACACGAACAGACTCACAAACGTTCAATGTTTGCAAAAGAGAGCCTCACGTCTCTCACACAGTACTAACTGTGAAGAGAATAGAAGAAACCTGTCACTCACTCACTCACTTTTCTGTAGGTGCGGCTAGGGTTCTGTAATGTGTGTCTTAACAATCCCCTTAGCAGTATTATTTATAATAGTGACTGCCTTAAGTGAGTGTGAGCAGCAGTAATGTAAGTTATGTAACCCTAGGCTCATCTATTATGAGTCTGGCCCACATTTGAATTTGAGTCTAACTTGGATCTATTGCTTCAATTTTAATCTGCTCTATGTGTATGACCCTGCAGGTTTTCATTACGTTAGCAGTAATATTAAAATCTCATTTTAATATTACAAGCAGTAAGCTGTATCTAACAACACATCGCTGCTACCCAAGTAATGAGAATGTCAGGATTTGACATAACCTTTCCGTGACCAATGTTTAGTCCATTTGTCAAGATATCTAGATTGAACACAAGACATAGAATATGTCACCATTGTATAGTTCAATCCTTCATTTCTTGATACTCGAGTAGACTTTGTAACAATAAATGAAATTAATACCTCATATTGACTCATTTGAGCATGGTCATGCATTTCGCAGTCTCACTCAATTAATCAACGGGCCCGAAGATATTGCTCATGTTATATAGGACTGACAAATCTCATCTTGGTCACTCACATCCCTCTACATGATTCGCAGTATGTCCAATAACCAACTTTATAATCACCTGATTATAGATGACGTTTGATGACATTAAAACACACAACTTCTCATGTAGGAATCATAGCGATTTAAGGTCAAAGGACCACAGACACCATTGTCACTATGAGAATCGCTTATGACACTCACGTAACGATCCATTTAGCGTTCTCATAGCAGGTTAGTCCAGTACATCATCATTACTCTAATATGTACCCATATGAAGACTTGATATCTCATATCCATGACTCGTGAGATGTGTTCATCAATCTACACACATACTAGTCTCAATGCATTATTGTTATCCTAATTAATAATAATATTTGATTAGAGACATTTAAGAATAGTATTTTTAATTTTATCCAATAAGATTTCACGATCAAGTCAACCACTTGATGTCCTATGGCATCAAACTTACTATTCTAAAGACTTTATTATGTTCATTAAAAAAGAACAAAATAAATAAAATACCTCATATATTAAAAATAACATAATAAAATGTATATAAATACAAATAAATGTATCAACTTCTAGGACATTCACTAACATATTTTACTTGGGACAGACATTCAATGATATAGCACAAAAAGTTTCTCTTCTGCCAAAATCTCTTAAAAATTTCTCATGAAATAATTTACTTCTACAAACAACACTTGCACAAATCAATAATATTCTTGCACGCTATCAAGAAAATTACATATTTTAACACATTCTCTTTCAAAAAAAAAAGTTTCTTTGAGCATTTTTATATTAGATACATTGTTAATAATATAATTAATGTTTTAGAAACCGACTCAGAATTGAATCAATAAAACTTTTAAAGTTCTATTCGATTTTTCAAATACACGGGATACTCTTGCTTTGCCTTTCGCGTGACGAGGCAAGCCGAAATATGCAAAAAGCCAAAGGGTGGTGACGATTTTGAACTTTGAACTGAATCCATCCATTTTGGTGTCCCTTTCACAGCACATCAATAATCAATGGTCCCTCCCCACGTGATTTTTGAGGCCCCAGTGGCATTGTATTGCACTTGTGTCACAAAGCAATTACTATTTACTGAAAATGCTACTCATACTGAATCTACTTACTTTGCATGAACATATTTTATATTGAATATTCTGTTAAAATACTTTTATAAAAAAAATTTAATCTTTTATTAGATGAAACCATGTACTTATTTAGTATATAAGTAAAAAATAATAAAACAAAAACGTTTAAAAATTAGGTGTTACTATTGGCACTTTTAATTTTCCATCCACACACTCATGATTTTTAAAAACAAAAACAAAAATTTTGATTAGTCAGTAAAAAGTGTGATTAAACATTCAAGAGTGCCAATAACATCACCCTTAAAAATTAATCAAATTAATAATAGTATTGGTAAGTTTTTTTCTTAAAATGTTTTACTGGTACATATAATATTTAACTTAAGTAATAAACTAAAGACTTTTAAAATATTAAAAAAAAATTGTTGCTTAACATGTGACATTTGTTGTAAAAGAACTTTTGATACATTTTTTATATAAAAATGATTAGGTGAATAAGCTTAATCTTGTGAACCGGGTCGTGTTTAAAAGAGGCCTTAAGATTCTAACACATTTATAAGTCGCTTACTACTTGGTCCAAGTACCTTAAGTAAGAACTTTCAGTATAATAATAATAATAATAATAATAATAATAATAATAATAGGTTATAAATAAATAAATAGATTCTCACCATAGTATATATACTCAAAATTATGTGAGTAATTACAATGAACCAAAAAATATAATAATATATATTATTTATTATGTTTGAACCCTGATTGTTAAGGATCTAAAATAAGAAATCTTTTATGAAAAGTAGATTATGCAATGCATTGAGAATTAAAAATAATTTATTTTTCATGCAAAACTTTTTATTTTAAATTCTTTAATAAGTGTCACTAAGACACTCTTTAAAAAAATCTAAGTAAATTTATGGTTATACCGTTATAATGACCTTTTTAAGAGAATATTTTTATAAATATATATATCCACATATTTACGATTAAAACTAAATAGTTATTTATAATATTATCCAATTAACGGATTTATCTGTCCAGTATAGACACATTCAAAAGGAGATTAAAAATAAACTAACCATCCCTTTCCGATGTCTGTCTTAAAAAAAAAAAAATATTTACAAACTGAAATTTAAAGATTTTCTGAATCTATTATTTATGATAAAAATAATAATAAGAATAAGAATAAATTACAGTAATCCCCTTAAACTTTACTAATATGACACATAACCTCAAACTTACCCAAAAATTATAACCCGCTCCAGTTGATCCATTGACTAACGGGTGAATGTCAGCATCATAGCGGAATATTTTGTTCCTTAATCCATGGTTACTTAAAAAAAGAAAGAAAGAAAAATGTGACTGCTGCATTCAGAGACCGTTTGCTTGAGGGTGTCTGACCTCCATTAAAGGCCATGAAGCATGCTTTAGGGGACAAACAAACTATCCCCAACAAGCATTTCTACTTCAACCAAAAGGTGGTGCACCCATTCGTGGTGGCTTGTTCCTCTCGTAGGGCATTGGATAGTGATCGGTGGTCATGGTGGTTATCTGGCAAAAGGTGGTGCACCCATTGATTCGGGGTAAGCTCTCACATTTGACATTTCATATTGTTTAGGGTTTACTAAAAAAATAGGGTATCCATTGACTTATGTCATTGCCTTGGATGCATTTGGGTTGCAGGGGATAATAAGTGTGCCCTTTGCGATGGCAAGTACTAACTCAGGCGAATCCATTACTACAAGGGTGAAGTGTGTGAACAGGACATGCAAATGTGGCAAACGTGCAACTATTAGGAGCTCTAAATCAGAGGCACACAAGCACTGGTTGTACTACAATTGCCAAGACAGAGTGTGCAAATTTTTCAATTAGGTAAGGCCAATTGACATAAATGAGATTCAAGATATTGGCCAAGATATAACAACCACTGTGAATGGAATGAATGCACTTCTTATGGAGCTTGGAAACATTAAAAGAGATGTTGGTGTTATGAAGAACAAGATGCAAATCGATAATAGATACATGTACATGTTAGTGATTGCAAATGTTGCATTGATTGTGTGTGTGTTTGTGTTACTGCTATTAAGCATCACAACTATGTTGGCTGCAAAGAACTGACTAGTTGGTGCATTTGTGGTGCAATTAGTTACTAAAACCAGTTATAATGGGAACATGACTTTAATGCAAATTTTGGAATTGAATTTGGAGGGACAAAAAAATATTTCAGCCTATTATTTTTAAACAAAATTAAGAAGGCAGGCAGAGACACTAAAGTGTATAGAGCCATTGATTTTATTAGTATTGTAAAGTTTTAAAGCAAATTTTAATCCTTATACTTGTCTCTTATTTTGGTTTTGTTCTCTATACTTTAAAAATTTTGATTTTGATCCTTAAAATTTCTTACCATTAAGGTAATAAATTAAATTATAAGAACCAATTCTTCACAGGGAATAGAAATCATTTACTTTTGATGAATATAAATTATAAGGATTAAAATTTAAATAAATAAAAAATATAGAAATCGATATTTAACAGTAAGCACTAAAAACTAAATAAATAAAAATATAAGAAATAAAATCTAAAAAATATTAAAAGTACCAAAACCTAAATTGATGGCAATTATAGAAACCAAAATCTACCTTGAAGCTACTGTAAAATATTCTTAACAAAAAGTTGTTTACATATAAACAAAAAACAAAAACAAAAATATCTCAATATCAGAATCCAAAGAGGTATCTCATTATTGTGGCTGAGACTAGCGGAGGACAATGCACGATTAGGAGCATCACATGCATTACTCTAGTATGGAGCCAACAATAATGGAATAGAGGGTACAAATAATTGAGAGGTGGTACCAAGGCATGCTTGGAGAACAGTGATGAATTTAGAAATTTTAAATAATGGAGATAAAGATAATATATAAGTATAAAAAAATTAATAAAAGAAATATATTAATACATAATGATGAAATATTAATTTATAATTATTTCTTTGATATTGAATAAATTTTTTATTATCAATATCATTATATATTTTTAATTTTTATGTATATATAAATAATCATATTAAATAAATTTTAACTTATTTTATTACAAATTTTTTTATTTACTTATTATGTAAATATAAAGTTAAAAATATGAAAAAAAAAATAAAAATTACAAATAATAACTATCATAAATAATAAAAAAATTATAAAAGTTGAGTGGAAACATATCTTCTCGCTTTAAAGTAGGTCACGCATGACACCAAAACAGTAACCCCGACCCTTTGTCTTTTGGTGTAATCCCAAATATTTGGCTGTTTCAACGAGAACCAGTCGTTCTTTCCAATTTACAAGTAAAGATCACATATTTTGCCAATGGCCTTTAGCCTAGTAAAACCTCCCCTGGTGGAAACCACTAACCAACAAAAAAAAAAAGAAGAAGAACCTCCCTTAGTTAGTAGGGGTTGTGGTGTTTAGGGTGGGAGATTTGATCCTCTACAGTCTAAACACCAATCTTCAATTTTCCACCTCGATCCTATTACACATCATCACAAATATGTAAAGAAAGCTAAACACACCTATGAGAAATTGTATTGCAGTTTAGAAAAGACACAAAGGATAAGAAGTTTCCCCTTTGGGACGAATTATCTCTATAAAACTCACCTATCTGAAATGTATTTAAACTGGATAACAATCCTCAATAATTTTAAGGTTAAACTGTACATTACCCGTTTTAACTTTAGACTTATGGTAAATTATTTTTTGAAGTTTTAATTTTTTAATTTACTCGCTTGAACTTTAAGCATTTAACAATTTATATATATATTTTTCCTTAAAGTTATAGCCAAGATTTATATAACTTTACTTCTCAATGCTAGGAAGTATTTAATTGGAAAAATAAAATAAATATAATGATGTGTTTGGCATTAACATGTAAAAAATGATTGATAGAAACAGTGAATTACTAAAAGATTTAAGTGCAAGTAGATAATTTGCTAAAATGAAAACTTCAAAAGGAATAATTTGTCAAAAATCTAAAGTTGAAGTAGGTAATTTGTAGTTGGACCTAATTTTAAAACATAATTTTTTGATCCGTTCGTCTTATTTGTTGGGTTTATGAGTTGGAAGGAATGTTGTTGTTATTATTATTATTATTATTATTATTATTATTATTATTATTATTGTTATTATTATTATTATTATTATTGAGAATTTGAACAAAAATAACAATAATGATAAGTAGAAAGTAACTCACAAGAAGAAAGAAACAATTTTTCACTTATTGGCAACCATGAGACTTGCATGTTTTCTATCTATATAGACTTACAGGCACAATCTACTTATTAGTTCCATGTAAGGATTAAAACACTTTGATTGAAAGGTTTACATTCATTCTTGTTGTCGATAATCTCTCTTGTTAGGCGATTTATAAATACCACTTTAAGTCCATGTTAAGGCATCAGACATGGTTTTTTTACTAAACTGCCACTGTTAGTAAAACTATTTATCAAAATGTCTTTTTTTTTTAACTATTTACCAAATTGCTATTTTTTTTAACTATTTACCAAATTGTCTTTTTTTAACTATTTACCAAAATACCACTCTTTTGAAATTATATACTAAATTGCCACCCTTTTGGTTGACGTGACATTTTTAATATTTTGTTAATCAGATTTAGATCTTGCGCTAACACGCTCAGAACCTATGCGATGATGCCATAGTGATCCTGGTGGGTGAACCAAAAACGCCACCATTGATGGCGCAACCAAGTATACAAAACGATGGCGAACCCTAATATATATATATTCCCACACCCCCTTCCCCGTGCGTGACATTCTCACATTTTCCTAAATTCTCACTATCTCTCTAAACACTCAAGTCTCTCATTTTCTTACGGAAGTTGTGTCGGGATCATTATTTGTACTTTAAATTATATTCCTTCACATCGTAAGTATTTCTTTCAATAGTTAAATAGTTTATTTATTATTTATTGATTACTTTTTTACTAAGTTAGTGTTAATTATAATGTATTATTATTATAGTTTAATATTTGTATTGACTAATGAATAATGAAGTTGTATGATATGTAATTTAAATTATATAGATAATTAATTTATAGGTAATCTAGTAGGATATATATCTTTGACATGATTTACATTAGTAAATGTAGCTTAATTCAAGATATTCGACTTTAGAAATTTTTTTTTACATAAATAAATGTATTGAATATTGTAATTGATGTTTAATCTCTCTACAAATGTGTTGAATTGTTATTGTTCAGAATTAGAGTTAACATGACAAAATCGCTAAATGTGCATATTTACTTCAATGGGACAATGTATGATGGTGAAGAGGTGTCATGTAAAGGCCTATTGTGATCAAATACATGACTTTGGATGGGTTGAAAACTAAGATCCATTCAAAGTTGAGGCTTCAAGCAAACCAACATGTGTCAAAAGTTGTCTATCTGTCCGCAATGCTTCAATCCGTGGAGATGGGTAGGGCTTCCAATAAGACGATGATGATCTAAAATACATGATAGATTCTTTTTCACAAACTCCGAACATGGCATCTATGGAGTTGTATGTGGAGGTAAAAACAAGTGGGCAAGAAGAGCATCTTTGAAGCTCCTGGTGAAACCGAATCTCAAGTTGGTCCGTCTAATCAAGTTGAGTCATGCAATATGATCGTTATTGGTGGTGCAATGGTTGAACCGATAACCCACTTGTCAGAGATGCAGTATGGGAGTCAAGTGAAGACGAAGAACAAGTAGCTGAGGGCGACGATTTCAGACACCGACATAGAGGCGTAAAACTTTGATGCCGAACAAAATTTATAGGTTCCTTTGGCGATTGCTCCTCAATCCATATTTATGCTCGGTACTGAATCCGTGTTTGTGCCACCATGCCCTCGCTTTCTCAAATTAACCGGGATACATTGGATAATCCGATAACTTGCCTCGAGTTAGACACTCGTGGGACTTGGAGCATGGGTGATGAATTCTATGTTGGCTTGCAATTTCCATCAAAAGATTTGTGAAGTTAGCTCTCAAACAATATTCCATTCACAGGCATCAAGAGTACAAGATTGAAGACTCTGATTCACGAAGATTCACTGCCAAATGCCCTAACTTTGACGAAGGTTGTAGTTGGAGACTTAGAGTCATACAAAGCAGGAGGTCGAATACGTGGCAGATTACAAAATATAATGGACCTCATAGTTGCGTAAGCCCATCTATGTCATTAGATCACCAGAAGTTGGACTCTCGTTTGATCTGCTCTTGCATTTTGGAGTTAGTCAGAACAAAACTCGATGCACCCGTATCATTAATTATTGAACGGATTCGAAGTCAATTTGGTTACCAAGTTTCATATCGAAAGGCTTGGAAGGCAAAACAAATGGCTATTGTGAATGTATTTGGGGATTGAGACAAATCTTATGAGGTGTTGCCCAGATGGCTAGCAGCCATGCAGAGAGATATGGAAGGCACAATGGTGGAGTTGCAAGACGAGGAATGTTCTGTGAATAACCGACTCGATCGTTCAAAAAGAGTCTTTTGTCGGTTATTCTGGACATTTAGACCATGTGTGGTTGGTCTCTACAACTAGTTCTACGCAGTGCAGCCATTCTCCCAAGCTCCCAGCGTTTGCGCCTTGAGTCAATGACCATTGCTTTTTCTCCCACCTGATCTCTCAGTCCCAACGACTATCGCTGTGAGTCCGTGACCATTGCTTCTTCTCTCACCCGATCTCCTAGTCGTTCTCTGCAACTGGTCATGCCACCACACAGCCACGCATCCCTCTTCCCTCTTGTGACTTTTTCAGTTTTCTGCACCACGCAGCCTATGCAGGTAAGCCTTCTTCCTCTGCTCTTTTCATGTAAATTTGGAACATAAGAGAGAGTACAGCTGGGTACAGTGCAACTACACCGTATGAGCAAGGAAGCTACAGGGGGCAGAGTAGACAGTAGAGTTATGGATACGAGTAAAGTGGGTAGGCGATGAATGTAATATCGCTGGAGAAGAAGAATAGTAAGCTTGGAGTGTAAGATTGCATTTGCTAAAATGATTATCATTGATGAGCTTCCATTTAAATTTGTTGAAAATGAAGGCTTTAAAAGCTTTGCTCAAGTTATGCAACCTCAATTCCAAGTTTCTTCTAAACAAACTATTGGTAGATATGTTATGCAATTGTATGTGTTTGAGACTAATTTGTTATTTGAGTTATGAATAACTTTGTTTAATTTATTCCAGACTTAGTAAGACTTGTTAGTTGTTAGTTTGTTATGCACTTATCGACTTATAATGTTTAGTTTATTTGAGATTGAGACTTATGGTATTAATTTATTAGATTTTGTATTTTGACTTTTTTTTAGGAATTTTATTTTTTAAAAAATATGTCGGACCTACGGGTTTAACCTAACCCAATCAACTTTTAACGGGTCGGGTTGGATCGGGTTGAGCGAAAAAATATTTTTGACCCAATTCAACTCAACCCACTGCTCTGATGAGCGGCTCGGATTCAAAAATACTGTTGAACCCACCCAACCCAACTCACGGACACCCTAAAAAGTGACACTACATCAAAGTGTTCCACTTAAAGCAGAAATAATGTTTTAAAAACCAGATCAAACTAGCAAATTGAATTGATTGGATCATGAATGAGTCAATGTCAGTTTAACCACAAATTTGATAAATTGAACCAATCGTATCATAACCTGAAGGTTTTGACAATTCAATTTCTGATTCGATTTTTAAAACATTAAACCGAAAAGAGAGATGCGCTTCTACAACAATTGTTTTTTGGGAGTTAAAAGACAAAAGGAAAATGCTGGATAAGGAAAGGCCCAAATGGGGGGTGTTGGGCTCTACCGCTGACTATGAAATTTTGTCCCATACAATATTGAGTATTTTTCTTTATTTCAGACCATTTGAATTCTTTCTCATTAATAACTAGCATATTCATTAGCACCATGTGCCTGTTAATTCATATTTTTTATTTTTTTAAATAAAAATAAATGATAATAAATATTATTTGAAACTTTTTTGGTTTCACATGATATATATATATATATATATATACACTTTTTGAGTGTGAAACAAATCCCTTCAAAC
Source organism: Ormosia semicastrata (assembly GCA_029884595.1). Classification (NCBI taxonomy): domain Eukaryota; kingdom Viridiplantae; phylum Streptophyta; class Magnoliopsida; order Fabales; family Fabaceae; genus Ormosia; species Ormosia semicastrata. The sequence continues at coordinate 137,896,389 of JAQQTO010000063.1, forward strand.
ACAAAGTTATATGGTGAGGTCTTTTTTACCATTGCGTCCCATCTTTTGTGTGTTTGAGTATTTGAAGTTATTATAACTATAGTCACAAGTTTAGAAATATTTTAAGACAATTATAATTGGAAAGTAAAATATATTTACAACTTTATTCTTTTTTATGTTCATTTTTAAATCTTTAAATGAGTGATAAGATGTATTTTATAATTCTTTATATTTTTCTTTAATTAATTAAACAAGTAATTAATAATATTTTAAAAAAATTAAAAATTGGATATCAAGGTTGGAATCCCTTTATAATAGCATTGACGTGAACTTTTGGAATTTGGATCATTTTGTTTTTCCTGTCCAATAATTTATACTCTATATCCGAAATATATACTGCCTGGAAATTGGAAGACCATATGGAACTTTGGAACTAGTGGGAATGGTCAATGAATACATGGTTTATTGGTTGGTTGTTTCCTATTGTGGAAAGATAATACTTGAGTTCTGACATTGTATGCAAAACAAATGTAGATTTAGACTCTATTCATGATATTCAATTATTCATAGAATAAAGATTATTTTACACCCTTTTTAGAAGTGTATAACTGTTGACACTTTTTTTAAGAATGTTGATTAAGTTAAAAAATATGCATGATGAATGATACTAGAAGAAATGTAAAAAGTGATGAGAAAAAAAAAGTGATAAGAAAATCAGAGGTATTATTCATAGATCTACAAAAACATTTTTTATTATATTAGAGGTGCAAACACAGTTGATCATGTAGCCCGTTAGCTATACGCCAGTAATATTGAACACAAATAATTGTCCCAAAACACTGGATCAAGCGAAGTGAACCATGGCATTTTAATGATGTTAGCGATAGATCTAGACCAATCCTCTGGATTGTGTAATGACACTAGGTAAGCGATCACTTAGTTCAGAACCCAGTAATTTAAGGAAAAGTAACTTCAAGCAACTTATAAGATCAAATAAGCGTATAATACCTCAATTTTCTAAGAACAAATTTTCTTATACAAGTATGATTTGCTATGATCATATCTACAAGAATCTAGGTTAGTCACTTTCACATGGTCTATTTCTTAAAAAACTAAAATTTTGTCATGACCAATATTATGTTACAATTTCAAAATTAAAAGACAGTAGATTAAAAATATTATGTGATAAAGACTTCTCAAATACTGCAATGATGGCTAAACTTGCTAGGACAAAATATGTATGCTAAATGAAAAGCAGTCAACACAAGTCTAGATATGTGCAGCAACTTGCAGAAGTTCAAAGCAAATAAAATTTAACATTATTCAAAACAATAACATGACATACGATTTCAACAGTTAAAACTTCACTAAAAAGTTCACTCAGCATCTTTACTTTTTGATTTCTTTTTCTTCTTAGTCTCGTTAGCAGCTTCCAGTACTTCCCCATTATTATCCCTTTTATCCTGATCATGAAGCACCATCTCCTGGTCCAATTTCCTTTTTTCTTTCTTTTTCTTCTTTTCTGATTTATGATCCTCCAATGCATCACCAATTTTAGTTTCTGTGGGCTTATCTACAGCCATGTCGTCACCTTCGTCTGCAACAGCAGCTTTTTGCTTCTTCTTCTTCACTTTCTTGCCTGAAACTTCAACAGGCACTTCTTCTGTTTCCATCTCTGTATCTGAAACAATTACTATAAATCAGCAAAATTCCACTATTGCACGTGTAGTGCATTGGGAAATACAACACATATATACTTCTTAAGTTAAACAAATTTAACCCTCCACCATATAGCCTCAGCCAAAAAAAAAAAAGTTCCAAAATATAGTGGCTGTCACAAGTTCTGAGGTATAATCACAACCAAATGCAAATTATTCAAGTTTAAGGGAAAGAACAAGGAAGTTGGGTGGAACAGCGGGATAGCTCTCCTTCCATCCCTACCTTTGTTTTCAGCACTTTCAATAGCAGACTTCATGACATCTATGTTCTTACGAGGGGCAACTCCCTTGTCATAAAAGTCAAGTCGTTCCTCAACTTGCTCTCTGAGTTTCTCCCCAAAAGCAGCAGTACCCCTTTCTGCATCACAGTAAAACAAAATCCTCTAACATGCAACGAGGTGCTAAGGCATAAGATAGCAAACATTAATATATAAGAAACAAACCAGAAAAGCAGTCAATCCGTGATGCAATTGAACATTTGTTTGCAAGATAGCGAGCCATTCGGCCCTTATTTCTCGCAGATGCTCGACCAATAAAAGAAGAGTGGAATATCAGCCCATATTTGGGAGTGTTTCCTCTTGTTTTTAACGCCCTGAATAAAACAAGCAAAGGCATTATAAATAACACAAGAATAGTAGCGTCGACATTGCAGACCAAAATTAGCTGTTTTCTTGACAGAACACTTAAGAACCTAACCCACAATAATGGAAAACAACAAATTCTTGCAGTTTTACATATGAAACCTTGTTAGTTTCTATGAACAAATAAGCAGTTCAAACTTTAAAAAACTCCAAAACAGGAGGTGGAGTTAAAAACCTGAACAAAGCCTTCTCTGCACCAAGAATTTGAAGAGTTGAAGAGGGGCACTTGGCTAAATTTGTGAGGCTACCAGCATGGGAAATTAAACGCGCACCAACAACTTCACCAATTAAAGAGGCCAAATTTGGTGCAATGTCATTCATTTTAGCAACCAGGTAATCATACAGCTTCCGCCTATACTCAGATAGATCCATTACCCTCTGTGCAAATTGCTGGACATTAATCAAGTCCACTGGGGACAAATCCTGTCCTGAAGAAAATCAAGAGAAAGAAGATTCAGATAGAGAAAGAGACAAAAGTTAAATGCAATACAAGTATGAGAATTCTACCCATGGAAGCCTTGGCAGCTTCCACAATTTCCTTTGCTTTATCTTCATCTCCAACTATGTCAGTTAAGCCTGAAATCTTGTCTTCTGACAACTTTGATTTATCCTCAATAAATTTTGCAACTTTGGCATACAGATAATTATCATTTACAATCTTCACCAGTTCAGGGAAATGCCATGAATACCATTCTCTGCACATAATTGATGAACCTTCAAGTTTATTAATTCTCTTAAAGGAAGTAAACTATTTTGAGTATGGAAATTCTAGATTTAAGATTTGATTATTCAATAATCAATAAAGAACAAAAACTACCTGACTCTCATGGAGAATGAGTTGATATCCTTATCTAGTGTATCAAGAAGGAAGATTGCTTGAATAACCATATTGTCAACTCGATTAACATTAAATTTCACCTTTGCTCTGCTGTAACTATGCCCCAGACCAAGTTGTGCCTTTTCCAAATCCCCCGGCTATGGGGAAAAAATAAAAAATAAAATAATGAGAGAAATATATTTCTACAGGACTGCATGCAGAAACACAAAAAAGAGGCAAGAGTAAATGCTAACCTTGAGATCACTGAGAAACCTATCAAAATGGAGGCGCACACCACGAAGCAGCTCACTGACAAACTCATTACTTTGGCAAGGGATTTTAGTGACTTCAGATATCTGAGAACCAATCTTAGAATCTGATACACCTAAACTGAACTTGGACTTCTTACCTTCCTTGACTTTAGGTAAGTTAGTCTCCAAAACAGTCCTCAGCTCATCAGTCAATAGGCCTGAACACCAAATATAATCAAGACAAAATCAACAATTGTTTTGAGCAAAGAACAAAACCATTTGATTTCAGTCCTGTGCTATGACGGCAAGGAAAATTTGAGTTTACAAAAACCAAATACCAACCCCAACCCCAACCCCAACCAAGCACATTAAAACTAAGTTGCTTGACAAAGTTGAACCTTTCAAATTTTCTGAAAAATAAACATTGCCTTAAACTAAGATCCAAATAATGTAAAAACGTGGAACCTTGAATATATGTTTAATTCACAAATGAAGAAGAATACACCTTTTACAACCAACTCTGATTATCATGGTTGACAATGCAAAACAAAGACAGACACCTAGTGTGTGTTTGGATTAGCTTATTTGGTGTTCAAAATAGCAATCAAAAGCTTGCTGAGAGTGCTTTTGAAAAATAAGTGATTATTTCCCCAGAAATAATGTAATCCAAACATGCCTCCCAATTCGATATATAAAGCTATCAATCAAAGCTACATACATACATGCCTAGGAAAAGAAAAATTAAGACTCATTAGACACTACACTCTAAATACAACTCAACTAGGATGGCATAAATGTTACATTAGACACCACATCAGTTTTATTTACATCAAGCATTTGCATACATTTGGAATACGAGAAAAGAGCAAAATAAATAAACAACATAACAGACTGAAAATAGAAGTGATTACATTAAAACTTGGTACCAAGTGAAACACACACACGCTCATATTAGCATCAGAGAAAAATAATATAATTGAACCAATTAATTTATGATTAATTGCAAAACAAAGCTACAGAGTGGTTCGTTTTACCTTCAGAGATGGCGTTGCACTGTTTGAGGGCATCGAGAGCGGAGGTAAAAGGGTTAAAAGAGCGAAGCTTGACGACCTTGCCGAACCTGTTCAAATCGGAAACGGAGCTCCGAACGGCTTCGGTGTTGTGCCCGATTTCGTCGAGGCCGTGAGCCTCCAACAGGGCATAACCCGACGCACATTCGTAAAGTAGGAACAGCAGCGCCATTGGATTTGGAACACTGACTAGGGTTTAGGGTTTTCAGCGCCAAATAAAGTTTGTGTATTTATCTAGTTTTCCTTTTTCCTTTTTCCTTTTTCCTTTTTCCTTTTCTTTTCTTTAAGGCCGAAACCAAATTTGATTTGGAGCAACCCGCGGGAATATTGGGTTGATGGGCTTCACTAGCCCATTGGAAAAACAAAAGGTGTTTAATAGATTTGAGTTTGAGTCCGATTCGTGTTTATCACAAGTCTACCAAAGTCAATATTGGTCCAATGAATATAATCCCAAGTCCAAAATAAGAGTTGTGTAGAAAAAACCAAAAGAGAGAGTTGTGAAGTCACGGGCTAAATGGCTAGAATAAAATTAGGGCTAGAAAAGGATTAATTTACTAAAACCTAATTAAGGGGGTTGTGAAAAATTAGGTTTTCCTTTGGATGGATTCTTAATTCTCTCTGAGTTTCAGCGCTACAGCTTCAATTTCAAACTTGACTCTCTATGTGCTTCATGCATCTCCATTCCTATTTAAAAAGAGTTTTTAATTTGAAAGGAGTCATGGAGTTAGGGTGTAAAGAATATATATATATATATATATATAGTCATGGAGTTAGGTGAGAGGAGTAAAGATCTTTCATGAATATATATATATATATAAATATATATATATATATATATATATATATAAAAATATATAGATATATATATATGTGTGTGTGTGTGTGTGTGTGTGTGTGTGTGTGTGCCTTCACTTTTTTATTTTAAAAACATTTATTCATCTAGTAATATGAGAAGTTAGGTATAATTTTTTTTGGTAAGTAATGATATTTGCACATTATTTTCTTTACATATAAATTTATTATATATATAATTTCGAGGTCATTTCAACAAAAATTTTACGAAATGTCACATTAAACCTTTTCTCTTGAAAACTTAAACTTTTTATTTGTGGAATGTTTTTGAAAAAAATCAACAATTATAAAAAAAAAAGACAAGTGTCATTCTCTCATGAATAATTTTTTTGCCCAAATTTTCAAGAATATTTTTGTTTCAACATTTTCCTGTCTCAACCAATCATCTTTTAAGTCTTCCACTATCTCCTTTATACAAAATTACTAATTAATCCTATAATCTTCTCTCACCATAAAACACAAATTAATGAAAATAAACACTACATCTAATATTAGTCAAACCACCTTCAATTTCAAAATTTTTCCCAAATTTAATTCTACCCAATATCTCACTCTTTTTCTTAAAGATGCCAACTATAGCCAACTAATATATCTCAATTAATTAATTGACCGTAATTCAAATTCAAATTTCAAACTATCAGCTAATTGAATGACATTTATATACAAGTAATAAATTGCCTCAATAAATTAATATTTAAGTTTTTGTCTATCTCTATCAAAATTAAATAATTTAATAAAAAATAATACTTTGAATAACCAATTAGATAAATTTTATTACATGAAATATTGAATGCTAACTATACTCATTAAATAAAAGCTTCTCAAGTAAGTTTTAAACCAACCTTACCTATTAAATGACCTTTTTGTATTTTAAAATTAAAATAAAAATTATGGGAAAAAAAATTTCATCTCCTTTTTCTTTAAGATTGGATTACAAATTTCAAGATGTGAAAACTTCTTCAGCCTTTGGTTTACGCTCCTTCCATATACTCCACCACTGCTTCCTCTTATTTCCTCTTCCTCTTTTTCACTTTCTCTCACCATCTCCAGCTCGCTCTCTCCCCTTTTTTCCCCTCTCTCTATCTCTCATTTCCATCAAATCGTCGATCGAATTTTCATCATGGTTTAACTCAAACAGTAGTCTTGGCAACATCCACAAATTCGAGTTTGGCAACGGCAGTGTTCTTTTGCGGGGTGAGGCTCATCAGAGATGGTGATGGTGATGACATACAAGCTAGGTCTAACAAAAACTGATTGATATAGTTTATTTGCTTCCTCTCTTATTTTTCTCTTCCTTCCTTTGTTCTCAAATTTGAATTTATTACTATGCTTCAGGTGACAGAGAACATAACTCTTCAATAGAACATCAAGTATATGCTTGCAGGTGTATTCATGCTCCTCTTATATATATATAAATCGTTTATTTGGTTATACTTAGTTCTTTGTACTCATTTTGCATTATTTTTTATATGTGACTAGATTACTAATAGCTGTTAAAACTGAGAGAGAGTATGAGAAGGATGGAAAGAAAACCAAAATGATTGTGATTGAGCTTGACGTTGATGGGTAAGTTCATTTTATTTTAAATATTTTTCAAGTAGGCTTATTATTATATATTGATTATTGAGTCATTAATTGATTTTGATTATTTATTAATTTGTTTATTTAAACAGTGTCGAGATTGAGTGTGCTCTATTTGGACCTTATGTTGATGATTTGAACTCATTCTTTGAATTTGGATATATTCAACAACCTATTGTCAATATTCAATTTGCAAAAGTGAAAACATTCAAAGGTTTATGTCTTATGTACTCTATACAACTTATAGCTTCTAAAATCATTGTTAAGTTAATTTAAATATTTACATTTATTTTGTCTGTTAACTATTGTATGATTTTATTTAATATTGAACATAGGTAAGATTGTGTTTCAAAATGTTATGTATGCAATCAAGATCATTTTCAATCACGATATTCCTGAGGTTACTAAGTTCAGGACAAAGTACATTTTTCAAATTTTATCATCGTTATGATTTCAATAGAAATTAAAGATTCTATGTTTAACAATTACCTTCCATGTAGGTTGCCTTCGCTAAGTGAAGAAAATTCTCATAAATTATCTCATTTGTCTGATGCACCCCTAATTTAAATAGGCAGTTTCCTTAAGTTACTCCAAGGAAGTTTATTGAGCAGTTAAAGGGCTGTAAAGAGGTGTTTTTGTCTTTCAAGTCACTTTTGTTATATTGTAGTTCTTTTTTATTTTTTTAAACATTTTAAGTTGTGTCTTGATGGTTCTATTTTGCTGATATTTAGTAAGGGTTTTGTATTATTCTTGCAACAGTCAACATATTATCAAAGGTTCTGATTTGTGGTATATTGCATGCAAGTGCAATAAGGAAGTCATTGCTGATTTTGACATGTATTATTGCGATGGCTGCTATGCTCATGTTGTTAATGATGTTCCAAGGTTTAATTTTTAATCCATAATTGATATTTCTGGTGTTTCTATTTTAACTATTTTTATGAATGTTATTTATACCCTTATTAATATTGACTTGATTTTTTTAAAAAATATTTTGCTATTTAGGTATGGTATTAACCTAAGGGTTATTGATTAAATTGATTCTACAACCTTTGTTGGTAAAAGTTTGGTATAATTTTAATTTCTTATATTGAGAGGTTTATGATTTTCATTTAGATTGTAGTTAATGGAATATTTCCACTGATATTTTGGTACAGAAAGTGTACTCCATATTGTGTAATGTTAAGACTAACTGTTAAACTATTTATATACTTTGAGAAAAGGAAATTAAATCTATTGTTGTACTGAGTATCTTGACTACTAAAGCATGTTAATCTATTATAGTGTTATATGTAATTCAACTTATATGTAATCTCCTTGCTGTTTGGGAAGCATAACTCAACTGTTAGTTCTACATATTCACTCCTGTCAAAAATTTGTACCTTAAACAAAAAATTAATTTCTCACCAAAATAAATCTCTTTTATATCTTCAGCCAAAGTCCCTAACAAAAATTAATCTCTTTTATTTCAAACAATAAAGAATGTTATTTACAAAGAAGTTTTTCAAAATATTCAAGTATAAGGTAAATCAATTATTGAATTAATGTTCTTATTGGTTGATTTTTAATTTATTTTTATCATTTTAAATATATTTCTCTAATTTATATTTACTTTCTTCACTTGCAAGTGTGATTGATTCTGTAATATTTATCAATTTATAAACATGTATTTTAATTTTTTAATATTATCAAATCTTTATTTTTGTATCCATTAAGTCACTTAATATTATATTTTACACATATCTTTAACATACATGTATTTCTTTTAATCACCTCATGCATCGCACGTGACACTCACTAGTTCTTGCATAAATTTAAAGTATTTTAATTGAGTATACTAAATCAATCACATAATTAATTATAATAGTTATCTATTAATTAATGACATAATTGGCCCACCTAACTTAAATGTTCTAGTTAAATTTATGCAATAATATCTCTTCTTTACATTATATCATTAATTATTTTTACTTCATTTCTTTTTTAAATAATAAAATAAAAAAAGTAATACACACTTTATATGCAAATATAGCTTCTTTGCATCATTCACACACGCATTCTCCCTTTTATATTTCAAATAATTAAGGTGTAAACATGGGAAACGTTTAAGGTGTTCTTAAATTTGTTAGGAGTACTGGTGCTCTTTGAGTAGATGTTATTGATTTATTACTTAAATAAATTAATAGTCCTAATTTATTACCTGCAATCTGTAAAACAAATAACAAGTATGATTTTTTATTGTGTATATAAAAATATTATACATTTTAACTATTAATATTAATACAAGTTTAAATTCACACATAAAAAATTAAACAAATTATTTTTTAATATAAATAATTATACACATAAAAAATTATAAATTTTAATTAATAATTTTGTACTTATAATAATAAAATTCTTTTAAAAAAATCTATTAACTAATTATAATAGATGAAAATAAGTGAAACTGGTGTTACAAAAATATTAAGAGCACCATAAATGTCGCCACAAACGTGATAGTACTGTTTGGAAGTACTGTTTCTCTACGAGTTGCCACTTCAATTGGTGTGGTGATGTCTTTTCGTACGAATTTATTGTTCAAAGAATAGTTCTCTTTTTCGGTTTTTGTTTAATATGAATTTAAAAATATATGATTTATTAATAGATTAATAATAATAAATTATTAATTTATTAATTAAAAATTAATAATTAAAATTGGTTATTTAAAATTTTATAAATTTTATTTAGTGATATTCAGATTTATATATAAATTAAATTAAATTATTTTTTATAAATAATTATACATATAAAAAATTTAAAAATTTTAATTAATAATATTTACATATATTTAAATTTATATATAAATCTTATTAGATAATATATATAAGAGCAAGCCGCCTCTTTTTCAGAATTCCCCCCCCCCCCGAATCGAACCGGTTTAGACGTTGAGTATGGTGGTCATAAAAGATTCAAGAGGATAATTATAATTATTGAATAAGATACATCTACTAGGCCTTTTGAATTGCCAAGATTCTATTTTACTGCTCAAAATATAGGGACATAATTTTTGTCTAACTCAAATATTTTTATTATATGTTCATGGTATATTTGTATGAAATAGATATTAAATTAATTTATATGTGATTGTAATATTTTTATAAGATATAGAATGAGTTTGTGAGTGAGTTGGATAAAAATTAAAGTATAAAAATTAGATGAATAATAGGATTGCAAAATATACTTATTGGATTCCCCACAAAAAAAAAAAAAAGATTTATGTGGAAACCTTTCTTATTCACATTTTTTAAGTATTTTTATATATATATGTAAGATTAATCTCATAAAATATGATTAAATACTTAAATAAAGATCTTTTCTAATGCTACTATTTTTATACACATTAATTTATAAATTAAATTTAAAATTATATATTTAAAAACTCAAATTCTTTTCACTTAAACTAACACGTGTTAATACTCACATTCCATTTATTGTAAAAGCAAAAGTATTCATGAAAGAAAAAAAGGAGCAACAGTTAAAATAGACAAATAAGAATAAAAATGTTAATATGATCATGTGATTATACAAATTTAAAAGTAAGAAATTATTTTTTTAAAGTGAGTTTACTTTTAAAGTAAATAAATAAATATATATTTATCATTGATTTGATTAAATATATACATATCTCAATCTACTAAATAATTTAAAAAAAATATATATATTTACTTATTTATTTTAGAAATAAACTTACATTAGAGAAGTTATTTTCCTTAAAAGTAAATTATAATGATATAAGAAGAATGTTTCTTTTTGTAATTTTAGGAGTTATCTATATATATCATAATTTTTCTTAATCGATTAGTTATGAACACCTTTAGAAGATAAATTAAAAGGGGAAAGAAAAAAAAAGAAAATTGAAGAATTCATTGCAAATATCTGTCCCATGTTTAACCCATTGCAAATGTCCTCTGGCATGCGAGCTGTACTGTACTACATCAAATAAAGAATGCCCTTACATATTTGCTAAAATTTGTGGTGGCCAAGTTGCTCCCTACGTACTTGTCAATGGCTCGTTTGATTCAGCTTCTTCCATCTGCACCTTCTTGTTTGTCTCTCGATCACAAATTAACTGACGCATGCTTTTTTATCTCAGTCAAAGAAAAATTGAGAAAAAGAAGTTTGGCTTGTCCTTATAATAGCCACTTAAAAAGACTTTTGGGATGCGTTATCATTATACTTGTAAAACAATGTTACCAACTTGGGTCATGATCGTGATTATTTAGTTTGTGGATGGATTATTTTGGATGAGCAAGTTGATTGCCTCTTGATGGATACGACATTTACTAGAATGCTTGGCTAATAATAAAACTTCCAAGGACATAAGGGTATGGCAATTTGGTGAACCTCTGAAGTAACAAGTTTTTCCTTCTAACTCTTTCAAAATTCCAATCGCCAAAATCCAAGAATGCACTAATTATACTAAGATCTTGTATTGAGGTTCTTGTCGTTCATACTTGTTTTGGAGCCCTAACTATCACGTAGTGGATTTGGGTACCTGCGATTGACAGCACGCCTTCACATCAGGCCAGCTGGGAATGAAACAGGAAGTATGTTTCTTGTATATTTAAATCTACTAGCCCGTGCGTTTCATAAGATTTTTTAAAGTTTTAATTTGTGTTTAAATTATATTTTAGAAATTAATTTTTTTAGCATGTTATACATATATAATATGTTATGAATTTAAATTCTTAAAATTATTAGCATTTTATTTTGAATTAATAAAAATTTAAAAAATTAGATTAGTCATATTATACATAAAAGCACTATTCGTATTAATTATTGACTTCTTGAAATAAATAATTATAATTTTATTATAATTTGAAATCAAAGAAGATGGTAATTAATTGATATCCAAAAACAATTTCAAGAATTGATTAAACAAATAAAATGGGAATTGATTAATATGGAATAGATTACAGAAATTAGGGAATGAGAATTGATAAACGAGATTAGAAAATAAGGAGAAAATATAGGAATTAATAATCCTAGTGGTAACCAACCGAAAAAATGAATGTAGTCAAGGACGAAGGAATTGCACTCATAGCTAACAAAGAAAGAAATATGATAAATAGAGTAAGAGACTAAAAGAGTATTAAAAAATATTATCTTATTCTCAAATAGAGAAAACATAATTAACGGAGGAAGAGAGTATCTAAAAAATATTATCTTACTTTCAAGAAAGAATACTCAATTTTATTATATAGGGATAGGTTTTAATTATAGTTTAATCAAAGAATTTAAATTATTATAGTTGTAAAATTAGAACCGGTTAAGAAATCAATTTACCAGTTCGACCAAAAAAAAAATTAGTGACACAAAAAATTAAAAATAAAAATCACAAAATGGGTCAGTTTCTAATTCATTTTGAAAGAAAAGTTTCCAGTTCTGATTTAATTTTTACCTTGTTTAAACTAGCTGGTTTTTGGGTCGAGCTTATAAAATAAGTAAAAGTAACTCAAATAACTTGTAGAAAGATTCTTCTATAAGTGCTTCTTGTGTGATATATGGCATGTTTGGTTTTAACTATTTTGAGGAAAATAATCACTTTTCAAAAAAAAATTAGAGAATTTTTAATTATAAACTATTTTGAGTTAAAAAAATTAATTTAAATGCACGTTAATGTACATGTTTAGATTAATTTATTTTATATTTAAAAATAATTTATAATAGAAAGTTACTGAAGAAAATTTTTAACAAAAAATATTTTTTTCCTAAAAATATATTTAAGGCCCGACAATAAAATCTATTAATTTTTAATTCATTCAATCCATCTATATTAAAATCAATCCAATTCATCTAATTAAAATGATATATCTTATTGGATTGAATCTAATGGATTAAATTTAATTATGGATGGTTAGTAATTTAACCAAAACATGTATTGGATATCCAATAGATATTTAATTAAAAACTAATCCAATAGATATCCAATATATTTTATATTTTTTAGAGAGAGAAACATATTTTAGAGAGAGAATAATTTTTTTTAGAGAAAAAATATTTTTTTTAAATAAGTGATTTGGATATCCATCCATCCAATCCATTAAATTAGGTCATACATAGATTGGATAATATTAAACATTTTGTAATGAATTTTAAATGAATTAATAATTTATTTTGAATTCATCCATTACGATCCGATCCAAAATCAAACCAATCTATCTCATTAGTCAATCCAAAATAAAGTAAGAGCTTGTTAATGGCGCACTAGATGATCAACTAGATTAGTACTATAGCCCGCAATCTGATTTTGAGCTGAATTTATGGAAAAAGATAAAAAAAAATATAAAATACATTTCAATTTGCTCAAAGTTAAACAAAAGTGGCTGCTTTAATGTAAAACAAAGTAACTTTTTATTGAAAAATTAATTGGGATTAGAGGCTGCTTAGTTATGTCAAAAGTTATGAAAGGTTGCAGAATTTCTGGGTTGGTTGATCAGACTTCCACTAGTTCGATCACCTCGATAATCACTCCTTTGAGATACTAATATAAGGGCCTTAAAGCCCTGCATGAATCATATAGTATAACTCTTTAATTAGTTGCCCTTTATGATCATTTTCCACATCTGAACTCAAAAAGCTATAGAATGAGCAAAGGAAATTCCGGCGTAGAGGGACCCATCAATATACGACAAGACCAATTCTATTAATCTTCTGTATGGACGATGCTGTTTCGGTTTCAAGTAGGAAGAAAAATATCATTCAAAGCATAATTTTTTAAGGCCATGATATGGTACGCATTACTATTTACAGCCGTCTTACTATTAGTGATAGCAATTCGATAAAAAAAAAAAACTGGATCATGCTTTCAAACTCTACATTAGGAAAACGTCACAAGGATTTTGGATGGTTATCTATACTTTTCAAGATAAACATTGGATGCTAGAGACACTTCTATAGGATTATTGGTCAAGTTGTTCCTACATGATATAAATCTGGCAATTCACAATTAATATCAAGTATTAGCAATTTGCTAGTCATAATGATATGATCGTAGTTAGTTAGTTTGTAAAAAGTTATCATTAGTTATGGAATTAGTTTGTTAGTTATTGTTGATTATTTCTATAAATAGGACTTAGAATCCCAAATAACTTATAAAAAAAGTCATTTGTGAAATAGGATTGAGAGCTTATTGAGACTAGAAGATAAGGTTCTCTTGGTTTGGCCATTTAATCTTCTTGATTCCTATCACATAATCTCACAACAATGAAAATTTTATGGCTAGATTATAGTAGGTTGATGAAAATAATAAACATAAAAACAACTCATTTAAAAACTTTAAGGATCAATCACAAATTATACAATTGAAGCAAGAATTATAAATAATACATGAGCAGAGAACAATTTGTTGGGCGTAATTTATGAGGATAAAAGAAATGTGTTTGTGGAATTTAAATCAAAGTTATTGATTTATATAAGAATTTTTATTCAATTGTTTTTTTAATTATAAAAGGTTGAAATAATTTTTATTTTTCACATATTACCAAAAAATCAAAATACTATACAGTTCAGTTTTCTTTTGCCAGAATCTGTACCCAAAAAATAAAATTGTTAGAATTAGTTTAACATTATTATTAACTTTTAAATAAAAAGAAGCATCTTTTTAGGGATAGTAACGGGGCGGAACGAGGACGGGTAATAGCCCCCCGTCCCATGCTCTAGCAGATAATATTTGCCCCTACCTCCATATCTATGTGAATATCTGTTTATTTTTCCGCGGGTAAACGAGTATCTACGGATATCACGGGTATCTAATAAATTGAAAAAAAAATCAACAAAATTAAAAAAATAAAATGAAAATATAAAAAAAGTATAATATCATAATTTCTCAAAATTTGTCTAACACAACTTAATTCAAAAATAATATCAAACACTTAAAATATTTTTGATTTATATAACTTTACCATATTTTAATTTATATAATGAAGTTTTTTAATAATTTTATATAAAATATTTTTGTAATTTTTTACTGGTACTGCATTCAGTACGGAGGAAACCACCACTCCTACTGTCCCATTTATTAAACGGAGATAATACAAAATGAGTATTTATATCCACAGGAAAAATTAGACGGATATTATCCGACCCCATCACGGATATTATCCGCGGGTACCTATTAGGCGAATAAAATTATCATCCCTATATCTTTTACTTTGACTTATCCAATAATTATTATTAAATCTTAAAAGTTATGACTAAATTTTGTTAAGTTTTTTATTTATCGTATAACAAAAATAGATATCGTATAATAATTAAGAGTTTAAATTCGACATATTGTTAATGTCATTTACTACCACATGTTCACATTATTTAAAGAGTTTAAGCTCAAGGGTTTAACTAAATATAGTATCATTTGTTAGAGATATAATAAAGTTCATAAACCTTTTAGATAAAGACTCACAAGTAATTATATATTTTTAACATATATCATTGAATGATATTATGATAGTAGAAAAATAGTTTAAATTAACAGTCAAATTTGAATCATATGCTTAATAATAAGTTTAATTTTTAATTTTTAATTTATTATTAATGTAATTTTTTTATATTTATTTAATTATGCATTTTCACGTGATTAAAAACATTTTTATGCCTCGTGTAATTCTTCACTGAAATGGATCAAAATTAAAGTCAACCTTTATGTGTGGCAATGCAAGATAACAACGAAAAAAACAAAATATAGCAGAGTAGAGGCCAACACAAACAGGAAGAACCCGTAAAGGATTGTCTAGGGAAAGGCCGACCCAGCACAAGTTAGTGGGAGACAATCAAAACGTTAGCCACAACTCTCTCTCTCTAAACTGCAGCATCCATCTGATAAAGACGATCGACCATGGCATAATAATACTAATAATAATAATAATAATAACAAAACCTGATAAAGACGACACTGACCCTGTTTACCTTTTTTTTTGCAAGTTGCAGTAATATAAATAACAATAATATCTTCTTTTGTTAACGAGATAAACTTAATTGATAACATCAAATTGTGTTGATTTATAGGTTTTAAACTCAACTTTCATTAGAAATTAATTAATAAATTATTTTTAATACAAATTTTTATTAGAATTTATGATATAGTCTGACTATGGAATTGGATATTCTCCTCTCGGTCTTTCATATATATATATATATATATATATATATATATTATATATTATTTCTCTTTATCTTTGTAATTTGGCAAATGATCTGCCCACTAACTAATTTTTAAAGTTATTTGCTTTTCCCATACAAGTGCGTGCATATACTTTATAATTTATATTATTTTAAAGTAATCTTCTAGACATGGTACTCAGTTTATACTCCCAAGCGCATATTCTATTTATTATACTTTAATATATACACTTTAACATTTTTTATTGATTCAGACAAAAGTTCTGAAGAAATCATTAAAATTTTGGATTTGCATTTCCTCCCATTGAATTACAGGAGCAGTTATAAAAAGAAATTAAAAAAGTAAACAAACTTTTTAAAATGTACTGAGACACACACATATTCTCTTTTTTTCCCTCTCTAAATGCTCTTGCAATTTACATCTAAATTAATCTTTAAATTTTTCATCATTATACGTGTCATATATATTGGGGCATATTTATTGAGAGGAACTTTTATTGTGAAAGAGTGAGAAGAGTAACTCTTGATCATACAATCATACATAAATTGTCAAGATTAAAAATTACCTAAAGGTCATGTGACCACTTTAAAAAGTCACATACATTTATGTTCTAATCTTAATATTCATGTAATATTTAATAGTTAAAATTCACTTCTCTCACCTCTTACAATAAACATTCATCTCATCAGATATACTCTTATATATATATATAATCTTACTCTGGTGAGAGAAGTGTTTATTGTAAGAGGTGAGAGGAGTGAATTTTGACCATTGAATCTTACATGAACGGTCAAGATTAGAACATAAATGCATGTGATTTTTTTAAGCGATAACATGATTTTCAAATAATTTTTAATCTTCATCATTCATGTATAGTTATATAATCAAGATTTACTCATCTCATCTTCTCACAATAAAAACTTCACTCACTAGATATGTCTCATATATATATATATATATATATATATATATATATATATATATGAGCAAATGATGTTTTTGAAGGCACACATTTAAGTATTTTGTAATTAAGTAGTCTTAATTAGTTTGGTGATTGAAAAAATAATTTAATTTTCTATTTAAATTAAGGACTTAATTTTGATTTATTGTCATTATAATTTTTTATATTATTATTTAATCATAAATTATTAAATCATTAAAAAAATTTTAACTATTAACCATATATCAAGAAAGTCTAACTTCTTAATGATGTGTCAACACATCATTAGATGACATTATAAAAAACCTTAAACTAACGTGCATTACATTTAGACTTTTCAAATTATTGTGTTTATGTGTATAAACTGAATACAATATACATTTTATTAGGAGTGATTACGGATTAGTTTAGGTCGGTTTTGGGCAAAAATAAAACAAAACCAATCAAGTTTAATTAGGGTTGGGTTGGGTCGGATTGATATAATTTTTTTATCAACAAAACAACCTAACTTGATCATGGTTGAGTTGGGTTGATATTTATTTATTTTTTTAAAGTATATCCTAAAACAACATCATTTTTATATTAAAATATTATTTTAAAAATATATAATTAAGGTTGTTAGGTTAGTTTGAGTTTAATCAGGTTGAGAAAAAAGTCAAAATCTAATACAAGAACCAATTGAAGTTGAATTGGTTTAAGTTAAATAAAAAAACAATTCAACCACCCAACTCAACTCATACTTTATAAATTGGTTCGTGTTGGGTTGATTGGATCATCAAGTCAATTCACACTCATTATCGCCCCTACATTTAATGTTGCTTTGTATAAGTTTTTTTAGAATTTGATCGATTCAACATATTTAATTTGATGATATTTGTGAATGTAAAACTGTTGTAAACTCTTATACTATTTGGAGATTTTCAATTAGGTCTTTTTATATTAAAATTTTATATTTGGATTTCTATAGTTAAAAAATATTCTAATTTGGCCTTTACAGGTCCAATTAAAAACTTTGAAAATTATAGGGATTTAATTATAAACCTTTTGGGTTTTTATAGTTTCAAAAAATTTTAATGAGATCCCTGGATTTAGCTTAATACCATTTGAAAATTTTCAAATTATAAGAATGCAATTACAGAATTTTAAAATATAAAGCCTAATTGAAAATCTCAAAATAGTATATGAACTTATAGATTAATTTTTTTATAAACTTATAGATTAATTTAAACCTTAATCTTTAATTAAAATTTCATTGGAAAAAGTAATAATTACTCATATTTTAAGTTAGGTATTGTGGTTAATTATGTGATGGAACTGACGATAATGCTTCAAAACAAGCCGTGATAACAATTTTATGATAACTAATAATTACTTGAAGTGTCTGGCATACGATATTAATGACATTCATAATGACGTAATTAAAGTTGTTTCTTAGTGCCCATTGACCCGAACTCAAGGATTGTAACTTGTTCCTTAAAAGTAAGAGATTTGGATAAAAAGGGATGATCACAACATGAATAATAAAGTAAAATGAGAATCAATTGGAAGAAGATCAGGTTTACGCATACATGATACATGTTATTCTTCTGCATGGCAAGATCACTAGCTTGAAGCCCTTTGTCGTTTTCCCATCCAGCCATTATATATTTTGGTCATGATTAATGCTGGCGAAAAAAAAACGTTATCAACCATGCTTGCTTATGTACATGTTTTCTTGAGTTTTTGTTGTCGTTCACATCTAGTGCGCGCGTAGTGCATGTATAGTTCCCATTCACAGGTTTTCAGATTTCTAATTAGTTTTTTTTTTATAAACTCTAATTAGTTGTGCTATATGGAATGAAAACAAATGTATATACTTATATTATATATATGGAACGCAGCAAATTTGAGTTCATATAATAATATTAAACATGTGCATACAGCTAGCTACGGTATATAGGTAGGTTTAGTTTAGGAAGAAGATATGAAAATGACAGTGTTTTCCATTCTGTTCTATCATTTATTTATTTGGCTATAGGCCCACAATATCTCTGTTTGAAGGCAGATAAATATTATGATTCTAGAATAATGAAAGTCAAAAAGACTAGAGAAATAAAATAAAATAATGAAAATTTTAATAAAATAATTCAATTAAATAGAGTGGTTCTATAAATATATAAATTATATAAAAAAGATTAAAATAAATGATGTAAAATTTTTAACACTTTATATACTTTACAGATATTTAGATTGAATAGACGAATCTAACGAAATAGAAGATAAAAAACTTAGCAGAATAAGTGACGAATATAATATTTTAGTTATGATATCATATGATATTTTAATTTAAAATTAATTGATATTAAGTAGAATAACTTAATAAATATATAAACTCCACTTAAAAAATTGTGACAAATATATAATATAAAACTCATAACAATATATATATATATATATATATATATATATATATATATTAGAGCCTTTAACCATAGGATACCATTTGGTATATTCACTATAAATTAGGCTTTTTGACCGTTTTGTCTTTATAGGCAAAACTATTTACCATTTTACCATCGTTTTGAAACATATTATCAGAATGTCACACTTTTAACTATGTTAAAATATTTTATTATTTTTTATTTTACATAGATAACATCAAAAAATATGACGCTATCAATAGGAAAGCACCAAAATGCTTGACGTTATCTATGTGATAACGTCAATAATGTCAATACAAGTGGCGTTATCCACGTGGTAACGCCAAGCGTAATAGTGTTACCACGTGGATAGTGCTAAGCACTTTGACACTTCTTTATTGGACGCCCTATGCAAGCAACTTTCTCTTCCTTCCACCGGTCAAGTTTCTCATTTCTTAGATTTTTACCTTCTCTCTAGACTTTTTCTCTCACTAAACTCTCTCCAAAACCCTCCGTTGGTTATAACTTGTGGGTTGACACAATTGAGGTTTAGGGTTTACTAGAAAATAAGAAGAGATTTTGTGCATACGTCAAAGATAAGCTCCAGTATCAGTAGTTCATCCGTAATAGAGAGCAGAGGAGGTGCACAAATTTCTTCTGAAAAGTGTGGATGCAAACAATGGACTTTGATTTATACTTCAAAGAAGATAATGAGTTATGGTCGTCGATTTCTTACGAGTCCTTTATGGAGAGACAAACAACAAACTTGTGATTTTTTTCAATAGTTGGATGATAAAACTGAAATATATAGTAGATGAAATGATTGACATGAATGAAAAATAAATTAGGGAGCTTAGGAATAGAATTGTGTTGTATGAGGAAGAACTGGAAAAATGGAAACTAGTGCATGTGATTTTGTTTTTTTTTTTTTGTTATGTGTTGTTTAGCATATAAATGAGATTGAGATTGATTCATTGTGTGAATCAAATGCCTCACAACCATGATGTAATTGTTCAGTTTATTATAACGTGATTAATGGAATTCAACTGCTTTGTTGGAATACGATAAATAAAGTTGATTTATAATTTACTTGTGACCTACGATTAAGTTAAAAAAAGTATAAACAATATAAGTAGTCACAATAACGTATGATGAATTTGTGACTACTCAAAACCAGGGTCACAATCGGTTCATGGGCTAGAATACCAGCTTAGCAAACTTATAAAAATCAATTAACCTTAATAGTTGAAACATTCTGATTTTATAGAAAATTTGACAAAATATTTCCTAAAAATTAGACGTTCTCAAAAGTACTTCATCCTGTATAACAAACATATCCATATATATTTTGATTTCCAAATCAATAGAACACAAGATGCATAATAGAAACATAAGTACATACACATACAGTCATTCTATATTAAGTAAATGTAATAAAAAGTAAATAAATTAGTCTAAGTGTGATGACCATATCAATGAGAAGGGTCAAAGTCAAAATGTGGTGGTCTGTGAAGGGGATCGGAAGAAGGTCCTAACTGTAATGGATGAGGATATGATGGGTAACTCATATATGATGAGTATGAAAATGATGGTGTAAGTGTAAAGATCATAGGATATGATGGGTAAGGATAAGTATGTGGCGGGTATCCTGTAAATGGTGAGTAACTTGTAGGTGGTGGATAAACTGGATATGGTGGGCAAGATAGAAGTGATGGTTGAGATGGTGGGTAAGTAGTAGTAGTAGTGATTGGAGGCTAAGTGCTATGCACACTTGAAGAATTAGAGACCTCTAAATGTTGAAGTCGTGACCGAGTACTCGCTATCCAATTGGGCGTACAATAGGAAAGCGCCAAAGCGCTTGACGCTATCCACGTGATGACGCCAATACGCATGATGTTATCCATGTGTTAATGCCATTATACTTGGCGTTATCACGTGGATAACGTCACACGTGTTGACGTTATCACATGAATAATGTCAAACACTTTGATACTTCTTTATTGATAGCATTATTTCTTTTAACGTTATCTATGTGAAATAAAAAATAATAAAGAATATTAACATAACTAAAAGTGTGATATTACGAAAATATGTTTCAAAACGGTAATAAAACGATACGGTCAAAAAGCCCTATAAATTATATCAGGTGTACTACTACTCAGCCCTTTGGCAATGACATCGATCAGTCACTATATATGATAATAAGGTTTCAATGTTTAAAAAAAAAACTTTGTCAATGTGTTTTTTTTTTTAATTCAAGATTTATAGGAGTAAATAAGCAAGTAAATAAGTAAGTAGAAGTTCATTATTCAAGAATTTATAGGATTAAGTATGTGCATTCATTATATATATATAAAATCTCATTATTTATTTAATTAAAATATATTTAATTTTATTTAATTTATTTATAAAATTATTTTATATATCATAAAAATATTATAATTATATATAAGATGATTTAATTTCTTTTATATTAATATATAATATAAATATAATATATATATTTTGATATACATAAAATATTTTTCATGTATATATATAATTAAAAAAGTTTTTATATTATATATATATATATATATATATATATATATATATATATATCTATATATATGTACAACTTCAATGATAAGCTACATATGTCATATCTCATCTAATTAAAATACTCAAATTTTTATTTAATTCACTTATAAATTTATTTTATAATTTACAAAAAATTTATAATAATATATAATTTAATTTAATATCTTTCCCATATAAATCTATGATATAAATATAATATACATATTTTAATTATACAAAAAATATTATCTTCAAGAAAATAATTGCTTCGAGAATGCTGTTTTAGTGCGGAAACATCACATCTATATTTTTTGTTTTCTTTCTTGTGCGCATGATTTGGAAATCCCAAATATAAAATTACTGTTTCACCCTTCAATTTAATTGGTTTTAATTAATCACATTTATATATATTTCCATTAATTATACAACTTAATTATCATTGATTTGATTTCCTTGGGCTTTTGACCTAGCTAGAAGGTCTAAACATTTCTGGTTGGGTTTTGTGCGGGGGCTTATTTAAATATGTCCACCTAAATCTATAATATATGGTAATTTGTATTAATCTTAAAATTAGTGGAGTTTTGCCTCTGTAAATTTTTTGTTCATAAAAAAAGACATAAAACTATAATGTGAGTTCTATTATCCATTATTTCTGAATTTCCTATTGAAGCAAATTAATTATGAAAAATTTTTATACCATGTTTGGTAATGATTATTTTAAAAGAAATAATTTTTTTTAAAGAATTTTAGAATATAAACTAATTTTGAACACATAAAATAGACAAACTAAATTAGAGTTTTTGTTTGGTGCAAAGCTAAATTAAAACTTTAAATCAAGTTAATTAAATTTATATGTTTGCTTTCACATAACACCCTACTGGTTGTGTTTTTCTAGTGGATAGAGTTTTCTTGGTAACATTCACTCAGTACAATGAATGAGGGAGTATTTGTGAAAGATTATTTTTACCCTCAACATATATTATTTGATAAAAAAAAGTTGTTGTAACAGTTTGTTTATGTTTGTTAAATTTAGTTTCAGCTTTTATACAAAATTTAATGTATTCTAATTTTTTTTTCATAGTACTATACTTTCAACATATGATTTTATATTATAAATTATTTTTTATACTTTGATATAT
The DNA here is from genome assembly GCA_029884595.1 of Ormosia semicastrata. Classification (NCBI taxonomy): domain Eukaryota; kingdom Viridiplantae; phylum Streptophyta; class Magnoliopsida; order Fabales; family Fabaceae; genus Ormosia; species Ormosia semicastrata. The sequence goes on from JAQQTO010000063.1 coordinate 137,919,492, forward strand.
AAATATTATTTTTGTTTTTAATCAAATAATTTTTTAATTATTTTATATTTATTTTGATAATTTAATATATAAAAGTAATTTTTTATTTTATCTAAATAAAATAAATTAATTTAAAATTATTTTTTAACTAACATATCTAAATATAAAATAAATTTTATTATAATCAATTATAATAATATTTTTATACAATAATTAATTATTAAAATAATTAAATTTTTACAACTATCTCAAACATATAAACTAAAGCAATATAATGCATTGTTTGGATTTCTAGACAGTGTACTTTGATTTTTTCTTTGAAATAATAATTAGCCTCTACTATGTAGATTCTATTAAACCTAACCACCAATAACTGATACTTCATGGAATCAAGATTTTCATGCATGTGCTTCTGTTATTTTCCACCCAGACATATTGTGTCACTATATCTAATATCTTGGAGCAGACAGAGACGTATATCTAAGAGTTGGAAGGCTCTATTGACTAATTTCTATCTTAAACTTGAGTACTATTTTGAATTCTTAAGCAACTTTGCAGATTCGTCGAAGGGATCATTAATAGTGCACTGCATCTTTTACATGTATACATGCCTGTGAGGATGTAACTACTCATCAAGTGACTGAATCTTGGGGCCTATGCCAAATTATAGGAAAAGCAATTAATTTGCACCATTGTCTACATATGCTGCGCCATCTACTACTCATTTGAAGGAAGATTTTAAACATTGATGTGATTTTTATTTTATGTAGAAATCAGCATGTTATGGATTATGAAATTTGATGTATATCATCCCAATATTAATATGAAAAATTTAATTTCAGTTTTTTTTAAATTCAAATAAAGGTTTTTATTCGTTAAGATCTCGTACGATGATTATCAATTTGTGAATTTTTTTAACAGAACAAATATTGAAGAGTTTAATTTCATTTACTTTATGTAAAAAAAAAGGAAAAAGAACGGTTGTTCTAATTCTCAGATTAAGATATATAAGATATGCATTTTAGAAAGTTTTATTGATTTATTTTTAAAAAATATTCAATAAAAAGTTCCATTAATTTATTAAAATTTGTATGATATGTCTATATGTGATTGTAAGCAAAAAGGTGTTCTTAAGAAGGCAAACTATAAGTTTTAGTAAGGATTTATACTAATTCCTTATTCGAATTCAAATTATATTATTGTCATGAACAAAAAATTGATCAAGTGAGTCAATTTTATTGACAAAATATCTATATATTAATTCTTAATGTTTTCTCATAAACCACTTAAACCTCGCCTAAAGAGTATATAAGATGTCCAAGAATCATAATTTACGTGATCACACTATTTTTTTTTCTTTTGAAATTATTTGATCTCGAAGTTGATTTCCACTCAAATCAAAACAAGGTATGGAGTTACTATGCAATTCATTTATTAATTAGCCCTAGATACCCGAACAACATCAATTTATTATGAGGTATCATAATTTAGATTATGAACAGCAATGGAGAGGCATCTTGACCTCATCATCCACTGGAATATTCAGGAGATATAGTTGGGGAGCTGAGCCATTTGGACAAATACAAATAATGCACTGACAAATGCACAATGAAGGGGTGACATCTTATGGTTCCACTGCACTCTTTGCCTAGACCCATGCTATTGGCAGCCGAGTCAGCACACCCATGAAGAAGCTTCCATGCCCCTCATATGCTGCCTAGCTGCTTGTAGGTAGGGACTATACATGCCATTCAATTCAAACATGTCATGCTGACTAATTAAGTACTGCTCAAGCTCAGGCATGCAACCACTATCTCTGTATGATATAGGAATAATTCTAAATTTTTTTACACAATCTTTCTATTAATTTTCTTAATTTTTAAATATAAAAAATATTAAACATTTTTTATATTTTTAAGATATTAAATATATTTATTTTTTAATAAATATTTTATTTATTTAATATTAAAATAATTATTATAAAAAAAGGATATAGCAAAATTCTTGATATAAACTTCCAACAAACAGGCATTTAAGCCCATTTATATGGCCATCATCCGGGTCAAAAAGATAGATGAAAAGAGAGACGGTGATTATGATTATTCTACCGCTGCTTGATCCTTAATCTCAAATAGATATTTAGAGCACCAGCACTTGTAGAAGCTTTTCCTTTATTAATTTTATAACATTTATGCTCGAATTTGTTAATTTGTCTTGATTTTAAAATAAAAAAAAAATATATAATTTTTTTTAGTTTTTTAGAATATCTTTTAATTAATAAGTAAAAAACTAATTTTTTAAGATACAATCAAATGTCAAGCAGATAATTATTTTCATGATATTTTTTTATATATATGAATCTTAAAATTAAATCAAAGACTATATATTTAAAGAACTCAAATACTTTCTACTCAACTTAATATACGTTAGTTATATTTAAAAATTGATTTGAATGTCAATAATAAGAGTAATCCTCCTTACATGCATCACTTCACATTTACAAGAAATACTTGTACTTATTTATATAAATTGTGTAAATTATATCAATCAATAATTGACATATTAATCATTTTAATGTAAGATAATTGTATGGCACAATAATTTATATAATTATTCAAATATTAATTAATATATTCTACACAATTATATAAGTAAAGTCAATACAAATATTTTTTAGTATCTATATAATTTTTATTATCTAATTATAATTAATCACATATATATATATATATATATATATATACGGAGACATATCTAGTGAGAGGAGTTTTTATTGTGAGAGAGTGAGAAGAGTAAATCTTGACCATACAACCATATATGAATGGTCAAGATTAAAAGTTACTTAAAGGTCATGTGACCACTTAAAAAAGTCACATGCATTTATGTTCTAATCTTGACCATTTATAAAGGATCTAATGATCAATATTCACTCCTCTTACTCCTCATAATAAACACTCCTCTCACCTAAGTAAAATTCTATATATATATATATTTTTATTCTATCATTTCGATAAATGTGAGAGAAGTGAATCAATTAGTGATGCGCAGGTAACTTTATTCTATTAACAAATGCTGCCTATAAGCGTTGTAATCAACGTATAATGCCCAAATTTCAAATTTTCTCAATAGTCTTTCCAATTTATTAGCATTAATTTACTTTATTGTTTAGTACGCGCGTCATAATTAATGTTTAATGTCCAATTTTCAAAAGAAATGATACTCGACTTAATTTCTCACTCTTTATATGAATGAAACATTGAATCTACAACTTGTTTAACTGAAAATAATACATGTCGATAACAACTAGAGTTTGAATTTGATTGACGCTTAATGTAAAGTTTTTTATACTGAAAAATTTGGGTTTGGCTAATTTAGAGTGGGGGGGTTACTTTTAAAAAAAGAAGTAGAGAATTTTAATTATTGATAAAAAAATTAAGGGAATAGATTCTAACAAATTCATAATTTATTATACATGTACATATTTTTTATTATAATATCAACAGTTAATTTTTTTTACCAATGATTGAGATCTCTTATTTTTTTCTCTTAAAATATAGTTAGATGTAATATAGACTTATAATAATACAAATACAATTTCTCTTATATTACTTACTTATATGAGAAGATCATGTTATAAAAGAGAAAAATAAAAAAAATAATTGTACTAACACTCATTATTATTTATGAAAAGTCCATTGATCCTGTTTAGAAAATGCTAAATGTAAACAAAAGTAACTCAGGGATTTGTTACCAAGGCTGTTATAGCATTTTTCTTCTACTGTATATCACCTTTTTCTCTAACTCTTTTACTTGTTTTTCGCTCATCTAATTGGTGTCACATCATTCGTAGCAACTTTTGTGAAAATTATTTCTTACCAATAAACATTATTTTGTTTGGTTTTTTTTTTTATATAATTTGTCTATTGTCATTTTCTTATGTTTATTGTCACTCTTCCTTTTGCTTTTTCTTAAAATGTCCCATATTAAAAAGATGAGTTATTCATGTTGTTTATTGACACTTCCATAATAATTTAACTTATTAAAGAAAAATATTAGTAATATATTCTTTTAAATATTTATTTTAATATTTATTTTATTATTAATCTAAAAATAAGTGTTGTAATTATTTTTTCCATAATAATCATTTCAAATATATGAGGTAGACTAATAATAAGATAAGTGTTAAAATAAATATCTAAAAGAGTGTATTATTAATATTTTTTATTAATTAATACTTATCATGTAAATATTAAATATAAAACTCAATTATAATAAAATTTAATCTCTCATGTTGATTTCCTTCCGAATGCAAGCAAATTATCAAAAGAATAATATATCCAATTATAATAATTTGATGATTAACTTAGCTAAAAAAGTGTACCCAAAAAAAAATTAACTAAATAAAATTAGTAAGTTCCTTCAAACAATAATATAATCCCCACATCATCTTATAGTGCCAAAAAAATACATCCAAATATTTAGTAATTATGCAACATAAAAAAAAAAAAACCAGAAGCACTTCAAAGATACTGCAACACCTAAAAAAAATGATAGTGAGACATTTAGTTAGAATTAAGAAATCTCATCCAAATGTTTACATTAATGAAGCAAGTTTCCTTGACATTGCTATAGAAGAACACATAAGCCCATACTTCTTGATCCATCATGGCTGCAAACCAAGGATGATCAGAAAACAACATTACCAATGTCTATATTTTTAGTTCCTCTGCCTACAAGTACAAACAAAGAAAATAATGATTGTATGATAACACAACAAGAAAAAAAGTGATAAAAAGAGAGAAAACCAATTAAGCAAATTAATTAAACAATCAGCATCCTTGAATTGGGAGACCTTATTAAGTAAACCAATTAAGTAAACAAATCAAGTAAATAGTCAACATCTTACTTCTTCCTTAGATTATGTTTGATGTGTCGTATAAGGAAGACTTAATAGTATAAATTAATACTATCAAGTTTTATCAGATATTTGGTATGTTTACCTGATACAATAGTCAAATCTGGTCAAAGCTTTTCATCTCACTCTAATAGTGTAATACTATCCTCCCCATGACCTCCTGATATAACTTGATAGGATTTTCCTTCCACCACTACCTTCCACTTTCATACCCAGAAATCAAACAACCTAATAACTAAAACCTATCAAGATAAAAAAAATCCCCCACCACCACGTTCCTCACCACCGACACAGCTGTCGTTCCTTACCAGCACTCTGCCTCACTCCGTCCAGAGCCGCCGTTTTTCATCCCTAACTCACCACGCCCAGAGCTGTCGTTCTTCATCCTTGGTCACCGACAATGTGATTCGCGAGATCCATGGCTAAGCAAGTTGGGGTCTACCGTGGTCGGATTTGCAACTGTTATCACCAGATCTACAACCACCGTAGTCGAAGGAGGTGGTGTAGCTCATCTGTGCAGCCTACCATCGAAATGCCTATGCTTCTACCTCTGCAATGAGAAGGCTGCAACTCACTCTTAAGAGGAAGAAGACGGTAATGGCCATGGTTATCGTCAGATCTGCAACCACCGTGGTCCAAATCTGCAACCACTGATTTGTGACGGAACAAACATGGTAAGGAGGTTTTGTGTTGAGTTGTTTGGTGGTTGCGCGGCTAGAATGGTGGAAGCTTTGGTGCGGGGTTGGTGGCGGTTCTTTCATCGGGCGAAGCAAGGATGTATGACGGTGGTGGAGGTCTAGGCTGGCTCACAGTGGTTGGAACGGTGAGTGCAATGGAGGCTTTTGTGGTTGAGAAGGTGTGGATGAGGGTGATTTCAGTGGTGGTTTGACAACTAGATTGCTGTTGTTGGGTTCAAATTCTGGTTGAAATGTTTTTAGTGTGGTTTGAATTGGAGCTTAGTTTTGATTAGGATTTGTGTTTGGGATTTGGGGTTTGATGGGAATTTGTGGGATGTTAGCTCTAATGAATTGATTTGGGAAAGTTTGGCTAAAAAGGTATTCACGTTGTGGAGAGATGGCTTTACGCACAAAGAGTTCATGTTGTGTTCAACGCACAGGGGTGGGTGAAGGGTGAGAAGCAGTAGGTGATGGTGAGGAAGGTGAAAGATAATATAATCTAGTAAATAATTATATATACTATCAAGTTGTTTATACTATGTGTATCAAATGTTTAATAGTATAAGAGCTTATCAACTTGTTTATATTATCAGACTTTATCCTATTATTTTATATTATCATACTTTATACTATCAGGTACATCAAACGCATATATCTTATTAAACAACTGCTAAAGCTGCCCAACCGTAGTATGAAAAATAGGGAGACCTTATCACAATATACAATTTAAGTGCAGTGTCTACCACAATAACCGAGAAGACAAGGGGGAGCTTACAGGTTCTTCAATATTAGCATATTTCATAACGTTCCCTATTAACCCGAATACACCTTTAAGTCCAAAAATTATTTCACTAACTACAAGCTGTTATAGAAGCCAAAAATTCCATAACTATGAATTCATCTTAGCTTCAAAGTTATCTTCACAATTAGGAAATTGAATGTCAGTCACATTCATATTTTCGTCCTCACTCTGATTTTCTATCCTTTAGAAGTAAAACAATGAAAGAAGAAAGGCTTTAGGGACAAAGGAGAAGGACTTCGGTGAAGAGAAAGAAATGAAAAGAATCAAATATTGAGAATAATTTGCTAATTTGCTTGCAAAGGAAATTAACGTGAGATATTAAATTTTATTATAATTAAATTTTATATTTAATATTATTATAATTATTAATTAGTAATTTAAATTGATATGTGAGTGGCAATAGACAACAAAAAAAAACTCAATTTTTTAATATGAGGCATTTTAGGAAAAAACAAAAAGAGGAGAGTGGCAATAGGCATAGGCGAGTGGCAATAGACACTCCCTTTTTCTCAGCATAACATAGATAATCTTCTCATATTAGTGGTAACATTAAAAAAAAAACTATAGATTTCTATTATTTTTGGGTCACTTAAGAATCTCTCTTTTACACTATGATATAATGATGTGCCACATCATTAAAAAAAGTAAGACTATCTAAATAATATTTATAAAATTCAAACTTTTTTTACGATTGGCAATGCATGATTGTGTATAAAATTAAAAAATGTCATTACTTGGCACACCAACCTCTCTACTCATGTGGTTAGATCCCTCAATTAAACTTACACGTAATAATTTAATAAATTAAGTATATTTTTTTGGAACCCTACTATTTTAACTTCTTTTTCTTTTCTGTATTTTCTCTTTAGTTTTTCTTTTTAAATCTCATTTTATTACAACTGTTCTAAGTCCTAACAAAACCCATATGATGAAGTGATAACAAATCTGCCCCAGTTCCAATTTTAAGGAGCACTCACACTATTAACATTACCTTATACAAGTACTAGAATTAGTAGAATTTTTGCCAGGAATTCATGAACCGAATGGGGCAGAGGTTGCTTGAGAATATCCCCTCCTAGGCTTCTATTATAGTTTACAAGGTTCAAAGAGATGTTATGCAAAGCACCAAATAGAAACGAAGAGTGAAAAGGAAAGGTATGACAAAAAGGCAATGTGTGTATAACTAAAAGAATATACATGAAGAAAGGAGCAAGAAGAAAAGAGTGAGAGAAAAAGGAGGAGAAAGTTTGTATTATGAATGTTGTCTCCCAATATTCCAAAGCTGTCCATATCAAATCAAACCCCTATCTTGTAACGGGGTCCCTTCTTGCACTACGTTAATGTATTTTCAATGAATCTTACTGTACAATTTTAAAAGATTCAACACAAGCATTTATTTTAGTGGTTAACGCTATTTTGATTATTTTTATTTGATCTTAAACCTTAGCTCAATATTTAAAAGAATTGTGTCTCTTAAGTATACCGACTTGATATTGACAGTGCGCTCTAAAAATCGTTTCAAGAAAAGAAATTAGTTACACAAAAAACTAATTAAAAAATACTCTTTATTATTATGTCAGACAAAAAACGCTCCTCTTTTCGTTATATTATTCTTCTCACCATTTTGGTGAAACGACATAGCATTAATTGAGTCATAAAAGAAAATGCAACATACAAATTGACTCACGAGAAAACTTTGCATAAATGTAGTGTACTAAGTTCCATATATTAGGTCAATTATATTTTTTATTGTTATTAATTATGATACTTATTTAATAATTAATCATAGAAAAATACTATTTAGTCAGAATTTTTTAAAAAATGATTTGATAGTATTTTTAATCTTTAGATGGATGCTAATTCTCATTATTTTGACTTATCTAAGTACTATTTTTAAATCTTGACGAATTCTAGCAAATAAATTTTATTGTGTAACATTACTCTTAATTATAATAATTAATTATTAATTAATAATATAATTAATTTAATACACCCAATTTAAATGCACTAATTTTTTTAAAAAAAATTTCTCTTTACTCAAAGCAACTTCGGCTTTGACACATACTTTTTTTTTGGTTATGAAACTATGGAGTCGTTGGCGTGTTACGACGCTTGATAATTTTGGCCATTAGAGTTGTGTTTTTTTTTTTGTTTTAATATTAACATAATTTTTTTTTAAATTTTTCAATGTTCAATGTTTACAGTGTAACACTCACCAAACACTATTTCCTAGCAAAGCCCTTTTTTAAACCTGTACTTTTTTTTGGTAGTAACCTTTTTAACCTGTACTTTTTTTGGTAGTAACCTTTACTTTGATATTATTTGGTAAATAATGAAAGGTAAAAACAATAGGAAGTTTAGTATATTGGGAAAAATGATCATAATACGACCATTTTCAATTAAGTGTGTATTTGATAATGATTAATTACTACTGAAAAATATTTTTCTTTTGAAATAAAAGCTGTTTTAGGATAAATTAAGATGCTTGAATAAATTTGATTAAAGTGATAAAAAAAATTTCTAGGGTTAAAAAGCTTTTTTTCTATAAGCAAAATTTTGAGCATTTTCTTAAAATGTTTTTTATTTCAAATTATGTTATGTTTTTATTAAAATAATCTTAAAATATAAAATATTATATAATATAAATAAATTATTTCATATTTTTTAAATAATTTATTATATAAAAATAATTTTTGAAATAATTCAAACAAAATAAATTATTTTAAAAATCAATTATTTAAAATTTTTTTCAACTAACATATTCAAATATAAAATTTATTTTATTATAATCAATTATAATAATAATGGATTACATATAATCAATTATTGAAATAATTTTTTTAGAACTAATCCAAACATACCATAAGTTCCCATTGCATTGCCCCCCCCCCCCCCCCCTCATTTACTGAGTGATATGGAATCCGAGGACATTATAATGTAAAAGATAACGAGATAATCACTTTGTAAAATAGCTACAAACATGATTTTACATTTTTACTAAGAAAGGACAATTCATTCAAAAAGAAAAAGAAAAACATATAAAAATAAAAACTCGTCCTGGGGTTCCTCCTATTCAATTCTCGTGACGCTTTTCTATTCCTTTGAACATTTCTCTACAAGCCTCAACCAAGCTTGCATGGATGGATGCCACATGTGAATCTTCTGTATCATCCATAATTTCAGTCATTCATTCACAACCCCAACAAGATGTAGTACACGAGCGTTATGGGCAATGCAATCAACATCCCAAAAATAACACTGCATTCAATTAAAGAAGCTCCATTGGTTAGCATTAAAAGAGAAGAAATTGAATGAAGGAAGAAAAAGAAGGGTGGGAAAAGAAAATTCTTATTGAGAAAGAAGAATTATATACTCACGCTGTACTGAGAATATCAGGATGCACATTATATTCCTTAGCAAAGACAAATGGGACAATTCCTTGCGGAAGAGCTGCCTGTTTTTTTTATGGGAAATCAGTACCAAGTAGGACAAGCAAACAGAAATGTCAACTGTGGTTTCAAATGTTTGTTGTCCAATCACAAACACAAGCGATAAATTTCTCAATATTAGTATTAAGACCTTTGGTTTTTATATTTTTCTCAAATAAGAGTTATGGGATCGCAGTCAAAGTTAAGTTGAAAGAGTTGATCAAATTGAAGATGATTCAATAAAAGATGACTCAATAATTAAAGGTGCAATAATTAAAGATAGAGGAACTCGTTAAAAAAAATTAATAATTAAAAGTAGAAGAAGATTAAAATTTTTTTTAAGTGAAATTATTAAAAAAAAATTAAATTTGAAAGGTTTATTTGAAGATTTGAATTTTCCCAATGACATCGTTTGGTAATGACATTGTTTAATTTATATAACTAATTCAATTTAGCGAAAAAAGACTTTGATTATTGTTATGAGTTATGGAGTAGTTCTTTTCATTCTTTAGGGGTTCGATCTTCATAGCCAATTAATGTTATTTCCATAGAATTTTAATCTTTTCCACAGAAACCATAAATGGTGCATATTTTACCTGTAAATTTGAACCAGTTAGAATTTAATTATAACAGTGAAATAACATTTTTATTTAGATAGCAATAAAATAGCTTATCTTGGCAGAGCTAGATATGAATAATTTAATTTTTGCAGTGGAATTTTTGGAGCTTATGCTATCAATATTGTATTGGTTGTGTTTGAAGGGAGCAGAAGAGAGAGAGAGAGTGAAATACCTGAACAATGGCAACGTGTAAGAGAACGCCTTTGAGTCCAACAGCAATGGAAGCAGCTGCCATGACAGCTGGACCTGTAAGGAATCTAACAGCCATGGCAAAAGCTGCTATGGAATTTCCACATGCTATGATCCTCGGTTGCAAAGCCATGAACAGACCTGTCATTCACATCAAAAGCATCGTAAGCAAAAGCAAAGCAAAGGGTGCAAGCATGCCCATCAGTATCACCACCACCACTCACACATTGTCAGTCAATCACCCCTTTGTGAAAGACCTTTCATCATCACCACCACCAACCCCACCTCAACACAAACTTGGCAAAAAGTGATCATAAAAAGAGTGAAAAGATTGACAAAGGAACCAGCACATTATCATAACATTATACTGTTTGCTTTCTTTGCTTTTTTGCTAGTTATAATCAGTTATCACATACTATTGCCTGCTTGATTGCTTACTTGCTTTCTCAAACAAAGCATTTATTAGTAATAATCAAAGTTAACATGGAATCAGAAAAGATTTTCTGATCTCTTCTTTTCATTTTCAAGCAAAGAAAATGTCAGAACAAGTTAAAGTCAGGATAAGTTAATATTTTAGGGAAATCATTAAAACAAATTTAGATGTAATTGACCTTTCTAAAGACTTAATTATTTTTTGGTAATTTTAAAGACTTAATTTATGACAAATTATAATAACATAGTTTGATTTATGTAACCGAATTTACTTAAGTGAGATTTGAGAGAATGAGAGAAGGCTTTTGTTGTTAATTTTTTTTTTTTTTTTGTGGTTTCTCAGTAAAAATATTTTGTAAGAAACAAGGAGGATTATACTGACCAAGACTAAACATGGCCATGCCAAGCCCTGCATCTGACAGTATGGAAATAGACTTTGCTATTATGGCAGGCATCTCAACATTCCACCTGCAAGGAACAACACCCCCCAACCATAATCAATCAAAATGGAAAACCCCCAGAAACAATAATGAATTGTACAGATGAAATGTGCAAGACATGCAGAGATTTTTTTCCCCAGAAAAGACATACTTAAATGAAACAAGAGACCAAGTGAGGCCAATTAGGCTGGAGTAGGTGTTGGGGTTTCTGATGAGTTTTCTCCACACCATAATCAATATAAGCCTTGTCATTACACTTGCTGGAGGCATAGTTTTTGGCTTCTTGTCTCCAACTTTCTCAGCTTCATGTTGATTCATTTCTCTATCTATTTCTCTATTTCCAAAGCTGAATTCATCTTTGTCTAGGTAGTCCTCTTGAGTGTCTCTATGATTCTCTACTGATTATCAAACACCACAACCAAACAGCCACATAAGAAGAAAAGAGAAAAAAAAAAAAACAAAACAAAAGAAGAGAATAAGATGTAGAGAAATCCAACTTGGAAAAAGAGAAGGGGAAAAAAACAACAACCTTTTCCTGGAGACACAGTCAATTTTACTTCTTTGTGATCATGAGCTCCATATTCATGGCCACCAAACACATCTGAAACTGGTGAAGCACTTGAACTCCAAACAAACATATGAAGGTCCCTATTCACATCCTCTGGTTTCTGCTGTGCTTGACCATTAGCATTAGGTCTCTTGGCATTAGCAGCAACATTTTTGGACCCACCAGTAGTGGGAGAAAACATTCCTGGGTTTGGTGCAGGGTAATGTCCTGTTCCACCATGGTAATGGAACTTTGGCTTACCACCCACTGAACCATCTTCATCATAGTTTGATGGCCTTGGAGTTGGCCCTCTTGATGCTGAGAGGCCATAGACATCAGAGGCACCAAAGTTGGAGTTGCGACCACCACCAGCCATCATTGAATAGAAGTCAGTGTGGTTGAAACTAGAACCTCTTGGTGTGGGGTTCCTTGAGGATTGCAAAGAGTATATCTCAGCATTGGTAAGGTTTGAAGGGCGTGGTGTTGTGGAGGAAAGACCCTGAGACCTTCTTGAGAAGATATCTGATCTTGAAGCATTGGATTTCCTAACAGTGACATGAAGCTTCCCATCTTCTTTGATCTCAGCTTCAGTTTCCAATGGTTGCCTTCCATCCAATGACATGACATCAGAATCCACATGGATGGAGACAATGGAGCCAGCAGTGTCAGGGAACTGCTCAGAGATTAGCATTCTAGCTGCTCTAAACTCAAACAAGAACAGCATCAAAGTGTACCAAATGATGCATTGGAGGACCACAATTTGTACCATTAGGCTCCCTGAGAACTCACCATACATCCCTTTGAGCAAAGGGATGCCCATAACCAAAGTGTTTGGGAGGGTGGAGAGAGAGAACAAGGTTATGGTCCATTCCAAGCAACCCCTTTTGGTCACGTTGCTCCAAATAGCAAGAACAACCAAAACTATGATCTTTTGAAGGGTGTCAGCAGCTAAGAAACGAAGGTTCATCTTGTAAGGGTTGTTAGAGGCAATGAAATGGAAAGAAAGGAGAGGCACTGCAAACAGTGCCACAAAACGGTTGATGCCAGAGCATTGGTCAGGGGAGAAGATTTTCCACCATTTCACTGAACCATAGGCTAGTATCATAGCCACGTAGAGTGGCACCATTGCGGTCATGACATGGTAGAAGTCTGCTAACGTGATCATTTTTATGCTAGGTTCTTGAATAACTCAGTTGAGATCAGCAAATGGTTTCTGAGAAACTAGCAAAAGCAGAACAAGAGGAAGAAAGTGAAAGGAAGTGATAAAAGAGAGTTGAAGAATATATAGAAGGTTGAAGTGGGGGTTGTGGGAGAGTAGGTGGTGATGATGATAATGAAGAAAAGAGGTAGGGATATGGGAGAGCATGTGTTTTTGGGTTTTGGTGTAGTGGGTTAATATGCAGAATACAGCAAATATGTTTTCAGCTTTGAGAGGTGCAAGCAAGTGCTTGCACTTGCAGTCCCCAAAGCACAAGGCAGAGAGGGGGGATTTTGCCTTTTTTATTTTCACTTTGTTGTTTTCCTTTTTGTTTTGAACTGTGTTTGGATTTGGGGTTTGGAGAGGAATGGGGGGCTGGTGCCTGCCTGGTGGTATTTGATAACTTTGAAAACTTGGTGTGTGGCTTCTTTAGCTACTATGGGTCATTGGGTCCTAAATTTGCCACAATAAGCTTGGAAAAAGCATTTTGGGTTGAGGTGGGAATGCCTAGAAGTACTTGTTTTGGAGAGTGCTTTATTCTTTGTAAGGAGTCTCTTTCTATGTATAGATCCATTGTTTTTTTTTAAAGAATATACAACTTTTCTAAACTTTATTCTTTTTATAAATTATTATCACAAACTTTAAATTTTTTAATTAATTTTTAAACTTTAATTAATATCTCAATAGATCATTTTATTTAATTTAAATCTGTTAATTCATTAATGATGATATTATGTAGCAATATTTTATTCATAATAACATTTTTTGGACTGTTTATAAATTAAATTTTAATAAATTAATTAATAAATAATTTTTAATTAATGTTAATACAAATAAAATGATATTATGTAATATTATCGTTAGTAAATTAATAGATTCAAATTAAACATAAAAATCTATTGATACATTAACTAAAATTTAAAAACTAATTAAAAAAGTTTTAAAGTTCGTGGTGATATATAATTTATAAAAGAGTCAAAGTTTAAGGAGTCTTTATATTTTTTTAAATAAAATTTTAGGAAAAAAGGAGATTTCACTATTTTAAGATTTAATACAAGTCTACTAGAAATATAATTCAAGACTCTTGTCAAAGCTGTCCAATTATACCAGCTTAGGCAACACAAAATATGACTGTTAAATAATCAGATCTGTTTTATTAGTTGTGTCCTTTCAAATATATATATTGGCAACATAAAGACACCACTATTCAAAATAAGTAGAATTCTAAACAAAGGTGTTACATTCCTTTTTATAAAGCTTAGAATGTGGTCTCACTCATAAGTATATTATTTCCATTATTATTATACTGAAACAAAAGCATCAAGATAGTGAAATCAAAACTCTTGTACTTTTGGATGTTTTACTTTTCTTTTTATCATGAGCATGGTGAAAGATACACTCATTTTTATAGAATATGTGAAAAGGAAGAAGTTTTAAATTATGAGATTAATGTAATAATACTTATAAATTGAAAAAATACATAATAAGATATTTAAAAGAAAAAAATTAAAAAGAAAAAAGTGAAATCTCACTTGAATGGAACCATTTTGGAAAGAAGTTAGATGATTTGAGATGGGAGACTCCACCCTCTAAGATAAGGCCATATGGGACTTTCGAAAATTGGAGGATAGAGAGAAGAGAGGACAAATGGATGAGGTGAAGAGGGTTAAAACCATCACGTGGACCTAAATCGTCCTTTTCCCAAGCATATCTAATAGGCTTGCCACTTCCAAGAGCTTCGGGTTCATTTTGTTAGGTGGGATTACAGACCACTCCACAATGCTATGTTTATTTTTTTTTTCAAAAAAAAAGAGTAAAATAGAAACCAACTTCGTGTTCCATGTTTCTGTAGAAAGTAGAAAGAATCAACTTCAATTTATTTTAAGAAAAAAAATTGTGAAAAAATGAAGCTGGGAAAAACAGGGGATTCAAATAATCTATTGTCAACAATTCATTAAAACAAATTGACAATTATGAGAAAAGTTTTTTTCAATTAATGTAATTTTTTTTAAAACTAAGTTGTCATCATTAATGAACAGAAAAAAAGGACAAAGGATTTTAATTCAAGATGAAGTATCACTATCTTCTTAATTGGGAGATTTTAAAGAAAGAAATGAAAGGTGTGCAGTTAATTCTCCAAAAAAAATTATAATATTTTTTTAAAAGTTTTTCTTATATTTTTATTATATTATTTAATTAATTTTTATATTTCATTGTTGAAGTATTATTTTATAATTTTGATTTTCTTATCACAAACAATATATATAGTTCTTTTATATTCCTCTCTTCATTATATTTATTTTTTTTATTATTTTTTTCACTTAATTACATTAATCTAAGATAGATGTGAAAATGAGTGTGGGATGAAAAATGATTTAACACCGTCATTTTTCATGATTTTAATACATAATTCATTAACTAACGATGAATTAATAAAATGTCTTATAATCAATCATTTGTTTCACTTGTCCTGACACTATCTAGGTAGAAGATGCTCCTTTTGAAACAAACAATCTAGCTTTGATGAATGTAATCCGTCTTGGTTCAACTTGATGAAAGTTTGTTCATGTAAAAAAAAAGTTTTTATTTTGTCTTCAATTTTCTTCTCTTCTTGCTCATATATCTATAAAATCTTCAACTTTCTTCTTTATCCTGTAATCTTTGTGTTCCTTCTTTTCTCCCAACTACTATTTACAACTAATAGATAAAATAATTTAAATTATTAAAATAAATTCAAGAAATATTCAACTTGGAAACTGTTAAGTAGATAACTAAACATAGCCTGTAAGTACATAGGAAAATTTAAGAAGATATCTAACCTTACACGCTTCTATGTGACTTCTTTCTCTCAAAGGGATACACCCTTTTTTAGATATCACTAATTAATTCTGATCATATTTAAGAGGAACCTTTGGCCTGTTACGTAACCCAACCGAAAGTTTAATTTTTCTTTTGTAATTGTAAACGCAGAAAATTGAAAAAGAACATGAAAAAGAAGGGGGTTCTGACTTCTGAGACTGATTCAGAGTTGTTTACTTGAATCTATAAAGCTGTGATGTGTGAACCGAATTCATAGTAATTTTATAACATACAGTACAAAAACATCTTTTTGCTATGTATTGCGTGACATGTTAATCAAATGGTACGTATTAAGCATCTGCAAATTGCAAAAATTGAAAATTAAATGTTACTATTCTGCTACGAAGTTGCAGGTAATGCAATGGTAAGCAGAATTTTTTTGTCTACTTAATCCATTTTACGTTCACGTCAACAAAATAAGATAATTTGAGTAAATTAAGCTATAAAAAATATTAAAATTCTTAAAAATTTTAACTAGAAAAATATAGTTATATGTTAGTTGTAAGGGCTAGCCAATGGTCTGAACATGAATAAAATGTGCTGAACGATCAAATCCTTACGTCACATTACTTTTAATAAGTGACTAAAGTTTTTAGGAAAATATTAGTCTCACACTTTTTTTTAAGAGTGTATTATTATTCACATTTTTTTTAAAAATTGTGATTAAGTGAAAAAAATAATAAAAAAATATATAATTAATGATATGAAAATAAATGTAAAAAATGATGTAAAATATATATATATATATATATACTAAAACCAGAGTTGAAGTTTTTAAGACATGGAGCAAATGAGGCATTTGTTGAATGATATTGTCTAAGTACGAAAAGTATTTGAGGGGAATATTGGTCTGAAGCAGCATATGCTGAGTTACCATCATTGTGTTTCGTGGCCTTTCCAAAAAACATCATCATGGTAAAATCTTACATTACTGATCACCCGAATATTTACATAAAGATGCCTCTTGCAATGGAGCCTCTATGTCAAATTAGATTTACACAATCCATTAACTATCTTAGGTTGCACAATGTGACTGCTGGCAAATTAACAAAAATAATAATAGTTTTATTTACCAAAAATAAAACTAACAATAATGGGGTTTAGATATAGAGTATACGATTACAATGATGTCTTTCATTTAAACAAAACAATGAGGAGTACGTCCCCAGTTCATACTAATTTCACAAAGGGAGTCTTGTATAAGAATCTGCTCTACAACCAATAGAAAAAAAGGGTAATCTTTGCTGTGTTTCATGTCACAACTATCTCATATACTCTCATAAAGGAAAAAAATATATTGATAATATATTGGAGTGTTCGTTGATTTGGATCGATCCGATAAATTTAAAAATTCAAACTAAACTTATTAAATTAATTTGGATAATTGGGTTACATTGGATCAAATCCGATAGAAACTAATTTCTATTGGTTTGGTTCTCATATTTATGATTTTGAACTTAATGACCTGAGTAAATCATCTATTTTTTTAAAAAAATATTATCCCTAATTTTTTATGTTATGCATTTTCTTGTGTTAAGAGACATTTTTATTTTTTGATTTCTCATTGAAAAAATCACCCCAAAATAAGAAGGCTAAAACTCCAAACATAATAGTAGTTATATTAGCAATACAATTATGAAATATTAGAATTTCTTCAATTATTTTTTTCAAAATAGATTAATGATCTGATGGTCCAAACCAAACCAACTCAATCTTAATTGGATTAATTTGGTTTGAGTTAGTTAGTAAAAATTTCACAAATCCAAACCAAACTAATTCAATTAAATTTGATCGATTTAAATTCTTTTTTTCTCTTCAAATTTGAATCTTGACGTGTGAACACCCTTGAATTTAATAATATAAGTTAGTATAACTGAATTGAAATGAAGTGTTGGCAATAATAGCGAAATGGGTGTCATAGTATCAAATAAGGGTGAATTTGAGCTATATTACATCACATGTGTGTTTGTTATATAGTGTGCATTTTATTAATATTTACTTCTTGGAATAACAATTCTTAAGGTCCGGTTTAAAAAAATTGATACTGACTTTGTTTATTATTTTGTAAATCTGAAAATCTATTAGAAATCTAATTTTGAAAAATGTACAAAACATGAAATTTAAAATTAGAAGGTCTAATTCTAATTTGTAAATTTAATTCCAAGACAATTCCATGCAAGAAAAAAAAAGGAAAGAAAGAAAGTAACAAAATATCACTTACAGTAATTATATTTATGTCTTAGAAGATTATTAACATTTTGTGATAATCCATAATATGATCATAAAAGAGAACAAAAATGATCATAAATTCATAATAAAAAGCAGCACTAGCTGTGAAAAGAGAAAGTTACTGAAAAGCGCACAATCTTTACTCTATTTTTCTTTAGTGTTCAAACAAAAGAACCAACATTAACAAAAAGAAATCAATATTAAAAAAAAAAAATCAATGCCTTTCATGCCTCTCGTGGCTAAGATGCTTATGAGGATCGAGCCTAATATTATGATGAATTAAATCAATAAAATCCATTTTTGAGTGAACTTGGATCGATCTAAAGCCTATTTAGACCTTCACCCGTTTATTATTCAACTTAGCAATAAACATTTCTATATTAGCAGCTATAACACAAAATTTAAGAGAAGGTAGGGGCATGATGAAAATTAATCGAGATGGTACTTTTCTCTATTAACTTTGGAGGACAAAAACTAAAGCAGAAGAATCAATTTTTCATCTTTTTACTTTCCACTTTCCATTTTCCTTTCCTTCATTGGTCAAGCTATTAGCATGCCATGCCAAACGGACTTAGCATTTATCTCAGAATTGAAATGCGTATATATAAAGAATTAAAACAAACTTATACATATTAAATAGTAGTTTGAATGCTTATGATAAATTGTACTTAAGTAAGAATTACTCAGGATTAAAATGTATAGATAGAGATTATGCCTCTCCTAGAAATGATAACTCAAGCATGCGTTGAAGTCAATGATGGAGGCCATAAGCATCAGCAGAGAAATGAAAGTAAAGGGGGCTGGGGAACACTGATTGAGTGATTGGCATGTCAGTTATAAAATTCTTAGCTATTCAAAACCCCAAACACACCAGTTGCACGCACTGCAATACGTTTTTGTGTTTCCTAGAAGAGCATAAATGGAATGGATGCATCTGATTTGTTTATTTCACTGTTCCTTAATCTATGAATTCGTCTGTCTTATTTACCTCTTGGTTAAACCCCCACTCTATTCATTGAATGAATGTGTAATCTTTTTACTTTAATAAAAAAACAAGGAATTATCTTGTTCTCAAAATTTCGTGCCCTTCAATATTTTAATTGGCTAACAACAATGGGTGGCCAACACACCACATTTATACGATGACAGATAACAGATACTGCAATTTTAAACAAGAAATATAGCAACAGTTAGGACATTCCAATGTATCTGAACAATTAGTGGAGTTGGATAAAGGAATTTATATCTAGGGAATGAGACCAAAAAGGGTCAGCAAATTTATTGCCAAGAGTAAATAATGTTTGGTCAGCAAATATATATGATCAAACACTAAGCACTTATTTCCTGAAGATGAAACCTCATGCTTTGAACAATGTGATATATATATGTGAATATTATGCAGACACGAGTGAACACTAGCAATGTAGATGTTTTTTTAATTATTATTATTTTTCTTTGTTCCCCCCACAGTTCTTCAATTCATCATATCAAAGAAATAGGAAGAGAATCAATTAGATGAAAAAAGCAAGCAGTGGGATAAATTCTGTTGCAGACATGTTTTTGCTGTGGTTGCATGAGCAATTCGATTGTAGATAAGGAAACCAATTTGTTGGGAAAAAGCAAAGCAATTAAGATTATGCTACACATAAAGTTCCTTTCATACGAGCAAAAGGTTTACAATTGCATTGATGTGGAGAGATGGTAAAAGCATATTTTGTGTGGATTCAGAACGGATTTCAAACACATTATCCAACGTTGAATTTGCCTAAGATTTTGTAAAGGATGCTTGCCAACTGCCAAGTCAATTTTTTCAAGATCACATCCCTTTATAACTATAAGGATGTCACTCTTTTTTCTAAAAAAATTATTCAGAACAGGTATCATGCTTGGGTTTGGCGGATTTATCAGTCTATTAATTTGCTAGTAGTTCTTTTTTAACCTCCTCATTGTAATATATTGATGTATATAATGGGATATAGTCATGCCCTCTTATATCCGGCCAACTTTAACTATAATTTTAAGAGTTCTAATTTTAAAGTTGACATTTTAGAAAAAAATTTACTTAACTATTATTTTCGACTCAGAATTATGAGAGTAATTTATTGCACAAAAAAATAAAAAATAAAAAATCTCTAAGGGATTAGCCTATTAGTATACACATATGATGTATAGATAGACCTACGATTACGGATTCAACTCCTATCTATGTCAGTTTCTTAATTAAGATCAGACCGTAAAAATATCTTTATGAATTCTTTAATCTTGTCATGTATGACCTGTTTTTAATTGGACTAAGGAGGTAAATTAATTAAGGTGTGTACAAGCACTACCTTAATGCAAACATTAAGAAGAGTGTTAAGATAACCTTAATTAAATGTGACACCAGAGACGTAACAAATGCAAATATTTAGAAGTAAAATTTCAATTCCTACAAAAAATAAACCAATTAATAAGTTAAAAAAAGAAAGATATAACTTCTCAAAAATTCATATTATTGCACTAAAGTTTACCAGCTAAACTAATTAATATTATTGTTCCTCGAAGTGACTTGATATCAAATTGGATTAAGCCTCAGTACATGTTTTTAATTTGGACTCATTACAGTATTTTTATTTCATCGAGAGCAACGGCATAAATTAGTTGAAGTATGTGAACTATTAATTGAACTGGTCGCCTTTAATCCATCAATAAGAAAAACGGCTGTCCATTAACATTTTCATCCACATCAATGAACTGAATTAGGCCATCACAGTAACTGGTACCTCTTAGGAAATATAGATGACTCTATCTAAATACTCTTTACAT
Organism: Ormosia semicastrata; assembly: GCA_029884595.1. NCBI lineage: Eukaryota > Viridiplantae > Streptophyta > Magnoliopsida > Fabales > Fabaceae > Ormosia > Ormosia semicastrata. The sequence goes on from JAQQTO010000063.1 coordinate 137,940,612, forward strand.
GCCGGTTTGTGTATCTTCAATTTACTTGGAATAAAATAAAACCTCATAGAATTGTAGTTAGAAGAAAAGGCTAACTCAAACGTATGATTTGAGATAAGATAGAGTTGGAAATAAACGTAAAAAAGCACATTTCTAATTTTATGCTACCCAAGTATATAGTAGAAAACTCATGTTCTGCTTTCTAGCAATATCAACGGCTATGAATAACCATTTGATTTTTTTTTTCTGGGTTTACATAAGAGATATATATTACATCAGAGAAAGGGAGGGGCAGGGACAGGGAAGAAAAAGACAAAGAACAAACTTTTAAATTACTTTTATATTTTGATTAATTCGAAACTATATTGCCTTTTCATCATACACATGATTACTTGATTAGAAGCACTTTTACTTTAATTTTTTACCAGTAATATTGATTATTTTATCGTTGACTCAAAAAAAATATAAAACATCATTTACATATTTAGAATTTGATTCGTGTTTATGGTGTATATATCGTGAGGCTCTGTTTGTTTTTTTGGTTTTCACCTCCTTTATCTTTTCTTTCTTTCTTTCTTTCTTTCTTTCTTTCCAATGTACCAGAAAAATAAAAGAAAATCTATCCCCCAGCTAACTTTGATTCGATCAAAAGGCGTTCCTGTTGGGAAATTATACAAAATTCTCCTATCAGATTTATAGAAAATGAAATAAATATGAAATAATAATATACACAAAATTGATAATAGAGTTTGACTAATTATGCCTACGTCTCCGGATTACTACAGATATTTTACTAAAAAAAATATATAAAGTGTTTACTAAACACTCACAACCTCTCACAACTCAACTCACAACCCAATTTCACCAAAAACTAAAGTTTTTATCTTTAAGCTTTTTCCGTCTCTCTGTCTGATTTTTCTCTCTTGTTGGAATGATATTTTTCTTCTGCAGAGGCTTCTATTTATAGAAGCTAAAGTCCTCCTCGTAATTTTTCTTCACGCGTTTTGCCAACCAATTCTCGGTTGACTTCCTTCAATCAATTGCTGCACCTTTTGAAAATTTTATGCACCTTTCAGTGTAATTGATTGTGGGGGGGCCACTAGTTTGACTAATAATCTCTTATTTGAAGACTGATTTCAATCTGTCTTCACTCCTTGATCAATGCAGCAACCTTCTCTTATCTGTTATTCTAACAGGCCAACTGAGGTTGAACACAACTTCAGTTTGTCGATCGTCACCATTTTCGTTAACATATCTGCTGAGTTCTTACTTCATTAGATTTTCTTCAATGTTAGCACCTCATCCTCAAGCAAAGTCCTAATGAAGTGATAACAAAGATCAATGTGCTTTATTCTGGAATGGAATATTGAATTCTTTACCAGATGTATTGCACTCTGACTATCACTATGCAAAACACTCTTTTTCTGAACGAATCCCAACTCTGTCAACAAACCTTGAAGCCATATCAATTCTTTGCTAGCTTCTGTTACAGCTACATACCCAGCTTCTGTAGTGGATAAAGCAACAATTTTTTGTATCTGCGACATCCAACTAACAACTGTTGTTCCAACGGTGAATATGTAACCGGTGGTATTTCTTCGGTGATCGACTTCACCTCCAAAGTCTGCATCTACATAGCTTTACACTTTTAATTCTCCTTTACCAAAGTACAAACACTTTTCTATAGTGCCTCGTAGATACCTCAAAATCTACTTAATGGTTTCCCATTGAGCTTTACCTGGATTTGACATAAACCTGCTTACAACTCCCACTGCATAGCCAATGTTTGGCCTCGTACAGACCATTGCATACATCAAACTCCCAATGGCTAAGGCATAAGGAACCTTAACCATGAAATCTCCCTCTTCCTCCGTCTGAGGGGACTGATCCTTGGATAAGCGAAAGTGACT